>OX382300.1:11120842-13520842 GCA_947507805.1 Aporophyla nigra | reverse complement strand
TCACCTTGTGACAATCAAAGTCTAAATATAAATTCTTGATATATTTTGATTAAACACTTAGAATTAATTATTAGTTCTAATTTTGAGCTTAAAGCTAATTACAGATGATAAATGTACTTTTCAGTTCTCAGTTTTTGTTTTAATTTGGTATAAAGTCTAATTTATTCTAAATCGTAAAATGAGGTTTGGGTTATTTATCTTCAACAAAGTTCGCAAAACATTGAAAAACAAAGTGAAATTTCTGTGGAATGAATTATGAAGAATTTTCATTTTACGTTATCTAGATGTTTGTGAAACTAAACAAGTACAATGAGGATGTTGTTAACAGGCAGGAGTCTAGGCGTCTTGGTTTCTTAGACTGCCACACAAGTTGCTTGCGGCCTTTCCGTGCCCAAGACCTTCCATGATATGCTAAACTTTATCTCTGAAGAGGTATGTGTATGTTACAAATATCTTAATCTAGTAAAAACTGGAATCACCATCATAAGAAGTGACACTGAGTCGGCAAGAAACAGCTTTATGTTTATATAATAAAACTGAAAAAGAAAAAAGCCAAAGCGCCATTGGCATCGTTGCGGTCCGGTCGACGCAACTCGACACAACGTCGAATTAAATACGACAAGTGTGATACGTGATCGGCTTAAGGCTTTAACCGATTTCGCGTCGATAATTTTGTTCATTCTCATAGCCTACAGACTTTACAAACTGTAGTGGCAATGGACTAAAGCCTTGTCTGAAAAGGACTGATGACTAATGGAGCAAACCAATCTTTGAGAGGAAACCACGAATCGATTAACGAACGTGGGATGCTTCCTGTTAAGGCGACCTGACGACCGCTAAAAGGTCGGGACAGAGTGAATGAGGATTTAACTTCTAAGTCTTACTAAGAATACAACATGCCAATGACTTTGATTCTGTTCTCGTTTGACTCAAAAACAAATAAAAGGTAAGTGACGCTGTGAGTGTAGTCTAAATACATACAGGGTGTCCAGTAAATAGCACGACATACTGCAGGGGGTGATAGCTTGGGTCACTACCTATCAATACAACACAATATATGTTCAGCAAAATGTTACGGATTTTGTTTTTTCACCACTGTACCTACAGTGTAAACTTAAGTGATAAGAAAATAGTTCTGTGCAAATTTAAACAAAAAATAGTATTTCTTGAAAAAATTCTTGTCTTTGATAGAAAAATGACTTATCAATGAGTAAAGTAACTATTCACGAATAATTTGATGTAAAAAAAAGTACTAGAAAAAATTTTTTTCATTACGAGATGCTTAAAAATCTGTTTCAAGGTAGAGATTTTTCGGTATTTCGGAAAATTTTGTAAAACTGTAAATCCGTAAGATTTTGCTGAACATATATTGTGTTGTATTGATAGGTAGTGACCCAAGCTATCACCCCCTGCAGTATGTCGTGCTATTTACTGGACACCCTGTATAACATCACTTGTAGTGGAGTAGCGAGTTACATTCTTAGGATATATTCGTGTGGGTAGAGAAAGGGTAATAAGTGCTCTACAGGCCAAGCCTCTTCTAAGTCTTATTATAAATACAACATACCACTGACTTTAATTCTGTTCTCGTTCGACTCAAAAACAAACGAAAGTTGAGTGTCGTCGTGAGTGCAGTCTAAGTATAACATCACTTGTAGAGGAGATTTGCGAATGATATTCTTAGGATATTTTCATGTGGGAAGAGAAACGGTAATATAAGTGCTCTACAGGCCAAAAAGTTGGTATCTAATATGATTTGTGACTTTCAAGTAAATAGCGCGATATACGGTTGCGAAATAATTAATTCAATATATTATTACGACCTCGAAGTTGGACGCTACGTAGGAAATGTGTCATGGTACACTTACGAACACAAATATGTGTACACTTAGGAATATCAAAAGCAATTAACTCCTGGAATTACTATTAAAACTTAAGGATAAGATCATATTTTAACCCATACTATTTTAATTGACATTATAATTCATTCTCTTATTACCTTTGCATAGTATGGTTTCAAAAACAGTTTTGTTCGTAACAATTTAAAATTTCCATTCATACTAACAGTAGAAGAAGTCGTCTTTTATTTTCTTAGCTTATATATTTAGTATGTATGTATATAAGTATCTATTATACAGGATATATATGATGTTTTTGTTATAATAAATTGTATCAATAATTTGCACCAGTGACAACCCCATTTTTATGTCCAGGCAATCACTGCCCATTCAAAGGTTGCCTGGAAGAGATCGCAGAAAGCGATAAGGCCACCTATTGTATGTTTTTTGTGTTAAATGTTCTTGTTGTTAAGGGCTCGGCGACGGACAGTCTGTCCATACAAACGTAATACCAAAATTATTTGCAATTTGAGCATATTTCCACCATTTTAAGATGATATTCGGCTTTAGACAGTATTTATCTAGGTTATGGTGACGTTTTTTTTAAAAAAAACTAAGCTAAAACAAAGTTTGAGCGAATTGCATTTCGCACATTTTTACAACATAAATGACATGTTTTCTTTTTGTTTTTTCTGCATTAAAAACAACAATATCTGTAATAATGTTTTATTCATAACACAGATTATATTATCAAGATACTAAATAACAAAAAATAATTGAAAAATCATTAAGTTTTCATTCATCATTTTTGGTATTACGGAACACATCCAAATTTATCATAATTTTCAATAGCTGGCTGGTAGTGCTATCGCGTCTCACAAAAATGTCAATGTGTGCACGGTCGTACGACTCGCGGTAGGTGTGTTGTGTACCGCTCGGACATGCATTCACACTAGCGTAACATGCATTTTGGGCGTACTTTTATTTGTTTATTCAATTGTATTGTAATATTTCTGACACTATTATTGACCTATGCTATTATTGAACTTGGTTTTTGATTTTTCTTCTGATCTGGTATCGAGTACAGAGACTGAATGACTGATGAGAATGCAATGATGATGAACTTTGCTTTTTTTTTGGATGGGAAATCATCAAATGACTTCTCCCGGTCTGGGCGGAGCAGGAGGGCGTGTGGACTTTTACTAACTAAAACCCACCCGTTAGTTAGTTCCATCAGATGCCCATATGCCAGGGCCATGGTAACTCTTTCGAACGAATCTCGCGACTCTGACATGGACTCCGAACGTTGGGATGTGTCTCACAGTAAGTGAGAACCTATTCTATTACCCAATGATATATTATTAGTTACCTGCCTAATATTGCTTGACTACTAATTGTTTACTTACATATTTTTAAACTCAACCCAATAAAATAAAGATTTTTTTTTCGTGGTCCGAGTTTAATAGTAGTAAGTACCTAAGTATATTTTGTAAAGTTGGTATTTACCTACCTATCTAGGTATACGTTAATTATGTTATGACTACGTTAATTATTTTATGACTTCCCACGGACGTAATAAAATCGCGGCTGGTTATTTTCGTGCACTGGATTTTCAAGGTACTACTCAGCGCCAAGAGGTGAAAATTCAACTGTGCTTCGACGCGCTGAGACTGACCCGCGCTGCACTTTGTTGTATTCTCAATGCTCGGTTCAACACCGACAGTTGAAAATACAGTGCGCGAAAATAGCCAGCCGCGATCTTATTACGTCTGTGGGAACGTGAGTTTGACCATAAACAATTGCCAGTATAGAAAATAACAGAAATCGATTCTGTAAACGATTCTGAACAATTTATTATCATAATGTTCATTTATTGTGTTACACACACACACTATTTAAACCTACTACTATGTATATTTTTTACTTCTCCAGTTTTTATTTATTTGTTGGTATATTGGCATAGTTAGCTGACATATATGGCAAATACATAATCAGTCTATAACGTTCCCACTGCTGGGATACAAGCCTCCTTTCTGAGAGGGAATGGGCCGTAATCTACCACACGGGCCCAGTGCGGATTGGTAGATGTCTGATGTCTTCGATTTTTTAATTCTAGGACATGCCGGTTTCCTCACGATGTTTTTCTTTACCGGTGTGAGAGCAATGGTGATGACATTATTTATACATAGTAAAGCGCTTGCCTGGGTTCGAACCCGCTACCTATAACTCGTAACTCGGGGCCATTACCACTGGGCCACCAGACCACTGCTCTCGCAGATATGGTCAAAAATGTATTGTAATATTCTGTGTCTCGTAATTACTTTGCCTACCTACTATTGTATAGAATCAAGTTTATGTAACTAAACAGTGCCGCTGGGGAGTTGGTGTCGGGCGGGCGGTTTGTGGGACTGTTTTATGTAATTTTGACGTTCGAAAAGTGCTGATTCTAAACCTAGCTTGAATAAATTACTTTTGATTTTTATTTTATAAGGTTTTTTCCTCAGGAGAGTAACGTGTAAGAACATTACAAATAAATTTTAATTAAAAAATAATATATAAAAAAATAATAGATAGCTTTTGCCGGCGGCTTCGCCCACGTGAAGGTTGGGCAATGCATCTAAACCTTCATAAATCACTCTATCTATTGGTGATAACCGCATGAAAATCCGTTCAACATTTTTTGAGTTCTTCGCAAGTAGACAGACAGACGCAGCGGGGGACTTTGTTTTATAATATGTAGTGATAACAATTTTTAAAATTAGTAAAAAGAATACTTACTTATACATAAATATGACAGAAAAAGCCTTCGTTTTCAGGGTTCCGTTGCCAAATGGCAAAAAACGGAACCCTTATAGATTCGTCATGTCTGTCTGTCTGTCTGTCCGAGTATGTCACAGCCACTTTATTCCGAAACTATAAGAGCTATGCTGTTGAAACTTGGTAATTAGATGTATTCTGTGAACCGCATTAAAATTTTTACACAAAAATAGAAAAAAACAATAATATTTGAGGTTCCCCATACATAGAACTGAAACTCAAAAAAAAATAATCATCAAACCCATACGTGTGGGGTATCTATGGATAGGTCTTCAAAAATGATATTGAGGTTTCTAATATCATTTTTTCTAAACTGAATAATTTGCACGAGAGACACTTCCAAAGTGGTAAAAAGTGTGTCCCCCCCTCCCGTAACTTCTAAAATAAGGGAATGAGAAAACTAAAAAAAATATATGATGTACATTACCATGTAAACTTCCACCGAAAATTGGTTTGAACGAGATCTAGTAAGTAGTTTTTTTTTAATACGTCATAAATGGTAAACCTCAATTCACCTTTCATTCAGTCAACTCAAATATAAAAATTAAAATAATCATTTCATAAACATAAACCTTATGCATAAACCGTGAATCATACCTGCAGGTTTGTACGGAACCCTCGGTGCGCGAGTCCGACTCGCACTTGGCCAGTTTTTTAAAGTTGAGACCACTCCATAGGGAATGAACAAACATAAATAGGCTTAAAATTAGTTTACAAATACCAAGTTAGGAAAGGTATGTAAGACTCAACAAAAGGCTTAGATCTCGAGATAAATTGTAATAATTTGAGATACGGACATTGTAAAGAAATTTCCACAAAACGCATTACTAGTCTATACATTTACTAACGATTCCCCAAAGTAGTCAACAAAAATAAAGCAAATAACGAACATACCTACAAGTAAATAAAAATGTCTTAGAGTCGTTATGAATACTACTACTCACTCAAACACGGCTGCGCACCGCGTCACCGTTGGCCTTCTATTGTCAAACAGAGATAGCAATATTCCGACCGAATTTTGCCCTTGCGTCGGCTCGTGGTTTGCGAGTTTAGGGCGCCACGTTCTTAAGTATTTTCTGGTGTACAATAAAGCATATATAAATAAATAATAATAAATAAATAACAAAATGACTTTTAATAACTGTAAAGTAGCGAAGTGTATACATAGGGAGGATGCTCTACTAAGGTAACCCGCGTAATTCAAATTGTCTTACGTTCTTTCAACTAGTATAATATGTCAAAATAAACTTAGGAGGTTGCATGATTTTAATTACCATATTTCTGTAAATACATACGTGTTACGGCCGCGAATTATATTTTGTAAAACATACAGCCTGACATGACCTGCATATTACAAAAAAAAGTAAGAAACATTGAATTTCGCGGACTACCCGTGCATTTTCACCTTATTGATCGTGACTGTACCTACTAGATACGTGATGCCAGACGGCATTAAAACTTATCAAACTGTATCCTTCTTGCCCTAGAGCAAATCTAGGTAAGTAAAAAGAATTAAGAAACACCAATAAATTCTGAATAACTACAATGACTTGACATGTCAGACATATTTGTTAGGTTTTCTGGAATGAGTTCTCTAATTGATGATGAAACTGCATTCAAATCCGATGAGTAGTCTAAAAGATTTATTTTATACTGTTAAAAAGTAATTTATTATAATTATTCCTGTAGCTTTTTTTTAAAGCCATATCGGTTTCAATGTAGAAAAAACAATAGCAATTATTATGATACAGGCAGGGTTCAGGCCAGGTTTCACATATTAACAAAGCTAGGATTTTTTTTATTACAGGCAATAGAAAATACGTCATTGTGTGACAAGTTTAGAGCAGTGGTGGCCTATTACTAAAAGCCGCCATTAACGAATTGGGGGTCGTACCTAGGTTAGAAACCAGACAGGTGTTTTACTTTTTTTAAATTAAATCACCGTTGCCCTCAAAACCGTGAAGAAAAAGATCGTGAAGAAACCGACATGTCCTAGACCCTAAAATTAGAAGACATGCGACATCTATCAACCCGCACTAGGTCCGCGTGGTGGATAGCCCACATCCTCTCGATGTGAAGAAACTTGTGTCCACGGAGTGGGAACAATGTGGCCTGATTATGTAAATAATTTTGTACTTGCCACAAGCTATAGTGTGAGGTATGCTTAGATAGAACTGTATGAGAAATTATTTGGTCAGTCATGTTGTAGCTTGTCGTAGTCCCGAAGAGGCACAACTAAAACATACTACGAATCTTACCATCACTATCTTACACCTGTCCCATATTACTTTGGGTCGAACCAAGATGTTTTCTCCCCGTTATGAATTTCGCTATAATACACTCAATTCTCTTTTCTTTAATAAATAAATAATTATTATTATACCCACACATTCAACCATCTCCTTCTTTGGCTTTGCTGTTCTTCTCCATCCTTCAATATTTATATTGATTTCACCAAAATTATACGATTTGACAATCAAGTACGTGATAGGATAGGTTCTAGAAATTATTGTTAGTAAATTTCTGACCCAAAAACAAACATAGTCCGGCTTTTGTTAGAATCTATCCTATAATGATAATCTTCAGATCTTTCGTTATAGCCCGGTGTTGACAAAAGATTAACGTCGTGGTCTTGTCAAGTGTTATCTTCAATTACTCGTCCAGTTAACTGGTATAATAATTAAGGTCAAAGATGATGGAATTGTCAGGAAAGCTTAATTTGAAAATGATTACCAAGGCAATATTGTTTCATTTTCATTAGAGAAGCTGTAATTGTCTTTAGTGGTTCAAACATTGGGATTAATTTAATAATATTATAAAAAAACTTTTAACAAAAAATTAAACCGCCGAAAAAACTGAAAAGCATAAAATAATAAACCGTCGCCGCTTTGAGTGATCTTTGTTCATTGATTGTTTGGCGCCGACTGAAAATGACTGAAACGGTTATTATTTTTTGCTTTTCAGTTTTTTCGGCGGTTAAATTTTTTGTTAAAAGTTTTTATTTTATAATTTTTTGTGGCTATAATCTACTAATTACTACATGCTTGCAAAATCGGACTATTCCCTCAAGGAACAAATTTTATTGTGGGCAAAAAAACCAAGAACTAGGTGTATACTAAAAATTAATCTGAAAAAACTGGGACATTTCAAGCACTAAATATCCCACTTGAAATCATGCTGAGATCATGCGTTCACCTATTGTCCAAAAACCAATCTGTCTGGTAGAAAAAGTAGTTAATATTTAACTACTATGAATGTGAGGACTAGTGGGTCATTATTTTTCTTTCGATTTTCGTCTGGCAGTTTGAGTAGTTTGTGCGGCCTACCCAAATGTCCTTTCTTTGGTATTGTTCGTCGAATGGTTGGGCTCCTTAAATTCTGAGTTGAGCTACACGATTATTGACAAATGCTTCCACTGATTGGACAGGTCCACTCAAAGTGTAGTTCTTTCCTCAAAAAAGCATTTCGGACACCGACTAACATGGTCATCAAATGATCAGATCAAGATCATTTCTGGATTTTTTATATACGCATTGACATTGATAAATTGTATTCATACAATGACATGAATATTTACTTTGTAAAGTATCATATTGTTTTAATAATTGTGAATGTGAAGACTGTGCGGGTATATTTCTTTTATTTTCTTCTATCTTTTTTATTTGTCAAGGATGTTGTAATTATGTTCTGGCAGGTTGAGTAATTTATGCGGCCTACCCAAATGTCCTTTCTTTGGTATTGTTCGTCGACTCGTTGAGCTTCTCAAGTTCTGAGTTGAGCCACACGATTAGTGACAAATGCGTTCACTGACTGGACAGGTCCACTCAATCTGTGTGGTTCTTTCCTTTTAAGACCATTTCAGACAGCTATCTACATGGTCTTCACATAATGTGACTAAGATTATATCTGGACTTTAAAAGAGACTAAGACCTCTGAGTTTGTTTTGGCCTTTCTTCTCAGAGTAGTCAGATAGGAAACACCGACCTCAAGAAGCTAAAAAAAAAAATTGGTTGCCTGTAAAGTCGGTATACGGGCGAAAGTTTTACGTGACAACGACTTTGAGTGGTAAAATAATTTTAATGTGAATATTCATTCGTATAGTAGGAAGAAGGATGAAATAATAGTAACAATTTATTCATCTAAGGCGCTCTTAGGCGGGCTAACTGTGCTCGAGTGGAAGGGACGCGTGCCTTTCACTTTTTATGTCTGTCTCTCTCGCTCTTAGGCGGGCTAACCATGCCCGAGTGGAAGGGACGCGTGCCTCTCACTCGCTCTCATTGTGAGCGCATAACGTGAGCGGAGCGTAACGCAGTTTCTTGAAGTGTCACCCGGCAAACCAATTTATAAGACGTTGTCACGTCAAAAAAAAATGACTTGTAAAAGTGTTTATACAAACCTCCTTATAGAAATAAAATCATTTATCATTCTAGCATAAATAGTAGTACACCATGAACATTGACGATAAAGACAATTTACTATGTACTCGTATATCCGGTAGATGATGGAGTTGTGCCATTCAGTCTAGTTTGTTCTTTGTCTGAATTCCTAGCCCACAAATAAATGTCAACGAGCAATATGCCAAGAAAGGAATATTAATACATATAATAATATTAATAAAAAAACTTGGAATATCACGTTTGCAAAATTCTACTTTATACAGTCCAGCACATTCATTCATGAGTCATCTATGTGGTACCGAGTTATAGGCCTTCTTATAGTGTTTCCAACATGTCGATAGATCCTTTCAGGAACGACGAACCTTTCGACTAATGGTCATATCGATTAGGAGCAACTCCTTTGTACCGCGGAACCCGTTTCTACATCCATTTTGAGAGTGCTCCCCAATAGTGCATTGCATTGAAATCAGGGATATTTTATTCTAATGTCTCGTTCATATCTCGATCCCTTCGAAGGCGTACAAAAAGCCTATGCCAACTTGCAGAGGCCCTTAAATAATTTAAATTATAAGGAAGCACCGTCTGACGAATATCTCGTTGCACACTATGCAAGTATACCCAAAGACAATTCCTAGTTTGCGCAGGACTATTGCGGAACATGGATACAAAACATATTGGGCTACGGGTTTGGATGTCTTTAATTGATTAGTTGCCTACAACTAGGAAAGAATTATGTCCGCGACATGATCATTGTTATATAATCCACGGATAAATTAGCTGGAGTTTTTCTTTTGTTGTTGGGAAATCATCAAATGATGTCTCCCGCTCTGGGTGGAGCGGAAGTGTGTGTCAGACTTTTACTGACTAAAACCCACCCGTGTTCTTTCAGTTGCCTTTATGCCAGGGCCACCATATCTCTTTCGAACAAATCTCGCGACCCTGACAGAGCTGGGGGTGATTTGCAAACTAAATAATGGGCCCCCGGAAATGGAGCACATGGTGAAATAGCGATTAAGTGGCAATATGTCCTTTTGTGCTTGAGGAGTTGAGGGATATTTCACGGCTATCAGAACAATCCCAGAGCTCGGAAGGTGTTCAACATCCGTACCAGCTTTTACTGCAATAGAGACTGAAATCCGTGAGGTCTTTTAGCATCAGGTGTCCCTACCGAAGAACCTTCAAACCACCTCTGACCCACGTCCTGCTGGCGCTGACACCTGGTATGGATACTTTCCGTTTCCTCCTTCGATAAAACTGGTAGAAGTTATTCCTCACTTCTGATAGCAAATGAACCGAGTTGTGGTTCGGGATAAATAAATGTATACCAGTTTATGCCAAAAATACTAACAGTTTATTGAAATAGTAGCAAATACAGTAATCAGAAACTTTAATCACAATCACTTGTCACTCACTTGTACATAGTTCACTGTTTGGCATTCCTCAATGTACTGACTCCGCAGTGCAGACAACCTTCTATGTATACGAGCTTAACCTTCTATATAATTCCAGAACTTTCTACTATTATAAACTATAAATTTACAGAGAAAGAGGAAATCTGTTGCAACTTCCACCATAATATAGTTTATGCTAGTCCGGGGAACAGAGTGAATCAGTTTTGTGCCAACAACCATAATATGTACTTAAAGATGCATCAAACAAAAATGTTAGCTACCTGTACTGCGTTTGTGCTACTTACTGGAATTGTGCATGGTTGTTATATTGATTTGGCAAACAAAAATGTTTTTTTAATCATGTAGTTCTGTTACTTGATCATAGTTGACGGTAGCGTGGCGTTTTTGACTTACCTATGTACGTAAAAATATAAACACGTGAAAACATTATTTTATATGGACTTTTTTCGTCCGGAGGTGAAACAATTTTTAACCGACTTCAAAAAGGAGGAGGTTCTCAATTCGGATGTTTATGTTTTTTTTTATGTGTGTTCAGCCATAACTCCGTCATATATATACGGATTTGCAAAATTCTTTTTTTGTTCGAAAGAGGTTTATTCCGAAATGGTCCCATGTATATTTCATATAGAGCTGATGATGAGTTCGGGAGGCAGACACCGGAACTCTTTAAAAAATGACAGCAAATCAACCGCGATTTCTGCTATCGCATAAATATGCATTGTTTGTTTGGAATTAGTGCAGGGTGAACTAAAAATTTAAAAATAAAAAACCTTTTCACAAAAAAAAAAACAACCGACTTCCTTAAAACACTACAAAATGAAAAATAACTTTAATTTCGGAAGTCGGTGGCAAAAGAACCATAAATACAGATCGTAAGACACCGACTTCCGAAATTAATTAATTCGGTTGTTTATTTTATTTATTTTTTTGTAAAAAAAGTTTTAGGGTACCAAGTGCCAGTTTGTGGCACTTGTCGCAATGTTTATTAAGGCACTTTCTGCCTTTAACGAAAATATGCTCTGTATTACGCTTTAATATTTGCGCAGTATTTGTAGAGCGCAAGCGAATAATTGCATTTGAATTAATCTCATTATTCAATGCTAATAAGGATCAAATAAAATTGAATACTAAATTTACATTTTCATTTATTTGTTTACAAACCTATCATTTATTTAGCAAATACAAATTACTATCTCACGTAATGTATTTTTTATGCTTTCATTGAAAATTGCTTTAAAGAGCATCGATCGTAAAATATGGAAAGTAATTTAAATGCTCAAACAATTTCTTATTTCATTGAGCAGTCACATCACAACAAAGGGTTGGTGACTTCAGTGGTTTACAAATTGTGTTTTTAGTATTTTATTTTATCTTTGCAATAAGACGGTTTTATTTAAAAAGAAAAATGGACACCCAATTCAAGTTAAATTAAATAAAGAATCTTCAGAAACGTTTGAGTTTAAAAGCGTTGTTTATCCGGTGTCATGTTTCAATTTTACAGATATTGTGGACAAAAAAAAATCATTTACAGTATACAAGATTTGGTGTTTTCGTATACTGCAGATAAACATTTTACACAAAGCAATGTTAAAAAAATACTTTAAAAAGATAACAACATAATATCACGCCTTGTTACCCCGAAGCGATGAGCAGAGGTGTATTTTGCCAGTTATGTTGATGTCCTATTTAATAGGGTTTTGGCCATTGCCATCAACCAGGGAAAAGTGCAAATTCCGGGCTGTTATTGAGAAAATCCATATAGAATATCCCCGATAACACTTTTCGCGACCTGCGAATCGAATCCAGAACCTCGTGCTCAGCAGTAGTGCTTGCGACTACTAGACTAACAAGGCAATCACAAATTTTTGAAACAAAAGACAAGAAACTACGTTTACAGCAGCAGACGAACTCATTTAGATACCTTATCCGAATAAACTATTGAGATCAATCTTCACACTACTGTCCACATAACTTTCGTAACAACCGAAGTTACGGAAGGCATAGTGACAAATTTTAAAAAGATTCCTACAGCGGTTTGTTAAAAATAACCAAGTGATGACACTTTTTATGCAAAGATCGAAGTCTATTCTACACGTATTGCTTTCATGAAAATAATATTAACATACGCTATTAATCATTTTAAAATAATAAATAAATCACACAGTGGATAAGAAACATATTGGACATACAAAAAACGTACATTTTCTCCACGATAACATCAAAGTGATAACCATAAATTTTGTGAGTCATTACACTAAAATATCTTTCCTCAGACCCACAGAGTCGTTTACACCTTATTGAACAATTTATGTTATGTACTAAACGTTTATAGCTCCAATAAGGATGTGTTATAAAACCATTTTAATGATAAATAATATAAAAGGGTTAAACAAACATTAGCTGGTGGTATTTACTACAAACGAAATAAAAAATGTTTGTAGGAAATTACTTGTAGAACATGACATTTATAATATCTAATTTTATCGAAGGAGAGCTGATATTTCCCCATATATATTGAATCCGTCCGAGCGAATTCTCATAATCCAAGCTTTTACTGGAAAATTTGTATTGTACAGCCCATCAATATTGAGTTCGACTCGGGAATTCGATTAGGAACAGACCAAAGAGGTACATCCAATGCGAATATCCAACCGAGACAAAACAGTGCTGGTTACATAACCAAAGTTTTGGTTAACGTGGTTTTTGTTGTAATTTATACATTTAAAAATGAGCAATTTTCATATTCATACTACATTTTTTGTGAAAGTGAGGTCAAAACAAATCTCTGTACTTGCCTTAAATAAGATTCGTCAAATATCTTCATATCACCAGATATCCTAATATCCTTTTAAAAACTTTTTAACAAAAAATTAAACTGCCGAAAAAACAGAAAAGCAAAAAATAATAAACCGTAAAATTATAAGTCGGCGCTTTGAGTGATCTTAGTTCATTTATTTTTCAGCGCCGACTCAAAATTTTAAGGTTTATTATTTTTTGCTTTACTGTTTTTTCGGCGGTTTAATTTTTTGTTAAAAAGTTTTTATTTTGTAATTTTTTGTAGCTTTAATGTACTAATAATAATAAAGAAAAAATAATTATCAAAATCGGACTACTCTGTACAAAGTTATGCGTGGTTATACATTACAATCAATGAGTGAACAATCAATCATCTCCTGTTTTCCAACCCTTAGGGTTCGATTTTGTTTTCCAAATTTATATGGGACTACTCTCGGAGTATACCCTTTCCAATAATAAAAGAATTATCACAATCGGACTACTATGTAAAAAGTTATGCGTGGTCATACATAAAAAAAAAAATATACGCGTCGAATTGATAACCTCCTTCGGTTATTTTTCGTCGGTTAAAAAACTGAAAAGCAAAAAATAATGAACCTTAAAATTATGAGTCGGCGCTTTGAGTGATCTTTGTTCATTGATTTTTCAGCGCCGACTCATAATTTTAAGGTTTATTATTTTTTGCTTTTCAGTTTTTTCGGCGGTTAAATTTTTTGGTAAAACGTTTTTATTTTATATTTTTTTGTAGTTTTAATATACTTATAATTCTTGGCAAGGTATATCCTATCCAATGAATAAAGAATTGTCAAAATCGGACTACGCTGTATAAAGTTATGCATGGTTAAACATTACAATCAGTGAGTGAACAATCAATCATCCCTTGTTTTCTGACCCTTAGGGTTTGATTTTGTTTTCCAAATTTATATGGGACCACTCTCGGAGTATATTCTTTCCAATAAAAAAAGAATTATCACAATCGGACTACTATGTAAAAAGTTATGCGTGGTCATACATAAAAAAAAATATATACGCGTCGAATTGATAACCTCCTCCGTTTTTTTTCGTCGGTTAAAAATGAAATCCTATCATTTTTAACAACAATGTCCATATTTTATTTTCATAGTAATGTGTTCATTTGTAGAATTTGTACTTAAACTAACTTTATTTATTTTCTTTAACTTATGACTTTGCACTGACTCGTTCACTGATTTCATGTCTTTGGCGTGAGTTCACTCGGTCATCACTTGTATCGTCATTTCCATTTAGGAATTGATCACTAAGTTTTTCTAAAGAATGGGTTGAGTCACTAATTTAGGACTTGAATTCGCGGATTTAATTACTTTGTCAACATCTGTATTAAAACGATTCAATAGCTCACCCTACGAATGATAAGGGTTGTTAAGAGTGCGTTTCTTTTAGCTACTCAGAAGAAGGATTTTTGCAAATTTTTGTCAGAACTCTGAATACAACACATTTTCAAAAATGTTAACAAAATCTTCTGATTCTATTTCTCTTTGTATCTTCTATCCGATATTAAATTAGTTGGCTATAATGTAAAAACATGTAAAAGATGCGTACCATGAAAATGAATAATATACGAATTATTAAACCTTCTCAGAGCACTTATTATCCTTAAAGTTTTTAATTACCCTATGAAGATCTAGTACCCTTTAAACACAGTCAACACACTGGATTAGATGTCGAATACTGATCAAAGGTCTTCTTCCGAATCTGAAGGCAGGGACTGGTTATGTCCTTTATAAATAGCCCCGCAAATCCATAAATAAATCGTAAAAGTCAACCAAAGGATGAGTTACGACATTTGTATCCGTATTATACCTTAGCAAAAATCTAGGGAAGCTAGCACATGCGGCACAGATATCATTGAAGGTTGAATCCGATTTTACTGATACTCTAGATCCCTCGCAAATACGTGACAAATAGAAAAAAAATATGGACGTTCTGCAAACGACATTGAGCCTTCAATAAAAAGAGAAACAAAGTTGGTGTCTACATATCGATTTGATCCGTCGTGACTTTTAACGCAGAAATATCTAATTAACTAAAAACAGGTGTAAAATTCGAACACAGGTAACAGGAATTCACAAGGAATTCAAATAACTTTATTAATCCTAGTCATGACTACTCACTTTCGTATATCATTTCAACTGTTTTTCAAAATCATTAGCGGCAGCGACCTTCTGCAGCTTGTTTTGAATTCCACACATTATAAAAAAATATATTTGCAAACCACTACTTAGTGGTAAGTAAAATTAAGTATTATGGCCTTGAAATAAGATGGAGTTTTCTTCAGCTTAATAAATCTCTATATATAAAATTCAAAGTCCTGCGTGACTGACTGACTGACTGATATATCAACGCACAGCCTAAACCGCTGGTCGTAGAGACGTGAAATTTGGAGGGTGTGTTCTTTGTGAAGAGTAAATATGCATTAAGAAAGGGTTTTTTGAAATTCCATCAATAAGAGGGTGAAGTGGAGGGTTGAATTTTCTTTGAAACTTTTTATTCTCTGGGTCGGAAAGACAAAGCAAGCAGTGCGATAAGACGTTGTTTACTAGGATTAACACGTAGGGTACTTTTAATCCTGGAAGTACGTTCCTGTGGGATATTTTTTGACATCCACGCGATCGAAGCCGCCGGCAAAAACTAGTATATAATATTAAAAGTCATATTATTTTAAAAGTTACTGAAATCGATTCAGAAGTCAATTATGAACAAACTTCTTTCCAGACTTGTGTTTATTTTGTTACACCTTGTACATTTTAAGTAGATATAGATATGTTCTCGTATAGTCTAAACACGACTGTTTGTAAACAACCTTTACATAAATGTAAACAGTCGCCCAAGTCACAGAAGTTTGAAATTAATGTGAACCAAACACGCAAGTGTCTCGGGATATAAACTTGGTATTAGGAATTGTGTGTTATATGTATCACTCGCTCTTTTTTATGTTCATAATCATAATAATTATGACGTCGACACAGATATTCTAGTGGTTGAAAAGATGATTGGATAACCCGACGGCGTACCTTGATTAGAGCAATCTGTGACGGCATAATCGTAAACGCCTCGCAGTTCGACCTTGTTTCAACGTCATTGTCAATAACAGGAACATAATTCGGTGTTACTTTGATAAAAAAATTTGTTCGTTATTTTATGACCGCCAAGTTATAAGTATAGATCAAAAAGGTTTGAAATAATAATGAAGCTTGGCAAAGGAGTGGTTTTATTCTTCAGAAAATTGTCCCATAGTCAGCTAAGGCGAGGAGCAACTCTGGCCCCTCTGGTCGACTTGCAACGTCTCTCTAAAATAAAAGAAGTTTTATTAAACATGCTACGGGTCATCGATTGCGGTGCGACTTGAAAAGCGACGACACTAATGCGTTGCGGCGACATGCTGCGGTCGGAAAAAACGTAAGGCGTGTCACAAATCACATCACTCGATCGGGACTTACAGCAAGAAGCAAGTTTCAGCGAACAATTGCATCGACACTTTCGCTGATATTAGAACCGCTGAATACCCTCGTTTTTTACGCCAAGATGAAAATGTTTCTGGAACATTTAATCTGCTGCAATAGTGCTTTTTTTTTTGGGTGATATCAGCATTTATCCACCTACATAGCCAATATGACTCCCAAAAAGATAAACACAGTAATTACGCTATTTAATTTGCTATTCAAATAGTTCCATCTTCTATTTTGGGCTCGCGACTATAATAAAACAGTAATAAAGTGGAGTTCCATTTCAGTAGGAAGAGCAGTTCCGGCGTTTACTTATGAAAACAACTGAATGAATCTGCCATTCACAATAGAAACCTGCATTTAGTTATCAAAACTTATCCTGCAGCGATCATTTCTAGAGTGCAAAGGTTTGTACTTATATCCAAATATAATGTATTTATTATGAGTAATAGAAACAGTTTATCAGTATACAGCAGAAGAAGTGATCTAATGCTTTTAAACTAATAAGGAGTCGGCCAGAGTGTGGGGTCCTTAAATCGAACGGAGGTTCCGCGTGTAGTTAGTACTCAGTGAGTGCTATACAGGGTAAGTTTTTATCCAGTGCGCAAATTGTAACCATGAATTCAGCATATTATTCTAGACCCCCTTGCGCAGAAATTATTCATCAGTTTTACAAAAAAAAATCTGCTGTTTCATAGAAAAATGCAATCAATACCTACAAAATGTATGAAACAGCTGTTTTTTTTTTTTTTTGTATAACTGACGAAAATTTTCTACACTGGGGGGTCTAGAATGATATGCTGAAGTCATGGTTACAGTTTGCGCACTGGATTAAAAACTTATCCTATATTACATTAATTGCATAATTTTTGATATGTTACATTTATTTAATAATAACTACATTCGAATTTTAAATTTCCAAGTGTTTAATGTTAACAAGGTATAAATGATTAAATTTGCGATTCAGTAATGTATAAAAGTTCAAAAGGAATTGTTTATAACTAGTTATTAAAATTTAATTTTTTAAAAGAATTTATTTTTTTCAAACTTCGGGATTTTTTTCTCGGCAATGACGAAGTAGTGCGCTCTAGGGTTTGAGTATATGAGTACACACTCATTGAGTACTAACTACACGCGGAACCTCCGTTCGATTTAAAAGCCCCACAGTCTTACCGTCTCCTTGTAAGTGATTAGATGCTTGTCTTAGAAACAAATATTCGAAAACATTTGTGTCATCAGAGAGTGGGCTATGATTTCAGTGCTAACTGGTAGCACTGAAATCATAGCCCACTCCCTCTCATAGAGATGATTGGATTGGCCAGCAGGGGAAACTTTATAGGGTATGATAATGCTATGATTAGGCGTCTCATAAGATGAAAAAGTTGAATTCGAGATATTGGTGTGGTGGGAGTCTAGGCATACAGATACCTATAATAATAATAATAGTAGCAATAGTTTATTTTAAAGAAACTTAGACATAAATTACAAAATATTTTAACAGGCTGTTTTTGCGGCTGTAAAGTGGTGTAGTCATCTGTAGCCGAACTAGGCAAAGCCTGTATTTCGGCTATCAGCGCCAGACCCCTTTTTTTTTCCTGGATGGGTAATCATGAAATGACTTCTCCCGCTCTGGGCGGAGCGGGATGGCGTGTCAGACTTTTACTGACTAAAACCCACCCGTATTCTTTCAGTTGCCCATGTGCCAGGGTCACGGTATCTCTTTCGAACAATCTCGCGACCCTGACAGGCATCGGTCCTAGCAGACCCCTTCAGTGCTGCTGACATCTCTTTGAGGCGCGCGTGGAACACTACGCGCCGTCGACCCGAGCCTGGTCCTTACCGGGCGGCGACCTACCCATTGCTCGCCACCCGCAAGCTCGCGCCTACGGTGGCCGGGAGTCCGCAATCGACTCCCGACGCCCGGGGCGTCTCCTCCTGCGGCGGCTAGGGATGTGAGGGCGCAGAGACTGCCACTCCCTCACGCGCCCCGCCTCCTCCTTCGCGAGCATTACTGCTTCGCAGAAGGAGGTGACGGCTTCCCATGCCCTCTCGCTCAGCGCCAGACCCCTGGAGTATTATACATTTCAATAGCCTTAATTAATTTCAAATGATTTCATTCGTATCGTGTACATAATCGATAAAAAAGGGTGTATACAAAAATAAAGTTAAATAATTAAAAGTTTGTGTAGTGTTTACATGCAGGTCCTCTTATTTGTGTGCATGGAAGTGTACGTGTCTGATGTGTAAGAGGGTGTGTGTGGTGTTGTATAGTGCTTTATTGTGTGTTGTGGTGTGAGTGAGCTTGTGCGCGTTTATGTATGTTATGAGAAAAGTATGTTATATTGTATTAAATTGGTTTTTATTAGGATGCTATGTACAGGAGAAGTTCAGTCTGTTCATAGGTAAGACTTTTTAGACCTGCTAATAAGATAGAATTTTGCAACTAGTCAGGGAACATAAATGCAAACGGCAAATTAACTTGTAACGATTTGCTTAAGCAAATTGTCACCCACCCACAATGTACAGTACGAAATTAATCGTTAACACTTATGTTTCTCGACTGTACATAGTTGGTCCTTACTCCGTTGCCAATAATGGCATTTTCCGTCGCGCTATTATAATGGAAATATTAATATCCCCGAAATAGTTTCTGCGCAGTATAAACTAATGTTTGTACTGCGGAGAAACAATTTCGGGAATGTACTCCCTATCGCAGTAATTGCCTTGTTAAAAGTAATTGCATTGCATATTAGTAATAAACAACATTTCCGTTGTTATGGCGTTGACACATGTGACACCCAAAGAGCAATGGAGAGAACTATGCTTGGAGTTTCCCTACGTGATCAAATCAGAAATGATGAGATCCGTAGGAAAACCAAGGTAACCGACATAGCCCGAAGAATTGCCAAACTTAAGTGGCAGTGGGCAGGGCACATTGCTCGCAGAACAGATGGCCAATGGGGTCAGAAGGTTCTGGAGTGGTGACCGCGTACTGGAAGACGTAGCGTTGGAAGGCCTCCCACAAGATGGACCGATGACCTTGTGAAGGCCGCAGGAATACGTTGGATGCGAGAAGCACAGAACAGGTCGAAGTGGCGGTGCTTGGGGGAGGCCTATGCCCAGCAGTGGACGTCTTTCGGCTGAAATGATGATGATGTGCCAGTGTTTTAGTAACGCATTGGTCGTGGGGCTCATGGCCCGCATGCCACGGTTGCGTCGTGGACGGGTGATGGTAAACAAATTTTTATAAAGAACACATAGAACACAATTTGAATGACACCTTTATGTCAGCGTATCCCCTTACTAAGACAAAACTAGCACAAGCACAGCATAGACACAGTCTCTACCAAAGGTCAATAGGATCGTTCGGATTCTTCAAATAATCATGTTGATCTAATCGCCAATGACTCCATATAATATTTACGAGGAACAACTCCAAGTCTATTTGCGTCTATGTGACCAAGCATTTAAGTACATAATAATTTTCCTTTCATTAAACCCTGCTAGAGGTGCTTTGAAATACAGAAACTTTTCTATCAGCATTCTATTTATATTTACAAATAAATAAGAAATAAATTCGAAACCGTAAAAAGGCTAAGCTTTTCCGTTTCTTGAGTGTGCCTTACCTTAAATTCAGAATCAGATCACGTTCAAATAAACACCGTCTTGTCATAAACCTGAGCTCATTGCTGATGTAAATATCATAAAATTAGTTTATTTGGGTTATTATGTCATATTTGTTTCATTTACAGTAGTTGTCTTTGGAGTTATTTTAGTACTGTTCATGAAGACATGTATGATTTAGATGCTGAGTTGGTGTGCGTTACGCCAGCGGAATGTTGTCGCTTTTCAAGATTTCGGCTTGACAAATAATTAATACCTCATCTATGGTTTTTGAAAAACAATTTCTTATTATCCAACGGCTTCGATTATAGAAAAAATAAACTTGCACAGCATAAGCACAAATTAAGAACCACAGTAGTAAAAAAAAAATCGTAGTTGTATGTCACGCCGTTTGAGAGGTACAGCAATTCACTAAACGTTACCCCAGCGGCATCTTGAATAACTCTGAAACCTCAAGATGCACAAATTTTATTTTTTGGGTACAATTAGGCACAAATTTGATCTATCTAAGTAGCTAGTTTGTACTCAGCTACGACCACCGATTAAATAACATGCCGCTGGGGTAACGTTACTCCGGCGGTTTTTTTTTTTGTCGTGAATATCTTTAGATCGGCTGGACGCACAAATTCTAAATTTCGGGCACATTTACACGAGATGGGGTACTAATTATCTGTCAAGCCGAAATCCTGAAAAGCGACAACATTCCGCTGGAGTAACGCACACGCTGAGTTGTACTATTTTAACTTTAAAATTGCTTTTCTATGTTATCGTAGTTCTATTATAGAAAATTTTATTTCTCTATTTTTAATCTTTGTATGTACAGACCGTTTCTGCGTAAGGGTAGTTAGAATAACAGCACTCTAATTGCCTAACACAATATCAATCTCATATGTTATAAAAATTTGTCTGCGCAATTCATGTTGATAAACCGTCAAAATGCAAGCCCCATAATTCGAATCATTAATCCAAAGGACGGGCGTTAGTTGATAGTTGATAGATATAATTTGTTTATTTATTCAAATCTGCCTAACAACTATCATTACAATAATAGAAATGGCGCAGCCAAAGTAAGCCAAAGGGCTTAGAAATGCTTTAATTTCTTTAGTGGTTAGGCTTTAGTAATCACCTACAACCAAAATCATATGAACGACTTGAAACGGATTGTAAGACTTAATTATGGTTTCTTTGTACAGAATAATAAAAACATACAGTCTCCCTAATTGCTACATATTGCACCGCAAAATAGGATCATATTAACCTCAACATTACCTTCCTAAAATTTTGTTTTCCTCAACGGGTACCTACCACGCAAATAAGGCACATAAACACGAATGTTATCATTACTTTCAGAAACATGTCTATCGTAAAAGTGGGTCTCTAAAAGTGACATGTCGGAATGTAAGATTAAGGTATTTTGGGAACGATGTAATGGAGTTCCATAATCATCACATCATACAGTCACGTGCAAAAATATATACACATTTGGGGTGATATAACATCCGTACGATTAAATTGACATCAAAATCGATGGAGATCGTTGAACGACTATCGATCAATGATCCTTGACGTAGTATAGTCGCTAGTCGTAGCTTTAGTCCCACGGCCCGTTACCTGACAGGCCATGCCAGACATTGCCACACTGGTCCAGGCTTGTCGTAGCCCGTGACGTGCATTCCCACGGCATGAGTTGGCCTAGTGCAGCCGCTACTCAAACAAGTCAAATGATACGGACTGAATGGCTGCGTGTGCAGCATGGCTGTCGTTACTTGGTGGTAAAAATTGGATGAAAAGAATAAAGAAGAAACGCGCCCGTACAGGATGCGACAGGCGCCCTTTTTTCACACCAATAATAAAGCGGACTGCCTTTTCATCTTCCTGCGAATTGCATCAGATTTCAAGATTTGTTTCATCTTTTACCTACACGAGAAAATCGTAGCTGAATCGTATTTCTTTTTATACGTGACTGTACAGGTGATCTGTAATGTCGTGTCGACATGTCATGTTGGGAATTTTGCCGCGTCACCGATAATAAATGAACTCTTGAAAATAGGACGTTCATGTGTCAATGAAACTGACACAATATGAATCATTATTTTTGTACAATTCGGAGTGTTTAGATTGCTAAATTCCTGACTCCTCTAATAACATAAATAGGAAGTAGCTATTTGGTACAATTTCAAGTAAATTGTTATTTATATTACTGTAAGGTTCGACAGGCTAGATTTTCTAAGAGTTTATACAATTCTATAATTGGTTGGAAAACTTAAACAAGTCTCAGAATATTTGAGTAGTAAATTATTTTTAAATGACTCTGAATTAAAATTCTGTGAAGGCCAAACATAAACTGCTATAAATGGTAGTATAATTTAAGAGAATATTAATTAGTTGCAGACAATCATTTTAAACCGCAGACAAAAGAGTCTTGACACTTTTAAAAATAACTTAAAATTTATATTTAGTTTAAAATACAATATACAGGGTTATTTGTAAAACACCGGCAACCTCTCAGGTCTATGTTATTAACATCATAATAAACAACTTTTGTTCTATGACTTTTAAAAATTCATCATATTTTAGTGCATCAGATTTTCATACAAAAATCGGCTGCCTGTAAATAAGTCAAGTTCAAGCGCCCCCGCCGCCCTATCCCCGCTCCCCTTGCTAATATACTATCGCTTTCTTTTGCTTCGCATAGACTCCGTAACATTTAGAGCGTTCAATTTAAATATTTTTATTTTTGTTTGAAAATCTGATGCACTAAAATATGATGAATTTTTAAAAGTCATAGAACAAAAGTTGTTGCTTATGATGTTAGTAACATAGTCCTGAGAGGTTGCCGGTGTTTTACAAATAACCCTGTATTGTGCAAATTATTCAATACTTCACATTTGCGAGTTCCCAAACTTTTGATAAATTCGTAGAACACTGTAGTGGGTGACGTCTTCTAAGTAACATATATTATTTATATTAAAAAACCGGCTAAGGTAGACACAGCATTTCTTATATGGAGAGCTCCTTCAGTGTTTGCCAATCTATGAAAATGTCTGCTTATTTTAGTTCATGAGATACAGCCCGCTGACAGGCAGACGGACGGACGGAGACTTAGTAATACGAGTAGGGTTCCGTTCGCACTCTTTCAAAAACATGGATATTTCAGAAAAGTTTTATAAACTACTAGCTTCTGCCCGCGACTTCGTATGCGTAAATTTTTTTGTTCCGGGCCCTTCCGTCGCGTCGAATCGCCTACCCGTGCGATTTTCCCCGTTTTTGCAACATTTTTCATTACTGCTCCGCTCCTCTTGGCTGATGGCGTGATGTTATATAGCCTCGATAAATAACGTACTCAACACAAAAAGAATTTTTGAATTCCAACCAGTAGTTCCTACGATTAGCGCGTTCAATCAAACAAACAAACAAACTCTTCAGCTTTATAATATTATAGTATAGATTGTATCGTCTTTTATCGACGTTTAACAAGTTTAGTGTACCTACAACTAATATTTACTGCATGTTTAAGCTGTAAACGGAAACAGTAGTCACAACCATGGTTTAAATGCGAAGGTAGGTAGTGCAGATGTTTCATTCATCAGTATATGTTACTCTATAGTAATCAGTAGTATATATAGTCTTTTCTCCTTTTTTGTATCAAATTTTCATAAATTACGACCTCTCCACGAACTTTGCTTGAGAATAAACAAAAGTAACTGACTCTTTTATGGCTTATATGAGCGAACACTCACCCTGAAACCAAATATGGAGACGTAAAACCAAGAACTCGAAAATTGCAAAATTGTTTTAAACTTTCTTTAGAAAGATTCTACAAAACATGAACCATCAGAGCTGTTAGCTGGGTCATTCTTCTTTTCTACCAGCGACAGTAAAATGAGTTTTTTCCTTTTTTTTGGTTTTAGAACTATCCTTAATTGTGGATACTGTTTGGGATTCTAAAAAAAATTGCGGCTGTATTTTCATAAGGACTAATTAATATTTTCTTTCCGGCTAATATATAATATATTTTCTACTGTTTGTTTTAGAAAAAAATAATGTGACTAAGTGGCCTTTTTCTGTGAAGACCACATTTCGGCTTACCACTCTGTTACGGCATTCTACGGGAAAAAGACGTATTATATATGCTGGTTAGAGAAAATGAAAAATGACATAATATTAATAGATAAGAAAAATACGGACGTTTATTTGAACCAAATTAAAAAACCGTAAATATCAATACTCCAACGAGATGCCATAACAAGACGAAGGACAGACCGTTTTCGGTAGAAAAGTAGAACGACCCAGCTAGAGATAAATCTGAGGTGTATCAAGATAAATATAATGTAGGAGTTCTTCATAAATCGTTGGTTAAGAAAATACTATTTCGTTGGGATCCCTAGTACCTCAATCACCTTCATTCACTTGCGTAAGTCTTTCCACACGTATTGGCTAGCAGATTACGGGTAAGTGAGTGAATTCTGCTGATATGTGTGAAGCTTTTATACTTATCCACCAATAAGTACCCACATCACCATCAGGTTTACTATTAGACAACCAGAGAATATGAAAAGGTGCGTCGGGGTAGTTCGATGCCTCAACTAAGAAAGTTGAAAATAAACGCGTATTATATCTAAGTGCCAACCTTTTTTGCTAAACGGCTCTAGTTATTTACTCCACAAAAATAACGAGCAACCCGCTACATTCTTTCGTAAAAGGTCAATTTCAGAACAGTCACAAAAACTCAAACCTAGCATACACATAGTACTTAACTGCCTAAATTATTGTGGCAGACTGTTGTTTAGTACACCCTTTTGTAAGTTGTGGTCACTATAAACATACATTGTTCAGAATAAAAGAATATTCGTCGCAGTTTATGGACGTCGTCACATTTTTTATTTAATTCCGGCCTTTTATACAAGACCTCCTTGTATACATCCTCAACTCAAAGTTTGACCACACTGGCCACAAACATAGATATTATAAAAAGTTTATAAAAAAGAAAATGCTAAGGAACTTATTTTTAAACATGCGGTCCACTTGTTATGAGGGCTACATATAGTCTACTAGGTAGGCATTTTATAGCATATGAAGGACGTTCTGCCAAATAAAGATTCACTTTGAAGCTTTCAAATGAGATAAAATGTGTATAAAATAGGTAGGCACACCTACGTCATACTTTTTAGTGAGAAAACAATAAAATAATTTACCTACGAATTGGCTTACTGTCTAGTGTAGTTTATGTATAGACATTAACTATGCCATAGGGCATAAGTCCGCTTCTAAACATTTGTGAACTTAAAAACCTGGACACACACAAAAAGCTCTTAAAAGTAAGTATTGGCCCTTTAAGTTTAATAAGAAGTTGTAGGTAATATTTTAATCAAAGCATAATCGCGTTGGGGGACGGCTAACCGTCGTTTGAGGTTCTTAACAAAAATATAATAACTTAATATTGTGTTCTCTATGCTGTCACGAAGGTTTAACTTAATTTTTTTTATTAACCGACTTCAAAAAAAGGAGGAGGTTATATGTTCGACTGTATGTATTTTTTTTTTTTTTTTTTTTTTTAATGTATGTTCACCGATTTCTCCGCCAATTGTCAACCGATTTTGAAAATTCTTTTTTTATTCGTAAGGGTATACTCCTGAGGTGGTCCCATATTAATTTTGTGAAGATTTGATGTATACTTTGGGAGATAAACGAAGGAACTCCTCAAAAACAAACAGTACACGTAATGTGATTTGGATATTGTACTAAAGATCAAAAATAATTGCTGGTTCTATCTATCCATCCGTGGTGAACTAATTATAGTCTTCGAAGATACCGCATGGAACTCCTCATTGGTGAACAGTACATTTAGGAACTTACAGTGAAAGGTTAGAAGGTTAGGGGATAATTATTGAATATTATAGGCACGTTTAGACCGTTACTTGTATTCTTATATTCCGTTGAGCTGATGATGGAAGGTACAACTCCTTATCGATCAGGAGTTAGAAGATATCTTGTCCTAGATAGACATACTTGTTGACATCGAGAATTGATTTCTCAGCAGACACTAGAGATGGACTACTGATGATGAGTTCGGGAGACAGACACCGGAACTCTTTAAAAAATGACAGGATATCAACCACGATTTCTGCTATCGCATAAATATGCATTGTTTGTTTGGAATTAGTGCAGGGTGAATACCACAACTAAAAATTTAAAAATAAAAATTTTTTTACAAAAAAAAAACAACCGACTTCCTTAAAAACACTACAAAGTGAAAAATAACTTTAATTTCGGAAGTCGGTGGCAAAAAAACCATAAATACAGATCCTAAGACACCGACTACCGAAATTAAAGTTATTTTTCACTTTGTAGTGTTTTTAAGGAAGTCGGTTGTTTTTTTTTTGTAATTTTTTTTTTATATTATTAATATCTTGAACAGCGCTGAAAAATAACGTGTTTTGTTTATTTCAAATGTCACCGCTTACCGAACCAATAATTGTTGACCCACTGCATTGACATATATTTGCAACATATATAACTCGAGGTAATAGGTAAAAGGAAATTACACAGCTGAACGAATAGTTGGAGAAGGGTCTCTTACAGCCCCAAATCATTTTTCAGTACATTAGCTATGTGACGCTCGATATTTTTAAAAAGCTTCCTAACGGAAACTATTTTAGTCTTCTGTAGAAAATGATGGATGCTATAAAGCGACTTTTATCTCACTTGTAATCTGAAATATTTACTCCTAATGTAAACTCTGTAACCCGTAAAGGTTTGCCCCAGTTCTGTTTTCTTAGACTTTAACTACCAGAAAAACAGTTGAAGTAAATTTTTTTACACAGCCTCGACATTGTGAGTTTTTATATTTGAATTGTTAAAAATTTCAATGAAAATCAAGTGAAAAAAAAAACAACTATTGAAGCCTGAAATCTCATACAACAATTCAATGTCCCTTTTTAATACATTTACAATGTACATTAATTTCAATCGCGACGGAAATTGCTATATCATGGTTTTATCAATTACGTATACAACTTTTCAGTTTGAGGCTAAAAAATTTAGTCTATTTCATAAAACTTAAAAAATACGTGTTTTGGTAAATTATGATGAGTGATAGATTAGTTAAGTACCTACATAAGTTACCTTGCATACATGGGTAATCGTAAATCTTCTGATAATGCTACGACCAAACATCATTATTATCAAAAGTCCTTACAAGCCATCTATTGAAACTTGAGTCCAATGGCTCCTATATGAAATCCGCCCTAGCTGATGTATTGTCATGATAACAGTCCGTTGTCATTACAGAACATAACGGTTTTGCTTGTTTACCTTTGAACCAATATCCCTTTGAGAGGTTATGAACGGTCATTACATGTGCTGTCAATGAACGTTTTACTGAAACTTTCATTAGAAACAGAACGCTTAATTAAAGTCATTACGTGCTTAATAAAAACGTTCATCCTTAAACGAGAATTTCCCTTTGAAAGTGGCGAGTTACGTGTGTTAGTAAGAAAGTGTCCTCAACATTTGCTAAGAAATCGGGTCAAGTTAGTCGATTTCATTAAAAACATAGTCACTATCTAACCAGAAAACTATTCATGCAACGTTTATTCTACTATTTAACTTCCTACATTTGCTTCCCTTATGCCCTTATTTTTTTTCTTTGATATTTCTTTTTTTTTATTCATTTAATTAAGAGAATGTGTAAGCTTCACAAAAGATTTCATTGAGATTTCTAAGCCATCATGTAATGAAACATTAATTTTATTGTCGGGAGCATATTTTCTCATATTTTGTTTGATGATCTAGAATTTATAAAATGCGAGTGACAGAAACTCAGTATTTCATTTAAGGTTTATTTATTACCCAGGCTTTGTATTAAAATGGCTGAGCTTCCAGCGTCATTATCTTCAGAGAATGATTTAGTTGATTATGTCTTATAAAATACAGCAAACTAAATTACCTTTCATACCAGAGGCTTTAATATTTTATGTTTCATTAAAATGATTTTTAAGTTTTTGGACGCCTTCTTCACAATATTATTTATTCTATGTCATTTTCAATTTTATTTTATTTACTAACACTAGTATTACGTTGTAATATTGTTAATTAACACTCTGGAACACTGTTGTCCGGCAATCCATACAATATTATAAATGGGAAAGTGTATGTGTCTGTTTGTCCGTCTTTCACGGCAAAACGGACGAATTGACGTGATTTTTTAAGTGGAGATAGTTGAAGGGATGGAGAGTGCATAGATTACTTTTTTTTTTCTTTTTAGGTGGCTGCGGTGAACTTAGAAAAGCTGTGCTTTTCCCATGGACAATTGTTTGTAGCATGTTCGCTTGTGTCCAATGCCCAGGATCTTTACATTCTATCTCCAAATGGAAAGATATATAATATCGTCTACAGTAGTGTATTAAAATAACATTATGTTCCGAGTTCTCTTCTGTGTTCTAAATCAGGAAAGGGGAACCGTGTTACCCCGAATTTAACGCGAGCGAAGCCTTGGGCAAAAGCTAGTAAAAAATATATTAATAATAATGAGTCATTCAATCTTGACCTATATATACCTATACCTGAAAATTCCTGGGGAATACAATTTTAGGGTTTATCGAGCGGACAATCATTAAAAAGTTAGCCTTTCCCCTGTTATGTTTTAGTTCGGCTGACAAATATTCATATTAATATTCATTCACGATTGTCAACAAGCTTAAGAACTTTGGAAAGTTAGTAGTAGTTAGTAAATTGTTACGGAAAGCACGTCAATTAAGCCGTTGGTTAGACCAACACCGTATTT
The DNA here is from genome assembly GCA_947507805.1 of Aporophyla nigra. NCBI lineage: Eukaryota > Metazoa > Arthropoda > Insecta > Lepidoptera > Noctuidae > Aporophyla > Aporophyla nigra. Next base: position 13,491,691 of record OX382300.1, on the reverse strand, counting down.
GACGTGCTTTCCATGACTCGAATTCGAGATTCGGGACCGAAAATCGTTCTAGGCCACGAAGTTTACGATAAGATAGGATTGTGAAAGAATATCACACGCGTTATCGATATATTTAGACGACCCTCAAACATACTTAGGGCCTAATAATTTGAATATCAAAACCAAGACCGAAATAGCTCCTAAAGACTAGATCCTTGATCAGGTAATAAGTATAAGGCTTAATAATCAAATCACGTGTCTTTTCTGCTATGTCATCATCATAATCATTATGCAGCCGACAGATGTCCACTGCTGATGGCCCATACTCTATTAAGTCCATTAGTCGCCTCTTTGGACACCCACGGGAAGAAATGGGATGGTGCTATTCTTTACGTCCGGCAACGCACGGACTGCTATACCGGATGACATTTTTTACTGTCTCGACCTTCATATGGTGTGTTGTATAACTAGAATAGAAGGCAGGAAGGCCTTCAGATTCATCACAGGTGACTAAAGGAGCGCGGGACGCGGGCGGACGGGGATGCGTGTGCGGCTCGTGCACCTGCGAAAGATCAATGAGGCCGCCTATCGGCCAGCTTAAAAGGGTAGGACCGCACTACGAAATCACACATACATGCCGCGCATTAAGTAGGGTGCGTATGATTTGAGTTTCGATAGATTTTAATTGTTTTTTTTCCATATTTCTGTTTTGTTATTCTAGTTTGAAAATGTTACTTTAAATGTGTAGTATTTATTGCTAGATCAATTTCATAACATGTTATTTAAAAATAAAAATAATAAAATTTCTATGCCAAAGGCTTCTACTCCGTTCACCTATTACAGCCATATTTTTTTTCAAGAAGGCAAAAATTGTCACCCGGTATACTGTTTTGTATATTCTTAGTAATACATAACTGTAAGACCAATGAACATAGAAATATATGGATAGACACTGGGAAGCAAGAGGTCAATAAACTCTGCAGAAACGTGTCTAAAATAAAACACTAGCTTCTCATTGCTTTAACTATCATTTTATTGCTAATGAAGTCTTTCCGTGTCTGGGGTAGCTTTCACAGAGTTATGTCATAAAACAAACACCCAACGTGTGAATGCCTTGTACGATGAGATTTAATTATAAATAATTCCATAACTAACAATAATTTTTGGTTTTTGCTCGTTATTTTGTTTAAAAAACGATGTAAAATTCTTCTTTGCCGACGGTATAATCTCGATTCGCACAATCTATTAATGAAGATAAGCCTTCCAGCTGCAGCTTACGGCATACGGCAGCTGAAATATGATTAAAAATTTTGGTCTTTTTTAGTAATCTTTAAAACACTCCAACGGTCTAACTTTTGTGGGTTCGATGTTCAAAATAAAACACGAAACTACAGCTCTTCAGAATCGGAAGCGTAAATTTTAATGGCCGACATAAGGACTGACCACCAAAAACTTCTTTAATAACCACCAATATTTATTTAAAGGTTCAGAGGCGACGCAGCAGTGTAATATTTAGGCGTTCAACAGCCGTTATTACATACTATCAGTGTAAAACTTAACGTATTAACGTAGTAATATGTTTATTAACTGTCAATGCCGCACATGAAGTCTAGTTCCTATTTCTAAATCGGTCAGAGTTTGGATGGAGTTTTAACTAGTGGTCGAAGAAATGCGAGACCTCTGAAAGCATGTTTAGCTCATGGTTTAACTACGGATTCAGATTATCGACAAAACGCCTGGATAAACGTAATCGCAAGATGAATCTGAAATAAATAATAATTTATATATTATTATTCGACTGGCCTGGTAGTTTAGTGGTTAGTGACCCTGACTGCTAAGACTGAGGTCGTGGGTTCGATTCCCACCCAGGACAAATCTTTGTGTGATGAGCACGATTATTTGTTCTGTGTCTGGGTGTAATTTATCTATAATATGTATGTATTTAGTAATATATAAGTATGTTTATCAGTTGTCTGGTTACCACAGTACAGGCTCTGCCTAGTTTGGGATCAGATAACGGTGTGTTGGTTGTCCTAAGATATTTATTATTTATTATAAACTTTAAAAACGTTGACTTTGAAATTTTACGCTCTTTCAAATGAATCCGGAACATCTGAAAGTTCGTTGGACTGAATACATCGTTACATTTGCGGAGAAACACTTGCTAAGGGAAGGAAAAAAATATGGAAAAATCGAAAACAAAAGTAGGTCTGTACCCAGCAATAAGTAATTCCAGGCTGAAATGTACGAAAAGTACGTCAACTCACTTTAAGTTAGTCACAGGGAATCCTAGTGTGGGATCTAGAGAACCACTGTAAATAACTATTAAGACAATAAATACTATTACTATTACAACATAAGCACCCACTATCTGTTACAACTTATATTGTGGGCCTTTGGTAGGCACAATTTAGTTGTTCGGTGAGGTCCGTGCGGGAAATATCTGAGAAAATTTATATAAATAGTATGCTTCTTATCTTCTAAATGCTATATCTTTACCGCGAATCCCAGGAATCCTTAACTCACAACGGTCCGTCTGCGAATCTGCCTAAGAATCGCTAAAAGGACCCGTGTGAGTACTCAGATACATTTAGTAGACTTATCTACATCGAAAATTATGATACTAAAAATAAATAAGTAATTATTATGAACATAGAGTGGATGTTTGTAATCACTTTTGTTGTCATTTGTTAAAATCGGGTTCAAAACAAAATTCCTAAATGAGCTGTAATACTAAAGCCTCTGCCGGGGTCGCGTGATTGTTCGAAAGAGATACCGTGACCCTGGCACATGGGCAACTGAAGGAACACAGGTGGGTTTTAGTCAGTAAAAGTCGTACGCCCTCCTGCTCCGCCTAGAGCGGGAGAAGTCATTTGATGATTTCCCATCCAAAAAAAAATAATACTAAAGCCTGCTTGCACGATGAATTACTGGATGCGTTTAGCGCTTGACATACTTATTACTCATTCAGTTTATATCAATTTTAAACGATTGACAACAGAATGATGCTAAAAATTCTTTAACCGCTAACACCGATGGCAATATCAAAATTAAAAGTCATTTATTCAAACTAGGCTGAGAGTCAGCAATTTTTGAAAGTCAAAGTTACATAAGACAGTCCCCCCAAAACGCCCGCTCTTCGACACTTCCTAGTGCTTTAGCTGGGAAGAAGAAGTGGCGCAACAAACTCCCCAGCAGCACAGCTGTGTGTTAAGTTAGAAGAACTTGATTCTATACTATAATGTGTAAATAATTAATATTATGAAAACAAAACACACATTAAATTATTTGCCGTATGTCAGCTAGCACACGCCAATATACCAACAAAACATTGAAAACTAAACTCAAGCTGAAATACCTAATAAAAATCGTACATAGAACTTAAAACCTAAATGAGAGCCTCCAGGCATAAAGGGCGTGCGCTTACATACACAACGATGAAAACTAACAAGAACCGCGGTATAGCTCATACGGGGCCCGAAGTAAGCCAGTGTGTCGCAAAGCCAAACATACATCTTCCGTCCGCATTACACCACAAAATGGAGTACCAGAAAGGGAGTACCAGACGAAGGACATGATAGAGTACGTGCGCCAGACGACAAGGCACACGCCGAGAATGCAGTTATTGAATTTGCGCCGCAACGTCAACTGTAAAGCGTTCGTGGAACGCGTACCGAATTGTTGTCTACCCTTCTCATTGTAGAAGACTTTTGGCTGCAAAACGTGGTGTTCCTTCGACCACAGGACAGCACAAAGTCAAGCTAATGCAAAGTTACGTAACGTGTACTTACAAAGTATTTTCAGTTATTTAGTAACATAAGTTTTGTTTTTGTTAAACATATATGCATAAGGTATTTAAGCGTCTACCACAAACACCATAAACCGCTACCTATATTCTGGAGCATGTTTTTGAATAAACAGAACAATATTGTATTTGCTTTTAAGATTAACCCTTATAGTATTCATGCTATACTTACACTTTAATTCATCATTCCTAGTACCTATTTATCATCCTTTTTTATTTGTTTCTATGTTTACACTATTCATGCTATATTTACACTTTAGTTCATCATTCCTAATACCTATTTATCTTCCTTTTTATTTGTTTATATGTCTACACTCAGCAAATCGATCTAAATACGATTATTAATTTAAAAATAGCTGAAATAAAATATTAACTGTTGTGACATGCCAAATTGTCAACTGTCAGTTACTTTTCTGCTTAGTCTATGAATGGCTACTTTTTGGTTTATATAATTTAAATTATTTTTATCAATATGTCTAGCTATTGATTTTATTAATTATTACGATTGTTTACTAAATAACTTAACTTAAAATTATATTTATAAAATTCTTTACGCACTCATGGATATGTCCTGGCCGACTACACTTGTCAGATGGGATGGTGGCCGCAAGAAGAAAACTAATATTTGGAAAAGGAAGACGACTTTGATACCAAAAACGGGCGTTCGAATCGCTGGAGGCAAACTACTCTTGGAGCTGATTTGAAAAGCATCAAACCCAGGGGATCCAGCTAAAGATCCATCTGGGACTTCTACTCCCGATCTTTGGAAGCTAACTACGTGCCTGACTTGATAGGCCCCGAGGTCTACTTTACGAGGTTTACTTTGACTGGCCTGTTAGTCTAGTGGTTAGTGACCCTGACTGCTGAGACTGAGGTCGTGGGTTCGATTCCCACCCAGGACAAATCTTTGTGTGATGAGCACGATCATTTGTTCTGTGTCTGGGTGTAATTTATCTATAATATGTATGTATTTAGAAATATATAAGTATGTTTATCAGTTGTCTGGTTGCCATAGTACAGGCTCTGCCTAGTTTGGGATCAGATAACGGTGTGTTGGTTGTCCTAAGATATTTTTTATATTTTATTTTTTACTATGGAGCTCACTTTGTGGATTCTGAGATCTGCATCCCTCCTACAGTGCTGAACCGACTCCCATACAGAACCATAAAACAAACCTAGAGTGCGTGCCAGGCAGGGTTTCTATAATTAGCTGTACTTCCCATCTCCTGTTAATATACCCCTAATAAATCTTTATTGAACAGCTCCGCCTTTATCCATTCATTTTAACAGGATTAAGCAGATCTGTAACACCCTTTAGAATAATAAAAAGTATATATATTAAGAAAAACAATGTTGTTAAGAGTAACAAAGCATTTATTACGCAAATTAACAGGAATCACAGTTTCAAAACTGACAACAATTTTAACCGAGAGGAATGGAAAGCTTGTAATAAAATCGGGTCCATAATAAATCGCTTTGATATGAAACTCGGGCGATGACTCGGATATTAATTCGTTTTTATTAAAGCAGTCGGATGAACAAAATGAATAAGGTTAATATTCAAAGTCAGTGACAAACTTCGTGACGTTTCGTTTTCCGTAAGTAGACTTTTTATTTTTAATACATAACCTACTTTGAAGAGCGGTGGTGGCTGAGTGGTAACGGCCGCGCCTTACGAGTAGTATGTCATGAGTTCGAACCCAAGCAGGCGCTTTATTTTGTGTAAATTATTTCATCACCACCGCTCTCAAAACGGTGAAGGAAAACATCGTGAGGAAACCGGCATGTCTTAGAACCAATAATTCGAAGACATGTGACATCTACCAACCCGCACTGGGCCCGTGTGGTGGATTATGGCACGCTCCCTCTCGCTGAGAGGAGGCCTGTGTCCCAGCAGTGGGAACATTATAGGCTGCTGATGACATAACCTACAATAAAATGCTTTGAAGCTTCACGCTGTTTCTATAATTTTATCGTTTGGTTTAAAACCTCAGCTGCATGGCTGTCGTAAAATTATATCCTTGTCACCCAGTACAAGGGGTGGCAAGGATATCGATGTGCAACCTGATAGCATGGTTTTAGTTCATGATTCTGAAGCTAAAGAAACATCTGCTGGTTCTTAAAAAAGTGCAATAACTTTGCGGATAAAATAGATGAAACAGCAATTATTTTAATTAAATAACGGATAAATATTTCAACGCAGATATAAAACCATGAACTGAGTTAATAATTTCAATTACCGCCACGATGGATGCTACCCTGTATCCTTGGTCTTGATAGTGACCTTGATATTTTTGAAGTGAAAACTTCTTTAGCGGCGTTGAGCACTTTTTCTGTAATGGGTATAAAATCTTAAACTCGCGTCAGGACACGTGACCTGATCGAAAAAGCGTAGGACGGATGGAGAGTAGACAGCTATCCCCTCTCTACGGCGCGGCGAAAATGTATGCCTGGGCCTACTGTTTCGTTTAGGTGGCGCAGGGCGCTTGCGCGAATGTTCGTCTATGTTACAGCGTGCCACGCGCATCCATGGATGGTGACAGCTGATGGCTCGACCGTCTGTGTAGTGATCACATTGTTGTGTATTCGTAAAATTCGTGAATATAAAGTGCTTAAAATATGGAAATTGAACAACAAATTATTCCCTAACCATTCCAAAATATCAAACATGCTCAACGTTAATAATCAAGTTTTCACTTCTGCCGGCACTCCCGGAGTGCAATTTTTTCTTAGGTTACCGTTATAGCATATAGATATCCTTCCACACAAGTTGAGAGTAAGACTAGATCCATCCTAAAAATCATAAGTGGCTATGTAATAATAGGTAATAGGTAGAACGGGCTGGTGTCCGCAACTCCACGTCTGACCGCGTATTTTGCGTACGGGTGGGAAATCGGTTATTCGATCCACCCCAGCTCAGCTCCTCGAGAAAGGCCAGCAACGCCTTGATGTTGCTGACTATCTCACGTACGGTACCTGGTTTACCGAAGTACTTGGCCCTGTATGTGGCGATCGCCGGGCAGTTTAGAAGCACGTGCGCTGCTGTCTCGTCGTCCTCAATGCAGGCCCTGCATAGCGGACTGTCTGTAACTCCTATGAAAAATAGATGTTTATTAAACGACCCATGGCCAGTTATTGCTATGTAAACGAAAGGTGAAAATGGAAAGCATTAGTAAATGTTAAGTTGGTCAAGTCAGAGAAATTCATTGTTAAGCCAATGAAATATCAACTGAAATTGTCCAATTACTTAAATCACAAAGTTTGACATTTAATTTTTTGTTCTGGTTATTAGACAAAAGTATGCCTTGGATTTTCGTAGACCATACAGTTATTTGGTAAATTAGGCCACTTGAGTCAGTCCCTGTTATTGTATCTATACTTCTATACTAATATTATAAAGCTGAAGAGTTTGTTTGTTTGGGAACTACGGGTCCGAATTGAAAAAAAAATCTTTTTGTGTTTGATAGTCTATTTATTGAGCTATATAACATCACGCTACAATCAAAAGGAGCGGAGCAGCAATGAAAAATGGACGAAAACTGGCAGGCAATTCGATGCGACGAAAATTTGACGCGGACGGAGTCGCGGGTAGAAGCTAGTATTTTATAAGATACGTTTAATACTTCTTCAAATGACATCGGCGAGAGCAAGGCCTAGTATCTTTAGGGACCCTACGCAGAAAAAAGGGGTAGGCTTTTGATATTTCTGTTCAGTGAACCGAGCAACAACAATGGTGGGTATAATAAAGATAAAAAAATAACTCTTGCTAAACTGGGTCAAAGGAGAAAAATAAGGCCTGTAATAAATCCACAAAAACGTCATTGCCTTGAACAAGATCAGATAATACTTTTATTGACTTTGGTAAGTACTCGATTTTATATTTTTCGTTCATTTTTATAAAATGTAATATTTATATGTATCACGATATTGTAATAAATTCAGGAGTGGCTGAAATATTTAAACGAGTTTTTTTTTGTATCCTCTTGGGTCAATCGGTAGAACTAAAGAACCTAATAAAAACTTAATATACTGCGGCATATATTATTATGATTTTTCGTTGTTGATCCAGACATATTTTTCAGCCTAAAAGAATTAGGAACCTAATTCGGCGAATCTATCACTCTTACTGTAAAACGAATGATGTTCAGAAATCAGTATAATACTGACACAATCAGATAAGGTTTAATTGATGTAGACTACTCAAGAGCATTCAGTTGGAACAAGAGGCTTAATTACCAAGTATGTATGAGTTCCACACATATTACAAGTAGGTCGTAGTTCCTAGAAGTAGGTCCACAATTCTATACTCAAGTTTTCATGCTAGAATAATGGCGCCGCAAAATAGGCCGGTAAAAGTAGCCGACAAACTCAGGTTGACCTGTGGCATGCCAAGCGAGATAAAACAGAACTGGCTGTTAATAGAGTACATTGATATATACAGACTGTCACAAAAATATGAATGAAAGAGATGACGCTCTTCAAAAACAAATTTACTGTAAAATATCCTGTTATAATCATCGTTTAAGCCAAAACACATCTACTGCTGCACAAAAGCCTCACCTAAGCGTCACATCAACTAGTTCACGCTTCTCGCATCTCAGATTCAGGCAGAAGTCCTGCTGTGTGGAAAGTGACTGACTTCTCCGAGTCCGCCGGCCCTGAACCCATTTAGGAGGGCTGGAAGAGGGCGTTGTCCGCCCTCCGCCGATGCCCAGTGCGCCTGTTGCGGGCTGGGTGAGTGGAAGAAATCTCCGGCTCCCTTTCCGGAGCCTCTTTCTGTGACATGACTGTTTCGCATAAGGATTCCATCGGGTCTCAGGACTCCTCGCTGCCGACAAGTCACGATAGGGCACGGCGCACCTAACCAAACCTTTTTTTTTGCGTTGAAATTCTCATGCATACTGCCCTACCACAGAAAGATAGTACAGTTATCTGGGACACTAACCAACTAAAACCTCACGGTGTCCTCCTGTGCCGCTTATGGTGAAAACATGGAGCAGGCACGCCTAAGCCCTATTTGTGTATTCACCGTGGCCGTCTGTCACCAGAGCCTCATCTGGGGGGTCCCCATAACTGGCGCACCAGAACAAATTGCACGCTGTGATCACCCCAGGGTCCAAATAGCACATCGGCGCCAGACGACCCCGTGGCACCCTTGATCTCCCTATAACGGGTCAGGTCAGTGGCCGCGCCGCCTACCACTTCTCAGCCGCAGGGGATACTTAAAGCGGCTAACGCTATACCGACCGGGTTCCTCATTGCTTTACCTTAGGTGACAAAGCCACCAACTACTACTGAGCCACCCTGCTTCGATAATGCCAGACCCACCAACCTAACCAGTTTGATCGTAGTATTCTAGCTGTTTATTGTAACCAACTTTAAGAAAAGGCCAGATTTTTAAAAAGAGGTTCCATTTTTCAACAGAATTGGTAGTCATCATTAGAAGTCTAAACGTAATAGAGGTTCCTAGGAGTTCCTAGGTACTAGATTAGTTCGCAAGAGGTACCGTCGCCTTGGCATATGGGTAACTGAAGGAACACGGGTGGGTTTCAATAAAAGTCTGACACGCCCTTCCGCTCTACGTACGCTCTCGTACCTAGAGAGGGAGAAGTCTTTTTATAATTTCCCACCAACAAAAAAAAATAGAGGTTTCCCTAATTTAATAGAAATTATTAGGATACCAAGTTTTTATAGGATCTCTTACTTATTTCCCATATTATTACTGTACATAATTATGTGAAATATTATCATAAAAATGCCAATATCTAGCTAGTGTAGAAACATTTGAGACAATTTTATAAGAGGTTTACCCCACCAAGATACGACACCGAACATAATATTTTACTAAATAATTAAATCATACCTAAAATAGTATACTTTAAGTTGAATATAATATAAACGTAGTAAGTATTTACTTGAAGATTGGTTTCCACGATCACCCAACACGTCATCGACGAATTAATTCTGGACGCAAAAACATAAGCCTCTTGATCAAAGCATGAGAAAGAATTCCGTATAATTCTTGGAACCATTTACCAGTAGGTTGTTTATTGTTAAATTTTCCCTAGAATAATAAATAATTACAATCTTCAAATGATTCTTCAAAGTGTTCAAGAGTTTAACTGTTCAATAGAACGGATACAGAAATACGTAGAATTGATTCAGCTTACCTAAAATTAACAGAAATAACTTAAACGAACTGTTAAAGTTTGTTGTTATTCATTAAGCCTATATTTTAATACTAATTAATTATTAAAAGCAACAGGTGAAAAGCGTAAAACCCAAAAAGCCTGAATTAATTTCGTTAGGAGTTCTGAAAACTTTACTCGCAAACTAGTGCCATTTGTGGTTGTGCTTATCATGCCTAAGAGTGAAAAATAGAAAACTAAAACAATATTAAAAAAAGATTTGAAGAGCTTTTATTTTGCAGGTATTTTCGATGAAAGCCTTCTGAGTTTGGATACAACGATACAGTACGTTACAATGTATTAATTTATCAACAAGGAGGTAAGTTAAATTAGAAAAATCTTTACATCTGGATAAACACTTTCATCACTGAATTGATACAAGAAGTAAAATTTTCACAAAAACTCCATGCAAAACCTATTGAGAAAGCTTGTCATTGCGAACAAAGATCGAATGTAGGTAAAGATCCCTTGATTGAAAAAAAAGAGCACTTATTTCATTGCCACAAAAAAATGCGTTGATTTTTATTTTTTAACACTTCATTGTAAGTTAACTTAAAAAGCATGAATAAGCAAGTAAGCAGACATTGAGAATCGATTTACACTTCATAATGATTTTCCAATGTTCACTTGAGTAGGTACATAAACTATTAAATCTGAAAAAAATGGAGGCAACATTTTCGTAGTCATTTTAAAAGAGACTTAAAACCTAAACATTCCATTACATTCATCAATTCCCATCCAAGGCAGTTAGTACTAATTTATTCGTAATGAATGTCTGATCAATTTTAAGGAATAATTCATAAATTGAAACTACTCGGTTATGTTTTAACTAATTATCGATTAACTGAACTGAAGGGCTTGTGGCTATGTAACAACAGCCGCACGGGTCGATCATTCAGGTTAAGCTACACTTGCCGTGGTTGGTCCCTGGATGGGTGACCATCTTTACATACCAAGTTCCTTCCGTGCCTCGGAAAGCACGTTAAGCCGTTGGTCCCGGCTGTCTTTCGTAGAATAGAATAGAATTTTATTTTGCAAATATGGGTAATAAACAAATTTTTATGTTATGATACATCAAAGCTCAGCCATATTTTACCACGCGGCATGCAAACATTTACATTATTTATATAATTTGTCCTTACATTTTGAGAAACAAATCAATTGAAAAATATAAATATCATTCAATAGATCAGTTATAAATTATCATTAACAATACAAAAAAATAAAAATATGTCATTACAAATACAATTATTAAAATTATAAATACAATTATTATTATTATCAATAGAATTATTATCATCAATTAATTATTATCATTATCAATACAATTATTATCCTTGCAATTATCATTCAATAGATCAATTATTACGCACATATATTTTTCTCTGTTAGATACTCAGTTACACTGTAGTAAGTTTTATCTACCAAAAATTTACGTAGTCTGCTCTTCGTAGATCTCAGACAGTCGTTATGGGTCGTCAGAAGCCCGAAAGTCTGACAAGCAATCTTACCAAGGGGTTACGTATTACCCAGTAACTGGGTTGTGAAGGTCAGATAGGCAGTCGCTCTATGTAAAATACTGTTACTCAGCTGCATCCGGTTAGACTGGAAGCCAACTTCTAATTCACTTAATAAACCCTAACTCCGGGAAGAGATTACAGATTAACGGCCTGAGATTTTTACAAACCCGTAATCCGTAACCCTACTTTTAACCGACTTCAAAAAAAGGAGGAGGTTTCTCAATTCGACGGTATATATTTTTTCAAGTAACACTTTCCAAGCGGTAAAAATGTTATTGGAAAGAACCTTTTCGTGATTTAATCTGGGTGTTACAAACTCTTTTATTTTATAGTAATAAAGTGTCTGCAGACATATTCTGTAAAAATCTCACCATGAAAACTCATTTTAAGTGAGTTTCAGGTGAGCTGTTAATCGTGTCAATCTCTAGCAAAGCTTGAATGGCAGCTCAGTTCACCTAAGTTGTAATGGTGACTTTATTTACAGAATAGACCGTTTGTTTTCTCATCTAATCAAAGTCTCGTCACAAAAAAAGACTCCTTTTAAGTCCTTATCTATCATTATTTCTTATAAATTTAAAACTGGCCAATTTTTTTACCGATATCTCAACGATATTTTACCTTTTCACACCAACAACACCTGTACTTTATTAGGTTACCACAATGCCTATATTTTCTTTTGATCTAGCATAAAGTTCTTTGAAAATATCTTTTCGCAACAGGTGTAAGAAATTTTCTTTCAGTAGGTAAGTATTATAGAATGCCTCTCTAGCGAATAACTTCTCTGACAGCATACTTAATAACTCTACACCATTTTCAGACTCTATAATAAATAGGCCTTCTGGGAAATTATAGATCGATATTTTACATTTATAGGGATGTTTCACGAAGCTGTAATAGCACCAAGTTTAAAGTGCGTTAAATAGGCCAGAAAAAGATGCCTGTAATTCAAAATTCTTTCATTATTTGAATATTTACCTATGTATAATAAACAAATATAAACATAATGTCAAGTGACAAACTGCATTTTTTTTTTTTTTGAATTCGTTACTTATTTTACTATTTCTTATTTTATGTTATGTTTTTCTGGTGGAACTGAATGCAAGATTGAAACGTATCGTCTTCGAAAATGCCGGAAGTGATGTCAACGAATAAATTTACTTTAGAAACTGTTCGAATTCTTGGGAAGGAAAGTTGCTACTTGAAATAAGCAAAAAAAAAAATATGTTACATTATTTTGGGGCTAAAATAGAGATGTAAGCAAAGCAGTTACGTGGTATGTGACGTCATAATGTGGCCGTGAAAATAACGCACGTTTTATTATAGAAGATATAATTAAATTTTTAATAATATTTTATAGCAATAAACCGTCGTAAAATTTAACTTTTAATAAGAGAAATAAATAAAAGATATACACATACACAGTCTCTATTGAAACAAGATCCTACATCCAATAACTAGGTTACGTTATGTTTTGACACACTTAGGAAACAACTTACTGGCTTACTTACCTATCGTCAATAAACTACAAGTCTTGTAATATAATACATATTCAAAGATTTCTTGAAGGTATCTTTGTGGTCCACCTTGTTGGAGGCTTCCAAAACTACGTCTGCCGGTAGTCAAACACAACTCCAGAACCTTCCGCCTCTTCCGCCATCTGTTTTGCGAGCAATTTGCCCTGCCTGGACCAATAAACTTATGAAGGCCACAGGAATCCGCTGGATGCGGGAAGCAAAAAACCACTCCAAGTGGCGGAGCTTGGGGGAGGCCTATGTCCAGCAGTGGACGTCTTTCGGGTGAAATGATGAAGATGATAATTTTTGTGGTTCACTTTTTGTGTATCATCGATGCTCATGTCAAACTCAATAAAAATCATGGCAACTGGGTGCATTAAAGAACTATAAGCTGTATGATCGTGTAGAACAACCTGAGTAATAGTGGATACAACTTGCCAAATTGATTACAGCACACAGTAATTCGACAGAATTGGATGTCTGCAATGTGTACAAATATATTAGAAATACGAATTGGTAACAATTGTTACCAACCAGAACTTCAGTATGATTGTATTGAGCATGAATTAGTTCGAGATACAGCAGGAAATGATTCATGCAATAGAACTAATTTGACAATATCCATTGCCACTGTTGCTGAAAATTCCAGCACCCATTTAGTTCCTGTAATTCATTAGTAGCCCCATAATGCCCTAGATTACGCGTAAAAGCTAAATTAATTCGACCGTCTTAGCCGATGAAGATATTAATCCCAGACTTTTGCCGGCGTAGCATGACCAATTCTATATCTATTCTACCAAGAAAAAAAAAAGTTCCTTATGTATTTTAATTCTGTAAAAATGTTTCTGTCTCATCAATAGTAAAGAGAAATAGTCATCATACTTGACATCGTACTCTTATCGACTGAAGAATAGTAAAATCTCTTTTCTTCAGATTTACACAATTTTTCTACGATACAATCTATCATTTTGTCTTCTGTACCGTCGACAAATTCACTTTCTGTGGTCATGCTATACGTGTTGGCTTGATCAAGGCGGTATAGTACTGAAGCCCTGAATTTGATTATGTTTGTTGCAAATTGTTTCCTGTAATTGCTTCAAACGGTGTCGGAATTACCAGGAAAATACCTGCTGACCTTGAATGTCCTTCTCTATTTTTCAATATTTATTAATTGCGTAGGGCAGTTGTTTTGTTTATTTTCTATGTATTGCGAATGTTAGTGACTTCTTTTAGTCGTCTGTATTAAAATAAAACCCTGTAGTGAGATACGAGTAGTTACGTAATAACAATGTTTGCTTATGAACATTTTTCTATAAGTTTCTCGGGTATTTTTAGATATATTGATTAATATTTTTTTATCAATCTCTTATCACGGTGAGTTGATGTCACCTTTGGAAACCCTACAAAATGCTATTTAATTTTCTTAAATATAATATTTTGACATTTCGATTCATAGTAGTTTTTATAAATGGTTATTGTAAGACTACCTTTATTCGATTACTTGTTAACTGATAGGTAAATAATAAAATAGGTTCAACTCAGTATTTGTGACAATGGTAGCACACAAATAGGTTTCCTTTATTATCTATTCTACCTGTATGTCAATTTATTTTCTAGTTTGGAAAATCCACTGAATAAGGAATTTGATGGAATTCCTTCTGAAAATCCTATTATGCGCGATAGGATAGAATAATGAAAAGAGAAATGTAAACAACAAAAACATTTTATTTGAAAAAAGAATGAAGGTTCTTGTTATTATAGCATTATATCTATTGATGATCAATATAAAAACTTCATGAATAATTAAATAGTTATATTTGACGGCGCCAGCGATGGCTGAGCGCTAGCGTCGTAATTATCTTGATTAGTAGTGGTATCAGTTACTCACTGGCATTGGAAACAATTTGGAGCAAAACTTTATCGCATTCTATATTAACAAGTAGGTACTTTAAAGTTATTTTTAAAACAAATAACAGGACGATCATAAATGTGATGTCATGAATGACCCTGATTGCTTCAAATTTTTTGACAGATAAGAAATCTCTTGCTTTTAATACAAATATATCAAGAAAATTTAGTAAACTGGCATATAAGGTCGATATAAAAACACCTCGATACAATGGTGCTATTTTTCTTTTGTAGCCATTATTATTTACAGGTACTACAACTTCAACTTAATTTAGCTATGTTATTTATAAAGTGCGTAACTAATGTTAGTAGGAAATAATAAGATAATTGTTTTGATAATTTTTCATGTCCAGATAACAAAATAATTCACAACTGCATAGGTAATTGTGAAACTAAAGATATTTTCAGAATGAAGAACATTATCATATGCCTACCTTTTCCCAACTAGGGGCCATCCATAAATTACGTCACACGTTAAGGTGGGAGGGGGTCGACGAATTGGGACATTGTGTGACAAGGGGGTGGGAATTTTGTGACGTCACATTTCAAAATTGAATATACAAATTTAAAGTACTATTAAAATACGAAATATAGTAGGAAATAATAAGATAATTGTTTTGATAATTTTTCATGTCCAGATAACAAAATAATTCACAACTGCATAGGTAATTGTGAAACTAAAGATATTTTCAGAATGAAGAACATTATCATATGCCTACCTTTTCCCAACTAGGGGCCATCCATAAATTACGTCACACGTTAAGGGGGGAGGGGGTCGACGAATTGGGACATTGTGTGACAAGGGGGTGGGAATTTTGTGACGTCACATTTCAAAATTGAATATACAAATTTAAAGTACTATTAAATATTAAAGTAATTTTACATCTAGACTAGATGTAAAATTGCAAAAAATATGTGATGTCACACTAGCGAAAGGAGGGTCTCACAAATGTGACCAGCTGTGACAAGGACAGGGGGGGTCAAAAAATCGTGAAATATGTGTGACGTAATTTATGGATAGCCCCCTATGTTGGGATCACCTTCCAGTCTAACCGGATGCAACTGAATACCATTATTTAACATGGATTATCTGCCTATCTGACCACCACAACCCAGGTGCTGGTTAATACGTTACCCCTTGGTAAGACTATTACTCAGACTTTCGGGCTTCTTATTAATTAAAACGACTGTCAAAGATTTCCGAATGGCAGTTGGGACCAACGGCTTAGCATGCTTTTCGGGACATGACGATGTCTCGGTATGTAATAAATGGTTACCTAACCACAGACCATTCTCAATAATCTAAGCTTAGCCAAGATGATCGACTCATATGGTAGTTATTTATAGCTTTGCCCCGAGCCCCTCGTAAAATATTTTCTACAAACAAAAAGAACATTCAAACAATGGATCCTTCATACAATAGGTACCAAAATAGGTTCACGAGAACATGATTAATTTCGATGTATCGATTACAACGCTAATTAAGAGGTTCAGTAGGTATCGTATCGAAAATGGAAAATCGATATGATCATCGAAATAAAACATAAAATCTAACGTCTTAACGAAATTCTCGTACAAGATATCAACGAGATCATTGTAATTCACAATCAATTGATTTTTCCTGGAAACTGTTCTATATTCACACTTATTTTATAAATTTATCGTCGCACTTAATGGAAATTGTCACTCATCAGGTTCTTCCCTCAGATTTATTCGGACCGCGTTGCCGTACGTTATCAGTTCTGTAGCATCGTAATAGATTGCCGAATTTGTAAACCTTCTTCGTATCGGTTCTATTCACAAGCCCTTTGTTTGCAAATTGAATCGCTGGGGATGTTAAGCCTATCGAAGTTATGTTATCATTCCCGAATATACTCGACCTATAGCCGAATATACATGCGCAATTTTATCAATGAACGGATTACAAACTCCGAATCAAAATGACGAAAGACAATATTTTCCGATTTAATTCGTAAAGACTAATTTAATAATGAACTCAGTAAGAGCTTTTAAGCCTACAGGTCGTTCTCCTCCAGCTTATTATAAAATAAATTCATTTCAATATATGTCTTTCGCAAAATGAATAATAAGTCATTTATATTCGTTACGTATTTTGAATAAATAGCTTCTTCTTTGTAGTTTCATAATTATAACTAGAATTTATAACTCTTGAGCAATAGAAGACAAAAACACTTTTGTCTGACATTTTTAATTTGATTTTGCTGGTTAACCTCAGTTCGTTAGGGAGCTATGTATTTTTTTTAAACGTTAAATAAGTCATAAAATAAGAAATATAAAGGTATCTAACTAACAATAATCAAAAGCTACACTAAATTCAAATGATTGAACTGCTACATCAAATTACTGATATAGAGATATTTATTTATTTATTTAACACTTTAAGCAAATAAATGTACAGAGACGGACTTAATGCCATAGGTATTTCCTTCCAGTCAACCTTTGGGTGATGCAGAGACAAACAGTGGTAGGTGAAATGAATTTGAAGATATTCAAATATAAACGTATTACCTATTTAAATCATAAACATAACAAATATACCTAACTATATATAAATATAAAAACACATACATACAAACACATTTTAATACTACAATATTTAATTCATAGACTTATCTTGAATCTTTTAGTGTATACTCATTATATAATTGAATATAATTAGTGAATAAGCAATGCACTTTGTTAAATATTGTTCACTTAGATAAAACAAAGAGTTTATCTAACCTACCCACGTAGGTGACTATATACGTATATCGTAAATAGGCACTATTAGGGTTGGTTAGGTACCAAATTGACTAGCAAATTAGGTTTACGAAGTATCTACAAGGTTCAAAATCTGCTTCAGTTCTTAACATAAAATGTCTGGGATTTTTTGGCAATCTAATATACATTGAACAATATGGAAAAATAAATATAAACTTTAATAAATAAAAACTGTGACGACAAATGTAAACTAAACCTATACCAATATTACGTTATATTTCTATGTAAAATATCTTTGAAAATAACAACGAACATGACATAAATCCACAGTGGTCAGGAGTTTTAAAAACCTGCCTCTCGTTTCATTCTCTAAGTTTTTTTTAAAACAGAACAGTCGGCCAAAATTTGGTCTGACATTTAAACACAAATGTTAAAGCAAAACCACGTTAGGCATTTTAATAATGTTATTTTAAAGCTGTTCTATTTTATTTTTAGGTAAAACAGAATAAATGTAATTCGTTGGAATTAAAGAGCAGTCTCACCAAAACCACTCCAAAGAGCAAATTATAACGCAGAGATGGGTCCATTGGAATAAAAAAACCGTTATGCTGCCCGTCCAATGTCACCAAACATAACTAGTGTTTCAGATTATCATACTGCGAAACTTTATCAGGCTAAAATTGCCACAATCATTATAAGGTACCCACTAGGGCATATTGTATTATATCGGAAGGTTTTCAGTTCCGATACTGATTTCCGATATTAGATCTCAATATCGGAATTCCGATGTTACTTAATATCGGAATTTCCTAATTTCATTAGAAATTGCATATTTTAATTGCAAATTCGGTATGAGGTTGATGGAGTAATATAAAAATCATTTTTAAATCGTATTCTTTAATTTATTAATCGTTTTCTGTAATAATATCGTGAATATAATATGTAATAATATTCTGTAAAGACAGAGCTGTTGTAGCTGGCATGGACCCCGTTATTTTGACGAGTCCAAGATTCTCGAATTCAAAACCTCCAAAAGCTCTGCAATGAAGGTTTATGTCCATATATCTCCTGTTTCGAAGAGAGGTCCACTCATCGAGAGTCATTGTAAATTTTCTCAATTTTCCTTCATGAGTGTAATGGTTTTCACTGTTTCACGTTTGACTTGTTCAGCATGTTCAAGAACTATTTTCGCAATAGTATTTGGCGTTTTCGGTAAGTCGCATCCACTCTTTTTGAAGAGTTACTGAAGATCTTGACTTTCAGAAAAGAATCTGAAACCGCTGCACCATTTAAAGCGGTCTTTCGAGAAACAATAGCTTCCATTGATTCTGAAGACCTAAAGTACTCAGTCATTAGTTTTCGTTTCTTTAGTTTTGTCGTCTGCTCTTAGGATGTTGAAGTGTTTGGAGTACTCTCCGATGAAGAGAGTCCATCTGCAGTAATGTTTAAGTGCACTGTTCGTAAATGAGTGTGCAAGCCCGTAGTAGACCCACCAGTTGATGATCTCAGACTCTTCTCTGTGAGACGAAGTTAGCCATAATCCACCAAGCGAGCCTAATACGTGTTGAATGTCGATTTTCTTGTATGTTTTTTAGTTCTAGGATATACAGGTTTCTTCACGATGTTTTCCTTCACCGGTTTGAGCAGTTGTGATGAATTAATATACACAAGGCGCCTGTCAGGGTTCGAACCAACGACCTACAACTCGTAAGTCCCGGTCGTTTTCTCTGTGCCCCAACTGCTCTCACTGTACTTAGACTTATGCCTTATTAGGTAGACTTACGGCAGATCCTTTATAATAACTTGGTTATTTTACAAAGAAAGCCGAAGAGAAAATTGCTTTTATAGTAAAAAATGCGAAATTTTACAACAAGTATCTGATTTAAATATAAAAATTGGGAAAGGCAATGCGCAATTAAGTAGTCTGTAAACGTCTTATTTTTCGGCGATACTTGAAAGACGAACAAGGACGGTATCAAAAGACTATCTCTTTTAAGCTATCAATCTTACTTGAGAATCTCAAAATGCCGATTTCTTTTACATCTACGCATACGAATTTATTTTAATTTGTTCATTCAAATGTTTCGTGTAGCAATGAGCTTAAAATCTAAGTGAAATTATCATTCACCGGGGTTTTAACTAAAACAAATTGGTTTTCATGTAAATACAATCAATTCTAAAAAACTTTTTACCAAAAAATTTAACCACCGAAAAAACTGAAAAGCAAAAAATAATAAACCTTAAAATTATGAGTCGGCGCTTTGAGTGATCTTTGTTCATTGATTTTCCAACGCCGACGCATAATTTTAAGGTTTATTATTTTTTGCTTTTCAGTTTTTTCGGCGGTTAAATTTTTTGGTAAAACCTTTTTATTTTATATTTTTTTGTGGCTTTAATATACTTATAATACTTTGGCAAGGTATACCCTATCCAATGAATAAAGAATTATTAAAATCGGACTACTCTGTATAAAGTTATGCGTGGTTAAACATAACAATCAGTGAGTGAACAATCAATCATCCCCTGTTTTCTGACCCTTAGGGTTTGATTTTGCTTTTCAAATTTATATGGGACCACCCTCGAAGTATACCCTTTCCAATAAAGAATTATCACAATCGGACTACTATGTAAAAAGTTATGCGTGGTCATACATTAAAAAAAAAAAACAAAAAAAATATATACGCGTCGAATTGATAACCTCCTCCGTTTTTTTTCGTCGGTTAAAAAATATGTATTAGTCAATTGGGACGTCTTGAATAAAATTTTAAGGAGAAAACAAACAGTTAAGGAAAAAGTATATTTCATTATTACATAATGAAATAAATTCAAAAAGAACCAATTGACAAATAAGTATTTCTGGAATTGTCGATTCGCTCATAAATATATTAAATTCGTGAAAATCGGCTTCAGAAAATAATATTCTAATTTAAAGTGCGAGTAAATTTTTACGAATCGACTTAATTATACTGACTTATTTATTAATTTAAATAAAACTCCAAGATTTCTTTTTTTGGTGGTCACTCAACATCAAACGTATAGCTATTTTCACCCTTTTTGTTGCCGCGATGCGCTCTTGTTTTTGCCGCGATGCGCTCTTGCCAAAAACTTACTAAATAATTTGCTTCCTGACAACGTCGCAGTAGTTTTTCGTGCTCATGTAATTAAATATAAAACAAAGTACGGTTATTTTTTAGCCAAGCACTCGACCGTTACCTTTTTTTTTTTAATTACTTTCAAATATAAACATTTAATCGTAACAAGTACTGCAAATATAAATAACTGACAGCAATGTCAATTTTTGTTAGTAATTACCATAATAACCTTACGAAATAGCATAAAACTTATAAAATACCAAAAATCTGGTGCTTGGCTGAAGAAATTAGAAGTTCGATTTAATCTTGATAATCATGAAAAACCAACTGAAATACAACATTCCCAGCGCGCGCTCAATAAACGCTCTAAGTGCTTTTACCGATAAGACTTCTTTACTAGAATACGTTGATCATTACAAGATATTAAGCGAAATAATAGTTTCATTTAAAGGTAACTTATGCCTTACCTACTAAGTAATTGCTTCAGTATCAAAGTAAAGATAAAAGCCTTAAAGAGCTGACTTTCACTCTTATAAGTACCAACCCGTCTCCACTAAATAAAATGTAGTTGACTAGAAACTTATTTAGCTTTGATAATATTTTCACATCGGTTAGTTCAATGAACTCTCAAAGATAGTTAAGAAACTATGAAAACGTTTTGCATTACTTTTTAGGGTTCCGAAAAATAATGATGAAAAATATCTGCCTACCTATTTTTCTTTTTTTGAGTTGTCGGTAAGTTTATCCGATTGTTGATACAATGGTAAATTGGTTTTTGTTACCACTTTAAATGTTGGGTTCTGAAAAAATATAAAAAAGCGTTTATGTAGGTACAGAGTGGCTGCGACATCGACGCACAACCTGTTACTATGAAGACCCCGTAGGTATTGCTGAAGAAAAGAGTGCCTAAATTAATGTGCGTCAAAGTGGTGAGCACAGTAAGGACGCTTAAATTAAGTTTAGATACTCATCCATTACTTTGCTATACAGTCACCAAAGAATTAAAGAGCAAGCATCGCAAGTTTAGTAAAAAACCGATAGATTTTATCCGACCACCCTGATTATTTATCTCTTTTGGTGACCGTACTTATAATTTTATTGCCAATGCGAAAGTTTGTTAAGATGTTTGTTAACCACTCACATATAAACGGTAAGCAACTTTACATCACTTTTGACACACAGTTATCGTTAGCCTGGGTTTTCACTAATTCCGAATTAGTCAAGTGAGCTATTATTTTTAATCAGTTTAGTCTCGCTGTAAGTACTCCCGATATAAAATTTATGAAAAAATATCTAAAGTAGTCCAACCAAAGCCAAGAGCTAGATACTTATAAATCATACAATGTGGCACAGTTACAGTTAAAACACTGGAAGCATTCCAAGCAGAATGTTAGAGAAGCGTTCCGAAATTTCTAGTCGTTTGTTTACAAAGATTTCAATGCTCTTAACAGACTTGACTAGAAACTGTGGCATCCCGAACGCCTGTAATATTCTGTCATTTGGTAGTGGTAGGTAAACGCAAGACTACTAAGGGTTCTTCATCGAATGTTGGCGGATACTTTTACCACTCTCAACACAACTTCTTGTTCCTTCTGCAGTTTGCTTACTTTTATCTTTTGTCACTTCTTTTTCTATCGTGTCAGCATGAGCTATAGTAACTACGAGGATTTGAAATGAAAAGGCTCCGGTTGCAAAACGATTGAAAATAAAATTTAGCACAATTCAGACAATAAAAATAAAAAATAAACTTTGATGAATTTTGAGCATCAAATACCAAATTTCAATTCAATTAATATTATCAACGTTGGTAACGAATACATTCATGACATTGTCTTGCAAATTCTGAAAAATTTATAATAAATTAATTTATTGAGATAACCACAAACAAAAAGGCTAACAACAAGGTTTACGAAATATTTAAACAGTTTTAAACTATTACATTTTCAAGATTATAAGTGGCTAGTCGGCTTGATATCCCATCCTTTGAGCAAAATATTGTAACATGAAAATAATCAATCTAGTATTGTATTACACGTTCGGACTAAGTTCGGAATTTGGTCGTAAAACTTCTGCCCCAACTTTTGTTGTTCCCAAAATTTTCATGTCGTAAGCTGACTGTGAATTTTAGGTTTCAGTTATTTTCTTTACTGACAAATATTCTAAGAAAAAGAAGAAAAGAAAGACAATCTAACATGTGATGTAATAAATACATGTGTAAATAATAGCAAAATACCATTATTCAACAAATTAGAGTCGTCAATATGTCCATTACCTGATGTTAGGCTTATAATGGCATCTACACCGCCAAAGGCTAACTACGCATCACACTAACGTCAAGCAGAATCCTGCATCTCGCAAGCAGAGTTTACCGCGCAACTAGCATAAATATACACCATCCCGAAATAAATCGGGGGGCTGTTGCCCATCAGACACGACACCCACGACCCACCGACAGTTTGGTCACAGGATCCTGCTTTTCCTGCGGAGTATGAGTGAACTTTACAACCTGTTCCACATACCTCACAAATAACTTTGCGTAAATTTTACGACACTGGCTAATGAGAATAAACAAACAATCAAAACAAAAACAAGATGCCTTTTGCAAAGTGAAAAATAACTGCTTTTGATCAAAAAGTTATGTTTCACAAGAACAGCTGTAGTGTACGTCCCATTTGTGCATGAAGAAGTCGCTTCTTGGCAAAATGCTCTGAGCTCGTAGAAACCTAACACCACCGACCGTCAAAGATATTTGTTTAGTTTAATTAAATATGTAATGTATTCCATACAACCTAAAGACTAAAGTCTTTAATCAGTGCGTCCCGCGTGCTATGACTTACGGAGCCGAAACCTGAATGCTCTTAATACGGCTGGTCTATAAATGCAAGGTCGTTAAGCAAGTTATAGAACCGGCTATGTTTTAAGTCTCTCTGAGGGATCGTATTTGTAGCGAGGTGATCCGGCAGAGAACAATTTTTCTTTTGCTTATTCTGTGAGTACAGCTCACAGAACAAGCAAGCTAAAGTGGCAATGAGCGCACCATATAAGCCGTAGAACCAATGATCCTTGGATTAAATGTGTTCTTGACTGGACACCGCTAATCGACAAACGTAAAATTGATAGGATGCCCTCAGGCTAGATGGAGTGCCGATCTTCGAACGATCTCTGGTAGCAACTGGGTAAGAGTTGCCAACAATCGAGTTAAATGGCATGGAAAAGCATGAGTAGAGAATTTTTGACATCAATCATCATCAGCAGTCCATTGATGGACATAATCCAGTAGTAAACTGTTGTAAGCTGGTGATAATGAAATAGATAGAATACTTACTCTTTTTTACGTACAACATAGAATTACAAATATACTTAAATAAAAAGTAAACAATGTTTATCACAACAACATATTTAACGATGCCAATCACCGGTTATAAATTGACATTACAGCTGACTTGAAACTTAAATGTGTTATCCTAAGAAACACACCAGACATGATGCAGCCATTCACTCAGTAACACAAAATTTAAGAATATTGGAATAAACAGCCTAGAGAAACAGCTATACCGATGCTGAAAAAGTAAAACTGTATGGAACTGACATTAGCTACCGAGAAGCTTATGCAAATCGCGTTGGAATACGAAACGCTTTGAAAGCGGTAGCCACTTGTCTAATTCCTCAGTTATATTCGTGGTTTTGACGACGTACATAGTTGATTTTCCGAGATATAAAACCCCTCTGTATGTAAGTAACGACGCGGCACAGAGCGATCTTATTCAAGTGTTTTGTACAGTATTAGAAATGGCTTCAAAACCGAATTAAAACAATTCATCTGTTTGTCTATTCGCTTTGTGTATTTGCCTAATATAGTCTGTCTGTCATGTTTCTTGTTATTTGAAAGAAGCAGAATGAACATGACCTTGTACATGAGTATAAACTTATTTATGAACTTGTTTCAACAGTTATGTATTCAAAGCAGCAATTAGTTCAAAACTGGACTTGACAACAAAGGAAAACTTGGCAAGACAAACCTGGGAATGTCTCATCCCTTCATCATACAAACTGTTATGCACAAACCCACTTATATATTTTGCGGTAACGTAAGAGATGCTTCCTTTATAAACGATTCTCATCTAGACAAATAAATAAAACTGGACTGTCTGTTTGTAATATTAAAATAACCACTTTTTATTACTAAGTGTATATGGATGTATACATGGTTCATACATATACCAACTCAACATTTTTTTTTAATTTTTGTCTGTGAGTCAGTCTGTTTGTTCTGGCTTATCTCTGAAATGGCTGAACCGATTTTGACGGAACTTTCACTGGCAGATAGCTGATGTAACAAGGAGTAGCTGCGGCTAGTTTTATTTTAGAAAAAAAATAGAATCTTACGAAAAAAAAAACGAACGAAAAACTTTTTTGCTAAAGATACCACGCGAACGAAGTCGCGGGTAATTACCTATATAACCTGGATTAATGCATCCTTAATACATTAACCGCGGTAGTACGTCCTCTTGCGATAATTTCCTACATCCACGCGGGCGAAGCCGCAGGCAAAAGCTAGTATTATATAATTAACCCTACTACATATCTATGTATCATAAAAGCACTCACCTTTCCTGTTGTTTTTATTGTTATTGTGGTCTTCACTGCAAGATTAGTGGTAATTTAGTTCCGTGTGGTGCCGGGCTAAAGAATACCATCATCTCATCTCTTCCCGTGAGTGTCATAAGAGGCGGCTAAGGGACTTACTAGAAAATGCGCAGCAGTATCCTCTATGCATTTTACCATCATAGTGCGGTCGCCAACCCGCATGCTAAGTGTGGTGATTATGGCGATTCCCCCCCAAATTTATGGAGGCCTATGTTCAGCAGTGGACATCTTTCGGCTGAAATAATGATGATAAAATTGTTATAACCTAAAAACTGCGGTTAGCATGCGATTTTATCACCACATCAACGCTCGGTTTCCGCCAAACAATAAACATTGAAGCCACGAAATTAACGTGAAGCGGTCAATACTAAAACTAAACCATTTAGTTTCAAACTGCTTAGTTTGAAACTAAATGGTTTAGTTTTAAACCGATTTTTAAAACCGATATTAAACCGCTTGGTTTAATATCGGTTTCAACCGCAATATTGCAGCATTTAATCACGGGTTAAACAAACAACGCTTGTGTTAGTGACAAGTCACAGTGTGTTCTAGCTAAATATGCATAAGTTTCATTATAAGGTTTATGTTAGTAGTGTGCATACAGTAGCTTAACGTACTTTATGGAAGCTATCATGACCATAAGCATAAAATCAGCCTATTATGTTCTCTCTGTGAGAAAAAGTGGGCCGTGGTGGAGCCACTCGGTGGGTTGGCAGATGTCAAATGTCTTCAAATGTTTAGTTCTAGGAGAATTCAGTTTCCTCACGATATTTCGTTGACCGTCTTGAGAGTAGAGGTGATGAAATAATTTTTACCAAGGTTAGGTGCCAGCTTGGGTTCGATCCCACAGACTACAAAGAAAAAAAATCTTTAAAAAAATATTACTGGAGGATCGGACAAAATGGTCCCCACGACCAATAACAACCGCATATACGTCATGAGATAGGTATTTTCATACAGAGCAATAACTTCTATGGCGATTTGTTTCAAATCGCTGTGTGAAAAAAGTTATGGCGATATTTTGCAGGACGTACTGGACGCTAGGTAAAGGAAAACTTGAATTCAATAGTTAATCACTTCTAGTGGTCTTTGTTTGAATTCTCCAAAATTTAAGCATTCCGATGATAAAATAAAATAATATGGTAACTACCAGCTGGTCTGATGATGGATCTGAATGCTAGATAACGGATCTCTTAAATAGCTACTAGTAAATCTACTGAGTTTGGGCTCATTAGATGTGTCTCAACTAGTCCTGTTCATTTGACCTGATGACGATGAACTGACCTGAACGGAATACAACGGAACCCTTGAATAGCTACTAGAAAACATATCGAATGTGGTCATCCAGCGTCCAGGTCAGTTACCAGGTCATCGTCATTAGGCAAAATTAACAGGACTCGTTAAGACACATCTAATGAGCCCAGATTCTATGGGTTTACTAAAAGCTATTCAAAAGTTCCGTTATCCAGCGTCCAGGTCAGTCACCAGGACATCCTCATTAGGTAAAATAAATAGGACTCGTTGAGACAAATCTGATGAGCCCACACTCGATAGGTTTACTAGTAGCTATGCAAGGGTTCCGTTATGTAATGACCATGTCCATAATCAGACCACCTCGATAGTACTATATTATTGTCTTATCATTGGAATTAGTACATTTGCAAATATACAAACCAAGACCACCTTAAGTGATTTACTCTTCGACTGCTCCATTTCGTCGCCGTCCAATATCTACCTTCTACCAAACGTCGCCACAACTTTTTCCACACAGTGGATTGATATGAGCCGCCGTAGTAGTTATTGTTATTCATTAAAATACCTATCTAATGGCATATGTGTGGTTGTTATTGGTGCTGGGACCAGTTTCCATACATCTTTGCCGATTCTCCTTTATTTTGAGAATTTTCAATTCAAAATAATCGTAAGTCGCGGGCGATACAACTGATCCATTGCAACTCCTGAAGCTCCAATCTCCTAATTGCTCTCATTAGCATCAATACATTTTACAATTGAAGTGTTTGCTAAGACTTTAGACAAAAAAGCTTATAAATTCTTATCGGCACACCGCTGAATTTAAGGAAAGCGCCATTTTAGACCATCTTCATTTATGCATAGAAAAAGAACTTGTGTGTAAACCTTACTATTTAAGCACATTACGCTTTCACGATACGTGCACAAACTACATATTTACACTACGGTTGAATTGCACTTTGTAAGGATGATCTCTTAATGATGATCTTTTAACAGCAACGACCTAGCTTATATGTGTGCGGTGAACAAATTGTACGAAAAGTGGCTGTCGCATTAAGCGTAATCTAAAAGCGATTTTTCGTTTACCAGACACCGTCGCACAAATACGTATATATATATATAATAGGTGTTTATTGTCTAATACATTATTAATCTTTTGATTATACAGCAAATAACTGATATCCAGTTATGAATTATTACAAGATTATTCGTAACGCTTATTAGTCTAGGAAGATTCATGCATACTACTATAGATATATTGTTTTCAATTACGAAATGAATACTAACTACAAAGTTATAATTTTGTAAATCGAGAACACCCCTTTAATAACGCGCGCGGTTCTCATCTTAAGTTATAAAGACAAAATGACTAAATTCAGTTTATTTTACGAATTATCTTTGGGGCCACCTAACCCTAATTAGCTTAAAACTCATTAAAGCCAATGATGCAATAAGGGAAGTAATCAGTGCGTCATTCATTTGAACGAACAGATAAGTACGGTTAATTGCAAGAGACAGAAATGAGTTTCTGACTGCTCTAGTAGTTTCAATAAAACTTTTCTCCTTCATCCATGCGCTTAAGTACGTTTCTTCAAAGTTTATTTAATTCGTGTCTGCCAGTTTTGGTGAAAATTAAGGTAGCAACTTTTAAGAACAAGATATTAGCGCTCGTTTGAAACGAAAGAACGAAGATGTTTCAGCTCAGGTGAAACGTGCCGCAAGTTTCTTATTAAAATCTTTTCAGATATAATCCCAGTCAAAATTCAAGAATTAGAGAGTGTATTCCCTTCGCGATTAGTTTGCGGAACGCGCTATTCAAGGTATTGGGAGCAATTTGAAAGCAAACAGTTGGCGACACACTATATTTCGGACAGGATTTAATGACAAAAAAAAATCAGGCCAATGTGAAACAGCTGAAAGGAACCATGAGCTCAACATTAAAGAAAATGAATTATCTCATTAGGTACGCCCGTGGTTCTTTTCAGCATTTATCTATAGTACATTTATGTTAAGAATCCGCACGCAATGGCTTGAAAAAGCAACCGTCCTGGATGAATAGGCAAGTTTAAGTGGGCACATAGTAACATTTCTAAGACGTACAAAATAATTTCGTTTTCTAACCTCACGCCAGAATTTCCCGATGGACCTTTGCCAAATGTTACACACAAGAATTCCGATGTACTTATGTTCTCGAGGTTTACCGATGGCGTTATCAAATTCCATGGAAACGCAAAGCTTACCTACGTTATTTATTGGCGAAAATCCCAAATCAAGGGCGCAACTTTGTGAAAATTCTTTAACCGGAAAATCCAATAACCCTTTTTCCTTACGCACGACGGCTACACTTGACACCGAGAGCCAAACAATAAGAATCAAAATAAATTGTTTGAATATCTGTATCGTTTTCTAGTAATCGCAAGCGCTACTGTTGAGCGTACCGGGTACCGTGTGGTGCCGGACGTAAAGAATAACACCACCCCATTTCTTCCCGTGGGTGTCGTAAAAGGCGACTAAGGGACTAACTAGAGAATGGGCAGCAGCGTGCTCTATGCATGTTACCACCATACTGCGATCGCCAACCCGCCTGCCAAGCGTGGCAATTATGGCAAAGCCCCCCAAATTGGGGGAGGCCTAAGTCCAGCAGTGGACGTCTTACGGCTGAAATGATGATGACTGTTGAGCATGAGGTTCTGGTTTCGATTACCTGACCAGGAATAATGTTAATTGAGTTCTCATGAAGAATTCTCGGTAGCAGCCCTGAGTCTTGGACTGTTTCTGGACTTAAACAAAATAGCGAAATTGGGATGAATGAAGGTACATCTCTGCTTAAGCCTTCTAGGAAAAAAGACATAACGCTATGCTATGCTTATTGCTCATCCAATAATATATTATGGAATTGAACATGGAAAAGCCCACAGACAGTGAATACCATCACCATCAGAACGAACATCCTCATCAACTGTGGAAACAAGATAAGACTTGATTATTTACATATAGCAATGACCGCCATAAGGCTTTGGTTAAACAAAATTTGATGAAATACATATTTGGCATCGCAAATACGGGAAATTCTTGAATCAACGCGTCGTAAAATGGTACAAGCACGCACGCCACAATTGCTAAGCAGTAAACAGAAATCGCACTCGATTTTTGAATGGTAAAACTAGCGGTAAATTCTATGTCATTTATGGAAATTACACGCGTGTAAGCACATGCATGCTATTTTTTAAAAGCAATAATCGAATGTCGATGGCTCCCACGCAGATGGTCGCAACATTGTTTTTGACTAAAACCGTTTTTAACCGATGAAAAAAAACGGAGGAGGTTATTTTGTGCCATTACAACAATCTTGTATAGTATTATCTATTACTAACATCCAAATTTTAATATCTTATATAAATAATGAGTTTTTTAATAGTCTTAACATTTAAACGCTCCCCGCGCATAAACGTATACGAAAAATACTCTCCTGAGAAAAAGATTTTTTAGCCTTACGACCTTATGCGTGGGAGGCGTCGATGTGAGTTATCGCATGCGATTATTGCTTTGGATCATTCCAGAAACTTCAAGGACCGAGTTAAGTCCGATGATAAAATATCATTCTAATACTGGAACGAAGAAATATAAGATATTGATTAGGAGTCGCATAGGAAGTTTAAAAGAAGGAAGGTATAAAGTAGGTAGGATAAGTAGTAGTTAGCTGTGGATAGCTGGTAATGCCCGGATTAACAGGGCGCAAGAATTTATTTTTATGCTGTTCTCATAGTGGAGGGAAGAAAAATCGTTACCTATACAATATTTTACTATATAAAATATTATAAAGCTGAAGAGTTTGTTTGGCTGAACGCAGTAATCTCAGGAACTACTGGTCCGGGTTTAAAAACCAAAAAATATTTTTGCGTTGGGAAGCCTATTTATTGAGAAAGGCTATAGGCTATCTAACATCACGCTACGATCAAAAGGAGCGGTGCAGCAACGAAAAATGGACGAAAACTGGCAGGCAATTCGATGCGACGGGAAAGGTCAGGGGAGAAAAATTTGACGCGGACAAAGTCGCGGACAGAAACTAGTGTAAAATATTTATATTCAACTGGAGTGATGGTGCAGTTGCTTTCGGTTAGACTGAGAGGTGACCAAATTGTAGTTAAGAAAAGTTTAGGCAAATGAATGTCAATTATAGTTTCACGTTAACGTAAATAACGCAATTAATGTTTTTAAACTGCCAAATGAAAGCCATTTTTATTGCTAGTGTGTTACGCAATTACCCCGCAGTTTGGAGGAAAAACTGACGGATGGTAAGATGATTCTTTTTTAGTTCAAGAATTGATTTCAACGTGCAAGCCTACTGGCTTCTGTTCTTGTTTTCTTAATCTAGTCCCGTGAGACTCTTGGTATCTATAATAAGAATAAGGGATCAATATCATATTATAGACTGAGATTCACCTAATATGAAGTGGGCAGCTTTTTCATTACAAAGTTTATGTTTGAGCTTTAGCATTATCCAGGTAAATTGCTCTTGGGAGTTAATTCAATAACATTTTATATCATTCGTATATCAGTTCAAAAAGCACCCATTATTCGGCTTCTATAGCAGATATATAATGTTGTCTTAGTGCGGCATCCACAACGCTATATTTGAACTACGCATCAGACTAACGTTAAGCAAAATCCTGCATTGCGCAAACAGTGTTTATTCCTGATATTAATCGTCAGACATTTGCCACACAGACACAATACACGCACGCACACCGATACTGTTGGGGCTGCCACGCTTCTGTAGTGCTTCAGGGATGTTTACGGACGCCCAGACTGACAGTTTCGTTGCAGTCAGACGCAAGCGAGCAGCGTCCTTGTTACACAGGATGTGT
This sequence comes from Aporophyla nigra, assembly GCA_947507805.1. NCBI lineage: Eukaryota > Metazoa > Arthropoda > Insecta > Lepidoptera > Noctuidae > Aporophyla > Aporophyla nigra. The sequence continues at coordinate 13,460,198 of OX382300.1, read as the reverse complement.
GCTAGTAACAACAGTCACCTGAATGTCATTGCCAATAAACTGGATTATCCTCTTATCTGGCACTTAATTCAGCTTCATGGTCCTATAAATATTGGTAATGTCTACTAACATAGTTTTTTAAGTTTTTATGATACTAACATTTTTGTATTGTATTATTTTATAGGCTAAGATAGTGTTTAAGTAGTCCTTTACTAACAAATTTGTACAGTTATGAAATTGAATTCTGTAATATAGAGATAATAATAATAATACCCGCCTGGTCGAAATGTCCACCTTACAAAATGCCATCTTGTATGATGCTCGACGGTTATTCAGTCAAAACACCTTTTGATTGACATTATTATCACATTTATGAATAAGAAACAGCGTTTTACTTTATGATGAAAGACAGAAAATTGGGCATAGTCAGCAAAATAATATAATCAAAATTTTCATCGATTGATCGCATCCCTAAAAACTCATTCTCATCCTCGGGTCTCGTGATACAAGTTCGTTTAATAAATAAGAATCATAAGTGCAAAAATTTACCCAGCATTTTAAGACCATACCTTGTTCGCAGACTCTCGTTTGGGCCTCTCGTTATGATCACAATAGGCCGAATAGAAATGGAACTTCGTGTTTTGTACTTTCCTGTAAGTTTCATTAAGTTCTAAGTTCACATTTTTGATTCGTAGGTTTACTGATCAAAACTTTCGTCTTTGCCCTCTTAACTAATCTGAACTTGGAAAATATAGTAGCTACTAGCCCGCGACTTAGTTCGCGGGGAGTCGTAGGGCACCACAATATACTCAATATCAGCCATATTTTTATAAAACTTTCCTGTAGGTACACTATGTTTATAGTTTTGGTCTTGGCAGCCCAAATATGAAGAAAGTGAGTACTAGTGAGCTGAGCAAGCAACTTTCAGTTATCTCTGTGAGAAGTAGCGCCCCTGAGATCATCATTCGCAGCCTGCATTAGTAATTTCTCATTGCTTATGAAGTTTCTAGGTTTTATAATGAATTTGAATTAATGAACGCCTGCTTTTTTGTATATATCAACTTATAGTAGAACACTAACTTATACTTTCTTACAGTTTCAAATTCTGGGAATACAGATCAAAGTGTTTCAAAAAGTTACAAAGATCTCCGAAGACCATTTTCTTGTAGCGACTAAAATTAAGCCCTTATTGCCCAATGCTAAAATCCAGCTTGTAAATGTCATAATTGTCTCTGCTTAGCTCCATATAAGTATAGCTTGAAGATAATAATGTTAAAGGTTAAATTTGGCTCGACTTTTTACCACTGGCGGTAAACTATAGAATAATACGTACAAATACATACTACATAGCAAATAGCGTGATAATTTATAGCCTACATAGTGACCAGACGTATGTGTAGGGAATATCTACGCCAAGCTTAAACAAAATGTATCCGGTAGTTTTTGCATGATGCTGGAACATTCCATTCAAACAAAGACAAAAAAAAAATGGAATTGGAATCATTCCCAGACACTGGTAGCATCAAATACGTACCTACTATGCAGGAAACCGAAAAACTGTAAGCTTAAATTTTTATCTGTTTCGGTTTTCTACGAACTAAACTGATATTGACCTTGACATTACTAGATACAAGCCAATCATTGATAACAATATTGAATTTAAATTGAATACCATGGTCGCACTGTGTACTACAAAGTGAAATTATTCCAAACTAAAGGCTCGTGCAGACTAGAGCGACGCGACGGTCGCGCGGCGATTCGGTGATTTATATCCGTAAATAATTTCTACGAAAACGTGTCGCGCTGCGACACGTTCATAGAAATTGTTCTATGGATACAAATCGCTGATTCGCGCGCGACTGTCTCGTCGCGCTAGTCTGAACGAGTTTTAAAATGTAATTAGATGTTGCGGATTCTTGAAATGAAAACATAAATCCTTTGGCACACGGAAGCTTCCCATCCACGATCCCTTTCATCAAAGTTCTCAAATTTCTTCACCAACAGAGGTACGGAGACCTTGTCATAGGTTTTACTAAGGTCCATGAAGATTACTATAGCCTTTTTGTTTTCGTCGAGTTTTTCAGAAACAAACGTACTTAAACTGTGAATAGCCTCGATGGTCGACAAGCTAGATTAGAAACGACACTGAGAAGGTGATAGCAGTGAATTTTCTTTAAGTTTATCGACCAGACGCTTCTTCATGACCCGTTCCAATTCCTTAAACAAGGCTGGAAAAATAGAAATTGGTCTATAATTGTTGACACAGGCTCTGCCGCCACTTAGGAACATGGATCGGATTCAAATAAAGTGCGCCATCTTGCCTCTTAGCATTTTCTTAACAGTGAATCAGTGGTATTTCATTCGAAAAGTAAACATATGTCAGACAGCGAGTAGAACAAATGAAAATTATTCTCGCACCAAAAGACAGCAGTCGATAAACTGCAATAAGTGCCATTGTTAACCGCTTTTTAGGGTTCCGTTGCCAAATGGCAAAAAACGGAACCCAGTATGTCGGTAGCTATGCTGTCGAAACTTGGTAAGTAGATGTATTCTCTAAACCGCATTAAGATTTTTACACAAAAATAGAAAAAAAACAATAAATTTTGGGGCTCCCCATACTTAGAACTGAAACTAAAAAATGTTTTGTTCATCAAACCTATACGTGTAGAGTATCTATGGATAGGTCTTCAAAAATGATATTGAGGTTTCTACTATCATTTTTTTCTAAACTGAATGATTTGCGTGAGAGACACTTCCAAAGTGGTAAAATGTGTCCCCCCCCCCCCCGTAACTTCTAAAATAAGAGAATGATAAAACTAAAAGAAATATATGATGTACATTACCATATAAACTTCCACCGAAAATTGGTTTGGACGAGATCAAGTCAGTAGTTTTTTTTTTTTATACGTCGTAAATCGTAAACAGCAAATTACCTTTCATTCAATCAACTCAAATATAAAAAAAAATATTTCATAAACATAAACCTTATGCATAAACCGTGAATACGTGGTTTGTACGGAACCCTCGGTGCGCGAGTCCGACTCGCACTTGGCCGGTTTTACAATTAAATCTTTTACGTTATAAAAACTTCGCGGGACTTAATAACCTGATGACATGGAAACAAAAATAAAGCCAGCAGAGGAGAAACCGCACTTTATCTGCCGTTTTATCTAGGTAATACAAAAGCTTAATTGCTTTTGTATTTTAACTTTTAGAAAACTTGCAAATAAAAAATCTAGTTTAATGCAATTCATAGTCGGAGACAAAAATAATTCTTTAATATGCCTTTAAGGTATATAGTGAAAGAGTTTTTTTTTTTTTTTTTGAAATTCTTGGTGCCTAACATGATTTGCATTTTGTTTAACCTTTTATTGACAATGAAAAATCTATCGCTCATCTGGATTAGAAATGCGTACATTAGACTTAAATCAGTTTCTCTAAATTCAATTTTGTTTTCAAACAGTTGAATTACTTTTAGTTTAAGTTCACAGTACCTCAAAAAAATATTTCGTTTATTTTTTAGATAAAAACATTGGTAGAGGCCACGAGAGCAGTAGTAGCCTAGTGTTATTGGCCCCAACTTAAAAGTTCGAAACCAGAAAGGCACTTTATATTATGTACATATTTAGTTTGTTCTCAAAACGGTAAAGGAAAACATCGTAAGGAAACGGCATGTAAATGGGAAGATATGTGGTATCCACCAAACCGCACTATGCCGCTTAGTGGTTCATAGCCCACACCCTCCTACAGAGTGGAGGCCTGTGTCCCAGCAGTGGGAACATATAGGCTTATTATGCTGTGAAAAATCTACACAATGTCTAACGAATAGAGGGTGTTCAACGTAAATATTGATGCAGGTTCAATTTACACATTCTTGAGAACAAAACGTGTTTTTGTATATACCTAAGTCAAGAATTCCAGCAATATATTAGAACATATCGATGCGTGGGCTCCTAGGCATGATTTTCAATTCGGCGAATATTTTTCCTTCGTGCCACAGTACAGAATATTCAATGTAATCAGGCAGGTACCTATTCTATGCTAAAAAGATATTGCTATAGGCTAGGAACCCTACTAATATGTATTTATTAATCAGTCAAAGCTCAAATCTACCTGACCTACCCGGTGACCTTCCTGCCAGAGTCGTGAGATTGTTCAAACGAGATACCGTGGCCCTGACATATGGGTAACTGAAGGAACACGGGTGGGTTTTAGTCAGTAAAAGTCTGAGACGCCCTCCCGCTCCGTAAAAGTCATTTGATGATTTCCCATCCAAAAAAAAAACCGGCCAAGTGCGAGTCGGACTCGCGCACCGAGGGTTCCGTACAAATCTGGTATTCACGGTTTATGCATAAGGTTTATGTTTATGAAATTAAAGGTTTTTTTTTTTAATTTTTATATTTCAGTTGACGGAATGAAAGGTAAATTGTGGTTTACGATTTATGATGTATTAAAAAAAAAACTGCTAACTAGATCTCGTTCAAACCAATTTTCGGTGGAAGTTTACATGGTAATGTACATTATATATTTTTTTTAGTTTTGTCATTCTCTTATTTTAGAAGTTACCGGGGGGGGGGGGGGGGGGGGGGGGGACACACATTTTACCACTTTAGAAGTGTCTCTCGCGCAAACTATTCGGTTTAGAAAAAAATGATATTAGAAACCTCAATGTCATTTTTGAAGACCTATCCATAAATACCGTAACGTATGGGTTTGATGAAAAAAATTTTTTTGAGTTTCAGTTCTATGTATGGGGAACCCCAAATATTATTGTTTGTTTTTTTTTATATTTTTGTGTGAAAATCCTAATGCGGTTTACAGAATACATCTACTTACCAATTTTCAACAGCATAGCTCTTATAGTTTCGGAAAAAGTGGCTGTGACATACTCGGAAAGACAGACAGACATGACGAATCTATAAGGGTTCCGTTTTTTGCCATTTGGCAACGGAACCCTAAAAACCGGTGACCTTCATGAAGTTTACAAAAAAAAAAGGTTTTTTTTACAACTAGTTTTGGATCAATGACCACTGACTTCTCAGAGTAGATTTAGATGTTTTCTTATTGCATACAACTCATAAATTTTGAATTCAGAAAAAGTAGTTCGGTCACTTTTGAATAATAACAAGGTCAAATTAAATTATGTGCCAATACTCTACCCACGTTTTGGTCATTGATATCGAATAATTTTGTAATTTTTCGAGAAACATAAAAATATTTTTGATAAATTTCCAAAACCAAAGTATTTCATCGTTTGGTTGCTATGTCGGGTTTATCAAAAGTTTTGAAAATATATGTAGTTGGAAACATGATTTTTTTATTTCATTCGCTTTCTATATCGATATCTATCAAGTACGTAAAGTATTGACTTCTAACTAAACTTTGACCCTGTTAAGTTCGTTGTCTTTTATTGATGTTTATCTTGATTATTTATTCGGTAACATTTTGGACTTTGTTAGCTCTATACGCAATAAAGTGATTGCTCACAGAGACTAACCAATAGCTAAATTTGTTATTCATTAGCAAGACACTCCGCTTTACACCTGTTTCAATGCAGAATACAGATGTGTAGATTCTGATGCAAATATATCTCATCTAGATAAATTGAATTCGAAACATCAGTTTAGGTACGAGAGATGCCCAGGTATTCCCAATAGATGGATCTTTATCATTAACCTTAATCAATTCAAATACTTAACATAATATCGCGCCTGTAACCCCAGAAGGGTTAGGGTAGAGGTATTCACTCGGTGTATGGATAAGTCCCATGCAGTTGCCTACTTAATTTACAAAATTCACACATAATCAGTTTTTGATGAGTGGTAATTTACATCACGCCACTTAATCCTATCCTACTAATATTATACATGTGAAAGTTTGTGAGGATGTAAGAAGGTTTGTTACTCTTTCACACAAGAATTACTAAACAGATTTGGATGAAATATAGCATACAGATAGTTTAGAATTTGGATGAACACATAGGGTTTTATACCGGTAGTACGTTCTTGCGGGATAATAAACACATATAAATTCAAATTACATCTCGAATTCCGCGGATGGCACATCTAACATCCTTCTAATACCTAAAAACCGTAATAACTTCTGACGTAATAAAACGCTAAATGTCACGAACAGTGCTAACTTTGTTAGAGCCAAGCTTTGCTTATAATCTAAACTTTTCTCCTAGTAGTGCCTAAAATGTGCTGATTTAACATGATTTTATGATTCAACTTCAACTTTTTTGCTTCATTTATGCTTCATGCCTACTGTAACATTACTAGCGGGAGAAACCGAGGGTACATTTAACTAGCGTCCACAAGTGCCTATTGTTAAATGAAAGTCGGGGATATTTATTGTTAAACGAAATCGAAGCAAGTAGGAATAGAATTTATGTGTGAACAATTTAGTGGGGTGACAAAAAGTACAGCAACCCTTGCAAAGGAAAAGTTCGGGAAATTAGTTGCAAATTTACTACTAATTTAAACTATTCGTATATTCAAACCGCAACAGTCTTCCTTTGATAGTTGCATGAACTGGCTATACCACCTCAAATTGACGTAGGGTGACTGTTAAACAATTTATTTCCCTGATAGAGCAACTATGATACCATTTTGGTACCTGTCTTGGCACGAATATTAGCTATTCTCATATAAAATTAAAATTCGTGCCGATACGAGAGATGATATTGAAGTTTTCCACATTATATGACTCACGTTGCCTTTCCAATTACCTAGTGTGCCTTTAACTTTCGATTTTACAACGTGAACGCGCTGTAAATTGACGATAAACAAAAAAACTTTGCTACAACGTGAAATAAATTGAAAGTTAACGATGGCAGGCGTTGCAATCGTGTATACTTCGGATAACAAGTTTGATGACCCGGAGAATAGAGGGACGGTGTTTGTTAACAAATAAAGAATTGTAGCTATTTTTCATTCTGTTTTCAAGTGTAACAAGATAGCGAAGTTCATTGAATAAGGCTAGAGTTCGTTTCTTATTGAATTTAAAAATGGATTGGAGGAAAAAAGTCTAAAAATACCTCAGACCAGACACAGTTGCAGCTTTTTAACTTGTTACGTATTTATTTGTTTGTTGTTGTGTGTTTTTATTGTTCGATTGTTGTTTATTGATGGACGAAAAATAACCTAAACGATACACAACGATAACATTTTAAGTATATTTTACTCTATAATTAAGAAAACGAACTTCATATTTCTTTTATCAATTTTAAACCAAAATCGATTTTGTATCCAGTTTAAAAAATATATATTAATAATTATGGAGTAAAATATTCTTAAAATGTGAGCTAATTTATAAATTAAAGAATTACTCTGCGCTATTATTAAGTGTATGACTTAATTTTTACAGATTTTTTCTTAGAGCTTAAAACTATATTCAAAACAGAAATATTTCGCGGTTTTTTGTGATATTGTAAGGATCGGACACAAGAGTTTAGAACACCAAACGATAAGTCTATACAAGTTACATAACCGCTCATAATAGTACAGTTTACGATGGCAACTGATAAACAGCACATTCAGCACTGCATTTTATTTGAATTCCAACAAGGAAAAAATGCTTCTCATGCACGAGAATCAATTTGTAGTGTTCTTGGTGCCGACGTTGTATCTTATGAAACATGTAATTATTAGTACAAACATTTTAGAAGTGGTCATTTGATCTTATTGACCTGCCGTGCCCTGGGCAGCCTCGAAAGTTTGAAGATGCGGAATTGCAAGCTTTACTAGATGAGGACTTAACGCAAACGCAAAAAGAGCTTGCAGCTCAGTTAGGAGTCAGCCAAACAACTATTCTCAAGCCTTTGTACCAAATGGGAAAAATTCATAAACTTGGAAGATGGGTCCCACATGTGTTGACCGAACACAACCTAGGTCAACGTATGAACACGTGTCTTTCTCTGCTTGCCCGGCAACAAAAGAAGGACTTCTTGTGGAAAATTGTAACGGGTGATGAGAAGTACATTTTTTACGAGAATCCCAAACGTAAAAAGTCGTGGGTAGATCCCGGGCAACCCTCAACATCGACGCCGAAACCGCACATACACTTAAAGAAAGTTCTTCTGTGTATCTGGTGGGACATGATGGGTGTACTTAATTATGAACTTCTGGAAACTGGTCAGACGATGACAACGGAACGCTACCGTCGACAACTGAACAAATTGAGTGAACAGTTGGATCAGAAAAGGCCATTTACTGGGCAAGGAAGCCGGCAAGTCATACTGCTGCACGACAACGCTCGACCTCACATTGCTCGCGCGACTCAAAAGACCCTCTTGGATTTGGGATGGGAAGTTCTCCCGCACGCGGCATATTCACCAGACTTAGCCCCATCAGATTTTCATTTGTTCCGGTCAATGCAGCACGACTTAGAAGATATACAGTTCAAAACGCTGGATGATGTGCGAAAATTCGTCGATGATTTTATCGCCTCGAACTCTGCAAGTTTCTTTCGCGACGGCATTCGTATGCTGCCTGTTAGATGGCGCAAGGTCATAGAGCACGATGGACAATATTTCTAAGATTAGATTCGTTGCTTACAATTTCATTATAATAAATTTAACTACTTAAGAATCTGTAAAAATTAAGTCATACACCTAATATATAAGTGAAATGGTGAAAGTAAATGTGTCCAATCAAGTATAAAATTTGTTATTAATATAAAGAGGTGACATTCGTTTGTTTGCATACCTATAGTAGATAATCTATAGAACTACTACTCGGATTTTAAAAATCTGTATTTGATATCCTAGTTCTTGAGGAAGGTTATTTGATATTTAAAATCACCTTAAGACCGTAATGTGCCACACAAGAAATAAAAAAAATGGAAAATACGCCAAGCGAAACCGATGTTATAGTGCGGGAGAGTGACGGAATCCCAGATGGAGGGCCGGGAGCCCACATTTGACGCGGACAAAAAAGCGAATGAAATGCTAGTATTATAAATATTTTAATGATAAAAAATCGATATATGTATATGTAACAGTGTTAAACCACTTGTGTTGTACCTATAAGTATGTAACTGTACCTATAGGTAAAAAAACTTTAGAAGAAACAATTAAAAATTTGTTAAATTTAAACAATCTAAAACTTTTAACAAGGCCTTTTAACATTGTACAAAAACGAGTAAACTCCTAACATTTTACAACTTCATACAACGAAAAGGGTTAAAGAACTTTTAAATTTGTGTATAGTCATGTAAATTAATTGTTTTTCAAATTAACTAACTGTCATGCTTTAACAGTTGTATGACATTTCTAAAACAAGGCAAATTAATGTAGTGTGTTAATTTGTTAATCATTTTCCTGGCTGTACTTTCCTGCGACGCTACTAAATGTTTTTTTAGTAGCATAACAATTTCTATGACCGTGTCGCGGCGCGACAGGTCGCCCCTGTGTGAAGTGTCACGCGCGGTTTCATAGAATTTTTTCTACAGATATAAATCGCCGAATCGCGCGCGACCAGGTCACGCTAGTACGCACGAGCTTTAAAACGGTGAGCGACCACACAATAACGACTGTCCAAATACAGAGCGTCTGACTTTAATAACAAATAATACGTAAATAATGGTAAAAATTAGATATTTATGATGGCCACCGCTCTTCTAGGAAATGAAGGCTAATAAAATATTGAATTAACATTTTACTTTACACGGCATACGATACATTCTGATTATCTTTGTAATTTATCTTATAAATTAAATACTACTGGAAAGTAAGTATTCTTTTAAGGTTGGAAAATTACATCGCTGACAAAAATGCTTGGGCCAACGCAGGTCGTGCTCCACAAGGGCGCACTAATTTGATGAATGAGATTGTAAAAACTAGATAAATATTTGCATTGTATAAATTCAGTCTCTTAATACTATATATTTACATAGCATACGTGTGAGCGCTCTGATAGAGTATAAAGCTACACTTACTATGTATGTCTTTCATTAATTTGTGTGTACCCTGGCGGCTGAGAGTACCTATACCATTCTCAGTCAAATGTCATGCTGCCATCACGGCTTGTGTGTTAGATTATTAAGTTCCTTTCAAAATGGTCGAGCTGAATGGTGTTGATGCATACATTGTTTGTGACTGGTCACCCGTCAGTAGGGACTGATCATCTCTTAGCTGCCACGGCTTATTTCAAATTCTGAATTGTGGCGTATTTTGATGAATTGTTTTTCCTGCGAACGCTTTTAATGTGCATGTTTTTATCAATGTGCTGTGTGCACACACAACGTTTTTGTAACAATATTTTAATTTTAAATAGTGTCCGTGTAGTTTCTTACCCGATCTTCTACATTCTCGTAGGTGCCGAAGAAATGGTTTACCTAAGGCGACCTTATGTTGTACAGGCAGGCAACGAAATAGTTTTAGTCGGATTCGAACTGTCAAGGGTACTTAGAATAACCCTTGAAATATTTTTGCATAGATTTTTTATTTCAGAATAATGGACTCAGGAACAAGACTGTTAACACATAGGCGCGAATAAACGAACCAATCTGTGAATACACGCATAAAAGTGTTTTATTAATAGATCCCAGTGCGGGGAGACCTTAGAGTTCCTATATATGGTGGACGCACCGGATCGCCTCCTCGTATATTAAACAGCGTGTGCTGAGCTATAGTAAACACTGCATAAGTTTACGAATACAAGCACATATTAATACAAGACTGCGCAGGAAAATAGATGAGAAAGAGAGACAAGCACTCCAAGAAGAGTGGGTATACAGAGCTAAGTGGTTTATATTAATTTTGTGGTAAAAAAGGAAGATAGTCCACGAGTTTTTCTACAAGCAACAACAACGAGTATGTACCTTGATACAGGTTACCATTTAACCTAGCTAGGATACCAGAATAAATAATGTTAAATTATACTTATCGTAATAGATTGAACAGTTGACACACTTTTTGAAAGATTTTTTTTTTAGCATATGATTTTGTTTATGAAGAAATTACTAACATGACAGGCATGAGACTGTTAATACATAAGCTTAGAATAAACCAAATAATCTGTGAGTACACACTTATAAGTAGTGTTTTATTTATAGATACCCGAAAACTTTAAGGCTTCTTACCACAGAATCGATAATTACCTACTATACTTTGGGATGGACACCTAGCTTTCTGACTGACCGACCCCTTTTTTTTGGGGTGGGAAATCATCAAATAACTTCTCCCACTCTGGTGGAGCGGGAGGGAGCTTCAGACTTTTACTGACTAAAATCCACCAGTGTTACTTCAGTTTTATTTATTTAAACTTCTCGCACACAAAAAAAGTACAAAGGCGGACTTAATGCCTTAGGCATTCTCTACCAGTCAACCAAGGGTGGTGAAGAGATTAGATGGCAGGTGCTTTGATTGTGAGGAACAGTTATTGAAAAATACTATTAAAATACATCCTATATCAAATTATAAATAAGATGGGGAATATAAACTTATAATACACACATACATATTTACACACAGATTAAACCGAGAGATATTGAGATGACTCTACGCTATTTGTTTTGAAAATAACTCCGCAATTTCTGCTTAGTTGCTTGTGTCATGTCGATAACTTTTCCGAACGTATCCGCGACTCTGGCAGGCATTGGCCCTGGCGGACCCCTTCAATTTCTACTGATAATTCGCATGGCAATGCGAGCGTGGAACACAACGCGGCGTTAACCAGGACCTGGTCCTTACCGGGCGGTGAGCTACCCATTGCCGTTCATAAGCCCATGCCTACGGTGGCTTGGACTCCGCTATGGACTCCCGACGCCCAGGGCGTCTCCTGCGGCGGCTAACGGCGTGAGGGCGTAAATATTGCTTCGCCCTCACGCTCTCCGCTTCCTTCTTCGCGATAATTACTGCTTCGTAGAAGGAGGTGACAACTTCTCATGCACTATTGCTCCACTCCATGGCCTGCACCAGGGCCGGATGCGAGAGATGGGCGCCGCTGATCACCTCCGCGAGGACATGGCGGTGCTCCGCCCAGGTAGAGCAGACCTCCATCACGTGCTCTATCGTCTCCTCCAGACGATCCACACAATGGTTATACCTGGGAGTTTCCTCACGCCTAATCTGGAATAGGGACCTCCCGAAAGTACAAGGTGAGGACGCCGAGGTGCCTCTCCAGCCACTCCTCAAAGAGGTCTTATCACCGCAATTGTGGTGTGCCCAGCACTGGGTTGCGACAATCGCACTCTCCATAACGGTATGAAATCCCGCTGGAGCTCTGTCCGCTGTGCTATTCCGTCCTCTTCTTCGCCAGAGGAGTTACGGCCCAACGTTTTGCCACCTCGCATCACTGTCACAGATGCGCGAGGACTTTTACTTCCAGATCCCATGGCGTGTCTAAAACAGGGTCGCCTCGACTATTCAAAGGCGCTATAATTGATTTAATTGTTTATTTTGTTAATAAAAACTATTAATTGTTTTTAAAATTAATCTGATTTAATTAGATCTTGAATGTATAAATTAATCTGATTTAAAAATATATTGTATGTTATAAATTACTTTTGTGTACTTAATTGCGTAACACACTCTCAATAAAAATCAGCATAATTTGGAAGTATATTGCTAATCAATTGCTTCATGTGTTCGAAAATGTGTGTGCTCAACAACATAAATACCGCAATGAATGTTGTTTAACTGTCAAAATGAAAGCCCTTCCTACTGTGTGTAACGGAATAACACCGCTGAATAGCTTTTACATTATTAACCAGTATTATCACAAAACGTTGTAATTGCTTAAAACTCGACCGACTCGACTTTCTGTTCCAGTAGCTACATTTGTAAGCAATTTTGAAACTTTACCGAATTTTAACTCTGCTTGTATAATTTCTGTGTAACAAAAGTTGGTAAAATAAAAATATTTTTGTTATTGAAGTTCAAAGAGACGGATCTTTGAGAAAGTTGGAATTCCAAAAACAAAAAACTTTGTTGGCAATGTTAGAGAAACCAAGATCTATTTTTTTTTTCTTATCATAATGTTACTTATTTTTATACTTGTATGATAATTTTATCAGCCTCAATTTTTATCACTCTTGAGCAAAAATACCTTCTACTTCAGAGAAGAGGCAAGCATAGCACACGCTTTGGATTTACCAATCAGCGTGGTGAAATCATTGATTGCAGAGTCCTTGCGTATTGTAGCTAAGCTGCGCAAGTGATACGTTGGTCAGGGGGGTTTCTTTCATGGTTAATTCCATGAAAGAAATTCCTCTGACCAGACTGTATATTTTAGATTCCAATCGACGCGCTATGAAGAAGACTATAATACATATAGGTTTCCTCAAGCTGTTTTCCCTTATAAGAAGTGGGGTAGTACATACATGTGTATAATCATATTTTATCGATCTTCATCACTATCATCTTCAATCACAGGCGAAACATTGTCTGTATCAAATAATTTGCTTTGTGTCTCAGCAGGTCTCAGAATCTGTGTCAAATATCTTGTGTGACAAATAATAAACAATAACAGCAACGTGAGAGCAACATCCAATTGTTCTAAGACCATTTGCACACTCACAACTATGCCTCAATATACTTTTGGATATACTTTTAGCGTTTTTTTTGTTTTTATACTCAGTAAAAAAACATCTATAAACTTTCTTATTGATATGACGAGATTGAACTTGAGTTTCGCTTATGTTTATCTGGTCTTTTACGTATTGAATAGTAAGATTACCTGTTTTATCAAGCATTTTTGCTATCGCTTGATTTGTCAAAATCTGTTTCAAGGTACAGATTTTTCGGTATTTCGGAAAATTTTGTAAAACTGTAAATCCGTAAGATTTTGCTGAACATATATTGTGTTGTATTGATAGGTAGTGACCCAAGCTATCATCCCCTGCAGTATGTCGTGCTATTTACTGGACACCCTGTATATATACGTTTGCATGTCCCTCAAGCTTGTTCTCATGAATATACTCTTTTAGAAACATGTAGTTACTTGTATCTATTCTATATTACATACTATTGCTTATGCATTGGGGTTTTAGTGTATTTAACATTTAAAAATCTTGTTTACAGTTGAAAGTTTGACGAAGTACCAATACTAAATAACCTCGGAAAGACGGCGAGGGAGGAGAGCATGTTACGTGAATAAAATGAGGAATGAGAGTGGCATGAGAAAAGAATGGCACCCATGTGTTTGGGGGAAGAAAAATTGGATATCAAAAATACAAATTTTTAACAAAAATGTATATTATTAAATATAGCTTCTGCCCGCGACTTCGTCCGCGTTAAATTTCGTGTTCCCCCCGACCCTTCCCGTCGCGTCGAATCGCCTATCCGTGCGATTTTCCCCGTTTTTGCAACATTTTTCATCACTGCTCCGCTCCTCTTGGTTGTAGCGTGATGTTAGCCTATGTTACTTGCAGATAATGTAGCTTTCTAATAGTGATTTTTTTAAATCGGTTGAGTAGTTTTTGAGTTTATCCATTACAAATAAACAAACAAATATACAATTTTTTTCTCTTTATAATATTAGTGTAGAAAATTAATTGTTGCTTATGAAATGTGTCTTGTTATTTGTGCATGTCTACCACAACATAGCTTTTCTTTAGTTCTATGCCTTAGAACTGGTGTCAAAGAATGAGGGGCCTAAAACCTACTGATCCTTCTCCTGTTTGAGCTTTCCCTATAAATCCTTATATCACGTTTACTTCGCATGAAGAATATGTACCCTAATAGGGAATTATTCTCATCGTGGAGTTAAACGAGCGTTGTAGTTCTTCTTCCGTTTATTTCCCGTCGGCGCGTAGCGTTTCAAAATTATTTAATTCTCATGTAATGTTCCGAAATCCCGTAAATATAGTTGACATCAATATTTACTAAGGCACAATTAGATATAAGGGACAAAACAACATTGAAGCACACAATAATCCTATTGAGCCAATCAGCTGATTCAAATGAAATCCGCCATCTGACCTCTTAGCGTCCTCTTAACAAGCTACCGATGGTGTTTAATTTTGAAAGCTTTTAATCAAATGGTTAGCGACTACTTAGCGCTAAACAACGTTTATAAATAAGAATTTCGCTAATCAGTTGCTTAGCAATTGATTAAAATTTAAGAAACGTTTATAAATAAGACTGTTCATGATTACCTTGGGGGAGGCCTATGTCCAGCAGTGGACGTCTTTCGGCTGAAATGATGATGATGAATGATTAGCTAAGTTGCTTAAACAGTAGGAAGATCTTTTAATAAAGCAACATGACAATTCTTGGATCGGCTTAAAACCACGTTCATAAGAAAAGTATTCACTAAGCTCTCGCTTAAATTAATATCACCATAATTCTCCTGCTTATCTACCAATTTATTTGGGGTTTGTAATAAACCGTACAATTGTTTTTCATAAATTGCGGAAATAATATTGAATGTGCCACGAAATGTTCCGTTTCAGACTGCCCGTTTTAAAGCTTTGATTCTCTGAATCAACTGAGATAATCTGATAACTTCGACGTTGCAATCACTGAATACCAACTCATCGAACATCTTTCATAAATTTCGTCACTCGAATTTCATAATTTCTAGAGACTTATCCCCCATCCTTGTCACAACTCAAATTTTATATTTTGAACTAACAAGATATTAAATTATCACAGCACTTACATTAATATTTAACCGACAAACAAAAACGTAGGAGGTTATCAATTCGACGCGTATTTTATTTTTGGTTTTTATTTTAATGTATGACCACGCATAACTTTTTACATAGTAATCCAATTGTGATAATTCTTTTTTTCATTGGAAAGGGTATACTCCGAAGGTGGTCCTATATAAATTTGGAAAACAAAATCGAACTCTAAGGGTTGGAATACAGGGGATGATTGATTGTTCACTCACTGATTGTAATGTACAACAACAAGTAACTTTATACAGAGTAGTCCGACTTAGATCATGATATGATTCCAATGATAATGGATAGGGTATACCTTGCCAAGTATTATAAGTGCATTAAAGCCACAAAAAAATTTAAAATAAAAACTTTTTAACAAAAAATTAAACCGCCGACAGAACTGAAAAGCAAAAAATAATAAACCTTCAAATTTTGAGTCGGCGCTGAAAAATCAATGAACAAAGATCACTCATAATTTTAAGGTTTATTATTTTTCGCTTTTCAGTTTTTTCGGCGGTTTAATTTTTTTTACTCACCTATAGTTGATAAGTATAATACATGGGTACTCAACTCCAGTATAAAGAAATCTTGTTTTGAAAAGTCGTAAAAACGTGTGAAACAGGGGCGTGTCTCTGGTTGTAAATATATTAGCATCTTTATTAGCTTTATTTAGTGTTTTCAATAGATAGATTAATTTTATTTGAGTAGGCCTTTGTAAAGTAATAGCAATTTAAATTTAAGTAAAACTACTTAGGGCTTAGTTTATTTTAGATCGAGGCATCTTTCAAAGAAATAAACGAATTATCAATAAAATTAATAAAAGCTTGGTACCTACACAATTGTTTTAAATCGTTTTGTTATAAACAAATTATTCCCACAGTTTTAAAATTACAAGTTAAGGTAACAAGTTTTTTTTTTTTTTTGAATTGTTCATTCTGCTATGACTTACAGGTATGATGTTATGAAATCATCTCTAAACTCATTTTCGCAACTTTTTTACGCGACTGTTCTTTTGGGCAAGTGTCATTCGCACAAATGTCTTCCGCGCAAGTGTTTATAGCAGAAATATCCATTCGCACAATCTATTCGCAGAATTGTCCTTTTACCCAAATTTCCTTTCGGGCAAATTCGCGATGCTTTGATCAAAATATTACCTACAACTTATATTCCTAAAGGGTCAAAATTATTTTTTTACCCTTTAGTTGTGACTGTGGACCAAACAGAGGTGATAAAATATAATTATTAAAGATACATCTGGAAATACCACAAAAGTCCATCCCGGTTCCCACAACGGTTGAACGAAAGCTTAACCGTGTTGTGTAAAAGTGGCAGTTAACTGGAATATTCGTGTAACCATTTTGCTACACTACCATTGAGTACGGCTGTTCTCAGTAAAAACCGGTCAAGAGCGTGTCAGACTTGCGCACCGAGGTTTCGGTACCATCATAGTAAATAAAGATAGTATTATAATGATTGATGGTACTGCAGTTTAAGGTCAGCGCCTTCTCTTAACCAATACTAGAACTAATGTCATTTTTGTTGACGATTTCTGAAAAAAATTTTGCTATTTGGAGACATAGTTTTAATTGTCCCGTAATCTTTACATAAACTTCTATCACATAGAATTATTTCTGATTTCTCTCTTTGCAAAGTTTTAAATATCCCTCATGTTGCACCTGCCATGTTTTGTCTTTGCCTCGCCCCTAAACTTGACTGGGAGAAAATGCTTCTTCCATTAAGTCCGCCACTGTACGCACGGCGACAATTCAACCTATACATTTCCAATATAAGCTGACACCTCACTGTACGGAAAGTCTATACAATGCGAGGTCAGCTAAAACTGGAAATGTATAGCTTGATATTAAGCCGTGTGTACAGTATTTTTTTACTTGTGCATGAAGTTTCTTTTTTATAGCCTGTTTTAGATCGCAGACGTGACGTTGTAATTAAATAATGTAGTAAGATAATGTTAGTGTATTATGTCACACGTAATGTAATTATTTTAAACAGTAACTCTGTTCAACTTTTCTAAATTAAATAGGTAAGTATTCGTTATTAATATGTTTAAAGACTTTATTGAAAAAGTATGGAAGAGTACCGTAATAATTAAATAACTATCGAAGACATTTTACCGCAAGTTAATCTATACTATATAATATTATAAAGCTGAAGAGTTTGTTTGTTTATTTGGTTGGTTTAACGCGGTAATCTCAGGAACTAATGGACCGAATTGAAAAATTATTTTTGTGTTGGGTAGCCTATTTATTAAGGAAGGCTATAAGGTATATAATATCACGCTGCGGTCAAAAGGAGTAGAGCAGCAACAAAAATGGATGGAACTAGCAGGCAATTTGATGCAACGGGAAGGGTCAGGGGCAGGGGAGCAAAAATTTGACGCGGACGAAGTCGCGGGCAGAACATACATACATACATACATAGAATCACGCCTTTTTCCCATGGGGGTAGGCAGAGTTAAAAATAAACAAAAATTCGTTCATATTTTTTGTCTATCAACCGTTACGTTTAGATATAAATTTTATGATTTTATTTTTCTGATGTTTTATTTACTGAACCAGTGATAACAAATTAGAATGAAATTCTCATTTTGTATAGAGATGATCTCGGTTATTTATATCTTCTTCAAAGGTCATCTGCAAATAAAGCCTATGTTTGGCCGTCTGGTGACCTTAATAATTAACTTTTATAGGTCAGTACTGCTGAAAGCATTGTGTGTGAAATCGATAATTGTCCAAAGCCTGAGAACCTAGCCTTAAATGTCTAGATTAAGTAGCTATTAAAAATCATTTATAGTTTACCTAATACTCACACATATTTCCCCGAAATGTTGCAGGTAGCCTAAAGATTACTTATAGGTCTAATACCCAATATTGGACACAACTTATTTACGGGTGGTGAAGCAAAAGTTCGTAAAAAAACCTGTAGAAGACGTATCAACGGTCAGAAATTCAATAGTTAAAGCCTCGTGTTTCATTAACGAGTTTTTGGGTTTAAATCCGAACAAGTACTTTTGAATATTATTCAGTATATATTATATGAGTTTTTTTTTTAACATTACTGTAATCGGTGAAGGAAAACATCGTTTGAAAACGTGGACTTGTCTATACTATAATATTAAGTTGGGGAAAAAGTCTTTTCGCATTATACTATGTATGAACTTGTAATAAAATCTCTTTGGCTATACTATTTGTATCTGGCTGGTTTTGGTATCATTGAAAGTTTAAATTTTAAAGAACATAATTCCAAATTCAAATTAGTAAAATGTGTGATTTTCATTTGTTTTTCGTACCGTCAAGATGAGTGAATCTAATGAAGAAATTCGATACATTTTAAAATTTTACTACAAAAAAGGTAAAAATGCAACGCAAGCCGCGAAAAAAATTTGCGATATTTATGGACCTAGTGTAGTGTCTGTGAGAGTAGCACAAATTTGGTTTAAGCGTTTTCAATCCGGAAATTTTGATGTCAAAGATGCACGTCGCTCTGGTCGCCCTATTACGGATAAAATGGATGCCATTTCTGAAAAAATGGAGCAAGATCGGCATACCAGTAGTTACGACGTAGCTGAAGAACTGGAAATTGACCACAAAACAGTTTTGGCGCATTTGAAAAAAACTGGGTACACAAAAAAGCTCGACATTTGGGTACCTCACGAGCTCACTGAAAAAAACCTAATGAACCGTGTACTCATTTGTGATTCTTTATTACGACGTAATGAAACCGAACCATTTTTGAAGAAGCTGATAACTGGTGATGAAAAGTGGATCACGTATGACAAGAACGTGCGAAAAAGGTCGTGGTCAAAGGCCGGTCAGGCTTCATAGACTGTGGCGAAACCCGAGTTAACTCGCAACAAGGTGATGCTGTGTGTGTGGTGGGATTGGAAGGGCATTATTCATTATGAGCTGTTACCACCAGGCAGGACCATCGATTCTGAACTCTACTGCGAACAACTGATGAGATTAAAGCAAGAAGTTGAGAGAAAGCGGCCGGAATTAATCAACAGAAGGGGTGTGGTTTTTCATCATGATAACGCTAGACCTTACACATCTTTAGCCACCCAACAAAAATTAAGAGAGTTTGGCTGGGAGGTGTTAATGCATCCGCCGTATAGTCCTGACCTTGCACCTTCAGATTTCCACCTGTTTCGGTCTCTTCAGAATTCTTTAGGCAGTGTCAGGTTAACAGCACGAGAGGACTGCCAAAACCACTTGTCGCGGTATTTTGACCAGAAGTCCCAAAATTTCTATAGCAAAGGGATCATGTCCCTACCTACAAGATGGCAAAAAGTTATCAAACAAAATGGTACCTACATACTTTAGTTAAATGTAAATAAACTTTATTAAAAAATGTTTTGAATTTTCTTAAAAAATGCGAAGAAACTTTTTCCCCAACCTATTATTATAAAGCTGAAGTTTGTTTGTTTGTATGTTTGTTTGTTTGATTGAATGCCTCAATCTCAAGAACTACTGGTCCAAATTGAAAAATTATTTTTGCGTTAGGTAGCCTTTTTATCGAGAAAGGCTATAGGCTATATAACATCACGCTACAACCAAGAAGA
This sequence comes from Aporophyla nigra, assembly GCA_947507805.1. Classification (NCBI taxonomy): domain Eukaryota; kingdom Metazoa; phylum Arthropoda; class Insecta; order Lepidoptera; family Noctuidae; genus Aporophyla; species Aporophyla nigra. The sequence goes on along the minus strand of OX382300.1, from coordinate 13,440,025 downwards.
GCGGAGCAGCACTGAAAAATGTTGCAAAAACGGGGAAAATCGCACGGGCAGGCGATTCGATGCGACGGGAAGGGAACATGAAATTTAACGCGGACAAAGTTGCGGGCAGAAGCTAGTAATTAATATAACTCTGAAATCACCAACCAGTTATGAGCAAGTTTGATGATCAACGCTCGTGTGCTCCAGGTGCTCTAATAGTACACCCCATATTTTGCTAGTTATGATTAAGTCTCTATTATATTAAATTTATGAATAAACTAGCTGACCCAGCGAACTTCGTATCGCCTAAGATTCAAAATGTTGTAATAAACCTTCCAAGTTTGACAACCTGGTACGCGGTGGTGATCTGGTAAGCGTTTTCTAGCTGATACTCATATGTTTGGGTAGCTCCTACTCGGTTATGATAACCTGTTACTTCGAAGGCATAAAGCGTTTTCTGGCTGACACTGCTGTTTAATAAGCTCATACCAAGTTATGACCGCCTGGTACCTCGAAGGCAAAGTTTTTGTCATACCACGTTTTATAGTGAAATGTATTCTCTTTGACGTTTTATGTCACATCACACGAGAACGCGGTCGAAGGGGATAAAAAGTATCCTTTGCCAAAAGCAAAAAAAAAAAAAAAAAAAAGTATCCTATGTCCTTCTCCTGGCTCTAAACTACCTCCCTGCCAATTTTCAGCTAAATCGGTTCAGCCGTTCTTGAGTTATAAGTGAAGTAACTAACACGACTTTCTTTTATATATATAGATAATAGCCTGCTGAAAATCTTGAACTTGGACACTAGTTGCCTTGGTTTTCCTGAAAGTCTTTAAATAGACTCCAGACTCAAGTAGGCCGTAGTAAAGAACACCTGCTCAGGTGGAGATTCACAGATGACTCCGCCCTGGAGTGTAAATCTGGCGCTGTTCCACAAACAATGCGGTACTTGATATCTTGTCCAGCGTGTCCTGTTGTTTGCACGCCACAGGAGTTGATGGACGCTACTGAAAGTGCTAAGCTCGTAGCCAAATTCTGGGTTAACTATATTTAGATTGCTATCGACACTCATAGAATAAGAAGGAGAATAGCCTTATTTATATTTAAGTAGTAAAGCCTTGGAGAAGAGAAGACATCACGTGGCATTCTCCTATATAAACTTTGGTAGAAGGTAATAAAAAAAATTGAAAATAAATAATAGTTTAAAAAGTGCTTTTTAAGGTATTTTTTTATTGATATCAGGCACCCCACGCTTTTTTCCATTATTTTGTACTTTTTCGTTTGGTTTTCAATGGAAGCGTGTTTTTTAGTTTTTTTAAACTATTATTTATTTCAATTTTTTAGGGTGTTTCGAATTTTGAGACGTATGTCAGCGTAGTTTGTGACGTATGTCAGCGTAGTTTGTGACGTATGTCAGCGTAGATTGTGTCGTATGTCAGTGTAGTTTGTGACGTATGTCAGCTTAGTTTTTGAAGACAGTTTTTTTGCTGTCCTGGTAACCCTGGCAAGGATAATGGCGCAAATTTATGAAATTATTGCATTGTCATCGGTCCTTGACAGGTGTGCAAAGTTTGATTGAAGTCTGGTCGTTTAAAGTGGGTCAAAATCGCGCTATAAGGAGTCGGTTACAAACAAACATATAAATATATAAACATACAAACATACAAGTGAAGCTAATATAAAGCGTGTAAAAAGAAACTTTTAGAACCATTAAGTACAATATTCTTGTTTTTGATCAACTATCCCAAAGGCGCAAAAAGTTTTCTAGGTCGACGATATTGGCTAGGAACCAAAAAAGTTGGCGGACATTACGCGACATACACTCAGCATTATCGGGATAATAGAGTTTTATCTTTAACTTGTAATTAATTGCCATAATCGTTTAGACTGAAACTTTGCAAAAGAAGAAACTATCTACACAATGTACGTTTATCTTTGTAGATGTTTGTATTGTGTAACGTGCAGTTCTGTAATTATTCAAACCATACGTCACCTCTTTCCCACCCCAGGTTGTTAATCGACTAAGAGATTACTTAGAGGTTGGGTAGTTATAATGATAACAACTGTACTACGATCACGTGAAGAGTGATGAATGTGGTCATCTTGACACTCCTTTATCACTTTAAACGCTCTTTAGAAGAACCTCAGCAATTGATGATTTATGAAAAACCAGCTTTTGTCCGCGGCGTCGTTTACATAATGGTCGAGTAGTAGCGCAAAATCGAACTACCACAATAAATTGTATCATTTCTCATGGTTTAGTTATGTTCCAAATTTAACAAAAATGTAACAGACTGAGAGACAGCGATACTCTCGCATTTATAATATCAGTATCATATATTATGATATGATTATGAAAGGGTTTGTGGCTCGAAGGAGGAGGCGGGGCGCGTGAGGGAGTAGCAGTCTCTGCGCCCTCACGTCCTTAGCCGCCCCAGGAGGAGACGCCCCGGGCGTCGGGAGTCGATTGCGGACTCCCGGCCACCGTAGGCGCGGTCTTGCGGGTGGCGAGCAATGGGTAGCTCGCCGCCCGGTAAAAACCAGGCCCGTGTCGACGTCGCGTAGTGTTGAAGAGATGTCAGAAAACTGAAGGGATCTGCTAGGACCAACGCCTGCCGGGGTCGCGAGATTCGTTTGAAAGAGTTACCGTGTCCCTGGCATATGGGCAACTGAAGGAACATGGGTGGGTTTTAGTCAGTAAAAGTCAGACACGCCCTCTCGCTCCGCCCAGAGCGGGAGAAGTCATTTGATGATTTCCCGTCCAAAAAAAAGAGGGATTTGTGGCTAAGTAAGCCATGGGACCACCCATTGTAATACACCCACACGGGTCGAATGATCAAGGTAAGCTATGCTTGCTGCGATTGGTCAATGGATGGTGACGATCTTTACATACCTAGATCTCTTCATGCCTTGGAAAGCAGTTAAGCCACGTATTTCCATTCTGTACAAGGCTAGAACGCAAGGATGTGAAACTAGTCGCGTATAGATTGTAAATCACTTTTTAATCAATGTCTTCCAATCCTTACAAGAGTAGTACACAAATACTCGTGTATACTTTGTAGTCGCCAAAGTGACTAAATTGTTCCATAATATACAGTGCTGTCAACCCCACACCTCTTCCGGCCTTTAAATCGATGTCGATACACGAAAATTCGAAAGTTAGGTTAGAATATTTTTTTTAAAAATCTCAGAAAGGGGGCGATTTCGAAACTTTTCCTTCACAGGAGGGGTTCTACACCTCCCCCCTCCCTGGCCTCTACCACCGCTTAAATCGAAGCCCGGCAATCAGAAGTCCTACCAAATTCCTATGGTCGCATTATGGCCTTGTATAAATTGGAAAGATGCACGTGCGGGTCTACGTTACAAACTATATACAAGTAGTACGCAAAATTCGTGTATACATTGTAATCACAAATTTCATTACAAAGTATACGCGAACAGATTCCTATGGTTGCGTTTTGGGCATGTACAGAATGGAAATACGCAGTTAAGCCGTTGGACGCGGCTGCCAAGTGGATCTTTGACAGCCATTATGAGTCGTGAGAAACCCGAAAATCTGGCAAGCGCTAAGGGTACCGTTTTACTCAGTAGCTTTGTTGTGCAGGTTAGATAGGCAATTGCTCCATGTGATATATTGGTATTCAGCTGCATCCGGATAGACAGATAATGACAATTAATAGATTATGACAGTCAGACTTAGTAAGAGTGCTGTTTGATACTGGAATTGTTATTTAATTCAGCTTCTAAAGTGTTTGGTTGCCAGCGGAACAACACACATAAGAGAAAGCCCCTTCGGTGTTAGATCTTGTAATAATTACTTAAATATAATTTTATCTAAGTAAATGTAAAAATAGTACCTAGGTAGTTTTATGGAAATATCTGACCAAATATGTTAGTATGTCATTGCAATTAATTTTTTATTCGAATCCAATTACTCAGTTTTGTATAATTTTAATTTTTAAATACTAAGATTTTGATTTATTTTTTATGTAACAATACTTTTGCTGTGCCCTTACAGGGTCTACAACGGCTCTTAGATTTAAGTTTTTTGTTAACACCTGTTTTACCTTGTGGAACGCAAATATATGAATATGAGCTTTCTGTGAAGACGGCGCAAAACTATTTGGAATCGATGAGCAGTCAGTGCCGCCCGATCTGTTTACCAACCTTTTATATCAAAGAGAACTTACTTTTTCATGATAAAATGAAACACATAAAAAAGACATGTAATTTTAAATTAGTATTAGACGATACCTATATCAGATACCCATATAAAGATCTGGTCCTCGGACTTACTAAAACTTTCAAACCCATATATACCTACAGTTCGAAATCAATCATGAAGTATTTATTTTTCACTAAAATATTCATAATCAATACCTTCAACTATAATCTTCTAACTATCTATCTACTTTTCAACCCTCGCGTGCAAAAATAAATGGTTAACCCTATGATATTATTGTTTTTTTTTTCTATAAATAAAACCTTTTAAATAATTATGTAAGACTCTAATCGTTAAGACTCTTATCGTTCATAATACCAAAAAACATCATTTTTGAAGAAAAACAACATATTTACATGGAACATGATTAACAATCAATCGGTACACCAACGATTTACAAATATTTTAATCAAAGAACTCGTGAATAATTTTGGTGCCGAATAAAATGCGAAATTTTGTGGGTACTGGGCCTCCACTTCGCCTAATGAATGAAGGTACTCCGTATTAATGACTGCTTTACGGTTTATTTATGAACTAATTATAATAAAACCAATAAATATTATAATTATTTATAATGTAGGTATGTAGATAAATGTTATATTTTTTATATGTTGATCTTCGTGATAATTGTTATTACATATTTAGCGACGACGTGCCGGATATAATAGGTATAAAACTGGTACCTAAACAGACTGATACTGTATATGTATTGATTGTATTACTGGTACAGTACATTCAAGTCGTTTCTACAATATATGCTAACAACTTACGGAACACATCGGAGAACAACGTAGAACGTCACAAACGGTCACATATTACAACCGTTGGAATCGTTCAGGTTTCTGATGACGTGAAGTTACGGTGGCGATTAATATTGCGCCTTATGTTTTTGCGGTGACACTCACCTACTGGTATATGACAGAAAAGGCAATATCAAAGGACGCAGATCATACGTTCACAAACCCTATTATAGGTACGTAGAGGTACAGACACGACGATAAATGCCTTACCTACATTTAAGCAAGAATCAAAAGCAATTTTTTTCCTAAATTATTGATGAATATTTTGTGGTGCTACGAGAATAGTAATATCGAACCTCATCATCATCTGCCTATTTCGGAAACGATACGTAGTTACGTTGGGGTCAGCTTCCAGTCTAACTGAATGCAGCTGGATACCCGGTCTTACCTGGAGCTACTGCCTATCTGACCTATGATGTATACAGACTGAGCCTCCTCGTATAGCTTGGTTCTCCAGATCGAAATTGAGTCGCTGTTATATTGTTGCTGCACATCGTTTGAGGGCAAGACATATTCTACTAAACAACTTTTCATTTCTCATGCGTAAAATTGGACTCTCCTAACTGGGAGTAGTGTGGGAAAATAGAGGATGCCCAGCACGTGTTCGTGGAATGTGTCCAATTTACTAAAAAATGAAATGCACTGCTGTACATTCCAACATACATAACCGACTGTTTCAACGACAGTCGGTAATGTATGTTGTAATGTTCCAAAGCCTATCAAACGGCTGAATTCAATATACATAGCTGTTCATCATTTTCTTAGGTCTAGATTATATGACTCGAAGTGGGTCACGCACTCACGACCTAGCAATGTTCTTGTTAATCTACTGTTTCGTTAAAGAATGACACTAAATAACACATTTTTAAAATACTAAAGACAGATCCTTTAGGAGGTTTATTTGGGTACGAAGTTAATTGAAACCATATTTTTAGTCAAAGTATTGTATTATGTGGTTAAACATCCGTAGAAACATAAAAGATTAATTCTCATAATGTGAGTGGAATCAATCGTTATGCTCTTAAAAATCTCGCCATTTCGAGCTATCCCTTTAAAACGATTCTACCAAGAGCATTCCTTTTAGAGCCAAATAAATTGACCGTCTAGATACTCGGAACCTCTTGGGAAGAAGACAAAAAGAAAAAGTCATTAACGTCCATTTCATTACGTACCTAGTCCATTTCACATTGGATTTCTTAAATCTTTTTCAAATTAAACAGTTCAAAGGGAAATCTAATATACTTGACCTATCCATCACAAGAAAAATAATAATTCGGTTTCAGAATCTTTTATATAAACATGACGATCCGACCACTTGTTAAGAAGAAAGACTATTTTTTTGTGGCCGTATAATAATAATAAAAATAAATATGTTAGGACATCCAACACAACGTTATCTGATCTCAAACTAGGCAGAACCTGTACTATGGTAACCAGACAACTGATAAACATACTTACATATTTCTAAATACGTACATATTATAGATAAATTACTCCCAGACACAGAACAAATGATCGTGCACATCACATAAAGATTTGACCTGGGTGGGAATCGAACCCATAACCTCAGTCTAGCAGTCAGGGTCACTAACCACTAGACTAACAGGCCAGTACCGATGATATCTTTTCTGAATTTGTACTTGTAGAAGACTTTCTTTGATTTCCTAGTACGCGGATCCTCGAAGTTTAGAGGTGTAATTTCGAAACACACTAACAGTACGAATAGTTTTGATTTGGACAGTTCAACAACATTTATTTATTTACTTTTACATATTACTGGAGTGGCGACCGCGTACCGGAAGACGTAGAGTTGGAAGGCCTCCAACAAGGTCGACAGATGACCTTGTGAAGGCCGCAGGAATCCGCTGGATGCGGGAAGCACAAAACCGGTCGAAGTGGCGGAGCTTGGGAGAGGCCTATGTCCAGCAGTGGACGTCGTTCGGCTGAAATGATGATGATGATGATTTACTTTGTTCAGCTGTCTACTCAACAAAGCAAATTATGTTTTGAATATATGAAGCCAAGGTTTATCAATATCCATCAAAATTATATAAATTCCGATATACAGGGTGTCCAAGAACCTGGCGTCCAACTGGATTCCCACGATGCCCCAAGTTCTAACAGTACTCACAAAAATATTTTAAAAAATCCACCCCATGTACTTACAGAATTATACTGATTTCAAAAAAAAAGGGGAAATGAGCACCCTGTGACATACTTTTGAATGCTGTGACTGCTAATGCTGATAATTTCGATATTTCTTGGAGGTTTTGTAATCTAGGGTATTGCTGTGTCTAAATAGAATGTAAAAATAAAGTACTTATTGTACCATTTTAAAATAAAATATTATTTTAACTAAAGGTGATATGGAAAACTATTGAATTTCGCAACTTTGACCGACTGTAGTGTAAAAAAAATGTACCAAAATAGTATGGCAAGTGACGTCAAATTTTGACGCGTTTATTCCTCTTTTTAAAAAGGTATAATACTTACACATTAATTTGAAAAAAAAAATTTTTGATAATATTTTTACTCAACAACCCAATTTTTACGATGTCTTACAGAATTCTTAGAAAGAAAAATTTACGACGAATTGAATCTAACCTCTAAAGAATTACTATTGTATGCTCATAAAAATAACAACAGGCCTCTCAAAAAACAGGTTAGACCGTAAGGGACGGTATGTGCATGCATCTCACCATAGTGATTCGTTATTACAACAGGAGGGAGCAAGACAGAAACTATCTTTGCGATTTGCTGGTTCTTCTTTATGGTACCCCATTATTCAGGTAAGAGTGAGGGAGAAAAAGGTTAGAGGTGCGAGTGAGATAGATAGTGACGCTATCTGGGATCGTGCTATTTAGGATAACAGTACGGTCAGTACGCGTCACTGCCTCCTGCCGTTACTACGCACCTCTCTCTTATTGTTACCATTGATCACGTACTACGATTTAAAGCTTTGTTTATTGGACTCGATTACTCTTTGTGCTCTGGACTTTGAAACGAACTCTTTACGACGACCTTTGCCTGTGTTTGGACAGTTTGTGTTTTGTGTGTGCGAGGAATAGAAGCTGATACGGGGATACCGAAGAGCACAGCACACAGTATTCTCCAAAAAGAAGAATATCATCCGTACCACGTACAGCGAGTGCAAAGTCTTTTACCTCGAGACTATCCGAGCCGAGTCGCGTTTTGTGAAACAATCCTGCAAAAACATCGAGAAGACGAAAACTTTATCGACAAAATTTTGTGGTCAGATGAATCAACATTTAAGAAGGATGGCTACATGAACCTACCCAACTTGCACGAGTGGCATGTGGAAAATCCGCACTTGATGCGAGAAGATAGATCCCAGTACCGGTTCAAAGTGAACATGTGGACCGGTATTCTCTGTGGGAATATTATTGGTCCATTTGAGATGCCCGAGAATTTGACTGGCGAATCATATTTAAATTTTCTTCAAAATGATTTGCCAAACTTACTAGAAGAGACCCCACCAGATATGTGGTTCCAACACGACGGCTGTCCAGCACATTTTCGCGTATCCGTTAGAGAGTTTTTGGACGAGCAATACCCGAACAGGTGGATTGGGCGATCAGGAACAATCCCGTGGCCAGCCCGCTCACCTGACTTAAATCCACTGGATTTTTTTTTCTGGGGAACTATGAAGGAGCTCGTTTATGCGAAGCCCATTAATGACATCGCTGACCTTCGTGAGAAGATAACACAAGCAGTGCAGGTGATACGTCAAAAAAGTTACTCGCGAAACATAAAGCGGTCCTTTTTAAGGAGAGTGAGAGCTTGTATTGCCGCGGGTGGTCAACATTTTGAACATTTATTGTAATAAAATATCTTTAAACTAACATTCTTTGCTTTTATTCTACTGGGAACCCATCTACCTGTGTGTATTTCCTTCTTGCTCACTCTTGGAACCGAAGTAAATAATAGTAGTAACATAACAGTTTCTAAGATAAGAAAGGGTCCGACAGTTACCGTTAGTAGGTAGGCACTTCGTAAAAATTGGGTTGTTGAGTAAAAATATTATCAATTTTTTTTTTTTCAAATTAATGTGTAAGTATTATACCTTTTTAAAAAGAGGAATAAACGCGTCAAAATTTGACGTCACTTGCCATACTATTTTGGTACATTTTTTTTACACTACAGTCGGTCAAAGTTGCGAAATTCAATAGTTTTCCATATCACCTTTAGTTAAAATAATATTTTATTTTAAAATGGTACAATAAGTACATTATTTTCACATTCTATTTAGACACAGCAATACCCTAGATTACAAAACCTCCAAGAAATATCGAAATTATCAGCATTAGCAGTCACAGCATTCAAAAGTATGTCACAGGGTGCTCATTTCCCCTTTTTTTTTGAAATCAGTATAATTCTGTAAGTACATGGGGTGGATTTTTTAAAATATTTTTCTGAGTACTGTTAGAACTTGGGGCATCGTGGGAATCCAGTTGGACGCCAGGTTCTTGGACACCCTGTATAGTGTGTTACGCTATAAAAATGCAGGTTATATTCAGATAATGCACCAGTTAGACCACGTTCGCACGCACGTATAATTATCACGGCGGTATTTTATCACGCACTGGGTTTGCAACTATCAGTGTTGAACCGTGAATTGCGAATCCAATGGACCGAATACCAGAGCAAGTCGAAAAAATACACCACTCTATTTTCAACGGTTTCTATCGATTTCATCATTCGAATTGCGCTGAGGAGTGCTAAATATAGATATGGTAGAAGTGGATGGTATAGTTGACAGTAAAGATTAATACGTTATAAATTTCGTGAATGGTCGTAATTATATAAAAATCATGTAAAAGATTTTAGATCAATTAATAGTCAAGAGATATTGAAAATATATCAGTGAACGATACTGAATCTTGCAGCATTCAACACTATCCCTGTGACACTTGCACACTGTTTCTTTTGCACTAAAGCAATGGCTGAATGGACTAACCAAGAAGATGGTCTTGAAAAAAAAACTACATTGATTAGTAGTGTGTCTCTCTCGCACAACAATGTGGCAGTGTTCTAAATTCATCTAGTAATATTTAGTAGGCACTTTTTTTCATTTCAGCCGTAGGACGTCCACTGCTGGACTTAGGCCTCCCCCAATTTGGGGCGCTTTGCCACTAGGCACTTTAAAAATCATGAAAAATAACTATCGTCTACCTACGATAGTCAAAGTAAACATTTCCTGACAATAAGTCGTAATTTGTCTGCCTTGAATATTATTTTTTAAATATTATAATATTCGGATAGAAGTAATAAATATAATCTGGGAGCAAGCAACTTCTTTAAAAAAAAATTCACAGATTTGATAACTGAACTATTCAAGTCAGGCAAGGCGCCATGATAAACTGCCTCGTTTTTACAACAAAATCAAATTAAGTCATACACATTAAAAAATAGCTATATTAATGTAGAGATTTCGCTGAAATATAAACATTTTCAGGTATTTAAATGACAAGCAACATTATTAATTGTTTTCTAAAAACTATGAACTAAGTGAAGTAATATGCAAATTAAGACTTACTGTTGGCTGGCGATAAAATAATTTTAGTTACATTCAAACATTCGAGCGTTAATAGTATAAGCTTTCAAATTAATTAGAATAGTCGTTTGTTTCGAAAATACGAAGTATTAAGACAGGAACTTGACTGTTAACGCGAAAGCGCGGAATAAACGCAATAATTTTAATGTGTATTCATTCGTTACGTCCCACAGGTATATTGCACGCAAATTAACCCATCACAGAAGCGATTCAGTGATGACGGTAAATAGAGATGTATTGAAGGAGATACGTGCTGCGTAGACCTAGAAGGTCTTGAAATTCAGCAGTAGGCTAATGAACGCACCAGCTAAAACTATTAAAAAAAAACTCTCATAGTTGTTTTTTTTTTAATACTTTGAATAAAAGCATTTTTATTTTTAGATAGCATTTATAGTCTAAGATTATCAACGGAATAGCCGTTCATAATCATAGATGATCAATAGTATCATAAGTTATTCAAACATAGGTACCACATTTTCAAAACTGAACTTCAACGGTACTAAATAATGAAAATCTCATAATTCATAAAATATGCAAATGAGATACATATTTTCAACGAAAAAGGCAATGGAATATATGCGATAAATTACACCGCAAAGTGAAATGTAAGTACCGCTGCTCTTAAAAATATATCACGTGTTAAATGTTTTATTTAAATTATTTCACTTCAACAATACAATATGTCTGCAGAAAGATAAAGTTCTGAAAACATGTTTAAAAACATTTTCAGTACATCTCAGTGGAATATTAATAATGTCTTGTTTCGAGAGTGGGTTTATGCCATTGAGCACGGAGACGCCTCGACGACCGAGGTGCTAGAGCTGGTAATCAAGACTTTGCATACCAACCAATTGTGCGACACAAATGATGAATAGAAACAAACGGCTGTGAATGATTACACACGTTTTTATGCGCTTAAATGCACTTTTTGCAATAACATTGTCGGTAAGTATGTAGTTACTGCTACTCCAAACGCTGCCAGCGCTATGATTCCATAGTCTGCATCTGAAACAGATCACCGATCCCAAATAATCGATTAATGAAATGCCTTAAATTGAATAGTATAAGAGCAATACACTTGACTATGACGATAACTTTTAAACTGTAAATATATCAATTCAAGATTTTCAGCGAGAGATGCATTTATTTTACACGGCATAAAAACTGCTTAGAAAAGTAAACAAAATATAACACTTTAAATACTTTTCAATCAGTTTCCTTCAAAATATCAACAAGTCTGCATCAATTCCAATGATTAATCAATATGTTGTTTACAACATTATATTTCACTTGAAAATAATATCCGTCATTTTATAAGCCTTTTATATCAATACACAAAAAGTCCACACAACCATAAACTATTCAATAATAAATCTCCCGCTTTATAAGCTATACATACGTAAACTTCGGAATGGGGAGGGATAAAATTTAAATCGGTTTCCGAATCCCTCTTTTACAAAATCTTTATATTACTCGAATTTACAAGTCAATTGTATTGCAGATGGATGTTTCTGTTAGCTGAATCTAAATTCACGTTGTTTTTGAGGCACATATTTTTAGAATGAGCGTTTCCATTCGATTCTAAAGCCTCACGACTAATACAATTTATTCTTATTGTCATCAGGTACCTAATTCGTTTTGCTGATCTGCAGGCCTAGCTGGAACGTGCGGAGCTCAGCGTAAATACGTACGATTTTTGAAGCCAAAATAATACTATCGCATGGCATTTTCGTTGCAGCAAGAACAATTATTATCACTAATACATAGCTACTAATATATAAATAAAGCACTTTAACTAAATTAATATTTTGTTTGTAGGTTCAAAACTAGAATTCCATATTAAAATATCATTCGAATTTATGTAACGTTTACTAACTGTGTGCGTGAGTTCAATTTCGGAGAATTCTGAAGCAGTAATTTGTATGTAACGATCTTGTCTGCGTGTAGTGATGGGAAGTCGTCTTCTATGTCGCTCTGCCAGTAATGCGGTAACGTATCTAAAGTTAACTTATAACACTCTGCGTAGTGCTCAGACCGATTACCCCAGTCCGTTGCGGAGAACCAGCTTCCAACATTCCAACGGTTCCGAAAAAAATTTCTCAGCTCAAATGACGTCGTCTCCATAATAATGTTATTTTGTATCAATTTTTTTCAGAGGAGTAATTGCGTAACACACTAATAGTAGGAATGCTATAAGTTTTGACAGTTTTATAATAATAGCAATCGACAGAAAATTGGCATTGTTGTCGATAGCTTGTGCGTGATCTGCATAAGCACATCGCGGCAAGACACAGCGGGTCTACCACGAGATGCATCCGCATAGATAAAATATCGCTATGTGATTTTTATATTGTTTGTTCAGTCACTTAGTGACACGTTTAGGTAGTGGTTATGGAGCAATGTATTTACTGCAAAGATAAAACAGTCGCTGTAATATTTGGAAACCAAATTAACGTAATGAAAGTAAGAAATATTGTGTGATTTTATGTTTTTCATGTTTTTTGAACATAAGTAGTAATGGAAAATGACGAAATTTATAAAATTGTATCCTAAGGTCATAACAACCGATGTAACTGCTATGGATACTATTCATTAGAACAAAAATATATGATGATTCTATGATTTACAAAGTTTTTGTTTTGGCTTCAGTTTTTACAAGAAACCACTGAACAACACGGTATTCTTACAATTTGTTATGATCGTGGTCGATACACACTAGTTCACAGAGATGACCATTTGCCTTTGAAATTTTGAGCATAACGCTCGGACACAAACGCGCCCTTTGCCACTTCTCCTGTTTTTACACGCTTTATATTAGCTTCACTTGTATGTTTTTATGTATGTTTGTTTGTAACCGACTCCTTATAGCGCGATTTTGACCCACTTTAAACGGCCAGATTTCATTCAAACTTTGTACACCTGTCAAGGACCGATGACAATGCAATAATTTCATAAATTTGTGCCATTATCCTTGCCAGGGTTACCAGGACAGCAAAAAAACTGTCTTCGAAAACTACGCTGACATACGTCACAAACTAATTTGTGCCATTATCCTTGCCAGGGTTACCAGGACAGCAAAAAAAACTGTCTTCGAAAACTACGCTGACATACGTCACAAACTACGCTGACATACGTCTCAAAATTCGAAACACCCTAAAAAGAGAAAATAAATAATAGTTTAAAAAAACTAAAAACACGCTTCCATTGAAAACCAAACTAAAAAGTACAAAATAATGGAAAAAAAGAGTGGGGTGCTTGATATCAACAAAAAAATACCTTAAAAAGCACCCCACGTTTTTTTCTATTATTTTGTACTTTTTAGTTTGGTTTTTTATATTCCTATGTTCTCGACTTTTGACCATAAAAAGTTATGGTACAGTAATTTAGTTCCATTTAATATGTATGAATATCAAATCTAGCAAATTATTCTAGTAAATGCAGTTTCATAATGTACACTATATTTTATAGGCATATAATATGCATATAAAAAGTAATATTGTTTTTTATTTATTGTTCTTGCTGTAATATTACATAACTTTTAAAGTCTTAACTATACTGACTGAAAACAATACAGCGTATTGTTTCTTTTTTTTTTTTTAAAGAATATTAGGTACCAGCCTTCACAATATAGCCTAAATGTTATTTCATCATTTCAGCCATAAGACGTCCACTGCACCACACCACGGCACCAGACGGTAAAGCACGGTAAATCAAAAAATGCATTTATTAAACTAAATTTCATTTGAAGACATGCATCAGTTTCTTACAAAACTTCAACTATGTATTGTGACTATACTGGTTACTTCTTTCTTTTCATAAGTGTACCAACACAATGTCGACATTTTTTTATAAAGTCTCTTCCCAAAGAAAATATTGTAATAAATTATTTCTATATCGTAAATTGTGTTGACATATCGAAAATTTTGTATTTATACATTCACGTTTATTTGATCAAGATATCCGGGGAATTTCTCTACCACGATATAATTTAATTAGAGCAGAGTATGATAACAGAATATCTGTGTCCCTCTGAATCTGTGCTAGTTGTCGAATATGTAAAATAATTTTGGCAAAAGATAGCTATGTTAACAACGTCAATAAAGGGTTTAATATAAAAATTTTGAGGCGTACACTGTGAAATGTGGGTGTACTATAGGTACATAACTGCCCAACCCGTCGGGCAAACAAGGCGTGATGTTTTGTTATGTTACCTTATTTACATTACACCAAAAATGCCTCAACAAGGTCACTGGTCATTATGGAAGCTTCACAGTCACTCTAAGACAATAAGTCTTAGAAATGACAGCAGTAACGAAAAAAACAGACCTTGAGCACAAAATAAAAAATTACAAGAAATCTGCATAAAAAGATTTAATCAAAATTGTCATATGCTTCTCATATCTCTCTCGCAAACGACTCGACAAAGTAAGTTAAGAGGTTCTCGCAAATTTTCTCATAATTAGCATAGAACGTTTTACTGTCTGTCTTATTTAATGGAAGAGTTTTTGGAGGTATGAGGAATAGGCTGTAAAATTCTCCGAACAGACGGGTATCGTGTCTGGTGAGCAACTGCGTCGTATATATGCTAATTGCGCGGTAAATTCTGCTTGCACAATGCATAATTTGCAACCCGATCAAGTTGAAGAACTTATTGCGGCATTTAGATCGCCACAAGTTCTCCAACTTGATTGGTTGCAAATATATTACGTGCGTGTTGCATGTTATTTTATTCAGCAACACTTTGTAGCAACGAATCGTTGGTCTAGTGGATGCAAGCGCGACTGCGGAGTATGGCGTTTTGGGTAGTTGTATTGATTCAAACGTTTTTACAACCGTTTTTAACTGACTTCAAAAAAAGGAGGAGGTTATCAATTCGACTGTATTTTTTTTAAATTTAATGTTTGTTACCTCAGAACATTTGACTAGGTGAACCGATTTTGGTGATTCTTTTTTTATTTGAAAGCTGGTGCTTTCCGAATAGTCCCGTTTTAATTTGGTTCTATTTGGACAATGGGATCCATGTAAAAAACATATAAGTCTTAAATTTACATTAAGTATATGCGCGACAAATGAACGAATAACGCGATTAGATTAGTGCGGGGTATCTACCATAACTAAAAAGTTAAAAATAAAACTTTTTACAAAAAAATACCAACCGAGTTCCAAAAAAAACACAACAAAGTGAAAAATAACTTTAATTTCGGAAGTTGGTGGCAAAAAAGCCTTAATTCCAGATCCTAAGACACCGACTTCCGAAATTAAAGCTATTTTTCACTTTCTAGTGTTTTTGTGGAAGTCGTTTTTTTTTTTGTAAACAATTTTTTTTATTTAAGAAACACTTTGTAGAAACGAATCGTTGGTCTAGTGGATGCAAGTGCGACTGCGAAGTATGGCGTTTTGTCAACCGTTTTAATGCTACAGTCACGAGAACGTGAATCATCCAATCTCTATGAATGTTCATTATCATCTCCACCTAGCCATCCTATCATCACCTAGCCTTTTCCCAACTATCTTGCAGTCGGCTTCCAATATAACTGGATGAGGCTGAATACCAGTATTTTACATGAAGCGGCTGCCTTTCTAATCTCCGCGACCCAGTAACTGGTTAACATGCTTTCTAAGGCTAGAAGTGGTCTAAAGTAAACGAGTTACCCTGGCCCTGACATATGGGTAACTGAAGGAACACGGGTGGGTTTAAGTCAGTAAAAGCCTGACACGATTAGTAGTAATAACTTTAGTTAGGTTAACTACGAGATATACTTCAAAAAAAAAAAACCACGGATCGACTTCGCCAGATGTAGCTGCCTTCGATCGACCCATGCAGTTGTTAATGTTTAGCGTAGTCTGACTCTAATACTATAGTATTCCTTTATATCAGTTATTCTTTCGTAACGGTCCATTTCAACGTATACATCTTATACGATAGATACGTGTACCGTGTGGTTCCGGACGTAAAGAATAACACCACCCCATTTCTTCCCGTGGGTGTCGTAAAAGGCGACTAAGGGACTTACTAGAGAATGGGCAGCAGCGTTCTGTATGCATTTTACCACCAAACTGCGATCGCCAACCCGCCTGCCAAGCGTGGCGATTATGGCAAAGCCCCCCAAATTGGGGGAGGCCTAAGTCCAGCAGTGGACGTCTTATGGCTGAAATGATGATGATGAATGATCTTATACGATACTATTAGTATTGATTATGGGTAGTATCTGTTATTTATGTGACAATAAATGTTTGTGTACTATTATGGCTATAACATATTGTTGGCAGCTACGCTTATGGTCAGATTCTTTTATGATTTACAATAGACATTTACGGAAATTCGTTTCGGACAAATATATTGTAACAGAAATAACTCCTTTTTGAAATGCGCACAGATAAAAACAAAGATTTGTCAGAAAAAAATGAGGTCACTTGAAAAACAAGAAGCTTTTATTACCCGTATTTATGATTGAGAAAACTCAAGTGGCTAAAAGAGTGCTGAACAGAAACGATGAAAAGATACACCTAATAAAAGATGGATGGATTGTGTGAGGAGTGATATACAGGATAAGTTTTTATCCAGTGCGTAAATTGTAACCATGAATTCAGCATATCATTCTAGAACCCCCAGCGTAGAAAATTTTCGTCAGTTATACAAAAAAAAAAATCAGCTGTTCCATACATTTTGACCCCGTAGGTATTGCATTTTTCTATGAAACAGCAGATTTTTTTTTTGCATAACCGACGAAAATCCCCAGCGCAGAAAATTTTCTAGTATATATGCTTTTTCGAGTATGATATGTTGTCTAGAATGATATGCTGAATTCATGGCTACAGTTTGCGCACTGAATAAAAAATTATCCTGTATAAGAAAAATGAGTAAATGATAGCGTGACGGTTGTCAAGGGAAATATAATAGGTTGGGGAAAAAGTTTCTTCGCATTTTTTAAGAAAATTCAAAACATTTTTTAATAAAGTTTATTTACATTTAACTAAAGTATGTAGGTACCATTTTGTTCGATAACTTTTTGCCATCTTGTAGGTAGGGACATGATCCCATTGCTATAGAAATTTTGGGACTTCTGGTCAAAATACCGCGACAAGTGGTTTTGGCAGTCCTCTCGTGATGTTAACCTGACACTGCCTAAAGAATTCTGAAGAGACCGAAACAGGTGGAAATCTGAAGGTGCAAGGTCAGGACTATACGGCGGATGCATTAACACCTCCCAGCCAAACTCTCTTAATTTTTGTTGGGTGTCTAAAAATGTGTGAGGTTTAGCGTTATCATGATGAAAAACCACAACCCTTCTGTTGATTAATTCCGGCCGCTTTCTCTCAACTTCTTGCTTTAATCTCATCAGTTGTTCGCAGTAGAGTTCAGAATCGATGGTCCTGCCTGGTGGTAACAGCTCATAATGAATAATGCCCTTCCAATCCCACCACACACACAGCATCACCTTGTTGCGAGCTAACCCGGGTTTCGCCACAGTCTGTGAAGCCTGACCGGCCTTTGACCACGACCTTTTTCACACGTTCTTGTCATACGTGATCCACTTTTCATCACCAGTTATCAGCTTCTTCAAAAATGGTTCGGTTTCATTACGTCGTAATAAAAAATCACAAATGAGTACACGGTTCATTAGGTCAGTGAGCTCGTGAGGTACCCAAATGTCGAGCTTTTTTGTGTACCCAGTTTTTTCAAATGCGCCAAAACTGTTTTGTGGTCAATTTCCAGCTCTTCAGCTACGTCGCAACTACTGGTATGCTGATCTTGCTCCACTTTTTCAAAAATGGCATCCATTTTATCCGTAATAGGGCGACCAGAGCGACGTGCATCTTTGACATCAAAATTTCCGGATTGAAAACGCTTAAACCAAATTTGTGCTACTCTCACAGACACTACACTAGGTCCATAAACATCGCAAATTTTTTTCGCGGCTTGCGTTGCATTTTTACCTTTTTTGTAGTAAAATTTTAAAATGTATCGAATTTCTTTATTAGATTCACTCATCTTGACGGTACGAAAAACAAATGAAAATCACACATTTTCCTAATTTGAATTTGGAATTATGTTCTTTAAAATTTAAACTTTCAATGATACCAAAACCAGCCAGATACAAATAGTATAGCCAAAGAGATTTTATTACAAGTTCATACATACTATAATGCGAAAAGACTTTTTCCCCAACCTAATAGATGAAGAAAACGTATTGTGCTGACCCCAAGTAACATGCTACATGGGTTGGAAGATGAAACAAATAATCTTCATCAGTTCTTATCTAAGAGCAATCTACTGCTCTCTCTCCGTATAGAATTGGATAATTTTAATATTCCTATCTTTGTTTCTTTTTACTATGTATAAAATGGTAAACTGACTGACTGTTGACATATCCACGCACAGCCCAAATCGATTTATGGACTTGAAATGTTGCACATAAATATTTTATACAGTGTAGGCATCAATTAAGGAAGGATTTTTGTGAATTCCACCCGTAAGGGATGAAAGTTTTTATGTCTGTACGCGTTTCGAAGTTAGAAACTCATATTTTGTATTTAGGCTGAAGATTGAACATTAATTTATACGTGACCCAGCGATTTTGATAATTCAACACTCAAAGAGAGAAAAGAGCATGAAATTTTATATTTCAGGAAATTTTTTACATCTTCATTATATTAGCATAATTATACAATTTCATTATATTTATGAATATATTTAAATAATCTCTTATTTCAAGAATTCAGTTTTCATGATAAGTAATCTCAAGATACAAATTGACGTAAGAATTGAGTAGGAGATTTGAAATTTGACGTCACATAAATTACCTCTACTATCAAGTAAATCGATCCTATGTAGCCTGTAGGCCCTATTCACCAACTTTAACTGTTTATGGAAAATAAACCCGACCGTTATTGTTTTATATAGCTCCAAGCGTTAACTCGTCCATCAGTTGGTGGTCAATATAATATATTAACCTCTTAGGGTCTTTTAGAGAATTGATTGTTTACATTTTACGGTTTGTTATGAAATTTTATGGTAAATACGTATTTTATTTACTCACTAGCTTTTACCAGCAGTTTTGCCTGCGTGGACGTCGAAAATTGTATCCCGCAGGAACTTACAACTGGTATAAAAAGGACCCTATGCATTAATCCAGGTAACAAACTATTGGTGTGCCAAAATTCATCTAAATCCGTTCAGACGTTTATGCGTAATTGAGTTATAAACGTCCAAATATAAAATGAAACTTACACATTTTTCATATTCGTAGGATGTACGGACTTACATATATTTTACGCTTGCTATATACGTCATTCACTCATGTACCTACGGACTTCCTACATCTTACATTTTTAGTATTTTTGCTGTGTCTGAGAATAGATATTAAACAACCGTTTATACCGACATGAAACAGACCGTACCTACAGGCCTTCTAGGTACATTTTGGGGAATTCAGTTTACTATTTTTATAACAAAAATATATCCATTCTGATCGAGAAGTATCAGGGAGAAACCATGTATGTAATAAATAATGCTTGAACTTTGTACGAACTGAAACTAACATTTCATGTTGTTTGCTCAAACCGCGTATAGGTAAAATATTAATAACAATTAAATTAACTGCGCCACTCAGTTTTTCAATTTGCTTCTAGAAATAAACAATTCTTGGAGCGGGCATCGTTGACTTGAAAAAATAAAATCTGTTTCCGTCGGATTGACGAAATAGTCTTGATACACCACTTTAAAAGATATCTTCCTAGTCTTTTTTTTTTAGAACAAGAAGATAAATTCAGGTCAAACAATTAAAATTCAGAATGTCAACTGGAGAATTCAATTTATCGTTCGAATTTCAAAATAATATTTTCAAAGGTATCAATCAGCATATTTCAAATATTTTTAACGCATGTGTTCACTTCATTATTTAAATTGGATATTTTTGAGTTTATGAGTTATTGAGTAAATCATCGATATTTGCATCCTACCGTACTAACCGGTGCACAAAGTTGGTCACTTACTGAACAACA
Organism: Aporophyla nigra; assembly: GCA_947507805.1. Classification (NCBI taxonomy): domain Eukaryota; kingdom Metazoa; phylum Arthropoda; class Insecta; order Lepidoptera; family Noctuidae; genus Aporophyla; species Aporophyla nigra. The sequence continues at coordinate 13,419,446 of OX382300.1, read as the reverse complement.
GAAGTTCAAACTTAAGATCTATCAACGGGCAAATGAGCGCAGCATAATAGGTGTACGATGCACAGACCGAGTTCAATACACCGGCCTGAATAACACAAGAAACGGATTTTGGAGAAAAATGGCAATTATAATTTAATATGCGCCACATACATACCTCCGAACACATCAGAAGACGTATACCTAAATTTTTTAAATTCTCTTTCAACCTTGCTTGATGATCATCGTGTGGATACTATTATTTTTATAGGTGATTTTAACATGCCTCAACTTAATTGGGTCCATAAATCATCATTTATGGAATGTGATACTGATACGCATTCTAATGTGACTCGCCGACTTTTAAACTTTTGCTCGCAACTAAATTTGAGACAATATAATAATTTAAACAATTGTAGCGGTCGTATTTTGGATTTGTTTTTTAGTAATATACATTGTGTCATGTGTCCCGCCGATGATCCCCTCTTGCCCATTGATGCTTACCATCCTGCCTTCTATACCCGTTTACCATTAATAAATACAAGCCGTACCTCGAGGAGTAAACCTGCACAGTCACTCAATTATTACAAAGCTGATTATGATAACATTAATAAACATATTAGTAATGTTGACTGGAATGGTTTGTTGGATAAGTTGGAACCTGAAGAGGCTGTCTCTATTTTCTACGAGAAGCTTTTTGAAATAATTAGATTGCACACGCCCATTAGTAAGCTAAAAAATTCTTATTTTCCTGTCTGGTTTACACATTCTCTCATACGCATTTTTAAGAAAAAAACTACTGCATGGATCAAATGGAAGAAATATAGGAACATATGTAACTATGAACAGTTTTCCAATCATAGAACAAGGTTCAAAAAGGAGGCGGATAAATGCTATAAAAGATACATAAAGTCTATTGAAAAGAACATTGCCACTAATGTTAAAGCCTTCTGGTCACACGTCTCCAATCGTAAAACTACAAATAGAATTCCTGACAATATACACTATAAACAAAATTCAACCAGTGACCCTACCACAATATGTAATTTATTCTCTACCTTTTTTCATTCGGTGTATGAACCTTCCACACTTGACCCTGATACTTGGGTACCACCATCTACAAGTGCTGACAATGATATCAACCTAACAAAATTGTACTTTCCTTTAGATAATATCCGTAAAGAATTAAAAATGCTGGATTCTGCCAAAGGGCCAGGTCCAGACGGTATACCTGCGATGTTTTTAAAAAATACTTATAATACAGTATGTTATCCCATTTTTATATTATTTAACAAGTGTATTTCGTTTGGTGTATTTCCTGATGTGTGGAAGCGCGCGAATATAGTACCAGTCCACAAAAGTGGTTCTAAGAATGACGTGGAGATGTATCGCCCTATTTCTATATTATCGGCATTTTCTAAACTTTTTGAAAGACTTGTTCATATTGAGATTTACCCATATATCCGCCAGGTTTTAATTAGGGAACAGCATGGTTTTGTTAAAGACAGATCTTGTATAAGTAATCTCTTAATATTTACAACACAGCTTTTCGAAAATATTGATAACAGGCAACAAACTGACGCGGTGTATACTGATTTTCAGAAAGCATTCGATAAAGTAGATCATAAATTGCTCCTTGATAAGATCGCATTCAATGGTATTCGGGGTGATCTTCTGCGCTGGTTCGTCTCTTATATAACAAATAGAACCCAGAAAGTTGTGATTAATGGTTTCGAGTCTAGCTGCATACAAGTCACATCAGGAGTGCCGCAAGGTTCAATTTTAGGGCCTCTATTGTTTATTTTGTTTATAAACGATATAAAACATTGTTTTCGAAATTCCAAATTTCTCCTATATGCCGACGATTTAAAAGTTTTCAAAGTAATTTGTAATGAACAGGATTGTATTGAATTCCAACAAGACCTTGATCGTTTTTCATACTATTGCTCTACTAATAAGCTATACCTTAGTCTGTCTAAGTGTCATAGTATAACGTTTACGAAGAAGAAAAATGTTATTAATTTTAATTACCGACTTGCTAATAGCATTATTAACAAAGTTACTTGTCTACGTGATCTTGGTGTGCAGCTGGATTCGAAACTTCATCTGAATATTCATATTGAAAATATAACTAATAAGGCATATCAGATGTTTGGTTTTGTGATGAGAGCTTCTAGAGAATTCCGTCGTCCCACCACCCTCTTACACTTATATAAGTCTATAGTAAGGCCGCAATTAGAATACGCTGTACCAATTTGGAATCCCTATTATGCTAAATACATTGAAATTATAGAATTAATTCAACGTAAGTACCTTCGTGCTATGCATTATAGGTGTTTTCATAAAAAAGCTAGTTACCAGTGGCTACTTAAAAAATACGACCTACTCACGTTACAGTCAAGACGTACGCTGCTTGAGACTATGACTCTATTTAATGTATGCCGCAACAAGTTTGATTGCTCTGACTTAGTGAACAGGTTATGTTACCTGGTTCCCCGACATGTGCATGGGCGGAAAGTGCGCACCAGAAGACTGTTTGCTACCAGCTTCTGTAAATCCAAGGCTGGTGTGCGCTCACCGCTCCACCGCTTAGTCGACACGTATAATAAGCGATTTAGTGATATCGACATATTATTTCTTAGCCGTAACACTTTTAAACATAATTTAGTTAACATTTTAAGGGATAAGCAGTAGACTCCGTATGCATAAGCAAATTATTATAACAGAATTATAAGAGTTTTTTTTTAGTTAGTTATTCTTAGTTTCTATTGTTTTTTTTTTCTTAAATTTATATAATATAAAAGTTTTCGCGGACATAAATAGGATTGTAGGCGGACTTATGCCTTAGCCCTATCTAGAGTTAACTTGATTTTGCCCCGACTTACAGTTAATGTTTGCCACCAGTTTGTAACTCTGTATGTATTAATCTGTGGAAAATGTAGTGGGTAGTATATTTGTTAACTTTATATGTTAAGTTGTTTCTGTTTATTTTTAGTATACTACTGTTTGTTTTCCCTTATGAAATAAAATAAATAAAATAAAAACAGCCAGGCTGAAGTGTGTGGGCGGGACTCGTGGTGAGATGGAAAAAGATAGTCACAGCGAAGGTGGTGTGACGATTTGATAAAGTTTGCAGGGACAACGTGGTCTAAGATCGCACAAGATAGGTCCTTCCCTCTCTCGTGTGATCTCTGGCCATGTTGGCGCTCTCTGGCAAAAGGTGATGCTTTTGCTTAGCGGTGGAGCACAAATTAGACAAATAAAAAATGAGTAGAATTTATACACGTTCGAAGAACTATTTAAAAATCATAAAATGCAATCTGTTCTAACAGGAATCTTTGTTTTAAATCATAGAGCTTTTTATACTAAGAAACCAAGTTTTCTCGTAATTTCATTAATAGCCTATCATTAACGAGTTCTTAGTCGTGCAATTTATTACTATTAACAGAATCTTATTACTGTGAAATTAAATACGTGACTGTAATAAAATATAGGCACTAATTCATGAATAAGACCATATTAACTAAATTGCTTTTCTTACCTAACACCTAAATAGATTTTAATTTGTGTGCATCTATGCGAAGTTTTGAGGTCTTGGTATCCATGTAAAGATACCTAGAGAATGTGCAAAAATTAAGGCTCCTAGAAGCTGAATAATCAAGTGATTGAATAGTCATTATGGGATATTCAGGACGACTTCGACACCAATCTAAAACAAAAATAAGGGGGTGTTCTACGTTTCGACATTTTATACAAAGTGGTCCAATCGGGTATGTACCTTTTTTATGGGTTTTTTTTTGCTAATTCGTAATTGATCCCATAGTAAAAGTTGTTCACGTCGATGGGTAGAACACCGTTTAATGTAGTCGATAGTTTTCAAAGTCATCCTGTATACCTGTGAATAATAATCATCATCATCATCATTTCAGCCGTAAGACGTCTACTGCTGGGCTTAGGCCTCCCCTAACTTAGCGGGGCTTAGCCATAATCGCCACGCTTGGCAGGTAGGTTGGCGATCGCAGTATGGTGGTAAAATGCATAGAAAACGCTGCTGCCCATTCTCTAGTAAGTCCCTTAGTCGCCTTTTACGACACCCACGGGAAGAAATGGGGTGGTGTTATTCTTTACGTCTGGCACCACACGGTACAAAAAGTACGGTGAATCAACATCTCTCATCCAATTTAACCATTTCAGTCGATAGGTAACTACGAAAAAATCTCTTTACAATGAACTTTTTGTACATAACATCAATAAAGTTCTGCCTATTTTTAGTTCAGTATGTATTAACCAAATTCACGTGATATCCATCCAGTCCAAATTATTGTATAAAATTCTTCCGTGCAATAATGAAAGCGATCACGTTCTACCTGAAACGAGTATAATTAATGATGATATCATTACACCATTGATTGCGTTTATTTACTTTTATGACTTTGTAATAGGCTCCGAGTCTCAGACCTTATGTGAACCTGCTTTATACTGAAATGCGGTTAGTTATGCTACGATTCCGTTAAGTCGAGTAAGCGCAACTTAAAAAGTACTTGTAGACTACGTTTACGAACTTGTTGATTCCCATACGTCGTCTGCATACAAACGTGTCTATGACAAAACAATGTCTCGTTCAACCACGCTCAAAATTCCAATTTTGAAAATTTGTATTTAATGCATCCTCTAGTCTTTACAGAGTGCACATACTTCTTTCGAAAAACCTTAATAATTAAACAAAAGGAAGGCCTTTTGAGAGAACTAAAAGAGCTCCTGAATTTCATGTTTCTTTCAGTCTGTCAATCACGGACGGTTTAATACCTCAGTATAAAATAAATTTTAAGTAGAAAACTTCAACAGTAACAAAAATAAGGCTGTTAAATTCTGTGTAAACTCGTTAACCGGTTAGTTTAGAGTTTGCAGGTTAGTTTGGTCTGCGGGAAACTTTTATTTTGCTTTTCTTAGTATCTGCAAACTGCTGCTGGCTGTGTTTATAACACTTGTGTTAAGTCCCTCGTTTTTAGAACGTTCGTATTCTAAACTTCTATCCGTCAGTAAATCCTCGAATTTACATACATTTTTGGTACAGGTATTTGACATAGACTGTTGCTGAGATGGCATTGAGTTTCAGTGGTTTAACCACTTGACAGTCCTTGGCCACAATTGTTGCCAAAGTGAAACTACTCTCAGCAGTCCGTGGCCACTTTAGTTGTCAGTTTCAATTTTCGCGGCACGGTCCCGATTTTTCCGATTTGTTGATACTATGAGAACAAATTAAACAAGGCGTCTATTTCTATGTCACTATAACCAACCAAGGAATGCCTATATGCCAACAGTACCATACTTCTTGTGAAAGTTGTAGCGAAAAAAAGCGCCAGAACGTCAGTCTTGGTACGCAGCTGTCGTGATGTTGTGAGTGCGAAGTGTTTGTGTCGATTTTTGGGTATTTATCATGTCGTAAGTACTTAAATTATATACTTAAATGATCTTTAAGATTTGGGCTTTGTGTTAATGTTGTAAGATTATAACAACAAATAGTTTACTATCGTTGTAAGTTGATTGAAAAATTATAAGCAAACTGATGTTTCCAGTGGGCGACATTCGTGTGTAATACTTCACAACTCACAAATTAAGATTATTTGAAGTGTTATTTATTTATTACAATGCAGTTAAACAAATATTTTACTTTCATAGCAGATTGCATCATTTTTGAACGAGTCTGTTAGATCTTAAGCACGATAGATTTACGATCCCCGATAAAAATTCGGGTCGACGGTGTCATTTGTTTGGATAGATTTAACTTTAAATTATTACTAAAACTAATGATTTTGGTACAACCAGATAGAAGAATTAGTCTAGTTTTTAGTAAAATAGTTTAATTACAGACTTTACGATATATTTGTAGTATTATCATCATAAATATAATATTTGTCTATAAAAAATCGTCAGAATGGTTGATTTAAGTTAAAAATATCATATTATTTTATAGAATTTGACTTTTATTCTTAGCATACCCAATTTTTTTTAATTAAATTAGCTTTCCGATCGTAGCTTTTATTTTGACAAAGTTTATATAATTTGTAAGATATAAACATTTCTTGTCGCGACGCGTCCGGCGATATGCGGCTGAATCGTGTCCCGCGGGCGCGGACTGTTGACGGTATTTTAATTCGCGCGCATGGACTGTCAAGTGGTTATATAATAACATAGGCTGTATCTAAAAAGCGCTTATGCAACACGGGCTAGCAACTTTGAATTTCAAGTGGTTTTTCGTAAGTTTGAATCAAAAGTCTACTTTTTTCCTAGACAAGTACTAGATTATTCCTATTATAAGTGTGTTTGCAATTTTTTTCTAAAATACTCTGTGTATTTTGGTAATTTCTAATAAAAATCGACATATTATTGTAAAAAAAAAAAACATTATATTTGAATACTTATTACGATCTAGTGATTGGTTGAAAAACAAGTGTACAATGATTTATATTTAATCAAATAATCACGAAGAATCACTAGAAATACGACGTTACCAGACCGCGCGGGATGAACGCTCTAAAGCAGAGGTGCCCATACGGTCGATCGCGAGAGGTTTGAAGGTCGATCGCCGAGGATAGCTGCTATCATGTCATACCCATTTAACTGCACGAACATACCACAAGTCTCTTCTAGCAGTAGTGTCTTGTTCAACATGGAACGTACAGCACTTGAAGATGAAATGTTGAAGCTCATTTCGGATATCAACTTAAAAGCTAGAGCTGGCGACAGTAATCCTTTCTGGTCATCTATACCCGAAATGAAATATCCGTTAATGCACTGCAAATAACTGCGTTCTTTGCATCGACCTATCCGTGCGAGTCTGCATTTCCTAATATGAAAGTAATAAAATCAAAATATCGTACTCGTCTCACAAATGACCACCTGACAGCCTGCTTGCGTCTAGCTTTAACTGAGAATATTCCAAACTACGAACATTCTGCGGAAGACCACCAATGTCATTCTTCGACATCAGCATCACGATAATTTTTTATTTTTCTTATTGTACCTACCACTAATATTTGAATTTCTTTTTGTAATATTGGATGATTAAAAATTTAATACAGATTTGACAATTGGCACCCAATGTTGTTTTACTTATGCAATATTTTTTCTTGATATGAATATTTGGTAGATAAACGATTAAAATGTCGATCTCTCAGGCATAAATTTTTGCTAGGTCGATCTCCTTAAGAAAAAGTATGGGCACCGCTGCTCTAAAGCATGTAAGCAAGTATCATAAATTTTTGCTGAAATACCTCAGAACGTCAATCTCGTCTTTACACTAGACTATACTGCCGTGACAGTATTCTGGGAGCCTACTCTCTAAGTCCATTAGCCATGATACGGGCACATCTGCAATTAGTTTGATTCTTCGGAATAAAATCTACTCCCGATTAATCAATATACCTACTGACGGGCAAATACTTGTCAGGAATAATGACAGCTGTTAAATCGTGTTGTCTTTAGTTTGGGCCACAACCTAATCTGATGTCTGTAGTAAACACCCGTAACTTCATACAAAACCACGGATTCTGTGCTTATAAAAAGGGCACTGAAACCATTAACACTGAAAGCACACAAGCATAATCAACATAAAATGTGGAACACTATTTACATTGAAAGCGGAGAGTTAATTACACTCTCCACTTCATTCATAATTACTGGTAGGTAAGTATACATTATTTGTAAAGCAACGCGTTTTCAATCGTAAAGTTTATTTATTGAAAGATGCTTCATGGGTAATTCAAAAGAGAAGCATTTAAATATGAATAAACTCCATGTGTATGTACTATGTATTATTTCATGTATACCTATCCATATGAGTACCCGAGTAAGTAAGTACCTTTCATTGATCTCACTTTACCGTTGCAGCACAAACGTTTAGTCACGAGGTTTGCTTTCGATCGTACTGCAAATCTATGTACCTGACCTTGGATGTCATATAATCGACCTTTAGACATCTGAATAGTTCTCCATAATAATTACGATATATAATTAACAATTACTTCAAGTGGTACCGGACGTCAAGAACAGCACCATTTTATTTCTTCTCGTGGGTGTGGTAAGAGGCGGCTAATGGACTTACTACAGAATGGGCAGCAGCGTTCTCTATGCATTTTACTACCATACTGTGATCGTTAAACTGGCTGCCAAGCGTGGCGATTATGGCAAAGCCCCCCATATTGGGAGGGGGCTTCTTTGACGAGACGTTTTTCGACTGAATTGGTGAATAATTACGATATGTGTTTTTTTGTAAATTAAATACTCAATTATGAGGATTAGTAAATGTATCAAGGATCCGTATAATAAAGTAAACATTGACAGTTTTTGTTGATTTATCTATACTAATATTATAAAGCTGAAGAGTTTGTTTGTTTGTATGTTTGTTTGGTTGAACACGCTAATCTCAGGAACTTCTGGTACGAATTGAAAAATTATTTTTGTGTTGGGTATTATTGAGTGCCTATTTATTGAGGAAAGCTATAGGTTATATAACATCACGCTATAATCAATAGGAGCGGAGCAGTAATGAAAAATGGACGAAAATTGGCAGGTAATTTGATGCGACGGGTCACGGGAGCAAAAATTTGACGCGGAAGAAGTCGCGGGCTAGAAGCTAGAGTTCAATAAACATCGTTCCTATGGTAACTTCTGCTGTCTTTGAGGTTTGGTGGATGCGCTTAATAAAACGTTTTCGGGTCTTTTGAGCGACAGGCTCGGACCTAACCCAAGTGGAGAAATAAGTAAGTTATTACTCAAATAACTTACTTTTAAAACTCTACATTATTATAAATCTGAAGAAGATTTAGAAAAGACTTTGTATGAAAGATCGTGGAAAGTCGACTTTTGCAGCATGTGCATATAAATTGTATTACGCACTAGGATATTTTACAATTTTCGCTCACTATCTCTAGCTTGATGTTCTAAAGGAAACTGTATTTCACTTTCTAACGCTCATAAATATTTTATACGAATGCTGTCTAGTATAATGTGTATTATTCACCACTAGACACCACTACACCTTTGTTAGCGGTTTTGAAAGGTTTTGATTTTTAAAATTACGCAATGGCTTTTGATGCTGTTGTCTACCGTTGTTTTGCCTACAGATTCGGGAAGCAAGTTTGGTTTAAACTATTTAGGGTGTATCTATTCATACACGAAATATTTAAAAAGGTACACCTGTAGGTGGTAAGAAGCAATAACAACGAAAAAAAATTGTCTAAATGTATTTTTTTTTTTTTCAAAATTTAATATTTATAAATTATTTGACGCACATAAGAAATACTAGCTCCTTCTTATTTTTAACATCCGTTACTCTAATTTCCATAGTAGCCGTAAATAGTAATCATTGTCATAATCGAATAAAATTAAGATATTGCAGGTTGGGAGACCTGTTTCTTTTACCGAAAATAAAATAACATTATAAGTACTTTGTTATTCAAAGCTAAGCTGAAAGCTCATTTCAAAATCTGCTTAAAACATTGAGAAAAAAGTGAAAATGAAATGACAGTGAATTATGGGACGGCTCTTAAAATTGACGGCTATAATTTAACGAAAGTAAGCAAAAACTTATATTCTTCCATAATTCTCATTAAAATGGCTGTTCCGGAAGAATTAATACCTATCTATTTCTGGGACCGGCAACTCAGGGGAATTAAAATGTTCGTAATTTTTGAACGATATTTTTGTTTGACTTTACTGTTTAATTTTGAATTGCCAAGTGACATACCAACCTTACGTTGAATAATGACGGGTAAAATAGTGATCTCTATTAGATATGGCATTGGCAATTAGCTTGATTATGATATTTTTATAACATCATATTTATATTGTAGGTTCTTTATAAGCAATGACGGTACTTAAGACCGTACCTTAATATTTATAATGGTTTCATACTACGTGAACACTTCATATTTTATGATGGCACTCATGTACGTACTTAGTAATTAAACACCTATTCAATTAAAGTTTTTTAGAATAGAATAGGCCAGTAAGAAAAACAGCCGCTGATTTTTTTTTTAAATTTCGAATAAGAAACTCTTTGGGAATCTGTAGATGTGCAATGAATTCATATGTAATTTTTTACAAATTGGCGGCAATTTAAAAAGTGTATGTTGTGCTCGAAATGGATTTGACGAGATAAAATTTTTGCTCAATGATTTATTACGTCTTTCGTTGCGGTTTTACTTAACAACAATGTTTTGACGCATGGCGATTAGCATTTTATGACGAAGCCTCATCCCGTGCCGTGTTTCAACTAGTTCAATGAGTTTAAACGTGGTCAAAGCAAAAATGACGTGTTTCCACGACGACTTAAAGTGTTATTCTTAATTCTTCAATGTTGAGAAATAAAGTTACAATAATATGATTGGTGTTTAGAGTAAAAATAAAAACTATACTTACTCTTTATATGTGTATAGTTTGTTCTAGTTATTTTAGGACAGTTGCCTGTCCAGAGGAGATTACAGATTTTTGCCCATATCAAAAGTTAGTAATATAACCCTCTTTGCACATAACGCGACCGAGCTTGAATCCAATAAATATTATAGTATCGACTTTAATATAAAGTAGCTATCCTATCAAGATTATTATTACCCTCATGAAAGTAATATCTTGTTTCCACTGTTTATTGGATACAGACATATATTTTCTCTGAAAAATAAATCGCAATACAGAAAGAAATGTGTGTAATTACAGAGCTACGTGTTATGTTTAGAAGTACGAAAATATACATTACTGTGACAATATTATTTATTGTCATCAATTTTTGCGTATAGCCCACCTGCAGGGGGAAAGCCTCACTTTTTTCTCATCACTACCCTTAATCTCGAAGCTACTGTGGACTAGCATTGTCTGGAGGTGTCAAGCTAGTTCCGCCATCTTCTCCAGTTCCTGCCTCGAGGTTGTAAGCTTCGCTCATTCAATATGCGGCAAACGTTTGACAATACGATTATTTTATCCTGTAGTAGTTATCGTCCATGATTATATAATTATTATATGTCCGCTTTCGATGTCGTTCGATATGATCCTGTGTGTATTCTCCCACAGTAAGAAAAATATAAAATCTAAGGAATTCGCAATCAATTAGACTTCTGCAATATTTTCTATATATATTAATACTTTATTGTACACTACAATAAAAACAACGAATAAAAAAACCACAAAACCTACAATAGGCGGTCTGACCTTATCGCTGTCTGCAACAAAAGAATAAGAAAACAAGCGAAGACATCTGTAAGCAGGTAGGTACAGTAGCGAACGGATAGATCGTGTCCAATAAGATATCTGTTTACGTAGAGGTTACGCCGTAGGTCAAACCGATACAAACAAATTTCAGTATCCATTGGAAAACAACAAGTTCGAATTCAATTATTTTTAATAAGTACCTGTATCTTATCCGACATGCGTAAAGTGATATTTTTTACTGCAGCTAGTACGAAATAAAAATGCAATTTTATGATATTAGACATAAAATTTACTCTAAAAAGTGTACAACAAAAATATAACATGCAGTGCCTCGGAACTGTTTGCGGTAAACTATATTGATGGATTTCATGCCATCATCCGAAAAAAGGGCCTCACTCCCGAGCAGAATAAGAGGCAGTCACAAATAGCATCCTGACGGCTGGGTGGCAGATTTTTCCTTCGCAATAATAAGGCAATTTGTGAGTACACTTTTAAACACTCGTTGGCATTTTTCGATATGTGTCGTTACTGGGTGGTCTTTTCATTCATTTGTCTTTAGATTAAGTAAATTACAATAGTGTTTTAAGGAAATCTGTAACTACCAGTTAATGAATTTTAACTGTCCAAAATCAAGAGGTTTTTTTATTAATTAATTTAAAACATGTATGTTTTGTATTTGAAAACTAAATAAATTAAGCTATTTTCGGCAGTTCGGTGGATGAGACTAAAATAGTTCCATATTAATCAAACTTTCTGTAGTACAGTAACAAATATTCTGAATTGCTCAATTTTACATCAAGGGTTATACTGTTTATTTTATACGCAGTGTTTAGTGTCGATTGGTTCATACAATGTAGAGAAGAAATTTAAATAAAACTTTGCTTATCATATAATTGACGTTTCCAATGTGTGATTACAAAAATTAAGCCAAATACATCAATCATCATTTCAGCTGAAAGACGTCCACTACTGGACATAAGTCTCCCCCAAAGGAGGGTGCCATAACTCCCACGCTTGGCAGGTGGGTTGGCGAACCCAGTATGGTGCCCTGAAAAAGAAATGGGGTGGTGCTATTCTTTACGTCGGCAACACACGGAACAAAAGCCAAATACATATCCAATAGTTTATAAGTCACGATATTTAAGTATATTCAAAGATTGGCAGAATCCCTAGTCAGCGCATTACTACCTAGTTATTTAGTTATTTTAGCTTGGTAAAAAAACACAGTGGTGCCGATTCCCTTGTTCACAAACTAAACTAAATTTAAGTTCAGTGCATCTTCTTCATTGTATTTCATTAAGAAGAGGACAAAAGAAAAATTTTAGTTTAGTCCTGTCAAATTAATCAGCGCTCCATACAAGTTTAGACGTGATTAAAAACTTGCCTACTAAAATTACTCAATTTACGTCAAGCGCTGATTAATTTGACAGGACTAAACTAAAATTTATCTTCTGTCCTTTCCTTAATGAAATAGAAAGAAAAAGATGCACTGAACTTAAATTTAGTTTAGTTTGTGAATAAGGGAATCGGCACCAGTGTCAGGATTTGTTTGAAAATTCCTAAGTACTCATTTATGTTATTATTCCTAGCGTTATCATTTACTGCTGTATTGTGATCTCGACATTGTATAAAGAGTTCATCATCAACATCATCATCAGCAGCCTATAATGTTCCCAGTGCTGGGACACAGGCCTCCTCTCTGTGAGAGGGAGTATAAAGCGTAGATGTGAACATCTATCTTGGAAATCGAGACATTATCCTTCATTTTCTAATAAATACCAGTAAGATTAGATTAGTTAGCCTTAATTAAACCTTACCTAACAAGATAAGCCTACTATCTGTGAAATGGTAAAGCTATCGATCACTCAATCAATCAGCATGTTAATTGAGTCTGTTGACAGGCAAAATGTTTACTAGTAGTAGGTACGTAGGAAGGTACTCGTAGTTTTAGCTAATATAGTTGGAATTAACAGCAACCATACGTTTGATTAAAGCGTAACTAAGCCAAAGTAAATGGACATTAAATTGATTCTGAAAAACCTGTTTTCCAGTTGTGTGTAAGATTTCGCCCTTGGATGTTGGAAATTAGCCCACGGGATCGTGCTACCAGTACAAAAAGCCTGAAGCCTCAACTTAGACTTACTCCTTATAACAGCAGCTATCTGGCAGTGAAAATCTTATCAAAATCGGCCCAGAGATTAGCCGGTACATTTATTCTGACTAATCTCCAAAACCATTTGGAACAAAGTTCCTTATCGCGCGTTGTGAAAGGGGGCTAGACGGAAAAAATTCTTACGAAAAGTTGTCACGACATGACTTTAACCGACTTCAAAAAAAGGACGAAGGTTTCTCAATTCGACCGTATATATTTTGTATGTTGTTGTTTTTTTTTGTTGTGAGTAGAGAGGGAGAGAGGAAGAGAGGGGGAGAGGGGAAGAGGGGGAGAGGGGAGGAGAGAGTTGGAGAGGGGGAGAGGGGGAAAGGGAGAGAGGGAGGGAGAGAGAGAGGGAGAGGAGGAGAGAGAGAGAGAAGGAGATAGGGAGAGAGAGAGAATATTTTTGTTGAGTGTATACAGGTTTTTTGTACATAATAAATAATTAAAAAATTATAACTATTATGAATCCTGGAAAGGAACTTCGTTCCATCCGGGTGTCCCTTGACACCTCAAAAGTTTTTTTTTTTGGAGTCTTTCAGTGAGAGATTCATACATCATCATCAGCCATGTTCCCACTGCTGGGACACAGGCCTCCTCTCGGTGAGAGGGAGTGGGCCTTAGTCCACCACGCGGGCCCAGTGCGGGTTGGTAGATGTCACATGTCTTCGAATTTTTGGTTGATGATGTTTTCCTTCACCGTTTTGAGAGCAGTGGCGATAAAATAAGTGACATAAAGAAAAGCGCCTGCTTGGGCTCGAACTCACGACCTAATGCTCAGATATATATTTTTTTATACAAAAATTGGGACCTTTTGTTGTGTAATTACTTGAAAAACACTGACAGATGGCATCATAATATATTCGTTAATACTTCCAGCTTGGCATTTGCTTAATTAACCACTTGTCACTACTAAACAAGGTTCAGTGAAAGTATAGCAGTCTGAACATCTGTTATAAGTAATTAAGAAGTTGTACCTCTGCAGTCTGTACAGGGCTTTAGTTTTTAACTTGGCTGCACTTTAAACATGAATAACGTTTTTAAAACTTTCTCATGAAAATGGATGGACGTTTGCAAATATTTAACAGAAAATTATGATTAAAAATTCAGCGAAATTGGCCATGACTGGTCATGATCAGTATCTCAACTACTTGTGATGAGATCTTTTAAGTTCTGGTCAAACTAAAGCAAAACGTGCGCGGCATGCGGGATGAAATTTAGTTTCACTGATTGTGTTAGTTACACTGATTGCGTTTCGTGTTGTGGTGAAGGAAGAAAACACCATACCATTTCTTCCCGTGGGTGTCGTAAAAGGAGACTAAGGGATTTACTACTGAATGGGCAGCAGCGTTCTCTATTCATTTTACCACCATACTGCGATTGCCAACCCGCCTGCCAAGCGTGCCGATTATGACTAAGCCCCCTAAATTGGGAGAGGCTTAAGTCCAGTAGGGGACGACTTTTTTTTTTTTGGATTGGAAATCATCAAATGACTTCTCCCGCTCTGGGCGGAGCGGGACAGTTTAGTCAGACTTTTACTGACTAAAACCCACCCGTGTTCCTTCAGTTGCCCATATTCTAGGGTCAAGGTACCTCTTTCGAACAATGTCGCGATCCCGTAGCGTACGACTTACGGCTGAAATGATGATGATGATGATGATTGTGTTAGCTTACCTATATGTAGGTGTTCAAACTGGCACGAACAGTCGCATGATTTCCTCATCATTAAAAATATCCGTGCGGGATTCACTTCAGTTTGACCAGAGCTATACCTTAAAGTCAAATAAAGGTACTCGATTACCTCATCTGGTTTGAAGCGAAAACCAATTCTATGGTTCTAGCTGATACAGTCCTACTAACATTATAAATGTGAAAGTTTATGTGTTTGCATGTTTGTTACTAAATCACGTAAAAACCGCTGAAAAGATTTGGATGACATTGGGCGAACTAATCATTTATAACCTGGATTAATACATTCGATTTTAAACCCAGTGGTAAATACGTCTATGAGGGTTATTTTCTGACCTCTACACCGGCAAAGCTGCTGGCAAAAGCTAGTTAATAATATAAACAAAAAAAACGTATAAATATAATAAATTCACACTCAATCTGGAAGCATTTTTGCTTTGTGCTTGAAACAAGACATTTTTTAATCTATACGCTCCAAAAATCCCTTTTGTTACCATATATTCATTACGTGTGTCCGTTTCATGACTACTGAAAGCTTCCATTATTTTATGGCTAAAAGATGACCCCAGATATTTTTGGGGTGTACGTAAGCATTACGTTTTTAGGGTTCCGTTGCCAAATGGCAAAAAACGGAACCCTTATAGATTCGTCATGTCTGTCTGTCTGTCTGTCCGAGTATGTCACAGCCATTTTTTTCCGAAACTATAAGAGCTATGCTGTTGAAACTTGGTAAATAAATGTATTCTGTAAACCGCATTAAGATTTTCACACAAAAATAGAAAAAAAAAACAATAATATTTGGGGTTCCCCATACAAAGAACTCAAAAAAAAAAAACATCAAACCCATAAGTGTGGGGTATCTATGGATAGGTCTTCAAAAATGATATTGAGGTTTTTAATATCATTTTTTAGGGTTCCGTTGCCAAATGGCAAAAAACGGAACCCTTATAGATTCGTCATGTCTGTCTGTCTGTCTGTCTGTCCGAGTATGTCACAGCCATTTTTTTCCGAAACTATAAGAGCTATGCTGTTGAAACTTGGTAAGTAGATGTATTCTGTAAACTGCATTAAGATTTTCACACAAAAATAGAAAAAAACAATAATATTTGGGGTTCCCCATACACAGAACTGAAACTCAAAAAATTTTTTTTCATCAAACCCATTCGTGTGGATTTATGGATAGGTCTTCAAAAATGATATTGAGGTTTCTAATATCATTTTTTTTTTAAACAATAAGATTTGGGGTTCCCCATACATAGAACTGAAACTCAAAAAAAAATTTCATCAAACCCATACGTGTGGGGTATTTATGGATAGGTCTTTAAAAATGATATTGAGGTTTCTAATATCATTTTTTTCTAAACTGAATAGTTTGCGCGAGAGACACTTCCAAAGTGGTAAAATGTGACCCCCCCCCCGTAACTTCTAAAATAAGGGAATGATAAAACTAAAAAAAATATATGATGTACATTACCATATAAACTTCCACCGAAAATTGGTTTGAACGAGATCTAGTAAGTAGTTTTTTTTTAAATACGTCATAAATCGTAAACCACAATTTACCTTCATTCAGTCAACTCAAATAAAAAAAATTAAAAAAAAACATTTAATTTCATAAACATAAGCCTTATGCATAAACCGTGAATACCTGCAGATTTGTACGGAACCCTCGGTGCGCGACTCCGACTCGCACTTGGCCGGTTTTTTAATTAGTTGGCAAACTTCACAGATGAGATTGACATACATACACATAAACCCTCATCTTTTCTCTTGAGGGGTAGAACGCCTCTTGCTACGACCCTTAATCACTCCTTTTAATTCGCTCACGTACCCACTGCCACTTAAGTTTGGAAATTCTTCGGGCTATATCAGTTACCTTGGTTCTCCTGCGGATCTCTTCATTCCTGATTCTATCACGAAGGGAAACTCCAAGCATAGCCTTCTGCATTGCCCTTTGGGTGACTTTGTGCCTACTAATAAGAACTATTGTGAGCGACCACGTTTCAGTGCCATGGGATCCACGCACTAGACTTGCGTCTAGAGATGCTGCAGTATGTGACACGAGAAGATATTGCGTAGCATCCCAAATGCTGCCCAGCTAAGTCGAATTCGACGATTCACCTCTCCTCGAAATTGAACAGACCCAGTTTGACCTACTTTAGAACCATCCTCATCTCGTACAAGCTGAAGTCCGGGATGTCTTCAGTATAGTGTCGGGTCAATCTAGGGTTTAGGTCATTTGCCAGATTCGTAACGGGGTTACTTGTTGACGTGTATAACTGTACATTACTAGCATCTACAATTGATTTATAATAATTTTATTATTCTCATGTGACATCAGGATAAGGATCGACTTCAGGGCGTCCCATTTCCGCTCACAGAGATGCTTGTATTTTGATAAATGATCTAACCAGATCAATTATCACACAGTAAATATTGACTTTATTTAACGCCGAGATCGAATACCGGATCTACCGCGGCATACCGAGGTATAAATTATAAAGCAGTCAGTGAGGCTTACAGTTTTATTGAGTAGATCTGCTATGTTAAACAGTAACATCGGAAGAGGAATTATTATTAATGAATAATACTGTAATAACACCTACATATACGTTACATAATGCGTTCGATTCTCTAAGTTTTGTTTACTATTTCCGTGTTGTGCTCATTGGCCCCTGGGTTTGATCCCCACGTCAAGTATATTATATTTATGCTTTACTAATGCAATAGTGTAAACAAATAGTGAACGGTATCGGACGAGAATCTCAACTCACGTCAATGAACTGGCATCAAAGCTGGTAGGCACAGGAAGTGTCACACATTCCCGACTGAAACGGCATAGTGTCCCTACGCTTACCGCGAGATTTGAACTTGCCATATGAAAGGAACTCCCGAAAATTCCTTCAACTAATAAAACACAGTACGTGGCATTTCAGCTGAATGGCTTATTGTGTTGAACACAGATCGCCAAGTTACAGATGAAGAAAAAAAAAAAAAAAACGAATGCAATAAACAATCCACAAGATTTATTTTATCTATACTTCCGTATTAGTAATAAAAATGGGAAAACAGATTTGTTTGTCAGTCTGGCTGTTACCTTCTCACAACTTCAGATGCTAAGAATCAGCTGAATTTGGACGAGACTCAGGGTAGACCATGACCTGGCTTAAGACAACGGATATTTATTATCCGGATAGAAGAGGGGTGGGGTCATTTTCCACCATCCATTCCAGCGAAGCCTCGGGTAAATTAAAAAAATGAAATGAAATTGTACTAAGCCCGTAAGACATTGGTACACTAGTCCATAACTTTACTGAATGTATTTCACATCATTGTATCAGTGTATTCAATTGTTGGTAAGCCAAATAATATAATAATAAAATAAAAATAAATTTCTAGCCAGTACATACCTAATACTGA
Source organism: Aporophyla nigra (assembly GCA_947507805.1). Classification (NCBI taxonomy): domain Eukaryota; kingdom Metazoa; phylum Arthropoda; class Insecta; order Lepidoptera; family Noctuidae; genus Aporophyla; species Aporophyla nigra. The sequence goes on along the minus strand of OX382300.1, from coordinate 13,401,004 downwards.
AATATTTCAGGGATGTAAGAGCAAAACCTGCAACATTTACATAAATCACAGCGGCCAGGCAGTCTCAGCGTAGATAGACGTTTCAAGATTCTCTTCACAAGATTTATATATTGCACAGTTTTGTAGCGTAATAGAATATATTAATGTTCTTTGTATACTTACCGAAAGTTAAAATGGAGTTGGGTTTACTTATAAATTCTCCCGTAAACAAGCACGACGTGACTCTAGTAAAACAATTTCTATGGAAACTTTATGGCAATTGTTTTGAACTTTGCGTAGCTTTCTTCAGGAGCGTTAGAACATTTGTATATCTATACATCTATACAAATAAATAAAATTGGTGTGTCTGTTTTTAATATTAAGATAACCACTTTTTACTAAGTGTATATGGATGTATACACGATACATATACCAAAACAACATTTTTTACAATTTTTGTCTGTCTGTCTGTCTGTTCGTTCCCGCTAATCTCTGAAATGGCTGGACCGATTTTGACGGGACTTTCACTGGCAAATAGCTGATGTAACAAGGAGTAACTTAGGCTATTTTTATTTTAGAAAGATTCTTTTATTTTAGAAAAAAATAACTATCTTCGAAAACTACGCTGACATACGTCTCAAAATTCGAAAAACCCTGGCTGAATCCTACGAAATAGATCAAAATAATGTACTATGGTATTGTACACCTTAAAAAGGCCTACAAAAATGTCCTCAATGGTATATGTCTATCTCTTAGGGATAACCCACAATAACCATTTTTTATCTTTTACTTTTTACGAGAAATAAGGGCTTATTTACGAAGCGATTTTAAGCAATACAGCATTAATCCTTATCCAATTAAGTACCTTAAATACATTGTGCATTTAATATAGATCAATATGGCCCTTTACAGCATGTAATTTAAATGAATATCTTAGAAGATATTAGAGATTTAAAAAGTGGGCGCAGAGCGCGTTGGCAGGGGCCGGGTAGTACAGGATAAGTAGGATTGTAATTCATATTACTTTGGCTTCAAAGTAATTGCGAATATCATGTGTGTTCATTATACTCAAAATAAACCTAATAGTATTATTTCAAGTAAGAGACCGCGAAATTGCTTAGATGTTTAGATTTTTGGATGTTTGTTTCTCAATGATGCAAAGACGGCGAAACGGATTTAGATCGAATTTGGCACAAAGATATATTATATCATGGATACGTAACAGATAGGATACCTACTTTATCCCGGTAGTAGGTTCCCGGGTGATATTTTCCGACAGCTATACGGGCCAAGCCACTGGCAAAAGTACTATTCCTATAATTATGTTCGGTGTCTGGTAAATGATTGAGTGTCTGTATAGGTAAAATAGGAGCGTTAAGAAAAACCAGGAAGACTTATATTCAATTAAACCAAGCTTTATGTCGCAGTCTTCTTACTCTGAATACTATTGCTTTTATTTTAAAAACACCAACACACATGATGTTCTCATAAACTATGAATCCTAAGTAATATGAGTTATAATCCTACTACTAATAATATTATATATATGTGAAAATATGTATGATTGGGTGTTTGTTTCTCAATCACGCAAAAATGGCTGAATGGATCTGGATCGAAAATAGCACACAGAGTCTATATTACCTATAGAACCTGGAATAACACATTCTTATCGCGGTAGTAGTACGTCCTCTTGCATTAATTTCCGACATCCACGCGGGCGAAGCCGCGGGCAAATAATATTATAAATGTGAAAATATGTATGATTGGGTTGTTGTTTCTCAATCACACAAAAATGGCTGAATGGATCTGGATCGAAAATAGCACACAGAGTCTATATTACCTATAGAACCTGGAATAACACATTCTTATCGCGGTAGTAGTACGTCCTCTTGCATTAATTTCCGACATCCACGCAGGCGAAGCCGCGGGCAAAAGCTAGTTATAAACTATATTTAGAATAAGGTGTAAATAGGTGTCGATATCATTTTCGATATTTCGGACTTGGTCCAATAGCAAAAGTGATTCAGTTTCTGGCTCACTAATACTGACCCCACTTTCTATAATATAACATAATTTTAGACACAATGTACGGTGTGGGATTTTGAGATGGAGCAGTAAGGACAGGTTGCTTATAAATAAAACGTACGATTCGTAATATTTTTTTGGAAAAATAGTAACCCATTTTTCCATAATTTTTTGATGATATTACCGGGACAAAAATAAACGGGATTCTTCTAAGAATGTTTTCTTGTTGCTAAATACAATGGTTATATCATCTGCCCTTACTAAACGATCTCAAAAATCCAGCCTGTATTTAAAAAAAAGTATCTGTTTACTTCACATACCCATCCAGAACTTTTTCCTGTTTCAATTTCATTTACGTGAGATACCATTAGGTATTTAGGCACCAGATAAAAAAGTTTTACCTAAACTTTTAGTTAAAACTTTTTTATCTGGTAAACTGATATAGGAACATATAATACAACATAGAATAAATTATTTTTCGGAAAAAGTAAAAAGTATTACCGAGTTCGGAGTAGCCGTACTACTTTTCGTAATTTGCCGATTTTTTATGGCCGGTGGTTTTGATTAAATTAACACATCGACTCAGCCCGACGGGTGGAAAAAGACCCTTAGTACGACACGTGTACATTATTTTAACTTGGATACGAAATTTGGTGAATGAACAACTTAAATACAAAATTTCACCCTTTTTTGCCCTCTTAAGGGTTGAAATTCCAACAACAACGATTTACGATGCGTTGGTTTCCAAATATATTCTTAAATATTACATTTCGTTATTGTTACATTGAAAATGAAGGACTTCCAACATACAACTTTATCCTCCTTTTTAACCATTATAAAAATGCTGAGACACGTGTAAATTATTTTTAATTCATCAGCCTAAATATAACATTTGAAGATCCTTACTTTGAAACTGACGGACTTTAATACACACTTTGATCCCTTATTTCACCTCCTTAAGGGTAAAAATGCCAAAATACTTCCTTAGTCTACACTGCACAAGGTGCAAAATGTGCTACAATATGCAAAATTCCAGCGGTTTGGTCTGTGAGTTGATAAATCTATTAGTCAGACAGTTTATCATTTTACAAACACAATAAGAGAAATGATTAATATTATTAACCTGATAATAATAAAATAATACGTTTATTTCGACCAGCAAGGGATCATTGGTATAACAATACAAAAAATCAGCAATAACTTTATTACAGTACCTACTGTCTTTTTAAAATCACCATTTGAAATTCTTAGCATTCCAGACTAGGCTAGGCCTATTGCAGGCTCATACTCACTAGCAACACCACTACACCTACCATTTGCGACCATTAGACTAACGAAGAAACATTATGAAGAGAGTGTTTTACGAAATAAATTATTTCGTCGTTAATGTTCATCATCATCATCATCCAAGCTCCGCCACTTCGACCGGTTTTGTGCCTCCCGCATCCAGCGGATTCCTGCGGCCTTCACAAGGTCATCGGTCCACCTTGTTGGAGGCCTTCCAACTCTACGTCTTCCGGTACGCGGTCAGCACCTTTCGGCGCCATCAGCCATCTGTTCTGCGTTCATCCGTCAAGTCATCCAGGTTACCTAAGTTTTAATAATTGTGTAGACAGCTGGCCTAGATATAGGTATAATTAATGAATGTGCTCAATGATTTTTTTTTTCCTCGACAAATTCGCTCGACCTACCTCCGTTGATAGGTAAATCCGTCATGTTCAAATCTTCAATATTTAGGTTCAGGGCACCGTGACGAGGGTACCTGTGATTACAAAAATCTGAATCAAGTCACGTAGTATCTGAATTCAGAATATTTTATCTGAAAAATATCTATCTTCTAACTTTTATTACGATCGTAAGGGCTGTCTGTGAAACTGACGGGACGTGGCCCATTTACCTGAAAACTGAAATCATAAAAGTATGTGTCGCTATAGATTTTAGTGGAAGAAGTTTCTTCACGTATGACCTAGAATTTAACAAATGTGTCGTGTCTATTCTAGTTATTCCTGAAAGAACCGAAAGAGTAAGATTATCTCGGAAAATTCAATTTAAGTTCAATGGTTTGTGAAAAGGAGAAACCGTATGTTATAGTATGTGAACAGGTACTTTGCTGCTTTATTCAATGAACAATTTTATCTACATCGATGAAATACAGCAGTGGATCGGTATTCATAATAAACATCAATGATAGTACGTTGAAAATTCTATTCTTCTTTGTGTTCGTGCAGACAGGACATGTGTGATCCTCTATCTTTTCAAGAAGATTACTTTCAAGAATTTCTTAGAAACTGGTGGGATAAATAAATGTTAGAATGACTAAGAACAGAGGCATGCAATTTTTACGAATGGTTTTATTTGATATTGTTTTCAACACATTTCCAATACCTTTTATTTTTTTATTCTTCGGAATAAATTTAACGTGAAATGATCAAATTTGAAAATCCTTGAAAAAATAATAAGCTTTGACCATTCTCTTTTGAAATGGCTACCTTAAAAATTAATTTGAATAACTTAGAAAGTTCCAAATTAAATTCAAATATTCTCATGTCTAGACTTTAGTCTAAAGCATCTGAAAAGGTATTCCTATCAAATTCTTCCTCAGACACAATACGATCTCTCTGTTCGTATCTACCTACGTACAAAAAGTTTAGAAAGTTTTTTTTAATTTTCAGGTGACAACGAAGACTAACATCTGGATACTATTTAGTTTGATCACTCGTAATAAAACGCCAGTCTGTATCTGAATATGTTTCATAATTATTAAATTATGAAATATTGCAGCCATGTACCGTGTGGTGCCGGACGTAAAGAATAACACCACCCCATTTCTTCCTGTGGGTGTCGTAAAAGGCGACTAAGGGACTTACTAGAGAATGGGCAGCAGCGTTCTCTATGCATTTTACCACCATACAGCGATTGCCAACCCGCCTGCCAAGCGTGGCGATTATGGCAAAGCCCCCCAAATTGAGGGAGGCCTAAGTCCAGCAGTGGTGATGCAATGATGATGATAATGGTACGGAACCTTCGATGCGCGAGTCCAACTCGCTCTTGACCGGTATTTTTTTCGTTGATTTCGTGTAGTAAGCTTCCAATACGTTTTTTAAAAGGCGAAATTTATATGATCACTAGTTGACCGTACAGACGTTGTCCTGCTTCCTAAAACTCGATAGCAGCGCCATCTGTCGGGCTGATTTGTGAATCTAAACCATCCAGGGTGCCGCCCAAACGCATACAAAAAAAAATCATTCAAATCGGTCCAGTCGTTTAGGAGGAGTTCAGTGACATACACACGTACAGTAGAATTATATATATAGAGATAATCCATATTAACGAATATAGATACCTGTCGTAAGAGATTAGTTCTGTGTTCCGTGTGGTGTCGGATGTAAAGAATAGGATCACCCCATTTCTTCTCATGGGTGTCGTAAAAGGCGACTAAGGGACTGACTAAAGAATGGGCAGCAGCGTTCTCTAAGCGTTTTACCACCATACTGCGATCGCGGACCCGCCTGCCAAGTGTGGCGATTATGGCAAAATCCCCAAATTGGGGAAGGCCTATGTCGCGCAGTGGACGTCTCCTAGCCAAAATGATGACAAGATGAGTGGTATGACGGGTTTTTAAATGAAACAACGTTTTGTGTTTTCTGGGAAAAAAAAATGTATTTTATCTCAATATTATTTTCCTCACAAGCAGAAAACTCTTTTGATTTGACATTTCCCTTTATATGCTTTAGTGTAAGCACCGATACTAAAAGAACCTTTGAGCAGAAAAGAACATTGTCTTTTATAAATAATTACCTCAAAATTTATTTTGAGGCCGTTCTTATTAGTTAACATTAACCCAGGCATCTCATTGTTGCCACTTTCCAAAAATTAAGTACAATAATAACACCCACACAAAATTAACACGAACTGTTTTTTTTTTACTTTATTTTTCCAAGAACCAACTAGGTAGGTACCTAGGTATGTCCGTCAAAGGAAACGCTGGCGTAAATAAATTAGGTCCAAAGGTTTTTGACGTAGATACATATTTTTTAAATACACTTTTAGAGTTAATTAACCAGTACTTATTATTTAACTAAAACTGAGACAGTCGTTAAGAGTTTTATATAAAGGATGTCCTAATAAAGGTTGATTTATGTAGAGTTACCAAAAGAGTTAAGTAACCAGGGTCCTCGGATTTTGTTGAAGTTAAGTAGGAAACCGATGGGTTTTTTCGAATGATTCAACTAATTAAATGTTTGTTTTCTATTATTTAAATTAAATTTTCTTTAGAACTACCCTTTGCGTGCGATTTTACAGTCTTTAAAAACGAGCAGTTCCGTTCCCCATATACTCACGCTTTTAAGCTATGCCAAAAGCTTTTACAGAAGAGACTGTATCGAAATCCTTTGATAGATATAGAAAAACCTACCAATTATACACCTATTACGGTTGTAGTAGACGAACGGATGAACAGACGAACCGCGGGGCTTTAGTACTAGAATCCCGTTGACACCCTCTGGGTACGCAACCCTAAAAAATAAAATTATCTATTTCACTTATATTTATGATTTTTACGTATATTTAGGTATTATATAGGTTAAGTCATTTAGCATCATTATGGTAACCATAAGATAATGTAAGCAGAGCGACCTCGGTGATCTTCCCCAAAGGTAAAACAAAAAATCTGGAAACCTATAAGTAGTCTTAAAATAACATGGTAAATCCCTCAATAATATGCATACAAACTTACCTTTGCTGTTTGAATATATGGAAGAACAATTTTATCAACAACAATCAAAAGTCAAAGTCAAAGTATTTATTAGTATGTTTTTAGGGTTCCGTTGCCAAATGGCAAAAAACGGAACCCTTATAGATTCGTCATGTCTGTCTGTCTGTCTGTCCGAGTATGTCACAGCCATTTTTTTCGGAAACTATAAGAGCTATACTGTTGAAACTTGGTAAGTATATGTATTCTGTAAACCGCATTAAGATTTTCACACAAAAAAAGAAAAAAAACAATAATATTTGGGGTTCCCCATACATAGAACTGAAACTCGAAATTTTTTTTTTTCATCAAACCCATACGTGTGGGGTATCTATGGATAGGTCTTCAAAAATGATATTGTGGTTTCTAATATCATTTTTTTTTTAAAACAATAATATTTGGTGTTCCCCATACATAGAACTGAAACTCCAAAGACACTTCCAAAGTGGTAAAATGTGTGTCCCCCCCCCCCGTAACTTCTAAAATAAGGGAATGATAAAACTAAAAAAATATATATGATGTACATTACCATGTAAACTTCTACCGAAAATTGGTTTGAACGAGATCTAGTAAGTAGTTTTTTTTTTTTAATACGTCATAAATCGTAAACCACAATTTACCTTTCATTCAATCAACTCAAATATAAAAATTAAAAAAAAAATAAATAATTTCATAAACATAAACCTTATGCATAAACCGTGAATTCCTGCAGGTTTGTACGGAACCCTCGGTGCGCGAGTCCGACTCGCACTTGGCTAGTTTTTTGGTGATACAGTAGGTCTAATAGCTAGTTAGGTTAGGTGAGCTCAATAAACTACCGTTAGGGGATACACTATTTAAAAATATAACAATTTAAAATCGTTATAACATAATATAAATTAACATAAATTACTATCATATATTAAATTACTGTTATATTTATCATACATCCAATTTTAACAATAAATATTCAGAACACAATTAAAATTCTTAAAATTCAAAACAATTCTATGTTTGTCCTTACAATAACGAACACGGAACCATTCACTATGTGGAGAGGATTAAAATTCGGACTACCAGCAGTCCACTCCAACACTGCCACCAACCGTCCCATGAGAAGACTTTTGCGCTTTTTGCTATATGCTTTGGGTGATACCCGTATTGAAATATATTACATACAAATCACTATCAAATTTTCATCGGAATATGGGATCATTGTTTATTTTATGATAGGTACCTAGAACTGAAACTGATCCATTATCCATTCAATCTTTTTCATGGGACTAACGCGGTATCCTAGACACATCGTCACACTAACATATTTACCACCGTACTTAACTGCCATTTTGGAGTACTTGTTATTCAAAGCGTCGATAATTAGTACTTATTATTTTCCATCGGAATGTACCAAATTTATTTTAGTTTTATCCATAAATCAAACTTTTATTCCATTGATGGTCAGTTCAACTGCTATATTTCCTAGCGCAGGCGAGACGATTTTCTCTGTTTCCCGGTAAGAAGTGATTAATTCCTAGCAAGTCTTCTACATAACTTCCATTTAACCAACCACCTAACGGACTAGTCTTGCGAACATGTTTCGAAGGTTGACAATGTGAAAATATTTCTATTCATATATTATATAGGTATAGCTTCTGCCCGCGACTTCATCCGCGTTAAAATTCTTGTTCCCCCGACCCTTCCCGTCACGGCGAATCGCCTACCCGTGCGATTTTCTCAGTTTTTGCAACATTTTTAATTACTGCTCCGCTCTTCTTAGTTGTAGCGTAATGTTATATGGCCTATAGCCCTCCTCGATAAATAGGCTACCCAACACAAAAAGATTTTTCAATTCGGACCAGTAGTTTCGGAGATTAGCGCGTTCAATCAAACAAACAAACTCTTCAGCTTTATAATATTAGTATAGATTAGATCATTTGATGGGGTCCGTCTTAATAAAAACCAATCATAAGTCAGTCTTGTTGAATAGTATTCTTCCTTGGCCAAACCTTTCTAATTTATACAATGTACAGCGCCTGTGAGGGTTCGAACTTACGACGTACATGTCGTAAATAGCGGTTGTTAGCAGTGAGTCACCACTGCTCTTCTCTTTGACAGTTCTAAAGCTTAATCAGCCTATAATGTTTCGATTGTTGCGACTTAGACCTCGAAAAATGGGTCAAAATCTGCCAAGACAGTTGTATGGAATAAATTAAATTAATTTCCCTAACTGTATAAGATTCTCGGTACTTTAGGTGACATGATAAATGAAACTAAAGAGCGCGAGGCTTAAGTGTCTCCATTTAAAGGGCCTGCGTCACAGGCGGCACGTCTTGGCAAGAAATTTTAAGCAACGAATATGAACACTACTAAACGGTATGATAATAAAGTAGAAATTTCAATAATAAATCATCGTAATTAAAAAATAAGCTGTGTGTCATTGAAATTTCAAATTATTTGTCATAATATTTTTCTTAACGTGTCGTTAGCATTCTAAATTTAGTTAGCCCAGAATATGGCTATGAGTTTGGCACTTTCAGCAACTTCTATCAATTCCTGTAGCGAGCAGGACCAGCACTGTCATTGTATCAATATATATTTATATTAAATTTTTTCGCATAATAATCCCTTAAAGTGCCGTGCAAGATTTGATTTTTCAGATTTTTGCTTAATACAGGCCGGCAAGCGCTGTTTTCTTTCACTTCTTTGGGAGAAATGATGATGAAATACTCAGGGAAATCCAATATTAACAGAAATATTAACTTTTTTTTAATCAGCTAATGGTAATTTCCCTACGCGATCGAATCAGAAATGAAGAGATCCGTAGGAATACCAAGGTAACCGACATAGCCCGAAGAATTGCCAAACTTAAGTGGCAGTGGGCAGGGCACATTGCTCGCAGAACGGATGGCCGATGGGGTCGGAAGGTTCTGGAGTGGCGACCGCGTACTGGAAGACGGAGCGTTGGAAGGCCTCCCACAAGATGGACCGATGACCTGGTGAAGGCCGCAGTAATACGTTGGATGCGAGAAGCACAGAATAGGTCGAAGTGGCGGTGCTTGGGGGAGGCCTTTGTCCAGCAGTGGACGTCTTTCGGCTGAAACGATGATGATGATGATGAATGGTAATTTAGGAACAGTCGTAATATTTACACAATGTAAAGCGCCTGTCAGACCTGTCTGCCTACAACTCGTAGGTCGACAAAATTGTCACTGGGCCACCTCAAGTGCTTATTGAGTTGTCATACTGTGATAAGTTATTAATGAACACGGCTGTATATACCTATCTATGTCACCTTTTATTAAAGTCACAATGGTGTGATTTATGTTTAGCCGAAATCGCCCGTCATGATTTTATATAAGTATAGTAAAGACCTGTGTTAAAAATGTGTGTGGTGATTTCAGCGCAATTTCTTTTACATATCTTTTTACGCTGCAGCGACTCGCTTGACAAGCTATTAACCAGCAATGTTTTTTTTATAGCATATAAAAAACAGCTACTTAAACTTATGGCCAATTTATGTATTTTCCGAACTTACGTATTTAAATTTCATTCGCAATCCGCCAAAAATACCTTTAATTCGCCTACGAGTTTGTAACGTTTATTGTCGCTGAGATGATTTATAACTTATTAATTACTTATGTTGTGTCTCAAATGCCTAACCGTTAGCCCTTTACAGCCCTCTTTTGCCCATCTTATTTACACAGCCATTTCGATGGCCACATGTCCTTGTCCATACGTATCACTTTTGACATAGATTTTATTTACTTACGCCAACAGGTTACCTATGGGTAAATACTCATCATCATCATCATCATCATTTCAGCCGTAAGACGTCCACTGCTGGACTTAGGCCTCCCCCAATTTGGGGGGCTTTGCCATAATCGCCACGCTTGGCAGGCGGGTTGGCGATCGCAGTATGGTGGTAAAATGCATAGAGAACGCTGCTGCCCATTCTCTAGTAAGTCCCTTAGTCGCCTTTTACGACACCCACGGGAAGAAATGGGGGGTAAATACTAATATTACATATTAAAGTTAATACTGAATCCACTACATATAGACGAGATTAGGAAAAGAATACAATTCTCATAAAGCTGAAACATTTATTTTGTTTTTCCATGTCGTTCTGTGTATATGAAATACTCAACAAAAGCCCAGACATTTTACCTCAAGAGATGAGGCAGATCTTGAGCCTTGTATGAATATCTTGAACCTGGTACATCTAATTTACAAGTCAATTTGATAGCTAACCAGCCCCTAAGGTGCCTATTTACAATATATACCTAAAAGGGTAGGTTAGGGACGTGTTGCGTGAAATTATTGAACTTTTTCAAGTGAAATATATTACACAAAGTGCATTTAGTAGGTGTATTCAAGTAAGTAATGTTTTTTTTTTTTTTTGTGTAGGTATTCAGTACAAGATTCAAAATAATTATATGAATTTAAAATTATAGTGATGAAATTATGAGTTTACTCCATATTCGTCATTTGATGTCATAGTTCAATTTGAAATGAGGAGCATACAATGAAAAGTAAATTGATTTTTACTAAAATATTTGAGATGTAGAAAAATGTATGAATTCATCCCCTGTCGATGAAAAAAAAATATTATAAAATATTACCATGTCAAAAAGTGTGCCCTCAGGATGCTGGAGCTAGCCCAAACCCTGCGCACTAAGGACGTGCATAGTTTCCGCATAGTAGAATAGAAACAGTCTACTTGCGACTCGGCGAACATGCCTGATGCACTGCAGAATCGGGGCAGCCCCATCAGCACCCTGAATGCATTATTATATTTCACTCGCAAGGCGTTGTACTGTCGGCACGTGTATGAGATCCACAGGCTGCTCGTGTAGAATGATGTACAATATGCTCTGAACAATGTAATTTTCACTTTGGTGGTACAACGAGTAAACCTGCGGGCAATCATGTTTGCCCTTACAGACAATGCCCTGCGCTCTCGCTCTATGTCTGGATCGTCCTTCATATCAGAGGAAATGATATGCCCAAGGTATTTAAACTATTCCACCCTCTTCAGTGGTGTTCCACATAATTTGATGGCAGGTATTACTGTCGGACATTTTCCTCTACCCTGAAAGACCATGTACTTACTTTTTTAAGGTGGTATGTAATGTTAAGATTATGAATTTAATATTAAACCATTTTTTTTTAAATTCTCTCTTCACAAAATATAGATGACGAGATTTTTTTTTTTACTTTTTATTGCTAACTTTTATAGTTCTTTTTTCCTGACTCAGTTAAAAACCATAAAAAAGGTAGGCAGTACCGAAACAAACTGAGGTTAACTAGCCTTATCAAATTAAAACTGTCAGACAAAGGTATTTTTTAATTGTCTAGTACTCAGGAGTTATGGATACAATGAATTCTCGTTTTATTTTCATAATTACAAAATAGAAGCTAGTTATTCAAAATACATAACGAATATTAATGACTTTATATTAATTGCACTATCGATGTAGAGTAAAATTAATTTTAATATCATAAACATTGAGGAGAACAATCTGCAAGACTTGACAATTCTTACTGAACACATTATTTAATTAGTCTTTACGCAATACAGCTGAAAAGTTTTGCCTTTGGAATTTTGATTCGAGGATTGTAATACTTTCATTGATAAAGTTGAGCCTGGGAAATAGATAGAGTACATTTGGGCATGAGGATATAACTTCGATACCCTTAATATCCCAAGCGATTCACTTTGAAAGCAAAGGGCTTGTAGAACCAAGGGAGATTCACGAATTAAGCGATCTGTGAAGATGGTTATCGTTTTTTTTTTTTTTTTCATTAACTGGTCACTCGAATGCTACAGAACTGATAACGAACGGCAACGCAGTACGAATGAATCCGAGGGAGAACCCGATGAGACAAATTCATATGTGTGACAATATTTAATTAAATAAGTGTAAAATAAAGACCAGTGCTCTACAAAAACTAACTAACTATCTAACTAACTGTCTTTGTACAAAACTATAAATTTTTAGTATGATACCTATTGAATCTTTTAATGTCTTTACGAAATCATCATCTATACATCTAAATTAACGATGTTTTCGGGGTATTTACTTGACTCCTTTTGTACGAAGGATCCATTGTTTGCTTGTTCCTTTTTGACGAGATTTTACGAGGAGCTCGTGGAAAAATTATAAATAACTGTCGTACGAGTCGGACATCACTGCTAAGCAAAGCTTACCTAGTGTCGTCCGTGAATAGGTGACCATTTATTACTAACAGAGATCCCATCATGCGGAGTGGATAGAGAGGCGCCACGGCGTCCTCACCTTCCGCCTGACGCAGGTTCTCACCGGGCATGGGTGCTTCGGTGGGTTCCTGTTCAGGATAAAGCGGGAGGAAACGCCCGGGTGTTTCCATTGTGAGGATCGTCTAGAGGACACGGTGGAGCATACGGTGGAAGTGTGCCCTGCCTGGGCGGAGCACCGCCGTGTCCTCGTGGAGGCGATCGGCGGCGGCGATCTCTCGCGTCCGGCCCTGGTGCGAGCCATGGTACGGAGCGAGAGGGCATGGGAAGCCGTCACCTCCTTCTGCGAAGCAGTAATGCTCGCGAAGGAGAAGGCGGGGCGCGTGAGGGAGTGGCAGTCTCTGCGCCCTCACGTCCCTAGCCGCCGCAGGAGGAGACGCCCCGGGCGCCGGGAGTCGATTGCGGACTCCCGGCCACCGTAGGCGCGAGCTTGCGGGTGGCGAGCAATGGGTAGCTCGCCGCCCGGTAAGGACCAAGCTCGGGTCGATGGCGCGTAGTGTTCCACGCGTGCCTCAAAGAGATGTCAGCCACACTGAAGGGGTCTGCTAGGACCGATGCCTGCCGGGGTCGCGTGATTGTTCAAAAGAGATACCGTGACCCTGGCACATGGGCAACTGAAGGAACACGGGTGGGTTTTAGTCAGTAAAAGTCTGACACGCCCTCCCGCTCCGCCCAGAGCGGGAGAAGTCATTTGATGATTTCCCAACCAAAAAAAAAAAAAAAAGATCCCATCATGCCTCGGAAAGCGCGCTAAGCCGTTAGACCCAATTGCTTTTCACAAATCTTTAACAGTCGTTACGTGTATTCAGAAGCCCGAAAGTCTAACTAATAGTCTTACCGAGGGGTCTTGTTAGATAACTAGTATACGCAACCAACAACCCTCTCAATAAATGTATTGACAGCGTTGTGGAGGTCAACTAGGCAGTACCTTCACATAAATTACTGGTAAGTACTTTGATGCATCCGGTTAGACTGGAAGTCGACCCCAAAATGGTGGGGAAAACGCTAAGTTGATAATGTTCCTTATTTTAAAAATTCCTCGGCATGACGTTACCTATAATGTTGTGTACCATTTTGTATTGTGGAAATTTAAAATGATCACCGTATTTTTCTTAATATTTCCTTCTAGCCTTAAGTACTGATTAGTATTAAATAATATAGTCTAATTGGGTTTTTCTATTCCTGTAATTAATAATAATAGCTACAAGGAGTATACCATCTTTGTGTTGAGGTGTTTTTAAATTAGCCTTATAAGTTTAATTTCCATAATTTTCTTGTGATAATAATTCATGAAACTTCATTTCTGCTTAGGTCATTTATTTTGAAATGTTAATAACTTTAAAGTGCCGACTTCATAATATTATAGAATACGATAAAGTTTTCCTAAAAAACTGTTTCCAATGTTAATTGTTAGTCAATATAGCAATATTAACTAACAATTAGTATTGGAAACCTTCCGATGACCCATTTTTTGTTTTTTTGTTAAACCAACTGCCGGCAAATGTGTTGTGATTAAATAATTAAATTATCAAAGGTGGCAATGAAAGTACTGGAGTTTCTTGCCAGCTCTTGGAGTTCCTTGCCGGCTCTTATTTATTTATTTATTTGGAAACTCATCAGCTTAATAATAAATTACATGCGTTATGATGAATGTTCACCTCACTATCAATGAACAGCCCAATGCAATTGCGTCAAAGTTACTAGCATGCACTGCACATTGATAGTGAGATGATGACAATTATCTCTTAAACCAATTACAGAGTTTCACGGCATTGATAAGGCTAGATTAAGTAGAAAGTGGCAAATAAAGAGAAGAAAAAAGAAAGAAAGTTCTACAAGTACATCAACACAGCAATTATATGCGACTGTGGACAAATATAAAATCAAAGTTAAAGTTAAAAATTTGTTCCTAAATACTACGGCAATATTAATAAAAAAACAAACAAAACAAAATAAAACAAAACATTAAAATAAAACAAAAAATTACATTGTGAATATTTTTACACTACGTAATTGGAACGTGTTTTGGTTCAAATATAATCTTTATTAGATTTCTCCTTTAAGGATGAGTTTTGACACATGACACAATTTGTTTACTAAACAATATCTGCTTGACTTGTTTCCGATATGATTGTTTGGATAAATGAAATATATCGAATATATATATTAATAAATATATTTTCAAAACCCTCAGAATAGATGCGAGGTAGTCGGGTCAGAACAGCATTTTTACCGTATTTTGTGCGACAGCCAGGTATGCTGAATATTTATTTTTTTCTGTTTTTGGGGTACAGAAATCTATACATGATAGCAAATCACTGCTGTCCAAACGACCCAACCGACCCGACCCTTCTGCATATGATTCAACAATTTGGAACCGTGCACTTAGCTTCTGGCGTTTCATAAGTGCCCATGTAGGTTTATGTGAAATAAAAATAATTTGATTTGATTTTATTTGTTGAGTAAATTTATTGTTTTTCAAATAATCACGATACGTCAATTTGCTTTTATATAGCCATATTAAACATCAGATGTTTAATATGGCTATATAAAGAATGACATAAATAATTCAAATAAAAAGACAATTCAAATTGTTAGACAATTTAATAACTATACTCTGATTTCACTAAAACAACAAAACAAGATTTTCCAGGCATATTTTCGTAAACCTAAAATTATATTTAGATAAAACTGACGTCGTAGTGGAACCTTTACTCAGTTATCTATTTTAAGCGTGATCATTTCAACCTTGTTATTGCTTTAACTTTGGCAACAATTTCCATTCAACAAAACTGCACTAACTTGTTGGAACTATCTAATAAGCCTAACCTTAGGGTAAAGATACGTAACATACTTGCAAACGAACATTTCATAAGTTTGAAATATACGTCTAAATACGCAACAATGTTAATAAATGACGCAATAAAGTGGCTCATCCGTCAATATTCAAAACATTACAATCAGTTTTTGTTTTAACTGAGCTACGCTATATCCCCGCTTGTCGGTAGACTTCAATCTAATGGATATTAAGACAATTCCGTGGGCCACTATGATAAGCTTCGTAATGATTTTGTCAGCAAATGTTTGTGACCAAACTTTGAATTGAATTTAATATATTTGGTTGATTCTTTGATTACTATGGTAACTCATATGTTGTATTGTCAGTAACACCTAGCAGGATCCTGTTCATATTTTTATACTGAATATTTCTAGACATTAAAGACAATTTTGTCTAAATATTTTTGAAAATGTACTCAATTTGAGTACATTTTCAAAAATATTTCGATGAATTTGTTTTTCATGGAATATTTATCTTTATCAATATATAAATACGAATAATATATTATAATATAAATAAGCGTATTTTTTTTTTAATAAAATGTTGTTTATGATCGTCATGTTATTTTTCCCTTATATAATTGGATTCTTCATAAACACTTCCATCAAATACGTGATTCAATAGATTTTCCAATCTATGAAATAAATTGACACAATCTAACATAGGAAACCTGTTTTTGCGGGAACATTGTTACAAATACTAAATACGTATTTCAATATTTACCCATCAGTTAGCTGAGTTATCGAATAAAGAAATACTAACAAAAACGAATAATAGAAACATTACTAATAAAGTGAAATGTCAATAAGGTTGCTATTTGTGAAATTAAATCACCGTGGAACTTAATAATATGTAATTGGTGAATTAATCTAATAATATCCGAGATTCTAATGTTTAGAAAAATATTCAGAAGCAAATATTGTTATCACCTTACTAATCATATTATCTACAAACTGATGATATTTAATACAGTCGATTAAAAAACCTCGGTCAACAATCACGATTCATACAAAAGAAGCAAAACAACTGAAGTACGCAAGGATTCTTAAAGGACAAGGACAGTAGAAATTTTCCTGCTTTCGTTAGGGCACCGTTAGAAGCAATTACAGGGTAAAATTTGGTTCAATTTGGTACAACTGTAAACCACATTACTGCCACAGTCCCAAACCGTCTTGATGAAGCCAGTAGTCTGGGATTAATTTCTAGCTAGGCCAAATAGGTTAAATCAATTTGGCTTGTACGTAATATGTAACATAATCTCGGGCTGTTGATGAATTACAGAAACCAAAGGGGTACTGGGATTTTCAGTAGCAGTAGCCATTTTCCAATTAGTTCAAGATACAACGAAACGTTTCGCGTTGTATTTTGAAAAGTCTGCGTAGTAACAACAGTTACCAACCAGAACATTTATGTGGTTGTACATATTGCAGCCATCGTATTTTGTCGAGTAAAGTCGGTCGATGATTTACAAATAGCTAATGTTATGGCAGAAGATTTGGCAGCCAGCAGGTTGGAACCTAGGCCGATTGCCCAGGCTGCTCTAGATGATAAATAATGTATAGTTACTAGGAAAGCTGTTAAATGCACCCAGTTGCCATGATTTTTAATGAATTTGGGATGAGCTTGGATGAAACACAAAAGGTCTACTAGACTATAACCTTAAACTTGTATTTTATTCCTAAGCCTTTTAGTTTATAGACGGTAGATAGGTAAGTACCGATAAATTGTTTCATAAGTGTATCAAAATATATCGAAACCTAGTTATTGGATGTAGGATCTTGTTTCAATTGTAATTGAGCCAGATCCCGAAGAGAGTATCCGTTAACTATTTAAGTACCTATTTCCGAAGCTGTTCTACCAGATTTCATTATTTTGGTATTTGCGGAATTATTATTATTGCAATAACATAAAATTAAACAGTAGACAATGGGCTCTGAAAACATGAAAAGAAAATTATGTACATTTTTGCTCGTTATTTATTTGACAATGTGCTTTGATCATCCTCATCATTTCAGACGAAAGACGTCCACTGCTGGACATAGGCCTCCCCTAAGCTCTGCCAATGTGCTTTATCTTGCTTTAATAACAATAATGGACGTTGGTAAATTCAGCAAGGAGTTAACCCTTATCAAAAAAAAAATTGAGAAGAACAATATTTTAAGGCGCCAGGTATTTTTTCGCTCGACAATTTTGTTTGAGATTGGTACATTTATTTAATTTATTTAATAATTTAATTCGAGCAACAAGACTCATAGTGTTAGTAACAAAAAAAAAACCCCACACCCTTAAAAAATGAAAAAAAACCCATCAAAAACCCTTCGATGTGTGTATAAACCCTTTCAACTTTGCTTAACTTTTGTGAATAGAACGTCACGTCAATAGCGCATGGGGAAATCGCGACTTTTTTTCTGCCCAATCGCACACCTTAAACTATTACAGCTTTGTGTACCATGCCTATAAAAGTAAAATATTGACCCATAATTTCCCAAAGGCCTATTGTAGAGTTTGAAAATCGTTAAGAGTTATTAAGAATTCTGTCACAGAAATCGTTCACTAGAGAGGCATTTTACCTAGTGTAAGAAAAATTCTTACGCCTGTTGGAAAAAAGATTTTGAAAGGAATGTACGGAATATAAAAAAAACTTTAGAGGTGTTAAGGGACACCCGGATGGAAAGAAGTTCCTTTCCAGGATTCATAATAGTTATAATTTTTTAATTATTTATTATGTACAAAAAACCTGTATACACTCAACAAAAATATCCTCTCTCTCTCCCTATCTCTTTCTCTCTCCCTCTCTCTCTCCCTCGCTCCCCCTCTCTCTCTCTCTCTCTCCCTCTCTCTCTACCTCTCTCTCCTTCTCTCTCCCTCTCTCTCTACCTCTATCTCCCTCTCTCTACCTCGCCCTCTCTCTCCCCCCTCCCTCTCTCTCTCTATCTCTCTCCCCCCTCCCTCTCTCTCTCTATCTCTCTCCCTCTCCCCCTCTCCCTCTCTCTCCCCCTCTCCCTCTCTCCCCCCCTCTACCCCTCCGCCCTCTCCCCCTCTCCCTCCCCTCCCCCCCCTCCCCTCCCCCCCTCTCCCCCTGTCCCCTCTCGCCCTCTCTCCCTCTCCCACTCTCCCCCTCTCTCCCTCTCTACTCACAACAAAAAAAAACAACAACATACAAAATATATACGGTCGAATTGAGAAACCTCGTCCTTTTTTTTAAGTCGGTTAAAGCATGTCGTGACAACTTTTCGTAAGATTTTTTTCCGTCTAGTCCCCTTTCACAACGCGCGATAAGTAACTTCGTTCCAAAAAATCTACGCATTATGATAGTAACCTTATAAAAAGCCGGTGTTATTGGCGTGGAAAGGTGAAAGTGAGTGAAAAACTTATTTCAAAGAATATGTTTTCATTAAAATTAATCGAATCTTTAGTTGAAAATGATACTGATTACTGAAAACACTTTCAGCTTTCAGATACCGCCTACTAAATCATGGCGCAGCTATCACAATATTACCTTCTTTGATATACAAAATTACGGAATTCTTTTCCGTGTTTTTGTCCTTGTAGCCCGCTGTTGCCTTATTTGTGGTGGGCGGTGCTAGTCTTATTTCATCCCTAATTACGTTTTAGACATTTAACACGCTGAATGGATTCTTTCACTTGATTTTTTTGCTTACATTACTCTATTTCCTTGGTATTTATTGTTAGAATGCTGTAGCTTTATTTTTCATTTTCTGAATTAACACAGCATCATCTTTAATGAGTTAGTCCACGATCGCATGGATTTAAAAATATCGTCGTGGATTTTATTCGTGCACTGTGTCTTCAACGCAATGCTTAGCGCCGAGAGTTGAAAATCGAACGTGTTTTTTCGACGCGCTTTAATAACCTATCAAAAATGTCTTGCAGCCTTAATAACTCAGTGTGTCAGCCAATTCTATTTTATTTCAGCTTGGTATCATGCAGGTCAACCTGAGTTTGTCGCTTGTCTAACCAGGCTACTGTTTTTTTTTTTTTTGTTTGTGGGTGTGAAATCATCAGATGACGTCTCCCGCTCTTGGGCGGAGCGGGAGGACGTGTCAGACTTCTACTGACTAAAACCCACCCGTGTTCCTTCAGTTGCCCGTATGCCAGGGCCACGGTATCTCGTTCGAACAAATCTCGCGACCAACCGGGCTACCTTGTTGTGACTTAATTATTAATTAAAAATAATACCTGACATATTCTATGTACTATTTTATCCAGTAGGTTATAAGAACCGGGAAATCTCCAGTAGGAATGTGCAGTACATCGAGTTTAACATTTAAACATGAGTGTGAAACTGTGGACCTACTTGTAGGAGGAACTACGACCTACTTGTAGTACTACTCCAACATGTCTGGAACTTATGCAGACTAGGTATTAAGTCTCTTGTTCAAACTGTATGCTCCTAAGACTAGCGGTTGGGCGTTTAATTGATTTTAAACCTTATCAGTTTGAGTCAGTGAACAGTATGATCGTGATTCCTCATGATTATTAGTTTTTAGTAAATTGGGTCCTAATTTTTTGGCTGAAAAATGTGTCTGGATGGACAAAGGTAGGTAGGTACACACAATTACCAATTATTATTTTACTTTACCTGTACAGGTAGATGGACCCAAGACGATAATTCCAAAATCTCGTTTTAAAGATTTGAACCACTCCAAAGTTTATTACAAAATCGTGGGTCATTTATACATTTTATTTTATGGAAATAAGCGAGTGTTATAAAATCGAGCTCCAAAGTCAGTAAAAGTATTATTTGATCTTGTTTAAGGCAATGACGTTTTTGTGGATTTATGACTAGCTTTCGTCTCTCAGCTTTGATTTCTCATTCGACCCAGCTCAGCAGGGGTAAATTTATTATCTTTATGATACCTATTATTTGTTGTTTGGTTCACTGAAAACAAGGATAAAATAGCTACCATTTTGTTTTCTTTTGTAGTTGCCTAAACTTCACTAAACCGAGCTATCGTCGATTTCATTTGGTAAAGTATTAAACTTATCTTACAATAACAGGGAATGATGCAAGTGGCCTAATTTACCAAATAAACAACTGTAGTTCTAATAAAAACAAAGGCATACTTTTATCTAATGAAGAAAACTGAAAGAAAAAGTATTGACGCATTGGCAACGTTTTTTATTTTAAATTTGAATTTACTTGAATAACGCTGGTTAGCTTATTAGCTAGTGTTACGCCATTACAATGGCGTCGCATCAAGACGACTCCTGCGCGGACTAAGAAACCTTGCCTTAATTTATTAAGATAGCCACAAGCAAGTTCGGTTAGGCAGCCGATAACCTTAACTAGCGGGATATCATTCTCAATAAATAAAAAAAAACCGTCTGCATTCGGTACGGTTCAGGTGTACCACCCCGCATAGACGTAGGTCGGTCACCTCTCCCGTCCCCGCATTTTATCGGATCAGGCGCAGGGTATATTTTTTTAGTAATTGTATTGACTTCGGCGAATCCGCACACTCAGCTCATAACATACGACGCCATTAGGACTTTCACCTTAGGAGATTTATTTCATTGTAGTTTGGATCAATTTAATTTTATAAATAACAGACACACAACAGGGGGGACTCCACTTACAGTAGGCTTTCGATTTTAATTTATATAATTTAATTAAATTACCAACTTCAAGTATGCATTTTTTTGTTACTTTGCCATCGACTTGAAAATAATTATTCCCACTTACGTTCCCTTTAATTTTATTTGCGTGACAATCTCAAGAGATGTGTCGTGGTTAATGTTGAACAAAAGCAGAATATTTGCGACTCAGATAGTGAAACACTTGATTAAATATACGAAAAATTGTTTTAAGCATTTGTAATAAAATTAGGATTAACTATCCCGTATTTACATTTTATTCTTGGAAATAGCTTATTATTTTTAGGAAATCACACATAATCAGACACGTTAGTGAACTTTTGTTTCAGTTACCTGAGGCAGCTTAAACTGGTTTCCTTACCAATGTCACGCAGTCTACCGTACTAAACCTTTAATAACCAGAAATAAGAGCACCATACTAACTTATCTATTGTGTCACCAAGCATTATATAGTTCCAGTCACGTCCTTCATTAAAATTAGAGGCGCGAAGCACATCGCACTCTTTAACTTAGTTCGGGTGGAAGAACACGTGTAATTCGCTAGATGGAAACAAAGAATTTCAATAGGTGGCCATGTATCTGTTTCCTTTACTATGAAATTTTTATCGTATCGCCCACTCAAACTAAAAATCTTATCAATCGTTACAAACAGGATGCGTGACCTTACTCTTGTCAGTCTAGACCCTTTTAGTGCGTCCCAAGTAAGTGGAGGGTTAATCTAACAATGTAAATCTTAGAGTGGACCCAACTTGCAATATCATCCTCATCTACCTTAGCCTTTTCTCAACTATGCTGGGTTCGGCTTCTAGTCTAACCGGTTGTAACTGAGTACTAGTATTTTTTATGGAGTGACTGCCGATCTGACCTCTGACCAGTTGCTGGATAATACTATACCTCTTGGTGATACTGGTTGTCAGACTTCTGACATCCAGTAATGACTGTGAAAAATCCATGAAAGAGAGCCGGACCAACAGCATAACGTGTATACCGACGCACGGACCTACAACCTCATTGGTGTGTAATAGTTCTAGTGCTCAAAGACATATTAGATGACACGCTTCAATAGGAGTTTCCGCGTGGATAGGAAAAATGTATAGTCTATGTCAATATGCCAACAAAAAAAAAAATACAAAATTTTTGATAAAAAAATACAAAATTTGTGATTTGAATTATCGGACAGTTCAAGTGGCTAATTAATTGTCTTTGACAATTATACACTGTTTAACACCTATGCTTTCCAATTTTGCCTTCGTTTTCATAGTTTTTTTTTTTTTTTTTTTTTAAGATGGGTGTGATTGGTTTTAAAGATTCGTGAAGTAGAACATCGACGACACCTAGCAACAAATAATCCAGGTCACATATTCATAGTGGCATCTTTCGACGCGCATACTGAAATTACCTATGAATAAATTCAGAACATTATTTTATTCCGACGAAAACCGACGAAAAATAACGACCATAAATGTCAACGCGTTGGGAGCGTTGAAATTGTTTCGTCAGTTATTGAAAAACAAAACTTAGCAATATCGTCAAGCTTCAAAGCATTAGGTAATGAATTAAAAATAATAAGTTCTCATACAGAAAACGAAATGTCACGAGACGTTTGCCAGTCATTTTGAAAAATAATCTTATTCATTTTGTTCATCCAACTGCTTTAATAAAGTACGAATTAATATCCGAGTCATCGTCCAAGTTTCATATCAAAGAGATTTATTATGGACCCGATTTTATTACAAACTCTCCATTCCTCTTGTTTGAAATCTCGTCAGTATTGAAACTGTGAGTCCTGTTAATTTGCGTAGTAACTGCGTTGTTATTGTCAACAACAACAATTATTATTCTAAAGGGTTTATGTTGAAATACAGAGGCGAATTATTGTTCAGTTTATTCTGAAGCATGTTCCAGAATTGGTAGTTATTTATGATTATCTACAATGTTTTGTAGTCAATTTATAGGTACTTTCATAACGCTATCTTAAAGTAAGTAAATACGTTTGAAATACATTAACGTAAACATTTTACCATAACCAAAACTACTGTTAATAATTAACTGGAAAAACTATGTTTGTAGCATTTCACTTTGCACTAGCTTGAATTCGTGCTGTCCTGTGGTACTTATCAACAGAACACCACGTCCTGCAGCCAAAATTCTTCTTCCATGACAAGGGGCGATAGCAATTCGGTACGCGCACCACGAACGCCTTGCAGTTGACGTTGCGGCGCGATTTCAGTAACTGCACCCTCGGCGTGTACCTTTTCTTTAGGCGTACGCACTCCATGATATCCTCCGCCTTAGTGGTGTAGTGCAGGCGAGTGATAAACACTGGTGGGCTTGGCTTACTTCGGGTCCCTGTAGGAGCTTCGCTGCCGCGGTTCTTATTAATTTTCGATCGGCGTTAGCACTGATCGTATTTAATAAATCGCTCCGTTTCTATCAATCGTTTAAAGTTGACATTAGCAAAATGAGTTTTAATTATTATTCACGATAAACGCATTGTTTTGTTGTACAAGCAGGCCTTATTATAACAACTCAGGAATTGTTTTTGGGCGCGATACGATCAAACGATAGCAAAAGGGATTACGGACACCCACTCTATGTCCATAACAATTGCTTAATTATTTTTGTGAGCAATATATACCAGAATATTTTCGATTCACAATCAAGTTTAGTTCTCATTATTTTCGATGTAGATAAGTCTAATGAATGTAATTTATTACTCACAAAGGTCCATTTAGCAGTTCTGCCTAGAAAGATGTTGTAGTAAAGATTATACGCATTTAGTTAATCTATTTAGTCAAATGAATTATTCCCCTCACTGACCTTGTGGCTGCTCATTGAACAATTGAATTGTGCTTATCAGAGGCCTACTATCTTTATGTTGTAACAGATAGTGGGTGCTTATGTTATATCTACCTTAGTCGAAGTTTATACAGACTTAATCAAATCGCGGCAGTATTTTTTTGCGCACTAGATTTTCAACTTTTTGTGTTGAACTGAGCATTGAAAACTCAACACAGCGTAGCGTAGCGAGTCAGTCTCAACGCGGTTAATAAAACTTTATGACAAAAAAAAACCGACTTCTTCCAAAGAAACGCTATAAAGTGAATAATAACTTTAATTTCGGAAGTCGGTGTCTTAGGATCTGTATTTAAGTTTTTTGCCAATCGACCTCCGAAATTAAAGTTATTTATCACATTGTAGTATTTTTTTGAAGGAAGTCGAAACATTGTCAGAACTAGACCAATACCATCAGTAATACAATAACAAAGATAGTTACTATAGGCAAAATATCTCGGAAGGGGCACTCTGGGGGCACCGTGTGCCCTTGAAGAAAATGTGGCATAAAATGGGTAAATAACAGTAGTGAAAACTGCAAGTCGAAACAAAGAGGGAATCATGAGATACATACATTTTTGTGTTCGTTTCCATACAAAAATTACAGTTTTCATCGAAATGCGCCTAAAGTGCTGGTCAAATAAAAAAAGCGTAGAACAATTTTTGTTGTTATTTAATAGAGAAATGCAACTGTATATATTTTTTTTAAATTAAATACTTTTGCTATTTTTGATTCTATGTCCGACCTCTTGTATGGAGACGATCCACTGTGCGTCGTCGTGTTTGACAGATTGATTGTAAATTATTATATTACGTACGAAAAAGAAAAAAAAAATGAGTTTTTGTGAACGAAAAATAAAATTGAATTGTTGTCTATCCAATTATTTATAATTAACTCTCATCCTCTTTCTAATAATATAAATATTAAGCTACTCCAGACAAGGAAAGCTTAATTTCCAAAATTTGATGGTTAAATCTTTGAGAAGCTAGTTCTAAATTTTTTTTATTTTTGATATATTTCTGCGGACTTTATTGACCTTTTGCTCCCCAGTGTTTTTCAATAAGCTTCTTTGTTCATACGTCTTCTTACAGTTCCGTATTACTAAGAATTAAAAAAAAAACATTAAGTAGTTTAATCGATACGTGTTATGTTTATGAAGCCTTTCACTTATTAACTGAGCAAATATCTAGTCTTTAGGAATGGCATTGGTAAACACATTTGATACTCAAGTATGCCCTAAGTATGTTTAAGGGTCGTCTGAATACATTGTAGTATACTGGTGTACCATAATCCTGTTTTCACCTAAAATTCGTATTCTAGAACGATTTTCAGTCCCGAATCTGGAATCCAACTCCTGGTGAGGAACGTACATTTGCTCGGAGGAGCTCTTAGCTAAATACCAATAGCCGTTAAACAACGTTTGCCGAGGTCGGTCCGAGGATAAGTGTCCATCTATTAGGCACATACCGAGACCGTCCGTATCATGAAAAGCACGTCAATTAAGCTGTTGGTCCCGGCTTGGTGTTAGTATTTAGATCTTTGATAATTGTTAAAGGTACTCCAAAAGTTTCACAACCGACCTAAACACAGTTAAATATTAATAATAATATCTTAGGACAACCACCACACCGTTATCTGATCCCAATTTAGGCAGAGCCTGTTGAGGATAGGCTAATATTTTAAGCATTGCCCACTTGATATACACTAAAAAAACTTCCTCAGGAATTTTAAGGCACCTCTAAATAAATTAAGAAAGATTTAATTACCCCATTATGGCCACGACAAAACTTTAAAAATATTGTATTGAAACATAAAATAATTAAGCCTTTAGTATGAAAGGTTATTACTTTGATGTATTGTATGAAACACAATCAATTAAATCATTGTCTGAAGATAATGACCAGAGGTTGGAGTAGGTAGATTGATTTTACGTACTCGCATCATGAATAGTCATAGAAATCATAATAAGGATAAGCCTTTTTCCCAGGATTTCATTTTGGTACTTACGGGAATGAATCAAATATTGTGAAAGTAAGGATTTTTAAACTAGGTACTACATTAGAAATTTATAGAATGCGATAGATAAACTTTAAAATTGTTTTTTTTTTTTTACAGTAGAAGGCCGGTCTCCTATGTAGTACTATAAAAAAGACAGCAAAAGGATAAACATTTATTATTCATATTGATGTATTCTTTATTCTACACATTACAACATTTGAAATTAGTTTCAAAATACCGAAATCCCAGAGGCTTATCCGTACTAATATATACGTGCCAGTTCATTGATCCCATTTCAATCTACCTACTCCGACTTCTGATAATGACGTTATAAGTGCCCACTCGATATACACACAAAAAAAACACATCCTCAGCTATTTTAAGGTACCTATAGGTAAATTAAGATAAAGATTTAATTACCCAATTACGGCCAAAATAAAACTTCAAAATGTTTGTATTGAAACATAAAATAATAAAGCCTTTAGTATGAAAGGTTATTAGTTTGATGAATTGAATCACAAAATCACAATCAATTAAATCATTGTCTGAAGATAATGACGCTATAAGCTCAGCCATTTAAATACAAAGTCTGGGTATAAATCAAACCTAAAATAAAATACAGAGTTTCTGTCACTCGCATTTTATAATTTCTTGATCATCATACAAAATAAGAGAAAAGATGCTACTGTTAGGTTTTAAAACAATAATGAATTGTAACATTATCTTAGTCGATCATTGGGACATTTTATTTATAATACTGGCAACACTAGCGTTGAAAGGACGATGTTCTGAATGACCGTTGAGAACACAGGGTTGCACTCGGCCTATTCGCTCGGGTCCAGCATCGAATACGGGCGTGTGACGTTAAGGATCAGCAATTTTATTTTACTATTACTAATACACATAGCATTGTAAAAAAATCGTCCTTAAATAATAAATAATAGATTTTATTTTTGTAAGTAGGTTTGTACAAACACTTTAATCTACATGTCAATGATATTTTTTTAAACTAGATGAGGTCGGCGTTTCATAACTGACTACTCTGAGAAGAAAGGCCGAAACAACTCAAAGGTCACAGACTCTTTTAAAGTCCAGACATAATCTTGGTTACATCGTTAGTGATCCTAAGATCTCTACTACTTTTTTCTGTTTTTTCTCGAGAGAACCTGTAGTTGACTTTATGTTTCATATTCAATTGTTATCCAACTGTTATAACCGTTGGTTCTCCTTTGAATAAATCTGTATATTCGAAAGGCAACCGTTACTGACTGACTGATCTATCAACACACAGCTGAAACCGCTGAACGGATTGCGTTGAAATTTGGCACACCGATAGGTGTAGGCAACCGCTAAGAAACGGTTATCCAAAATTTATCCCCGACGGGCTTGAAACGGGAGCCCAACGTTTGTATCGAGGAATAAGATTAAATAGACTGTTTTTATTCCAAACTTCACAAAAATACTTGTTATCTTCTTTTATAAAGGGCAACCGTTACTGACTGACTGATCTATTAACACACAGCTCAAACCGCTGAACCGATTGCGCTGAAATTTGGCACGCTATGTATAGTTATAATAACGTAGGCATTCGCTAAGAAATAATTTTCTGAAATACACCCCCTTGGTGGAAACGGGGGTCCGAAATTTGTATGGAGTAAAACAAAATTTGATAGCTTTGTTTATTCGTAAATTAACAGAAGTACTAGCTAAAATAAATATCGTACAATGTCGTTTATCAATTTTTTTTACGGAGATGAGGTTGGGTGCAAAACGTTATTTTAAACACGGAATTTACTGTGTCTGTTAAATTTCATGCCATAACGGCTGAATGGATTTGAATGAAAGTTTAAGAACTGGACTTTGGTTAGGACATAGAATACTTTTATTCCAGTAGCTTATCCTCTTGCGATGATTTCGCCATCAACCCGGACGAAGCTGCAGACAATAGCTTGTAAATAAATATATTCGACATTCAATAAGTGGTTTTAGAGCAAGAATAGCCCATCTTACTACACTACGGACACTAAAATGAACATTTCATAAATAGGTGGCGTAGAAATCTTGATGAAATCTTATGTGAAAATAGATATTTTGTTAAACCGCGTAAAGAGCAACAAAAAAGAAAAACAATAAAGTCATAGAGGAAGCAAAATAAAAACATAGGTAACAGTGAAAGCAAACTCAGTATATTAAAAACTGGAATAAATTTTGCATGAATAATTTTCTGGTTAGGATACTGACTACATTTTCAACTTAATCGAGTCAACTTGACCCGATTTGGGGAAATGTTACGTAAGAAAGTGTTGAAGGGGTCATTCTCAATTAAGGACTAACTTCTTAGGACGTAGTGACTTTAATTAATCCTCCAGTTCCTAATGAAACCTTCAACAAAATTTGAATCTATGTTAAGCACTTGCAATGACCGTCCATGACCTCTCCAAAAGGGATATTGGTTCAAAGATAGGCAGTTCCGGTTTGTTATGCGGGTAATTTCCTATAGGAGCAACTCTATTCATATTTCAAAAAAAGGCTTATAAGGACTAAGGACAATAATAATGTTTGGAAGTAGCAATTACCAGAAGATTTACGAGTACCTATGTATGCAAGCCAATTCAGTACCTAAGCAATCCATCATTTATCTCAATTTTACGAAACACGTGTCTTTCAAGTGTAATAAATGATATCCTTCTGGGTTTATGAAAAAGATTACATTTTTGTACCTAAAAAGGAAAAGAGGTATACAGAACTGATCAACCGTGTAATCGCAATTTCCTTCGCTATTGATATTAAATTACACTGAAAGATGTCTATTAAGGAGGAACATTGAACTCTGTGTGTTATTTTTCTTCGCTTTATTTTCATTGTCAGGAGTTTTTATTTTGCTTTAATAAGACAATGCGAAGACTAAATTTAACGTTCCAAAGATAAAATCTTTTCACAATTTCACAGCTGCGTTAATATTTTCAACAGTTTTCACGTTAGAAAACAGAACTAAGGAAAACTTGGGTTACAAAGTTTAATTGCGGTGTAAGTACCTCAGATTCCAAATAAAGGAGAAACTAAGCCGTTTTACAGCATCCACAATAATCTATAGATCCTTTCTATAAAATTCGATTGTCACAAAGCTAATGTACTGAAAAACGATGTGGGGCTATAAGAAACCCTTGTCCAACTATTCGTTTAGGTGTATCATTTCCTTTTACCTATTTATTAGCTCGTATTAAATATACAAATAGCGAACACGTTTTCAACAAGATTTTTAAAGCCGTTTCGTGTGAAATGTACCAGAACATGTTCTTCTATATAACATAATATAATACATTTGTAAACAAAGTGTTTCTGTACATTAAAAATATAAAAATTAATTGTTGGGTTTAGAAAAGATAAATAATAAATGAAATATATTTTTTTGGAATTAGGTATGTGTTTGTCGGTTTGAATGTGAGAGATTAATTAGAAAAGGTATCAAGTAAAAAGGACGAAATCAATAAGTGAACTGTGAGGTAACTTTTGAACTAGAAAATTGTGCGCCTTCCCCAATTTGGAGGGGTTTTCCATAATCGCCACGCTTGGCAGGCGGGTTGGCGATCTCAGTATGGTGGTAAAATGCATAGAGAACGCTGCTGCCCATTCACTAGTAGGGTGAGTCCCTTAGTCGCCTCTTACAACACCCACGGGAAGAAAAGGGATGGAGCTATTTTTGACGTCCGGCTGCACACGGAACGGATTTTTTTGTAATTAATTAGTCAGTAATATTTTCGTAGATGATGTTCTGGAGTTCTGAATTCACGAACTGGCTCTTGGAATATTTGATTCTAGATTTCAGTCTAGAGGTCTTATTTTGCTCAAGTTTTTTCTCAGCTTTCTTCAAACGAATATAAATTAGAAGCGTAATCGAACATTCTTGAGGAATCTTTATAAGCAAATTCAAAAAGGTACTTATAATAAACCCGATTCGTATATTTTTCGCGTGTTTTTAGCCAACTGACAAATAGAAACGGACCACTTTTCTCTTTTTTTATCGTTTCATCCCGTGCATCTATACGTCGTTATGTCACACAGACAATTTACTAGAATTATTTACTCTTTGAACAAGTTTTCAAACAAAGACAGAGAGTTGGTCCATTTAATTTTGTGAAAATAGAACAGCAATGGAACTCCTCAATAACGTACAGTATGCTGCGAATTGTGGTTTGGATACTGTGCAGAGAATAAAGGAATTTAACTGGTTAGTTACTTTCTATCCGTGGTCAACTGATAATGGAGTTCGAAGAAACTACTGTCACGGGACTGTTAAATGACGACAGGTATAATTACCTCCTATTGTGGCAATATTTTCCTGATTTTTTTCATAACTATACAGTTATGAAAAAGTTGCTGATTATCAATATAAAGTAGTACTTACACGTCTATTTGTGTGAGCTAGGTACGTACCACAATAAAATACGGATTTTAAAAACAAAACACTTCAAAGTACAAAAGTGGTTTGGAGTGGTATCAAAAGTCGGTAGTTTCTTGCCAAAGAATTCTCAAACGAAAACGTTGTTGCTAACTATTTTGTTTCTAATAGTTATTAACAACTGGAAACAACTGGTCATTAAAAAATATTTTACGTCAATACGTAAAATATTTTTTAATGACCAGTTGTTGTTGTTGGCCAGTTGTGTTGTGTAGTACCAATGTACTACAAATAAAAAAGACAATTACACCAGAAAAAAAATTGGGTTCCATCACTAAGTGAGAAAATTACGGATTCAAAAATATCGTAAAAGATTATTGCATATTCAAGGTAAGAAGCCTAGTGAACAGTCTTGTATAGTTCATATACTTAAATATTTAAATTTGAAATTGTTTTCCCGAAAAAATATGCAGTTCGACTGTATTCTGCAAGTATTTTCAACAACTGACTTTTTCTCCAATCGTCAAAAAGATTCCTTCTTCACGTCAAAAAATTTATGACCAGTTAAGTGCACGAATTTAGAAAAAACCGGCCAAGTGCGAGTCGGACTCGCGCACCGAGGGTTCCGTACAAACCTGTAGGAATTCACGGTTTATGCATAAGATTTATGTTTATGAAATTAAATGTTTTTTTTTTATATTTTTTTATATTTGTGTTGATTGAATGAAAGGTAATAATAATAATAATAAACCCGCAGGGCAGCATGTGGCGTGCTGTTGGGCAGTAGCGACCCCACGGACCCTATCTCCCGGGAGAATTCTTGTTCCTCATCTCTGGCTTGCCTTTATTGGCCGGCTGGAGTGAACACTGACGAGGTTCAGAGCTCCCACCTCATTCTTGCCTTAATTGGCTGGCTTGAGTGGAGATTCGCAAGAGCAGCGTTATGGGTACTAGACAACTGATAAACATACTTATATATTTCTAAATACATACATATTATAGATAAATTACACCCAGACACAGAACAAATGATCGTGCTCATCACACAAACATTTGTCCTGTGTGGGAATCGAACCCACGACCTCCGGCATAGCAGTCAAAGCCACTAACCACTAGACCAACAGGCCTGTCAAAAGGTAAATTGTGGTTTACGATTTATGACGTATTAAAAAAAAACTACTGACTAGATCTCGTTCAAACCAATTTTCGATGGAAGTTTACATGGTAATGTACATCTTATTTTTTTTTAGTTTTATCATTCTCTTATTTTAGAAGTTACAGGGGGGGACACACATTTTACCACTTTGGAAGTGTCTTTCGCGCAAACCATTCAGTTTAGAAAAAAGTGATATAATTAAATTCAATATCATTTTTGAAGACCTATCCATAGATACCCCACACGTACAGGTTTGATGATTTTTTTTTTTTTGAGTTTCAGTTCTAAGACCCAAAAAATTTTTTATTTTTTATTTTTGTGTGAGAATCTTATGCGGTTCATAGAATACATCTACTTACGAAGTTTCAACAGCATAGCTCTGATAGTTTCGGAAAAAAGTGGCTGTGACATACACGGACAGACAGACAGACATGACGAATCTATAAGGGTTCCGTTTTTTGCCATTTAACAACGGAACCCTAAAAAATGGTTGTAATCGCAGAGGTCGTGCTGCAGTGTGAACGATAAACGAAAACACTAGATACAACATATTGAATACCTGTTCTTTAACTTGATCTCAAGGCGGGGTAATATAGCCTCGCCAAGTTCACCGTCGTTCCCTAATATTTTTACCGTCCTCCGAGGACGCAGAATAAGGTCCCACAGGGGTAATTTTTCTTCAGATGAACAGCTGATAATAACGTCGTATTTTTGAATTTTATTTATTTGTTGTTTGATACTGACGTTGTCTGTTGAGGGTAAAATGTTTCGTGAAGTTTTGATAAATCTGTGCATTACGTTTATTTTGTCCTTTTTACTCCGTCTTTATAAACCTATTGTAATTTATTTGCAAAGTTAAGTGTACAACTTCAAAATCGTCATCTTCGTCTTCGAATTTGTGGTTCTAGTAAATGCCAGTTTTCTCACGATGTTTTCCTTTACCATTTTGAGAGAAAAGGTGATTAAACTATTTACAAAGTAAAGCGCCTGCCATTTTTCTTTATGGGTGGGAAATCATCAAATTACGTCTTCCGTTCTGGACGGAGCGGGAGGGCGTGTCAAACTTTTTCCTTCAGTTGCCTATATGCCAGGGCTACGATAACTCTTTCGAACAAGCCCGCAAGCCAGCTCCTACGTTGGCCGGGAGTCCGCAATTGACTCCCGACGCCCGGGGCGTCTCCTCCTGCGGCAGCTCAGGGCGTGAGGACGTACGGACTGCCTCTCCCACACGCGCTCCGCCTCCTCCTTCGCGAGCATTACTGCTTCGCAGAAGGAGGTGACTGCTTCCCATACTCTCTCGCTCCGTATCATGGCTTGCACCAGGGCCGGACACGAGAGATCGCCCTGACAATCGCCTCCACGAGGTCGCGGTGCTGCTCTGCTCAGGCAGGGAAGACCTCAACCATATGCTCCATCGTGTCCTCCAAGCGACCAAGGCAATGGTAACACCCGGGCATTTTTTCCCGCCTTATCCTGAACAGAAACCTCCCGAAGCACCAATGCCCGGTGAGGACCTGCGTAAGACGGAAGGTGAAGACGCCGTGGCGCTTCTCTAACCACTCCTCAAAGAGGGGACTTACCGCCGCAATTGTTGTGTGCAGCACTGGGTTGCGACAATCGTATCCGTCATGTCACCATGAGATCCCGCCGGAGCTCTGTCCGCCGTGCCGCGATTTGTCGCGGTAGCGGCGCAAGGACTTTTGCCTCCAGATCCCATGGCGGTAATCCGGCAAGGATACTCGCCGCCTCACAGGAGACCGCACGGTATCCCCGGACGGATGTTGATGGTGTCATTTTATTTCGCAAAAACCAAACACGTTATTTATCAACACCGTTCAACATCTATACTAATATTATAAAGCTGGAGAGTTTGTTTGTTTGGTTGAACGCGTTAATCTCAGGAACTACTGGTCCGAATTGAAAAAAAATGTTTTTGTTAGGTAGCCTATTTATTGAAAATGGCTATAGGCTATATAACATCACGCTACAATTAAAAAGAGCAGAGCAGCTACTAAAAATGGACAAAATCTGGCAGGCAATTCGATACGACGGCTTCCTGTCGCATCGAATTGCCTGCCAGTCAAATTGCATCAAATTTTTGCTCCCCTGTCTCTTCGGTCAGAGGAGCAAAAATTTAATGCGGACGAAGTCGCGGGCAGAAGCTAGTCAGTAATATTATGTTTTGTCTGTGTGACAGAAAACAAGCATAGTGAGTACAATATTTAAGTTAACCATCTCGAACGACTTGGTGTCGACGATCAATAAAATTGTTCTAAACAAGAAAACAATCGCCATAGCCCCGTAAATTCAAATTCACTTTGTTGAAATGAAAATATACTTCAAAAAACAGAATATAAAATGAACAGTAGGAAAATATCATGTTAAACAGGGAAAACTCATGTTCAAAGCAATATAACAATAACTTTTATTTGTTTAGAAAGAACTAAACAGAAAACCTATTTATTCAAAACTTTAAGCACAAATCTTCAAAAGCAGACTTAATGCCCACACTTTTACTACACAGCCAGTCAATTCGTAGAAAATTATTTTATAGTTATCTCACAAAAAAAGTATGACGTGGGTGTACCCATTATGTACGCCTTTTATCCACTGAGAGATCAAAGATAAACATTATTCCACAGAACGTCCTTCACATGCTATAATATTACCGCGTACCTACTAGACATTATAGAACAAGCGGACCTCATGTTTAAAGAAATTTAGGATTTCCTTTTGATGTTCAAACGTAATTTCGCTTGGTGTACTGGTGCTAAATTCAATGGTTCTGACTGACAAAAACATGTATTTTTAGTGCTTGAGTAATGGAAGACCATTCCAAACATAGGACATACTTAAAACAATTTTTAAGCCGGACCTAATTTTGCCTATGGCACTTCTACACTTCGACCACATATTTTGCGCCTGAGTTGTAATTCCAATTAGTATTACGCAGAAACTTGTTTAGTTAGGACAATAATTCTAGTTTCGTTGTCAATGTTGACTACTAGAACCTATCTTATGAAACAGCAAAAATATTGGCCAAAATAGGGATAAATTAAATAAACTTCAAGTTGACAATAGCAAAATAACTCCGTACGTCATGTCGATCTCTATGCTCAGAAATGAAAAAATCCAATCTGATGCAGGCCGTCTTCCATTAGATTTTTGGCCAAAGAATCTAGTGCCAAGCTAAACAATAGCTACAGCAGTGTCTGAAGCCAATAGAAAATCTGTTACAAATAGCAAAATAGTTTAAGTTGTCACCTAATATTGGCCGTAAATCTGCTCAGAACTGAAAAATAGTATAATCAGTAAAGGCCTTACTTCATAAGGAATGCAAAAATTTTACTAAATTTAGTATAAAATAAAATACAATGGCAACAGCAGTATCGGGAACCATAAGACCATAGGGTACAGAACAAACATATTTCACCTCATATCGGCTGTAAATCTGCTCGTAAATTGTAAGGGGATCTTCTTGTGTTTGAAATAAAATCCGGAATTTAATAAAAAATGCGGGTTACGACCTCCACACAAATGCGAGCAATGTTCTTTTGTTTAAAGCAGTGTATGTTAATAGTGACCACAACGTACAAGAGGGTGTACTAAACAATGCTGTGCCACAATAACTTAGAATTAGGTACCATGTTTTGGCTACGTCTGGATTTTTGTGGCGGTCTGTTTACCTTTTCTGACTGTTATTCCTGTGGAGTAAATAAATAACTAAAGCATTTAGCAGATTACGAGGATACCTATTTATAAAAAATAAATTGGTTAGTGACGCACTACGAGTAGTTTTCTACTTTCTCTAGAGGCGTCGGGCTACCCGTAAGCGCTTTTTCACGTTTTCTGGCTACCCGATAGTCAACCAGCTGACGGAGTGGGTATTAATTAATGGATACGTATTATAGCTTCACACGTATAAGCACAATTCATTCTGCTAGCCAATACGTATGGAAAGTGGCTAACGCAATTAA
Source organism: Aporophyla nigra (assembly GCA_947507805.1). Classification (NCBI taxonomy): domain Eukaryota; kingdom Metazoa; phylum Arthropoda; class Insecta; order Lepidoptera; family Noctuidae; genus Aporophyla; species Aporophyla nigra. Next base: position 13,365,173 of record OX382300.1, on the reverse strand, counting down.
ATGAAGGTGATTTAAGGTACTCAGGACCCCAACCAAATACAATATATTCTCGAACAACTTCTACATTCCATTTATCTTGATTTACCTCAGTTTTATCTCTTGCTACAAATATGTTGGTTCGGTATCTTTTAGAGTATTTCTTATTAACCGACTTCAAAAAGGAGGAGGTTCTCAATTCGGATGTTTTTTTTTTTTATGTGTGTTCGGTCATAACTCTGTCATATATAGACGGATTTACAAAATTCTTTTTTTGTTTGAAAGGAGTTTATTCCGAAATAGTCCCATATAAATTTCATATAGATCTGATGATGAGTTCCAGAGATAGACACTGGAACTCTTTAAAAACCGGCCAAGTGCGAGTCGGACTCGCGCACCGAGGGTTCCGTACAAACCTGCAGGTTTTCACGGTTTATGCATAAGGCTTATGTTTATGAAATTAAATGTTTTTTTATTTAATTTTTGTATTTGAGTTGGTTTATTTGAATTGTGGTTTACGGTTTATGACGTTTTAAAAAATAAACTACTTACTAGATCTCGTTCAAACCAATTTTCGGTGGAAGTTTACATGGTAATGTACACCATATATTATTTTTAGTTTTATCATTCCGTTATTTTAGAAGTTACGGGGAGGGAGGGGACACAAATTTTACCACTTTGGAAGTGTCTCTCGCTCAAACTATTCAGTTTAGAAAAAAATGATATTAGAAACCTCTATCATTTCGATGAAAAAAATTTTTTTGGGTTTCAGTTCTATGTATGGGGAACCCCAAATACTATTGTTTTTTTTCTATTTTTGGGTGAAAATCTTAATGCGGTTCACAGAATATATCTACTTACCAAGTTTCAATAGCATAGCTCTTATAGTTTCGGAAAAAAGTGGCTGTGGCATACTCGGACAGACCGACAGACAAACAGACCGACAGACAAACAGACCGACAGACAGACAGACATGACGAATCTATAAGGGTTCCGTTTTTTGCCATTTGGCAACGGAACCCTAAAAACCGGCAAGTGCGAGCCGGACTTGCGCACCGAGGGTTCCGTACAAACCTGCAGGTATTCACGGTTTATGCATAAGGCTTATGTTTATGAAATTAAATGGTTTTGCTTTAAATTTTTATATTTGAGTTGACTGAATGAAAGGTAAATTGGGGTTTACGATTTATGACGTATTAAAAAAAACTACTTACTAGATCTCGTTCAAACCAATTTTCGGTGGAAGTTTACATGGTAATGTATATCATTATATTTTTTTTAGTTTTATCATTCAGTTATTTTAGAAGTTACGGGGGGGGGACACATTTTACCACTTTGGAAGTGTTTCTCGCGCAAACTATTCAGTTTAGAAAAAAATTATGTAAGAAACCTCGATATAATTTTTAAAGACCTATCCATAGATACCCCACACGTATGGGTTTGATGTTTTTTTTTGTTTTTGAGTTTCAGTTCTAAGTATGGGGAACCCCAAATCTTATTGTTTTTTTTTTTCTATTTTTGTATGAAAATTTTAATGCGGTTCACAAAATACATCTACATACCAAGTTTCAACAGCATAACTCCTATAGTTTCGGAAAAAAGTGGCTGTGACATACTCGGACAGACAGACAGACAGACAGACAGACAGACCGACAGACAGACATGACGAATCTATAAGGGTTCCGTTTTTTTCCATTCTGGCAAAAAAAAAAAAACAACCGACTTCCTTAAAAACACTACAAAGTGAAAAATAACTTTAATTTCGGAAGTCGGTGGCAAAAAAACCATAAATACAGATCCTAAGACACCGACTTCCGAAATTAAAGTTATTTTTCACTTTGTAGTGTTTTTAACCCTTTCACGCACAAAATAAGTACACTTAAGTTTTTATAATTATGATTACGTTATTTAGTGTCTTTTTAGGTAATTTAAACATATGTATAAACAAAAATAAAAAATACCCCATAGATTTTTAGAAATTTCTTGGGACAAATGTGTCCCAATATGCGATAAAGGGCGTCATTTATTATATTGTGAGGTACCAACTATTATAGCAAATACAAGTGTTTTTCGGATATTAAAAAACTAAATTCAATAAAATATTACAATTTTATTCATAATTTCATGAATGAAATCTGCAAAACAATTTCTTGTTGCTGAGAAACATAAAACATTGCAAATGTCAAATATATTGCTGGTACTATTTTCTACTCCACTCTGCACTCTGCATACATGTGAAGGTAAAGATTGTGTCCTATATTTTGAATCGGTTTTTTGGTCATAGAAATGGATGGCATGTTTTCGTATAGAGCAATTGCCAAACATAGCCCTAGCCACAACTTGACGGTATTCAAATGATGAGAGTAAATGCCCTTCTATGCGATGTTGTGCATGCAGTTTTATTATAAACAGTGTAAGAATACCTATACATACATACAAAATAGTTCATAACGATGTCCAATAAATAAAAACAAAGCCGCAGATAATATTTGGTGTTGTCAGAAAAAATATACTGGCGATAAATATTATTTTTTCACTTGAACTCGGGAGCCGGATCACGCGATGATGAATAAATGGGGATAGCAGATGAAGAGTCTGAAGATGGACCTTGATTTTGAGTAGACTCTAACGGAGCAGGTGGCTTAATTATAGCTTTGGAAACTCCAGCTTGCACGTCCTCTAATAAGAATGACTGGTCTTGGTAATTTTCGTCGTCGTGAGTACGGCGTCGTCAGTGTCACTAGTCTCAGCCATGAGAAATTCCTTGACTTCGGAATCAGTCCAATAAAAAATCTTGTTTCCTTTGCGCACCTAAAACAATAAAAATAAGTGTTTATACTGCGTGTAAAATCACAAAACATGCATAAAACGTATTTGTTATTATTTGTAAAATATTAATAAAATTGACCTTTTACGCATATTGGGACAACCGCGTCCCCTGCACATAAGTTCATATTTTAGTAACTTACATGTTAGTAATTACGACAAATAACAAATAACCACAATTATTACTTACCATTCTCATAAATGATTCAATAAACAATCACTGAATACTGCAAAAATTTAATAATAACCACTTATGAAAACAACCAAAGAAGCGCCCCAAATTACCCAAAAGAAATATGAAGTTTTTGGTTTTTTTTCGCGCGCCTTTCTACTACCTTACGGAAAAAACAAAATACATTCGGAAACAATCAGTATGCGTTGAGTTTAGTTCCAAATAATGCTTTGTTTAGCAATAAACACACATTTAGTTTTAGGGACACCGGTGTCCCATTTACGTCAAAGGGTTAAGGAAGTCGGTTGTTTTTTTTTTTTTTTGTAAAAAGTTTTTATATAAGTTAAAGTTTTAATAAATTTATGTGAAATTTTCGAGTTGTTGATTTTACGTTTCTACATATCAAAGTCAAAGCATTTATTTCAAATAGACTCATAAATTGCACTTTTGAACGTCAAAATTTACATTAAAATGAAGTTGATTCTATTCACCCTTTCCAAAAGGTAGTTTTGTATGCAGAAGAATGGGTAAAAAACTCCACTGTTACTCTGTTAAAATGTTTTACAATATTTTACACACATTAGTTATATATATGGTATATTTGCTTTTGACCTACTGTGCGTACAGTAGGTCAAAAGCATGAAAAATAGACCAATGACAAATAAATTAATTAATTGATGGATACACGGTGCTCATATATTTACAGTCATTGTAAAAGTAAGAATATAAAATGTTCCTAGTATTCTGAGTTAGTTGGTTTAGAAAAATTCTTTATTAACGTAAAATATACAGCTGTAGCACTTAAAAGTAAGTAACAGTTACACTTAAATAATAAAAACACTTTTACAGGCTATGGTCACCTTTATAAGTATACAATAATAACGGTTAAAACTTATTACAACATAATGAACTTGTTTGATTAAACCTTTAACATTAATATACGAAATTATTGTTATAATTTCATTTATAAAATTAGGGGGTAGCAACAAATATTTAACTACGCGCACAGCGTAAGTGCGACCGGTATTAGCGGCAGCTCAGGTGATCGCGCGCGGCCACCCCGGCGGCGTACGAGCTACCGCGCCTCCCGCGCGCTCACCTATGTTAACGGTGAGAGCGGGGAAGCGCTGGCGCATCGTACGGGCCCAGCTACGACGCGTTATCAGCATTGTGCTCGAACAATACGTAGTGATGGGGAAGCTTGTATGTACCGTATCTATCGATATGTCGTAAGTCCTTCAATGTGGTTTGACCTATGTTAGCAATCAATGTATTTTGATGACATTTATTTTTATTGTAAAATTTACGAGTTAATTTTAAGATGAATCTTGTAATGCTCAGTAATTTAATGTTAGTGTGAAGTGTTTTAAGATTTGTTTTAAACGGAGTATTATAGGCAATTTTAACTGCTTTATTTTGAATTATCTGTAGCAGGTTGTAATTAGATTGACAAGTGCTACTCCATACCGGACACGAATAAGTGATGCAGGGTCTTATTAGAGTGGTGTATAACCTAAGCTTGGTGTGAGCGCTGAGTTTACTTTTTCGGTTAAGTATAGGACTGAGAGAACCGAGTGCTTGAGCTCCTTTAACACGTAATGTTTTAACATGCTTGGTCCAGTTGAGCTCTTTGTCTAAAGTAACTCCCAGATAGCGAACTTCTGTACTCCATGGAATCAGTTGCCCAGAAATGTTTAATTTTCTCTTTGGGGTGGAACGTTGGCGTGTGAAAATTATGGCCTCAGTCTTGGATTCGTTCAACTTCAGTTTCCACTTGTCGAAATAACGTTGAAGTGATTCCAGCGACAACTGAAGTCTACTTATGATGACATCGATGTCATTATCGGTCGTGTACGATGCTGTATCGTCAGCAAAACAGGCCAAGTGAGTACGGACCTGCACAGGAACGTCACTCACGAACAAAATGAAGAGGTAAGGGCCGAGAACCGAGCCTTGAGGAACTCCTGCCAACACCGCTCGGGGTGAAGATCTATCAGTACCAATATGGACTACAAACTTGCGGTTATTAAGGTAAGATTGGATAAGTTTTACAAGCTCCATTGGAATGCCGCAAGTTATGAGTTTGTATAACAGGCCGTCGTGCCAAACGGTATCGAAGGCTTTTTCGATGTCCAGCAGGAACATACCGCTTGACTGCCTAAGATTAAGATGGTATGAGATGTGTTCGGACACTCGAGCTAATTGTTGTACCGTAGAGTGGGAGGAACGAAAGCCAAATTGCTCATTCATAATTATATGTTCAGAGCACCGTAGCAAGCGATTATATATCATGACCTCAAACAGCTTACCTAGAACAGGAAGGAGGCTTATAGGCCTGTAACTAACCGGTAAAGATGTATCTTTGCCAGGCTTTTTAAGTGCAATGACCTTTGCAGTTTTCCACGTATTGGGAAAATATCCTAATCTTAAGCAATCGTTGAAAATTTTTGTGATAAACACAACAGATTTTTGGGACAGGTTTTTGAGCATAATATTGTGTATACCATCATCACCTGGAGCCTTCCTGGTCTTGAGTTTGCGTATAACTCTCCAAACTTCGATTGGCCGCACAGGCAGATGTAAATCACCTATGACATGGTTATTTAAGTGAGAAATAGCTAACTGAACGTCCCTGTCGGCGGTCTCGCTTTTCCAGTTACGAGTGAGATTTATGTTCAACTCGAAAGCATCTGCTAGAGCATCACACTGTTCAGGGATCGTGGTTGTAAATGTGTCTGTAGGTGTTTTAAGTGGAGGTATTGAGTCCGATCTTAGTTTCAATGACTTAGCTAGTCGCCAAATGTCGTTGCTAGGGTTATCAACTTTCGAAAGTTTAGAGTTCCATATTTTATCATGTTCTTTCGTTATAGCTAAACTAATCAAATCTTGTAATTCATTGATAGCTGACCGTAGTAATCGTTTTTCTGCAAGGGACACTCTTTGTTCCTTTCTACGAAGTTGATTTTTATGCTTAATCATTTTTGCGATGTAATTAGGTAGTTTTGTGCAAGTATTAACGTGTACTTTACAAGGAACAAATTTGTCTCTGGCAGCAGTAAGACACTGATTTAGGTAGTTCACGGTGTAGTCGATTTCCGGCTCGGCTTTAAACACCTCCGAGTTTAGTGAAATCTTTTGGTCTAGATAGGACCGGTATTTAACCCAGTCAGCATCTCTGTATTGGTAGTGTTTAAGATTAGGTTTGCGAGAGCATTTACCATTCACTGTAAAGAGTATAGGAAAGTGGTTGGACGAAAGAGCAGGTATTGCACGAACCTCACGTATACTATTTACATTTAGCACCAGAATCAGATCTGGGTTAGTAGGGGTAAGATCAGATCTATAGTTAACCTGAGTAGGTGAGTCAGGGTAATGTATCACATAATCATGGTTAAGCATGTGGCGAAACAGGATATTACCACGGGTATTGACATAACTGCTATTCCAATACCCGTGATTCGCGTTAAAGTCACCCATTATTACAACATGGGGACCCAGGGAAAATAAAATATCTAAGTCATTGAATTCAAGCTGCAAGTTTGGAGATTGGTAAGCTGAAATAAATATATAGTCATTCCCGCTTATTTTTAAGCCAATCGCAACCGCTTCGATGTGCTTAGTTTTGGGAACAGCGATCTGTCCGACCTCAAATCTCTCATTGACCAGAATGGCTACACCTTGGCCCCACCCACTGTGGTGTTTATCCTGTCGATAGCAGTTAAAACCTGGTGTTGGTAGTATTCTGAGAAAATCACAAATAAGTGACAAGTCAGTGCGAGAGTTTAAGTAATTACAGAAAATCATAAAATTGGTTTTGGGGTTGGTTTTCGTTTATTGTTCATAAAAGTTACCTTTATTTATTTTCATGCAGGGTTCATGATTGTAATTTATTAAATTTGAATACAAAAAATGTTTTGAGAGTAGCATATAACATGTACACTACTATAACCCGCATTTAGACTAGAAAGTTGTGACTACTGTATTCACGTTCTAAAAACTAGTTCATATATAGGTACAAAAAACTTGTCAAACATGTAAAAAAAAGTTTGAAATAGGTAAGAAGACCAGTATTTTCATACATGTTTCTGACAAGACAAAACGTGCAGAAAACAAATATCACAACTTGTATTATGGGTGTAAGCACAAGATATGATAGGATGAGTGAAAAAATTACGCATATATTGTTTGCAGTTTGTTTTATCCTAAAAAAGTAATATATGTACTTATATAAGTATGATATAATGATATGACTTCACATAATACAAATATCTTACTAAAAATGGTGAAATATTTCAATTAGCCTTTTTTAACATCATTTTTAAGTAACAAGTTATCAAAATTCGACCCACATTGTCGTGGTAGCCCTAAATGACAACTATATTGCTGACACATTGAGTGCCATGTCAGCCCCCGGTCAGTCCTAATCTACTGTCAGTTGTTAGAAGCCCGAAAATCTTGTTTTGACACCATTTATAGGGACCGGCGAGGGAATGGCGTAACCCGTCGGCGTAACAGACATACAATTCCAAACAAAGCCTTTCATTTTGACTGTTCATCTTTGTTCATTGCGTTAATTTACATTGATGTGTGGAGGAATCATCATCATCATTTCAGCCGTAAGACGTCCACTGCTGGACGCAGGCCTCCCCCAATTTGGGGGGCTTTGCCGTAACCGCCACGCTTGGCAGGCGTGTTGGTGATCGCAGCTCGGTGTTAAAATGCATAGAGAACGCTACTGCCTACTCTCTAGTAAGTCCCTTAGTTGCCTTTTACAACACCCATGGGAAGAAATGGGATAATACTATTCTTTATTATCAGCACCACAAGGGATAAAGTGACGAAGACTACAGTAGACGAATATTCTAAATATATGAAGCAATGGATTAAGAATTATCTTCAAAAACCTCCGATTGTGATCGAACATCTGCAAAATTATTATTTGAACTTTGCTTGCTGTGTTTGTAACTCTAGTCTGTTGGTAAACACAAAGTACAAAGTTAATGAAACAATATTAAGAAGTTGAGCCTCAAGATCCGAACTTGCAAACATTGTTAGAGTTCGAAATACTTCTGAAACATAAATCAAGCGTGTTTAAATAGGAGAAATTAAGCTCATATTTTATAATAAGGCTCAAAGGGACCACGGGACGTCTTTGACAATTTGTTTTAAAGTACTTTTTTAATAGGTAGGTAAACCTACTGAATTCTGATGTAATCTAGAAGGTTAAGGAATCCTTACCAACGAATGGCTTTACAGTTCCCAAAAGGATTGCCGTAGCCAATTGATGTATATCAATAAGCCTCCGTCTTTCTGTCAGCGGGCGGTATCTTAAATCCGTAATAGGTAGACAGTTCACATTATCACAGAGTGAATACTGAAATTGCCGCTCTAACAAGAAATAATACAAAAATTAAAAAATTTAAGGGAGAGAAACAAGAAATGCGTTTTTTGCCTTCTGGTGCAACTTCGACGCGCACTTGGCCAGTTTTTGAATATATATCTCCGAAGACGTCCTCCACAAATACGTTCTACGAATTTAATCTCAGTTTTGAAAATAAAGTGAAGCATTGAACAAGTATATTAAAATGACTTTATATTTATATTACGTTTAAAACATTCAATTTTAAACGTAATACAAACATTAAGTGATTTTAATAAGTTTCTAGACGTCTTATTGTTTGAATAGAAATGATTGTGATAAACTAATTAATAATCTCTGAAGATTTAAATTAGAGTATTATTTAAGTAAAGCAGTTCATGTTTGTCCTTTACAGAACTTTAATTGCGTTGTGATTGCGTTTAGGTTTTCAAGAGTCATTCAGAAATTATCTAGTGGCTTACACTACTTATATATTCTGACACTTGATTAAGTGATCCTATCGATTATAGAATTGTTTAATGAATTTTCTCAACTTAAGAAAATCAGGCCTGTCATGCTCACAATTCCGATATAAATGGAGTCGTTAATTCTAGATTACAGCAGTGTAAAATATACAAAACAAAAATAATGAATGCGTCAGTCTCTTCGACACCTCAATGTCCGTTTTCCTGGAGTTAATTCTGTATCGGTGACGCGGCGAAAATCCCAACATCACACGTCGACACGACGCTATAATGTCGCGCAGACGTATCAACTGTACAGTCACGTGTAAAAATACGTTTCAGATGAATTTTCTCGTGTAGGTTAAAGATTAATTATATAATATGTTAAAATGTGATGCAATTTGCAGTAAGATATTTTTTGCTTAAAGTTGCAGCCCCACTACCCATTTGCTAATAACTCGAGAGGCTGTGAAAACCATCGAATCTGATAAGGCCTCCGGCGACTTGTCGTCCCTTCCGTTCCATCGAGAGTCAGTAATTTCAAAGGTGCGACGCAAGGACGCCTGTCGCGGCCTGTACAGGTACATTTCTTCTACTTTGTATATCAAATATTAACCACTAAATAACCACAGCAGCTACACTAGACATATTCGAAAAGTGGCTGCACCAGGCCGACACCCGCCATGAAAATGCTCAGCACGGACCACGACAGGCCTTGTCTTGCGAGGCTTGTCCGTTAACGGAACGTAGGTCTAAAGGTACGACATAGATCGTTGATTGATAGTAATTCAATGATCACTATCGATGTTGCAGAGTGACATTGATTGTACCGGTGTTATATCACTCCAAACAGTAGTACATCTATTTGCACGTTACTGTACGATGTGATGTAATGGGACTCCATTACATTGTTCTCTGGATACCTTTCTTTTTTTTTTTTTTTTTGGATGGGAAGTCATCAAATGACTTCTCCCGCTCTGGGCGGAGCGGGAGGGCGTGTCAGACTTTTACTGACTAAAACCCACCCGTGTTCCTTCAGTTGCCCATGTGCCAGGGTCACGGTATCTCTTTTGAACAATCACGCGACCCCGGCAGGCATCGGTCCTAGCAGACCCCTTCAGTGTGGCTGACATCTCTTTGAGGCGCGCGTGGAACACTACGCGCCGTCGACCCGAGCTTGGTCCTTACCGGGCGGCGAGCTACCCATTGCTCGCCACCCGCAAGCTCGCGCCTACGGTAGCCGGGAGTCCGCAATCGACTCCCGGCACCCGGGGTCTCTGGATACCTTAATAGTACATATCGGAATTTACTCTCTGGATACCTTAATAGTAAATTCCGATATGTCCGTTTTAGAGACCCACTTTTACGATAGCCATGTTTCTGAAAGTAATTGCAACATTCATGTTCATGTGTCATGATTGTGTGGAAAGTAGTCGTTGTAGAAGATACCTATACTCGTTGAAGGAAAACAACATTCTAGGAAGGTAATGATGAGGTTAATTTGATCCAGTTTTGCGTTGAATAATGTAGTAATAACGGAGACTGTACGCTGATACTCTAATTAGGTCGTTCATAACTTGTCAAATCTTACCTATGATTTTGGTTGTAGGTAGGGAACAATTAATAAAAATAGCCAAAGTTGTTTCATGATCATCAGCCTATAAGGTTCCCACTGCTGGGACTCAGGCCTCCTCTCGGTGAGAGGGAGTGGGCCATAATCCACCACGCGGGCCCAGTGCGGGTTGGTAGATGTCACATGTCTTTGAATTTTTGGTTCTAAGACATGCCGGTTTCCGCACGATGTTTTCCTTCACCGTTTTGAGAGCAGAGGCGATGAAATAATTTACACAAATAATGCGCCTGCTTGGGTTTGAACTCACGACCTACTAAGTTGCTTAATATCTATTAAATTTGAACTACGGCACGTCTTTTTTAATCACGGGGTTTTTGCGTATCACAAAATCAGTAACAAAGGCATTCATTTTGACAGTCCAACAATATTAATTGCGTTATTGATGTTGCTGAGCAGACAAATTTTTCGAACATATGGAACAAAGGGTGAGAAAACAAAAACCCTCCCACATTTGCCTCCCTCCTTTAAAATTATTCAGATTCTAATTGTAATATTACGCAATAAGGTCCCGCTGTACTTCTAACAAGATTTTTTTCAAGCACAACTATCCTTACACAGAAAAGCCTAATAAATACATTGTAAATATTAATATGACTGAAATAAAATCCACTCGAACTACGATAATCTACAGTAGCTACTTTCAAAATAAAGTATTGAAATACATAGTACATGTTTACGTGTACAGTAGTTAACTCCGCAGACAACTGCTGTTATTGAAACAAATATGACATAATAACCAAAATTAACTAATTTTATGATATTAACATCAGCGACGAGCTCAGGGTTATGACAAGGCTGTGTCTGTTTGTACGTGACCTGATTTTGAATTTAAGAAGGTTATGTACTCAAGGAACGGAAAAGCTTAACTTTTTTACCTTTTCGAATTGTCTTTCTTATTTATTTGTAAATAGAAATCGAAAGCTGATAGAAAACTTAACGTATTTGAAAGCACTTATTGCAGGGCTGAATGAAAAGAAACTTGTTATGTAGTTGAAGGCTTGAAAACACAGACGCAATGAGACTTGAAGTTATTCCTAGTACACACGGCTACATATAAGCTACACATTTCCAGTACAAGCTGATTTCTCATTGTATTGTACGAAAAGACTATAAAATACAAGGTCAGCTAAAACTGGAAATGTATGTAGCTTGGTAGCTGAGATGTAGGCTATGTACATTTTATATGAAATCGTCCGCGATCTTGTCAACATAATTATTTATGTATTTTATATTAGAAGACGAAAACCACCACTAATATTTAATTTTACAATAAATTATGCTTAGAGTGATGTGTTGCGATAATTGTATCTCGGCATTGTCTAAACGGGGCATAGAAGGAAATGTGAGGTTAGAAAATTCCACTTCCGTGGGCACTAAGAACGATCGCAATGAGCTTTGCTAGAGACTAAGTCTACGGAACGCTTGTATTAGTTTCGTCTTATCTTAAAAGGGCTGTCGTAAGTGTGTTGTTCATTCACATCGTGTGCTATGTGATCTAGATAAAGATTTGTTTACCACTGTAGCTGGCCAGTCAATCCTCTAGAAGTTTCTATGAATCAAAGCCTTAAAAGTAATCAAATTTCACATTGTTTTGTATGTTAAGGCACATTAAGTAATTGTTGCAGTTTGTCATTTTTTATGCTATCTGGGAGTTTATTAAATATGAAGAGAAGTGCTGTTTTATAGCTACCGACAGTTAAAAGGTTTTTGTACTGACTTCTGATGGGACCTTTATTGGTGTCCGAAACCTTAGCAAACAGGTTTTTATTCTTTTTTACAAAAACTGCCATTTCAAAAATATATAAAGACGGAAATCTTCAAATTTTTGGTTCGAAAGACATGATGTTTTTCTTCACAATTTTGAGAATGTGGTGTTGATATGAATAAATTTATACGCCATAAGTAAAGTGCTTGCTTCCGTTCGAGCTCACGACCTAGAATGCGTAAGTCCGGGCTGACAGCACTAGGCCACCACTGCGCATGACATGCAATTTACATAAGTTCCGTAGTTCAGTGCCTGGAATGCACCCGTCGAAGTTTAGTATGTCACTCGGGTAAGTTTAGAGGCACTTAGTACGCCATTTAGTTAGATTACGAAATAGAACATCTTATCTTAGGTCTAAAAACTGATTCTGCAGTAGGCTGGGACAAAATCTCAAACAGATTATTAAAGAACAACAAAGACGCTCTAGTTCCTCCCCTTACATACATCTTTAATGTCTGCCTCGAGAGAGGCATCTTTCCGAAGCATTTAAAAAAATCTGTCGTGCGTCCTATACACAAAGGTGGAGACACAAATATACTGTCTAACTTTAGACCAATATCAATCCTACCTGCATTGTCAAAGATCCTAGAAAAAGCAATCAATCTAAGGCTTGTAAACTACCTGGAAAAGAACAACTTGCTTTCAGATAAACAGTTTGGCTTTAGGAGGGGTAGATCTATTGAAGGGGCAGTGCATATCTTAACTAACTATATTGCAACCAACCTAGATAAAGGTAGGAAATGCCTATCAATCTTCCTCGACTTAAGCAAAGCATTCGACACTATTTCTATTCCAATATTAATAAACAAACTAGATATTCTGGGGATCAGAGGCACGCAACTGAATCTTTTTAAAAGCTACCTCACTGAGCGAAAACAGTGTGTTCGAGTAGGTCAACATACGAGTAGTGATCACACAGTCGACTATGGGGTGCCACAGGGTAGTATTTTGGGACCAACTCTATTTCTCGTTTACATTAACGACCTCACTAACCTCCATCTACCCCGAGGCGAATTGATCTCATATGCAGACGACACTGCCCTCCTTTTCTCCGCCGATACTTGGGATGAGGTATTCAACGCTGCCCAGTCGGGATTTAATGTGGTGAAAAATTGGCTCAGGGCCAATATTTTAACCTTAAATGTCGAAAAAACTAAATACTTGACGTTTAGTGCTCGCTGTCTCGGTGACGCTATTAATAATTGTCACATCATATCCCATGAATGCCTATCTGGCGTGGGATGCTCATGCAAATCTCTAGAGCGTGCCAATAACATCAGGTACTTGGGTATAATAATTGATAGCAACCTTAATTTCAAAGAACACATTAAACAGTTAAGTGCACGCGTACGGAAACTAATCTATGTTTTTAAAAATCTCAGACATGCCGCCGACGCTAAACTACTCAAGCAAGTTTATTTCGCGCTTTGCCAGTCAATAATTATGTATTGCATCTCATCTTGGGGAGGCGCTCCGAAAACCATCCTGAAAAAAGTTGAAATAGCTCAACGAGCTATTTTAAAAACTATCACATTTCGACCTATTCTGTATCCTACAACGCAGCTATACCAATCATGCAAAGTGCTGACTGTTCGTCAACTTTTTATTTTAAGTATAATCATAAAACAACATGGTGATCTCATTTACGATCCAAACACTTTACGCAAACGTAGGAAATATGCAGTATGCAAACGTACATGTGTACCCAAAACATCTTTTATTAAGAGATTCTTCATTTTTCTTGGTCCTTACCTATACGATAAAATCAACAAAATTATTAATATTTACCCACTCAATAGGACACTCTGTAAAAAACAAATACAGAACTACCTATTAAAACTTACTTACGACGAAACAGAAGCGATTTTGAACATCCCCAAATAGACAAGGTACTACTTTACCCACTCATATTGAATAATCTTCCCATCAACATCTCATACACACACACACACGCGCACACACATACACACACACACACACACACACACACACACACACACACACAAACACATTCACACATATACCCACTCAGATGTACACAGACAAAGAAACAGCTTCACACCTCATTTACATTTTCTCTTACATTGTGCATACTTTCCAAGTTTCTAGATACATGGCAATCTTATAAATGTTTACAACCTTTAACATGGCTATCAAATTATCACAATTTATGTACGGGGATCAAATGCAATCCGAGATACAGGTTTACTACCTAGTTCGGATGCAGACAGTCCCAAACTTTATGTATTACCAAATTTAAGCCATTACTTAGTGTATATTGTCATTTTCCTTTCTGTAATACGTGTTCTTATTTTGGTGAATAAAATTATTATTATTATTATTAAAAAGTATTAGGTCAGTTTTCCTGCTATTCGAAGACAAATTGTACCTTTCTCTCATAATAAAAACATTATGTTGGAATATAAGATCAACCGCCGGTACTTTTAGAACTATCGCTGAAAACGCACTTTCTGGGAAATAATAAACAGGTTTCAATTGCGAATAATGATGGCGGTGTCATTCGGTGGTTTTTATAAGTAAACGCTACAATTGCTCTTTTCAATGATAATTATGAAGATCTACCTAATTATCTACTGTTTTGTAATAGTTACAACCACAAAACAGAAGCCACAACTCTTTGCACAGCAAATAAAACATAAAACCCGTTATGCTAAAAAATCTTTAAAAGTGTAATTACTGCGTTTATGTATATTTGGGAGTCATACTGGGCTAGGTAAGCGGAAAAATGCTGATATCGCGCGAAGAATTTCGCACGGATTCGCTTCATCTTGGCGTAAACAGAAGAGAGTTTTTTGTCCGTTTCCCGCTGAGAGTTGCCCCTAATCAAAGACCGCGATTACTGGCTCAAACTATGCGACTTGCATCGTGACTTGCGTCAATAAACTTTAACGCGTCCTTTTTTTTCGTCCAACGCGGTGTTGCTTCGCAATTCGCGCCATGATGTCCCATGGCAGGCTCTAAACAACTTATTTCATTTATTTTCTCCACAGTAGCCATCACAAGATGCGTGTCGCTTGAACGTGTAACTCGTGGCCACGAGGTCAAAGCTGCCCCACGCCTTAAGTGACTATGGGACATAGTCATGAAAAAGAAAACACTCCTCTATGTTAAGCATAGTAATTATGACATACTCGTATTTTTTCTGATCTAAACGTTTAACTTTGATCAAAGTAACACGGATTATGTTCCCATTATTAACATTGACGTTAAAACAAGGTCATTGACGTTCACGATTATGCCGTCATAAATTGCTATAATCTGGTTTCGCTGGCGTTTCTTGTCATCATCCCTACGACCACTAGAATATCTGTATCCATGTCATAATTATGGACATACTAGCTTTTGCCAGCGGCTTCGCCCGCGTGGAGGTCGGAAATTATCCCGCGGGAACATTCTACCGGGATAAAAAGTACCCTATGTGTTATTTCAGGTTATAAACTATCTGTGTGCCAAATTTCATCCAAATCCGTACAGTAGTTTTTGCGTGAAAGAGGAACAAACATCCACACATCCATACATACAAACTTTCCCGTTTATAATATTAGTAGGATTATAAAGAAGATCTTCACGTTTTTGGCCAGCCAAATAACACATATTTTCTAATACGACGTTTGTATCCCGAGACGCTCGCGTGTTCGGTACACATTAATTACAAACTTTAGTGACGTGGGTGTTTACATAAACAACCTTGTTTGGACCATACGAGAACTTATCACATCTAGTTAATAATTTGTTTTAAACCAACCGTACATGTACGTCTCAGTTCTTATCATCCTGATCGTCCGTTTATTGATAATTTTAAACAGGCTAACTTTTACCCACTTTTACTTTGTAACAATACCTTATACCATGCCCCTTACTATGGAGATTCGGTATTTAGTTAGTGAGAGTGCCAGTTATGCGGGTGAAAAAGAGGTGACCCTTGGTGATATTTAAGTTCTTTCTTTTTCAAAATATTCATGTCGAATAGAAAGCGTCTTCATTTGATTTTCTGGGATTTCAAGTTCCTATATAAATAGAATCCTAACCTATTTTTGACAAACAGGCTGAATTCAATGCTGGTTATTTGCTATTTCATAATCTGGATCTTTTGATAACAAATAAAAGAAGACCTTTAACCTGTATAAGTACACTTACATGAAATTTAACCCATAAATGACCTTTTAGGAAAAAGGGAAATCTAAATTCTTTCCTAATAGTTGTAAAACTTCTGCAACAAGTTCTCAGACACAATACCATTCGTCGTTTCAATCTGGTGTTTGCCAACCCAATAAGGCATGAAGTTTTTAGATATCCGTGCAAATCCGTAAATATACCGTTACCGTCAACCAAAGAATGAGCTATGACATTCGCATCCGTAATATACCATCCCAAAAATCTAGGTAAACTATCCGATGTGTTATAGATATATCATTGAAGGCTGAATACGGCTTTACTGATACTCTAGATCCCTCTGGAATACGTAACAAATAGAAAAAAAAATTGATATTTTGCGAACTACTTTGAGTCAGAGAAACGAGTCCAGTGTGTTGATTTACGGATTTAATAATGGATAGAGATGTATGCCATAGTAATAATTACTGATCCTCTAGAACGTTTATAGATACTAAAAATAAGTTAAAAACCAGGTGTAGAATTTATAGTTACTTTATTCATTCTAGTTGTGACAACGCGTTTACGTAGAAATGTTCAAATCTACAAAATCTAAAACTCATTGCGACTTGCTGCAGTTTGTTTGAAATACCACAAAATATGAAAATTTGGTTTGCAAATCACTACACAAATTTCCTATAACTCTTAGATCTTATACCTCAATAGTCCAACTTATGACGATTCTTTTCTGTATTTGAATACACGACCTTTGATCAGAAGTCCGACAAATTAGTCATTTTGCTGACACTGGTTAAAGAGCTCAAGAGGTAATTAAAAACTTTAACGATATATTACGATATTTATGCTCTTAAATGGTTATTTAATTCGTGAACCAGTCAATTTCATGGCATGCATTTTACGACGCGCTTGTAATTTATAGCCAACTGTAATATTATCGTTAATTATTTCTTGTGCTGTTTCCACATTACTCCAAAATGAAACTCCTTTTGTGTTTGGCCTGTAAGTAACAATTTGTAATGGAAAAAATATTCCTAATAATATAATTAGATACGTGCAATATATATATTTATGCATTATTATTTGAATTTGTTTATTTTCAGTGGGTTCGTTAGTTTTATTAATTACAAATGGTAAGAAGATTAAAATACAGATAGAATCGCAGGATTTGGTGAACATGTTTGAAGGTGTTTTGTATTCAGAGGTTTTACAAAAATTTGCAAGACAACTTCTTCAGAGAAGTTCAAAGAAAAACACTCTTAGCAACCCTTATCATCCGGAAGATGAACTATTTGACCAAGAAATTGAATCCGCGAGTTCAAGTCCTAAATTAGTTACCACAGCCGATTCATTAGAAAAACAAAATAATCATTTTCTTAATGGAAATGACGTTGCTAGTGATGATATCTTAACCGACGCCGAAGACATGAAATCAATAAATGAATTAGTGGAAAAACATAAGTTAATGAAAAAGGCTACAAATTTAACAAGAAATTCTACAAATGAACACACTGAAATAAAAATTAAGATTGACAATGCTGTTAACAATAAAAACGTGTCAATCGAAAAGGATATAAAGCCATCTGGCGGTATGAGGATATTTGGCGATGATAAAGCTTATTATAGGCCAGTACAAAGAAGATTTGTTTTAAAAGGGTCTAATGACACAGTATCACCATAATAATTTAAATAAAATTCGCATACAAAAAGTATTAGATGTATAGGGAAATTGCTTATAATTAAATGGATAAAATATAATCAAAAACTATTTTTACTGAAACTTTGGTAAGGTAATCAGTAGTGTCTTGTCTTGAATCATTGATGTAACTCTTATAAAATGTTTTTATTTTATTTTACATAGTACTGGCTCCACGTACGTCTTTTGTCTTTTCCTAGGTTTGAATCGTAAGTCGAATTTTGTCTTTTTTGGGTTTTCCGAGAAGATTTTTATAGTTTTTGTTCGTAATAAGTGCGTCTAATATTTGTTTAACCTTTGGATATTGTTCATCACTAAAATGGTATTATAGTATATAGGATAAGTTTTTATCCAGTGCGCAAACTGTAACCATGAATTCAGCATATCATTCTAGACCCCCAGTGTAGAAAATTTTCGTCGGTTATACAAAAAAATATCAGCTGTTCCATACATTTTAACCCCGTAGGTATTGCATTTTTCTATGAAACAGCGGATTTTTTTTGTGAAACCGACGTAAATTTTCTACACTGGGGGGTCTAGAATAATATGCTGAATTCATGGTTACAGTTTGCGCACTGGATGAAAACTTATGCTGTATAACACATACTTATTGGAGCTATTAAGGTTTAGCACATACCATAAATTGTTCAATAAGGCGTAAACGACTCCGTGGGTCTGAAGAAAGATATTTTAGTGTAATAGACTCATAAATGTATGGAAATCTCTTTAATGTTATGGTGGGGAAAATGTATGTATTTTGGATGTCGAATATGCTTCACATCGACTGTGAATTATTTATAACGTATATCATTTTAATATCTTATGCCATGTAAGTAAAACGATTAGAACAGACATAGCTCTTTTTAACCGACTTCAAAAAGGAGGAGGTTCGCAATTCGGATGTTAATTTTTTTTAATATTTTTTATGTATGTTCGTCCATAACTCCGTCATATATAAACGAATTTACAAAATTCTTTTTTTATTCGAAAGAAGTTTATTTCGAAATGGTCCCATATAAATTTCATATAGATCTGATGATCAGTTCCGGAGACAGACACCGGAACTCTTTAAAAAATGACAGCAAATCAATCGCGATTTCTGCTATCGCATAAATATGCATTGTTTGTTTGGAATTAGTGCGGGATGGATACCACAACTAAAAATGTAAAAATAAAAAACTTTTTTACAGAAAAAAAACAACAGACTTCCTTAAAAACACTACTAAGTGAAAAATAACTTTAAGTTCGGAAGTCGGTGGCAAAAAAACCTTAAATACAGATCCTAAGACACCGACTTCCGAACTTAAAGTTATTTTTCACTTTGTAGTGTTTTTAAGGAAGTCGATGTTTTTTTTTTTTTGTAAAAAAGTTTTTTTAATAAAAAATGTCATTACTTGTTTATTGTAACCATCTAGACGTAGGAATCTTTTTACAATTTGTCATTTTGTCATTCGTAACTTCAGTTTGTACGGTGTTCCTACTAAGTATAGTGAAGAGTAAACTCAATAGTAAACTTGAATAAGATTTCTAAATCTGCTGCTATAAACGTGATTTGATGTCTATTTTCTAAATAATTTCTTTTAACTTTGCGCTGTGTGTGTAAAATGGTTATCTGCAATGTACGTAAACACTAGTCCATGGCTGCATACTTACTGTATATTTTCTTGAAGCACACGTCTTTGTCCATCATCATTAGTAATTACTTAGAACCGCAAAGTACGTAACAACTCATAATTAATTAATTTCTAAGTTATTTAATAATAACCTTACTTAAAAAAAACCTTTCACAAACTAAAATATAGGCGTCGAAAATTTTATACGCGTCGCCGTCGACTGGTAATGTAACCAAGAGACTGGCAGCATTACTACGTTGTAGGCAACTTAAAAACCAGCTTTTATGTCACAGGAAGTACCATGGACACTCGGACCTCACGGCTCGAAAATTTCAACGCCAATGGCTCGCGAAAATAACGCAAAATAAACTAACGCCGCTTGAGCCATTATGCAGTCGCAGAAGCAGCGCCAGCATAGAATGCCGACCCAGTAAAACGGGATGGCGAATGAGGATCGACACAAGTTGCAGTCCACACTAAAGGCCTACACTAAAGCTTTCCATGGAAATAAAGACATACCGTTCGGTCTCTTGCCATCATAGCGTGCCAAGCCATTGGGTTCTAATACAGCTGGTACGCCGGCCGGTGAGAAGAGCTTGTCCGGCAATGTAGTTTTTGTTCGCGTATCGCGCTAAGCGACTCTTCGGCTCCAAGACAGAGTTTGGTGTCCAAGATCTATGACAACTTCGTCACAGTGATAGAAATAGAAAGAACAATAAGGACCTCCGGAGTCGAAGGGAAGCAGCGAGGCGGAAAAGAATGTCGTCGTACAAAGTGGCTATGTTCAACGACATCTGTAATTAAATTAATTAATTAAATTGAAACATGACACCGGATAAACAAAGCGTTTAAAATGTGAGATGTCAGAAGGAAAATTCTCGTAATTTTCAGAACATTTACAGTCTGATTTCATTCTCAATCTGTCAAAAATACCTGGGGTTTCCATACATTTTTGACAAGTTTTTGACATTTTGATTATTGGCGAGATGAGACTAAGATTTTGAACGTTTTTAATAAAGAGAATTGGCCTTTTGAGCGTGGATAGCGAAAGAAGATTCTTTATTTAATACACCTTGCATTAGGTATCCTTTTTACTTTTAAATAAAATCTTCTTGCTATACAGATGAAATATATATACTTAGTACACAATTTAAAAAGCTTTGAAGTCACCAACTCTTTTATAGTGTAAGAACTTAATATGATGTTGTGATGTGACAGTTCAATGAAATAAGAAATTGTTTTAGCTTTTCAATGACTTTACATATTTCATGATCAATGCTCTTAAAGGAATTTCCAATGAATGCATAAAAAATACAATAAACAACATTACATTTTGTTTCAGTATGCAAACAAATTAATTAAAATGTTAACTTAATATTTGCTTAAGCTCTGCCATCGAATAATTACGCGTAAAAAGCCTGACCGTATTTTCGCTAAAGGCAGAGACATAAAACTCAGAAAAGTGCCTTAATAAAGACATTGCGACAAATCCCACAAACTGGCACCGACGTACCCTGAAAATTGTTTGCCCTCCGTGTGTGTAAATAAGTCCATATAAAATAATGTTATCTCGTGTTTATATTAAAGTGGGAATGAAAATGTGGGGGCAAAGTGAACTCGCGAAAATGTTTATTTGGGCGTTGATTGCGTACATTTGCATAGAGGCTTTTTTCCTCCTAACTGTAATAAGCTGTTGTACTTATCAGCTACCTACAGTACCGCGATAATATTAAATCCCACGTAAAAGGTATTTATTGTTATATTATGCTAATTTATTATCATCATTGGCAACCTTGTTCCACATACTACTGAGTGCATGCTACCTGCCAGGCAGTAAATATTTCAGAGCTGAAGAAATTTCCTAAGCAGATGAATTCAATATCGCGTTGATTTCAATAAGTCCAAAACCTCAAGCTTAATAAAAGAAGTGAAAAACAAAAGGAGGGTTCAATGACCAACAATAAGGTGAACAAAACAAAGTATAGTCTTTCTACCAGCTATAAAATCCACCATGTTTTTAACTAAAGCCAAGTAAGTGGATACATTTCCTAACTAATTTACTGTAATGTACAGGCAACACAGTTCGTTTCTATTATACGGCCGTATCGTTCTCACTTTAGGAGCCAGTGAACTCATGTGGACTAAATTGAAAACAATTTGCCCTACGTGAATTTACAGGCGAGCCTTTAACAAGAGGAAAACGTGACGGAAAATCGAGTGCAATCGAAAAAATTAGACGATACATTTTCAGGGCGGATGGCGATTGGCGAATTTCGCGGTGTTGTTTTTTATGATAACGGTACGGTACTTACGCTGTGTTTTTATTTTGATTGAAATTATGTACCTAATCGATACTTGTAGCATACAAATATAACTGCTAGATATGAATTTTACGCCTGGTTTCGGAACGAAAATCAACACCAAAATTTGATAACGAATTGTCAAGAGATTTCAAACTGTTGTGATTGGTTAGTTTAATTAATAACAGGCAATCCAGTTACTCCATTTCTTCCTGTGGGTGTCGTAAAAGGCGACTAAGGGACTTACTAGAGAATGGGCAGCAGCGTTCTCTATGCATTTTACCACCATACTGCGATCGCCAACCCGCCTGCCAAGCGTGGCGATTATGGCAAAGCCCCCCAAATTGGGGGAGGCCTAAGTCCAGCAGTGGACGTCTTACGGCTGAAATGATGATGATGATGAATCCAGTTACTTGACTAGCGTTTAATATTTACACGTATTTAGTGAGATGGTTGATAGTAGGTTGCTCTCACAAGCCTGACCCATGTTACAGTAATTTCCCCTCACTCGACGCTGCCCAAGTGCTGCCCCCTCTACCGAGTGCGTCATGGCGTTTACCCTCAACTTGATACTACAATAATCAATTGAGAGACTATTATCCGGGAGTGAATAGCGGACTCGCGGCCACCGTAGGCGCGAGCTTGCGGGCGGCGGGCAATGGGTAGCTCACCGCCCGGTAAGGACCAGGCTCGGGTCGACGGCGCGTAGTGTTCCACGCGCGCCTCAAAGCGCGAGATGTCAGCAACACTGAAGGGGTCTGCTAGGACCGATGCCTGCCAGGGTCGCGAGATTGTTCGAAAGAGATACCGTGACCCTGGCACATTGGCAACTGAAGGAACACGGGTGGGTTTTAGTCAGTAAAAGTCTGACACGCCCTCCCGCTCCGCACAGAGCGGGAAAAGTCATTTGATGATTTCCCATCCAAAAAAAAAAGAGACTAGGTATTATCACTCAACTTTTAATCTAAGACGAATACATTAAAGCCGAACATCCCTCCATTGCTCCATCCAGATAGACATTGTTCAACTGAATACGCATGTTGCGAGCACGTGTAACGGATCCTGTGAACTTTCAAGCTGTGATTCGAAGAAATACTGTCTGAACCATTATAACTCTTGCAAGACGATATGCAAACTAGACTCGAAATAGTTCAGTCTTGAGCCTAAACAAACGATAGACAGAATAATTACATAACATAGCGTCACGCCTTGTTTCCTCGAAGGGTTGGGCAGAGGTGTACCTAAAGTACACCCACATTTCGCCTGTTAACAGGCAGACGGAATAATATACACGTTTTAACACTAGAAGTGCGGGCGTCCCATATTCGACCCATTTCGATGTTCTTCCTGCTCTAATTAATATTTTATTATGCAATAATCGTAACTTTTACTACTTTTTATGAAATATGATGATTATTATATTTATTATTTATACCAGACTTCAACCACGTAATTGCATTATACATATTTTTTTATCCAAATTTACCTCAGTCGGTATATTCAGCGGTCCTAGTGTTATAAAAAAATTATAATAATTAAAAAAATTACATACATACACATTCCACGGGCGGTCGCATTGCCAACACAAGACAACTTTTGGAGGAATGGCTACTTTGTCGATTTTGAATCAAAACGTACCAATTGTCTAATTCATATTCCTGGAGTGGTCGATTCGCAAGTAAATAATTTTAATTCGTTGTTTAGTTTAGAAGAACAGCAGCGGCCTAACAGACAGAAAAGCGAGCAGATAAACCAGATTCAAAACTATTTCCAATATTTGGAGTCGAATATTGGAAATAGTTTTGAATCTGGTTTATTGGTTGTATTGAAATGACAGACTCGAAGGTGTGCATAACTGTAAAATTAAGAATTTTGAGTTAGTTCCCTTTAGATCTAGGGGTGCGATATATTTACAACGAAACTTATTTTTATTAATTTACTTTTTCAAAGTATATATTTATGTCTTTGTGCGAGTCAGAGTATTTACTTTTTCTTTTCTTAACTTATTAGCAATTATAATCATGAAATAATAGCAAAAAAAATTATTTTACATTTTAATATAGTGTTTTTTTACTATCATTCATACATGTAGGTATATCACTGGTGCCAAACATATCTTTAAATACAGCCCCCGCCCAGAACCTTGTGTGTTCTCTCTTAGAAAATAAATAATTATGCAAATCATTATTCCGTAAGTAATATATCAAAACTTGCTATCACGGTACAAATTCATTTATTATTATGTACCAGGAACTGAAACCAAAGTAAAGCCAAAACTCACAAAACTCACTTGCGAAGTTAAGGAAGTTTATCAATTCTTGTGAACTTGCTCTTATGATAACGTTATATTATAGCCCATTGCCTCGGTAGGCAATTGACCATATGGATGAACTTTTCATGTCGTTTTATATAACTTTGTGAACCCCTAGCTTTATGGGGTTTAGCAAATGAGGTTAGGTTTGATAGCGGAAATATTTCCGGATGTGAATGTTTGTTTGTGATGTTCTCTTCTTCTCATAAAATCTTTGATAGAAAGTCATCAATTTGTAAACCATCGATTATACTTGTACTAGGTGTGAGTTCACCACAATACGTTATAAAAGTGTTCATGATCTTTCTTGCCCGGTCTTCTCCATAGGTACCAACGCTTTAAAATGAGCAACTAGCTTCATTTTTCTGACTTACCGCCACTTGACAATTCAAAATTATTATTTTATTTGAAATAAATGCTTTGAGTTTGAGTTTTAGTTTGAGTTTGAATAGTTAAGTGAAACTGGTGAAGACCAAATATGCAAACTTTAGCGAGGCAGTCTCTAGTCTCGCTATCCTAATTAATCTACAGTTAATAAAGCAGTAAAGATTGTTTTTAAGGAAGTAATCTCTAGAACTACAATTCAAAGAATATTTCAAAGAATATTTTTGGATTTTATAGCCCAATTCTTGAGAAATGTTATATGAGACCCTTAGGAGCCGAGCAAATTGAAGAAAAAAGTCGGAAAGGACGCTTTATGAAGTTCATAATCGACTTCATTCATTTCGTTCGTTTTCGTATTCGTTCATTAACTGAAACGATTTCTATCATTCTTAATATTGGTAATTTTTCTCCAAATAATCATTTTAAACATGCAAATTACAGTCACTCCCGCTGCACAGTAAAACAAACCAAAATGGGCGAAGTATGTACCTACTACGCTTCCCTTATGACGTGTAAGGCTGTGTGCGTACATAGATTTGTAATGTGACCACAGTTTTCGTCCTCAACTTAAAAAAAGAAATTAAATATATGAACAGTATTTTATCCGTAATAATAAAAATTCACTGTTTATATTAAGATTACATCATAATATTCTAATTCGGTTGATTGGTTCCGAAACATGTTGTATAAGCATTGGATTAGCAATATGCTTCATAATTATTCAAATTCCGATTAACTCTAGATTACTAAACTATCCTACAAGTGACGTTGTTACTAAACATTCGTAAAAAATACGACAGGAAAATAAAACAATAAATCTACGAATTATATATATTTTTTTTTTTTTGAAATTACAATTCTTTGGGTTTAAGAGATCACATAATAATGAAAATAGTTCACATTTTTTTTTTGCTCTACACATTTTAAACGGGACGCGGGAACGACGCGAACCTTGTTTTTTCCAGGAATCATGATTTTTCCGTCGTAAATTTTACGATAGTTTAGTAATCTAGGGTTAAGAACGTGTTACGTAATTAGTTAATTTTATTGGAGTGACAGACTGAGGGAAATTATGCACCAACGTAAAGGAAAAAGATGCCAATTATTGCAAAAGCAATCATGTGATCGACATGATGACATCATTTATTATATACGTAGGGGATGATGATTCCAACTCAATGATGATAAAAGCTTAACTGACGACAGTGACTACAATGAAATGGCCACCTAGAAAGAAGAAAATAAAAGAAAGAAAAATTGTTTATTCTGCACAAACAAAACGCACATTACAAGATAAACCTCTCGCACCAACGCGACGCCGCGTCCTCATCTGGTTTTCACGTCACCCACGACGACTTAATGGAAGGAGTTTTAAAATTATTTTAAATTTTTGGAATTATATTAAACATTCTACACTGTATATGTTTTTTGTACAATCAACATATTTTTACTTCTATTTAATGATATTATATCTAACATATTTATTCAATGTACCTACCAATAACCAATAAACGAGGCCGCGAGCGGAAGGCTGTTTTAAAAACAATAGGCCTAGTACTTTCGTGCGGGAGTGTACCCATGCGCAAACATACCCCCTACACTTTCTTCCAGCGTTCTTTTTACACGACGCGTACTATAAAATGATCATAAAACAAAACATTTCTGCAAATGTGGAATGTGTTTTTTTTTTGTCTCTGTAATAATACCGCGTGAAGTGGCAATTACATTTTATTTTTTTCTTCACTGTAGGCAAATCAATCTTGTTTGTTTCTGAAGCGTGAATGCTACCGAAATATTTTGTAAAGACAAAACTCAAAGAATTCAAATCGTCATATAAAAGGCACTTTTGAAGGTCAACGAACATTCAAAAGGATTTATCCTAGTCCCCCCTTCAAAAGGTAGTTTCGTATGGACAAGAATTGGTAAAAAAAACTCCACCCTTACTCTTTTAAAATGTGTTACAATATTTTAGATACTTAAAATATAAAATTATAGTAGGTACGTAAAAACGATGCACCTAGAATAGAATGAATATACCACAGTAGATACAAAGTATTAAAAAAAAAAAACAATGGCAGATAAACTAATTATATAATAGATACTAATAAATAACGTCGAAATTAATGACTGACAATCAAATAGTTATCCCATGAATAATCCTTTATTCTATCCCGGCTATAACTAAAACTGAATGCATTTGAATACTTCAATGATGAAATATCACGTTAAACCTAAAACCAAAATTGGAAACGCAATATTCACATATTGGAGCAATTTATGTGCTGTCATGAAAAATTGAAAAAAACCTGAGCGGTGTCCGAAACGCAAATAGAAGGAAAAACACCACATGCAAAATGGCTTGTTAAATTCTATTACGAAGGTTTTTAAGTTAAACTAAACCAAATTCCAACATAAAAACATCTCTATGAGTTCTAACTCTCGACTTAAAGGCTTTCGTATTTTTAATTTTCATCTTTCATTTCACACGACCAGAGGGACAATTCTTGTAATTACAATATCGTTCACAATCTGATCTCATTCTCAATGTGTCAAGTTTTTGACATTTTATTGTCAACGAGATGAAACTGCGACTAAATTTTGAACGTTTTTAATTATGAGAATTGGCCAATTGATGACAACTTGAATCTATTAAAAATAGTTTCTAGACAAGTTTAGACTTAGAAGTGTATACTTTTATGTCTAAATCTGATCTGTCTAAACGTTTTCATTTAATTAGCTATATTAAATGCCATGCTTTCAAGAAACTTCATTTTGTTTGTATTATAATTTCAAAGAAATAATTTATACAGAAAACTTAAACACAGGTAGGTAAGGTACAACTGAAACCACAAAGATATCTTGTATGAAAGTAAACAACGCTAAGTGGATTAGAACAGGCTGCATGCCTTGATATCATAGCCTAATTAGTATAATGCACAAGACAAAGACACCTGTACAAAATGCTTATAATATCTGCACACTTTCCTTGCAGGTTTGCATTTTGAACTAAACAGGACTTGGAGCAACTTAAACAATACGTTGAACAAAAATCTCGTGAAGAATGTATATATGTCTCAGAAAAAAAAATCCAAGTTGTATTGCTTCCATCAACCTACACAGAACTCGCGTGGTAATTTATGGCCCACTATGGCCTGTGTCCAAGAAGTAGGAATATTTTCGGTCGACCATACAAAAATATAATCGGCCTAAAAATTTCCCACTGCCGTTTAATATATTTCAGCCTAAGCTTAAAGATAAGTATGAGCTTATGCTTAAGCTAAAATATATATTTAGGCAAAGTGATAAATGAGGAATCAATCTGCCTAGCCTTTTTACTAAATATGTTGGGTTTTGCTTCCTGTCTAACCGAATGTAACTTATTATATACCAATATTTTACGTGGATCGGCAGCCTATCTGACCCGATCTGACAGTTACTAGTAACACGATAACCCTTGGTAAGATTGGTTGGCACGGAGGGTTCTCAATATATAATATAATGGATCATCTCCTATCTACGAACCAAACGCATCTAGCGTAGCTTTTCCTTCGATAGACCAGTACGGCTGTTACCATTTAGTCACGAGCCTACAAAGTTATAAACGATAAAACAAGACAGGAAAATACAATGAATAGTAGGTACTTAAATTTCTGCCGGGGTCGCGAGATTGTTCGAAAGAGATACCGTGACCCTGGCACACGGGCAACTGAAGGAACACGGGTGGGTTTTAGTCAGTAAAAGTCTGACACGCCCTTCCACTCCGCCCAGAGCGGGAGAAGTGATTTGATGATTTCCCATCAAAAAAAAAAAAGTACTTAACATTTCACATAAGCCGAATCATGGAATGAAAAGACATTACGATAGTAATAAAAATTTGTCTGTGTGCAAACCGCTAGAGGTAGGATATAGCAATGTGTAACGAATACTGAACTAGTCTGGCTTTCAATATCGTCTGTAATTCCCTTGTCGAAAATGTAATGATCAAACATAATCTTTTGGAAAACAAAGTAATAATAGTGATTTTCATAATAATAAATGTATCAAGATATGATACGAATGCTTGCGTTCACTTACACTCCCCTTTCCAAGATTTAAATTAAGACAGCAAGTGGGTATCTACTAGAAAAAGGTAGAGAGGTCATGATTACTTGGAAATGATTCTTAAATCTACTAACCATTTCTGCAAAATACATTATTAGTTTCTGATTCATATTTATGTTAATAATATGGTTATTATTTGCAAACCATTTTCAAAACTCATCTACGTACCTACATGATCTTTCAAAATTTTACAATGACATTAAGCGGACAAATTACAGGACACAACCTTACGAATCAGGGGCAGGATCGCTAGTTAAACTATAAGTCCAAGTTTGCTTACGATGTTTTACTTTCTCCTATGTTAGTAATATACAAGATAAACTCAGACAGTACTACAATCAAGACAAGTAGTACTTGTCTATAAGTGTAACTCATGTAATTTCATCCTATCAACAAGTATTGGACTATCATGACGTAGGTAATACCATTAAACCGTACCTGTATTTCTCCTAAAATACAGGTACTTTAACCTAGCTCTGGAGCCAGGGTCTCAAATTTTCTGTAACCTGTTTTTATGGCAATAAAGAAATTTATTTATTGAACACTTTTAACAGAATCCTGGACCCTGGCTAACAACAACTGATTTCAGATTGAAACGGTGGGTCGGAAACTGAATTTTACCTGAAAAAGTACAAATAAATAATTTAAAGCTAAAAATAGTGATATAACACGATCTAAGGAAATTCAATAAAAAAGAGTGAATTGTGGTTTATAAATAGAAAACGCCTCTTCCTCTTATCAGACGCACATTTAGAGGTTTTTTGTGACTGAGATGAAAGAGGAACAATAAGTTCAAAGGTCCTTTCAAGTTTTAATTACTTTGGGAATTTACGTTATCTAAGCGTTCTGACTTTGAAATGTAAATAGCAGGCTAAATACGTAACACAGTTGTTTTCTGGATTTAAAGTTTTAACTAGAATATACTGCGAATTGTTATGGCAATTAGGGGATATCTTTTCATTGACTGGCCTGTTAGTCTAGTGGTTAGTGACCCTGACTGCTAAGACTGAGGTCGTGGATTCGATTCCCACCCAGGACAAATCTTTGTGTCATGAGCACAATCATTTGTTCTGTGTCTGGGTGTAATTTATCTATAATATGTATGTATTTAGAAATATATAAGTATGTTTATCAGTTGTCTGGTTACCATAGTACAGGCTCTGCCTAGTTTGGGATCAGATAACAGTGTGTTGGTTGTCCTAAGATATATTATTATTATTATTACTGATACGTGAATGAATGAAACAGTAATCTTATCTATACGAATTGTATACACAGTGACAAGGACATGGACGTACAAACTTTAATCATGAATTCAGCACACAATCCTACGCCCTCCAACTTAGAACTGTTCGTTGAGAACTAAAAAAAAATTTGTTGTTGCATAGAAAAGTGCAACCCTTCACGGTCAAAATGTATGGTAGAGCAATTTCGTTGTTATTTTGGTTGTTTATTTTGGTTTCAGTTTCCTCGCCTTTTCGCCTTTATTGCTATTAATGGTCGTTGCTCTCTAGTTTGTGAACCGTATTACGCTCGCTTTCGCACCGAAATCGTATAACTTTCTAAATATAATTGTGTTTCAGAATAACTCTACAGGTTTAGTGAATACAGTCCTTTGGTACCTACACTCAGAAATTAATATCTTTCGTACTTCTTTCATGTCCTCGTGAATTTTCAGCCTATTTTATTGGTAAATAATGTATAACTAAGATAATAAGTGCAACAAAAAGTATGATAGGTTATTTCCCATATGTAAAATTTTACCCATAGAGAATAAAGTGGATTATTTGGTAGGTCTAGAAAATTATTATAATGATGAATATAAAGTTGTACCGTGTGGTGTCGGACGTAAAGAATAACTCCACCCCATTTCTTCCCGTGGGTGTCGTAAAAGGCGACTAAGGGACTTACTAGAGAATGGGCAGCAGCGTTCTCTATGCATTTTACCACCATACTGCGATCGCCAACCCGCCTGCCAAGCGTGGCGATTATGGCAAAGCCCCCCAAATTGAGGGAGGCCTAAGTCCAGCAGTGGACGTCTTACGGCTGAAATGATGATGATGATGATGAATATAAAGTTAATGTTAAAAACAAGTACAACACACGTAGGGTTAGAGAGAACAGACTGGTACAGCCACAGATAACAAATTATTATAGTAAGAGAACATCGAAGTGCTTGGTACCTAAAGTATTTAACAAAATAGATTTAATAAGAGAAAGAGTAAAAATTTGTAAGGGATCACTTAGAACAAAATTGAAAAACTTTTTACAGGATAGCAAGCAGAAATAAATGTATTGTAGAAGATTAAACCGGCACCCTAAGTGCGTAACACACTATTAATCAGAGTCTGAATCATTTTGAACATTGTTGCTAATCTTTCTTACATAAAATGTTCGTAAAAACTGTCTGCTGTTGACGAATTATCGAAAGGAAAGGGGATTTCTACTGGTGGTGTATTACGCAATTACCCCCTGTGAACCATTTAATATATAAGTAGTGTTTAAGTAAGTCTTAGTTATGTAAGTTTCATTGTTATTATAAAGAATACCTCTCGCCATCAAACGTAAAAGTTTGGCGAGTTTAGAATTAAGTTGCAAAACTGTACTTTACTTTCATTAAATAAAAATATTTAAAAAAAAAATCTACATTTATTTGTACAAAATCTGTTATCGTTAAACACTTTTTACGCAGTGGTGGCCAAGTGGTACCGACCGGCACCCTAATTGCGAAACGCACAATTTATCAGAATCCGAATGGGATTGAAAATTAGGTATTTCTAAACCATTGCGTCATTTGTTCGAATACATTGTTGGCTGAGCAACGTAAATAACGCAATGAATGTTGTTTAGCTATGAATATTAAACCAATTCCTACCGATAAAAAGTTCCGCAATTACCCTATGTGACTTACGAGTTATAAGTCGTTGGTTTGAACCAAAGCAGGCACTTTAATTTGTGTAAATTATTTCATCACTACTCTCAAAACAGTGAAGGAAAACATTGTGAGGAAACCGACATGTCTTATAACCAAAAATTAGAACATATGTTACATCTACCAAACCGCACTGGGCCTTCGTGTTCGATTATGGCTCACTCCCCCTCACCGATAGGAGGCCTGTGTCCCATCACTGGGAGCATTATAGGCTGCCGCTAATGATACGAGTATTTAACAGTAAGATATTCAAGTAACAGCAAGATATTCAGGCGGATGGTTTGTGTATTATTATTTATTCCGAATTTTAGCTCCATTATTGATAATGGAGGTCCTCGTGTATAGAAATCAAGTTATTCCTACATAATTGGAGGCAACGACAGCGTCAAAAAAAATGTGTCTGCATATATGCATTTGACAGATTTATTTTTGACGCTGTCGCATTGCATAGCATAGGGATTTTAGAGACCTAGTTCCTTTTGTATGTACCTACATTTGTCATTGAAATTACACGTATGTAAAATACTAATATACCGGATGACATTTTTTACCGTCTCGACCTTCATGTGGTGTGTTGTGTAACTAGAATAGAAGGCAGGAAGGCCTTCAGATTCATCGCAGGTGACTAAAGGAGCGCGGGACGCGGGCGGACGGGGATGCGTGTGCGGCTCGTGCGCCTGCGAAAGATCAATGAGGCCGCCTATCAGCCAGCTTCAAGGGGTAGGACCGCGCTCCGAAATCAATGATACATGCCGCGCATTGAGTAGGGTGCGTATGATTTGAGTTTCGATAGTTTTTTTTTTTTTTTGTTTTTTTTTTCAAATTTCTGTTTTTGTTGTTCTAGTATGTAAATGTTACTTTAAATGTGTAGTATTTATTGCTAGATCAATTTAATTACATGTTATTCAAAAATAAAAATAATAAAAATTTCTATGCCAAAAGCTTCTACTCCGTTCACCTATTACCCCCATTTTTTTTCAAGACGCTAAAAAAAGTCACCCAGTATGTACCAGTGGACGAGAACTTATTGACAAGATTCAGGTTTCAGTTAGACAGGTATGAAAAAAAAAAGATTATTTTTTTCCCCCTCAAAAAGATTCGTTGTCCACGATTTTTTTTTTTTTTTTGTTATCACTAACTTACATTTGTAGTTAGAGAACTGATTGTAGCGTATATCGATTTATGGGAGAACTTTATTTCAACTACAATTTTAAGTTTGTTCTTGGGATAAATGCGTCCCAACTTCGGTACTCTCATAGAGTGTGGACCAAGCACACAGTTGGCTGATTTTAAAACAATATTAACAGTTTATAAATGAGTATTTCTTATTTATATTAGCTTCTTCATTTATTAAGCTTTACACGAAGAAGTATCCAAACTTCTCTTCGGAAAACTACAACTCAAAACTTCTTAATGTTACAAGTTTTAGCTTGAAGACAATTATGAGATCTATCTTATTACGTAATTAGATTTCTTAATCCTAACTTAAGATTTCATAGAATAACAATTGTAGCGGCGAAAGTTTGTAGCGTGGAAACATTCACTGATAAATGTAGACAAACCTTCAAGTTGTAAGAAAATTAGTTTACTTTTCTCAAGCGCTACTGATTAAAGCTTACAATTAGTAGGTGTTCTACAACAAACTACATTACTTAAACCGTCCGTAGAAAACTCAGCACCTCGGAATATTCTTAACTTATTTGCAACAAGGACAGATTGTAAATTATTTCGTCGCTGAGAAACTCTTGCGCGAAGTTCGTTCATTAAATTCAACGCACACGTGTAACAAGTAGCAGTCACCAGTTTATTTACTCAGTCTGTTAATCAATCTAAGCAACATTGAGCAAAAACTATTACTAGGAAACAAGCTTTACTTTTTGGTGTGAAAAATCGCAGCAACGCGCTATGTAACGCACACTAAATAGGTACATGCGATGGTACATATAGAAGTTGTAGAGGTACGAGCTAAGCTTCAACATTTACATTTGTATTTATTTATTTATTTTATTATTTATGTACACACAGTAAAATACAGAGTGATAAGGCATAGTAAAAGAATAGTATTTATCGAAAACTTAAAACAATGTATCTCCAATATGTTCATGACCAGAAGGTTGCCAGGTATGGTCCAGTACAAAAAGCACGGTGAGTAAAAATGAATCTCAGATTCTTTAAGCGTCTTTTACAGGCGTTAAGTACGTATGCGTTGACCTTAAGCTCGGTGCATAGGAAACAGACTTTATTAAACGAAGCGAAGACAGACTTCCAGCCTTCACTTCATGTTTTTAAGTAAGCCGCATTCATTTCACTGCCTTTGTACAACTTTGGCGTCAATGCGGTGCACGCTCTAAAGTTTCTGTGTCATGGAATATAATTCAATTTATTTCAGTTCGCCTTCTTGCTTTGGTGTCATACATTTTCTGTTTGCATAAAGCTGTGAATATTGTTTTGCAGCCAACGTGTAAAGCAAACTTTCTATAAATATATAGAAATTAGATGAGCATGAGCAACGGCTTTTAGTTAAGTACTGTATTCGCGAACAGAGTATACAAAATTTGGCTCTGCATTGCACGTAGCCTGGCATTGAGCAATGCACATCCACACTTCCACACTAATATTATAAATGCAAAAGTAACTGTCTATCTGTCTGTCTGTCTCGCTTTCCTGCTAAAACTACTGAACTGAATTTAAATGAAATTTGGTACACAGATAGTTTAGAGCCTGAGAAAGGGCATAGGCTACTTTTTATCCCGGTAGTACGATCCCGCGGGATATTTTCCAACCTCCACGCGGGCAAAGCCGCTGGCAAAAGCTAGTAGTATATATTGCTCCTTTTTAAATCAATGCTTCCATGCTGTGTCCCACAAAACTGTACGCCGATAAGAGTAAATTCTAAAAGTTGGCGATGACGTATGTAGCTGTCAAATATTTTGCTATTTTAATTAATTTTTCAATATGGTACCCTGATTTATGATAAACTAAAATAAGAGCTGCGATAGACCTTTTATGTTCAACATTACAGCTAAGCGAGAGTAACAGCTGTCATTTTGTTCCATCAAATAAAAATAAGAGCTTAAGTGAAATTATGGAATAACCTTCTAGTGCGAAATATTGACGACGTTCTGAACGCACGGTCTAAGAAATAAAGTTACAAAATTAAGAAGACGTGGTTCGAGTCCGTGCCATTTGTTTTCGTGAAAACATTTGGTAGTAACTCTAACCTGACCTGACCTAGTAAGAGCAGAACCCACAATAATCCAAGCAAGCAAAATCGAAATCATAATTTTGCCAAGCAAAATCACGCCAAGGATACCAACCATAAATGAAAGTTCTCATTCATATCAAACTAATCGTACTTAACGATGTTATTCTCTAACTCAGCCCAGTGTATCGAGCACAATTGCGTAACGACTGAGGGCAGCGGGTCCACAGATGGCACAACTAAGCAGATCAATGAGCGAGGGAAGCGAGCTCTAAGTCAAGCAAGTGCAACATATAAGCATCTTCTTAAATCGAGCGAGCGAAGCGGGCCCACCTACTCCACAAGACAGCTTTCAAACCAGATAAACGAGTAGAGCGAGCCTTCACCGCAAAAGCGAGAGAAGGAATACTTCTCTCTCGAAGTGAGCCCACCATCGCCACAAATGAGCGAATCGTAGCGAATCGCAGCGAAGCGTGCTCACTATTTTTAAATGTGTGCATGCTTTGTTCACTAGTAATCAAAGAAGGCTCGCTTATCTTGGTTTCCTTATAATAAAGGCTCACGTTGGTCGCTATACGCATGTGAATGCGTGCCCCTTCCACTTGTGGGGAAGTTAAGGTCGTACCGTTCGCTTGTTTTGGTAATGAGCTTACTTCACGTGCTGATCTTGCAAGCTTTAGGCGCTCTTCTCATATAAAAGCTTGCACTTCCCACTCGTAGGGTAGTTCAGCTCACTTCACTCGCTCGATTTGGTAATGGGACTGCTTCACGTGCTGATTTAGTGAACGCTCGCTTCGCTCGCTCTTCTTTTAGATAAATGTGCTCAACTTGTTCGTCTTGTGAGAAGTTTTCTCAATTCAAAACTAACCTGCCTTACCGATAACTGGTTTAAGCGAAGTGTAATATTCCCTGTCTGTGCAAGTTTTTCACCAGTAATTGCCGTGATATGCTCGCTTTGCTTACTTAGATCACGCGGCTGTTACAGTTCCAACCAAGCTCTCACCTGTATCCCTAGAGAGGTCTTCTCATTCTGTTTACTGCTATTGAAACTCATGCATAATGCACGATGTCTTGGCGCTATATATTAAAAACCGGCCAAGTGCGAGTCGGACTCGCGCACCGAGGGTTCCGTACAAACCTGCAGGTATTCACGTTTTATGCATAAGGTTTATGATTATGAAATCAAAGGTTTTAAAAAAAAAAAATATATTTGAGTTGACTGAATGAAAGGTAAATTGTGGTTTACGATTTATGACGTATTAAAAAAAAACTAATTACTCGATCTCGTTCAAACCAATTTTCAGTGAAAGTTTACATGGTATTGTATATCATATATTTTTTTTAGTTTTATCATTCCCTTATTTTAGAAGTTACGGGGGGGGGGGGGATTTTACCACTTTGGAAGTGTCTGTCGCGCAAACTATTCAGTTTAGAAAAAAATGATATTAAAAACATCAATATCATTTTTGAAGTCCTATCCATAGATATCCCACACGTATGGGTTTGATGAAAAAATGTTTTTGAGTTTCCGTTCTATGTATGGGGAACCCCAAATATTATTGTTTTTTTTTCTATTTTTGTGTGAAAATCTTAATGCGGTTCACAGAGTACATCTACTTACCAAGTTTCAACAGCATAGCTCTTATAGTTTCGGAAAAAAGTGGCTGTGACATACTCGGACAGACAGACAGAAAGACGGACAGACAGACATGACGAATCTATAAGGGTTCCGTTTTTTGCCATTTGGCAACGGAACCCTAATAAAAAAGATGACGATTTTTTACATATATTTTTAGTTTTCCGGTGCTAGCCTGGCTTTTTATTAACACGCTTTTATTAGCTTCAACTGTATGTTTGTTCGTATGTTTGTAACTGGCTCCTTTGGACTTTGAGCCACTTTCATCATCAGCCTATAGCAGTCCACTGCTGGACATAAACCTCCCCAATTGCACGCCATTTTGCTCGATTTTCGGCAACTCTCATCCAGTTGCTACCAGCCACCCTGCGAAGCCACTCTAAACGGTCAGAATTCATTTAAACTTTGTAGAGTTGTCGAGAACCGATGACAATACAATAATTTCATAAATTTTCCTTTGGCAGGGTTACCAGGATGAGGGGTTTACATCGGCATAGACTCGACGATGAATTACCTGGGACTTGTCTTTGACAGCCGGTGGAGCATTTCCAACGTTTGGCTCTCAGACTGGAGCGGGCCAGGGCTACCTTAAAGCGGCTCCTGCCCAATCTAGGGAGTCCAAACGCCTCCTGCCGGAGGCTCTACGCGGGGATCGGGCCGTACAGGGCCCTTTACGGGGCAACGGTGTGGGCACCCTCATTGAGGCTGCGCCCAGCGCGCCGGTTGAGTGCGTCCCAGAGGGTCATGGCCATCCAACTAGTTCGGGAATACCACACGGTCTCCTGTAAGGCGATGAGCCACCTTGCTGGATTGCCGCTATGGGATCTGTAGGCAATAGTCCTCGTGCATATGTGCGAGTGGCACGAGGAGGCAAAACGCCGGGGCGAAACACCACTGCCGCGAGAAATCACGGCACGGTGGTCAGAGTTCCGGCAGGATCTCATGGCGACATGGCGGGTACGATAGTCGCAACCCAGTGCTGGGTACGCCACAATTGCGGCGGCAAGTCCCGTGTTTGTGGAGTAGCTAGCGAGGCGCCACGGCGTCCTCACCTTCCGTATAACGCAGGTCCTCACCGGGCATGGCTGCTTCGGGAGGTTCCTGTTCAAGATAAGGTGGGAGGAAACGCCCGGGTGTTTCCATTGCGTGGATCGTCTGCAAGACACGGTGGAGCATACGGTGGAGGTGTGCCCTGCCTGGGCGGAGTACCGCCGTCTCCTCGTGGAGGCGATCGGCGGCGGCGACCTCTCGCGTCTGACCCTGGTGTAGGCCATGGTACGGACCGAGAGGGTATGGGAAGCCGTTACCGTTTTTCGGGAGGGCGCACAGACGCCAAAATATGACTGAAAGAGCTGCAAATATCACACAGTACACACCGGAAGTAATATGCGCACTCTTACTAACTGCGCACTCCAGCACCACCTGATCCTATAGGTATTTTTTTCTGTAGTTTGGTGAAAAAGTTTTATGATTCTAAGAATTAAGAGCTAAAACATTGTATTTATTTACTTAACCATTTATGTAAAATTAATAACAAACAAGAAGAAATAAAATAGGTACAAAAGTGATGATTATTTCTTAAAATATCTCTACTAGCATTTCATCTGCGACTAGCTTCTGCCCGCGACTTCGTCCGCGTCAAATTTTTGTTCCCCTGACCCTTCCCGTCGCCTCGAATTGCCTGCCAGTTTTCGTCCATTTTTCGTTGATTGTAGCATGATGTTATATAGCCTATAGCCTTCCTCAATAAATAGGCTTACACAAGAATATTTATTCAATTCAGACCTGTAGTTCCTGAGATTACCGCGTTCAACCAAACAAACAAACTCTTCAGCTTCATAATTTAGTATAGAAGTATATATTAAAAAACTTATAACTAGTATTTCCAAGTTTTTGTTATTCAAATTCCATTCGTTGGCATATTGCTATTTTATGTACCGATCTGCCCACGCAGCCGTATTCTATGAAAAATTTCAAATTGAAATAAAAGTTACACGCGTGAGTAACTTTTAAACGCAATAAAATTAGGAGTCTCTGGAATAGCGTTTCATGAAAGAATTCTAAGCATGTATATTTTACAGAAACCTTAAATTAAAACCCAGGATATTTAGTACGCTTTAATATCGAAGGTGGAAAGGAAAAACAAATGTAGCGCTATTTGGCCAACTGTTCTGCAGTGCTGATTAAAATTTAATTGTTTGTTTAAAATGATTGTAACTTTCTCATATTTGTACTTTAAATGAAATCAAAAAGTTTTTCTGATTAGCTTCTAACCTAGACACTTCAATAGAGAATCAAAAACTCTATCGAGCTGTATAGAGAACTAGTTTTGAACCAAAAAAGTGGCGTTTCATTTGTTTTGCCTTTCCACCGTCGATATAACGTAGGTTAAATTTTTAATAGGGCGATAATGAAGTTTTGCTCCTATCTACCCTATGTAAAGTAATGCCGTGGTCAAATATTTATTAACCTATAAAGACTTACTGTCCATTTTGCGCCCACAGATATCAAATATCGTGTGTATCATTAGTACTTTATTCACTCTTCATTTTTCACCAGTGAGGATAAAAATAAACAATTTCCTTTGAGACGGGAGACGTGTGTTCATGGCGCTAAAACAACTCTTATGCATAAGAGTAAAAGTATCTTTTGCATGGCTCCGACCATTTTTAATAAAATGCCCAAATCGTGGAAAACATTAAATATTTCTCCTCTGAAGAGTAAATTAAAGAAAATACTAACTGAAAGAGCGTATTATTGTATATCGGAATTTATGAAAGAGGATAATTTTCTCCGTTTTTGAGATGACAATGTTGTATTTTGGACATTATTTTTGTTAACCATTGTATCTTTTGGAATATTTGTAATTTTAGTGACATTTTATTTTATTTCATATTTTTATTGACCAACTAATTTAATTACTACTTTGACATTTAATTGTAATAAAAATACCTAATCTTTAATGAATAATGATGAAATGTAATTTTGATGAATATTATAACGGTTTATCCACCATCTCTTCCTACCAATTTGTACGCAACGATATGCGGCTGAACATGTCTGATCTTTTCTGTATCTCCTTATTTACTTGAATGCAATGTATGTACACCATGTTTAAACAAATAAAATTTACTGACTTACTTACTTACCTTCCTTCCATCTATGCAGCACCTACATCGTATAAACTACCAAAATAACTAGCTATACCAACAGTACTATGTGACATAAAAAATGTATAACCTAACTTGACTAATACTTCTGGTTGTTCTTAAACCAAAATATGACGTCGATAAGTTGATACATTTGAATGATCGAACAAAACAATATAACATTCCAGCCTACACTTTGTCATATTTTTGCCTAGTGAGGAAGAAAAAGATCAATTGATCACACTTCCCATTTGATCGAATACATTTCAAAATAAGTTATTCTTTCATAACTACTATTTCATGGAACACGATACGAGACACGACAAGTCACTCAAGCCACAGACGCGACGGGTATGTGGCATGTCTGAGTTATGTCGTGTCTTCAATAACAGCGGTATTAGACTGTTGTTATGTCATCCACAATTTGTCGTGCAAACGTCTTCATAATCCTTTGTGTACTTTAGAACAACGACATGGTTACACAGGAAGATTCGAAAAAATATATAGATATAGATTTGGCCTCGGAATGATCCATGTTCAAGTGTACGCATGCTGCCAGCTAAAAGGTCATTCAGTTGTTTCTCTAGCTTCTGGCTCAAGAGGCAGCGACTTGATACGACTTGTGCCAAACATTCTATTCCGTTCAGCCATTTTTGCGTTGACATACAAACTATTATTAGTGGCTATTATTGGTGGTGCAATTATTAATGTTTTAACATTGGATACTAGTATTCTGCGCAGCTATGGTAAAATTTGACAGGTATTTGCTATGTTGCCAACTTTCTAAATGCGCTCGCTTAACTCGCTGAGCTGTGACTGGAGCCAGTCACATAGTGTGAAGCAGCAATTACTCCCT
The DNA here is from genome assembly GCA_947507805.1 of Aporophyla nigra. Classification (NCBI taxonomy): domain Eukaryota; kingdom Metazoa; phylum Arthropoda; class Insecta; order Lepidoptera; family Noctuidae; genus Aporophyla; species Aporophyla nigra. Next base: position 13,324,667 of record OX382300.1, on the reverse strand, counting down.
TCAAATGTCGTAACTGTATGAAGTGGTCACTAAGCTACATGCACACTGTTGACTACTGTTGCCCTTCTGGCAAGCGCAATGGCTCTAAGAACGACTTACAATGTTCCAAGCAACTGCATTTAAGGACCACTCAGGGCTTGAATCCCAGCTTGTGACGTAGTTAAAACGAGTATTTATCTATGTTTTGGTTAGTAAAGTCACTTGAAGTATCAAACTCACTAACTATCATTTCTGGTTCTCTTGGAAAACTTGTTTTTAAAAATATGTCAGCAATATCTTTTTCATGACGTTTGAACTTTAACTCTAGATCTATTTGTAAGACCGCTTTTCCTTTGAGAGAAAGTCTGACGATAGTCCCTATTTAAGGTGACACATTGAGAAAACCGTGCTTTTTCTTTTAAGTGTATCTTTCTTACCGTATGATAGCAGAACTAAATATTAAAGTGTATGATTTTTGACTATATGATCTAGTATCCTGTAAAAGGAATACACGATACGATAAAATTTTCTCGATACAAAAAAATCGCAAAGTTCTATCCATGTTTATGATTTTTTTAGCCTCAAGGCGCAATGCGTTAGATTTATTAAACATAGTTTACTTTAAAACATTGATAATAATCTTATCTAAGTTTTTAACCCCCGACGGAAAAAGAGGGGTGTTATAAGTTTGACGTGTCTGTCTGTCTGTCGGTCTGTCTGTGCGTCGGTCTGTCTGTGTGTCTGTCTGTCTGTGGCATCATAGCTCCCGAACGGATGAAGCGATTTCAATTAATTTTTTTTTGTATTAAAGGTGACTTATGTGCGAGTGTTCTTAGACATGTTTGATGAAAATCGGTTGAGCCGTTTAAAAGTTGTGGGGGGTGAAAGTGGGGAAGAATAACCGAATGTCTACAAATATACTCGAGTGGGGTCTCAAATGAAAGCGCACTGAAAGAGAATATTGATGACTTAATCGAGAATGTTCAAGCTTCGCTTGATGAGAAAATTGGTGGTGGGAAAATTGGGACATGGAAATCCGATTGTCACGTGAGAGTATCAATGACTACATCTCAGTCTTTACAATTCTGCTAAAGATGATTTGTCATGTGGGTTATTATTAGGTTGGGGAAAAAGTCTTTTCGCATTATAGTATGTATGAACTTGTAATAAAATCTCTTTGGCTATACTATTTGTATCTGGCTGGTTTTGGTATCATTGAAATTTTAAATTTTAAAGAACATAATTCCAAATTCAAATTAGGAAAATGTGTGATTTTCATTTGTTTTTCGCACCGTTAAGATGAGTGCATCTAATGAAGAAATTCGATACATTTTAAAATTTTACTACAAAAAAGGTAAAAATGCAACGCAATCCGCGAAAAAAATTTGCGATGTTTATGGACCTAGTGTAGTGTCTGTGAGAGTAGCACAAATTTGGTTTAAGCGTTTTCAATCCGGAAATTTTGATGTCAAAGATGCACGTCGCTCTGGTCGCCCTATTACGGATAAAATGGATGCCATTTTTGAAAAAGTGGAGCAAGATCGGCATACCAGTAGTTACGACGTAGCTGAAGAACTGGAAATTGACCACAAAACAGTTTTGGCGCATTTGAAAAAAACTGGGTACACAAAAAAGCTCGACATTTGGGTACCTCACGAGCTCACTGAAAGAAACCTAATGAACCGTGTACTCATTTGTGATTCTTTATTACGACGTAATGAAAACGAACCATTTTTGAAGAAGCTGATAACTGGTGATGAAAAGTGGATTACGTATGACAAGAACGTGCGAAAAAGGTCGTGGTCAAAGGCCGGTCAGGCTTCACAGACTGTGGCGAAACCCGGGTTAACTCGCAACAAGGTGATGCTGTGTGTGTGGTGGGATTGGAAGGGCATTATTCATTATGAGCTGTTACCACCAGGCAGGACCATCGATTCTGAACTCTACTGCGAACAACTGATGAGATTAAAGCAAGAAGTTGAGAGAAAGCGGCCGGAATTAATCAACAGAAGGGGTGTGGTTTTTCATCATGATAACGCTAGACCTCACACATCTTTAGCCACCCAACAAAAATTAAGAGAGTTTGGCTGGGAGGTGTTAATGCATCCGCCGTATAGTCCTGACCTTGCACCTTCAGATTTCCACCTGTTTTGGTCTCTTCAGAATTCTTTAGGCAGTGTCAGGTTAACATCACGAGAGGACTGCCAAAACCACTTGTCACGGTATTTTGACCAGAAGTCCCAAAATTTCTATAGCAATGGGATCATGTCCCTACCTACAAGATGGCAAAAAGTTATCGAACAAAATGGTACCTACATACTTTAGTTAAATGTAAATAAACTTTATTAAAAAATGTTTTGAATTTTCTTAAAAAATGCTAAGAAACTTTTTCCCCAACCTAATAAATAGTTTTCTTTGGTCGAGCTCACAAACTGCTACACCATCCAAGGAAAAGGCCAAGCCTATGTAGCCTGAAACAGAGTAAAAATACTCTACTTAAGGCTACATAGGCTTGGCCTTTTGCGAAAGTACTTTTACCTAAGTAAACCACAGCTTTTTCAACTGTCGTGCCTTGCAACTTATATGCCGTAATCGCCCAACATAAAATGATAGGAAACATTGTTCTTTCAATATTTCCATATCCTCTAAGACCTTGAAAAGTTACATTATGTGGCCTTATCAGAATCCATCCATTCTCGTCAACACAACTCCGGCCGATAGTGGCATCATCAAATTGAATTGATATTGTTTTTGGAAGCTTCCCATCTTCCTGTTGGCCACGGCGAAGTTCTATGTATTTACAACTTAATAAAATCTACATTATAATATGTATACCTATAAAAAGTATAAAATAAAAAATTAAATTTAAAATTTAAAAAACCCCCGACACAAAAACCTAAAATCCCTTTAAAAAGTAAAAAATAATAAAAAAAACTCAATCTTGAAGTACCTAAGTATGTATTAATAATTTAAAAAAAAAATACGACGCGTTGGGGGACCGCTCTGCGAGGGCAGACGTCGTTGACGGTCGTATCCTAAATGCAATATTTCGAAGACATTTTATAAAAGTTTTCTTCAGTTAGGTAATAGACTATTTGTAAGTAAATTGTTAGGTTTGGAGCGGTCCCCCAACGCGACGTATTTTTTTTTTAAATTATTAATACATACTTAGGTACTTCAAGATTGAGTTTTTTTTATTATTTTTTACTTTTTAAAGGGATTTTAGGTTTTTGTGTCGGGGGTTTTTTAAATTTTAAATTTTTGTAAAACAGTTTTCATTTTAATAACACTTTTCATTCATAAAAGACGGCGATTCGTTTTGGCACATACGTTATTTTATTCCAGGCGCATACACATTATCGCCATCTCTTTTTTTGCCTATAATAAGTAGTCTCATCACTCTCGTTCGTTCATAAATCAGTCGCCCAGTAGGGCTCATCGACGACGGATCTATGTCACTTTTTTACAAATCGGTGCGATCAAAATTACGTTTTTTAAATATTTATGTCCACAGAAAAAGGTAGTAGTGAAGTATTTTGCTGTAAATATTTAATATAATAAATGTTGGCTTTCCAAAAACTTTATATTTAGACTGTATACTCGTATGTGTCTATTTTTGTGACTGTGAATAATATAACATTCTTTTTCTATTACTATTTAGTGACGACCTAAATTATGTATGACAATGGAAAGAACCATAAACCAAAATTGAACAGTACCTTCAAGGTTAGAAGTACCTGCACAGGGCAATTAATTAGTTCATTTTGCAGGAATTCAATACCAATAAGATGATGATAATAGTAAGAGGATTTCACCACCTTCACTAAAGCATTACAGCAACAATCTATTCTCACTTTGTAAAGTAATATTGAGTTAACACCCTATTTTTTTAGAGAAGAACGTCTGTTTTATCCCAAAAACTTATAATAATCGTTCATTTAGAAATAAATTAAAATATATGATTAGTTTTTAGGTTTGAAGTACGTCAACAATATATCTTTATGTCAAGTACTGACACTATAAATACAAGAGCACAACGAAGGAATAGAGTAGCATTACAAGTGTGAAAAAGGTGAGGTTTTATAACTGACTACGGCTCAAAGGAGGGTAATGATTTTACCACGCAAATGTATGGTGATCGGTGAAACGAAGTTGGAGTTTATCAATCTCTTATGTACCAACATCCATTTTATTTGTATACCTCTAGAAGATTAGTTCGATATTTTTAATTTCATGTCGTAAATAACAAAGGTATGCAAAATTTACCTTTTTGAAAATTACAAACAAAGCTACTATTACAAACAAAGCTACTACTTACACATTTCAATTTTCATGACGTTTAGCATTAACTTGACTCACAAAATAAACTATTATAAATCCTTGTAATACCTTATTTGCTTGTCCTTGAAGCTTCTTTATCATATATGACATTAAACATTTTCATTAGCCCGTTTATATCTTTACAGTAAAACTGAATCACCGTTTTGAGCAAAAATTGGGACAAAAGCTTTTTCTCTACATTTCTCTATATGATATGGAAAAGTAGTGCCCGTAGCCATTTTTTTTTTTCTTTGAGTCGAGATCCTAAAAGTTCTGCTGCAATTTTAGAAAGATCTGATTTACGCACTAAGTTGTTTAATTCTGGTTCTGTAAATAGCTGTGGCTCGGTTTTGTCGATAGAGAAATCAATCAGTCGACAGTCAATCACATTTACTAAATATTTTTAATAACTACCAACAAGTAAAATAACAGTCGAAAATAATAATTGTTCATCATCTTTTCCCAACTATTTTGGGGTCGGCTTCCAGTCTAACCGGATGTAGTTGAGTACCGGTATTTTACATGGAGCGACTGCCTATCTGACTTCCACAACCCTGTTCCTGGGTAATACGATACCCCTTGGTAAGACTGGTTGTCAGACTTTTGACGACCCGTAACGACTGTCTAAGATCTACGAAAGACAGTCGGGCCCAACTGCTTTTTTTTTGGATGGTGGATCATCAAATGACGTGTCCCGCTGTAGATGCAGCGGAAGGGCGTGTCAGACTTTTACTGACTAAAACCCACCCGTGTTCCTTCAGTTGCCCATATGCCAGGACCACGGTACCTCTTTCGAACTAATCTCGCGACGCTGGCAGGCGGACCAACGGCTTAACGTGCTTTCCGAGGCGTGGAAGGGTTTGTAAAGATAGTCACCCATCCACGGACCAACCGCGGCAAGCATAGCTTAACCTGAATGACCGACCCGTGCAGCTGTTTTAAATTAGCCACAAGCCCTTCCGAAAATAATAATTGTTATCGTATCATATCTGTACTATGGTAGCATTTATGAAGATTTCTACAAAATCTTACGTGATGGAATTTTTTCTTTATTTTTCCGTTAATCAGGACCTAGAGGTCCTGATTTCCAGGTGGAGGTCCTGATTCTAAAAGAAACCATTATTCGATTTCAATTAATTTTACCCATGCATATCATTAATCAAAATTTAAGTTTCAGGTTTGTAAATATTTTGTATTAGTTGTCTACTCCATAGTTTACTATGCGCAAAAATTTCAAAGACCGAGACAAATTAACGTCATTTGGCATGCAATTTTTTTTTTAAATATGTTGCCGTCTTTATCTTGCACTTTTATTTAAACAGTTGTGCGACGGTGACAAGAATAATTCTTAGCGAAAGGCCATGCTAAGTAACGTTTTTAAATTTCGGTCAGTGATAATTCCTTCGTTCCACTTTTGGCCACTGGTAAAATAAGTCATTAAAGTTTGTGACGATGACGTGTCGGCCGACCAATGAAGATAGATCCGCCACTCCCCGCGTGCGGGGGAAACAATCCAACTATCATTTATTTTCAAGGTGGGATCTTAAGCAGATATTTTATGTATATTTATCTCCAAAGCAAATCCAATCTGTGATCCACTTATGTTTTTTATTTATATTGGCAAGTATACCTAAACAACTACAAAAGTTTAACTCCAAAATCGATTTAAGATATCTTTGATATTATATTAACGGTCGTGGTAAATAAATAAGATCAAATATTACTAACAAATACTTTATTATTACTTTTACTTACAAACACACAACTTTTTACATATCATTCATTTCAGTTAAAGTATGTTTAAAGTTTATTTATACAGTCAGTATATTATCGAAACAAATACTTTTGGTACCTTTTAAATAGCACATAAAATATATACAAACATTTATTAAATGGCCATGATCACACATTTACAACTTAGCATCATAATCTGTACAAATAAATAAAAAAGATGTTTCTTCACAATATTACATCGAAAACAGTGTTGAACAAATAAAGCTTTTGGGCAAATAGTTCAAACAATAAGAAGTTGGGTAGGTATTATTAGTTCAGTCAAGTTCATTGAAAACTTATGTGAGTACTGTACAAATCTAGTAACATAAATATCGTTGTTATGAAACCTCACAAAACTGTTTTGTTATGGAAAATAACTTGTCTCTTCCGGGAAATTCTTATTTACCAAGGTTTAAAAGTATTTTTTTTTTAACAAAATTATCCTGTTGTTAGTTGGCGGTAACTTTTTTATTTGTCATATTTTTACCTATGTAAAATATTTATTAGATTTAATTAGTAATGACCTCTTGCATCCTGCCATAATGTTAGATCCACAAACGGTAGTTGATCGCAGGGGACAACCTGGTTCCTGTAAAATATATGTTATTATTAGTTCACATAGACAAAACTACCACATAAAAGTATACAACAAATCAATTTATTGTAATTAGAGTGATTGATTAGCTCTCCAGGCATTATTCTCCGATTTTCCTGTCAAATCGCTGACGGGTACTTTTTCGTGTACGACTTTCAGTCGCCAAAGAACCTTTTTCCTTTTCGTAATCAATTCAAAACAACCTTTGTGCAACTAACAAGGAAATTTCGACTGGATTATGATAATTATCCAACAAGATTATCAACAAACCACATCCACACTTGCGAACATTGAATACATTATCACAATAACTCTTCATCGCAAGTATTATTCAATGGGAACATTCTCGTATCTCGGCTCCACGGTATATTAGCCGTAACAGACGGGACTGTAAGTAATGACGGCACTTACCCGTGCGATATTTGCTGGAAGGCTCTAGGCTGCATGACTCGAATGCCGTCACCGTTATCGCAGAGTAGACGAGCCATTGACGAGCCTTTTCGTATCGTATCGAGTTGACCTGTTTATAAAAGTACAGTTTTATCTATCTATAAAATACACACAATACATTCGTTTATCATAAAAACTTGTAAGCCAGTATAAAAGGTGATATTCGTCACCCGTCCTACAGGGCTGAAAATGTCATGAGAACAAACGGCGAGAAATAGTTAATAAACATAATGATGAAAATGATGATTATTCGAATTTAGTTTCGTTTTTTTTTTTGCAATAAATACGCAATAATAATACAGCACCCATGGTTTTATTATGTCTGTTTTTTTAATTGTAGCCACAAAAAAACATGATTTCAAAAATCCTTGACTGGTCTGTAAGTCTAGTGGTTAGTGACCCTGACTGCAAAGACTGAGGTCGTGGGTTCGATTTCCACCCAGGACAAATCTTTGTGTGATGAGCACAATCATTTGTTCTGTGTCTCGGTGTAATTTATCTATAATATGTATGTATTTAGAAATATATAAGTATATTTATCAGTTGTCTGGTTACCATAGTACAGGTTCTGCCTAGTTTGGGATCTGATAACGGTGTGTTGGTTGTCCTGAGATATTTATTTGTAGGAAAATCTTATTTCTTTCATAATATTTCCATCTGCCACAATTATGGAGAACCTTGATTGGACACTGCTGTACTAGACATACACATTAACAAGATTTGTTGAGGAAAATAAGGTTTAGTGTGTACACGCCTACACGGGAAGTGTGTTGATAACCTTGAGTCACGTGCTCTGAATGTGGTGAATAATTTCCTTTATCCCCATTTTATTGCATGCTTTAGTGAAAAATATGACGGGAGAATGATCCTCATTCATTGAAATTGCATTATTTGTGAAAGACATTGAGTAATATAGGCTGAACATTGTTTACAGATTTTTTTAATTTTAATTATGTTGGTTAAAGGAATGATTAACAATCGCGCAGTTCCCAACCCAATAAAATATTATCCGGAGTTTCGTTTTGTAAACGTAGTCTAACAGCCATTCATGTTTTCTATTCATAAAAAAAAATCTACCTCCATCTGCTGTCTTTTCTTTGAATTTTTGCAGGCCCGTACTTTCAATTTGTGTTTTAAATACTTACTTTATTTTCGACTAAAATGTGTTTTTAGGGTTCCGCACCTCAAAAGTAAAAAGCGGAACCCTTATAGGATCACTTTGTTGTCCGTCCGTCCGTCCGTCCGTCCGTCCGTCCGTCCGTCTGTCAAGACCCTTTTTCTAAGGAACGCGTGGAGGTATCAAGCTGAAATTTATATCAAATACTCAAGTCTACTGTCCCTTGGAGCTGTGAAAAAATCAAACCTCTAAGCTAACGCAATCAAAAGATATAGCCGTTATGCCGCAAATTTCAGCAAATTTTCGAAACTCGCAAGGGAATCAAAACCTAAAGGGTACTTCCAGTCGATCTAGAATTTTGAAATTTGGTACGAAGCAACGTCTTATAGCACAGATAAAGGAAAAATTGCGAAAACTGTAAATTTTTAGTTACATCATATAATAAAAATATTTTTTTTAATTTAAAACTTCAGACCTACAGGTTTGTACGGAACCCTCGGTGCGCGAGTCCGACTCGCACTTGGCCGGTTTTTTTTTAAATAAATATGTTGAACATATGAAAATGATACTTACTAGGTGTGAAAGCAGTATCAGGATCAGCTCCATTTTCATAGAAGTATCTGTCTCCCACTCGGGTCCTGTAGAACTGCTCAGTCAGGATGCACAGGTACGTCGGCCCGGCCTGCGCCCCCGGCACGTTGTGTTCCAATGAGCCTGCTACCACCAGCTCGACGTCTTCAGGAGTTTCGTATAGGTTTTGAAGGACCTTCACGTTCTGGTGGAGAAAGAAAATGATTCAGAAATGGTATCCAGTGTGATTGCATTTTTTGTGGTTTCCACGGTCCCATGGAGTTATCACATGGGGAAGAAACTCTTAAGGAAAAAGTAAAGATAGAAAATACGTTTATTTGCCGTAAACATGACGCAAAGAAAGACCATATACAAAAAAAAGGAAATTTCGAGGAAAAACATAGGTCACGTCTATCATACTATCTAACAGCGGACGCTCAGCATAATGCTGCGACCCTGCAGCACTCGTAAGTATAATCGGCCTCGTAATAGCTTTTCTCTATGATTGAGTATAACTTGCACATCACAAAATGACCAGAACTATTTGTCTTTGTGACGATCCGAATGTTTCAATGTCATCACTAGCAATTAAATTGATGGTTTTAGGTAATTGAAATTCCACAATCGGAATTGTTATCAAAAGTGGGATAGGAATGATGTCGTCGTGGGTAGATGTCAATCATTCATAATCATCATTTTAGACAAAAGGCGTCCTCTGCTGGACATAGGCCTTCCCCAAGAATGGTTTCGCCATAATCGTCACGCTTGGCAGGCGGGATGGCGTTTGCAGCATGGTGGGAAATTGTATATACGTAGAAAGTTGTTGCCCATTTTCTAGTAAGTCCCGTAATCGCCTTTAACATCACCCAAAGGAAGAGAAATTGGATAGTTCTATTCTGCGCCACCACACGGGACTCGTCGACTATACGATGATCTATAAAGCCATTTCTTGAATGGCGCATGATATAGTACCGGTGTTGCAGATACTATTAACTTTTAATGATAACTTAGAATGTTTCAAAATACTTGCTTGTCAGTACACACTACAAGAAAAATAAAGTTGCAGAACAAGTTTTGCAGGCTGGTACGTGAAAACTCCTACGTGACAAGTATAATCGATTTTCATCTTTATTGAGTGTACAAAATAAGATAGCAATTTTCCTCTAAATTAAAATATCGGGTTATTTTATCCCGTTAATTAAAAATCTTCCTGTTTATACGAAAACAACCCTAATTTACTTTCGTAAAAACGTTTTAAGATTTAAGGTATTAATATTCTCGGTACACAATACAGTTTTGTACAACTTTTTGAAATTATTTAGCTCCTTTCAATTCCATAATTTTGAACAAAAATGATATAAATAAGCATTCGTATTAAAAGGTAGCCAAGTAGATACAGACACAATAGATTTTTTATGTACGCCCAGGAAAATTAATCAGAATGCAAAAAGATATATTTCATAAATTTTCTGTGATAAAGCTATTTCATACAAATGACACAATATTACAGTTATAATTTTAATGAACGGGCAATTTTCGTTGTGACAACATGCTACAACATAAATGGGTAGAAACTTGATGCTCCGAATTTTATTTGGCATAACACACTTGGCATAATCTTCTTTAAACGAATATTTGTAAGGCATAAAAAATGTTTAGCATAATCATTGTTTAACCGAATATTTATGTGTCCGACTTTACGCTGGCATACTTTTAAGATGGCAGAATTTTATTAAGCATAATTACCTTTGGCAGACTTAACATTCCGCGGAATTACGTTTAGCATAACATTTATTTAGAGCGACGATTATTTGGTACAATTTCACTTGGCATACTATGAAGATGGCAGAATTTCATTTAGAATAATTTTGTTAGGCATATTGTCATTTCTATAAAATTGCATTTTAACCTTAAATTAAAATTAAAATAGTGTCTCAAAAACTCAACATATGTTGTGCTACAAAAGTTATTGACAGAAACGAATCGCTGCAGAACCGAGTCCACGTAGTCTTGTCTGCCCTATCCCTAGAGTGTAATTTAAGCCCGCGTAGGCGCGGAGCCGTGACAGAAAGCATGCATGCTGCATGTTGCATGCTCGTCTGCATGCTGTGAGCTTGCTTGCATGCTGCATGCTTGCTTGCATGCTGCATAAATGAGTGTATGCCAAATGATTTTCTGCGAAATGAAGTTTATGCTATCCGCTGTTATGCAAAATAATATTATGACGAAAAAACATCTGCCATAAAGGGTGGACCCAACATAAATGTCTCTGAAAGAACCGTAAAACATACATAGCATGTACCTTACTGCCACACTACAATACTCTATTCTTAACAATAGATACCTAAGTATATATTTATTTTCTAACAGAAACTTTGATTAAGTTATTTCAGCCACAAGTGTACGCCTACATGCCCGTGTAATATCAAATTGTTGCTACAAAGCCAACCTTTACCTACTCCTAACAAGCAATAGTCCGGGGGGTAGCGTTGCATTTTAGGTAGTGATTTTACGCCGATCGATTGCCATCTTTTCAATAGATCTCGAATGACTTATAAATAAACCAAGCTTTAGCTGATGTAACCGCGGTGGGTGTGGGAGCTGAAGTCAGTTGCATGTTGCTTTGAAAGTTTGGGGGCAAAGGATTTCGATTGCGAATTCACAGCCACCGTAGGCGCGGGCTTGCGGGCGGCGAGCAATGGGTAGCTTACCGCCCGGTAAGGACCTGAGGGGTAATTCCGGAACTTTTTATCGGTAGGAATTGGTTTAATATTCATAGTTAAACAACATTCATTGCGTTATTTACGTTGCTGAGTCACAATTTATTCGAACAAATGACGCAATGGTTTAGAAATAATCTTCAATCCCATTCAAATTCTGATAAATTGTGCGTTTCGCAATTAGGGTGCAGGCCCGTGTCGACGGCGTTCCACGTGCCCGTGTTCCACGTGCGCCTCAAAGAGATCTCTGCAAAACTGAAAGGGACCGCTAGGGCCGATGCCTGCGAGGGTCGCGAAATTTGTTCGAAAGAGTTACCGTGGCCCTGGCATATAGGCAATTGAAGGAACACGGGTGGGTTTTAGTCAGTAAAAGTCTGACGCACCCTTCCACTCCACCCAGAGTGGAATACGTCATTTGATGATTACCCACCCGCAAAAAAAAAGGGACAGAGGCTTAGTAAGCCTCCAGGTCATGATATGGGCTGAAGTAGTTCTAGAATCTATCTCGTTACATGTGTCCTTATATGCTTCAATACTTTTTATCTTTACGGCGACAGCTGACGGTATTTCCACCAGTTACCCATGCAGTTGATTGTTGTTTTCGCACTTTTCATCATTTAAACGATCACCAAGTTAAATTGCATCCGGCGTACTATAACTTTATTTAACTTTTCTTCTTTTTGCAAGTTTATGTTAGCGGCTGACGTATGTAGGACTATAAGTCAGCTGCAGCTGAAGACTTTTTTTCAACTCAGTCGGATGTCAACTATATGAAAAAAGTTTTAGCCGGCGTACTATTACTTTTTACCATTATTTCAACGTCTCACACACACACCCACAGCTACTTGAACAACTGACGGTCGATTCACTTATTAGTCGTATAAGATCAACTAATGACAAAGTAATTTAAATAAATAAATAACTAGCAATGTCAACATCAGACGGCTAACTTTGAGGTTTGTATTTGCAACGCTACTTTCCGGACCTATAATACCGAGGCGATTTGCATGATAGAGAGACAGGTAAAACATGTATCCATGTATAAAATAATGTATAAAGTAATGAAAATTTCCAGAGGACGCGCTAAAGTAGACAGATCAGCTCAATAGACAGATCTCTAAATCCTTGAAAATTTATCTTCGCCGCTTCAATACGGACCGTATAGAGGACGCCATAGAGTGGAACAAGAGCTTCATGGTTTTTGGAAGAGATCTATCTATTTAACAGCGCAGAGCCAGCTTGCGAAACTGAAGACCGACGCTGACAAAACCGCATCCACCTAAGCTAAGCTGTTGAGAGAGATCGAGAAGTTCTAAACACGTTCTATACGGATGTCAACCAGAAACCCCGTTTGAAATCTGGCATACAACCCAAGAGCTACATTGAGCAAACAGTACACCGAAGACATCTTAGACGTCAGCGTTAGAGCTATTTTACACGCTTTATATTAGCTTCACTTGTATGTTTGTTTGTATGTTTGTTTATAACCGACTCCTTATAGCGCGATTTTGACCCACTTTAAACGACCAGATTTCATTCAAACTTTGTACACCTGTCAAGGACCGATGACAATGCAATAATTTCATAAATTTGTGCCATTATCCTTGCCAGGGTTACCACGACAGCAAAAAAACTGTCTTTGAAAACTACGCTGACATACGTCACAAACTACGCTGACATACGTCATAAACTACGCTGACATACGTCTCAAAATTCGAAACACCCTAAAAAATAGAAAATAAATAATGGTTAAAAAACTAAAAAACACGCTTCCATTGAAAACCAAACTAAAAAGTATAAATAATGGAAAAAAAGCGTGGGGTGCCTGATATTAATAAAAAATACGTTAAAAAGCACCCCACGCTTTTTTTCCATTATTTATACTTTTTAGTTTGGTTTTCAATGGAAGCGTGTTTTTTAGTTTTTTTTTTTTAACTGTTATTTTGGATAAACTTAGTAAGGATAACATACCGCAAAATATCACAAGGAAGAAACAACTTGTCTTTACTTTATCTCCCTAGTAAAGATATGTAAGTATTCCCACAGATCAAATCAAATATAAGTTTAGTGTGTTAATAAACTGAAAATGTTTTGCCAAGCCTCCACGAAAGAAATCACCTGTCATCTGAAATTCAACCGTAATAAATAAATAAAAATCTGTCGCTCTATTTTTACGGTGTCGACACGAATAATAAAATAAATAACCTTTTTAACGTATTTTTTTATTGATATCAGTCACCCCACGCTTTTTTCCATTATTTTGTACTTTTTAGTTTGGTTTTCAATGGAAGTGTGTTTTTTAGTTTTTTTTTTAACCATTTTTTTTTAAACTATTATTTTGGATAAACTTAGTAAGGATAACATACCGCAAAATATCACAAGGAAGAAACAACTTGTCTTTACTTTATCTCCCTAGTAAAAATATGTAAGTATTCCCACAGATCAAATCAAATATAAGTTTAGTGTGTTAATAAACTGAAAATGTTTTGCCAAGCCTCCACGAAAGAAATCACCTGTCATCTGAAATTCAACCGTAATAAATAAATAAAAATCTGTCGCTCTATTTTTACGGTGTCGATACGAATAATAAAATAAATAACATTTTTGATTTTGATATCACGTAGGTCGCAACTTATTTGGCTTTATGTAACGTCATATCTGAGAAAATAAAGCAAGATGTCTGACTTGTTAAGTTACTGTTGTTATTCAGAATTTATTGTTGTTCCTCAGTTGTTTTTACTTACCTAGATATGTTCCAGGGCATGAAGGATACAGTTTGATAAAAGTTTTGGTACCGTCTGGCATCACGTAGTAACTAGTAGGTACAGTCACGAACATAAACGGGGAAACGCTAGGGTGGCCTATTTAAGTTTTTCTTACTTTTTCAAGAAACTATAATTTCATGGGATTAAATGTTCTTGGATGATTGCACTGATGATTTTAATTCTGTAACATTCAACCTGACACTGACCTGCAAATTGCAAAAAACGTAATAAAATTTGAATTTCGTGGGCTTTCTCAGTGCATCCTTTTACTTAGACACTGTACAGATATCAAAAGTGATTCTCGTCTACTGTTGATACCGATTGAGATTCTATGTAGTGGCGAACATAGTTGTTTTTTAGCCATTCTCATAAAACAATATAGCGTGGTGGTAGATGGTGTTAAATGGTATAAGGGTAATAGAGTGTTGATGATGATTAAAAAAGATAGTATGGGTTAAAAATGACCATCACTTAAAGTGCCAACAGTAAATCCATGACAAGGTGACTTTTTATTTTGCTAAGAGTACACAAATTTATGCTCGTGACTGTACATGTCACATAATCAAATTTAACGACCAACTTCGTGGTCGTAATGATACAATGAATTAATTATGTAGCAACCGTGTTCCACGCGTTGTACTTGGTTACCACAAATGATATTAGATACCAACTCGTTACCCCGAAGAGCATTTATTTAACCCACATGAATACATAGATGCTAACAATGTTACTCGCAAATTTCCGCTAAACGTGACGTTATATTTAGACTTCATTTAACAGCCTCACTCACTCTTCATATATCGTTGAGACGAACGAGAAGAGAATCAAAATAACTGACACATTGTGTTCTTAGTTGAACTTAGACGAGAAACCCCCAATTAGCCTATCGGGGCCTTTTAAGGTCGTCGATCCGTCTTAACAAAGCGCGTTCCACGTTTGTTGGTCGGTTCGCGGTTTCCACTCGAGGATTGGTCTACGCCAACGGGTATCGGTTCTTTCCGACCTGGCTTTAGTCCATTTCATTTCGTTTAGTCTGCAAGCTATAGGAATGGCCAAAGTTATTGACGCGGAATCGGTTTTAGTCTTTAGTCGATCACTTATCACCGCACTTGTCATATTACTTTCGATGCCGTGTCGAGTTGCATCGGAACGATGCAAATGACGTGTCTTTAGCTTTTGCTGTTTAGACATAAAGCTGTTTCTCACCGGCTAAGATATATTTGGTCATTTTGTTTGTCGGTGACTGTCTCCAGCGGAGCAATTCTCGTAATTTTAAGATCCTTCACAGTCAGATCTCAGTCTCAATGGGTCAAAAATACCTCGAGTTTCCATGCATTTTTGACAAGTTTTTGGCATTTGATTCTCGCCAAAATGAGACTGCAACTAGATTTTTAACATTTTTATTTACGAGAATTGTCCTTCTGTTCTTTTCTATATTATTTATAATAATAACTGTTCCATAAACATACCTCTTCCGAGATAAAGTCCAGCATTTCATGGAAAGTCTTAGGTACGGAAAGGCCGCAAGCAGCTCGAGTGGCAGTATAAGAGCCCAGGCCGTGGTCACGACCTCTTTGGATGTCCGTAGCTCGCAGGTCACCACCGAAAGTATTATTACGCCTGTAGAAATAATGGTTTGTTTTTAATAAAGTTCATGAAATCATCTATTTTTACTAAACTTTTAACAAGGTCCTGGTCGTAATTATCTACCTTCACTAACATCTAGATTAAACATGAAATGAAAATGCTTTCCACCCTTCATATTTCATTCTATATCATTTAATTAAAAAAAGGGAACCCAAACCTGATTTTACATTTTAGAATAAAATATACCCATCACCAGTTTATAAACTGACAACTTTAAACGTAACTTCATAATCTGTAATTAGCTTTTAGCTTTATATTAGAAGTTATAATTATTTCTAAAGGACGATCTTATTTCTAAACGACCTTTTGAATTCAAATATACGATCCGCGCAAAACAAACAATAGAAGATAATATAATTTGAAATGTTTGATATCTTAGTTTAGTTATTAAACTTGTAGTAAAATCAATTAACTAAGATAAATAGATTACGGATAAATAGTACAAGCTATTTCGGAGGATTATTTCTTTCAAACGGAATATTCGGACTTTTCAGGTATTAAATCTTTTTTTTTAAATGTTTTTGGAGAAGAATGATTTTGTTACCTATTTTCTAGATACTAAAACTTAGAGTCAAACATAATGAACCTTTCAATTAATCCACACATAGATTATGCGCCGTTTAATTGCATAAAAATAGCACGCCTTTTGTTACTTTAGAAATAGCTTCTAATGTAACTGATCTAATCCATAATTCACATGTATTGCATACAAGAATCAAAAGGCTATGGGTACATTTTGATTGACCATTCATTCATTATCATAAACAGGTACCTATGACAACAATAATAAGCCATTCTCTCACAAATCGGCTCCCTTATTTTCAATATCTAACTTCGTTTAATTTATTTCTCTCTGTAGGAAACAACAGTTGAAACAAATAAACCTAAAAATTACGTCAACTACGAGACTACTTCCAGGAATTGTGTCATGAGAGATATTATAATAGGAACTTTGAAGTCAGTTATACAGCTGTATATAACTAACTCTCTCATACGTACACAACTGAAAATTATCAAGGCATTGAACTGCCTTTGATGTAACGAAACAATAACTTGATTGCCAAACCAAGCATTATTAGAATAATGTAATCATTATTCGCAGAACTTGAGAGTTCATGATACTAACGCCTAACTTCAAATTTATTGCCACATCAATTTGAAGGCGTAACATCAGCTCGGATTGGTTTTAATATTAATGAGGCAATAAATGTCCCTCGCATCTTCCATACAGTGAAACTTCAGCATAATTTTGGACACTGTTTTCGTCGTAAATTATCGTCATTTCGGCCATCGTTAATCCTTTTTTTAGGGTTCCGCACCTCATAAGGAAAAAGCGGAACCCTTATAGGATCACTTTGTTGTCCGTCCGTCCATCTGTCAAGACCCTTTTTCTCAGGAACGCGTGGAGGTATCAAGCTGAAATTTATATTTAATACTCAAGTCTACTGTCCCTAAGAGCTGTGAAAAAATCAAACTTCTAAGCTAACTCAATCAAAAGATATAGCCGTTTATGCCGCAAATTTCAGCAAATTTTCGAAACTCGCAAGGGAATCAAAACCTAAAGGGTACTTCCAGTCAATCTAGAACTTTGAAATTTGGTACGAAGCCACGTCTTATAGCACAGATAAAGGAAAAATTGCGAAAACCGTAAATTTTTACTTACATCATATAATAAAAATATTTTTTTTAATTTTAAACCTACAGGTTTGTACGGAACCCTCGGTGCGCGAGTCCGACTCGCACTTGGCCGGTTTTTTCTGATTGCAGATGCTTATTTTCAATATTCATTCTGAAAATTACCAACCATTTTATCTCTTCTGCATCCGATGTGACGTACTTCCGAAATTGAATGTCGGTGTTTCTCGTACATTCGTTTAAAGCTCAAAGTTTTATTAGTTTTCAAAGCAGGAATGGCTTACTTGAAAAGGAACTGAGTCATTTCCGAGTCCCAGAACTGGTCGCTGAAGTCTTGTTTCTGCGTTGCGAGTCCTCTCGCCAACTGATCAAAGGCGTTATCAAGTTCTAGAAGTAGAGGTCTGTTGAACCAGTCACTCATACGCACGGTGCCAACTACCCGACGGTTCTCCGAGATGAGTCTGAAAAATCAAAGAAAATTGTTTTTATTTCCTTACGTATAAAGTACTTACAAAATGCAGCTTCGTTCTAGAGAAGGCCATATATGATCATGAGGGATAAAAAAAAACCATATAAAAATATGAGTAATATTGAATTTAGTTCGGCCAGCATAATAAACCTAAATGAGACCGGAATTACAATTTCCTACGTCATTTATAGTCAATAAATGTATGGCATGATTGCACTAATGCTAATTTTGTAAAACATTATGAATTAATTTAGAGCACTGGGTTGACCTTAATGACCACTGTTATAATGGTCATAGTGTAGTGTCGAATTTAGTGAGAAGATGCAAAAATTACATTACCAGCATCCAGTTTAGAAACTGGTCAACTAAAGATTAAGGGCATCAAACCATGGATTCTAATGATTGCACAGATTTTCTTTACAATGATGATTGCTAGTATGTATGTCTGAAGAAAATAAAAACAGTCTCATGTATTTCCAACGCTAGAAGGTTATATTGAAGAGGGGGTAAAATCGTATCTTCAAAATAATATCTATGGCAATTCCACAATAGATTACCAACAACGCCCCCTGTCAATGTCATTAAGGTGCCAATAAATCCTTATAGCCAAGAATATTGTGATAAGTAGTAAGTAGGTTACACGTGCTCCACAAGTGACATGTCGAAGATATGACAACGAGTCGTCCTACTTCTTCGTGTCTTCTAATAATGAGAAACTGGGTCGTTTTTGAAAATCAAATATTGGTTTACCCACTCATCTACCCTTTCCTACTTATAATATCTTTACATGTAGTACAGTAAACTACTTAGATTAGATTTATTTTCGAAGAATAAATTAAATAAAGGGTGTACGATTCGTGGTTAAGAATGCACAAATTAATGCGTTGATCAAGATTATAATTTTGGCTGCAATACGTACTTCAAGTAACCCCTGATCAAGGAATGGAAGTGTCTGAAGGCGGCTGTGGCATGCTCGTCAAGTACTGAAGGGTCCACTCCGGGATTGTAGTCGTTCACGTAACCATGTGCACCCGGATAGATCAGCTTGTTCTTCAACATGTTTTCGAAACCTGGATGTGAAATAAATAAGTTTAAATAAGGCTTGTAATACTCTGCATTTAAAAAAGTTCCTATGATCTAAGACTAATATGTTAAAACTGACAAGTGGCAAATTATATGCCTTAACATTGAGCTTACGTTCAGCGGTAGTGTCACGTTCGCGTGCGTTGCGTTTAAGTAACGGAAACGCCGCGTAAACGCATGTGCATTGTTGCATATTCTCACAATCTAAGCTACTTATTAGGTCAATACATAACTAGAATACAGGAAAAATCCACCAAAATATTATCAAAGTGGCATGAAGCCAAAAAACTTAATAAATATTAGGAAATTCTTTTTCACACTTATCACAAAAAGTGGGCCAAGGTTAAAAGGGCTATTTTCCTTTTTATTTATCTTTACAGGCACAAAAAAGCCTTGTTAAATTGTTCGGTACATCGTGCGGTTTCCGGCTAGTAATGTTGCCTTAGAAGATTCTTTCTCTTTGCGTTGGCGTTTATGAGACGTCAAAATAATGGATTGATCGATGACTGATGTGCCCTTCGTTGGCATGACAATTAACACAATATCCTCCACTTATTGTATGATGAATGATAACAGGCCTAAGATTTTAAAAGGTCTCTTTTAATAGTCATTGATTAGAGCATATTTTCTAGAGGCCACACAGAAATACAAGTGCCCGAAATCATTGATATTTGTAAGCATGAATAGTTTTTTTTTTTATGATGGGGAAGGTACGCCTATTAGCGCAGCTATTATCACATGAAAAAATCTAGTGCTTAAAAATTCTCACCTAATAGAATTGGAAGATATTCATAATAGTTGATGTGTTGTATCTCAGCAATGTGGATGCGTCTCGCTTCCTGGTAGATAGTCTCGTCATTCCAGTGAGGGTTGAGTTGCCCCAGATTGTCGGCGATGCGGTTGTGTTCACGCATCAGGATTACTTGGAGGACCGTTAGTTGAGGGTTTTGGTTTACACGGATGTCACCTGTTGAAAGAAAAAATATTTTAAATTCACTAAGAAAATCTTTACCATTTTTTGTGGTAAGTTGGTTGTGGTTGGCATTGATCTTGCTTGAACAGAGTCGTGAACTCCGAAGTATTAAACTAAGATAATTTTATTACAAATGACATTTATATTACATGATATTTTTCCATAAATATATCACTCAGGCCTAACATTATTATGAGCTAAATAACATCTGCAAAATCTACATACTTTTTGGTACATAAATGGGTTCACTTTTCATCAAACTAACTTCACTGGCATCAGCTGGTCCTGCTCTACAAGACATTATAGAGTCTAGACAGAATCAAACTATTTATTAATTTAATCGTATACTTTATAGTTTTTTATTTACAATTTCTGATTACTTAAACTCAGACACTGACTAATTGGTAGTATTTTTGTTTTTTTCGAAAAATCCTATTCTTGTACAATATTTGTTAATATGTGAGCACCATGTATCTATCATATAATTATTTACCTATAATTGTATCATTTTTAATTATTTTTACCTATTGTGATATTGGGCTTTTATTCCTAGGTGAATATAACATAACGCTTTGTCTGTGAGAAGGCTTCACAGAATTCTATCTACACCCATATTTTGCCAGTATACATACATATAACAATTTAAAAGAGTAACGGTGGAGTATCTTGCTCGTTTTTCTCCATACTGAAACTACCTTTTGGAAGGGCCGACTAGAATAATTTCTATTTGAATGTAAATGTGGACGTTCCTTTTATGTTCCTATTTAAAATAAATAATTGACTTTGGACTTTTAAAATTTCTGCTTTCCTTTGGAATCCCACTAACAAATTCACGAATATTCTGATGTTCGCAGAAAATAAATCAGGACGCCTATTTCTTCACTACGGATTTTACGACAAAATCGTCAGTGATCAATTTGATACTCGTTACCCGTGATGATTTGTTAGACAAATTGGGTCATTTGTCTTTCCTAATAATACCTTCCTGACAAATTTACTATACCTATACTGTACTGTACTATTGCTTTGAGCATGGTCTTACTGACTGTGTATAGAGAATATACCGCATTAAAAGAAAATTATATATATACTAGCTTCTGCCCACGACTTCGTCTGCGGTAAATTTCGTGTTCCCCCGACCCTTCCCGTCGCGTCGAATCGCCTACCCGTGCGATTTTCCCCGTTTTTGCAACATTTTAATATAGCTTTCTAATGGTGAAAGAATTTTTAAAATCGGTTCAGTAGTTTTTAGGGTTCCGCACCTCAAAAGGAAAAAGCGGAACCCTTATAGGATCACTTTGTTGTCCGTCCGTCCGTCCGTCCGTCCGTCCGTCCGTCTGTCAAGACCCTTTTTCTCAGGAACGCGTGGAGATATCAAGCTGAAATTTATATCAAATACTCAAGTCTACTGTCCCTTGGAGCTGTGAAAAAATCAAACCTCTAAGCTAACGCAATCAAAAGATATAGCCGTTTATGCCGCAAATTTCAGCAAATTTTCTAAACTCGCAAGGGAATCAAAACCTATAGGGTACTTCCAGTCGATCTAGAATTTTCAAATTCTGTACGAAGCAACGTCTTATAGCACAGATAAAGGAAAAATTGCGAAAACTGTAAATTTTTAGTTACATCATGTAATAAAAATATTTAAAAAAATTTAAAACTTTATAACTACAGGTTTGTACGGAACCCTCGGTGCGCGAGTCCGACTCGCACTTGGCCGGTTTTTAGTTTATCCATTACAAACAAACAAAAATACAATTTTTTCCTCTTTATAATATTAGTATAGAAAACAAACAAATGCAAACCAAACCAATACAAAAGAAATGTGGCTAAAAAAAAGTTGTATACCCTAAGAACTCAATAACAAATTAGGCATTTACCTAGCCTTTACCCAACTATCTTGGGGTCGGTTTCCTGCTGAACTGGATGCAGCTGAATACCAGTATTTTACATAGAGCTATTACCTATCTGACCTCGACAATTCAGTTACTAGGTTATACGATAGGTACCCATTGACTGGTTGAAAGACTTTCGGGCTTCTAACGACCCGTACCGACTGTAGAAGATCCATTCATGACAGCCTGAACCAAAGGCTTAACATGCTTTACGAGGCATGAAGGGATCTTGCTATGTAAAGATGGAGAGTAGATTACCCATCCACGGACCAACCGCGGCAAGCGTAGCTTAACCTGATCGATGGACGCGTGCTGCCGTCATTACTTTACACACACACCATACCTACATCACCAAACACTTACATACACAGGTACATCACAAAACACACACACACATACTCACACACATAGTACCTACTAACCTAACCCTTAGTATAAGTTAAATTCATTTGCTCCATATAGTACTAAGCAGTCTACTAAAATTGTTTGTACTCGTATGGGAACCTGGGCTGGCGAACCTTAATACAGGTTATTATGTAATCTAGCTAGGACGCCAGATTCAAATTATGTTATTTTTGTCTTTTCAATTTTACCCTACACTGTGACTTATATTTATTGTAACAGACTGTACTAAACATATTATTTTTTGCAAAGTTTATGTTAAAAATCCAGCTAACAATAAACCAATTTATTTCATCAAGCTTTCAATGTTTTTCCATCTGCTTCATAATTTTGTTGCAAGTACATACCTACAATAAAGTTACTCACTCCTGTGTGACAAACAATTTGAAAACAACAAACATCACTCGTAAATAACCAATTGACCTGAAAGTGGTTTTTAAGTACGATACCGAAAACTTCTGTGATCTGTTTTCTTAGCTGTCTTAAACTCTGTCAATATATTTAGGTGGATTATTGCGAATCCTCTCAGCTTAGATAGCCATTATTCTATACCTAATATTGGCTTAGCTTGCCGAAAAATATCATGTGGCTGGGTTATTCGTAGTGTCAACAAAAAAATGATTTACGTGCGTGGATAAAAAGTATTAGATAAAACTAAATACTGTTTTATATGTATTTAGGTTTCATTTAATAGAGGGCGAGCCTATTGTTATCAACCAGACACAAATGGAGACACCGGGCTGCTATTGAGAAATTTCAAATAGAATAATCCAGTAATAACACTGCCCGACCTGGGTGGGAATCGAACCCAGAACCTCATACTCAGCAACAAGGCATTTACTAGACCAACGTGGTAGTAATGAGATTACGTAATATCGACGGAAATTATCATCGTTAGCTAATTCATTTTCAATGTTCTACAATGATAATATAATCTACACTAAACGGTCGACAAAGAAAGCGGTATACCACAAAAAAGTATTGAATTTGGTCATGTTCCAGAAAAATAACACCAGAATTGGATCCCGCATCCAATATATTTCATTTGGTTGCGACATCTAATGAATTGAAGAAGTAAGAACGAAAAATTTCTACTTTTAACTTACCAGTCAAGTAGCAAGGTTCGTTGATTGATTGCGCAGACTCGCAGGTAATGGTGACATTGGGGTCTTGCGGGGGCCACTCGCGACCTCCCCTTATGTTGGTCAGCAAGCGGCCTCCTTGGAAAGCTCGGATGGGGTTAGCCTGACCAAGGCTGCTACCGTAGACCAGCGATAAATCCATGTAGGCTGTGACTGTTGTTATCTAGTAACAAAATAGTAGATTATTAACCAAGGGGATAAAGCAGTGTCCTTCTGTCGCGGGTGACGATTTAAATCGCGAGCGTAACGAAGGACTCGAGGTTTACTCCCGAGTGTAGCGAGGGTGTTAAAAACTTAAGTCACGAGCGAAGCGAGGGATTTAAGACGAGTCCTGACTGTAGCGAGGGATTTAAGTTCACCCAAGACTAAGACAGCTTCATCACCGAGGAAAATACTCTACTTTTCGTACCATTTGCGAAAAAATTAACACAATAATAATATGAGATAAGCATTTATTAAAAATAATGACAATTAAAAATAAATTAAAATAAACTTAACTTTTACGTATTTGAAGAAAACAAAAACGCGGCAAATTCCTAGACTAATATTTTTTTTGTCGGAAAAGTAAAGGCATCAAGCTCATACGGCCTCGTCGGTTTTCGTAATTTTATTTAATAATCATAACTGCATAATAAATGCGTATTCCTTTTTCAAAAAGATGTATAATGCTTTATATAAAAACTCAATGGTGTAAACACAGATGCAGTTCAGTATAAATTTCGGTAAGTATTCCAAATTTAAATCACATTCTCCCCCTAGAGGATGAATGAAATTCAGTACAATTTTCTTTCCCTGTTTTTAACAGATTAAAAATGACTATTGTTATGTTCGTTTTTTGAGGCTTAGAATGTCACCTTTTTGAGCAAGTGGTACGAAAAAGTATTTTACAGGTGAGTTTTTGGAAGTGGGACAATTGGATCAGTAATGTGAGACCTCGTTCACATCAAAAATAGGTATAGTGAGCCGCTAATTGGAAGCGCACTTCTGTGGTAGAGAGTGTTTGAACTATCATGTAGGTATATAAGTTGAACAAGTATGGAAATTCATAAACTGCGTTACCTTCGCTCACTGTCGGCGGATGACAATACGTTAGATGTGAACGTAACCAATCAAAGCGGCAGTATTCTGTAAAATTATATTCTAAGCGCACTGAAGTGATTGCACAGATTCTATAAGAATCTCGACCTTACTCACTCACTCACTTTGTTTTTGAATCATTAAAAGATACTTAAAGAATATAACTCTAGATTCAAAGCAGAATAATACATACAAGCTAGTTAGCCATTCAGTTAGCTTACTACAAATTGGGTTATTCGTTCTTAATTAAAAAAATAATTTGGCAGCCGTTTTAGTAGCAGTTATTTCCAAGTTTCGGAATCCAATTCCCAGATCAAGTGATGTTCAACCTAACTTACTAATTTGTAAAAGCTTTCAAGCGTAAAGTGGAGGGCTATTCAGAATAGACGCAGCAAACTTTTTGATTTGCTTTTTTAAACTGAAATCTTATACTGTTTTCTGAGAGCTAAAACTGAAATGTTATGCACCTCCGGGGACCTCTTCAAAATAAAAATTTATGATGATTGCATTCACTGACTATTTGGGCAATCTCAGATTAGATTTCGTAGGGTCACGACAGAAATAAAATAAAATAACAAATTAGGACCTACGTTATCATAATCTTCTTTTAATGAAATATTTGGGATAAAATATGTTGTTCATAATTTTTTTTGAAGTGAAAACTTCTTTAGCGGCGTTGAGCACTTTTTCTGTAATGGGTATAAAATCTTAAACTCGCGTCAGGACACGTGACCTGATCGAAAAAGCGTAGGACGGATGGAGAGTAGACAGCTATCCCCTCTCTACGGCGCGGCGAAAATGTATGCCTGGGCCTACTGTTTCGTTTAGGCGGCGCAGGGCGCTTGCGCGAATGTTCGTCTATGTTACAGCGTGCCACGCGCATCCATGGATGGTGACAGCTGATGGCTCGACCGTCTGTGTAGTGATCACATTGTTGTGTATTCGTAAAATTCGTGAATATAAAGTGCTTAAAATATGGAAATTGAACAACGAATTATTCCCTAACCATTCCAAAATATCAAACATGCTCAACGTTAATAATCAAGTTTTCACTTCTGCCGGCACTCCCGGAGTACAATTTTTTTATTATTATTATTTTTCACGGACACAGTACGCTACGGGGTGTAATAAATCTGTTTAGTTTTCTCGAAAAAGAAACAAGAGTTCAAATATTATGAAATTATTTGTGACCCTCACAATTTAAATAATTGCTTTTATTTAATAAATGTAACAAATAAGAACGGTTTTCAAAAATTAATTGTCTGTGAATTACGTGACGTATAATTGTAATTGACATATTGTGGACGTTATTGGATTAACTTGTATATAAAGTAAAAGCAATGTTCAAAGAATTAAATACCTACTCAGACTCAACGTTAACTTTTAAATGAATAATGCAAAAAGTTATATTCTCAGTCTGTTTATCCGTAACTTTTGTTATGCCTTAACAGCTGTACAGATTTTGATGAAAAGCTCACAAGTAGACCATCACCTGGGTTAGTATACAGGGTACTTTATTTCGGTACTACATTCCCATGCGATATTTCAGAAGAAATAAATAATTCAAAAAAAAAATCTTGCTGACCCTAGAAAAGTTCAGAGAAATCTAGCTTAGAAAGATAAGACTGTACGTTTTGCACATGATAAGAATTTATTCTAAGCCCTATTAAACAAAAATGCAAAGCGTATTTTATTTTGGGTCTGAAGTTTATGGGTATATGTTTGCCCTTACCTAAGAAAGGCCAATAGTTTGGCTAGTAGCAACCACTTTTGTACATCAACGAAAGAAACGAATAATTTAAATGTAATTTTAAGTCAACCCAAGTAAAAAAAAATAATTAAGCTTGAGCTCACCTGTTGGATCCTGCGGGATCAACAAAATATCGACATTGTTAATGTAATTGGACACACTTACACACATACACCTTTCGTAATTAATGATCTTTATGATGGTGAAAACCGCATCAGAATCCGTTATGCAATTTTAGAAGATCAACGCGGTCATAAATACATACAGAAAAGCGACGTTATAATGTAAATAATAAAGTCGCTTTTTCTGTTCCTTACCGGTTCAGCAGGAGCATGAGGACTTGTGCATCCTCTATCCCTTGTTGTACCAGTCCTCACAAAGTTCATGCATTGGGTTCCTTGTGGGGAGTGGACAGGGTCATTGGGTGGAATCAGCAGGGGCGCACACGCTGGGTTCGTGGTTACGTCGGGAGTAAGTTGCCCATTGTCGTCGCAGCACGTCACCAAATCCTTATCTGTGGAAAAGGATTTAAAAATTGGAATAGATGAAACTAGGGTTCGTAACAGCTAAGCTTGTATCAGACAAAACGATTTTCTAGGTTTTCTACAACCGTGCACTGTTCACAAGTCACGTTAGGTACTAATTTACAACGTAATGAGTATTACCAATTTCCGCACAATTTTAACTAAATGAGTGTTTTTTTTTAAAGGCAGTCTGTGATAAATCAGTGTTTTTGTTTAAATCTAAAATGCAAAAAATATTCTAATGTTAAATCAAGTATATGTTATATATATATATGTTATATTATATATGTTATATCTATTGCCTGCTCTATTGTCTAAAATAGTAGGAAAATTATTTTTTTGGCTTTCAAATT
Source organism: Aporophyla nigra (assembly GCA_947507805.1). Lineage (NCBI taxonomy): Eukaryota > Metazoa > Arthropoda > Insecta > Lepidoptera > Noctuidae > Aporophyla > Aporophyla nigra. The sequence continues at coordinate 13,297,428 of OX382300.1, read as the reverse complement.
TTGTTAAAGTACTATACAAACACTATTCAAGCACATTTTTGAGAACGAAAATTCTTCTGAACAAACAACACATCACGGAACAAGGAAACTGTCAGAAACATTTATGTGAAACCATTTTCCTTTCCGGATGTTGCTGATCCACCGTTTTTCCAACAATAGATAAGGTTTTATTAAGTCGCGTCCATAGTTGTCAACAATGTCTATTTGAGCAATCAATCGTAAAGACTCGATATAAGTGATACAGAAAATTGTCTCTTAAACTGGAACAAATATTTTCATCGATATTCGTAAAGGTTTATTTTTCTGTTTGGGTATTGAGAGTAGTCGTAACAATAGTACTTTTTTGTAGCGATTTCTTTGCTCGACTTTTCCATTATATTCTTCGAAAATATAAAACGAAGATTTGGTAGCTACCAAATTGATCAATTTCATGATGCAAATTATTCAATACTCTACAATAATGTACAAACAAGAACATGTTTTTAAAATCAGGATATGATATTTTTATTTATTCATCATCTGCCTAGCCTTTTCCCAACTATGTCGGGGTCAGCTTCTAGTTTTACCGGATGCTGCAATTGTGCCGGATTGTGCAACGGTGAAAACTTGATGAAAAGAATTTAGTCATTCAAGTTTTGTGAAAGATATCATTGCAATTCTACACACAATATAGCCTCAGGCTTTTCATAAGCCATTTATGGGGCTGTCAACAATCCTAAAATCATGCAACAGTGAATACATACGTACTATTCATATGTGTTTCTATAAAATTGTGACACACATAATGTTATAGACTGATGAAACAAAATGATGATAATTTTAGTAACACATTTACACACACATTAAACTTACTCTCAGCTTCAGGAGAAAAGGCTGTAGAAAAACAATAATTATAATAATTAGTAAATAAGAAGATTAAAATAAAGTTATAGGAGAAGATAAGTCCGTGATAAGGCCTGTTGTATTTTATATATAGATCAGCCGTGAAGAAAAAGAATGAAAAGAGATTGTATGATGATGGAGGAAGTGGAGTGACGAAAATGGGTAAAATTAAAAATGCGTATATAAGTAAAATTTGATAGTGACGCCAGTGGCAGAAAAGCAGAAAGGATTTTTTTGACTTCGTATGGACATGTGATGAGGAGGGAAGAAACGCATGTGAATAAAAAAGTGATAAATATACATGTTGATGAATAGAAAGGGAGAGTGATGCCAAAGAAAAGATGGGTTGATTGAGAGAGGAAAGGTATGAAAGAGAAGAGAGTGAATGATACTGTGACAGCTGACCGGGGAGAAAGGAAGAAGAAAATGTGATACACCGACCCCAAGTAACATGGGACAAGGGCAAGATATTAATATTTAATCTCCATTACTAATGTAAAGAAGATTAAATATCGAAGAGGTTTACATATTCTATTATAATTCTCCAAATCAGAATAGAAGCCTCAAAAACTTTAAGTTTTGTTATTCTAAAAGAAGATGATTGTCTTCGATCAAAACATCTGCGGTCATATTATTATTTGTAGACTAAAATAAAATCTTCACATCATAACATAAGTTCACATAAAATACAACAACAGCTTTAAGTGAATAGAGATCCCTTAAACAACCACAGAATAAAGATTGTAAGGGTCATTGTAGTTTCTTCTCAAGCAAACATCACAAAAATATCCACTACGTTTCTAAATTAGATATTTGATACTGTTAATATACGTTCAGTAACATTTACTAATGTCACTAAACTTCACGACAAGAAACATTGTGCAAACGAAATCTGATAATCCTAGCGTAACTCTACACCTACCCGTTTTGTACACCCTAATGTACAGTCAACAAAAGAGATAAGTGTGCAGGCAGGGAGACAACTAGGTACTTTAAACGCATTTTGTGCAAAGGAGGAAAAGTCAATTCGTATAAAAACCTTTGGTTGTATATTTAAATATGTAAGTGACAAATCATTACACATACAATGAGAATGAATATTGTTTTAACGGTGTAGAGACGTCTATAACACCACAAGCGAAATACGCATCAAACTGATGCTAAGCTAAATCTTGCAAGCAGACTATACCGCGCAACTAGCATATATTCAACATCCCGACCTCAATCGTTGAGCAATTGCCCACCAGACACTGCACCCGTCTGGTCGGAGGATCCTCCTTTTTCTATCAAGAAGAGTGAAACGTAAAACCCTGTTCTTCATTTCTCTTTAATAGTAAATAAACGTAAAGACTTGACAGCTCTATTAAAAAACAAAGTAATAGAAAACAAATGATACGTAGGCGAGGTAGGTGAAATTGATCAGCCTAGATTATTTGCTCTAGTAATAGAACGCTTTGTACATAAGTACAACTACAATAAATCAATACATAAATATTGCCTGCTAACTGCATAGTGCATATATTAGAAGAAATATAGTGAGGTATAGGCAGCCTGCATATCAAACTCTTTCGTCAAGTGTACAAGTAGGTGTAACAAAAAAAAGTTTTTCTTCCTACGAAGCAAAATTGCTAAGAAATTAATATAACAACTTACGGGACTGTACTACGCCGGCTGTGAGTGACATGTCGTGAGTCACAATTTGTCCCCACTGTTGTGTGTTGAGGTTCCAAATAGGGTCGACTATTTGTCGGTCGGGGAACAGCAGAAGACTGATTGTTCGGGGGTTCGGGAGTGGACGGCCGGAGGTTGACTGTGTCATGACGCTTACACCTGGAAACGAAAGGTTTATGAAATGTCTTGAAAATAAAACTAATACTACCATAGCATTTTTTTTTGTGGGTTCGAAATCATCGAATGTCTTCTCCCGTTCTGGGCCGAGCGGGAGCGCGTATCAGACTTTTGCTGATTAAAACCCACCCGTGTTCCTTCAGTTGCCTATATGCCAGGGCCACGGTATTTCTTTAACAACAATCTCGCGACCCTGGCAGGATACTACTTTAGCACTGGGATTTTAATTAATAAAATCCTGACCTCATATTCCAAACAGTTTCAAATGTTTTATTCTCAAGGTTGATGCTTTGCAAAAAAATATGTGTACAACATGTTAAGACTAAACTTTAATAAAGGATGACGGAATATACGATGAAAAACTACTTAGAAATAGGAATCAAGCTTCTTTCATAAGTCCTCCAAAAGCATCACAAATGTACAGCTATCTGCAAACATAATCTATCTCTATACACTTGCTACCAAATGGGAAAATTTCACTCCTATAAATCCACCTTCTTCTACATCCCTTCATTCTGTTCACATCCTGTGCCATTAGAGGAAAATTAACATATCCCTATGGAATATATATATATATATATATATATATGCGCAATGCATTAATTGCTAAGAGTCAAAATCGTTCATCGGAACGTCGCCAACTAAAGGAAAATAGCGGCAATCCCCTACGACTAAAAGTAAATGATAAATAGAAGGAAGTGGCGGAAATGATTGATTGTGAAGGGAAGAAACTTACAATTCTGGGATAAATGGTTGTTAGAATCACAGACAATATCTTCAGAGTTTATTATCATTCCTGAATTTTATATTCAATAGAAAAATACATACAACAAACCGAAGTTTTTCCTTTTAGATTGTGTGCTACGCATACTACGCACGCATGCTACGCATACTACGCACGCATGCTACGCGTGAAGCACACGTAGCTGAGGGCTACGAACCGTCTCTAATACGAAGCATTTTGCTACGCGCTTATTACCTACGCTCGTGTAGTTTGAATGCGTCTACTTTCTGTAAAAACCCATTGTAACGCTATTATTGTTCCTTATTTTTGTACTATAACTTCCACTCTTCCTACATCAGATTTTTGTTTTGATCAACCGTTTCAATTAACACAAATTTAAAGTTTTTACAAGCTTTTACAAGTTTCAATCAAAAACAGTGATTACTTTTAAATAGTATACATCATTTTATTATTCGTTTTGCTACACGATGTATTACGTAATATTGTTTATTGTTACCAAAAACCTATGTATTAAAAAGCTATTCGACTTTATTAATACCCTAGGCCTGGGGGCCAGACAGAACAATAAAACAATTTAAAAGAGAATATTTATTCCGATTACAAATAAAATACTCTATATTAAATTGATTGAGACAATGAAAAAGGTCGGAGAACTTATGAGCTCACTTAGAAATCCAATAAAATATGCCAATAGTCTTCCAAAGATCGTGAACAATTTCAGATTCGATCCCCTTTAAAATGGCTCCTGCGCTCAATTTGTAGATTAAGTGGGCAAACATCAATAATGCAGCTACGTCACTGAAAGTCGAGTGAAATGGCATTCAAATGTCGAAAGTGTGGGCGTTTTAGATATTTGCATTTAAACCGAGCACCGACCCTAAGCCTTCTCGTATGAATTCGTAAATTATTTGTTACATTGAGCCGACTTTGAATATACATTCCCAGAGCGAGCCTATTTTCGTGTCACAATATATTTGTGATTGTCTGGGAACATTCATTGGTTGAAACAAATATTGAGCTGTCTCAACAGAATTTTACAGGCACTGAAAATACACAGGGTCAAATTAAACCAGTGAAACTTCGCGGAATTTATGGGTGTAGATTTAAACATGAAAAAAGAAAATGATTTGGTCTTTTTTACGCTCATTGGTTGAGCACTTTAAGTATGAGTTGCAATTTTATTGTATTTAGATTGCTGTACCTGTTACTTCTGTGAAGTTTATAGAAAGAAAAAGAACGGATTTTTTAACAGATCAGCATAACTTTTCACAGCCATTTGATACACTTCCGTGCCGTATCGAACATCAATCGGTGTTATAGGAGTCCTCTAAATGCTGTTCACAAATCCACTTTTTTACAGTTAAAACCACATAGGCGACCACTGTTCTTTCGACGGCTTCTTGGCAAATCAGAGGGGTAATTGCGGAACTTTTTATCGGTAGGAATTGGTTTAATATTCATAGTTAAACAACATTCATTGCGTTATTTACGTTGCTGAGCCGACAATTTATTTGAACAAATGACGCAATGGTTTAGAAATAATCTTCAATCCCATTCAGATTCTGATAAATTGTGCGTTTCGCAATTAGGGTGCAGGTTACCAAAAAACGTGTAATTTTATACTGTCTGTAAAATTCTGTAGAAAGGTAAGGTAAGGCAAGTAGTTAGAACATAATTAGCCTATTATGTTCCCACTGCTGGGACACAGGCCTCCTCTCTGTGAGAAAAAGCAGGCCGTAATCCACCACGGCAGCCTAGTGCGGGTTGGTGGATGGCACAGGCCTACATATTTGGTTTTCTCACAATGGTTTCCTTCACCGCTTGCTAACAATGATAATGAAATAAAGTGTGAATGGCTATCCAGCTCCACTGTGACAAACTTTTCAGCAAGGTCAGAAATAACACATATGTATAAAAAAATAATTGATGATCTATGGGTTGGTTACTGTACCAACCCAAAATTTAGTTGTACTTACCATCAGCATAATTATAGGGAGCCAACCGTCCGTAAGGCGTCTGGGGCATGCCCCACGATGGTCTCTGGAGATTGTTGCATGAGCCATCGATAGCCCTGTACCGAGACTTGGCGCAGAATGGGGGCGAAAGACCGCAAGTCTGTGTGGCCGGATCCACTGTAGATCCCAATGGAGGTGGTGGGTTGCTGAAACTATATCAATAAGAAGGATTTTAGAAAAGAGTTGTGTTGGCTGACGAAGTGGCATTGTTATGAAAGTTATTACGTGACAAAATAAACAAAAACTCATTAGCATGCATACTTAGGTGTTAGATTATATGATTTTATGTACAATAAAGATGTTTTTTTTTCTGTCGGTAGGTAACTAGAAAACATGCATTCCTGTGATCCGCAAGTATTAATAGACAATATGTATTCACATAAGTAAAATATCTATTCACAACTGTATGTATCATACAAGAAAACTTTTGCACAAAAGCAAAACTTAATCTACAATGTAAGACCACGTACATGTCGCAGTCAACTAGTTTAATTAGCATTACCAGCTAATTAAGCTAGTTGGCTTTATTAGCCTAACCTTTGAAAATAGCGTTCTCTTCTACATTTGCTTTTCCTAGAAACTTCCCTCCATTTACCGTACTACATTCACTTGTGTCTAGGTATACCCCGCGGGAGTAGCAAAGCAAATTAAAGGTTATCGCACACATATAACCTCTACCGGATTTCAGCATCGCCTCAACTTCAGCCGTTTCGTATTCTCTCTATGAAACTTTATACTGCAATGCAAACTTTAAACATCGTTACAGCAACGTCGCAGATCCGGATAAGCGGTAAACCGAGCTCACGTCGAAGCGTCGCCCCCTTTTTTTTTTTTTGGATGGTATATCATCAAGTGACTTCTCCCGCTCTAGGCGGAGCGGGAGGGCGTGTCAGACTTTTACTGACTAAAACCCATCCGTGTTCCTTCAGTTGCCCATGTGCCAGGGTCACGGTATCTCTTTCGAACAATCTCGCGACCCTGGCAGGCATCGGTCCTAGCAGACCCCTTCAGTGCTGCTGACATCTCTTTGAGGCGCGCGTGGAACACTACGCGCCGTCGACCCGAGCCTGGTCCTTACCGGGCGGCGAGCTACCCATTGCTCGCCGCCCGCAAGCTCGCGCCTACGGTGGCCGGGAGTCCCCTATTGACTCCCGACGCCCGGATCGTCTCCTCCTGTGGCGGCTAGGGAAGAGAGGACGCAGAGACTGCCAGTCCCTCACGCGCCCTGCCTCCTCCTTCGCGAGCATTACTGCTTCGCAGGAAGAGGTGACGTATTTCCATGCCCTCTCGCTCCGTACCATGGCTAGCACTAGGACCAGACGTGAGAGGTCGCTGCCGCCGATCGAGGCGACGCCCCCTTCACCCAGACATAAGCTAAAATTTGGACAGCAGCACGATCTTACCATGGCAAATTGTTAGCTGATCTGGCTAGGTGCTTAGGTCTGACTGATGCGGCTGAAGTGGTGAGGTGATACCGAACCAATACAGTGTTTAAACGTGTGCGATAACTTTCAGACGGAGTCAAGTTTGTTCATTTATAACTCAAAAATCATTAGAACAAAATTCCTTGGGGGATTTTGGCGCTTTTAATTACGTGTGGTAAACTGGTAACACGTGTTGGTGACAGCAGTTCATTTAGAGTGTGAGTAATATCTACTTTGTAGCGTTCAGGTTTGGGGGTATCCTTATTTATGTCTATTAGGGTGGAGTGAAAATGTATGGAGATTATTTTTTTTTTGTTTTTTTGTAATAGCATAGCGGTAAAAAGCTGCCTATGGATGAGTTAATAAAGTGTTTTAAATATCGTTTATGTATTACAATGATTCGAGGTGCCCCAGCATGAAAGAATTTTGAAAAAAGTATAATTTCGTTCATTATTGACAGCCTCATTCAGATGTATATAAACCTGAATAATCTATAGGAATAGTATTTTTTGTGTTGCTTGAAACCCATATTTTTATGTAATAATAAGAAAATATATAAAAGTTTGGAATTTATGGTGCCCCAAAACCTCTTAAAACCAAAATAATACAAGAATTTTATGATAAAATGCGATTAATATTAATTAAATATTTACGCAAAAAATAAGTTACAAAATAGCCAATCAAGTAGAAAAATCACGTTTAGTGTTATAAAAAGGCATCATCTGACGTGATGACAGTCTAGCCCTAATCACGTTTCTCTTCTCCACATACAGCACCTGAAGCTTCAGCTACGAGTTTGATGCAACGCTCCACGGCTTGAGTACGATAAGGAAAGAGTGCTATATTCTCTTTCGTTCCAACGTCATTTTTTACAATTTCTTTCAAGGCTGCAGCTGATAAACTCTTAGTTAAAGGCCGCTCAGTAACAGTAATCTGACTATCGTGTCAAGTAATAATGTCAGTATAATGGGGAGCATCGAAATTAAATGATGGTACTTTAAATTTTCGGATTCGTATGACTTTCTCTGACCTTGCTTTCAGAATACGTCGGCATGCCAGTTCCCGTATCACTTGGTTGTCATCTGCAAGCATAGATAAAAGAAGATTTTCTTGATGGCCAAAATATCCATTTCTTTGTATGACTGGATCACACACTTTTTTCAAATTCTAGTTTATATAGCCACTATAATTCATCGTCAACCACATGTGCTGTGCTCCATTTAAACACGAAGGATTGCATTTGATTTGAAACCACATTCGCCCATAAACTTTCATCACGAAATTGGCTAATATAAGTAGATTCTTTTCCGGATCAGTCTTTGTGACATATAATCGTAAGATCCTGTTCGCAGTCGTTAGCCACCTGGAATGGTTGAGTAGACCGAGTTCTCTACTTGTCAGGTCAGAAGGAAAAATACCAGTGTTAAAAGCAGTCATTATCTCAAATAGATATGTTTGATCGGAGCTTAAATCTTTAGTAATAACAGGAAGTGGCGTGGGTATAAGGGCAAATTTCACAACTGGCTTTTTTTCACATTGTTGCAGTTCAGATCCAATTGGCCCTGAAAAACATCGAGGTCCCGTAGTTTGACAGTCCAAATGTATCAAAAGGTCTCGTAGTGGCAATTCATTCGAATGTAGTGCACAGATGTACAATTGTAACGGTTTTTTTATCTCTAACTCTAGCAGGCTAATGACGCCGCCTTTAGATCCAGTATTTACAACTGTCCCATCCCAGTCCACTACTGACAAAGCACACAAATCTCCTTTTTTTACTGTTATCAAAGTTTTGTCTTTTCTACCGTCAAAGTAAAGACCAGGTATAGGTTGATTGCGGCTCAATCCTTGTAAAACAGCTCTTTTCTTTGCTCTTTCCCGTCAAACCTTCGAACGATCTATCACACTACTTTGGTCTCTGGATGTAATAATGCCAACATCTTTCAGGACAGCAGAAGCTATAATAGCGGCAGACCTGTCAGAAACTCTAGTACGATCGCAGGCAAGACCTAAAGATGGGAGATTTATGCGCATCTGTTTAGATGATGGCTCAACAACATTCTGTATTTGTTCTTGATACGATTAATACAATGAACAGTAGTTTCTCCTGAGAATGCTTACTTATGACTGAAAGGTTAATTCAATAAAGGTTGACTTATTTATTAATGATTGGGTGTGTTTAGAAACAAAAGAAAAACAATTTCTACGTTTTGTTATAAAGTTTAGCATTTGGTTTTGCACTATCGAAAACTGACAAGTTTCGGATTTTTTTTCAAAACTTAGTCCTATCGGGGGCACCTTTAAATATAAACCTACACAAAAAATATTTTCGCTTTTTGCTTATTGTGCCTATCACGCAGCTTTTTGCGGGTATGCCATACTGAAAATCAAAATATAAAAATTTCACTCCACCCTAATGTCTATACCTACTAACATTACAAAAAGGTAAAGTTTGTAAGTTTGCTTAAAGGGGTAATCTCTGGAACTACAGATCCAATTTGCCGAGTGTCTTAGTATATATTTTATGATAAAACAGGAAATTTCACGCGGACTAAAAGTCCCGCGCAGAAGCTATATCAAAATACTTTACAAATGCATGAAGCGTGTTTTAATACCCGTGTAACTCCATGCAACCTTTGGTCAAAATATGAATACTTGCACATGCAACCTTTACAAAAGTGTTAACATATTAAAAGCATATCGATTAGGGCATTTGGAATGTCTGTCAATAAGTAGGTAGGTACGTTATTACGGAAACAAAAGGGAGGTTTGTACCCAGATATGTAATTTACGATGTTTAATAACCTTCAGATGGTCAATTAGCGACGGCTTATATAGACAGATGCGCTAGCAAGAAGCACGCCACGTGGGTGCCAGAAGACGGGCATCGTCTGTCGCCGAGGGAGGCCCAGAAAACGCAGGCGTGATGACTTAGAGGGGTTAATAGGAGATTGGTTGGAGAAGGCAATACATAAGAAAGAGTGACGCTGTTGGACAAAGGTCTCCCTGACCTTTGTCCAAAAAAACAGTAAAAAAAATATTAATTCAACTTAATAAAAAGATAAAGAGGTGCCTATCTCGATATTTTTAAACCGTATTAATACCCATCACAACGTACAGACGTTCGGAGTTTGTCACCCGAATTCCATTATTCCGCCTTCTTAATATAGGTTCGTACGTGGTCGTAAATGTGCCCATCCGACACTGAAAAATGTCTGAAGTTCTTTCACTTTTCCGAGAACGAATTCCAAATAAGACACGTAAACAAGTATCTACCGTACTTATCAAGACATGAGTAAAAGCCGTAACATGAAGTGATATTTTATATTACTTAATTTGACGGTTTCATAATCTAATGTTCCCACTGCTGAGACACAGGTCTCCTCTCTGCGGATGGGAGTGGGCCGTAATCCGTCGCGCGGGCGGGTTGGTAGATGTCACATATGTTGGAATTTTATTACTAGGACATGCCAGTTTCCTCATGATGTATTCATTCACCGTTTATACAACACTGGAGATGAAATAATTTACACAATGTACAGCACCTGACTGGGTTTGAACCTACGGACACTGAGCCACATTGCTCATTTGTGTGTTAAGTTCTATATAATAAAGGTATTCACACCCTCTGCAATAGTATTCATATTTATGACATAAAAATAGTGTGGATATAAAGAGGTCTGTAAAATAGGTGGATATATGAACACAATTTTTTCTCACAGGCAATAATTTTCATAGTGAGCGGATTTTTTATCTTTAGTCATATTATCAAAACACGACATTATTTATTTTGTGTGAGATTTAGACCGTCCAAATAAAATCAAAGTCTATAACGTAGTACTTTATTTGAAACCATATTTAAATATATCTGGCATAAAATTAGATTAACTAAATCATGCTATTATAACACACTAGCTTCAGCACGCGGCTTCGCCCGCGTGGATGTCAGGTTTTTTTTTCGTTTGTTTCCCACCAAATGCCTAGATAATGAATTTAATGATGTTTACTTTGAAAATGAAGGACTTTTCACACACAACTTCATCCCCTTTTTCAGTTTTTTGGGGGTACAATTATCAAAAACGCTGAGATACATATAAATAAATTCTTAAACGACAACCTATATACAAAATTTTAAAACCCTGGCTTCGAAACTGACGGACTTTCATACAAAATTCCCCTATTTCATCCCTCTGCGGGGGGAGTCTCCTAAAATCCTTTCTTAGCTGACGTCACCTACTCATAATCTATGTTTGTGTTAAATTTAATTTTTGCAGGTCCAGTAGTTAGTTATGTTCCTTACCTAACGCTGTGGTAGAGCCTAGACGCTGACCTGGCACCTTGTGCGATTAGGCGTACGTGACAGGACGTGTGGCGCGACCGCGTGTGGGCCGACCACCAGCCCGTGGGAATGTTTTAGCGATGTATTAGAATTAAGATAAGTTAAGTTAGTCTTACATGAACTTCTGTAAAGCTCGGTCGTAATAAACTCTTACTTCCATACAAACTCCGTTTAATTTGCGCTCCCGAAATCTAACTGGCGCAGCCGGTAGGATTGCCGCAAACTGTTTCCTCCGCGAAAAGTCAAGTGCGAAAACCTGTGAAATACATTAAAACACGTGGACTGTGTTTCGCGAGCGGTTACTGATTTTATATATAGTCGTCGTGCTTAAAATCAGCGAGGCGTTCTGTATTGGGCAATCTTCGAACCAAATAAATAAGTTTAGATAACGCGTAAATTACGTGGGTGAGCAGAGATGGTGATAATATATCAAGCGGTTGGCATGTGAGTAACCTTCTACATCCTTCCTCATTCCCTACACTATTATTGTGATAGATGTAATTAGTGTTTAAGTACTTTAATTCAGTTTTATAGAGAAAGCAACATTAATTTTATCTGTGTATTTTTGTTAATTCTAAGGTGTGATTTAACATATAAATTGAGGATTATCTTTTGATTTTACAATTTAATTGCGTCGTAAGTTTTAATTTATCTAAGATGAATCAAGGTCAAATTCCTTTATCAGCGATGGCGGCCGGGGCAGCCTCTTCGGTTCGTTCTGAAACGCCGCTTACGATGCAATTGCCAGACTCTTTGATACCTCACGATGTTTTAAAATTAATTCCCGAATTTAGTGGTGAAACTAATATACTTAGTTTATTTTTGCGGAAGTGCGAATATGTTATCGGAAAATATCAAGGGACCTCAGAGCGAAACGAATTTTTAATGCAGAATATTACGAGTAAATTAAAGGGTAAAGCAGCGGCTCTTTTAAGTGAAAGAGGTGACCTTGAAACTTATTCTGAGTTTAAGTCTTTGATGATCCAACATTTTGGTGACCCCAGGAGTGAGGAATGCGTGGCAATTGAGCTCGAAACCCTAAAAATTAAATCAAATGAGTCATATTTAGAATTTTGCAGCCGTATACAAGATATTCGTGCCATATTAATATCTAAGGTTAATCAGAACAGTTCCGCTACGTTAAGAGAAGCTAAGAAAGTGATTTATAATAATACTTCGCTGAACGTTTTTATGTACAACTTACCGGAACATATGGTACGGATTGTTCGAATTAAAAATCCTAGTACCCTGGAAGAAGCGTTACAATTTGTTCTTGAAGAGGTTAACTTCCAGGAACAATATAATTTACGCAGTAAAATGTTGCAACACCGGCCACAAGGTCATCAGTTATTGCCATCAACTGAAAAAGGGGTTATTTTAAGTTCAAACAATCCGAAACCTGCATTTTCAGCACCTCAATTGCGACATAATTGTTACAGGCCTCCTACAAATCAAGCTCTATTTAAATTCGGTATACCTAATCAAGTTTTTGTACGTCCAAATGTGCCGAATCAACAAATTGGTTTTCGACCGCAATTACCGCAACTTGGGAATAAACAATCTGAACAATTCGGTAATAGACCACAAGCAGCACAATTCGGTTATGGACCCCAAGCAGTACAGTTCGCTTATGGACCCCAAGCAGCACAATTCGGTTATAGACCTCAAGTAGGACAATTCGGCTATAGAGCTCCGCAACTTTCGGGATACTGCCCCCCTAACAATTTATCGGGTGATCGTGACGTAACAATGAGAACTGCTCCACCTGTTAAACAACCACTAAGTTTTCCTATAAACGAGCTTTATACTAATAATGAACAGTACTATTATGATCCCAATTACAATGATTACGGTACATGTTACGTAGGATACTGTGACTATGACTATACAAATATGTACATTAATAACGATTGCGTGGATCAGAATCCAAATGCTGAAATTCCTAAAACTAATGAAAAGGTTGACGAATCGCGTTCAACTGAAAATAAAGTAGACTCGAAAGACGTCCCAAATTTTCAAATAAATTTAATTTGTATTCGCCCGAAATGATTGAACTTAAGTTTGACGCTAATCTTAAACATCCTTATATAACCATCCCCGATATAAACGGTAAATTTATGTTGGATACAGGAAGCACTAGATCTTTCATAAGCCCTAGAAAAGTTGATGAATATTTCCCACAATCAAAATTCTATGAACCATTTACAGTTACAAGTACACATGCTACTAGCGAACATAATGAAGTAGCTAACATCCCCCTTTTTTCAAATTTTAAAGTAAACGGTTATCATAAGTTTTATATTTATGATGTGGATAATAGATATGACGGGTTGATTGGAATGGATCTTATGTCTCAACTTAATGCTAGTATATGTTTCAAGAATAGGATTTTAAAGATAAACGATGTCAATATTCCTATAATTTATAATACTGACCACGAACTTAAACTTGAACCGCGCACAGAACATAAAGTGAGACTGCCCGTAAATCAGAAAGATGGCTATGCTATATTAGATTACACGCAGTTTCACGAAAGTGTTAGAATGCCAGCTGCAATTGTCAAGTGTTAAAATTACCTTGCCTCCACTGTAATTCAAAATGCAACTGACTTTGAAGTAAGGTTAACTATAACTGCTCCTTTCAAAGTTGTCCATTTCTCTGACGAGTGTATAGTAAAGACCACAAATTGTTTAACTGACATTGACATTGACTCGTTACTGACAGTCAACTTAAAGAAATTAAGACTTGATCATCTTAACCAAGAAGAAAATGAACTGATTAGCAAATTATGCTATGAGTATAAGGACATATTTTACTGTGAAGACTTGCCTTTGACTTTTACAAATCAAGTAAAGCATCATATACGTACTACTAATGAAGATCCAATCTATATTAAACCTTATAGGCAAGCTCCAGCACAGGCTGAAGAAATTAAACGACAGGTCGAAAAACTTCTCAAGGACAATGTGATACGAGAATCACATTCGCCCTGGAGTGCGCCTGTTCATTTGGTACCAAAAAAGGCAGATGCCTCCGGTCAGGTGAAATACAGAATGGTAATAGACTACCGCCGACTCAACGACATAACGATCAATGACAAGTACCCGCTTCCCAATATATGCGACTTATTCGACAAACTTGGCAAAAGCAACTACTTCACCACATTAGATTTAGCGTCTGGGTATCACCAAATTGAAGTTTCTGACAGTGAGAAAACAGCCTTTTCTACACAGAATGGACATTACGAATTCCTTCGTATGCCATTTGGCCTCAAAACGGCTCCGGCAACCTTTCAAAGGACTCTCGATAATGTCTTGAGAGGCCTACAGGGTATACATTGCTTGGTTTATTTGGATGATATACTAATATATTCAAATGGCATAGTAGAGCATATTCAAAAATTACGTTCTGTCTTCGATAGACTTCGTCAAACTAACCTGAAGGTTCAGTTAGAAAAGTCAGAATTTTTACGCAAGGAAGTGCAGTACTTAGGACACACGTTAATTAAAAACGGACTACGACCAAACAACGACAAAATACAAGCAGTTCTTAAATATCCCTTACCACGGACACAGACTGAAATCAAACGATTCTTAGGTTTTGTGGGTTATTACAGACGGTTTATTAAAGATTTCTCCAAAATCACACAGCCATTGACAGCCTGTTTAAAAAAAGGTAAGAAAGTTGTCATTGACCAAAATTATACCGAAGCTTTTGAAAAATGTAAGGAACTTTTGATAAATGCACCAATATTGCAATACCCGGATATGAATAAACCATTCTTATTAACAACCGACGCCTCTGAAGTCGCAGTTGGCGCAGTTTTGTCACAAGGCCCTATAGGTAGTGACAAACCAATAACATATGCCAGTCGGACCTTGACAGATACGGAAAAGAAGTACAGCACTATTGAACGCGAGTTGTTGGCAATTATGTGGGCCACAAAACACTTCAGACCTTACTTGTACGGACATACATTCGATATTTACACTGACCATAGACCATTAGTCTGGCTGTATCAACTCAAGGAACCTAATAGCAAGTTAACGCGCTGGCGCTTGCGGTTACAAGAATACGATTTTAATGTCATATATAAAAATGGTAAACAGAATGTCACTGCAGACGCGTTATCTCGAATTCAACTTAAGGCACTAGGAGAAGTCAACGTCCCCGACGATATTTCAATGATTGTTAATTTAGACGAAAAAGAGAATAGACTTCAAAATTATTTAGAAGACGTGACCAGACTAAATTCTGATGACTCAACAACTATTACCATTTCCGACTCTGAAAGAACCGTGACAGCTAGCCCAATGACTATAAATTTCGATTCGGATACGGACTTGGAACAATCACCTAATAACTATCCTGTACCGTCTGAACCTTCTACTATACAAACAGTTCATTCAGCTGAAGATCTCGAATCCCATGGAATACCGATATTAAATGAAGCAATAGATACCAAGCCTAACCAAATACTAGTTTTTAGCTGGTTTCGTAATGAGCTGCAAGTAAAAGACTTGTCTAGGGATAAACAAAAGGTGTTAGAAGTATTTTTGCCTCTTCATAATCAAGATCATATTAAACGATTTTTAAAAGAATACATAAAACCGAAAATTAAATATTTCATTTATTTCGAGAATCCGGAACATAGAAAAGACTTTAGTAATATTCTAGTTTCACTATTTAAGAAAGATATGGTTAATTTCTATGAATGTACCGAGCGCGTTATTTACGTCGAAGATGAACAGGAACAAAAAGCTATTGTGATTAAGTTACACGAAGGCAAGACCTGTCATCGCGGCATTACAGAAACTGTTAAAAGAATCCGTCGCTATTATCATTGGCCAAATTTATCCGAAACCGTTTCCGCCATAATTAATTCATGTGATCGTTGTAAAACCTCCAAGTACGATAGAAAACCAATTAAACCTGTACTGCAGCTCACACAAACCCAGAATACACCCTTTCAGGAAATATTCATAGATCTGTTTAACATAGAATCGAAATACTATTTAACTTTAATCGATGCTTTCAGCAAATTAGGACAAGCTATAGAAATTGCATCTCGCTCTACACCCGAAGTGGTCAGAGCATTAATGAAATACTTCTCTTTTTACGGCATACCACAGAAAATAAGTTCTGACCCGGGAACTGAATTTAATAATGAATTGTTAAAAGAACTCACGGACTTGCATAAAATTAAGCTACACATAGGTACACCCAATAATCCAAATTCTATGGGGCTCATAGAGCGGTTTCATTCCACAATTATAGAAATATATCGATTAGCAAAATATGAAAAGAAATTTACAGACGCAGCATCAGTTATGACTTATGCCGTAATGGCTTACAATAACACCATCCACAGTACCACTGATTTAACACCGTTTGAAGCTGCGTTTGGTCATACTGAATTAAACTCTACTTTTAACTCCGAATTCGGTAAAGCATACAATCAGCAATTAATTAGAGACCATAAGAAAAGAGCACAGGCAATTTATAAATATATTTCTGAAAAAGTAAAAAGTCATAAGGAAAGAATTATAGCCAAGCGGGGAGGTGAATCAAGACCAGCCTTAGAAATAGGTCAACCGATCTTCACTAAAGCCGTAAATAAAAGGCAAGCTAAAGATAAACCTAGGTTTCAGAAGGCCATGGTTACAGGTCAAATAGAACGTAACATCGTACCGATAAAAGTCAAAAATAGAGATACTAAAGCTCCAGTTAAAAATGTAAAACGTCCTCCGCAGGTGGTGTTTGATCCTGGTGTCATGGGCAACGACCAGTTGGGCTCTCCCAAGCCAGGCCCTTCAAGCGGTAAGGATTAACCAAAACCCTGGGATTCTTCCGGTGAAATTAGGTCAAGCGTTTATACAATATGATAAATGGTCTATTGTTAAAATAATCAACCTCCAATGCATTGGTACTGATCTTTCCTTTAATATTCAAAAATATTCCGAATTTAGCCAAATGTTACACCCAAACACATCGTATGCGGATGAGTTCAGAAGTCTTAAAATGCAGGTGGAGTATATTAAAAATGAGGCTCTAGAAAAATACCAGCAATTAATTCCATCTAAAAGATTTAAACGTGGTATTATAAACCCACTAGGGTCTATCATCAAAATTATAACAGGTAATCTTGACCATGAAGATGCAGTTAGATATGACGATTTAATCAGTAATATTCAGACCCAGGAACAAGCAATATCTAACAAATTTACAATGATATCTAAAATATTGGATCACTTTCTGAACTCTACCGAAATAATCAATGAAAATACAAAAATAATAAACGCACGCATTAAATTACTTGAAAGCCTTGTAACTAATCTCACTACGAAAGATAATCATTCAATTTATATGACCTATGTTTTTGGATTACTTAACCAGTTTATTGTAAACTTTAGAACACTCTATATAAAAATTAGTGAACTTGAAACGGCCATTGCATTCAGTAAATTATCAGTGTTACATAAGGCCGTAATTAATCCTAATGAACTGTTGAATGTGTTAAAACATATTAGCAAATATGATAATTTAATGTACCCTGTTAATGAACGAAATTTAATTAATATAGAAGAATCATTATCTGTAAAAGCTTACATTAAGAATGAAGAACTAACTTTTGTTATCGAAGTTCCAGTAATTTATAATGCAACTTACTGTTACTATAAACTGTATTCCATTCCTGTGTCAGATGATTCCTTAAACCTTACCTTTGTTGTTATTCCTGAATTTCCTTACCTACTTGTAGAAGGGTCAAAGTATCGTCCAACTAATCAACCGTGCCAAGAGATAACAGCTAAAGAATACCTCTGTTCTGAAAATCAACTAGTCCAGTATGTGGAAGAAACGTGCATTGAGCAACTAATGAAATACCACGACAATCCGTCACGCTGTTTCCCACGTAAGATATTATCTGAGTTCCTGAAACTTCAAAGAATTGGTCCCAATAGTTGGATAGTGTATTCAAAACACAACCAAGTCGTATCACAGACTTGTAATAATGATGAAACAAAGGAACGCATACGAGGAACATACCTGATAACCGTAGGAGGGCAATGTGATGTCTTTATAGATAATATCCAAATCCATGGACGGCGCTCTTACTCACTACAAACAGATTATATGCCTGTTCCCCTATTAAACTTACCTGACTTGAGACATCTAACTCTTGACGCAGCAAGCATCGAACCTATAAATCTGAAGGGCGTTAATTTGGATGATATACGTCAACTGAATTATATTTTGAAGAATAGTGCTAATAACGTGAAAAGTGAAATCAAAGGTGAAAGTGTTAGTGTCGCCCTTTATGTCTTATACGCGATTGTCGTCTTATTGTCAGTAGCTATAATTATGTATAAGTATTCATATGTTGTAAGAAAATTGTGTAGAGAGCGAGAACATCGCTTGAGAGCTATTGAAGATAATCCCGCTCAACCTGAGGAAGGCCAAGTTAATCAAAGACCTGTACTATTAGTGTAACTAACTTTACAATTCTCAGGTTACGATTTTATTATAGGAATAGTTTGATCATTTTATTATTTCATAACTGATAAATTGTAACTTTCTAAATTTAAAAATTATGCAAAGTTCTCGGAAATCCCCTGTTTTTCCGATAACTTTGGTCCGAAGGGGGAGGAGTTATGTTCCTTACCTAACGCTGTGGTAGAGCCTAGACGCTGACCTGGCACCTTGTGCGATTAGGCGTACGTGACAGGACGTGTGGCGCGACCGCGTGTGGGCCGACCACCAGCCCGTGGGAATGTTTTAGCGATGTATTAGAATTAAGATAAGTTAAGTTAGTCTTACATGAACTTCTGTAAAGCTCGGTCGTAATAAACTCTTACTTCCATACAAACTCCGTTTAATTTGCGCTCCCGAAATCTAACTAGTTTTTAGATTTTGTGATTAATCAGTGAGTGAATAAATGTATACATGAGTGAGCTTTCGCTTTTATATATATAAATGTGAAAGTTTGTGTTTGTTGGTTTGTCCTTATTTCACGCAGAAACGGGGCAACAAATTGACATGACGTTTTGCAAACAGATTGTTTTTTGTCAAAATATTGACTAACTTAAAACGATATAGGTATTTAGTAAGAAGGTGCTGGGTTAAAATGTCTTAGTTCCGTTAGTAAATAATTTTGTTAACAAAGATTAAACTAACTAAACCTAATAATAAGTTAATTATTCGTTATTCAGTTAATAGTGTTAGTCAAACACATAAATAACAAGTAACCTTATCGAGGATCCAAAGTGGGCGGGGTCAATCGTCGGGCTGTGAAAGAATCAGTGCATTTTACAACAGGTACATGCAACACAAACACAAATTAACAACCAGTGCAATTGTGTGAACAGAGAATAGTAGGCACAGATTTCAGTCAGGCGTCTGTCTGTTACCGTCGAGTGAAAATTATTCACAGTTGCGTCTAGGTACATATTGTGTAGACGATAAACAGGGTATTAGAATACGAAGTATGAAATACGTATAGTTGTAGGATGAATATTATGCAACTATAAATCAATTTAAACACTTGACTTATTATATTTTCGACCACACACTCAATTTCATAAATGAAAATGACAGTTTACAAAGTGGTTTTGAACGATGAACAATATGTTCGCTACGCATATACGTAGATAGGGGTATCATAATTATCTTGCAGGTTCATAAGTAACATAAAAATACCACAAGGTAACAATGCAAGAATCCCGCATTATATTATGAAAAGAAAATCATAAACTCATTCTCCGTATTCTCGTAACACACATTTAGAACAGTAAATTTCAATTACACTATACAAGAAAATAATTTAACACATTTCATGTTCCAAGTTTAATTTGTGTTCCAAAAGCAACATTCATATAGTTGATTCGAGTGCTTTGAAGTTAGTTACAATTTCAAAGGAACTGTTGTACCTTTACATTCTAATTTACATTGTGAAAACAGTAACAAATCAAAATAGTTTTCATAAATTGTGTCGATATTTGAAATTCACATTTTTTTCTTTTTCTCACCCAAATCCAAAAACGGGTAATCTGTCTGGTTGTGGTCCATAAGCTGCAACTCTTGCGAAGGCAGCTCCAGGGCCAGATAGATGCAGACTCGGGTTCCCCAGGAAGAGTTGCGTTGGGTCCGGTCGGAAGCTGAGTTGACTGCCCTCTATGGCACAACACAATGCCAGCGCAAGGTATATTGTCGCCGTCGCCATTGTATCTGCGAAGAAAGAGAATTGCGTAAGTTTAATAACTCCTTACAATACATGGTGATACTTCGATTATTGTGCCGGAACTATAAGAAATTATGGGAAAAAGGCGTGTTGGGGAAAGCTCGGCTCTGGTAGAAAAACGTATCACTCAAAGTTTGCGCCATTTTATTCTATTTATTAAAATGGCAAAGAACACAATGTTCTCAGATAAGCCGACAATTCGATTCGTACTGTCTCATCTTAGTGCTGAAGTTAACCTTACATAATCTGCTTCACTACAGGTTAATACGATAGCTGTAAACAGGGTATGTTGTTAAAATCAACGACCTACTAAAATTAGCTCAGAACATGTTGTTTCTAGATAGAACACAGTTCACTGCAAAAAATAGGTAACATCTTCGTTGTTTTTTGCAGTGATCTGGGTCGCTTTAAAAAGAAACCAAAATATTGCTACTTAGAACTTTCAACAATGACTTGCCTTGACTTGACTTACATCTACTACATATCGTTTTCTCTTGAATTTCAGTTACTTAAATAGCATTGGGGCTCAATCATAAATGGCAAAACCTAGATACGTTTAGCGTATTTATTATATCGTCTCTGGAAAGACAATACTACAGGCCATTTTGCATTTGAACCATTCTACGTAAACACTGCATTGTTTATCTTGATAAGGCTCTAGAACGTAGTACGCACGCTGGTCTACTTTAAGGACTAAGTGCGGAATTCAAACCCTAAAATAGAACATAGACTATAGAACTGAAATATGTTACGACGTAAAGATAAAACGCTAAATTCCACACAGGTTCATTTCTAATATATTACTTCACATTCGCCGTATCAAAGAATTTGACAGTTTTATCTCATTAATACCAATTGTTGCATTAGATCACACAATTTAGTTACTATTGACGATATGAGTCCTGTTGCAACGATATTCATGTCAGGCACTTGTGCTTTAACTAAACTCCTCAGCTTTGTCGCTTTTAATGTTTGTTAAAAAAAAAATGTCCCACCACGCATTGAACCGTTAACTACCCTCTTCTATGAAACAGCAGATTTTTTTAATATCCCTGCCACCCTGTATATCTACCAATTATTGATTAATGATTTCATTTCTGCTAGTACCAACACTTTTACTTTCGGTCAATCATATTTTAATACTAGAAGAGGTGGGACATTCCTGTCTAAGTTCTCAGAGAAGAAAGGCCTAAAAAAAACTCAGAGGTCACAGTCCCTTTTATTTAAAGTCCAGACTTAATGTTGGTCATGAGAAGACCATGTAGTTTGGAGTTTGAAATGGTCGTTCGAAAAAAGAACCACACAGATTGAGTAGTCCCGTTGACGTGCACGTCACCAATCATGCAGCTAGATGGAAGCAAGTTCAACTCAGAAATTAAGAAGCTCGAGTAACTAACAATAACTTAGATAGAGATTTCTATGAACAATAAAGTAAAAATATTTCATAATAGCATAGCGTAACGAAATTGAGTTGATACTTAGCACGTAGATTATAGGTAGACCTACTCATCTAATAAACTATGCTGGTAGTTGATACTCCATAATTACGTGCAATCTAACTACGTGTTAAGCGTGTACAGCTGACAGGATAATTGGTTATAACATAATATTTGATTGATGTTTGACTGTTGAAATTAAAGTGAATTATTTCATGCATCAGTTGTTAATGATTTGATTTCGATATAATTAAAACCTAGTTAAGTTAAGGAAATGAGATGGCAAGCAAAATTCCTACTGACTTAAATTGGAAGCTAATTTTGACTTTAAATAAGTACATAATAGACCATATAATATTACGTTGCCAAATAAAAATAACTTGCCCTAAAATGTCAAAATTTATTAAATATATTGTCCAAGGGATTGACATTTAAGGAAATGTAGCAAGGAAGTTTTTTATACCCCTTCAGTATTCAACAATTTTCGTTTATGAAACTCTAATATTACGAAAATCTGTAGCTATATTATAATTTAGATATAATAGACATAACGATAATTTAGATAACTGGCCTGTTAGTCTAGTGGTTAGTGACTCTGACTGCAAAGACTGAGGTCGTGGGTTCGATTCCCACCCAGGACAAATCTTAGTGTGATGAGCACAATCATTTGTTCTGTGTCTGGGTGTAATTTATCTATAATATGTATGTATTTAGAAATATGTTTATCAGTTGTCTGGTTACCATAGTACAGGCTTTGCCTAGTTTGGGATCAGATAACGATGTGTTGGTTGTCCAAAGATATTTATTTATTTTATTTTATTTATATAATTACCAATAATACAGTTAAAGAGTTTGTTTCAAATAGCGGCAGGCAGATGTCTCGAACCTACCGATTTTTCGGTATTTCTACCGATATGGGCTCTGTTCTACCGAAGTACCGAAATATAACGAATATTCTACGATTTCACAGTACACATGGAAATTCTCTTTACCGATTTTGGGTACAAATATACCGTTTTAGCTGGCAATTCTACTGATCTCGCTCTATGACGTTCGAGATCACTGGCGGCAGGTCACGGGAACAATCCCCCTTAAACTTAAGGGGAAGATATAAAAAAACCATGGTCAGACCTGCTGTCTTGTATGGGTCAGAATGTTGGGCCACAAAAGGGATGAATGAAAGGCAATTGCATGCAGCTGAGATTAGAATGTTAATAGGGGATGTGTGGTGTTACACGAATGGATCGAATAAGAAATGAGTAAGATATAAGAGGAAGTCTGAAAGTGGCGACGATAAGTGAAAGTTTTGTGGGAATCGGATGTCATGTAGGAATGAGGAAAATGTGGTGAGGAAAGTATTGAGTGAGTATGAATGTCCATGGCTATAAGAGTCGAGAGAGACCAAAAAAACGATGGATGGACTGTGTGAATTATGATATGTTTAGAGAAGGGGTAACTACTGAGATGATAATAACTACTACTACGACAGACTAATAGTTCTGTGTGGAAGAAAGAGACATGTTACGCTGACGTCAAATAAATTAGCATAAGGGCAGGAGAGTGTAATGAGTTTGTTTATTTGAACATTGTAATCTCTGAAAATGCCAGCCGGATTTGCATAAATATTTTTACATTTCATAGCACAATTCTTCAGAAAGACTATAATTGGTAATTTCATATGACGCTACAACCCCTAGGAGTCGAACATAAAGAAATAAAGCGTAAAAGGACACTAGGCAAAGATGGAGTAATAGCGTGGTCGATAAAATGCGGTGGCAGACAGAGTTTTATGATAAGCATCTGATATTTCTATAGGTATACTGTGTAGTATATATATGAAATCGCGGACAGAAGCTAGTAATAGATGATAAAATCGTTGAGCTTATCATCCATTTTTTTTTTTTCATTATGCCTAATCCGCTCTACCGTCTCATGAAAATTCAAGAAGAAGCCTATATCAGGTTATTACCTAAATTATTCTAAATGATGTAAAATGTATGTATTACTTACGTTTATCATGTTATTCGTGTCCTTAAACCAATTAATCACTTGTTTTTAATTGTAAATATTGACCTTAATACATGAGTGAAGTACAATTACTTATTAATATCAATTAAAATAGCGCAAACGATAGTGAAGTTTTGCGTTAAAACAGTGATATCAAATAAAATAAACCTCGTAACGCTCTGAAGACGCCTAGTTAAAAATAATTCGAAATTTAAAATCAGCGTTGATTGCAATTATTTGCTTTTCTGTTTTTTGTTTTCATTATAACCGGCCAGTTTTAGTGAACCAGTGAGTTAGAAAAAATAGTTATCATTGCAAAGTAAGCCTTAATGCAAAGTGATTGTATCGAATAAAATTAATAGCTTGCTAGTAATTATGCGTTGATTTAGAGCGTGTTAACGTATTATAATGAATGGCTACCTGTTAAACATTCACATGTTCAAATACTGGTCAATTAGAGAACTAATGATGCATAAATAGTTATTAAATATCGTAAACAAGTAGGAAGTTTTAATTATATTTGCAACGGCAATTTAACTACTTAATATTCATGTTATGCTATTACTTTTACAATATTATAATAATGTATTAATAGCCGCACAGTTCGATCGATCAGGTTAAGTTGCGCTTGCCACGGTTGGTCCGTGGATGGGACACCATCTTTAAATACCCCTCCGTGCCTTAATAAGCACGTTTAGCTGTTGGTAAAGTCTGTTATTCGGGGATCTTTGAGAGTCGTTACGAGTTGTCAGAAGCCCGAAAGTCTACCAGCCAGTCTTATCAAGGAGTATCGTATTACCCAGTAAGAAACTTGGTTGTGGGTGTTAATTACGCAGCCGTTCCAAGTATAATATTCTTATTTAGGTGCTTTGAGGTTTACTGCAGTGGATTTACCGATGCATATCCTCATGAAAAAAAACTGATATCATTGTTAAAATTTGTTGGTGTATAAATAATTCTTATTCAAAAGAAAAGAAACAAGAACATTTCAGGATTCTTAGAACACATGACAGCGACGACGAAGGTAATTCGCGCCTGACTCACCAATAAATGGCCTGAAAGACGGTTGGGATCAACTCAATATGGAGTAAATGGGATGATGTTAAATACAATATAATATAAAGGTTTAGCATAACGCAGAAAAAAGAGCTCTAGACTATCGAGATTAATGTTCGCGTAAGATAGAAAGAAGGTGGTTTAAAAAACTCAAAACTTTTTTAATTTACGCTCGAGTAGTCGCCAACTGTGATAGTTCGGAAAGTTAAGAGTTTATTAGAGTGTGATCTTAAAAGCTATCTAAATTACTTTTCGGGAGTACTTTGCTTCTTAAGTTTTAGACTTTTCAGTACACTTTCACTTATTTTGAAGACAGATCGCATATGTCTACTTAACATACATAACTAACTTTTATAGAACCAAAAATATCCGTTTGCCTTTATTGTTGCAATAAACATATACCAGATAGTTGCTGATTTGCTTATCTTGGCAAAACTAATTCACTTACTTTTTCAATCATCTCCGCTAAACAATTCAGCGATCCTCAAACTGTAATAAACACGATGTAAACACACAAGCAACGTGCTTAATAGCACATAAGCCGGAAACTAGAGGCGGTAGTTACCTATGTTATATGTATATGATAGTTTCGAACCCACAACTGGGTCAGACAGAGTCGGGAATACTCGATAAATTCAGAGCACTAGATGTAATATACTGACAAGGAACATTCACATAACAGATGATGGAACATTTGAGCCATTCACGATTGCCCGGACTCAAGCGGGTTGCTAGGCAACGGTGTAACTAATATTAAATTCATTATCATCCATTTCAGCCAAAAGACGTCCACTGGTGGACATAGGCCTCGCCAAGCATCACCACTTCGAAAAATCTGCCATAATCTTCTGACATGGATAAAAAAAGCTGAATGCATCCTAGATGAACAATTAATTAATTAAAGAGTGAAACCTTATAACAATAAACCGGGACAAACGTACAACAAAACAACGTAGTATGAACAATGAATAATGCGTTTATGTAAGTGCCCTATTTCCAGTGCTTTCATTCATCGCAAAGAACTTTTACCGAGCTCAGAAGCCCAAAGCAAAAACTATTCTCACGACTTTCTTGAAAGGCGTTCAAAACTTTGGACAAGGGATAACGGCCCAACAAATAGAAAACATCACTTATTTAAATTTTATTTTCCTATTATTTACTGAGTTCTGGGGTTTTCTATGTCAGTTTAGCTACTCGAATTGACTACCAATTCAAGGCTTATAAGCAGGTTCAGAAGAATTCAGCTGGGCTGGACAGCATTTGGGAAGCTTCGTTGAAACTTCTCGATGCGTATTCCACAGAGGCTAAGACTAAAAACTAAAGTCTTCGGGATGCGGAATTGCGTTAAATATTTAAGAATTCACGCAACTATTCGTGTCTGTTTCTTTGACCATCTCTATACAAGTTAGTTAACACAATCAGCACGTGTGTATTTTCACCTCAGTTTGGCAGAGCTCTATATCGTACTAATTTTATCGACTCCGTTTCCTTCTATCCTATCGTAGGTATTTTTTTTTAACCGACTCCTTTTTTCGAATATTGATTCTAACTATAATATAAAACCGAAGAGTACTTGAGGACACCGTATATCGCTCTTGTTTTTGTCGCACAGTTTGGTGTATCGGTACATACATATTACAAGCTAGAAATAAAACCGTGTTTTGCCAAATGTAAAAAAGTCTTATTAAAAATATTTAAAAAAATAGTATAATTATATAACAATCGTAAAACAGAGCTGATTAAAATACTCGTATATTTTATCAGACCGTGTGGTGCCGGACGTAAAGAATAACACCACCCCATCACCATCTTCGCGTGGGTGTCGTAAAAGGCGACTACGGGACTTACTAGAGAATGGGCAGCAACGTTCTCTATGCATTTTACCACCATACTGCGATCGCCATCCCGCCTGCCAAGCGTGGTGATTATGGCAAAGCCCCCCAAATTGGGGGAGGCCTAAGTCCAGCAGTGGACATCTTACGGCTGAAATGATGATGAATGATGATGATATTTTATCACATATTTCTAAAAGTTTTGACCGTAAAGTTTTATGTTAGTAATGATAACGAAGGGAATTTAATCAAGAAAAGGAATATCTGAAAATTATTCCACAGAGATGTTCATTTCGTTTTTAATTTAATTAAAACTGCAAATTTTCAATTATTTTGGCGGTCATTCCATTCAATTAACATCGCACCGCTGTTTTGAACGTTTTTTGGTTGCCGCGATGCGTTATTGTCAATAATTACCTAAAGTTTGTTTCTTCATCATCATTTCAACCGAAAGACGTCCACTGCTGGACATAAGTCTGTCCCAATTTGGGGAGTTTGCCATAATCGCCTCGCTTGGCAGGCAGATTGGCGAACGCAATTTGGTGGTAAAATGCTTAGAAAACACCGCTACCCATTCACAGTAAGTCCCTTAGTCGCCTCCCACGGACAGTTATGGGAAATTTGCTTCTACCGCGCCTTAATAGTACTCGCCCTCATAAGACACAAAACGTAACCTATTGAAGGCATCAAAGACATTTATTTGCTCATATAGGCCGTAAATATCCTGTCACCTGCCATCAGTAAGTAATTTCAATCCATTTACAATAGTTCAAGTTCGGTAAGGACTATGGTTGTCACGATCATACATTACGAGATCTGTCTAGGATATTTTATGTTTAGAAATGCTTTTGGAAGTATTATGGTAGACTGTCTAAACATTTTTTAATATAAAATCAAATTTCTTCTTATTTTGTTTGGTTGGTATTAGGAATGATACGTTTCTAACTTTCACTGTAATTGCGTAATGCACCATCAATCAGAATTTGAATGATTTGAAGTATATCAATATCCTTCAGAATGATTAAGTGCTACACACGTTCGAAACATTCGTCTGAGTCATCGTAAATAACGTAATTAATGTTGTTGAGCTGTCAAAATAAAAGCCACGTCTACAGTGAGCGTATTTTTAAGTCAACAGATTTAATTTTGATTCAGCTTTCGTTAATCTTAATTCGATTATCGTCAGATGGCCATATCGTATGGTTGTCACGCACATACATGAAGGACCCTATCTATAATATTTTCCTTTTAGAGAGTCTCATTGTTAACGCTCGCCCTTTTAACCATCACTTCCCGTTAACGCTACCCATTGTACTCAATGCGCATTCGACCCTCATCACTTTCAATTTTTCGTAATATCCGTAGAACTTTGTCTCTTCAATATACACACTCATAAATGTCATACTTTGATGTTGGCAGTTATTCGATATCAATCAATAATAATAACTACAGCTATTTTCTGTTGATTATTTATCATTCGTTTTCTATACAGGGTAGAATTAAATAATTGTAGTTAGCGAAACCTCACAGACGTGATGAGTATTATATCTTAACATTTAAAATATAAATAAGTTGATGATTTTTGGGGGATCATTGACCGCAGTTAGTGTAGTCACTTGAAATATCAGTTGAATAAATACACAGTCTTTGGTATGTAAAGTTCACAGACATAGCGATTTAATACAATGCTCCATTAACCGTTACTAACATACGTGCAATTAATTGTAGGCCTGTTCACAAATACCCAACTGAATTTCATTAACATTTAGTGTTTTTACTTTAAAAGCTGCTTGGTATCCAGCCTGTCATATGGGTGCTAGCCATATTAAATATGATCTTTAAATGATCAATGATTTTATTTCTGTAAGTACTTAGGTTTGAACGACCACTTTTACAAGCCAATCATAATTTAAATAAAAGCTAGATCTGGTGGGTGTTTCGTAACTCTCAGAAGAAACGCTGAAACCAACTCAGAGGTCACAGTTTCTTTCTCCTTTCTCTACAAGACGCGTAATTCTAATTACTAGTTAAATAAACACCAGCACAAAATAACTTTGCAATAGATAATCCTACTATATCTGTATATTAATACGTGAAGCGAAAACTTTGGATCCCTTTTTACGAAAACTGGGCGGACGGAGGAGTATGAAATTTCGCACACTTATAGTTTATACAGAGAAGAAGTGACGAATGCTAATAATTTTTTTTTTTAATATGCGTAAAAATACATTATTTTCAATAAATAACACGTTACATATACTACCATGCGTTTGACAAACACACACACTAGATTCTCTTTAATTTATGGTTGGGGCCTGTGGTCAAAATGAGAAGAGACTAATATTGTTTGTCTTTATTTTCTATAGTCTTACTGAATGTCAAACAATGTGTCAAATAATTAAGATAATGTTATAGGTCATTCATATCATTCAAACTTAAAATGAATTATAGTCGGAATTTCGACTACTAGGCGACCACTAGTATATATAAATACGTGAAGCAAAAACTTGGTATCACATTTACAAAAATTACGCGGACGAAAGAATATGAAATTTGGTACAGTTACGGTTTATATGGAGTGCAGAAAGCTTATATTTATACAATAATGCATTAGTTTGATCTTAAAATTTAAATGAATTATGGTTGAATTTCGACCACTGGGCGGCCACTAGTATGATTAAACATATGTACATGTCCTAACATTCTAACGTTACAAATGTGAAAGTTTGTATATTTGAACTCAATTCCGCCAAATTAGCTTAAGGAATTTGATTATAATTAGATAATCTGAATTACCGTGTGGGGCCGGACGTAAAGAATAACACCACCCCATTTCTTCCCGTGGGTGTCGTAAAAGGCGACTAAGGGACTTACTAGAGAATGGGCAGCAGCGTTCTCTATGCATTTTACCACCATACTGCGATCGCCAACCCGCCTGCCAAGCGTGGCGATTATGGCAAAGCCCCCCCAAATTGGGGTAGGCCAAAGTCCAGCAGTGGACGTCTTACGGCTGAAATGATGATGATGATGAATCTGAATTAAAACATAGGTCCTTTACCCCGGTAGGTACTATGTTCCCGTGAGAATAATTCCTGCACCCACGAGGGCGACGGTGAACTGATTGGCAGCTGTCAATCACCAGCGGCAGTTTCACCGAACGCACGAACTAAAAATTCTCATTCGTCTACTTCATGCCTGATTTGCTGACAGAAGGATATGAACAAACTCTTAAATCGACTTCGATATAGTTACTGAAGTATAATTCCTCCGCGACAAATTGTACACACGAACTGTTAAAACGCTCTAAGATTATTAAAGTAGGTAATAACAGCTGCACGAATCAATCGATCAGCACCCTAATTGCGAAACGCACTATTTATCAGAATCTGAATGGGATTGAAGATTATTTCTAAACCATTGCGTCATTTGTTCGAATAAATTGTCGGCTCAGCAACGTAAATAACGCAATGAATGTTGTAACTATCAATATGAAACCATTTCCTACTGATAGCAAGTTACCCAATTACCCCTCAGGTTCAACTACGCTTGCCGCGGTTGGTCCTTGGATTGTCTCCATTGCATATCGAGACCAGTCCGTGCCTCGGAAATCACGCTAACCACGAATAACACTTTTAGTTAGAAGCCCAAAAGTCTATTACTATTATTTCAGCCGAAAGATGTCCACTGCTGGACATAGGCCTCCTTCAAAGAGGGTTTTTCATAATCGCTTAGCTGAACGGTTGGCGATTGCAATATGATGGTAAAATGGAAAGAGAACGCTGCTGCCCAGTTTTCTTCTTCTCTTTTCTTTTCTAGACATTATCCAAAAACTATCTAAGAAGTCAAAATCTGGCGTTTGAAACGCAGCGTTTCGAACGCCAGCCTGCATAGTCAATAGTCAGTAGGGCATGGAACTATGTGGGACAGCCTTGTAGTTGTGTCACAGCACAATTACATACTGCACAAACAAAAGGATATAGTACACTATACTGTTATAAAATACACTATTGTGATTGTGACCATATTGTGACACCGACCACATAGAATTTACTAATGGAATGTCAATGTGAAGTTACTCGAAATAGATCTATTATTATATTAAGGAAAATGTTGCTTTTTCAACAATGAATGGTGAGATATTATTATCAACTTTGTTGTCTGAGAATAGACCTCAAAGTCACACAATGCGGAGGTAAGTCAGATTAAGAATACATACTCACAAATATTGGACTGGATCAGTTGGTTTCAAAATGCCACTTTGTTTATAAAGAAGTGCCAGCCCGCATATGACAAAATTTTCTTACGTTGCAATTTTGACGTCAGTGTCAGGCTGTGTGTCGAACAAAATGTGTTTCGCGACCGTAACACGTTTATATTTTTTACATAATTATAATCATTAAAATAATCAATACATACCTCTAAGAAGATTTAATCTCATTTAATGACTATGTCATAGCGCATCCTTCGTAAATTTTTGTCTTTAATATGTAACTAGGTACATAGCCGATGGCATTCGTGACACAGGGTAATAATAGTACAAGTGCCAAAGCACACCTTTGACACTAACATACAAGAACAAATTAGTCTTTTGCAGTGTGCACTTAGCACATTAAAAATACTAAATCTGTTTTTAAGGAGATTTAGTGTACCCATTATTCTAGTAATAAATTTATATAGCACCTGGAAGTAAAACATAATGTAAAACCTTGACGTTGACATTTTTGACCATCAGTTTTTTCAATTGAACCATTTGACAAGTTAAAGTACCAGATCAATTTTATTAATACTAACTTTCTTAAGAACAGCAATTAAATAAACGAAAAATAAAAATGTTAAATTTATACGTAATTGCAATTTACATATTACTTATTATTGCTTAGAAACAACAATACGTTATTAGTAGATTATTAACCAAGGGGATAAAGCAGTGTCTTCTGGCGCGGGTGACGATTTAAATCGCGAGCGTAACGAAGGACTCGATGTTTACTCCCGAGCGTAGCAAGGGTGTTAAAAACTTAAATCACGAGCGAAGCGAGGGACTAAAGACGAGTCCTGAGTGTAGCGACGGATTTAAGTTCACCCAAGACTAAGACAGCTTTATCACCGATGACAATACTCTACTTTTCGTACCATTTGTGAAAAAATTAACACAATAATAATATGAGATAAGCATTTATTAAAAATAATGACAATTAAAAATAAATTAAAATAAACTTAACGTTTATGTATTTGAAGAAAACAAAAACGTGGCAAATTCCTAGACTAATATTTTTTTGTCGGAAAAGCAAAGGCATCAAAGCTCATACGGCCTCGTCGGTTTTCGTAATTTTATTTAATAATCATAACTGCATAATAAATGCGTATTCCTTTTTCAAAAAGATGTATAATGCTTTGTATACAAACTCAATGGTGTAAACACAGATGTAGTTCAGTATACATTTCGGTAAGTATTCCAAATTTAAATCACATTCTCCCCCTAGAGGATGAATGAAATTCAGTACAATTTTCTTTCCCTGTTTTTAACAGATTAAAAATGACTATTGTTATGTTCGCTTTTTGTGGCATAGAATGTCACTTTTTTGAGCAAGTGGTACGAAAAAAATATATAACTGGCAGAGTCGGGAAATCGTAAAAGTAAGCCTTCTCGTAACGTAATATGTACTGTAGGTAGGTATGTTGAATATGTCAAGTATTTGTAAGTACTAAACGTTTTAATAATATAATAATAAAACATTTACTTTCAAGCATAATGGACTTCATAACGATGATGTGTGTACCAGTATTTAAAAACACTCATCTAACTCACTAGGTACTTTCGCGTCATGTAGTTTAGACCTTTACTTTTCATAAGACACTATGTCAAATGCCTTTGACAGATCCAAAAAAATTATAACAACGGGAGTCTAGTTGCAGGTAATATTTTATAATCTTTTGTAGACATCGAGTGCAGTTTCAGTCGATAACCCTTCTCTAAGCCATTTAGGCTCCCGCAGACAATTCCATAATGTTATCATATAATTTTTTCTCCTAGAGTCGCTTCGTGCCGAAAGGCTCCCTTTAATTAGTGCTGCTTAAGTTTCCAAACATTTAATACCCCATCTTAATTACAGAACGCTGTCAGAAAAGGTTTCGGCGTTATCCTTTTAAGTGTTGTATAACGAACATTTCTCGATATTATCGGTGGATGACCTCATTAAAATATCTGGCCCTTGTTTTGTAAGTGAATGCTCGTAAATCGTGTCGCAAAGTTTAAATATCTGGGTCATTTCCTTACCAACGGCCTTGAGGACGATGTAGACATAGAAAACGTAGGGCTGCTATAAATGCTAGCCCGCAGATTCTCCCATAGCTCAGAACAAGTGAAGATTACGATTTTTAAGGCATACTGTCATGGCTTTTTCAGGATGTAAAAAAAAAATTGTCTGTATTACCCCGCTGTATATTTTTTCAAATACTCGATAACATAAATTAATATCTGTAGCTACTGTGTTACATGATGCAAAACGGTGATCTGTTTTCTACAAAACAACTTGTTAAAATGCTCATCAAAATTAAGTTTACAGAATGTTTTATTGAATTCGATTGAACTTTTGCAAAATAATCATGAATAAGTTCACTTCAATGTTATCCTTAGTCACCTTGCAGACTGAATCAAGTTTATCCGGTTAACCACCCTCGTTTTAAAGTAAGTGATTATTTGTATAAGCTTGATGGGATTGGCACCGTCACATATGTGTAGGTACAAAAATCCCTTATATAAATAATGATTAAAAACCACACGTGTACATAATGAATAAAAAACTTTAGAGGTGTCAAGGGACACCCGGATGTAACGAAGTTCCTTTCCAGGATTCATAATTGTTATAATTTTTTTATTATTTATAATGTACAAAAAACCTGTATACACTCAAAAAAAATATTCTCTCTCTCTCTTTCTCTCTCTCTCTCTCCCTATCTTTCTCCCTCTCTCTCTCTCTCTCCCTCTCTCTCTCTCTACTCACAACAAAAAAACAACAACATACAAACAAATACAAACAACAAAATCGAATCGAGAAACCTCGTCCTTTTTACACGCTTTATATTAGCTTCACTTGTATGTTTGTATATTTGTATGTTTGTATGTTTGTATATTTGTATGTTTGTTTGTAACCGACTCCTTATAGCGCGATTTTGACCCACTTTAAACGACCAGATTTCATTCAAACTTTGCACACCTGTCAAGGACCGATGACAATGCAATAATTTCATAAATTTGTGCCATTATCCTTGCCAGGGTTACCAGGACAGCAAAAAAACTGTCACAAACTACGCTGACAAACGTCTCAAAATTCGAAACACCCTAAAAAATAGAAAATAAATAATAGAAAAAAACTAAAAAACACGCTTCCATTGAAAACCAAACTAAAAAGTACAAAATAATGGAAAAAACCGGCCAAGTGCGAGTCGGACTCGCGCACCGAGGGTTCCGTACAAACCTGCAGGTCATCATCATCATCATTCGTCATCATCGTTTATGAAATTAAATGTTTTTTTTTTTAATTTTTATATTTGAGTTGACTGAATGAAAGGTAAATTGTGGTTTACGATTTATGACGTATTAAAAAAAAACTACTTACTAGATCTCGTTCAAACCAATTTTCGTTGGTAGTTTTCATGGTAATGTACATCATATATTTTTTTTAGTTTTATCATTCCCTTATTTTAGAAGTTACGGGGGGGGGGACACACATTTTACCACTTTGGAAGTGTCTCTCGCGCAAACTATTCAGTTTAGAAAAAAATGATATTAGAAACCTCAATTTCATTTTTAAAGACCTATCCATAGATACCCCACACGTAAGGGTTTGATTAATTTTTTTTTTTGTGTTTCAGTTCTATGTATGGGGAACCCCAAATATTATTGTTTTAAAAAAAAATGATATTAGAAACCTCAATATCATTTTTGAAGACCTATCCATAGATACCCCACACGTATGGGTTTGATGAAAAAAAAATTTTTGAGTTTCAATTCTATGTATGGGGAACCCCAAATATTATTGCTTTTTTTCTATTTTTGTGTGAAAATCTTAATGCGGTTCACTGAATACATCCACTTACCAAGTTTCAATAGCACAGCTCTTATAGTTTCGGAGAAAAGTGGCTGTGACATACTCGGACAGACAGACAGACAGACAGACAGACAGACATGGCGAATCTATAAGGGTTCCGTTTTTTGCCATTTGGCAACGGAACCCTAAAAAGCGTGGGGTGCCTGATATCAATAAAAAATACCTTAAAAAGCACCCCACGCTTTTTTTCCATTATTTTGTACTTTTTAGTTTGGTTTTCAATGGAAGCGTGTTTTTTAGTTTTTTTAAACTATTATTTATTTTTTGAAGTCGTTTAAAAAGTGTCGTTACAACTTTTCTTGAGATTTTTTTCCGTCTAGCCCCCTTTCACAACGCGCGATAAGGAACTTCGTTCCAAAAACATGTCTTTATTTGTCTTCATCTTTTGCCTAAAGCATCAGCATTTTGAAGGTATGAGGAACGGGGAGTAAATTTCACTCAACCGCCATAGACAAGGGAGGATCCTCCGACCTGAATATTCTTTTTTTTTTGGATGCGAAATCATCAAATGACTTCTCCCGCTCTGGGCGGAGCGGAAGGGCGTGTCAGACTTTTACTGACTAAAACCCACCCGTGTTCCTTCAATTGCCCATGTGCCAGGGTCACGGTATCTCTTTCGAACAATCTCGCGACCCTGACAGGCATCGGTCCTAGCAGACCCCTTCAGTGCTGCTGACATCTCTTTGAGGCGCGCGTGGAACACTACGCGCCGTCGACCCGAGCCTGGTCCTAGTGTTCCACGCGCGCCTCAAAGAGATTTCAGCAGCACATATTCTAAGATAATGAAAATACTTAGGTCGTTAACCTAACCTATAATTCCATTTGTATAACAAGTGTGACCATAACTTACTAATCAACTACATTAGTAAACATTTATTCGAAATGGTATATTAATTATCACACCACGTACGCACATGTGAATCAATATTAATAAGATATTGATTCATGAATGAAGAAATAACGTTTTTGAATCAATGATTTGTACTTCAAAAATAAATACTTATTCAAATCACTTAATTAAGCAACATTAGTCTGATATACTGTACCGTGTGGTGCCGGACGTAAAGAATAACACCACCCCATTTCTTCCCGTGGGTGTCGTAAAAGGCGACTAAGGGACTTACTAGAGAATGGGCAGCAGCATTCTCTATGCATTTTATCACCATACTGCAATCGCCAACCCGCCTGCCAAGCGTGGCGATTATGGCAAAGCCCCCCCAAATTGGGGGAGGCCTAACTCCAGCAGTGGACGCCTTACGGCTGAAATTATGATAAATAATGAGGTACGCAGCTGAAACGAGTAGGTTAAAGCAAAAATAAACTTATTACAAAAAAAAAACCGACTTCCAAACTGTGTCTTTGATTTTGTCTTTTCATTCTTTGCCATCGAATTCCGAATTTAAATTTATTTTTCACGACGAAAAAACTACGACAGTTTTTTTTTTTTTTTGGAAGTCGTGTGTTTTATAAACTGGAGTCAATTTTCATTCCTTAATTGACAAGTCTATTGATTTATAAGAGAACATGTCTTTTCCTGCCGTTTGAACGCCACTTTACGTGCATTCAACTTGTCAACAAACATTTAAAGTTCCCACGGACCTATACCTGCAATCCACACTTCGATTTTCACACAAAATAATTGTTCGCAATGTGATTAAGACAATGCTTGTAACGTTATAGTGTGTGTTATAATTGCCTCATATGCGTAAGTATGCAAGTTCAGGCACTTTAATGAAAAGACTTCTCAAGAAAACAAATAAACACGACTACGTACAAGCACATCGTACATTTGTGTACGATATCAAAATAGTCTATAACAAAGATATTGTGTTTGAAGGGGAAAATATTGTCTCACATTTCCTTATTTCATATATGGAGTATCCGTTAATGGACAATCGATACCCGAAGTGTGAGGTATCACTTGTATGGACAATGACCTTTCAAATAAGGCGTTTTCACATTTCAGTATCAGCTAAGTATAGGAAGTGGAGAACCTAAAGGTGCAACCTTCCTAACAGTCAGATAACCTTAGTTCCTATGCCCTACCTTATGCAAAGGGTACATAACAAACCTAACAACCATTACATATATTGGGAGATATATACAGTACGCAGATAAATAAATAAATATCTTAGGACAACCAACACACCATTATCTGATCCCAAACTAGGCAGAACCTGTACTATGGCAACCAGACAACTGATAAATAAACTTAAATATTTCTAAATACATACATACATATCTATCTATATATATAAAAATGAATCCCTATTTCCCTTGGTCACGCCATCACGCGTGAACGGCTGGTCCGAATTGAAAAATTCTTTTTGTGTTGAGTAGCCTATCTATCGAGGAATGCTATAGGCAATATAACATCACGCTACAGTCAAAAGAAGCGGAGCAGTAATGAAAAATGTTGCAAAAACGGGGAAAATCGTACGGGTAGGCAATTCGACGCGACGCACGGTCGAACACGGTTGAAGGGTCGGGGGAATCGGCGGCGGCGACCTCTCGCGTCCGGCCCTGGTGCGAGCTATGGTACGGAGCGAGAGGGCATGGGAAGCCGTCACCTCCTTCTGCGAAGCAGTAATGCTCGCGAAGGAGGAGGCGGGGCGCGTGAGGGAATGGCAGTCTCTGCGCCCTCACGTCCCTAGCCGCCGCAGGAGGAGACGCCCCGGGCGCCGGGAGTCGATTGCGGACTCCCGGCCACCGTAGGCGCGAGCTTGCGGGTGGCGATCAATGGGTAGCTCGCCGCCCGGTAAGGACCAGGCTCGGGTCGACGGCGCGTAGTGTTCCACGCGCGCCTCAAAGAGATGTCAGCAACACTGAAGGGGTCTGCTAGGACCGATGCCTGCCAGGGTCGCGTGATTGTTCGAAAGAGATATCGTGACCCTGGCACATGGGCAACTGAAGGAACACGGGTGGGTTTTAGTCAGTAAAAGTCTGACATGCCCTCCCGCTCCGCCCAGAGCGGGAGAAGTCATTTGATATTTCCCATCCAAAAAAAAAAAAAAAAAAAAAAAAAAAAAAAAAAAAAAAAAAAAAAAAAAGGGTCTGGGGAACAAGAAATTTAACGCGGACGAAGTCGCGGGCAGAAGCTAGTTATAGATAAATTACACCCAGACCCAGAACAAATATGTAATTGCGCTCATCACACAAAGATTTGTCCTGGTTGGGAATCGAACCCATGACCTCAGTCTTAGCAGTCAGGTTCACTAACCACTAGACTAACAGGCTAGTCAGATACCTAGCTCTATTCTTGCACTAAAATAAAAACAAATTGTTGTGTACTAGAAATACACAATCAGTGAAATTTAAACTGTCTAGCTATTATGGTTCATGAGATACAGCCCGACCTAAAAAATGTTGGGTCATGAACCTCAGTGAATTTACTACAGCAAAATGAGCGAAAGAATATACATATTTCTTTCCGAAACATTCCAGCTATAATTTTGAAAAACGATATGGCTGGTGGATAAAGCCTTCTACTTTAGTAAATAGTTTCTCTTTCAAGTAGTAGTGACTTTACTCAAATATTTATAAAGACGAAACACGTTGTTTTACCCGAGAGAATTCATATAAAAATCAAGCAAAAGATATTGAGATTCTCAAGCGCCTGAAAAAGAATACGCAACAAGTAAATATCATACAGAAGTAATTTGAGATTTGAAGGTTCTATTATAACTTTTATCTCAGTTTCCAAGAATTTGTAAGATACTTTCTGAATCAACTTTTGCAAATTGAGTG
Organism: Aporophyla nigra; assembly: GCA_947507805.1. Classification (NCBI taxonomy): domain Eukaryota; kingdom Metazoa; phylum Arthropoda; class Insecta; order Lepidoptera; family Noctuidae; genus Aporophyla; species Aporophyla nigra. The sequence goes on along the minus strand of OX382300.1, from coordinate 13,258,754 downwards.
AGAAGCCAGACAGACGACATTGAATGATAGATTACAGTAATTTATGAATACGTTTTTTTACGTAACTTCTGGGTGGGAAAACTGACTGGAGGCTTTTGAAATCAAAAGTCATTTATTCAGTTTAGACTGAGAATCAGTACTTTACGGATGTCAAAACTACATAATTCCCAAAACGTCTACCGTTTACCTCTTCTTAATGCTTTAGCTGGGCTGAAAAAGTGACGCAATAAACTTCCAAGCAGCACAGCTGTCTGTTCAGTTAGATAAACAACAGTAGATATTCAAAGTAGTTACAACGTAGTTAGTCCAATTTTTTTGAATTAAAACCTAAAAGTCTCAATTTTTTTTCACTTTTGGGCTAATTTGTTAAGAAATGGGAGACGTGTAATTTTCATCTCTCTAGTATTAAATGTTTCACAAGAAAACTTAACAAGACGTGAAATTGTTCTATCAGTGTCCATTGTTCTTAACTTTTTAATACGCGTAGGACGATATTTCTTCCCAAGTTTTATAAAAGAACTCTTCGAAGGATTGTCTTCATCTAGATATGTTATTGAAAAAAACCCGGCCAAGTGCGAGTCGAACTCGCGCACCGAGGGTTCCGTACAAACCTGTGGGTATTCACGGTTTATGGATAAGTTTTATGTTTATGAAATTAAATGTTTTTTTTTTTATATTTCCAGACACAGAACAAATAATTGTGCTCATCACACAAAGATTTGTCCTGAGTGGGAATCGAACCCATGACCTCAGTCTTAGCAGTCAGGTTCACTAACCACTAGACTAACAGGATAGTCAAATAGGTAGCTCTACTCTTACACTAAAGTAAAAACAAATTGTTGTGCATTAGAAATACACAATCAGTGAGGTTTACGATTTATGACGTATAAAAAAAACTACTTACTAGATCTCGTTCAAACCAATTTTCGGTGGAAGTTTACATGGTAATGTACATCATACATTTTTTTTTTTTTGTAGTCTTATCATTCTCTTATTTTAGAAGTTACAGGAGGGGGGGGACACATTTTACCACTTTGGAAGTGTCTCTCGCGCAAACCATTCATTTTAGAAAAAAATATATATAAGAAATCTCATTATCATTTTTAAAGACTTATCCACAAATACCCCACACGTATAGGTTTGAAGAAAATTTTTTTTTGAATTTCAGTTCTAAGTATGGGGAACCCACGGCGCGTAGTGTTCCACGCGCGCCTCAAAGAGATGTCAGCCACACTGAAGGGGTCTGCTAGGACCGATGCCTGCCGGGGTCGCGTGATTGTTCAAAAGAGATACCGTGACCCTGGCACATGGGCAACTGAAGGAACACGGGTGGGTTTTAGTCAGTAAAAGTCTGACACGCCCTCCCGCTCCGCCCAGAGCGGGAGAAGTCATTTGATGATTTCCCATCCAAAAAAAAAAAAAAAAAAAAAGTATGGGGAACCCCAAAATTTACTAATTTTTTTTCTATTCCTGTGTGAAAATCTTAATGCGGTTCACAGAATACATCTACTTACCAAGTTTCAACAGCATAGCTCTTATAGTTTCGGAAAAAGTGGCTGTGACATACGGACGGACAGACAGACAGACAGACATGACGAATTCATAAGGGTTCAGTTTTTTCCCATTTGGCAACGGAACCCTAAAAAACACCCTGTTGAGTGTGTATATTTACTAACAGTCCGCTTTTAGTCAGTTTCAAACCTGTTTAAGGGGATTACCTCGCTCAAATCCTGAAAATACGGTGTGTTTAAAGAAGTTTGTTGATGAATCCTTTTGTGCGTTTTCAATATAAAAAATATATGTTAAACTAAAGGTCATCACAAATACATTGTATTGTTTAAAATTTTAATAAACTTACTCAAATTTTATCAAAAAATCGTAACAAATAGGTCATTTTTCAACCTAAATTGAAAATTTTCTCTATAACGGCTCAATAACTCGGCATGAATTTTATACCAAAAAATACGTAATGACGTATTTAACAATTTGTATTAATTTTTTTCTCTTATTTCTTTTAATATTTTAAAATATTTTATAAAAACCCGAAATTTCGCGTAAAGCACTATGTCACTCCCGCACTCGTCCCTCTCTCTCTCGTCGTTTCGTCGTAAGTTAGCACGGGGCAGCATGCTCAAGGTCATTGGGCAATGTAATGCCCTTAACTGGATCTCGTTTCAGATGATCGATATTTGACTCACTTCCCCTTAATACGATCTACCATATAAGATTTAATTTATCGTCTATTCGTTATAATATGTTACAATATTTAAAAGCTAAATCTTAAAAAAAAAGTACATGCTATGTATGAAAATAAAGAATTATAAAGCATCATAAAATTCGTCTGCATCGTTGTCAACAGGAAAGGTCACGTTCCACGTTGTATGACAATGTTGATTCTTTGGCCAAAATGATTTTGAATTATGTTTGGATTTTATACATTTGTCGCTACTCAATAATACCTATATCTAATGCTTTATAATGGTCGGTACTTAAGATGTGAACTTAATAGCTTGACGAATCGACGTGACGCACAATACCAAAGAATTTCACAAATCTAATTTTAATGATAGTAACGTATCACAGTTGTTTTTAATTAAAATTATCCTTAGCAGACTGAATGTAGACTTTTCTTGAGTTTGTTGAACAGCCTTGCCGGTACTAACAGTTTACATACCCTATTTGTCTTTCGCACATCTTCACTTCATCTGGCTGAGATGCTTCTTTCACAAGTAGTACTACATATTTACCGATTGAACTGACTCGATAATAAGCTTAAATAAATTAAATTAATGTAAACACAGTTTACATTACAACTGTCACGTACCTACTGCAATCCCACTTAAAGGCTCGTACAGACAGACGCGACATGTCGCGCGACCTGTCGCGGAGGCGATTCTGCGATATATCGCGACGCAACACCTTTCACACTGGCGCGACAAGTCGCACGCGAATCGCGCGTGATGTCCTTGTAGCGACGCGACGAGCAGCGCGACAGCTTTTAGTACATTTTGTATGGCGTCACGGCGATTTGGCGGCCGCGACGCCACAGTCGCGGCGCGTCGAGGTCGTCGCGGCTGCGAACCGACGCCGACGCCACACAATATGTACCTTATGTTGTCGCGGTGCTCGACGTGGAGCGACCGTGTCACGGCGCGACAGGTCGCCCCTGTGTGAAGTGTCGCGCGCGTTTTCATAGAAATTGTTCTACGGATATAAATCGGCGATTCGCGCGCGACTGTAGCGTCGCGCTAGTCTGAACAAGCCTTAAATCGTACCTTTCCAATTTTCCATAAGCAAATACGTTTATTTTCGACTTCGTTGACACTTTAATACATTTCCAATAAAATATCATCGTAATCATTCGCAAATATGGACCAACATTAATTTGTTTGTATTTTCCTGCGAAATGAAACACGCTTATAGATTCGTATCTTGGTGAAACTTGTATTGCAAACTGCGTCGGCGCTGACAAGCCATGCATTGCTAAAGAGCCGCGAAAACTGACCAATATTAATTCAGGTACGAACGTATTTGGTAATTACCTAACTTAGTGCTACTACCACATTTTGATCCTACTTAATATATTTACCAAGTACCACCGCGAGAGAGGACGCGCAAGAGGTGGCGTCATCGTTGAGTGGACGGTACAACCTAGTGCCTACCTATGTCAACGAGTGAACTCGAACAAGAACGTAACTACTATTATTTTGTTCCAATAATTTAAAATTAGAATACTGCATCTTCTATAATATTGTAAGAAAGAAAAAAAATAGTCTGCACAAATAACTATACAATATGGAACCCACACCCAGAGCCTCGAGTTATAAAATCAATATAATTATATATTAAATTGTTATGTATTTTAAATGTAAATTAGGTGGTTTTTATATGCTAAATAGTATTACAAAAAGATAAAAAACCGGCCAAGTGCGAGTCGGACTCGCGCACCGAAGGTTCCGTACTAACCTGCAGGTATTCACGGTTTATGCATAAGGTTTATGTTTATGAAATATATATTTTTTTAATTTTTATTTTTGTGTTGACTGAATGAAAGGTAAATTGTGGTTTACGATTTATGACGTATTAAAAAAAAACTACTCACTAGATCTCGTTTAAACGAATTTTCGGTGGAAGTTTACATGGTAATGTACATCATATATATTTTTTTAGTTTTATCATTCCCTTATTTTAGAAGTTACGGGGGGGGGGGGACACATTTTACCACTTTGGAAGTGTCTCACGCGCAAACTATTCGGTTTAGAAAAAAATGATATTAGAAACCTCAATGTCAGTTTTGAAGACCTATCCATAGATACCCCACACGTATGGGTTTGATGAAAAAAAAATTTTTGAGTTTCAGCCCCAAATATTATTGTTTTTTTTTCCATTTTTGTGTAAAAATCTTAATGCGGTTCACAGAATACATCTACCTACCAAGTTTTAACAGCATAGCTCTTATAGTTTCGGAAAAAAGTGGCTGTGACATACTCGGACAGACAGACATGACGAATCTATACGGGGCTAAGAAAAATGGCTAAGAAAGAAAAATATTAATTTTAGAAAAAAATGTTTTTGTTAACTTTTATGCAATCAAATCTAAGTGGTTATTTTCTTGCATCTATTATTGCAAACAATTGCAGTCGTAACGCTGGTATGCAATCTCAAGATCGTGTTCTGTAAATAAACAGTCATGTAATTGAGTTTTATGCATTTATTATTATTGATGTAATATCTTACGTTTGCAGAACAGGTACTTACTTTGTCTGTTAAGAAACTTTATATGTATATGTATAAAGTACGCCTTTATGTATAAAGGCGTGTCGGTTTGTAATAGATAGAAAATTGTAAACACAGGAGATGTAGAATGAAAACCAATTTCAGACACAGATGTTTTTATTGAATTTCAACAACATTGTTTGATTATAATCCGACACCATGAGATTTAAAAATACCTGTTTCTTCGTATGAAAATGTAATTCTATTTCATTTTACAATATCATTTAACTTTTCAGCGTACTTGCAATGTGAGTATATGTTAACAATTTTTTTTTATAACAGGTAAATGAGCTCCAAACTAACTTGAGATAGCTGCGATGAAGAAAACTGCACAGGGTGGCAGAGACATCCACACGCAAACCAAAACCATGAATTCAACACATGATTCTAAACCTCCTAGTGTAGACATTTTTCGTCTCAACCATTTATCATAGCTAGTCTCATTACCGCTCGCTTAAGCAAAAATATTTTTCAAAACTTATCCAACGATACGCATGACATGCCTTAAATAAATTATAGAAAGAAGAGTCATTGTAACGTTAACTGATGCTAACGTTGAGGTTGACTACGTGACGTCACACGTCTTACAGACTTCGCTAAGCCGCTTAGGTCTTGTACACAAAGACAAATCGCTCAACATTGTTTTCAACAAGTGCTATAATTACTTTGACCCTTCTAGATCCTTGCTTCGCTGTACTGCTTGCACTTAGCACAGTGCTATGTACCACCTCTGCCTATGAGGCCATTTGAGTAATAACACTAGCAATTCCATTCAGAGTCCTATTTCTTCCTATGGGTGTCGAAAGAGGCGACTAAGGGACTTACTAGAGAATGAGCAGCAGCGTTCTATATGCATTTTTAACCGACTTCAAAAAGGAGGAGGTTCTCGATTCGGATGATATGTTTTTTTTTAATGTATGTTCGGCCATAACTCCGTCATATATAGACGGATTTGCAAAATTCTTTTTTTGTTCGAAAGGGGTTTATTCCGAAATGGTCCCATATAATTTTCATATAGATCTGATGATGAGTTCGGGAGACAGACACCGGAACTCTTTAAAAAATGACAGCAAATCAACCGCGATTTCTGCTATCGCATAAATATGCATTGTTTGTTTGGAATTAGTGCAGGGTGAATACCACAACTAAAAATTTAAAAATTAAAACTTTTTTACAAAAAAAAAAACAACCGACTTCCTTAAACACAACAAAGTGAAAAATAACTTTAATTTCGGAAGTCGGTGGCAAAAAAACCATAAATACAGATCCTAAGACACCGACTTCCGAAATTAAAGTTATTTTTCACTTTGTAGTGTTTTTAAGGAAGTCGGTTGTTTTTTTTTTTGTAAAAAAGTTTTACTATCATACTGCGATAGTCAACCGGCCTGCCAAGCGTGGGTATTATCCAAACCACCTCAAATTGGGGGAGGCCTTTGTCTAGCAGTGGATGTAATTTGGCTGAAATGAAGATGATGATGATAACTAATAGAATTATGTTTACGTTCCTGCAAACTTGCAGGACGTGACAGCGCGACACGACTTTAATAGCACAATTTCTACGATAACTTCATGGAAATTTATCCACCAGATTCGCGTGGCGCCGATCTACGGGAGCCTTTTAGCCTATTTGTTGGCCCTTCGTCGTATGAATGTAAATACAAAGACATTCTTGAGACAAAATACCATGAAAACACTGATCTGGACTACTTCCATTAATTCATCTTAGGAACTCGTCTTCCTAAATTATAAAAGTGACCAAATGCCAGTTTGAGCTTAAATACAAATATATATAAAAGGTTTATTCCTCGAGAGTACTTATGATTAGGTACTTAATCTGCGTTGAAAGCTTCTAATCCTTTTCTGTTTTCACTCTTTGATTTCCGCTGGGACGCAATTTAAGGTATCTTTTAGTCATTTAGGTTTAAACTTTATATAATACAATTTTTTTATGAAACCAAAATACCAACTTTCTTCAGTCGTGTTTTTAGGGCCTATTAATAATTTTGCTATACCCAAACTCAAAAATAAATCCGTAACCCAATTATCTATCTGATAAAATTTTCGTTGAACTTAATTCTATGTAAATCGTTTGCTCCAGTTGCAGGTCAATATGTCACCGCGATATTTCCCACAGTATATGAAAGGTCAAAAGGATTGACTAACCTTATATGAAGTACTCCGAATACAGCAGTAAGAGGTTATAAGCGTTGCTTGAAGTTAAGTAATGATAAGCAACTGTTTAACCTTATATTTTTGACGTTAAGGGGAAAACGCCAGGATAGCCTTCGAAATTTAAATTTCCTTACACTTTCTGCAGTTGTGCAGGTCAGTGTCAGGGCTGTACGCTATCATCATCATTTCAGCCGAAAGGCGTTCCCCAATGTGGGGGTTTGCTATAATCGCCTCGCTTGGCAGGCGGGTTGGCGATCGTAGTGTGGTGGTAAAATGCACAGAGAACGCTTACTGCTGCCCATTCTCTAGTAAGTCCCTTAGTCGCGTCTTAAGACACCTACGGGAAGCAATGGGATGGTGCTATTCTTTACGTCCGGCACCACACGGTACACAGGAGGTGTGCTATCCAGTAACCCCAGTTACTGGGTAACACAATACTCCTGTGTTGTGGAGGTCAGATAGGGAGTCGATTCTTGTAAAATGCTGGTATTCAAGTGCCGACTGCTGACTGGAAGCCGACCCCAATATAGTTTGGAAAAGACAAATAGAAGATGACGACCAATGAATCATGGCCGGTCTGAAATTAGGCTCTCCGAACTGTCGCGCGTTTTCTCTCACTCACAATAGCGTCATGTCACCATTTGGTTCCTAAAATATGTCATTGCGCAGCGTTCTGCGCAAACTTCAGACCGGCCAACATTCATCGGCCGTACAGTACCTACCTATAATTGACTCCAAATAATAATTAAAACAATCTGTTATGTTAATGAAGTTTGATTGATGGTCGTAACGTTACAATAGTTTTAATCTCAATTTTTTAACCTATTGAGATCAAGGCTGGTCGACGGCAACCACTGTTTTTGTTTGAAAAGTAAGTTTTTAATAGTAAAAAATAGCTCGTTAAAAACTGTAAAACAGAATTGACGATAAGTTTAATTAATTAATGTGTAGCTAATGCGACACCTTTACAAAAGTTTATGCAAGAAACGAATTAATGATCTAAATTCAAGACATTAAGAATTTAATCTGCTTTTTATTCAAAGTATAAATGAAGGTTAGCCTAATTAATTGAAACAATAAAGTCTACTCTAGAAAATGAATTATCTTTCTCTGAATTCTTAATATGTAGGCTTTAGAATCATTGATGATGAAGATGATAATGGTGCCGATTCCCTTATTCACAAACTAAACTAAATTTAAGTTCAGTGCATCTTTTTCTTTCTATTTCATTAAGAAAAGGACAGAAGATAAATTTTAGTGTAGTCCTGTCAAATTAATCAGCGCTTGACGTAAATTGACGTAATTTTAGTAGGCAAGTTTTTAATCACGTCTAAACTTGTATGGAGCGCTGATTAATTTGACAGGACTAAACTAAAATTTATCTTCTGTCCTTTTCTTAATGAAATAGAAAGAAAAAGATGCACTGAACTTAAATTTAGTTTAGTTTGTGAATAAGGGAATCGGCACCAATATCTTTTCTTGTAAAGCCGAAAGCCGTCTACTGCTGTACATAAAACTCTCCAAGAACCGCCACTTCGACGGGTTCTGTGATTCTCGCATCCAGCGGATTCCTGCGGCACTCACCAAGTCATCAGTCTACCTTGTGGAAAGCCTTCCAACACTACGTCTTCAGGAACGCGATCACCACTCCAGAACCTTTCGGCCCCATCGGCTATCTGTTCTGCGTGCAATGCACCCTGCTCACTGCCACTTAAGTTTGGCAATTCTCCAGGCTACGTCGGCTACCTTGGTTCAATTATCATCTTAATTTGGGGTAAACAGTGAGGAAATCGTGTCTGTAATTAACTCAACGCCTGTTTGCTTTGGCCCTTAAGTTTTATTCAAATTTATTTTCGTTCAAAATTGAAAATATGACTAAGTAAAATATAGTGAGTCAATAAATCAATCTAGTCTCAAAGTTCTGTTGAGTCTTAACTTTTCAAGAAAGAAAATACATTTCTTTAGCACAGACTAAAAGGCAAATCACATATTCTGCAAATTAAGATAAAAGAGTGTATTTTTTGTAAGACCCGACGAAGTACATGTCGGGCCAAACACAATTATGGGTTGATGCCAGGGTCGTGCGATTGTTCAAACGAGATACCGTCGCCCTGGCGTAAAGGTAACTGAAGGAACACGGGTGGGTTTTAGTCAGTAAAAGTCTGACACGCCCTCTCGCTCAGCCCAGAGCGGGAGAAGCCATTTGATGACATAACATCCAAAAAAAATAATGGTTTCGTAGTTGGGATGTTTTTATCCTAAAAACAACCTAAAGTTAGTACGCACAATATTGAGAGATTTACCATGTAATTTTAAGACCATAGACTTCTTCGTTTCCTGAAGAACTAAGTATTTTCTGTATTTTTTGGAAACTTTATGCTCGTAGGTTCGGAGATAAGGGTAGTAAACTTTCATCTATTTTCTTAAATAACATTGAAATTGATTATAATCAATTTTTTTAAATATTTTAAAATTGTAAAGAGTTTTTTTTTTTCTTTTTACTAATTATATCATCTTCTCAATTTTATACTTAGTGACGATATCTGTATGCTTAAATAAAATAATAATAGTGTCTAGCGAATCTATACCTATATAATTAATATGATTTCATCAAATAAAAGTGCAAAACAAAACAAAATAGTTATGGTCGATACATTCCTTCTAGTCTAGCTGTCTGGTCATTGATCCTTACTTCTCGATGAGTTCTACACTGCATTTGCCAATGTAGACGATAATCATATGGTTCAACGGCTATCAATATTTTTGCATGCACACCCATTATTTTGATTAAGTAGTCAGAGATATATCATCTTGTTTAACACTTAAGTGTATTATTATGGTAATAAAAACTAAATATTATCTATCGTTGATTACACCTTCGCTTTTTTCTACATCGGCATGCTAATTTCGACTAACATTCACTTTCTAACTGATCTATTGAGTCGAGAACGTACCTATAGATCTACAAGACTACAGTCAACGTCAAAAGTACTACCAACGAAGCATTTCTGAAATTAATGACTGATTGCTTTGAAATGTCTTAAATTAACTCCTGAATAGGAAGCTTTGCTCTCTTGATTAATTAATTGGATGTCTTCTTAATATTAATAATGTGCTACCGACAGTTTCTTAGAAAGTACAAGAATTGAAAATCACATTGGTACTTGCCCGAAATTAAAACACACAACCTAGAGGACTGACTTTCGTAGATCTTAGACATTCGTTACGGGTCGTCGGAAGCCCGAAAGTCTAACAACCAGTCTTACCAAGGGGTATCGTATTACCCAGTAACTGGGTTGTGGAGGTCAGATAGGCTGTCACTCCATGTAAAATACTGGTACTCAGCTGCATTCGGTTAGACTGGAAGCCAACCCCAACATAGATGGGAAAAGGCTAGGCAGATGATGATAAACCTAGAGGACGAAAAGCTAGGTGTTAAGCACTGGGCCAATACGCCCATTATAGTACGTTTTCACAAACAAAGTATTTATACAACAACTACATTTATTTTTGTTCTAAAAATTCTTACAACTTTCATCGCTGTCTGTACTTCGTGATTGATTCAAATATTACGCAAGATCTTTACAATAATCATGCTTGTTGTACACTGGGTCTGATTGAATGTAATGCAGTGTAACTAGCCCTACACGCACATAGAGCAATTACACTTATTGCATAATTACGCACTATAATGTATTCGAGTAATCAATTGATAGCATTATGTGGTGAAGTGACGTGTAACTATTTAGATGTGCACGAAATATGAACATAACGATTTCTTTAAAATAACAGATTTTCTATACATGTTATTAGGGTTCCGTTGCCAAATGGCAAAAAACGGAACCCTTATAGATTCGTCATGTCTGTCTGTCTGTCTGTCTGTCTGTCCGAGTATGTCACAGCCATTTTTTTCCGAAACTATAAGAGCTATGCTGTTGAAACTTGGTAAGTAGATGTATTCTGTACCAAGTTTCAACCGCATTAAGATTTTTAAACAAAAATAGAAAAAAAAAAACAATAATATTTGGGGTTCCCCATACATAGAACTGAAACTCATAAAAAAATAATTCATCAAACCCATACGTGTGGGGTATCTATGGATAGGTCTTCAAAAATGATATTGAGGTTTCTAATATAATTTTTTTCTAAACTGAATAGTTTGCGCGAGAGACACTTCCAAAGTGGTAAAATGTGTCCCCCCCCCCCCGTAACTTCTAAAATAAGGGAATGATTAAACTAAAAAAAAAATATGATGTACATTACCATGTTACTTCCACCGAAAATTGGTTTGAACGAGATCTAGTAAGTAGTTTTTTTTTTAATACGTCATAAATCGTAAACCACAATTTCAGTCAACTCAAATATAAAAATTAAAAAAAAAAACATTTAATTTCATAAACATAAACCTTATGCATAAACCGTGAATTCCTGCAGGTTTGTACGGAACCCTCGGTGCGCGAGTCCGACTCGCACTTGGCCAGTTTTTTTTTTTTTTTGTAGATTTGATGTGATAGGTAATTGAGTAGGTACTTTTTGAGTTTACTGCCTCGTTAGTTCGCCCAGTGGTCGTAAGCGCCACTGCTGAACATGATGCCCTGGGTTCCACGGCCAGGTCGAGCAAAGTATTATTCGGTTTTACATTTTTTTTTTCTATCTGAATTTTTTCAGTCGCAGCCCATAGTCTGAACATGTGAATTGATGACAACAGGCTTTCCCTACTGGCCCCAAAAGACGTGATGTGATGTTATGTAACTCCAATTTATAACTTTCAGAAATATTCACGATTTAAAAAATAATTAGCTCTGTACGCTAAAATCGTTTAAACGAGGTTGAAATAATTTACATAATAAGTAGAATCGATATATTGACAAAAAAAGGACTTTTGTTATACAACTTCAACCCCTTTTTTCAGCCTAGAATTTCTCAACTATATTTGAGTCCTATGTTACCATGGCCACAAAATTATTAGTAAAGCCATTGCAATTAACATGTCGTCATACGTCGTCACACACATTTACCAAACCTACATATTTGATCTTTATCTGCTCCATTTCAACGAAAACTAACCAAGGTAAACGCCATGACATAACATAACATAACCATAAATAAATAAACATTGGGTCACCTTGGCTGTTCAATAACGCCATACGTGGCCTCTCTCTTTATATTTAAAAAAATACAACAAAAAGCGGCCAAGTGCGAGTTCGACTAACACATGAACGGTTTCGCACCACCGAACAATTTTTAACAAATATTTAAACATATTTATTATTTGCTGTTTTTGGAAATGATTTTATTACTGTAAGTAGGTTTGTACAAATGCTTTCATACGTCAGTCATATTATTAAAACTAGATGAGGTCGGCGTGGCGTTGCCTATTTGACTACTCCGAAAAGAAAGGCCAAAACAAGCTCAGAGGCAGTGCCGGATTTAAGCACAGGCAACATAGGCATTTGCCTATGGGCCGCCACCAAAAGGGGGCCACACCACACCACAAAAAAAAAAACAATAAAGGCTCAGTAGAAACAAAAAAATGTGTGTTAGTCAACTTATTGAGTTGCTTTCTTCTTTACCTTGATCTTAATAGAAACTTTCAACAGTTAACCACAAACGATCTGAGGGCCTCCACCACATGCTCTGCCTATGGGCCGCCGACGTCTAAATCCGGTGCTGCTCAGAGGTCATACTCTCTTTTTAAAGTTCGGACATATCTTGGTCAGATCATGTTATGACCATGTAGAACATAAGGAGCACAACGATTTGACGAACAAAATCAAAAAAAGAGCATCTTGGTAAGCCGCATAAAGTACTCATGTGGTACTTAGTGTAATCATCAAATGTCAGCGTGGATAAGTTTGCAAAAAAAAAAATGCTCAATCCCACGCTTTTTTGTCTTCAATATAATGTTTAACGGTATAAAAGACTTTCTGGCACAACTTAAGTTTAATGAATGATTTGAATTTATTGAGACTTTGATCTTGGCTGCTATAAGTTGTATGCGCAACTTATAGCAGCCAAGTAGTAGACACTGTGAAATGTCAAGTATCTGCCTACAACAGTTCTAAAGAAACAGCCCTGTGACAGACGGACGGATGGATAGACGGGCTACGGAGCCGTAGTACTAAGGACCCGTTGACACTCTTTGGGTACGGAACCCTAAAAAAATAAAAGATAAAACATATTTTCTCAGAAAACGAGAATATGGGGAAGTAATGGACAATAAAGATGGCGAACAAAAGGTTTCTTTTATAGATATAATACGGTGGGAATAACATAACATTTCTAAAGCATATCCTTCGATGGAAAGATATCAGAAACTGCATATAAATCTTAGTTCTCAGCAGAATATGGAGGTTGCTGAGTTCTTTTGAGCATTAATCTTGAAAGCATGCGAGTTCGTGTTTCTTGTATTTCTCTTATCTTAGAAATGAATGCGGGCTTTGAACTTAAACATTCAGCACCTAAGTATGTAGTTTGAAAGTGAAAACTTCTTAGAGTAATCCGGCAGCGAGCATGCTCTATTTCACTTACATCAACAAATTTTATGTACTTTTAAGTATTATAACGATTGAGTCTTTTAACATCAAAAGGTAGTAATAGCAAATAGCTGCCCTAATCTATGAAACAACAAGTTTCCCTGTGCAGTTATGACTTATGAGTTTAATTACTATAGTAAAAAACACAAACATAGTATCAGGCCTTGTTTCCCCAAAAGGTTGGGCAGAGATATACCTATAGTACAGACGCCAGCACATCAAGCTACCCGAAACTGTCAAATTTTCCCAATTAATCTTGAACCTAATGCTTTAGCGATAAAGTTGAAAACCTATTAAAGAAATTTAACAGATTGTAGTAGCTTTAAGTGCTGGCGTCTGTACACCCACATTTCGCCATTTATGTCGTAAGTCCCTTGTAATAGGGAGCGAGGCTATTGCCATCAACCAGGCACAAAACCACTCCCAGGGTTGCTACTGAGAAATTCCTGATAGCAAAACCAATAAAATAACAGCCAATACGTATTCGGAGTAGATAAGGAACTGATAGTAGCGGTGGCTCAATGGTATCAGTAAGTTGTTGGTCGTAAGTTCACTTTGCCTAATTTCATCACCACTGCACTCATAACGGCAAAGGAAAGCATCGTGAGGAAACGGGCATGTCCTTGAATCAAAAACTTCGAAGAAATGTGACATACTGGGCCCGTGGGGTGGTTTACGGCCCAGTAATGGGAGCATTAAAAGCTGATTATGCTATAAGGAACATATTGTTTCGGATCACAGCCCATACATAAGTTTGTCGCCCATAACGCAGGGCGTGCCGGATCATTGTCGTGACAAACAAAGATCGCCGCTCACTGAACCCTTTGAACATAACCAAGCTTTGTTACGACAAAATGTACCTAAAATCCCCATACAACTCTCAGATTTCCAGAAAACTGAGACAGAATTAGATTCCACAGTCCGTGTGGTGCCGGACCAAAAGAATAGCACCACCCCATTTCTTCTCGTGGGTGTCGTAAAATGCGGCTTAGGGAATGACTAGAGAATGGGCAGCAGCGTTCTCTATAAATTTTATAAAACCATACTGGGTTCGTCAATCCGCTTTATCATGGTACTTTCACTTGGAAGAAGAATGTACAAAAAATTATGACTTTTCTGGAACTAGGCATCAGTATGTGTTGTTCACACTCTATGTCTCTGTCTGTCTATTTGCAATGTCATAAAAAACAGCTATTTACTAAATGTAATGTAATGTTCTGAAAGTATTTACTATACTTAAAACAAAAAACTCTTTTTTATGTTTATGTCAGGCTGTATGTTTGTTCCGAATGATTTCCGACACGGCTAGACCGATTTTGGCGGAACTTTCACTAGCAGACAACTTATGAACTAAATAAAAACTGGCTACTGTTTGTCGGAAGTACGTACCCGTGGGATCATTTCAGACAGCCAAGCGAAGCCGTGGACAAAAGATTGTTTTAAATTAAGTTCCACTACCTTCGACAATAGACACAAACTTTAGTACTAGAACTAATAATTCACGCGACTAAAATACCTAGGTACAGTAGCTATTGTTTACAAACATTGAACGCCAACCTTCGCGTCAGACGGGAAGGCGTTCAATTCGACGCGGCTTTTGTGTGCACCGTTCAAAAAACTCTTGAATGAACCAATTTCACGGTACCTTTTTTAATCGCTATAGACCGTTTCAACGTGATTGTTTAATTAAAAGGTACCAAAATAATAACAGTTAGGTACTTGTGTTTTGTTAGTAGCTATAATTAAATAAGGCCTACTCAATAAAAAAATGTAGGTTAATCTAATAAGAAAATGACAAAATTAATGAAAAGGTAGTGTGGTATCTTACGCAAGTCATCATTTGACGGAAATTGGCCAATGCGATGTCGAAGCGGTAATGATGTGATTTGTCACACGAGGTGCTTTAATTAACTGTGGTGGTACGCACAGTGACAAATCAAGCTATACATTTCCAGCATAGGCTGACCGCTCATAGTACAAAAAGTCTATACAATGCGAAGCTATAACTGGAAATGTGTAGCTTGATATGTAGCCGTGTGTACAACATAATGTATTGGAAGTTAATACTTATAACACCAAGAAACTGGCTTTAGAGTAGTACCTTCTGGCGATTTTTCACTAGCCACTAACAAATTCGCGATTATGAGTGAGACTGTACAGTGAATCTTACACCTTTCATTTTTAAAGTTTTGACAATCGATATCACCTACCTAACCCATGCCCAAGCATGCCATCAAAGTTTGACATTTGCCATTCTGACATTACTGACAAACTATTGATCCTACAGAAATTTATCGCAATAGCGCCAGAAATAAAAATCTAGAGAAAACATTCACCGCACCTTTTAGGTTCCGCAATTTTAGAAGAACGTTTTTCTCAATTCATCGACGATAAAATTTTAAATTTCAATGACATTTCGGACAGACTCTCAAATATGTTTATATTCAGCATTCACCCTGATCAAATACTGTTGTTTTGTCTAGCACGGTGGGCAGTGGTGGTGTGAATGCTGTAGGTGCGTAAGACCTCAAACAGCGTAAATATTCTAAACTTGTTGATAATTATATTATGTTTGAGCCATTTGGGGCTAGCGAACTTTAATATAGGTTACCATGTGACCTAGCTAGGAAGCCAGATTCTAATTATGTTACTTTCTCTTTATTTGTTTTAACCCTAAATATTTTTGTACCAGACTGTGTACCACACTTTTTGAAATAAAATGAAATTAATATTAATTTAAAATAAAATGAATATTAATAATAATATCTTAGGGCAACCAACACCACGTTATCTGATCCCAAACTAGGCAGAGCCTAGTACCCCCATTTCATGGTAACCATACAACTGATAAATATACTTATATATTTCTAAATACATACATATTATAGACTAGTTTCTGCCCGCGACTTCGTCCGCATTAAATTTCGTATTCCCCCGACCCTTCCCGTCGCGTCGAATCGCCTACCCGTGCGATTTTCCCCGTTTTTGCAACATTTTTCATTACTGCTCCGCTCCTCTTGGTTGTAGCGTGATGTTATATAGTCTATGTTACTTGAAAATAATATAGCTTTCTCATAGTGAAAGAATTTTTAAAATCGGTCCAGTAGTTTTTGAGTTTATCCATTACAAACAAACAAACAAAAATACAAATTTTTCCTCTTTATAATATTAGTGTAGATAAATTTCACCCAGACACAGAACAAATTATTGTGCTCATCACACAAAGATTTGTCCTGGGTGGGAATTGAACCTACAACCTCAGTCTTAGCGGTCAGGGTCACTAATCACTAGACTAACAGGCCAGTCAAAATGGGCGTTGGGAAAATGCTAGGCAGATGATATGTACCTACACATTGTTCATTATGTTGTTCATCGCTCTCAATTTGTCAACCCACGAGCGACGAGCTACCTACATCAAAAAGTTCAAAACATTGTTTTATGTAAATTTTACCTACTACGCAGTATATTTTTCATCAGCAACTGTAACTGGCCAGGTTCATTTTTGAAAGCCGTCATCAAAAATAGGCTTTCATTAAGCGGATAATCTGTCAGCTTGTTAAAAGTGCCAGTTTTAATGATCACGATATAATTGGAGAAAAAGTTGCAAAATTTCGTTAATCGCGATTTTAATGACATAAAACTTATTCCTACAGTTTTCTAGAAATTTCTGTGTTTTTGTATTGCGTAGTAAATTTTCTAGACTTATAACAAGGGACACGGCTGGGTTTTACACTCATGAATTATATATATTAAAGCTTGTGAGTATGGATGGATTGTTAGTCTTTCACGCAAAAACAACTAAATGGATTTGGAAGAAATTTGGCTTGCAGATAGTTTATAATCTGGATAAAAACATAGGGTACTATTTAACCCGATAGTACATCCCCGCGAGACAATTTCTGACCTTCACGCGGGCGCAACGGCTGGCAAAAGCTAGTACTGACTATAACTACAATCACATGTTCTTCCTTTGCAATCGGCGCATAAGGAGGCCCTGCTACAATTCGCAAATTTCTTATATTAGTCTATTATAGTAGCATTATAATATTTATTAGTGTTCTGGGCGGAACCGGACTTAAAGAATAGTGTCACCCCATTTCTTCCCGTGGGTGTCGTATAAGGTGACTAAGGGACTTACTAGAGAATGGGCAACAGCGTTCTCTGTATTTTTTACCACCATACTGCAATCGCCAACATGCATGCCAAGCGTGGCGATTATGGTAAAGCCCCCTTCAAATTGTGGGAAGCCTTGGTCCAGAGAACATTTTACGGCTGAAATCATGATAATTATGAGTAGCATTATGAAAAACTCCAACAAAAAAAATCATTCTCAATCTATATATATAAAAATGAATCCCTATTTCCCTTGGTCACGCCATCACGCGTGAACGGCTGGACCGATTTCACTTTTTTTGTTGTTGTTGTGTTTGTAATTGTTAGGAGAAGGTTCTTATGAAAGAAAAAAATTTAAAAATTGCGCGGAAAATTAAAAAATTTAAGAACACTTATTTAAGAATACCTAACAACCATATAATAGGACAATGTAAACTTTTTTAATGTAACACTATGACATTTGACATAGAATTGAAATAATGCGTGCTCAAATATCATCAAAGAGACAGGACGTCTGTCGGGTCAGCTAGTGTCACAATAAAAATAAATATGGCCTTGCTGACGTCACAAGAACAGCCGTTACGTTTAAAATTAGCATTTCGCAGATCTGCGCATGCGCACGCGACTGCAGTTACGACATTACACGCTCACTACTGATCGACGCCGTAATGAGATAATTTATGCAACATAACCGTAATCGATGGAATAAGGCGAGTTCCGTTATTGTAATGCAGTGTAATGGAGGGTGATTAGAAACAAAATAAATTGTAATAAATTAAAGTTGTAATGTAACCCACGCTTGGCCAATTAAGGCAAAGTGTACGTGGCGTTTACAATATCTTTACTACAGCAACCGCAAATACAGCAAAAAAAAACTGCTGTTCTACATTTACATTGTGACCACGTAAGTATTGCACTTTTCTGTGAAACAGCTGTTTATTTTTCTTTCTCACTTTTATCTCCCTGCTACCCTGTATAAAAGGTGTTACTCAAATGTGTGCTATAGACGGCAGAATGTTTGTGATCGCACAACAACACCCACGCTTCTGCCAGACTACTGTTTGTTGTGTTCCTTAATATTGCATGTAGTCCATTCATTTTGAAGAACAAAATGGCGCATCGTGGTTCGAGTGTCTGCCAAAAGTGAAATGTGTTGTAACATCACTATTTAGTATGTTATTAATGTGTACACCACTAGATGTAATCTATGGTTCCGGTTGATACCTGGCACTCCGGCACTGCTATGTCTGGTCTCGTCTGAAATACCACGACCTAAATGTCTCTGTGTAAACTGTGATCCTAGTCTCAATAAACCAAGTGTATTAAACAGTATCTTTCATTTATTAACAACACAACATGGTGTCAGAAGTGGGATACGGTGACTGTGACTGACTGACTACTAATGTGTTTTTGTGTCCGTGTCTACTGTCCTGACTGTGTGAGTTAGACTGACTATGTGTCACTGTGTGTTGACTATTTGACTGACTACTATGTGTGGTATGATCCTCATAATTATCTGAATGACTTTTACTAGACTTTAATTGACTGTTCAACATGCCAACAAAATATTCTTGACTACTGTTATCTGAATTAAACGATTGCAACTGACTTACTTTTTTATTCTTAAAACAATATTTAGCAAAATGACCAAAAGATTTACATGACCTGCATTGAGCTCCTTTCGCTGGGCATTTGTAGCGATGAGACTGCCCACAGCGGCTGCATTTCTTCGAGTTGCTGGTGTGGTCGCTGTTTGAAGCTGATGCCAACTTGCGACCGCTCGAAGCTGACTGGCGACTGCTCGACCTGCGACTGGAAGCTCGCTGTTGACCGTCTTGTCGACCGCGGCTCCTCCGACTGAGATGCATGACGTTTTCACTGGCGACACTGGTACCTTTGACGATTTTTTCAGCATCCTGCTGAGCGATTATAAGTGTCCTTGCCAGCTCTTGCATTCTCTGATATGATAAATCAGGTTCTTGCAGTAACCTCTGACGTACATGTGACAAATCTATGTTGAGGTTTGCTATAAAAATATCTTTAATTAATGACTCCCTGAGCGTGCCAAACTCGCATTCTCTGCTTTTATTCTCCAAATCCATGAGGAATTCGTCGATGTTTTCGGATTTTTCCTGTCTACGTGTGAAGAATAGGTATCTACACATCGTCACATTTCTTCTTGGCTCAAAAAATCTGTCGAATTTGGACTTGACTTCGTGGAGTGTGCTTTCATCTATCTTTAGGTTGAAAGTGTTAAATATATTAAGACCACGTTCTCCAATTAAATGTAGTAGAATGGCAATTTTACGTTTTTCAGTTGACTTGTCTAGGCCTGTGGCTAGCAAATATAATTCCAGCTGCTGCCACCATCTCTTCCACGCCTCCGCATTATTGTTCGCTGGATCCGACGAAATGTGGAGTTGTTTTAAGTTCGTACGTAAAGCTTCTTGTCCGCCATTTTCGGCGTCACGCGTGGCTTGGTTTGGCATTTTCTTGACCGATCTTCTTTGTTTTTGTTTTGAAACGCACAATTTATAAGAATCTGAATGGGATTGAAGATTATTTCTAAACCATTGCGGCATTTGTTCGAATAAATTGTCAGCTCAGCAACGTAAGTAACGCAATGAATGTTGTTTAACTATGAATATTAAACCAATTCCTACCGATAAAAAGTTCCGCGATTACCCCTCTGGTCCCTTGTGGTGCCGGACAAAATAATAGCACCATTCCATTTCGTCTCTTGGATGTCGTAAAAAGCGATTAAGGGACTTACTACAGAATGGGCAGCAGCATTGTCTATGCATTTTACCACCATACTGCGACCGCCAACCCGTTTGCCAAGCATGGCGATTATGGCGAAGCCCCCCAAATTGGGGGAGCCCTATGTCCAGCAGTGGACGCTTATCGGCTGAAATGAAAATGATGAACTTGGTTCATAATTTAAACATAAGTCCAGAACATAAATTTATAATGAACACTATAATTGTAGCAAATATGAAATGAAAGGCCATTAACCTTTTAATGTTACACTAATACAACGAATGTTCTAAGTACGTAGGAACAAGAAATGAATCTATGCATGAAGGAAGCTAATGAATAGTAAACAAGAAAAGGAAAAGCAATCTTTGCGTCATTTAGTAACCTTGTTGATAGCAGTGGATAAAGGTTTTTACTTTCCGAATTGAAATTGATGCATCACTTCCTCCAAAATTAACGTATTATTAGATAATTGAAACAGGAAATTAGCCTACATTGTATCTTCGCCTAGGTAATTAAGATATCGTATACAATCAATCAAATACTTATTGCAACAACAATTACGTTGTGAAATGCACTAACCACTCACACAGCCTTTGTAAACTTAATTAAAAAATCTTATACGCGCACACCACTCCAGAACCTTTCGGCCTCCTCGGCCATCTGTTCTGCGAGTAATGTGCTCTGCTCACTGCCCCTTAATTTAAGCAATTCTTCGGGCTATGTCGGTACCTTGGTTCTTCTACGGATCTCTCTCTCTGATTTTTTTTCTGATTCGATCGCGTAGGGAAATTCCAAGCATAGCCTCTCCATGGGGTGAATTTTAGCCTTCCAATAAAGTAAACCAAACTAACAAAATACTATCATCTTTAGACACATCGGTATAACATTCAACTTAAAACGCTTGTTATGAAAATAACCCTACAACTCCAACATATTCAACATCCCGATTACAAAGCGGAGCTACTTTCTCTTTATCTGCAGGTCACAGCTCTTGTGGGAGGAAGCGATCGCCCAAATCAAGGTCCTCCCTTCAGACCTTGAACCACTTGCATTTGTCTGTCACTGCCTTAAACTCCTCTCGCCCTAGATCGGAATCATGGCCGCGGATATTCGGTCTCCTTTCGAAAAAAATCTGTGCAATTTGGTCGCGTTTTAATTAGTTTTTATTGAGGTTTTTTAGTACTTTAAAGAGCCAAAAATTGTGAAATGGTCTTGAGATTTTTATTGTTCTGAAGGATATCGTTTTATTTCTCGCTGCAATATTTTTCGCAATTAAATAATTAATTAAAAGTGCAATGTAAGCCTCTTTGTTCAACAGATACCTACAAAGAGGTGTTTTATTATGAGAGATCAAACTAACCTGTTTTCAGATGTTCGTCTTCGTTGTCACCTGAAAAATAAAAATAAAACATTTATAGTTTTTTTACGTAGGTAGGTACTACTTGTCTCTGAGGTAGAATTTGATAGGATGGTGTAGATGTTTTTAGACTAAGTCTAGACTTGCGAATATTTCCATTTAATCTGGAACTTTCTAAGTTATTCAAATTAGTTTTACAGGTAGCCATTTAAAGAGTAACGTTCAAGGATTTTCAATTTTGAACCTTTGATGCTAAAGGTAGACAGAAAAGAACAAATAATCTACTTCAAACATTTAGAAACAAATAGCAAATAAAACAAACGTAAAAACATTATGCTTCATCATTTTGTTAGCCATTCTAACATTTATTAATCTCCGATTTTGTATGAACATCTTTAAAGAAATCGCCCTGAAAAGGTTCTGGACCGTAAATTTCACGACTGCAAGAACTCAAAGATGGATAGAATTTTCAAGGAGAGAGCATCCATGTTTGTTATGAATACCGATCCGATTCGCTGCTGCATTTCATCGATAAAATCTCGATTAAATTGTTCATTGAATGAAGCAACGAAGTACCTGATCACATAACATAGCATAAAATACGTTTTTTTCTTTTAATAGAACATTAAACTTCAATAGAATATGCTAAGATAAAATAACTATATCGTTAGTTCCAGGAATAACTAGAATAGACACAACATACATGTTTGCAGAGCAGTGGTGGCCCAGTGGTATCGGCCGCGACTTACGAGCAGTAGGTCGTGAGTTCAAACTCAAGCAGGCGCATTACTTTGTGTAAATTATTTCATCACCACTGCTCTCAAAACGGTGAAGGAAAACATCGTGAGGAAACCGGCATGTCTTAGAACCAAAAATTCGAAGACATGTGACATCTACCAACCCGCACTGGGCCCGCGTGGTGGATTATGGCCCACTCCTGTGTCACAGCAGTGGGAACATTATAGGCTGATGATGATGATGACATATTTGTTGAATTCTAGGTCACATGTGAAAAAATTTCATCCACAAAAATCTACAGTGACAAATATTTTTTATGATTTCAGTTTTCAGGTAAATGGGACACGTCCCGCCATTATCACAGACAAACCTTACGATCGTAATAAAAAGTAGAAGAGTAGATATTTTTCAGCCGAATGATTCTGAATTCTGTTGTTACGTGACTTGATTCAGATTTCTGTGATCACAAGTGACGAGGGTACGTCACGTACACTCGTCGAGTGTAATTAATATTTCATTTTGGTTTTAGGGGAATAAAGTAAACTTTCATTATTTAGGAACGAGTAGTCTGTGAGTAGGTGAAAGCCTATAAATTTTAAAGCCGAAGTTTTCATAAAAGTAATACGATATTTTTACTCCTATATCATCGTTATCATTTCAGCTAAAAGACGTCAACTGTTGGACCTTTGAGCTTAGAATTTTGCGCGTTAGCTATAATTGTCACGCTTGGCAGGCAGGTTGGCGATCGCAGTATGGTGGTAAATGCATAGAGAATGCTACTGCCCGCATTTACTAGAGAATTCTCGTAAATCTCTTAGTCGCCTCTTACGACACCCACGGGAAAAATGCCACCATCCCATTTTTTCCCGTGGGTGTCTACACATCTGTAATTCAATATCGATTGTCCTATTCACAGCACAATCTTCGCTCCCAAGCAAGTCAGTACTGGAACTGATTCGACCAGAACCTTGCACGTCGGTGGCCGGCATGGAGCTGTGTTCGCAGTGCTACAAGTGATGGCTCGCGCCTCTCGACTCGCCGCTTTGTATTCTTTACGTCCAGCAACTCACGGAAAACTCCTACTATATTCAGGGTAAAAAACCTCAAACGACAGTAATTTGTAGGTTATATGCATTTTCATCACATCATTTTCCGATCCTATAAAGATAAGGTTTATAGAATCGGATATATAAAGCAAGTGGACATTATAAACGTTTACTTTTCAATGTCATTTTTTCGAAACATTCTACTTATTGCAATTCCTTGAACAAAAATAGTTAAACAGTTATTCACTTATTTTTACTCTCCCAGGGCTACCTACGCAGCTACGTTAGTACAATCTTGTTAATTTTTAGGACTTTCATAACAAAGACGCTGAAGCATGTTGCTTGTAAGTTATGTGTGAGCCACCGTAACAAACTAAACAATTAAGTGGCATTATTAAAGAATCGATGTTCAATCTTTTTTTACTGTAACCCCTAATCAGTTTTTCAAAGAGGTCGTCACACATGACCAGTTAGCAAGGCGTGGCTACCTTACCAGCCAAGTTTTTCAGCAACCCGAACTAAGTCACTACGTGTTACAAGTGACTGTAGTTACGACTAGTTAGAGTAAGTTTTTGCGCTATTGTTATGTAGAATACGAGGCCGACAATGAGGCAATTTGATTCAATGGATAATAGAACATTTTTAGTTTAGTTCCTTGTTTTTCCTTGTATTGGGCAAGTTGGTAGTTGTACTGTACTGTGGCTGTGACTAATTTGAAATGTTGACTGCACTGTCGCTAGTTTTAAGACCTGAGGGGTAATTGCGGAACTTTTTATCGGTAGGAATTGGTTTAACATTCATAGTTAAACAACATTCATTGCGTTATTTACGATGCTGAGCCGACAATTTATTCGAACAAATGACGCAATGGTTTAGAAATAATCTTCAATCCCATTCAGATTCTGATAAATTGTGCGTTTCGCAATTAGGGTGCAGATTTACAACGTTCATTACTATTTTATTGTCGAGTTTTAAGTAAAGGCTTTATTAGGTTTATTTGATTGGTATAATCAGCCTATCATGTCCCCACTGCTAGGACACAGGTATCCTCTCTGTGAGAGGGAGTGCTATAAATCTGGCTCGCAGGCCCAATACGAGTTTTTAGGTGTCACGTGTCTTCGTTTTTTTTTTTGTTCTACGACATGCCGGTTTCTTCACGATGTTTTCCTTCACCGTTCTAAGAGCAGCAGCGATGAAATTATTTTACACAAAATAAAGCGCCTGTCTGTGTTTGAATCTACGACTTATATAATTCGTTAGTAGGAGCCGTTACTTTAGGGCCACTACTGCCCTATTTTTTTTAGGGTTCTGCACCTCAAAAGGAAAAAGCGGATCCCTTATAGGATCACTTTGTTGTCCGTCCGTCCGTCCCTCTGTCAAGACCCTTTTTCTCAGGAACGCGTGGAGGTATCAAGCTAAAATTTATATAAAATACTCAAATCTACTGTCCCTTGGAGGTGTGAAAAAATCAAACTTCTAAGCTCATGCAATCAAAAGATATAGCCGTTTATGCCGCAAATTTTCGAAACTCGCAAGGGAATCAAAACCTAAAGGGTACTTCCAGTCGATCGAGAATTTTGAAATTGCAACGTCTTATAGCACAGATAAAGGAAAAATTGCGAAAACCGTAAATTTTTAGTTACATCATATAATAAACAGAACAAAGCACAGACAGAAATAAAACCAAGCCAAGAAACAGAACAGAACTACGACTCGATTGTCGTGATGGCTGAACTTTTACTTATATACCTACAGGTTTGTACGGAACCGTCGGTGCGCGAGTCCGACTCGTACTTGGTCGGTTTTTTTTTACTCTACTGCTTTATCAGATAGGTAATTAAATTCACACCATTCGACAAATTTCTGGTAAATACAAAGAGTAATACGGTACGAAGTAATTACCTGCGTAAAACACTTAGCATTTTCCAAAAATTGTTGATTCTGAAATATAAATACTTATACTTAGATGCGGTCCTTTATCGGTCTACCAGATAACAAAGCCGTTACCTAATAAAAACTCACCGTACAAGGTATGTCACGTAAATCGCAGCAATCATTACCTGAGCAATAAGGAAAATATTGCAATGACAAGGACTTAACTATTCATTGAAAACGTAATTACTTAACCTAAATGTAGCTATTAATGTTCCTCGTGATTAATTTTAGAATTGCGCTTTTAATTCCGATTTGTCTGGTGTGCAATAAAAAGTTGTAAAACGAGTGAGAAGAGATGAAAGAGGAAATTAAAGTGCAGCGATGAAAGCGCTTTAGAAATACTTGTGTGCTGGATGTTTATCGGGGAGCGCTGCAAAAAAAGGAAAAAGACAGTTCTGAATGGATATGCGTGGTTATTAAAACTCTATATTAAAGAGATAGTTTTTTTTTTAAAATAATAAAGGCTTAATGTTTTTGTTCCGGGGCAGTAAGGGCAAACGACATACAGAAACACGTTCTTCTGCCATTTTCCCAAAATCTGTTGAGATTCGAAATTTTTCTAGCTGTCTGCAGGTCAAAGGTAAGTACCGACAGCAGGAAAAATAATGATTTTCTATTTTTAAAATACCTGTCCTTACTGCTTCCGTCTCAAAAACGCATCCAGTGCATCGTGTAACAAAAAATATACAAACGTTTTAAGGCTCCCGCACACAGTCGCGATGCGACGGTGCGACGCAATTCTCGTAGAAGTTTCCATAGATTTTTTTTGTACTAAAGTGACACTGCCGCGTCGCACTTGTCTGCAGGAGCCTCGATAAGTAAACCAAACTCCCTTTTAACTTTCAGTAACTATACAAAGAACATTAATATATTCTATTACGATACAAAACTGTGCAATACATAAATCTTGTGAAGAGAATCCTGAAACGTCTATCTACGTTGCGACTGCCTGGCCGCTGTGATTTATGTAAATGCTGCAGGTTTTGCTTTTACAGCCCTGAAATATTTCAGCATTAGGTAGGTACTGGATAGCTATGATATTTTTTAACTAGCTTGTGCCCGTGGTTTCGTCGGTGTTTTACATGAACACACCTACTACCGGCATAATAATTATCCTATGTAATTTATACCAGGTCATGGTCTATCCGTGTGTCTCATCCAAATTAGCTTAGCTAAGCTTAGCTGCGTTTGATCGTATCTATATTTTTCCTTTCTTTGTTTCGTTATATGGGTACCTGTTTGTTCTCGTACATGTATAATGTAAGGGAAGAGCGGAGCCTTCAACTACAGGCATTTTCTATGCCTAAATGGAGACTCCTCGACGTGCAATGTGAGCCAAATAAGATATATGAAATAAACTTAAATATATATTGTATTTCATTTATTTATTTAAGATGTGAAAAGGTAACAGACAGACTGACAGATACATTTCCTTTCATTTTTTTGTCATTAGTACGTTACTATGTTTAAAATAAATGTAAATTTTTTATCGTATTCGTGAAGCATAATTATATGTTTGACGTGGGGATCGGACCCCGGAGCCAATGGCCACCACACGGAAACAGTAAACGAAACTGAAAGTATCGAACGCATTATGTAACGTATGTCGTATTATTACGGCATTATTAATTAATAATACGTCATAAACGAGCGTGGGAACGTATCGTGCGATCTCACCAACTTCCTCTTCCGATGTTACTGTTTATCTAGTAGATAATTATTTACTCAATAAAACTGTTTGCCTCGCTGACTGCCCCTATAATTTATACCTCAGTACGCCGCTTTTCGTCCGGTATTGGATAACGAAATTAAATCATACGTGCAGTAAATATTTACTGTGTGATAATTTGCCTAATTAGATAATTATACTAATTTTGTATTGACTATGAAATACAGATAATCATTTTAAACTATTTGGTTTTAAACCGTCGGTTTAACCGTATTTAAAACGTGACTTAGTGGTTTAATACTAATTTAACGTATTTTTTTTTAAATTTAGGTTTTGTACTGAGGCAAAGTAAAGCAAAGTAATCAAGACCACACCTTCTGTCTGAATAAGGATCTACAGGCTATCAAAAAAAAAAAAAACATTCATTCTAAAAACATTAAAGCAACTAAACGTCTGCTTTTAGAAATGAGTAAAAATTGCAAAAACAGCTAATTAGTTACGAGCGAATAATGTTTTTTATTTGTTTTTGATAACCAAGTGTACCCAACACATAGTTAAAGTATTGCCAGGTAATTTAATTTGACCCTGCATAGTGCATATCTCGCTATTACTCGTCATTATAGTAGTCTCCCCTTTCTAGCCATACCTCCTTACACATACAGTCCATCCATCATTTTTTTTGTTTATTAAATGCCTCAGTAATTACTTGCTTGAACTTTTCTCGAAATTGAAACTTATCCAAAAACAAAACAAACTACATTCTCTAAAATGAAACTTTGAAGACATAACAACTGACAGGTTTGCTTAAATCAGATGTTAATTGATTTGCAATACAGATTACATTAATTTATGTAATGATCTGCTTCTGGCTAAATAAGAACACTCACACAAATTACCTATACCCGCGAAGGTGTCCGTTTTGTTTTACTAAAATAACCAAACTAGTGCTGCCTTTTTTTTGATGGGAAATCATCAAAGACTTCTCCCGCTCTGGGCGGACCGGGAGAGCGTGTCAGACTTTTACTGACTAAAACCCACCCGTGTTCCTTCAGTTGCCCATGTGCCAGGGTCATGGTATCTCTTTCGAACAATCACGTGACCCTGGCAGGCATCGGTCCTAGCAGACCCCTTCAGTGCTGCTGACATCTCTTTGAGGCGCGCGTGGAACACTACGCGCCATCGACCCGAGCTTGGTCCTTACCAGGCGGCGAGCTACCCATTGCTCGCAGCCCGCAAGCTCGTGCCTACGGTTGCTGGGAGTCCGCAATCGACTCCCGACGCCCGGGGCGTCTCCTCCTGTGGCGGCTGGGGACGTGAGGGCGCAGAGACTGCCACTCCCTCACGCGCCCCGCCTCGTCCTTCGCGAGCATTACTGCTTCGCAGAAGGAGGTGACGGCTTCCCATGGCCTCTCGCTCCGTACCATGGCTCGCACCAGGGCCGGACGCGAGAGGTCGCCGCCGCCGATCGCCTCCACGAGGACACGGCGGTGCTCCGCCCAGGCAGGGCACACTTCTACCGTATGCTCCACTGTGTCCTCTAGACGATCCTCACAATGTAAACACCCGGGCGTTTCCTCCCGCTTTATCCTGAACAGGAACCCACCGAAGCACCCATGCCCGGTGAGAACCTGCGTCAGGTGGAAGGTGAGGAAGCCGTGGCGCCTCTCTATCCAAAGTGCCACTATTACATTGAATAATGAAGGGCAAATATAATGACCCTAAAGGTATGTTGTTTGAACAGTGCTAATAGAGTCAACAATCAATCACTGGCATTGCTAATTAGCTTGAAAATGATATTTTCGTTACGTAACAAGTAAATGATAAATGATTTTATTTTTGCAAGTGGGTTTGTACAGACGCCAGCGGATAAAGCTACTACCATCTGTCAAATTCCTTTAACAGATTTTTAACTTTATCACTGAAACATTAGGTTCAAAATGGATTGGGAAAATTTGACAGTTTCGGGTAACTTGATGTGCTGGCGTCTGTACAAGTAATTTTACGCGTCATATTTTTTATAACTAGATGATGTCGGCGTTTCCTATCTGACTATTCTAAGAAAGGCCAAAACTAACTTACAGATGTAACAGTCTCTTTTAAAGACCAGACATAATCTTGGTCAGATCATGTGAAGACCATATGGACTGATGCCTGAAATGATCTTTTAAGAAAAGACCTACACAGATGGAATGGACCTGTCCAATCAGTGCACGCTTTTGTCAGTAATCATGTAACTCAACTCAGAACTTAAGGAGCTCAATGATTCGACGAACAATAAAGAAGAAAGGACATTTGTGTAGGTCGCATAAATCACTCAAACTGCCAGATCATGATAAAAATTACATGAGAAGAAAAGGAAACCAGAAAAAAAAGGTCTCAATACCGTAGATTTCATGGTGACATTTTTACAGAATGCATCGGCAGTACAGTATGCGGAAAGATTCGAGTCATTTTACTCACCGTTTCATTCGTTTCGTTTCACTTAACAAATATCTACCATATTAACGATATCCTACGTAAAGTTTTATTTTATTTGATTTATTATGGGACACTAAACAGCTACAACATAAAATGTTTACATATTACAATAATATAGACTCATAAGTAGTATTAACAATATTGTAGCCCACTACATTATCCGCATGTTTACATAATTCAAATAAGGCAAAAAAAAAGTGCCACTAGAGTTTGCAAGTTTATAAGAAGAAAATGGGCACCTTTTATAAACTTCCAAACAAAAATACATTCAAAGGGATATCCTTAGTGAATTATACAATTAAGATGATTTATCTAAAACAATAAAGTTACTATGGAACTTATTACATTATTTTAAGTATCAATTCGCGTTATAACAGTACCATTATAACGTAAACACAAAGATACTCGATACTCCATGGGACTTCGATAGGCGGGGCGTGGGACAGCCATAACTTAGTGAGATTCCTAATAGTCTTTTGAAAGAAGGGTCAACCATGTTGTATGATTCACATGGCATATAACCTTTGATAGTCGAAACATTGCTGTAATTAATATATTCAAACAGAGATACTGCCATACACAGCCACTTTCGTTAAATATTCAGCTCCATCAGGTTAGACTGAAGCCAAACCCAAAAATTGTTGGCAAAAGGATGCCAAATAATGATACTAAGATAATGATACCGCCTTACATATCGCCCTTGGCAGATGGATGGTGATGGGCTATTGTTTTTATTTCCTAGAAAAACAAATACTTGGATTCCTCAGTAAGTATTACGTTCTTGATGAAGGGACACGGCTGTGTGGTCCAGAAATAGGTAGGTTGTTTTTTTTATTTTCTCAGTTTAGCTCAGATGAACACTCTTCAATTTGCTGATGCAATAAGTGTTACCCACGTAATTCGTTTCGTGTTTATATCCTGTAGCTGTTAAATGAGTTAAAAACAACGAAGTGGGTGTCATGTTTCAGGAAAATTAAATCGGCGAAAGAAACATCGGGAAAACACAAATTGAATGCAAAGACAACAAATTGACTGGCCTGTTAGCCTAGTAGTTAGTGACCCTGACTGCTAAGACTGAGATCGTAGGTTCGATTCCTACCCAGGATAAATCTTTGTCTGATGAGCACAATCATTTGTTCTGTGTCTGGGTGTAATTTATCTATAATATGTATGTATTTAGAAATATATAAGTATATTTATCAGTTGTCTGGTTACCATAGTACAGGCTCTGCCTAGTTTGGGATCAGATAACAGTGTGTTGGTTGTCCTTAAAATGATTATTATTAGACATTATTAAAACAAAAAGCCTTGAAGTTGATGCCGATTTCTGCGATGGTGACTGTTTTTTTTCCAATGACAACAGGTGATCGGAAAATATCTCTCTCTTTATTTCTACGAATATATTAGCCATACTCCAAAAAAGGTATGGTTGCAAATGTTAACATGAAGGCTCGCACAGTCAGGCGAAAGAACAATTTCTGTGAAAACGTAATGGAAATTGCGTCGCGATGATCTGCGAGAACCTTAACTGCCAAACACGACGTTTACTAACAAAATAAACACATTAATTACATCAAATAATAATGCATAATTTACAAAATATTCTGCGTCGGTATTCGGCAACCACTTGCACATTATTTATTAATGAATATCGTATTCCATCCAGGTGATTAACTTCGTTCGATGACAATTTTGTCTGTGGGTGTACTCGTGTAAGTTAAATATAAACTGGAGCCTGTCTTTAGTGACGAAATAACATAGAGGTCAAAATTTATTTATTTATTTTTAGTATTTCCTAAAATTGAGAAAGCTAAGGATACTTACGTAAGTTCAGTTACAAGTTAGGAAGTATAAATTAATAGAAGAAATTCGAAGACATGGTGACATCTACTAACCCGCACTGGGCCCGCGAGGTAGATTACAACCCAAACGTCTCTCGGTAGAGAAAGGCTGTGTACCAGCAGTGGGAGCATGATAGGCCAATTATGATGATGATGATGATTAAGGTTTTTTTTTATTTCTTTACTGTTTATTTTTAACTATAAACAGTAAACAAGAAAGAAAAAATGTCATTGTTATTCCATACAAACTGACAGATATTCTTTTCTGTTTTTTCGGCAACCGCAACTGAAATGTGTAATATATATTCAACTCTAACACATGATTAAATTATGCACAGAAAAACTATAATTAAGATCCGATACGAAAACAAATTTGTTTCGTGTGTATTTAAATTGTCTGTTAGGCATAACTAATAGTAGGTTTGCTCAGCTGTGTGTTTCAGTTAGATTAGACAATGACCCTGCCTGTGGGTCAAAGAGTTTATCGATGCCTAATATGTATATGTGTTTTATTTATTGATAGACATTCTGTGTTCCGTTATTCACTTGGTTACCAAGTACCAGTCAAAAAAATTAGAGTTACAAGTATTTCATACATTTTCATGGAATTTTATCACCTCAAATCAACGCAGACTGAGACAACAGTTCACTGCTGTCTGGTCATCCATATGTTATGTTCGAAAACGGGCACCATCAGTAAGGACTGGTCATCTCTTAGCTGCCACAGCTTATTTTAATTTCTGAATTGTTATTTTATTTTTGTTTTAATTGCGAGCGCTTTTAATGTCCACTTATTTTTACATCGTTCTCACATTAATAATTCCAACATAAACGATGTAACGAACTTTTTGTTACAACTTTTTTGATTGTAAAGAGTGTTCTCCATAGGTAACTACTACGTTTTGAAATAGGCAACTAGCTAGCTTCATCTTTTTGACTCCCGGCGCCTCGACAGTTCAGAAGTGCCTGAAATTGGTTTATTTGAAACTAGCTTTTACCAGCGGCTTCGCCCGCGTGGAAGTCGGAAAATATCCCGCGGGAACGTACTACTGGGATAAAAAGTACTCTATATGTTAATCCAGGTTATAAACTATCTGTGTGCCAAATTTCATCCAAATCCGTTCAGTAGTTTTTGCGTGAAAGAGGAACAAATAAAATATTAGTAGGATAAATGCATTGAGTTTGAGTTTGGACAAAGGCTTCTGTTCTGTAGGCCATGTTGTACCACAACACCCCTCCTCCGCCTTCCGCATCCAGTCTGTCCCAGCCACTTTCTTTAGGTTGTCGGTCCATCTAGCTGAGGAGCATCTCACGCTCCTATCCAGAACTCGTATGCTCCATCGGCCATCGGTCCTTTGACAAACATGGCCAGCCCACTGCCACTTTAGCTTGCTTACTCTGCATGCTATGTCGGTAACTCCGGTTCTTTTCTAGATAATTTCATTTCTGATTTTATCTTTCAAAGAAACTCCGAGCATAGCCCGCTCCATAGCGCGCTGAGTGACCCTGAGTTTGTGGACCAGCCCAACTGTCAGTGTCCTCGTTTCGGCATTGTATTTCTTTACGGGCAGGATGCACTTGTTGAAGAGCTTAGTCTTCAGACATTGTGGGATAGGCGACGAGGAGACTTGACCAAGTTTTCCAAACGCTGCCTTACGCAACTGGATCCTTCCGTCGGCTTCTTTCCAAAGTTGTGTCTAACGAGCTGGATGATTTGCCCGAAGTAGACATACTCCTTCACAACTTCGAGAAGCGACCCTTCGATGTGAATTGGACTCGGTAAGATGTGCAAGGTGTAATCTTGTAAATATTCTGTTTTAAGAGGATTCACTAAGAAAGCCCGGGACATGATTTTTTTACAGTATAAAGCCAGACAACATTTGAAAACACCTGACAATTGCAAAATCGTAAGAAAATTAGAATTTCACGAGCTACTGTGGCGGAGCCCTCTTAGTGGATAGGCGCAATGCTTTCTTCAGATATTTCCAAAAGAAAAGAATGTGCGGGAAATTCTGTCCCTTCTGTGGGCAGGAAACCAAGAAAGGCTTTTATATAAGTTATACCCTAAACTCCTCGCTCAGATTTAATAAAAAGGACCCCGGAATTTCCCTAATTAAGGAACCCGTATTTTTGTGTCCTCTACTTGTGGTGGGCGGTCCTGCTAATTAAAAACTTTGCTCTCAAAGTACCTACTTATGCACGGACCACCGATTTTTCCCGTGAAATACAACTACATTGGTCAAAAGTATAATTCAGTTATACATTATTCAGCCCTCACTAATTTATAGTATAGAGGTGAGTTTAGGGTAGTTTATATGTTGTTTTGTTATAAGTTTGAATCACGAGACCAACGGGCAGGTGGGGGGGGAGGGTCAGTGGGCTGCTGAGCATGGGGTCCTGGATTGAATTTCCAGGTCGGGCAAATCAATGGCTGATCTCCGTTGAGATACGATCTAATAACCAAGTAGGTTCTTATGTGTGGTCATAAAATATTAACTGTTTATGTGAAACCATCCTGCAACCACCTGTTTAGCATGAAACCATTATAAATGTTAAAGTACGGGTTTAAGTACCATCATTACTTGTAAGGACTTAACCTATAATTTTGACGTAACGAAAATATCATTTTCAGGCTAATTAGCAATGCCAGTGATTAATGACTCTATTAGCACTGTTCAAACTACCTACATACCCCTTAGAGTCACTATATTTGCCCTTCATTATTCAATGTTATGGTGACCGTACCTGCCAGTGTCGCGAGATTGTTCAAACGAGATACCGTGGCCCTGGTATATGAGTAACTGAAGGAATACGGGTGGGTTTTAGTCAGTAAAAGTCTGACACGCCTTCCCGCTCCACCCAGAGCGGGAGAAGTCCTTTGATGATTCCAATCCAAAAAAAAAAGCTGTTAACCTCCCTCACGGTGCGCCGCCGCTTGGAGATACTAACTTACAAGGCAAACTCAAAATTTAAACACATGGTTTAAGTTTGAGTTTGCCTTTAAGTTAGTAACTGTATATGGAACAAATCTTGCAAGCTGAATTCAAACTTCTTCCTCTTATCCGTTGAAATTATATATGTAATTGTAACCGTACCCATCGCTATTCGTGTTCGCGTATTCGTTTTATATGCCCAAATACATGTGTAAAGTAAAATAAATCTCACCAGCATCATCATTTCAGCCGAAAGACGTCGACTGTTTGACAAGCCTCGAAAGGCGAATTTTCCATAATCACCACGCTTGGCAGGCGGGTTTGCGATCGCAGTATGGTAGTAACA
This sequence comes from Aporophyla nigra, assembly GCA_947507805.1. Lineage (NCBI taxonomy): Eukaryota > Metazoa > Arthropoda > Insecta > Lepidoptera > Noctuidae > Aporophyla > Aporophyla nigra. The sequence goes on along the minus strand of OX382300.1, from coordinate 13,224,054 downwards.
TGTATAGAGAACGCTGTTACCCATTCTCTAGTAAGCACATTGTCGCCGTCTACGGTGATGAATTGGGATGGTTCTATTCTTTACTTACAGCATCACATGCAACTCTACTCGCCTATAATTTCCTTTTTACGAGTACACAAATACACGAACACTTTGAAAAGTCGTCGGTTTTTTGGTCACATATCTAAGGATGGCGAATATACGACGATTCATTCAGGGCGACGCGTGTAAGGTGTTTTTGAGATTTTTCGACTAAAAGAATTAACGCATGTCCTGAGAGTAGTTTGTTCATAACTGACAACTGAATCGGTTTCAGTAACTTTTTATAGACAATTAAAAAGAAAACTTATTGCAAGGGCATAAGACTCAATTCTCAATGCATAAAGTAATTCTAGGTCAACAAAATTTCCCTTATAATAATAGTCAGCTTATAAACAGATCAAGTATTTTGACTCGGCTCGCGAAGTTGTCGACATGTGGGATGTGGATTCGGCAATCATTGAACCGATAGTCGTCACTGCTAATGGTTTGATAACCAAGAGCCTCGACCAACACCTAAGGAGGGTCTCGCTAGGCAGCTGGATCAAAGCTACGCAAGCAAGGGCTTGATTCAGAAAGCGGTACTTCTAGACACATCGCTCGCATTGTTAGGGGTTTCCTCTCTCAGGAGCCCTCACCGCCGCGCCGGACTCTTGGACCCTGTTCCCGATACCGGTGGGCTACTATTTTTTATATTTTTAAATCTTTTTTTTAACTCTAATATTTAAAAATATAATTTATATGTATGTTTAAATGAAATAAAGGCGAAAATAATCAGCTTAAAAAAAATATGTTTGGTCATAGTATTATGCTTTTAACTCAATGCTCTATTGGGGTGTATGAGATCTTGCGATCATTATGTTACGTTTTGTATAGCCGAATAACAAATACATAGTAAAAAAAACGCGAATACCGAATAGTGATGTGAAGTGCCACCATAAGTCCTCGCCCACATGTGGGAGTGGCGCGAGGAGGCGAAACGCCGGGGCGAAACTCCGCTGCCGCGACAAATCGCGGCACGGCGGACAGAGCTCCGGCAGGATCTCATGGCGACATGGCGGGTACGATTGTCGCAACCCAGCGCAGGGCACGCCACAATTATGGCGGTAAGTCCCCTCTTTGAGGAGTGGATAGAGAGGCGTCACGGCGTCCTCACCTTCCGCCTGACGCAGGTTCTCACCGGGCATGGGTGCTTCGGTGGGTTCCTGTTCAGGATTAAGCGGGAGGATACGCCCGGGTGTTTCCATTGCGAGGATCGTCTAGAGGACACGGTGGAGCATACGGTGGAAGTGTGCCCTGCCTGGGCGGAGCACCGCCGTGTCCTCGTGGAGGCGATCGGCGGCGGCGACCTCTCGCGTCCGGCCCTGGTGCGAGCCATGGTACGGAGCGAGAGGGCATGGGAAGCCGTCACCTCCTTCTGCGAAGCAGTAATGCTCGCGAAGGAGGAGGCGGGGTGCGTGAGGGAGTGGCAGTCTCTGCGCCCTCGCGTTCCTAGCCGCCGCAGGAGGAGACGCCCCGGGCGTCGGGAGTCGATAGCTGACTCCCGGCCACCGTAGGCGCGAGCTTGCGGGCGGTGAGCAATGGGTAGCTTACCGCCCGGTAAGGACCAAGCTCGGGTCGACGGCGCGTAGTGTTCCACGCGCGCCTCAAAGAGATGTCAGCAAAACTGAAGGGGTCTGCTAGGACCGATGCCTGCCAGGGTCGCGAGATTGTTCGAAAGAGATACCGTGACCCTGGCACATGGGCAACTGAAGGAACACGGGTGGGTTTTAGTCAGTAAAAGTCTGACATGCCCTCCCGCTCCGCCCAGAGCGGGAGAAGTCATGTGATGATTGCCAATCCAAAAAAAAAAAAAAAAAAAAACAAAAAAAAAGTGCCACCATAAGGGATATTAATTAGCAACTCAAAATCTAACATCAAAACATAACGTTCAAAGATTAAGAACATTTAATTTGTCTGAGTTGCAAGTCCCGAAAATAGATAGATACCGAAGTTTCCGGCAAAGCCATTTAAATGAGAAATAAGGAAGAATAAAAGTTTGCGCTGGCTTTCGTTAAATCGGCCGTCAGTTTAAAGAGCCGCCCCATAATTCACTGTCGTACCATCTCTCACACCCTTCTTGGAGCCTCCCTTCTTAGGTGTAGCTGTGAAAAATAGTACGAGATATAATAATGTGATTTTATTTACGGTAACCTTCAATTTCTTCGTTTTAATCGATTAGGACAATGATTGATTGTTTCTCTTCTAAGACCATCGGACCAACACGACTCATAGATCCATTGAAGATAAAAACCATTAACGATATTTTTATTCCACCATTAAACTAAAAAAAGAATTGTTCACATTAGTTCGTAAATATTTCGAGCAAATATTTTTCATGAATAAATCTAACACGTGTATGTCAATCTTATCTGATAGTACATGATTTATGGCGGCACATGCCTGCTATTAAAAAGCCTAATTACTCTCTATTTGAATACCGACGGTCATACATACCGAAATACGAGTAAAATGTAAGAAATTTCAGCGTTTAGCTGTGCGTATGTCGAAAGTAGAGGCGACACTTTTAATCTGAGGAAAGAATCTTAAATGTTTCCATTGAAAATAATTATACGGCTAATAAATCACATTGCACAAGTCAGGCATTCGTGTAAAAGTATTTATGAGCGTTACAAAGTTAAATACAATTTCCTTTAAAACATCAAACTAGAGATAGTGAGCGGAAATCGTAAAATATCCTAGTGCGTAATACAATTTGTATGCACATATTGCAAAACTCGACTTTCCACGATCTATTGCACAACTTGACTGGTCAGCACGTGGAGTGTTAGAAAAGTAACTGTTTATAACAACAAGAATACCTATTAAAGTTGAGAACATTGCCAATATAGATATATTTCCTTTGTTGTTTCTTTATACACCTGTTTGTACTCCTACGTTTATAATGTAAGGGAAGAGCTCGATTGGTCTAGTGGTCTCATGCATTGGAAAAGTTTTCTACAACAGCGACTAACCCCGGGTTCAAATCTTAAAATAATGTTATACTTTTGGTCGCGATATTCGTTCGAAAGAGTTACCGTGGCCTTGGCATATGGGCTATTGAAGGAATACGGGTGGGTTTTAGTCAGTAAAAGTCTAACACGCCCTTCCGCTCCACCCTACAGAGGGAGACGTCATTTGGTGATTTCCCACCCAAAAAAAAAAGAGGCTTCAACAACAGGCTATTTCTATGCCTAAATGGAGAATTCTCGACATGCAATGTAAGGCAAATAAGATATGTTTTTTTTTTATATATGTATATAGAAAGACAATTAGGTATTTTAACCTTATTAATTTTCACACAAGGTCGTTCCTAAATCTTTTTTAGATTTATAATAATGTAGAGTGTTGATAGTAGAAAACATAAGTAAGTCAGTACTAAGTTACATACTTTTACTCTGGGGTAAAGTCCGCGCTTGTCGCCCAAAAAGACACAAAATCATTTTATGTCGCGCAGCCACCAAGCCTCAAAATCAGCAAAAGTTACCTTCGAAATAATTTTTATTGATCATAAAGCAACAAGGAATGTCAATATTATTTACTTTATTATACGTTTTCAAGATAAATCTATCATCATAATCGTCATCATCTGCCTTGCCTTTTCCCAACTATTTTGGGGTTGGCTTCCAGTCTAACCAGATGCAACTGATTACCAATATTTTACATGTAGCGGCTGCCTATCTGACCTCCACAACGCAGTTACTGCGTAATACCCTGATACCCCTTGGTGGGACAGGTTGTCAGACTTTCGGGCTTCTGACGACCCGTAACGACTGTCAAAGATCCACATATGACAGCCGGGACAACGGCTTAACGTGCTTTCCAAGGCACGGAGGAGTCTCGGTATGTAAAGATGGCTCCACGTACGAACCGCGGCAAGCGTTGCTTACCTGATCGATCGATCTGTACGGCTCTTATTATTTAGACCGTCTTTTCCATAACGATAAATCTATCAACCATCATAATTGACTACTTGATTAATAGACTTAAAACAAGTATCGTAATTATTACTGAGAACTAATAATAGGCCTAAAAATCGATTGTAGAACATCCAAGGACAGATAATTTGGAGTATGATTGAAATCAAAGCACGTGACTGAACATGTGGTGCCAAGGTAAAGTGCGGTCGAAGAAAGGTACCTACTTAGGTATCTACTCATGTGATTAGGAGCCCTCACATACCAGCTGTTAACTCGCCTCAGGTCAGATTTTTGACGTACAAGGCCGGTTGCTAGTGTTTTGTTTTACACGCCTACCGTTTATGCAACCCTGGTAGATAATTAATAATTAATCAAGTATGACAGATAATTCGTCAGCACTCACTAAACAATAATTATTTATAATGTTTTATAATTATTTACTAGGTATGATAATGTGTTATTTATTTAAATAGATTATACTCTTAATAAGCAGTTGAATTATAGAATACATATTTCCCTGTTGATGATTAAAACTATTAGGTATAATTAATTGTCAAATATGACTGAAACAACTTCAAGGTATCGTGTGTTACATAATTATGAAAGACTTTGTGGGTTCGATTCCCACCCAGGACAAATCTTTGCGTGATGAACACAATAATTTATTCTGTGTCTGGGTGTTATTTATCTATAATATGTATGTATTTAGAAATATATAAGTGTGTTTGTCAGATGTCTGGTTGCGATAGTACAAGCTCTGCCTAATTCGGGAACAGATAACGTTGTGTTGGTTGTCCTAAGATGTTAAGAAGATGTTACTTTTATAAGAAAGAAAACGCGTAAAATTTTCTACAGCTTGTAAAAAAACTGATACAGCTCAACGACTTAAAACGCATACTTTACAAAATATCTCTATAGGTACTTACCAGAAATTATGAATAGAGTGGAGAGTGTAATTAACTCTCCTTTTGATGGAGTTTTCAATTTGAATAGTGTTTTACATTTTATGCTTATTATACACGGTGCTTTCACTGGTTCTGAATACTGTCACGTCAGTATTTCAGTTGTTCTCACATATAGAAGCAATAAGAATAATGTACCCAGGTTTTGATAATATATGGATTTAAAGGAGTGTCCGTGCAACTTCTTGCCCGTTCATCTCCAAAGAGAAACGTTTTGGAATGGGCAACTAACTACAATTTTCTGAGTCACAAAAGTGCCTATGAAAGGTTTAATTGAGTTGAATGCTTTAGTTTAAGTATTCGTAAATGATGCACAATCAAGAATCTCAAATTAATTTTAGACTAGTATGAAGATGAGACTTCTATCCTAAGATATTTCGGCCAAGATTCATATTTAAATACTGGCTTAAGATACGTATATTATAATGTTAAAGCCACTTAAAATACAAACTCGTCTAGTTAAAAGATATAAAATTAGAATAGAAACGTTCTTAAAATTTAGAATTTTCCTGCTCTGTAAACACAGTCAACAGCTGCTTACAACTGTTAAGATAAACAAAAAAGGGGTTCATCCTTCAGAGCGAACTTACCTGCAAACTCGTTAAACTACCCGGTTAACGAGCTTACACAGAATGACGCAACTTTGTTTTTGTTAGTTAAACTTTCTACTTTAAATGTATTTTATACTTAGCCACTAAACCGTCCCGTGATTGACAGACTGAAAGAAATGACATTCAGGAACTTTTTTAGTTCTTTTGAAAAGCAAGATAAATGCACTTCTAGTGCTTTAAGGCCTTTCTAAATATCACCCTCTGTGAAGACTCTATAGAGGCTGCACTAAACACGAATTTTCAAAATTTGAACCCTGACCGTGGTTTAACGAGACGTTATTTAGAGACATATTTGTACGCAGAGGAAGTGTGGGAATCAACAACAGTTATTAATATTAGGACGGAAACCACAGCCTACAAGTACCTTAAGTTGCGCGACTTAATCGAATCGTTGCATAACTGACCGCATTTCAGCACAAAGCAGGTTCACATAAGGTCTGAGACTCTGAGCCTACTTCAATGGTAATAAAAGTAAATAAAAGCAATCAATGGTGTCGTAATATCAACATCAAACTCGTTTTAGGTAGAACGTGTTCACTTTCATTATTGCACGGAAGGATTTTTATTCAATAATTTGGACACAGATCCGGATGGATATCACATGAATTTGGTTAACACATACTGAACTTAACTCGACTAGTAATGAGGTAGAACTTTATTGATGTCACGTACAAAAAAGTTATGTATTCTTAAGGTATTTATGAAAATCGATTTTCGTAGTTACCGGGTGAAATTGTTATGGTATTGTTCACACATATACAGCTGGGCTATTCTGAAAAATGACACCGTGAGAACTTAGGTGAAGTGAGCTCTAAGTGAGTTGTCATTCCACCTGATAGCAAGGATTAACACTAGTGACAGGTCACGTCAAACTCACTTTACTCAAGTTTTTACAATGGGATGTTTACAGAATACCACTGCAGGGTGGGATTAAAAACAAGCAACCATATTTCAAGGGTGTTCTAGCCGTAAACATGCACACAACAACTCTTACTATGGGACGAAATTTAAATTTGCAAACAAAAAACGACCTACCCATATAAAGGCAATACCTGATTGGACCATTTTGTATTCATGGTCGTTTTATTTTTCCGTAATCAGTTCCATGGTCATGTTAATGAGTAGAACACCGCCTTAAATTTTATCGATTGTTTTCAAAGTCAACCTTTATATCTGTAGACAAAGCTATAATTAAATTGAATATAGAACAATTTATGGATTTATATGACATATTGTGTATTCAATCACTTGATTATTCTTCTTCTTAATTCCATTACTGTCACAAATGTTCTAGGTATCTCTACTTGGCGCCCAAGAACGCAAGGACTTTGATGCAAAGCTTTGAATTCTTGGGTTTTATTAAACACACACAAATTAAAGTCTATTTAGATGTCAGTTTAGAAAAGCAATCAAGTTGATAAGGTTTCATTGAAATTGCAATACCTAACTATTACTTATGAGAGTCACGTATTTAATTTCTACAGTAATAAGTTTCTCTAAATAGTTAATAGAAATAAATTGCACTACTAAGAATAAGTTATTAATATATGTACTTTAAATGAGATTACGAGAAAACTTGATTGATTCATAAAAAAAGCTTCAATCAGAAATGTGTTTGATCTAAACATACCATTCCTGGTAGAACAGATTACACCTTAGCGTTTATAAATATTACTTGGAGTTTGATTATAAATTCAACAAAAAATTTGCGCAGCCCTGTACAAGCGATAGAAGTTAAACTTTTTAAAAGTAAAGAATAAGAGAAATTTTAGTGTGAGAGATACAAAGAATTAAATCTTTCTTCTCTCTCATGCAACTAAATTTGCCTAAACGTGACACGTCTTTGAATTCTCAACTCACGTCCATTTATTGTGTAAAGGTCATCACAAATACATTGTATTGTTTAAAATTTTAATAAACTTACTCAAATTTTATCAAAAAATCGTAACAAATAGGTCCTTTTTCAACCTAAATTGAAAATTTTCTCTATAACGGCTCAATAACTCGGCATGAATTTTATACCAAATAAAAACTTTTTTACAAAAAAAAAAACAACCGACTTCCTTAAAAACACTACACAGTGAAAAATAACTTTAATTTCGGAAGTCGGTGTCTTAGGATCTGTATTTATGGTTTTTTTGCCACCGACTTCTGAAATTAAAGTTATTTTTCACTGTGTAGTGTTTTTAAGGAAGTCGGTTGTTTTTTTTTGTAAAAAAGTTTTTATTTTTAAATTTTTAGTTGTGGTATCCACCCCGCACTAATTCCAAACAAAAAATGCATATTTATGCGTTAGCAGAAATCGCGGTTGATTTGCTGTCATTTTTTAAAGAGTTCCGGTGTCTATCTCTGGAACTCATCATCAGATCTATATGAAATTTATATGGGACCATTTCGGAATAAACCCCTTTCAAACAAAAAAAGAATTTTGCAAATCCGTCTATATATGACGGAGTTATGGCCGAACATACATAAAAAAAAATAAAAAAAATAAACATCTGAATTGAGAACCTCCTCCTTTTTGAAGTCGGTTAAAAATACGTAATGACGTATTTAACAATGTTTATTGATTTTTTTCTCTTATTTCTTTTAATATTTTAAAATATTTTATAAAACTCCGAATTTTCGGGAAAAACACTATGTCACTCCCGCACTCGTCCCTCTCTCTCTCTCGTCGTTTCGTCGTAAGTTAGTACGGGGCAGCATGCTCAAGGTCATTGGGCAATGTAATGCCCTTAAGAAATATACAAATTAAGTAATGTGAACACAAGAGTTAAACTATATTTTCAGAATGCTCCAATAATTGAAATATGCTGATACCATTGAATATAATATTCATTATGAATATACATACAATAAATATTCATTTGAAACTTTCTCCAGTTGACATACTGAATTATTTGTTTCATCTGAACGCGTCTTCTTGTTCTAAATAAAGAAAAATAATGAGGAAAATATCTCTTGATTCGGTAACAAGACTTTATTTCGTCAATCCGACGGGAACAGAAATATTATAATTATTTTTTGTCATGTCACCGACAAAAACCTTGGCCCGCTGTTGATTTCTGAAAGCGAATTGCAAAATGGAATGGCGCAGTTATTTTAATTGTTAATATCATACCTACACGTGATTCGAGTAAACAACATTTAATCTTGGTTCCAGTTCGTAAAAAGTTTATTTACTACATATGTACATAGTTCCTTCCTGCTACGTCGACCAGAAAAGACTTATATTGTAAAAAGTGATGATTGTATGTTGTTTCATATCGGTATACTTAAAATGTGGACTCATATCTGTTCGCAGACCTATAGAAAATGTTTCTTTACATCTTTACATTGTACAAAATACAGTCACAGTTTCGTGTTTATACGATTCTTTTAAAACTGCGCAACGGATTTTAATGCGGTTTTAGTCAAAAGACAGAGTGATTCAAGACGAAGGTTTATATGTATAATACGCGGGCGAAAAAAAGCTCGTAAGATATATGTGAGTGAATAAAATACGTCCCTCCCAAAAAGGTTTCCTATTGAACCATAAAATGTAAACAATCGATTGCCTGAAAGACCCTTTGTTGTTACTACATTATATTAACCACCAACTGATGGACGAGTTAACGCTTGGAGCTATATAAAACAATAACGGTCGGGTTTATTATCCATAAACATTTTAAGTTGGTGAATAGAGCCTACAGGCTACATAAGATCGATTTACTTGATCGTATTTTGTAGGACGTCAAATTTCAAACGTCCTACTCGATTCTTACGTCAATTCTTGTCTCGCTTTAGATTACTTGCCATGCAAACTGCATTCTTGAAATGAGAGATTAATTAAATCTATACAAATAAATAAAATTGGAGTCAGACACTCCAATTTTTTAATATTAAGATAACCACTTTTTACTAAGTGTATATGGATGTATACACGATACATATACCAAAACAACATTTTTTACAATTTTTGTCTGTCTGTCTGTCTGTCTGTCTGTTCGTTCCCGCTAATCTCTGAAATGGCTGGACCGATTTTGACGGGACTTTCACTGGCAGATAGCTGATGTAACAAGGAGTAACTTAGGCTATTTTTATTTTAGAAAGATTCTTTAATTTTAGAAAAAAAATAACTATCTTCGAAAACTACGCTGACATACGTCTCAAAATTCGAAAAACCCTGGCTGAATCCTACGAAATAGATCAAAATAATGTACTACAGTATTGTACACCTTAAAAAGGCCTACAAAAATATCCTCAATGGTATATGTCTATCTCATAGGGATAACCCACAATAACCATTTTTTATCTTTTACTTTTTACGAGAAATAAGGGCTTATTTACGAAGCGATTTTAAGCAATACAGCATTAATCCTTATCCAATTAAGTACCTTAAATACATTGTGCATTTAATATAGATCAATATGGCCCTTTACAGCATGTAATTTAAATGAATATCTTAGAAGATATTAGAGATTTAAAAAGTGGGCGCAGAGCGCGTTGGCAGGGGCCGGGTAGTACAGGATAAGTAGGATTGTAATTCATATTACTTTGGCTTCATAGTAATTGCAAATATCATGTGTGTTCATTATACTCAAAATAAACCTAATAGTATTATTCCAAGTAAGAGACCGCGAAATGGCTTAGATGTTTAGATTTTTGGATGTTTGTTTCTCAATGATGCAAAGACGGCCAAACGGATTTAGATCGAATTTGGCACAAAGATATAGGTATTATATCATGGATACGTAACAGATAGGATACCTCCCGGTAGTAGGTTCCCGGGTGATATTTTCCGACAGCTATACGGGCCAAGCCACTGGCAAAAGTACTATTCCTATAATTATGTTCGGTGTCTGGTAAATGATTGAGTGTCTGTATAGGTAAAATAGGAGCGTTAAGAAAAACCAGGAAGACTTATATTCAACTAAACCAAGCCCTATGTCACAGTCTTCTTACTCTGAATACTATTACTTTTATTTTAAAAACACCAACACACGTGATGTTCTCATAAACTATGAATCCTAAGTAATATGAGTTATAATCCTACTACTAATAATATTATAAATGTGAAAATATGTATGATTGGGTGTTTGTTTCTCAATCACGCAAAAATGGCTGAATGGATCTGGATCGAAAATAGCACACAGAGTCTATATTACCTATATAACCTGGAATAACACATTCTTATCGCGGTAGTACGTCCTCTTGCATTAATTTCCGACATCCACGCGGGCGAAGCCGCGGGCAAAAGCTAGTACATCCATAAATTTAATGGAATAATCAATACTAATATTATGATGAGGTAAAATTTGTAGATCCGGAGATTACCCCCTACATACAAATGTAGGGGGTAATCTCCGGAATATCTGGACCGATTTTGATGAAATTTGGTCTAAGTATGCTTTCAATCCGATACTCGATGGTTGAAAGTATCCCCTTACTCCTTTTTTGTATACGCGGGTGGAAGCTAGTTCATAAATATAATGGAAAAACTCGAGGAATAATACACCCCATTTTCCTCCCTTTCACCCTCATTTCGACGGTTTTACAAACCGTCGAGAAGACGATGAATGATAGCAATTTATCGACACTGTGATGTGCTAATTCCATGTATTCGGGACCAGCATATAGGTAGATCGGTAGACAGAATGAATGCGTAGTTTGAAAACATTCAAGATCGTGCTTAAATAAAAGCAATGTGTGTGTGCTATGAGCAATCTCTATACCTTTCATTCAATTCATCTTCATATATTATGATGTACCAATAATAATAATAAGATCATGCAAAATAAATTGCCACAAAAAGTGCTCAAGCGGTTGTGAAACTAAACAAATGGAAACAGCTCGAATGATTGATTGCAGTACTATCTATCGCGTTCAGTCAGCCGTTAGTGCATTTGAACCGTTCATACGTGTGTTTAATGGCTTTGTCGAATTTAACAAGGTACTTAGATTAACATTTTGATTTGACAACATAATGGTTCAATTATTGTTATCTATACTAGATTGTTATTGGCTTATATCATGCATAGAGAGAATATATTGTTATGAGGACTGGTGAGAATCATCATTATTATCTTCGTGCCCTTTTTTTTGCATGGGAAATCATCATGACTTCTCCCGCTCTGGGCGGAGCGGGAGGGCGTGTCAGACTTTTACTAACTAAAACCCACCCGTGTACCTTCAGTTGCCCATATGCCAGGGTCACGGTATCTCTTTCAAACAATCTCGCGACCCTTGCAGGCATCGGTCCTAGCAAACCCCTTCAGTGCTGCTGACATCTGTTTGAGGCGCGCGGGGAACACTACGCGCCGTCGACCTGACCCGCAAGCTCGCGCCTACGGTGGCTGGGAGTCTGCTATCGACTCCCGATTCATGCCCTTATCCCACGTTACCTGGGTTCAAACCAACACATTTCTTCTCTCTTTTCCCCTGACGACTATCATGCTATCATTTACTTCCTTCTCCTTAATATCACTCCTCACTGATCCCATGTTACTTGGGGTCGACGCAACACAATTTTTCAGTCCTTTCGCGTAACATCCGTCATGCTATCGTTTACTCCCTTCTCTCTAATATCACTCCTCACTGATTCATCTTTTCTTTGGCCGTTTCCTTTGTATTCATCAATGTAAATATTCATTACTCTTTTAGTATCCTGTCCTTAACCCATGTTACTTTTGGGTCGGCGTACCACATTTCTCTTGTCTTTTCCTCTATCAACCATCATGCTATTATTTACTCTCTTCTCTCTGATATCACTCCTCACTGATCCATCATTTGTTTGCCCGCTCCCTCTTTACTCAGCAACATTAATATTCATCACTCTTTTAGTCACATGAGTTTCCTCAGCATCATCATTATTCAGGACAATTCCGTCTACTGCTGGACATACGCCTCCCGTAATTTGGGGGGTTTTCCATAATCGCCACGCTTGGCAGGCGAGTTGGCGATCACAGTATGGTGCATAGAGAACGCTGCTGCCCATTCTCTACTAAGTCTTTTAATGGCCTTTTACGACACCCACGAGAAGAAATCATTTCAGCCGTAAGACGTCCACTGCTGGACTTAGGCCTGCCCCAATTTGGGGGGCTTTGCCATAATCGCCACGCTTGGTAGGTGGGTTGGCGATCGCAGTATGGTGGTAAAATGCATAGAGAACGCTGCTGCCCATTCTCTAGTAAGTCCCGTAATCGCCTTTTACGAAACCCACGGGAAGAAATGGAATGATGCTATTCCTACCGTCCGGCACCACAATCACGTGCCCCACGCAGATTTTCTCCGTACTATTCTGAAAATCTGTGTTTTTATAAGGAGCTTTTGCTATTACTTATATATTTCTGTCCGAAACGGATTTCCGTAAATGCCTGTTGTAAATCATAATAGAATCTGACCATAAGCGTAACTGCCAATGATATGTTATAGCCATAAAAGTATATAAACATTTATCGTCACACTACATGAAAGACAATATTATTATACCATAGCATAATATAGGTATATATATGTATATGATACAATAAAAGGTTAAAGGAGACATTGATATAAATAAAGCTATACTTTTTTTATTAATGGGCCTGCTTTTCTACTATAGTATAAAATTCGGGCTCCCAGGTCAATCGAAGGTTAAGCGTAACAAACAAGCGTATTGTTGAGATTGGTCCGTAGATGGGTGACCATTCTATAAATATCGAATCCCGCCGTGCCTCAGAAAAGCCGTTAGTCCTGGCTGACATCTATAGATCGTTGGCAGTCGTTACGGGTAGTCAGAAGCCTGAAAGTCTGACAACCATTCTTACCAAGGGGTATCATCAGTAATTAGCTGGTGAAAATCAGATAGGCAGTCGATCCATGTTAAATGCTGGTATATAGATGCATTAGGTTAGAATGGAAGCCAACCGCAAGACTGTTGGGAAAAAGCTGAGTAGATAGATTAGTTTAGTCACGATACATATTATGAAATATGTATATCGAGATAAAGCAAGGGGTATCTTCTCACAAGAGATTGATACGAATTTGTCACTGCAATTTGTTTCACGAAATACAACGATCAACTACGATACTGTACTGTATTGTGAACACAAGTCTAGACTATTGCATAATGCGTTAAACCGTATCTAATGTACTAAAAAACCGTAACACTAACAATATAGGCGACACGCGTCAGATACAACTATGAGTCGATTGTGCTTTACATTAGATATAGTATTGTACATTGTATATTGCAATGTTATTAGAAATTCAAACCGTTTGGGGTTGAAACTGTTGAGGAAATGGGGTCCTAGTGGCCACATAGTATTTAGAGATACTTCCAAGCCGCTGGTCGATACTTCACGTGACCAGATGGCTGGCCAATTTTTAGACCAAAGAAACATCATTGCCATGCAGCGTGGCAATGCTCCCAGCCTGCTGACCTTTCCTGTTGACAACGATGCAGTTGAATTCTTGCACTTCATTCTTTTTTAAGAATTAGTTTTTATATTACGTAAATATTGTAAGATAATTAATAACAATTCGATATCACATCTATTTAACTAGGGTATAACAATCATTTTCCACTTTCAGAGTGTAACTTATATGATTCTTTGAGGCACACTTAGGTAGATACAGTAAGTAAATTAACAAAAGCCTATCATTTGGTATAGAAAAAAATCAAAATAATGCTAAAATTGTCTAGCAACAATTTATTATTTTGCAAATGACGGGTTTTATCCCTCATAAATTCAATAGATTGTACAATCATGCTATATTTGGTGATTTTGAGGGTCTTTAAATAGACTACGGACTCAAGTGGAGATTCACAGATGCACAAACAATGCGACATTTGATATCTTGTCCAGCGTGTCCTGTTGTTTGCACGCCACAGGAGTTGATGGATGCTACTGAAAATGCTAAGCTCGTAGCCAAATTCTGGGCTAACTCTATTTAGATTTCTATCGACCTGCTAACAAGAAGAAGTAAGACACCAATGGATGTTTAAAAAAAAAAAAAAAAAATTAAAAGACAATAAACAGTTTGTCGAATTATATTTCATGCGAAAATATTCATGGGTTTTTTCACAAAATTCCAACTATATCCGACGACCCTGGTTACATAATTCTCTCTTTTGGTAACTGCACAGAATGTAAAAACAATGTTTAATACAAATCTCTTACCATGTTAAGATTTTATTGTATCATTCGAATATATCGAAAAATTTATATTTATATTTACGCTTGTTCGTTCAAGGTATCCTGGAAATGTCTCTGCCGCGCTGTATTTTAATTGGAGCTGAGTACTGACAACGGACAACCTGTGAATATTTCCTCGTTGCTCGGCACGATAAATCTGTGCCTGTTATCGAATACGTAAAATTATTTTGACAAAATAAAAAGGTTAAAGTTATCTTTAAAATATAAATAAAGACTGTAAATTGACATTTTTAAAGTTTTATATTTCAATTTACAGGCTTTATTTTTTTTTCTGATACACGTTTAATAATCTTAAGTGGAGTTTTGAAATCTTTATCTTTACATAGTATAAAAAAAGACACTTCCCGCGTCTGTATGCTTAGAGCTGTTAAAGTACACAACTGATATTAATGCGGTTTTCATCAATAGACAGAGTAATTCAAGAAAAAGGTTTATATGTAGAATACGCGGACGAAGCCGCTAGCAATAGCTTGTTTTTTTTATCCGTTCTTCGTAATTCTTCCTACTAGAATATTAAAACTGTGATAGTTTATAAATTTGTTACTCAATCACGAAGAAAGAAACAACTGAACGGATTTGGGTGAAGCACACACATAGTTTGAAACCTGGATTAACATATAGAATACTAGCTTTTGCCAGCGGCTTCGCCCGCGTGAAGGTCGGAAATTATCCCGCGGGAACGTACTACCGGGATAAAAAGTACCCTATGTGTTAATCCAGGTTATAAACTAACTGTGTTCCAAATTTCATCCAAATCCGTTCAGTAGTTATTGCGTGAAAGAGTAACAAACATCCATACATCTATACATCCATACATACAAACTTTCGCGTTATAGTAGTAGGATTATAGTAGGATAGTAGGACTTTTAATTCCGGTAGTACGTTCCACGGAACAATTATCGCCCTCCACGCGGGCGAAACCGCAGGCAAAGGCGACTTATATAATAAAAGGAGGCTTCAAGGCTTTTGAGGCGGACAATCGAATTCCAGTTCTACTTTTTCAGAAACGGTAAAAACATGCCCTCACCCTTTAAGGAAATGTTTTAAAAAGGCAAGATTACCGTTAAGTTATACCTTCGTGCTCTGTGTTCAACGGTCGATGTCACCATCAAAAATAACTGCTTTAAAACCGGAGATACATGTCATGCGATAATTTCCTCTTTACATCGCAAAAAACCGGACGAGTTATGCACGGTTTGGTAATATCGCGTGCGTGTAAGTTATTCCGTACGTAATTTGTGCATCAATCTGAGATTCGCTGAACTAAGAGATAGCATTCGTTTTTTTATACCTGTATATTTTCGGTAATTTAATTAAGTACTTTCAATACGGAAATTATGTTAAATTGGTTGAGCTTACGAAAAAGAGAAAGTTGAGCAAGCAGGTACGGACGAAAAAAGTCATTGTTTATTTCAGAATTTAAATATGAATCAAAACTAAGGCAGGATCTAAGAAAGCACTTGTATATTTATTTCTTAGCATAAGAGTAAGAAAGTGTATCGATCCTTGAAGTATAATAAAGTTTATTAAACTGCCTTGTTGTCGTTTGTGGTCCTGCGTCCGATTTCCAGGTCGGACAAAGTTTTACTGGGTTTTTCTATTGAAGATTTTTCAGTAGCACCCTTTTTTTTAGGATGGGATATCATCATATGACTTCTCCCGCTCATCAGACTTTTACTGACTAAAACCCACCCGTGTTCCTTCAGTTGCCCATGTGCCAGGGTCACGGTGTCTCTTTCGAACAATCTCGCGACCCTGACAGGCATCGGTCTTAGCAGACCCCTTCAGTTCTGCTGACATCTCTTTGAGGCGCGCGTGGAATACTACGCGCCGTCGACCCGAGCATGGTCGCACTTACATTTCTCGCCGCCCGCAAGCCCGCGCCTACGGTGGCCGGGAGTCTGCGATCGACTCCGGACGCCCGGGGCTTCTCCTCCTGCGACGGCTAGGGACGTGAGGTCGCAGAGACTTCCACTTCCTCACGCGTTCCGCCTCCTCCTTCGCGAGCATTACCGCTTCGCAGAAGGAGGTGACGGAGTAGCAGCCTTAAGTCTGGATTTGTGCCCAATTGATGGCAATATACTTGCCCCTTATGACATGGGACTTACAACATAACTGATTAAATGTCGGAGTATTATAAATACACCTCAACGTCTTGAGGAAACAAGGCGAAAAGATAATATATGTTATGTTAAGTTTAATAAAATATGTCCTTTATTTCGTTTACAGCAAACATGACTCACCAAGGTCACTGGTCACTTTAGTAACTGAAAGTCGTTCCAAGACTTACCTATTTATGACAGCACAAAAGAGGAAAAACCAGAGCATGAAAATAAAATAAAATATCAACGAGATCTGCATCAAAAAGATACAATGAAATCGTCACATGTTTCTCATTTCTTTCTCGCAAACGTAACGCCAAAGTAAGTGAAGAGGTTTTTTGTATATTTTCACATAATTAGCATACAGAGTTCTACTATCTGTCTTATTTAATGAATGAGTTCTCCAACTCGATCGCCTGCGAAATCGTGGGAAATATCTAACGTGCGTGTTGCATGATATTTTATTCAGCAACACTTTGTAGCAACGTATCATTGGTATAGCGCTTGCAAAGGCGACTACGGACTATGGGGTCCTGAGTTATATTCCAAGGTCCGACAGTGGTATTGGGTTTTGTCAACGGGATTCTTTCCGGGCTTGAAGTTTTTCCAGTTGATGGCAAGAAAGAAGTGCCGAACGGCCGCGACTTACGAGTCATAAGATTAGAATTCAAATAAGAGCTTTACTCTGTGTAAATGCTGTCATCACCACCGCTCTTTTTTTTTTTTTTTTTATGGATGGGAAATCATCAAATGACTTCTCCCGCTCTGGGCGGAGCGGGAGGGCATGTCAGACTTTTACTGACTAAAACCCACCCGTGTTCCTTCAGTTGCCCATGTGCCAGGGTCACGGTATTTCTTTCGAACAATTTCGCGACCCTGGCAGAACCGGCATGTCTTAGAACCAAAAATTCTAAGACATGTGACATATACCAACCCATACTGGGCCCGCGTGATGATATTGGCCCACTATTTCTGCCTGTGTCCCAGCAGTGGGAACAAAAACTTTAGAGGTGTCAAGGGACACCCAGATGGAACGAAGTTCCTTTCCAGGATTCATAATTTTTATATATTTTTTTTATTATTTATTATACAAAAAACCCGTATACACTCAACAAAAATATTCTCTCTCTCTCTCTCCCTCTCTCTCGCCCTCTCTATCCCTCTCTCTCTTCCTATCTCCCTGTTTCTCTCTCCCTCTCTCTCTCTCTATCTCTCTCTGTCTCTCTCTCTCTCTCTCTCTCTCTCCCTGTCTCTCTCTCTCTACTCACAAAAAAAAAACAACAATATACAAACAAATACAAACAACAAAATATATACAGTCGAATTGAGAAACCTCGTCCTTTTTTGAAGTCTGTTAAATCATGTCGTGACAACTTTTCGTAAGAGTTTTTTCCGTCTAGCCCCCTTACACAACGCGCGATAAGGAACTTCGTTCCAATATAGGCTAAAAATATGATGGCTCGCTACCCTGCACATGGGAGTAAACCATAAGCAGCGAAATGTTAACGAAACCTCTGCGTGCCTATACACCGCGACATTTTAGTCGTCTTACAAAGACTGTCCACTCAATGTATCCGACATAATATACCTCTAGGCGTGATAAAAAAAATTGTTACCATTAGTAAAATTAAGAAAATAAAAAAATGCATTAGAATGCTGTTTATAATGTGTACGTATCAGATGGTACAGAACATAACTACTCAGCGCACGAGTTGACAAGATCATTCCGTTTTCCATGAGACATATAAATATCAATTACAAACTACGTCATCGATTGTGATAATTCTTTTTTTATTGGAAAGGGTATACTCCGAGGGTGGTCCCATATAAATTTGGATAGGGTAGGGTATACCTTGCCAAGTATTATAAGTACATTAAAGCTACAAAAAATTATAAAATAAAAACTTTTTAAAATTTAACCACCGAAAAAACTGAAAAGCAAAAAATAATAAACCTTTAAATTATGAGTCGGCGTTGGAAAATCAATGAACAAAGATCACTCAAAGCGCCGACTCATAATTTTAAGGTTTATTATTTTTTGCTTTTCAGTTTTTTCGGTGGTTAAATTTTTTGGTAAAAAGTTTTTATTTTTTAGTTATTCAAAAACTATATTTTTTTTCTTATGGATGTGTAGTAGTCATTGGATACATGAAGTGGGCTGCCGTTGTAAGACGATTAAAATGTCACGGTGTATAAATACTTCCTTTCAACTTTGTATAAAGGCTCGTTCAGACAAGCGCGACGCGACGGTCGCGCGCGAATCAGCGATTTATATCCGTAGAACAATTTCTATGAAAACGCGCGCGACACTTCACACAGGGGCGACCTGTCGTGCCGCGACACGGTCGCGCCGCGTCGAGTAGCGCGACAGCTTATTAGTACATTTTGTATGGCGTCGCGGCGTTTTCGCCGCGAATTCGCTGCGACGGCGACGCGGCGACGCCATACAAAATGTACTAAAAGCTGTCGCGCCGCTACAACGACGTCGTCCGCGATTCGCGCGCGATTGAAAAGAGTGTGAAAGGTGTTGCGTCGCGATATATCGCAGAATCGCCTCCGCGACAGGTCGCGCGACATGTCGCGCCTGACTGTACGAGCCTTCAAGTTTACCATTTCTTTCAATTTCCGCTTGAGTTGAATTCTTGGGGATATGACTTTGCGTACTACTTACCTATATCAATAAACACCCCGTTTCTAAGAAATCTTCACGAATAGCCTTAACTGACTGACTTGCTCACAAAGAATCCTTTTGAATTTGAACCGCATCCATCCTCCGGGTCCTGAGGCGTGAAAAGGTTCAAAGTTGGCGAAGTAAACAAGAAAGCGATCTTTTATTTATCTTCATGGTACAGCAAAACCGTGGAAAATATCAATTTTGATAAAATATAAAAATAAGATGTATATTTTACACAGATAGTTTCTTCTATATACTAAGTATGTAAAGGAAATATTAGCGCATTAACTGTGCCCCCAGCTTCGCCCGCGTGGATATCGGGAACTTGCTACCGCCTTATAACATCAGTTATCTGCCAGTAAAATGTTCATCAATATTGCTTCAGACATTTTTGATATTAGCAGGAACCAACAGACTGACCAACATTTTAAAAATGTTTTTTTTTTTTGAGTACTGTTCTTTCATATGCACTTAGTAAAAACTGTTAATTGACTTTACGAACTGACACTGTATTTAGTAGTACCTATGTATTACATGTATGTATTTGTGTATATAATATACGTATATAGAAGATACAAGTGAAATACTGATACTCAACTGCATTCGGTAAAACTGGAAGACGACCCCAACAAACTTTGTTGGGGTCAGATAAGCCTAGGTTTAATGATGTTGATGTCTATGCAGAAGATACGTACTTGTATTTTATACAACACACACACACACGCACGCGTACACACACACACACACACACACACGCATACACACACACATACTTGTGTGTACTTGTAGTTAATGTTCTTGAACATTAACTCACGCATTCTTCCCATAGACCTCCATGATTGATGATTATGCCTACCTAGGCAGAAACTACAAAACGCCACCTGCGTCTACGACCTTTACACTTTTCACCATTTGCCTTTGGTCGCTTTGCTTTTTTCTTAATTTCATAATTGTGTAGATATTAAACGATTCATAAATGTGTGATATTTTAAACCTCTTACAACAAAATTCATAAAACAAAAACAGCCACCGCGCACCGGTTTGAGGTCGACTAATAAAATCAAATTATAAAACCGGCCAAGTGCGAGTCGTTCTCGTGCACGAAAGATTCCGTACCATTGTCTATAAAAACGGCAAAAAAAAAACTCATGTCTGTTGTATGGGGCCTCCCATACAACAGACATGAGTTTTTTTAATTTATATATATATTTTTTTTTTCTAAATATTCCGTGAATTTTTCAAGCGTCTTCCTTTTACCGTTATCAATATCGAGAAAATATGGGTAAAAAAATCACGTTTGTTGTATGGGTGCCCCCTTAAATATTTATTTTATTCAGATTTATTGTATTTGTTGTTATACCGGCAACAAAAATATATCAACCGTGAATGTAAAAGTGAAATTTCAACTGTCTAACAATCACGGTTCATGAGATACAGCCTGGTGACAGGCGGACAGAGGGACGGACAGCGGAGTCTTAGCAAGTGGGTCCGTTCCCTTGGGGTACGGAACCCTAAAGAGGAGCTCATTGATTACATAAAAAGTGATTGAAACGATATTTCATAAGATGCATTTAAACCTACAGTATGTTCTTTTAAAATCACGTCTATTCTGTCAAGTCAACTAAATCAGAAAAAATCGGAAAAATATCGCATGCGTTCTCTTAATTTTATCATTACTTAATGCCTATACTATACCCAATAAAATGGTAGATATTATTTATTTATCTCAATTTAATATAAAAAGCAGTGACAATAATAAAACAGCATAACTTCATAGATAATAAAGGTTTGTATAACAATTAAAATAAATGTTTAATTGTTAAATTACATGTAACTCTTCAATTTATAGTACTTATGAGTTGTGATTATGACCAATGTTATGTAATATCATAATTGTGGATGATCGTTTCTTAATATCAAAATACTTTCACTGGACCATCATGTTTGAAATGTATTCTTCTTAACTTTATGTTGCTTAAACAATCACTACTTATCGATTAAATACAAATGATTACTCATATGTCTAAATTGTGTTTGGGCATTTCTAATGATTTGGTTCCCAAGATACAGGCTTGACTAGTTTGGGGCCAATATAAAATCTATGTAAATTTGTTTAGCAATAAACTTTAAAAAAATATTAGTTTATTATTATAATCACAATTAAGGTGGGTGCGGTAAGGTAGCCCCGAAATGCAATATTTCTTTTTCATTTTTTGCGTTTTGCAGGTCAGGGCCAGAATGTATGTTAATACAGAATTTTAATAATTAAATCAATATAACCCTCGAAGTACATTTAATCCCATTGAATAACTTTTTCACTAAATAATCGTGCTACAACGCTACGATCAGTTTCTCAGTGGTGAATCATTGCATCATCTAGACTGTTATAATTTTTACATGGCATAGGTATTTGTTTTTTTTTTTTTGTTTCTTGATATTTGTATTGGTGTTAATTAATGTACCTAAGTGTGCATGTAAATGGAATTTATTTTTATTCTTGATATAACTACTATAGTACATTTACAAACTGTTTCGAATATTTTTTGTAGTACGAAGATTGATTTAAAACCAAGCATTAGTGTAGGTATTCATTTTTTTATCGTTAAGTTATAAATAAATAAATAAATAAATATCTAAGGACAACCAACACATCGTTATCTGATCCCAAACTAGGCAGAGCCTGTACTATGGCAACCAGACAACTGATAAACATACTTATATATTTCTAAATACATACATATTATAGATAAATTACACCCAGACACAGAACAAATGATCGTGCTCATCACACAAAGATTTGTCCTGGGTGGGAATCGAACCCACGACCTCAGTCTTAGCAGTCAGGGTCACTAACCACTAGACGACTTCATATTGTCATAAGACAATGTAAAAAATGTACAAAAAATTAATAAAAATACAGTCGCGAATCATATTATTTACAACATGCAACCTGACACTGACCCGCAATTTACATAAAACTTAAGAACATTTGAATATTCTTAATAATGTCAATGCGAAAGTAACTCTGTGTGCCTTGCTACCTTTTCACGCCTAAATCTTTTTACCTGCATCGATTGTTAAGTATCGAAAGTAAGGTAGCCTGTAGATGGACATAGGCACACCGGTGGTTCTTATCCTAGATATTTGTATTGAAAAAATGAAAAATACACGCAGAAAAATTTGCCGGCAACAGCTAGTATTTATTGTGAGTATTAGGTATGTAGTATATAAAGGAACATAAAACGTGTACAGCTCTATTTAGCAAAATGTTAGCATACATAATAATCGACTATTTAATCAATATTATTTGTGGGTTGCAACATTGTTATTTTTAAACATTTTATACTTTTAGAGTTGTGATAACCCACAGATCAGTTGTCAAAAAAGTAAAGCGGCGCGAAAATACTCTCTCTTGCATTCTGAGCTATGTACGATGAAGGTGGTCTCGAGTACGATTAAAACGTGTAATGTACCAATAAAGTGACTTGTACATGTATTCGTTGGTATAATTTTAACAATAATCAGCCTATAATGTTCCCACTGCTGGGACACAGGTCTGCTCTCTGTGAGAGGGAGAGGCCGTAAACCATCACACGGGCCTAGTGCGGGTTTGTGGATACGGAGGTACTGTAATCGACCACGCGAGCCCAATGCGGTTGTTACATGTCTTCGAATTTCGAATACCAAGACATGCCGGTTTCCTCACGATGTTTTCCTTCACCGTTTTGAGAGTAGGGGTGATGAAATAATCGCTATATAGCTATATTTTTATCGTTGTATTACGTACTTAGACACTGATTCATAATCAGTTTTTACAAATAATTGTAAATCAGTGTCTAGGTAATAGACAATAATATATTTATTGAATTGAATATAAATCAGTAAACAATAGAATACAAATGATTTGCCGTTCCTGATTGCAGTTTTTATGTAAATTATGTTATCTTACTGACGAGTTTTAAATTTATACTATTTCGAAATGTCTAGAACTTACTTATAATTTACATTTTGTCACACTCTGGCCTGTGTCTACCTTTAGCAACCATTCTATACTTAAACAGTATTATAAAAACAACTTGACAGCTACAATATTGGTGTCCCTTCATTTTGCCTAATTAGATTTTAAGCACAAATATTTGTTTAGGCTACACAGGTAACATATAGGACAAACAGCCAAGTCTCATATTAGGACGATATTAAATTTAATATAAATAGGAGCATTTAAATACCGGTTTTTCTGTAAAAGTCATTTTCAAGTCCTTGACCTTCAACACGGTTAATTAAACCAAGATTAAAATAAAATGATTTAAGAGTAAACTGCACCTTCATTTTTTACGTAACCTCGACTCGTACTTACGGATATTCCTTAGATAACTTAAACAGAACTAATCGATTTTCATTAATACACTTTGTATAACTAAATCGATAATGAAAATCGAATCCATGAAAATTGTACCTCCGTGTACAACTTAAGATTTTACAGTGAGTTCTACTGTCAATATGTCACCGAGTGAAATGAATTTAACCCTGTTATCTGTGGTTTAACGCGACAAATTTCATTTAAATCAGCTATCTATACTAATACTAGCTTCTGCCCGCGACTTCGTCCGCGTCAAATTTTTGCTCCCCTGACCCTTCCTGTCGCATCGAATTCCCTGCCAGTTTTTGAAAATTTTTCATTGCTGCTCCGCTCCTTTTGATCGAGCAAAAATTTGACGCGGATGAAGTCGCGGGCAGAAGCTAGTTACTTATAAAAATAACTCTCGAAACTACAATAATCGTGAAAACCATTGAGCAAACGGACACATATATGACATCACATACATGCAGACGGCTTCTACAGACCGACCGTCGAAAGAATAAGAATACATTTATTAAGAACAAGTTAACAGATATAATAAGCACAAGATAAAACTAGAGAATGCGTTCGTGACATCAGTTTCATACAAAAAAATACGTGTTTTGCGAATTTGGTCTTTATCAGTTACTAGGTCCTTAGGTCTCCTTTCGATTCCCAGGTCGAGTAAAGCGTTATTGACTGTTTCTACCTCAAATTTCTCAGTAGCAACCCGAAATTTGGACTTTTGCCCGGTTGCTGGCAATAGTATCGCCCCCTATGACATGAGACTTAAACAAAACTGGCGAAATGTGGTTTTACTATAGGTACACCTCTGCCCAACCCTTTGGAGAGACAAGTCTTTTTTTTTGTGGGTATTAAATCATCAAATGATTTCTCCCACTCTGGGCGGAGCGGGAAGGCGTGTCAGACTTTTACTGACTAAAACCCACCCATGTTTCTTCAATTGCCTATATGCCAGGGCCACGGTAACTCTTTCGAACAAATCTGGCGTCCGTGGCAGGGACAAGGCGTGACACTATGTTGTGTGGTTACTAGAATTGTCGCTCTGACAAGACGTGTCAGGAACGCATTCTCTCGACGCAATACTGCACCCTAATTGCGAAACGCACAGTTTATCAGAATCTGAATGGGATTAAAGATTATTTCTAAACCATTGCGTCATTTGTTCGAATAAATTGTGGCTCAGCAACGTAAATAACGCAATGAATGTTGTTTAACTATGAATATTAAACCAATTCCTACCGATAAAAAGTTCCGCATTTACCCCTCTGGACTGTCATTCGTGAGAATGAGTAGAGTGAATGTGAAGTTTGAGGTGAAGTCATCATCATCATCATCATTTCAGCCGTAAGACGTCCACTGCTGGACTTAGGCCTCCCCCAATTTGGGGGGCTTTGCCATAATCGCCACGCTTGGCAGGCGGGTTGGCGATCGCAGTATGGTGGTAAAATGCATAGAGAACGCTGCTGCCCATTCTCTAGTAAGTCCCTTAGTCGCCTTTTACGACACCCACGGGAAGAAATGGGGTGGTGTTATTCTTTACGTCCGGCACCACACGGTACTCCGAGGTACTGTGAGGTGAAGTGAGTTGTCGATATTCTCAATCCCTAGCGGATTGTCATTATCGACAACTCACTCGACTACTCACCAAAATGTTCACGGTAAGTTTTTTACAGAACAGATCGGCAGTACTTAGATACAGTGTTTCACAACAATCAGTTGTTTTTAACCGTAACTAACCGTATCGAGGAAAAACGTGCGATAGAGAAAAATAATAAGTCATTGTAACCGACGAATAATAGAGGTATGTACCTTAATGACATTGTCTTTGTTGGCTAGTGTCAGTGAACAAACTGAATAATTTTCAACTGCCAATTTAATTGTTTCACTGATTGAATTCGAGTGCTATTATAATTACACTAAGATCTTTTATTGTTTGCAATACGCAACTGCGTTACATTGCCCATGCGCATGCCAAACTGGTGCTGCTTGGACTGGTCTTTACAGTCTTATTATGTTTCGTAATACACTAATTATGGTGTTACATTTAATGATTGGTTCGGCGCTTATTATCTTTTTAAAGAAACTGGACCAATTATGAAATAATCAGTTCAACGCGGTTCGTTAATAGATCTACTTTTTTGCATCTACATAACATCACGCCTTCTTCCCAAACGGTTCGGCAGATCGTTTACCTATAGTACACCCACAGTTATGTTTGAGTCCCATGTAATAGGGGCGAGCCTATTGCCATCAACCGAGTACAAATCGACAATCCAAGTAGTGTGTGAATTCCAGATAAATAAACCCAATAATACTTTGCTCGCCTTGGGAATAGAACCCAGGACCTCATACTCAGTAGAAGCGCTTGCGACTACTAGACCCACGAGGCAGTTACTGTAAATCTTATGCATCTACTAACTACTAATTTAATATATCTTAGGACAATATATCTTAGGACAACCAACACACTGTTATCTGATCCCAAACTAGGCAGAGCCTGTACTATGGTAACCAGACAACTGATAAACATACTTATATATTTCTAAATACATACATATTATAGATAAATTACACCCAGACACAGAACAAATGATTGTGCTCATCACACAAAGATTTGTCCTGGGTGGGAATCGAACCCACGACCTCATTCTTAGCAGTCAGGGTCACTAACCACTAGACTAACAGGTCAGTCTAATTAATCTCAACGTATCGATCTAATAATTAAATTAGTATACTAAAGTTATTATTTCTCTCGACCAAATAATTACATTAGGATACTATAGTTCTTATTTATCATCAACAGAAATATTTTTTCAATCAAAGCAAGATATAATTGTTATCTCAAACAAAATGTAATTAATACCTACACTCCTTAAGAAGTGTTTCGTTATTTTTCCCACACTCGGATAAATATCTCAGAGAATACGGTTAAAGAATTAATTATAGCGTGCAATATTTGCGTGTAAGTGATAACTTCTTATTTCTCGTGTATTGTTGGTTAAATTGACTAATTAAGTAATAGTAGGTATTTAATATTACCATTTATTTCAATTTCCAAGATAAAATTCACATAATATGTAAAGACAACAAGTTTAATAATAGCTACAAGTAGGGTAGGAGGGGAAATAATCAAATACATAGCATCGAAAAATTCGTCCGCATCGCTGTCAGCGTTAATTGCCCAAAAGGTTGGCATCATTGCCATGCTGTATGGCAATGCTGATTCTTTGAAAATTTTTTTTTTTCTTTGCAAATATGACTAAAGTTATTTGTTAAATATTTTTCAATTCCAAACTAAATGATACCTACATACAGCTGCTGTTGGTAATTACCTATTTATTTAGTAAGTACCTAAGTCATAATTAATTACCTACGTGCCTACTAACCCTTTACTTAATTTTAAATACCGATTATTAAATTAATTTTAAAATAAAAACATTTAATTTCCAAATTCACGACTAATTTAACAAATATCAATTCATGAAACTCACCTGTTCACACAAATCAACGTATCTCCAAAACACTCCACTTTACACTTACGTATGATTTAATTGTAACAGCTTTCCGATCGCGAAACTCTTTCGCGCGTGCTCAAGCGCAGGCAGTCGACGGTGCTGCCAATGCGCTAACCTCAAACAACTAAGCCGCGGGAAGGGCGCACACGCAAATATATACTGCTAACAAGCGGGGGATACAATATTGAAATTACATTGAAAACTGTGTTATTAATATTGTTTACTTTCAATAACTGTTTACTTTGGTAAGTTAATTAAGTACACTAGGAAACTAAGAGTATGAACGATTAATTTATATAAATTGAAATTTGCATCAGTTAATAATATAATAATGTTTATCCATTTTATGCCACTTCCTTGGTAACAGAACTTGGTAATGAGTAATAAAACTACATAATTCAAATAGTTGAATTCAATATCTATACTTCTATACTAATATTATAAAGCTGAAAAGTTTGTTTGTTTGTTTGATTGAACTCGCTAATCTCAGGAACTACTGGTTCACATTGAAAAAATATTTTCGTGTTGGGTAGCCTATGTATCGAGGAAGGCTATAAGCTATATAACATCAAGCTACAACTAAGAGGAGCGGAGCAGTAATGAAAAATGTTGCAAAATCGGGGAAAATCGCACGGGTAGGCGATTCGACGCGACGGGAAGGGTCGGGAGAACAAATTTTAAAAACAGAAATTTAACGCGGATGAAGTCACGGGCAGAAGTTAGTCAAAATATAATAATGTACGACACAATACGATATGTTTTATAATGATTTAGACCGGTTGATGTAGAAACAATTTTCATGAAATAATGAGAAGTGATTGCTCATTGTCACTACGCCCATATGAAAAGGCCAATGTTAAGGCCAGGAGATACCGTGAACCTGGCACATGGGCAACTGAAGGAACACGGGTGGGTTTTAGTCCGTAAAAGTCTGACACGCCCTCCCGCTCCGCCCAGAGCGGGAGAAGTCATTTGATCATTTCCCATGCTAAAAAAAACGAAAATGTTCCCATTGCTGAGACACAGGCCTCTTACAACCGATTTTTTTTTTTTTTTTGTAACAGTCCTCTCGCATTTCAACCTACGAGGTTGTCGGCTGCTCATCCGCACTTGCCGATAGCTGCCTCAATAAATTAAGGTGTCCAGATGATTTCCTCACGATGTTTTCCCTCATCGTTTTGAGAGCAGTAGTGATGAAATGCGTGTCTGGATTCGAACCTACGACTTACCACTCCTAAGTCGCGGTCACCACTGGATCAACACCGCTGTGCTGTGCTGCTGAAAATCAGAATAAGTGATAATATTATTATTGGGCTTCCTATGGTTTCTATTAAAGCATTGTTTTTTTCGATTTGTTACATCATTCTATTTTTATGGTTCCGCACCTCAAAAGGAAAAAGCGGAACCCTTATAGGATCACTTTGTTGTCCGTCCGTCCGTCCGTCCGTCCATCCGTCTGTCAAGACCCTTTTTCTCAGGAACGCGTGAAGGTATCATGCTGAAATTTATATTAAATACTCAAGTCTACTGTCCCTTAGAGCTGTGATAAAATCAACCTTCTAAGCTAACGCAATCAAAAGATATAGCCGTTTATGCCGCAAATTTCCGCAAATTTTCGAAACTCGCAAGGGAATCAAAACCTAAAGGGTACTTCCAGTCGATCTAGAATTTTGAAATTTGGTACGAAGCAACGTCTTATAGCACAGATAAAGGAAAAATTGCGAAAACCGTAAATTTTTAGTTACATCATATAATAAAAATATTTTTAATAATTTTAAACTTACTATCCCTTTCCTCATGAACGCGTAGAGGTATTAAACACTACACGTTTGTACGGAACCCTCGGTGCGCGAGTCCGACTCGCACTTGTTTTTTTTTTTTTGTATTGTGACTACTGCTTTGTTCTAGTGGTCGTAAGCGCTACTACTGAGCATAAGACCTTGGGTTTGATTCACAGGTCATCATTCATTATCATCATCATCATCATCATTTCAGCCGAAACACGTCCACTGCTGGACATAGGCCTCCCCCAATTTGGGGCGGATGCCATAATCGCCACGCTTGGCAAACGGATTGGCGATCTCAGTATGGTGGTAAAATACACTACACAGAGAATGCTGCTGCCAATTCTCTAGTAAGTCCCTTATCGTTTTTTACGATACCCACGGGAAGAAATGGGATGGTTCTTTACGTCCTGCACCGTTCAGACAGGCACGCAAAATATTATTAGGTTTTTCTATCAGGAATTTCTCAAGAGCAGACCGGTGTCTGAATTTGTTCCCGGTTGATGGCAATAGGCTCAACACCTATTACGTAGGACTTAAACATAACTACCGAAATATGGGTGTATCGTAGATACACCTCTGCCCGTCCCTTCAAGGACACAAGGCGTGATAGTATGTTTATGTTATGTAGAACATTAGAATGCCGTAACATATAATTTACACATGGGTATGTTAGCAATCATAAGTAGTTAATCGATAAGTGGTGATTGTTTAAGTTACATAAAGCATTGTAACTTAAAATAATGATGGTACAATGAAAGTGTTTTATGATTTGGAAACGATCATCAACGATTATGATATTAGTAGCTTCTGCTCGCGACTTCGTCCGCGTCAAATTTTTGCTCCCCTGACCCTTCCCGTCGCAACGAATTGCCTGCCAGCTAACGACCATTTTTGGTTGCTGCTCCAGTCCTTTTGATTGCAGCGCAGTGTTATATAGCTTCCTCAATAAATAGGCTACCCAACACAAAAATAATTTTTCAATTCGGACCCGTAATTCCTGAGATTAGAGCGTTCAACCAAACAAACTCTTCAGCTTTATAATATTAGTAATAGCTTCTGCCCGCGACTTCGTCCGCGTTAAATGTCTTGTTCCCCCGACCCTTCCCGTCGCGTCGAATCGCCTACGCGTGCGATTTTCCCCGTTTTTGCAACATTTTTCATTACGGCTCCGCTCCTATTGATTATAGCGTGATGTTATATAGCCTATAGCCTTTCTCGATAAATAGACTACCCAACACGAAAAGATTTTTTCAATTCGGACCAATTGTTCCTGAGATTAGCGCGTTCAATCAATCAAACAAACAAACTCTTCAGCTTTATAATATTTATTTATTTATTTATTTATTTAAACTTTTCGCACACAAAAAAAAGGTACAAAGGCGGACTTAATGCCTTAGGCATTCTCTACCAGTCAACCAAGGGTGGTGAAGAGATTACATGGCAGGTGCTTTGTTTGAGAGGAACAATAGTGAAAAATGTATAATAATGAATTATAAATAAGAGAAAAACACTAGTACTAAAATAGGTTATAAACTAATTATACACATACATACATATTTGCTATAATACATACTTATAATATATATATACATATATAAATCTACAGATACAAATAGAGAAGTGTTAAGATGACTCTACGCTATTTGTTATGAAAATAACTCTGCAATTTCCGCTTAAATGCAAACCGACTGGTTGCCGTCCTAATATCGAGAGGAAGCGCATTCCAAAGAAGAATGGACTGAATATGAAAGGAAGAATGAACAAAGTCAGAAGAATGAGAAGGACAAAGTAGAAGAAGATTGTTAGATGAACGCAGATTCTTAGTGTGAGAAGAACATAGATATTGGAAGTTAGACATAAGATAAGAAGGAGGATTAGGAGAGTTGAGAAGGGAGAAAAGCGTAGTCAAAGCGCGCAAACTTCTTCTTTGGCGAATAGACATCCATTTGAGCTCAGACCTATAGCTCGACACATGGTCATACTTCCTGAGATTAAATATGAATCGGATACAATTATTGAGCAATCTGTCGAGTTTATCCAGCAAAACCGCATTCAAGTCAAAGTAGCACACGTCACCATAGTCGATGATTGGGAAAATCAAAGTCTGCACAAGCATGGTCTTCGTTTTAATATTATTATATAAGTAGTATAGATATATTTCTATCAGGAATTTCTCAGTAGGAACCAGGTAGCAACCTAGGGAACCTGCGCTAGGAGGGTGAGCCTATTTACATTCACCGGGAACTAATATTCCCGGTTGATAGCAAAAGCCTATTACTGGACTTAAACATATATTAAATGGCGAAATTTGGTTGTATTGTAATAAACCTCTGCCTAACCTTTTGGAATTATAGACGTGATATTATGTAAAAAGCGATTTAAGTACCTACAAGATATACAACGTTCCGGGAATGCAGTCATCATTGTTTAACATCGCGTTAAGTAAGAGCTTGTCTATGAGAATCTGCACATAAAATTGTGAATAACCGGTATACCCGGATTCATAAGTAGGTTGTTTCTAAATATAGTGTTGACAACACTGACGTAGGTAAGAAAGAGGCTATATAAATAAAACAAGATTATTTTCTGAGTATTTATTATGTAATAAAAGTTCGAAATGAATAATTACCGTGTTCTTCTAAATCTTCTACAGTTTGGTGACAGTTGTGATGAAAAAAGTTTTTTTCCTCAATCAAGAATTTGTAAGACGAGACGCCTTTGGAAAGGATTGGCCCAAAAATACAGTATAACACTGAGATAAATGGAAAGGGGGAAATGGACAGTGCATTCAAACAGGAGAACCCGCTTTGTACTGATAATTTAATACGATTTACCGCAATAATACGCCATCTTACGTCAGTTCTTTCGATTCGTCATCCCGTTTAATACGTCATCTGAACGCGCGTGTTACCTCAGACGGCAGGGCGCTGTTCCCCCGTGTCTTCACGTGCCCTGCCAAAGCCGTTTTCTAGATTAACTTGTTGACTGACTTACGTAGTGTGTCGCGCGCCCTTCATTCGTTTTCTATCATTAGGCTACTTACGTATTGTATGTCAAGTCAAATAATAGAAATTCTCTGCATTTGTTAAATAAATGATAATGATAAGTAATTATAAATAATAATACTCTATGATGTAACATCATTTTTAAATATTTACATAGCATTACATTAACGTTCTAACGTTCTAAATTAGTTCATAATACGTTTTATTTTCCCTATCCCGCATAATACGCGTTTTTGCTTGGTTCCTTTGAAAATTAACTAAAGCGGGTTCTAATGCAATAAATAATTCCTTGTTGCCGATGTATAATTAATGTTCTGTCTAGCTAGATGTTGACGCAAAAACATAAAACGTTCACCTCTGATCTGCATTCAATTGACCTGGAATCTTCTCATAAAAGCTTACCAACTTTTACTTCTTTTACTTCGGCTTATTAGTTAATAAACGACGATTCCTGAATTTTGTCTGACTTCACGTTTTATTCGATGTCTTGGTAATAATTTATCTCCTTTATTTATTACGTTATTATGAAAACATATTACTTAACTCATCAAAATCCTGAGTTAACGATAAGTGATGTTATGTGTTTAGCAGTTTATTATTAATAGTAGTATTATACATTTGTTTTATTTATTACCTATCACATCAATTAAGTCCACTTTATTATTTCCCCGTAGTATTTATAAGTTTTACATCATAAAAGTTAAGTAAGTTTGAATATGGACCTGTATTATAATTTTATTGCTTAACCTTAAAAGGTAGTGTGGGTAACATTGACGCACGCGTTAGCGAAATATTGGGTGGAATTTATCTATAATATGTATTTATTTAGCAATATTTATGTATGTTTATCAGTTGTCTGGTTGCCATAGTACAGGCTCTGCCTAGTTTGGGATCAGATAACGTTGTGTTGGTTGTCCTAAGGTATTATAATATTGCTCTATCATTCTAGATATTACAAATCACTCATAGTGTGTCTTTTTTTTTTTTTTGGATGGGAAATCATCAAATGACTTCTCCCGCTCTGGGCAGAGCGGGAGGGCGTGTCAGACTTTTACTGACTAAAACCCACCCGTGTTCCTTCAGTTGCCCATGTGCCAGGGTCACGGTATCTCTTTCGAACAATCACGCGACCCCGGCAGGCTCATAGTGTGTCTAGGACGAAAACTTTAAAGAAAAACATCGTGAGGAAACGTCTTAGATCCAAAAATTCGAAGACGTGACATCTACCAACCCGCACTAGGGTCGAATGGTGGGTTATAGCCATAGCTAGGGTTGCCAAGTCTTAAAACCGAAAAGCCGGACAGACCAGCCACTTTGGCTGGACATCTGGGTAAAAACGCCTGATATCTTAAATGATTTAATCTTAAAACAAAATTAAACAAAACACTAATGAAATAACGTTAAAATAAATAAGTAACATAAACGAATTAATATTTTTGATTGGCAGACACTTGCTTTAAAATTGAGTAGTAATAATGCGGGGAGGATAGTGCTAGTTCGCTCGCTTGCGCTAGCGACACAAGGTGAGGTGGGTGGAGTGGAAACCAAGGCAAAAATTATCAAAT
The DNA here is from genome assembly GCA_947507805.1 of Aporophyla nigra. Lineage (NCBI taxonomy): Eukaryota > Metazoa > Arthropoda > Insecta > Lepidoptera > Noctuidae > Aporophyla > Aporophyla nigra. The sequence continues at coordinate 13,190,293 of OX382300.1, read as the reverse complement.
TTAAAAGCCTAACAAAAAGCCGGACAGGCCGTACACCGTCTAATTTGGCCGGACACACAACCAAAAAGCCTAACTGTGTCCGGCTTTATCCGGACGCCTGGCAGCCCTAGCCATAGCCCACTCTCTCCCACCGAAAGGAGACCTGTGTCCCAGAAATAGGAACATTATAGGCTGTTGATGGTGCCTAGGACATTAGTAGTGACCTACACCTTAATTGCGTAACAAACTATCAATAACAATCTCAATCATTTTGATAGGTATAGCCCGGGTGTTTCCATTGCGAGGATCGTCTGGAGGACACGGTCGACCATTCGGTGGAGGTGTGCCCTGCCTGGGCGGAGCACCACCGTGTCCCCGTGGAGGCGATCGGCGGCGGCGACCTCTCGCGTCCGGCCCTGGTGCGAGCCATGGTACGGAGCGAGAGGGCATGGGAAGCCGTCACCTCCTTCTGCGAAGCAGTAATGCTCGCAAAGGAGGAGACGAAGCGCTTGAGGGATTGGCAGTCTCTGCGCTCTCACATCCCTAGCCACCGCAGGAGGAGACGCCCCGGGCGTCGGGAGTCGATAACGGACTCCCGGCCACCGTAGGTGCTGGCTTGCAGCCGGCGAGCAATGGGTAGCTCGCTGCCCAGAAAGGACCAGGCCTGTGTCGATGGCGCATAGTGTTCCACGTGCGCCTCAAAGAGATGTCAGCAGCACTGAAGGGGTCTGCTAGGACCGATGCCTGCCGGGGTCGCGTGATTGTTCGAAAGAGATACCGTGACCCTGGCACATGGGCAACTGAACGAACACGGGTGGGTTTTAGTCAGTAAAAGTCTGACACGCCCTCCCGCTCCGCCCAGAGCGGGAGAAGTCATTTGATGATTTCCCATACCAAAAAAAAAAAAAAAAAAAAAAGACACCGTAAGTGCCCCAATTCACTTACGGTATCTTTTTTTTTGTTTTTTTTGGGTTATCCAAAACTACAAGAATTTTTCAACGCAAACCAATAGTTGCTGAGATGATCGCGTTCAACCAAACATACTCTTCAACTTTATAATATAAAATTAAATAAATAATAAACTCTACAATATAGATATTAATAATAGATTCGTTCATAAAGGTATTTATAGATGTAAAACAAGATGCAAAGCAGTTTTTTAACCATTTGGTTTTAAACCGTCATTTATGTTATATAACGTTAATAAATTTAATACCACACTAGAAGTTTCACACGAAGTGATCTAGACCACACCTGTCTACTCACTAATCAAGTGCAATTAAAATAAAATGTTAAGTATATACATTCTAAAAATATGCAGTGGCTGAGTGCAGTGACCTAGTCGATTATTTTTATTAATACTCACTAAAGTATATGTTTTAAACACGCATATTCAAATTGATTCCATTCTGTCTAATTTAATAAAAAGCAGTTTAAATAAGATTTATTATAATGACTTTACATTTATTAATAAACATGGTGAATGTTTCCAATTAGCCTTTTAAGTTCATTTTTAGAGTAATACGTAATTAATTGCGGCGCCCACGTGGTTGTCGTTATTATCGTCGTCGTTTTAGACAAATTTAAAACGGACTTTTAAACAAAGGATTATAGTGTAATTTACGATGGTATGCCTGTACTTATAAACATACGTTTTTATATAATTGCCCCTCCAAAATAAGAACACAAAAGAGAGAGTACAAAAGCATTATGCGGTTATTGAAAAACGAGTGCACAAGTAATACTTACTGACTTGTGCCAAAGCAGTTTCAGATGGATTCGTAATAAAATTATTGCAAGCTCGCGCCTATGGTAGCCGGGAGTCCGCTATTGACTCCCGACGCCCGGGGCGTCTCCTCCTGCGGCGGCTAGGGACGTGAGGGCGCAGACACGCAGAGTCTGCCACTCCCTCACGCGCCCCGCCTCCTCTTTCGCGAGCATTGCTGCTTCGCAGAAGGAGGTGACGGCTTCCCATGCCCTCTCGCTCCGTACCATGGCTCGCACCAGGGCCGGACGGGAGAGGTCGCCGCCGCCGATCGCCTCCACGAGGACACGGTGGTGCTCCGCCCAGGCACGGCACACCTCCACCATATGCTCCACCGTGTACTCCAGACGATCCTCGCAATGGAAACACCCAGGTGTTTCCTCCCGCTTTAACCTGAACAGGAACCCACCGAAGCATCCACGCCTGGTGAGAACCTGCGTCAGGCAGAAGGTGCGGACGCCGTGGCGCCTCTCTATGCCTGTAAATAGTTTAATTGTAATAAATGATTTGAGTTCATTTTGACGGATCAAAAACATCCATAGTGTTGTTAAACAGACATATTTTTCAAACATGTCAAGCAAAGGATTAACAATAAACTTCACAATTAATCCAATAGGGTTGAGATATTATTATACCCTCTTACGTATTATTTTTGCAGAATCTCGTACCAAAATAACCAAACATTATACGAGACCATCCAAGTGAAGCTTCAGTAGATATGATTTTAAAGTTGTTTACTTCGGGAACTGCAAAAATAGGCATTAAACTCGGAGCTTCAGAGTTTTAAATCATGTTTCACGCAAAACTGTTCCATGTCCATTATCTTTAATGAAGTTTTATGGCCATAACATCTTAGGAAATTACGGTATGCTCGAACTTCTTGCACATTTAGTTGAAACTTTTTCACTAAAGCTCGTTTAGAAGAGAAACGAGGAACCGTTAGTTAATCAATCTTCATAAGTTCATAGTTACACCAAAAATAAACTTAAAGACGTTTTGTTTCTCAGTTCTACTAAAATCAACGTTTAAACTGAATGTTTTACTGGATTTACAAACATTTTGGCGGAAAATGTTCCTGAAAACGAAAAGATCCCGCATTCTAGCGTTTTATTATTCCGCAAGCACACTCATCCACAGTTCCGTCTGAACTGTGGATGAGTAGTTTTACTTATAAATCTGTTGCAAAATAAAGTGAAAATGCAACTGCAGTTGGCAGTGTTAGTAAAAGATAATTATTGCTGCAGTCCAAAGTCCTATCTTCTGATATATAAAGCGTACACTTTTTTTTTTCTGGATGGGAAATCATCAAATGACTTCTCCCGCTCTGGGCGGAGCAGGAGGGCGTGTCAGACTTTTACTGACTAAAACCCACCCGTATTCCTTCAGTTGCCCATGTGCCAAGGTCACGGTATCTCTTTCGAACAATCACGCGACCCCGGCAGGCATCGGTCCTAGCAGACCCCTTCAGTGCTGCTGACATCTCTTTGAGGCGCGCGTGGAACACTACGCGCCGTCGACCCGAGCTTGGTCCTTACCGGGCGGCGAGCTACCCATTGCTCGCCGCCCGCAAGCTCGTGCCTACGGTGGCCGGGAGTCCGCAATCGACTCCCGACGCCCGAGGCGTCTCATCCTACGGCGGCTAGGGACGCGAGGGCGCAGAGACTGCCACTCCTTCACGCGCCCCGCCTCCTCATTCGCGAGCATTACTGCTTCGCAGAAGGAGGTGACGGCTTCCCATGCCCTCTCGCTCCGTACCATGGCTCGCACCAGGGCCGTACGCGAGAGGTCGCCGCCACCGATCGCCTCCACGAGGACACGGCGGTGCTGCGCCAGGCAGGGCACACCACCGTATGCATATATAAAGCGTACATGACATGTGTTTTATATTGACTGAATGTTTGTATGTCATTTCAAACAATAAAATGTAACGTTTAAAGGATTTCTAGCCCGGTTGAGTGCTACATTGCCATTTCTTCCCGTGGGTGTTGTAAAAGGCGACTATGGGACTTATTAGAGAATAGGCAGCAGCGTTCTCACCATACTGCGATCGCCAACCCGCCTGTCAAGCGTGGCGATTATGGCAAAGTCCCCCAAATTGGGGGAGGCCTAAGTCCAGCAGTTGACGTGTTACGGCTGAAATGATGATCATGATGATGATGAGTGCTACAAGTGACTTTTGTCCCTTTTCGTATTGAGCGTTTTAACAAAATCATACGAAAAAAATGACCCAAGGTCACTTGGTGCATTCGACCGGATACAATTAGAAATCCTTTAAACGTTACATTTTATTGTTTACTCTGTAAATCCTTATTGTATTACTATAATTATCAAAACAAAATCTAAACCCAATTCTAATAAAAACTCTTGGAAACAGTTAATTTTGAGCAGATCTGAGGAAAACTATTCCCTATTTTCCGTACTCTAGTACTAGCCTAGAAAAACTTAGGGACTCCCGCCGAAATTAAATTATGTAAAGAAATAAAAAATGACACCAAAGATTGAACAAAAAACACAAAGAAGGAGGTTACTTCTTCTTTGTGTTTTTTGTTCATTGGAATAGTTTTCTCGGGTCTCCTCAAAATTAACTGTTTCCAAGAATTTCTAAAATTGGGTTTAGATTTTGTTTTGATACTATTATAGTAATACAATAAGGATTTACATTACAGAGTTGAAGAATCAAGTAGCAATTACCTTCCGTAAAATAAATAAAAAAGGTAATGTAAACTATAAACATGGAGCATATTTTTGAAAGTGATCCAATTTTCCGCTCATTGCTGAGAACAATAAAAGAATTCACCTTGCTTTCACATAATGTACTTTACGAAATATTCTTAAAAACAAAGAGTGTTGTAGATCAACAAGATAAAGTCGTGTATTCCCGTTCGTTTCACAGATATTGTTAGTAGGTCGAACAGGAATAAGTCAATAGCATTTGTTAAATTCCACTTTGTCCCAGCAGAGGGATGACGGTAGTGGGACGAACGGGAATACACGGCCAAACGATAAAGTAACTAGTAACGACAGTAAACTAACCTCTAGATTCCCTAGCGTCAAGTAAGATAAAGTTCACTTAAAGCTCACTTGACTTCTTTAAAGCTGAAGATTTTAACAGTATAGACCAGCGGGCACATTGCATCCAGTAAAGAAAGATAAGAAAATGTTTTATTACCTCTTAACGTGAATAGTCTCTAGAACAAAGTATATTGGTGCTTTCTTTTAGTTCAAAATTCTTTTAAAGAAACGACGGTTTAAATTTCTGAACCCGTATATTGGTGTAATGGATTTAAATCCCTTTGAGACAAATGGTAGGTATTTGTTTTAAGTACAGTTCACTGACCCTTGTATAATAAGACACGAGCTTGCATCGTAATTTCGTAACACACTTTCAAGCACATTGATCTTAACCATTTTAAAGGATATTGACATATTATTCATTGCTTCATATTTTCGAAAAATTAGTCTGCTCAACAACGTAAAAAACGCTATAAATGTTGATGAATTGTCAAAATAAGCAGATATATATATATGACGACTCTAAGGTGAAGTTTAAATCACGAATCTTAGCCTTCTTACACACCAATACAACGTAGTTGAAATGTCAGAATAATAGTTTAAAATAATCCTATCATATTTACTCTGTTTTTTATTATATTTTTGTTTTTTATTTAATTTTCGTAAATTGTTATTTCTTTTCTCTTATTTAAGTGTACACCTAGACTTAAATTAGCAATTAAGCGGTAATCTGGCGTCCATGTAGTCAATGCTGTGTTTACCTGTAATTGGCATATACAGGGTTATTGGTAAAACACCGGCAACCTCTCAGGACTATGCTACTAACATGATAATCACCAACTTTTGTTCTATGACTTTTAAAAATTCATCATATTTTAGTTCATCAGATTTTCATACAAAATCGGCCGCCCGTAAATAGGTCAAATTTCAGCGCCCCCGCCGCCCTAATCTCGCTTCCCTCGCTAATGTTCTATCGCTTTCTTTTGCTTCACATCGAGTTCGTAACATTTAGAGCGCTCAATTTAAATATTTTTATTTTTGTATGAAAATCTGATGAACTAAAATATGATGAGTTTTTAAAAGTCATAGAACAAAAGTTGTTGATTATGATGTTAGTAATATAGTCCTGAGAGGTTGCCGGTGTTTTACAAATAACCCTGTATATTAGAATATAACCCTTATGATTTAATTTTTGTTTATATATGTATGTGCTGTGGGTGAACCTTTAAGTAAATAAATAAAATAAAAGCCAGCCCACTGTTCGTATGTAACATAATTATCCAACCGGATATTATGTCTTAATCAGAAATATTTAAACAAAGGATATTGTATCCTAATAGATTCTAATTACCAAAGCCCGAACAAGTAATGAGTTGAAATTCGAGATTACTTTTTTTCCGAACGATAATTTCTAACAAAACGTTAAAAAACATGGAACCATAAAAATAAAGGAAAAAATAATCCTCTTTCTTTAAGGATCCCAGCACGCGTAGCATGACCACCGTAGAAAGAACTTTGTCTATTCTAGGCAGAATAGAGATAGAACTGTCATGCTACGCCAGCATAAAACGATACAAATCTTTCTACAATCTTTAATACTGTCTTTAATCTTTCTACAATCTGTAATTTTGTCTATTCTTCCGTCGACAAAACCCATTTCTACGGCGGTCATGCTACGCGTGCTGGTAGTTTTGAAGTTTCAGATAAGGAGGATAAAGAATTCCTGGAGCCAACATTATTTTACTTCCCCAGCCTTCAGTACCCTGTTTAAACAGTTTAAGCTAGAACTACGACAAAGATAAGAAGCAGCCTGTTATAATTTCGAAATAGGGTTCGATGATGTGTGTTAAAGTCTCTCAATAAATTTAATTTAATCCGTGACTGCTAGCAGTAAGCTCTTTGATAAGTACTACTATTCATTGAAAACCGCTTACTAAGTACTCTAGGTAATAAATTCCAAAGCTTATGCCCTTTTTCTCTAACACTAGACGATACATAATAAAATGCCTAAATATTGTTGCGATGTTGGATACTCTCCATAAGGCCAAGCTTAGTGTTGGAAATCCAATAGCATTAAGCCTTCATGTTTGTGTCGCAGTTTTAATCTATGACCAGTTTCTACAACTCAGTACAGCTACATTGTTTTAGCTCTGCCGACAATGGATTATATCATTGTTATCAGCAGTGGCGTGCACAGGGTTTTATGATCGGGTAGGCAGTTCAAAACAAAACGTCTTTCGTAATTGCTCAAGTTAGTGAAGAAAAACTCACTAGGTGGTTTAAAAGTTTGAAATGGCGATTTCCTGATAATGCTAATAAATGATTTCGGCCACCTCAAATATCTGATCCAGGTGAGTGATAGTTGAAAAAGGCCCTTCATGTGATTCGTATATGTAAATATAGATATTTAATAGTTAAATTAAGTACAGGTAACAGCAAAAATAATAAAGTAAACAAACTCATTTATAAATGACATCTACGCGCCTATCTTTTTTAAATATGATTTTAAACCATCGTCATAAAAAGTTGGTATGCGTCTTCATCCGACCAATAATTATTTTTCCGTCGAAAGCACAGAAAGATGTGTAGGTACTTGTTGTTGACTTTGTGTGTTTCTTAAATAGGTACGTAAGAATACGTTGTAATGAAAAACTTCTTCGTAATACTTCTCTCAATACGATAATTACCAAAATCTTTGAGCAAGCTGCGGGATAGTAATCATGTAAATCTGCAAATCCCGAACAATTCCACACTGTACTCGAACTACTAAACTAGCAAGGAAAAAAAATAATTAAATGTGTGTAAACAACAACATAGCCGGTTTTAGTTGCTTAATTATTACTATGAAACTTACGAGTTGCATTACCTCTTTGCTGGGTTATAATTCTCGTTACTCAGGTACACATTTCCATTTAGATACACTTTTTAACAAACACACATTTTCAACACAAACCTCACAATCGAACAACATTTTGAAAAAAACAAACAAACAGCGTAGTAAGTAAAAATTAAAACAATTCAAAAAAATAATTGAAATAAGCAACAAATCTACCTAAATATTAACGTTTGTAAATGAATTAATCACAAGAAAACTCAATCAAAATAAAAACATAAAACAGCGCGCTTCACATGTACGAAATCAATATGGATCCTTTCGTAAACAAACAATTTCTAAATTTTGATAACTAAAACGTTGACAAATAAAATTGCATCATTGCGAATCGTAATGTTCCTGAGGCTACGTACATATTCAACTTGATCGCATAATACTCACAGCGCGCTGTGATAATACTCACCAATCACAGGCGTCCATGCGCCATTATTGAATGGCGCAGGGACGCCTGTGATTGGTTATCCTGCGGCAGGAATTCGCTTTATGTGTGCAATGTATAGACACGAAAATGTAGAAGAAATTACCACTACATGCGTACATTTATGAATGAAATAAAGACACGATCGTTCGCTGCCTGCTTACGTTGCGATCTGTTATGAATGCGTTGCCGTAGTAAATAGAACGGTATGAACGTTGCTATTATATTTACATTAGGCGTTTAAACTTTTTGAATGGTTTTATTACTTACTGTTAGTATAATTCTTTTATTTTTGAAATATTAGTAACTAGTCCTTATCTAGGGTCTAGACCCTAGGGTCTGCAGTGTCTTTTTGCCTATATGGACTGCACGCCACTGCTGGATACACAACTGAAAATAAATAGAATTATGTAAAATTTCAGCAATGTTCAATTAGTCAAGAATTTTCCAGTGGCCTCATTAACTTATTAACATAAATTAAGTGGCAGCTATTAATTATGAATATATTTTTAGTTAATCAGTGCGTGCCCTGATAAAAACAAAATTTTCGTTTACTTCACGAACTCAGTTATAACCTCTTGGAAGGCGAAGAGTTCCTATAATCATAAAAAACCATTTCCATCGCTCTCAAGCCTGTAACGTCTAATAAAGTATGGAAAAACTGGAAGTTACGAGAAGAATCCTAACATTAAAGGAAGTAGGACGTTACGTTATGTTACCCTTTTTATGTTTATGTACAAGCATTATTACCACATGAAGTTAGGTTGATTTTCTTGTCAATATGCAGTCTCCATAAATAAGTTTATATTATTCCATGAATAAAATAAGATACCATCAGCACACGTCGTTTCAATTCAGGCTAAAATTGAGTATCTGCGTTGACCTATACCTTAATAGGATACCTGTAACATTTGCTCATTGATCTGGATAGATAAAAAAAAATTGCACTCCGGGAGTGCCGGCAGAAGTGAAAACTTGATTATTAACGTTGAGCATGTTTGATATTTTGGAATGGTTAGGGAATAATTTGTTGTTCAATTTCCATATTTTAAGCACTTTATATTCACGAATTTTACGAATACACAACAATGTGATCACTACACAGACGGTCGAGCCATCAGCTGTCACCATCCATGGATGCGCGTGGCACGCTGTAACATAGACGAACATTCGCGCAAGCGCCCTGCGCCGCCTAAACGAAACAGTAGGCCCAGGCATACATTTTCGCCGCGCCGTAGAGAGGGGATAGCTGTCTACTCTCCATCCGTCCTACGCTTTTTCGATCAGGTCACGTGTCCTGACGCGAGTTTAAGATTTTATACCCATTACAGAAAAAGTGCTCAACGCCGCTAAAGAAGTTTTCACTTCAAAAATTAAGGCGCTGAAAGAATCTTGCCTTTTCAAGTTCATATGGAAGTTTTACAAACAAAGAAAAATCTATCTTCTGATATAATTTCAGGAAGCCTCCTTCTAAATCCAGTTTTTAACTGATTAAATACAGTGTGCCTTGGCGTGGATACTCATTAGCCAATTTACTCTTTTGTTAGCTCTTTGTCGTGATTACCAGATCACAGCTGACCACAAATTTCCTTAAATACCAACTACATATTAAACAGTCGCCAAAGCGAATAGACCACAAAGCCAATTGCATTCTAACCAGCGCAGCGTCTCTATCAATTAAAGAAAATTAGTTTCTCTACGTTTATCTATATATCAGCTATTCAATGGATGACAATTGTTTTAGAACTCAACATAGAGTATCACGGTATCTTAATAATTAATAAATATTAAAAAAAATAGAGAATAATGCACAATATAATTATTATATTGTGCATTATTCCCTATTTTTTTTAAGACATGAAGTGAAATTTTTGTTGTTTATGAATTGATTTCAATTACATTTGTTAGACCTGCTTGGTACATACATACAGACATAAAGATTATTTTTCATTACATAAACTCGAAAACCTTAGAAACACGTGCAATCAAGAGCAGTCAAGAGATATTTAATGAACCGAAGAGTGTGAATAATCTATTTTTGTAAGAAATAATAATAATAATAATAATAACCCCACCGTCGTATCTCTACGTTGATGTCGTGGTGGGGCTTGCGTGTTCCAATGAGCCCTGGGTCTGTTTCGGTAGAGGTTACTTTACCCAGACAGACCTAGTGTGAGGAGCCAGACTAAGAGAGATACAATCCAATCCAAGCCAAGGTCGCACATGCCGAGGGCTGCATGGCTAGGGGAGAGCACTAGTCATTAGTGTGCCAACTCTGGATAGTAGGGGACCTCCAGTTTTATTCACCCTTGCCACAGTGAACGCAGGGCTCTGCTGTGGTCGACTTTTTTAGTCCCTAGCTTCTCGTGGGAATAGTATGATAACAAGATCAAAAACAAAAAAACTTATTCAGGCAGTCAAGCCTTCAGCAGATGATGAAATACCACCGGTTTCATCATCATCCTCTCCGAGGTCCATCTTTTCATCAATCTTATCATCACCACCTTCATACTTATCACGCTCATCAAGATCATCATCATCATCACCAATATCAGTAGACGTTGTGTCGGAGGCTACTACTGCCATAGACCCCTCACCCGCTGCTGACAAATCGAATACGCGAAAAAAATGGAGCGAAGATATGAACCAATTCATTTGGCGTACTTATTTAACTATCACCAATTTAGACACTGAAACAAATTCATACCTTACATCACTGCACCAACAATTCATTAACAAATTTCCGCAAATGAATGTCTCCAAGCAAAGAGTTGGAGATCAACGAAGAGCAATAGTTCACAAAAAGCTACTTTCGGCTACAACACTTGAAAAAATTAGATCAGAAGTAAGCAGAGAGCTTCAGACAGACACCAGTATCTTAAATTCACACATCCGTACATTGACACAATTAAATACAGATCAAAGCAGCACACATCCACAATCAGAACTTAAAACCAGAATGAGATGGTCAAACGAAATGAACGAAACTCTAATAAAATGTTATTTCGTTGCTACGAACATGGAAACAGATATGACTGTCTGGCGAAAAAGAACAAGAGAATTGTTCATTGAATTCTACCCACAATTGTCACATATATCTGAGCAGAGAATATCAGACCAAAAAAGAGTCGTGTTAAATAACAGTAGGATATCAGAAGCACGACTTCAAGACCTTAAAACACACGCAGAGGATACACTTAACCAAGCGAATCCTTCTAGGCATTCAGAACATCATAACTCACATATAGCTGCAGACAATATCCCAACACAAGCAGCCACAAGTAATAATACAGAAACTGCATACGTCCATCAATCAAATACACAAGCTGAAGTAGAAAATGAGCCCAATTTCTTGAATAGCATTGACTTTGAAGCGTTGACAAACACAATTACAAACACAGATCATAACACCTCACATGTAGAAATAAGCCAGGAGATAAGTCAAGAACTAGAAGAAACATTCTCTAACACACTACAACATTTCACAAACATTCATCCCACAAAAAGAAATTACATACCAAAACAAAAACCTTCAAAAAAACTGTCACAAATAGTAAGTTACATTAATAATGTCATCCTACCAAAATATATTCATGCAGATACAAATTTCGAAACCATGCAATCAGTAATATATAGTGCTGCTTGGACAGCTGCTAAAACGAATGGAAGTAAACTTTCTTATGTCACCTCTGAGAATCCTGGTAACATTAATGTACCAAAAATGCAGAAACCTAAATGGCAAAGAAGACTGGAAATAAGAGTTAAAGATTTAAGGACAAAAATCGGCAGATTAGCAGCGTACATGCAAGGAAACAGAGGTTGGAAGCTTGTCAGAGAGGTACACATAATCCTGGAAAACTATAAAATACACTCTACTCATGAAGAACCGAACACACAACTCACACACTTTTTAGACACACTTAAACAGAAACTCACTCTTGTTAGCAGTAGATTAAACAGATACAATAAATGTACACTTCGCAAAACTCAAAATAATAGGTTTAAAAATAACGAAAAGCAATTTTATCGAACATTAAAGCAATCCACAACAAACCAAACAATACCCATCGAAAGTGAAAATAACGCTAACTATAGTTTACCACCAACAGATGAACTCCGACAATTTTGGTCAAGAATTTGGGAGAGGCCAATATGTCATAACGCAGAAGCTGAGTGGATTAAAATAGAGACAGAAAACCATAGGCACACTGAACAAATGGAGTTCGAACATGTTCCAATAGAAATTTTCCATGATGTCCTTCAAAAATTACACAACTGGAAAGCACCAGGTTCAGACAACATTCACAATTTTTGGTATAAAAAATTTACCCACATTCACCCACACCTCTATAATTACATAAATACGTTCATTAAAAACCCAACAATGATGCCTACATACATAGCGGAAGGACTTACGTATATGATACCAAAAGACATCAACGACAGCAGAAACCCAGCAAAATACAGGCCCATAACATGCCTACAAACAATATATAAAATAATAACCTCGTGCATCACTCATATCATTTATCAACACCTTGACACAAATACAATATTATCCGAAGAACAGAAAGGCTGCCGAAAGTTTAGTCAAGGCTGCAAAGAACAACTTACAATAGACTCCGTTATACTAAAACAAGTCCAACAGAAGAAACGTGATCTATATACTATGTATATAGACTATAAAAAAGCATATGATTCTGTACCACATACGTGGTTACTAGAAGTTTTGAAAATATATAAGATAAATCCTCTAATTGTAACTTTTTTAAATAACATCATGACTCAATGGACAACAAGGTTACATCTTAGATCACCTTCAGGAATAGTTGAAACTGAACCTATTAAAATCCGAAGAGGAATATTCCAAGGTGACTCTCTTAGCCCATTATGGTTCTGTCTTGCCTTAAACCCCTTATCCAACAAATTAAATACACTAAAGCCAGGATATAAACTACCGTTTAATGACACTATAGATGACTTACAGACTAAAAGACAAAACTGTAAAATTAACCACCTCCTTTATATGGACGACATTAAATTATACGCTTCTACACCAGATGACTTACATGAACTGGCAGAAAACACAGACCAATTTTCAAGCGACATTAGAATGGAATTTGGTATAGATAAATGCAAAATCAACTCAGTCAAAGTAGGTCAAACTTACGAACATTCATACACTATACAGACAGGTGAAACCATAGAGTCTTTAAATGAAAACGAAACATATAAATATTTAGGATACATTCAAGCTCAGCAAATTAAACATAAAGAAATTAAAAATAAACTTACTCAACAATTTAAACATAGGCTTAAATCAATTTTTAACACTCAATTGCATTCCAGACATACAGTTAAAGCTATTAATGCCTTTGCGATTCCCATCCTTACGTACTCCTTTGGTATAATAAGGTGGACCAATACAGAGCTAAAAAACCTACAACGTGTTATTAACACCACTTTGACCAAACACAGGAAACACCACCCTCGATCTTGTGTACAGCGACTAACGTTACCCAGGAAAGAAGGAGGACGAGGCATAATTGATATTACGAACCTACACAATAAACAAATAAGTACACTAAGAACATATTTTAAAACAAAAAGTACCACCTCTACTCTTCACAAAGCAATCGTTCAAAATGACCGAAAACTGACACCGTTAAATATGTTAGACGAAGCTACACAAAGTAACGAGAAACAAACCGACCGACAGACTAAAATATTGGAATGGACTCGAAAGTCACTTCATGGAAGACATCGCCAAGACCTGTGCCAACCCAACGTCGATAAATTAGCGTCGAACGAATGGCTCAGGCGTGGAGATCTTTTTCCTGAGACCGAAGGGTTCATGACAGCAATCCAAGACCAAGTAATCGAGACACGCAATTACCAAAAGCATATTATGCGAATCCCCCTTATAACAGATATTTGCAGGCGATGTCATAGTTCTTCTGAAACTATACAACATATTACTGGAGCATGTAGGGCAATTGTTCAGACTGATTATAAACACAGGCACGATCAAATAGCTAACGTAATTCATCAAAAGCTTGCTATTAAATATAAATTAATAGCTACACCCCCAGTACCTTACTATAAATATAAACCTGAAACAGTTCTTGAAAACACAACACACAAACTATATTTTGATCGAGCCATCCTCACAGACAGAACAACACATTACAATAGACCAGACATAACTTTATTAGATAAAGTTAATAAAACCGCGCAAATTATTGACATAGCAGTACCAAACACACACAACCTACAAAACACTATAGCAGAAAAGCTGTCGAAATATACAGACTTAAAAATAGAAATAAGCCGAATGTGGCGATTAGAGAACGTTGCTATAATCCCAGTAGTGCTCTCAACTACGGGTGTCATTCCCAAACAACTTCACCAGTCATTAAAAACGCTAGACTTGTCTCCTTCCACCTACCAAACTCTGCAGAAAGCAGCTATCCTGAATACTTGTAGAATAGTCCGAAAATTCCTACAGAACGACAATGATGCACAAACATCACATCCACAAACATCATCAATATCACAAAGTCTAAACATATCATCACACCGTAATATGTTATCACCTACTACTTAGGTTAGCACTTGGCTTCGGCCCGTGTTATCCTATAAAACCGACACAACGGTGTCGAGATACAAAAATGTATACCAACAAATAATAATAATAATAACACACCCAACACCCATAACCTACAAAAAACAATCTCTGAAAAAATAAGCAAATACGCTGAACTTAAGGAAGAAGTTACACGAATTTGGAAACAGGATAAAGTTTATGTAGTCCCTGTAGTTCTATCCACAACTGGTGTTATACCCAACCATCTCCTCCATAGCTTGAAAGTAATAGACCTAGAAGAATCCCTCTACATCAATCTGCAGAAAGCAGCCATCCTAAACACATGCAGAATCGTTAGGAAGTTCATGCAGTTAAACGAAAATACACTAGCAGCATAAAAATCACCACACGCTGCATTTACTTGGCTCTGGCCCGTAAATGTAGCTAAAACCAGCCTTGAGCTGAGAAAATTAAAACTCCTGAGAATAATAATAAAACATTTATTTTCAGGTGACAATGACCCATAGACACATACCTTACAAACTAACATACATAGGTATTATACAAATCTTGTGTTAATGAAATAGTTCCTTAAACTATGTTAGTAACACTTCACTAGCTTGTCCGTGAGCTGTCCTGTGGCACTTGTCCGCGGAAGCGACGGAACACCACGTCCTGTGGCCAAAAGTCTTCGTCCATGACGATGGGCAGATAACAATCCGGTACACGCACCACAAACGCCTTGAAGTTGACGTTGCGGTGTGACTCCAGTAACTGCACCCTCGGCATGTACTTCGTCTTCTGGCGTACGTACTCCACGATGTCTTCCGCCTTAGTGGTGTAGTGTAGGCGAGAAATGTACACCGGAGTGTTCGGCTTTGCAGCGCGCAAGCTGACATCGGACTTCGCAGTAGCTTTCCCGCAGCGGTTCTTGTTCGTTCGCGAACGGCGCTTCCTCCTTTGCACCGTCACGAAACCCTCATTATCTGGCTTAGGCTTAGTTGTAATGCCTGGAGCACTGGCAGTGACGACAAACTCTAGGTCGTAAGTAGTCTTAATATGAACCTTCATATATCGGCTTTCAGGAATTTTCACGTTTTTTGTCTGCCTCTTATAGAATGTGTGGGAGTATGTTAAAAAGGAAATATCAACCAAGAGAAGAGTATAGTAGATAACTCAATAAAAATATGAGTTTCAATCCTTACACCCACCATCTTTCAAGTGATGCTTCTAAACTTAATTATGGACATTGTAATAAAACCTTTTCTGTATAGAATTTAAACTTTTGATTAAATATGTCAATGATCAGCGTTTTTAACCGACTTCTAAAAGGAGGAGGTTCTCAATTCGGATGTTTATATGTTTTTTTTTTATGTATGTTCGGCCATAACTCCGTCATATATAGACGGATTTGTAAAATTCTTTTTTTGTTCGAAAGGGGTTTATTCCGAAATGGTCCCATATAATTTTCATATAGATCTGATGATGAGTTCGGGAGACAGACACCGTAACTCTTTAAAAAATGACAGCAAATCAACCGCGATTTCTGCTATCGCATAAATATGCATTGTTTGTTTGGAATTAGTGCAGGGTGAATACCACAACTAAAAATTTAAAAACTATTTTTACAAAAAAAAAAACAACCGACTTCCTTAAAAACACTACAAATTGAAAAATAACTTTAATTTCGGAAGTCGGTGTCTTAGGATCTGTATTTATGATTTTTTTGCCACCGACTTCCGAAATTAAAGTTATTTTTCAATTTGTAGTGTTTTTAAGGAAGTCGGTTGTTTTTTTTTTGTAAAAATAGTTTTTAAATTTTTAGTTGTGGTATCCACCCCGCACTAATTCCAAACAAACAATGCATATTTAAGCGATAGCAGAAATCGCGGTTGATTTGCTGTCATTTTTTAAAGAGTTCCAGTGTCTATCTCTGGAACTAATCATCAGATCTATATGAATTTTTGACCATTTCGGAATAAACTCCTTTCAAACAAAAAAAGAATTTTGTAAATCCGTCTTTATATGACGGAGTTATGGCCGAAAATACATAAAAAAAAAAAAAAAAAAAAAAAAACATCCGAATAGAGAACCGCATACTAAAAAAAATAAAAATATATAAAAATGTATAAAAATATAATAAATGGCCAGGCCAAAATGATTAAGGCTGCTTTTTTTTTTTATTAAGCAGACAGTAGAGTGGGTAAGAGCCCACTCTAGTGTCTGCTGAGGAATCAATTCTCGATGTCAACGAGTATGTCTATCTAGGACAAGATATCTTCTAACTCCTGATCGATAAGGAGTTGTACCTTCCATCATCAGCTCAACGGAATATAAGAATACAAGTAACGGTCTAAACGTGCCTATAATATTCAAAGAATTATCCCCTAACCTTCTAACCTTTCACTGTAAGTTCCTATATGTACTGTTCACCGATGAGGAGTTCCATGCGGTATCTTCGAAGACTATAATTAGTTCACCACGGATGGATAGATAGAACCAGCAATTATTTTTGATCTTTAGTACAATATCCAAATCACATTACGTGTACTGTTTGTTTTTGAGGAGTTCCTTCGTTTATCTCCCAAAGTATACGTCAAATCTTCACAAAATTAATATGGGACCACCTCAGGAGTATACCCTTACGAATAAAAAAAGAATTTTCAAAATCGGTTGACAATTGGCGGAGAAATCGGTGAACATACATAAAAAAAAAAATACATACAGTCGAACATATAACCTCCTCCTTTTTTTGAAGTCGGTTTAAAATAGAAACTTTTTTACAAAAAAAAAAACAACCGACTTCCTTAAAAACACTACAAAGTGAAAAATAACTTTAATTTCGGAAGTCGGTGGCAAAAAAACCATAAATACAGATCCTAAGACACCGACTTCCGAAATTAAAGTTATTTTTCACTTTGTAGTGTTTTTAAGGAAGTCGGTTGTTTTTTTTTTTTTGTAAAAAAGTTTTCATTTTATAAGTACTAGGGGACAGCGATCCTAATTCATTCGAGGAACGTTTTTTGAGGTCGAGCTTCGAGTTAAAACTGTCGATTGATGTCGTCAGCTGATATTATTTTCTATCGATGAACGTAGTGCGACGGGATGTTCAATCAATCGACTCAGCCTATCGCAGTCTACTGCTGGACATAGAGGTCTCCCACGCTGTGCCACAACACCCTGTCCTCCGCCTTACGCATTCAGTCCGTCCCAGCCGCTTTCTTTAGGTCGTCGGTCATCGTCGGTTTAAATGTTCAAAAGGTTTAAGGGTTTTTTTTTTGTTTTTTGGGTCTGAAATCACCAAATGACGTCTCCCGCTCAAGGTGAAGCAGAACTGCCAGGGTTGCAAGATTGTTCGAAAGAGATACCGTGACCCTGGTACATGGGCAACTGAAGGATCACGGGTGAGTTTTAGTCAGTAAAAGTCTGAGAGCGGGAGAAGTCATTTGATGATTTCCCATCCAAAAAAAAGCGTGTCAGACTTTTACTGACTAAAACCTACCAGTGTTTCTTCAGTTGCCCATGTACCAGGGTCACGGTAACTCTTTCGAACAAACTCGCTACCCTGGCAGGTGCTCTAACACCCTAAATCCTCGTTCTAAACATTTTTTTTTAATACAGGGTGTCCAGTAAATAGCACGACATACTGCAGGGGGTGATAGCTAGGGCCACTACCTATCAATACAACACAATATATGTTCAGCAAAATCTTACGGATTTACAGTTTTACAAAATTTTCCGAAATACCGAAAAATCTCTACCTTGAAACAGATTTTTAAGCATCTCGTAATGAAAAAATCCTTTTCTAGTACTTTTTTTTTTACATCAAATTATTCGTGAATAGTTACTTTACTCATTGATAAGTCTTTTTTCTATCAAAGACAAGAATGTTTTCAAGAAATACTATTTTTTGTTTAAATTTGCACAGAACTATTTTCTTATCACTTAAGTTTAACCTACAGTGGTGAAAAAAAAATAAGTAAGATTTTGCTGAACATATATATTGTGTTGTATTGATAGGTAGTGACCCAAGCTATCACCCCCTGCAGTATGTCGTGCTATTTACTGGACACCCTGTATATTAGGGCGGAGACAACCTTTAGTATCTTAGAACCTACCTAACGATAAATGTTACACAGTATCATTATATATGAATGGTCTTCAAAGTATTTGGTATTTAGAGTAAGAGGATGTAATTAAGTGCATTTGCTCACTTTGTCTTTGAACTGTGCAAGGAGGTAAATGATTTTTATCTGTGTTGCCAACGACAGGAAATATCATTTATATTGTATTACACTTTATGCGACAGTTATTTAGAACGTCTAAATTTCCAAACGATTTTCAAGGTAATTATAATTATAAAAATACTAATTTCCTAGCTGAAAGATATTTTTCTAATTCTAATTAGTAGTTTTTAGGTCCTGCCAGGGTCGCGAGATTTGTTCCTAAGAGTTATCGTGGCCCTGGCATAGGTAACTGTAGGAACATGAGTGGATTTTAGTCCGTAAAAGTCTGACACTCCCTTTCGCTTCACCCAGAGCGGGCGACGTCATTTAATGATTTCGTCGTCGTCGTCGTCGTCAATGATCGTCAGTTTGACCCTGTATCATTAATGAGAAATCGAGCAACTAATCTTTTACAGCAGGTCCACTGTTACTTTAATAGAAAGTTCCATTATAATATACTAGCTTTTGCCAGCGGCTTCGCCCGCGTGGAGGTCGGAAAATATCCCGCGGGAACGTACTACCGGGATAAAAAGTGCCCCTTATGTTAATCCAGGTTATGAACTATCTGTGTGCCAAATTTCATCCAAATCTGTCTAGGAGTTTTTTCGTGAAAGGGTAACAAACATACACATACACATACATCCATCCTCACAAACTTTCGCATTTATAATATTAGTAGGATAATAGAAAACCTTATTAATTTAGACTTCGTTTTTTGTACGAACATACAAAATCTCCAAAGACACTGTACTTAAAATTAAATTGGTACCCAATAACCATAAATCTTCAACCTCATAAACAAACAATTTTGCAATAAACATTCCGAAACCAAAACTTCCAATAGATTGTTAACAAAGATACCATAAACTCGAACTAAGTGAAGTTCAAGTTACATTAAGTAAATTGCTTACGTAACCTTTGGATGGTCGAAGACATTTGTTTCTTGAAATGTTTGGAAGGAAAACTAAAGTATCTGGTAAATGTACATATAATAAACCTGGCATCATGCCATGGACATCTTGATTTAAAAGAGTAATCTTGGAGTTTTTTGCACGTTCTTCTCCACTTTGGGATTGGGTTCAACTTATCAACTAACTGATCGACTTTTGATAGTTCAAAAGTGCCTATAAATGGATTAATTGAAATAAATGCGAGGTTGAGTTTTAAATCGACGCTCAAACTGAAACCATGAAAACAGCACATTTTCTAAACCTTCTGTCGTACAATTTTTTCGTCGAACAAGAATGAGCTGTTCCATATACCGATGTTAGTAAAATCCCAGATAAACTCAGAAAGTCCATATGTATTAAAAATGTCACGTTAAATGTATCAACCACTTATCGTGTGATGAAATTGTCGAGAAAATGTTGCGATGGTGCTCGTGGAAGATGTATCGCTTCTTGAGCTGAAACGACAATCGAATATACGACTTGTTTTTGTGAAGGTCGGCTAAAGGAACAACTAATTTAGTATAGAAAGTGGATGCCAAAAGATATTTCTTAGTCCATAAATAAACATCATGTCATGCTGACAACAAAGAGTGATCGATAAATTAATAATAATACTTCACGAAGGTTTGTTTTTTGCAATTAATCTTCCTGGCTTTACCTTCCCAGGGAATTGTATTGCAGAAAGCAAATTAGCATTCGTCGTAAATTTTCCATGTTTCCATTTCATGCTATTTTCAAAATGTTTTAATGATTGTTGAGTTGCGACTTAAATAGTTGGTAGACACACCTTCGTCCACTTGTGGTTGACACAGGATCGTACTACCGGGAAAAAAGTATATTGTGTGTTAATCCAGGTGCCAAGTTTCATCTAAATCCGTTAAGCCATTTTTGCGTGATTGAGTAAAAACCTCCACACATACAAACTCACATATTAAATACTGGCTTTTGCCAGCGGCTCCACCCGCGTTTTATGCACACCTTTCTCTTATATCCATCTGTCTATTGATGAAAATCGCCTTAAAAACCGTTGCGTAGTTTAAAAGATCTTAGCGTACCGATAGGGGAACCAACTTTGTTTATACTATGTAATGAATATGTTTTGGATAGTAGGAAGTAGGATTAATTCCCTGACTTTACCGACCTTTTATTAACATTTACTACAGACTCTTGGCGCTTCATAAAAATTCCAAATGTATAAAAATATTGAAATCCACATACTTATTGAAAAAAAACTTCGCTGGTCGATACTGAAGTCACTGAACCGCACGCAGAAACGGTAAAGATTTCACGATATATAATTTGGAAACGTATTCAAAACAGTTCAAAGGAAATAAAAGGAAAAGAAAAACTTCGGCAAAATGGAAACCAAATTCCGTGGAAGTAACAAACTTTACGTTTAATAATACGGAGGAACTCGCTTTCTAGGTGCTGATTTGGAAATTGGGTTTTATCGTTTCAACATTTCTAGAAGATTACGTCTTGACTAAAGAAATAAAATTTCCATTTTAGTAGCCTGGATTTGAATTTGTGAAGCTTCCTGTAATTCAGTTTTGTTTAGTTAGATTGTTTTTACACTAGCTTTTGTCGGGGGCTTCGTTCGCGTATTTTAAATATAAACTTTTCTCTTGAATTACACTGTCCATTGATGAAAATCGCATTAAAATCAGTTTCGTAGTTTAAAAGATCTAAGCGTATAAATGTGGGAAGCGACTTTGTGTTATGCTATGTAAATTAGTGCCTGTGTTTTGGTTACATCATTAAATAAATTGCTCATTCTAATCTCATTTTTTTATGAATAAAATAGATTGCTACAATAATTAACCCAAGCCATAATAGCACAACACTGCCATTTTAAAGGTTTTTTTTTTTTGCGCTTTCCGCCTAATGTATATGTGACTTTTGTGTATGACGAAAAGTTACATAAACTGGGGCAGCGCCATCTTTTTGCTTCAAATAACAAATGAACTGCGATCTCCAATTCGTCTGCCCAGCACGTTGATTACAGTTATTTCCATCAAGACCATTCAATTTGGCAGTCATTGAGGCCATGCATAGTCGACATTCACTGGCTAATATTATGACATTATTCCAACGAAAATATACAGCAATCAAGATTAACTTTTACAAACAAACTTCAGTGTATCATAGTTTTTTTATGTATGTAATCATGCAGCCTATTGCCTAATATATCACAGCTGGGCCTCCTCTCAGAGAGGCCTGTGTCCCAGCTGTAATATATTAGAGAGGTGCGGTTTTGGTAGAAGTCACTTGTCTATGCATATTTGGTTTTAGCCTGGTAACATAATAGTTTCCTTCACCGCTTTCCATTCTCCATAGTTCTTTAATACCATGAAAATGAACTCAGGGTTTCGTCAAAGCAGTGCACTAGACAATTTTACTTTAAACCTCTTTGCTAGCTCTAAGTAATTGCTGGCGCAGCGTAATGAAAATAGATTAAAGAGGTCCGTATCTCTGTCAACCACAGCTCGTATTAATCGTCTTAAATCGACTAAGCATAGGTCTTATACCCTATATAGGTATACCCATAGTCTGTTCAAAATGTATCTGATGGAAATGGAAACAAATAGATCAGAAAACATACTTGCAAATGCTCTTCGTAATGCCACTTACATATTGAGTGAGTGCTTTGTATTTTCGTTAGTTACCGACTTTTTTTAATCACTATAAAGATGTTTTTCATTTGCTGAGGTTAGTTTAATTTTATATAAGCTACGTTTTTGTCTTTTTTTTTTCAATTATAATTTGATAACTTTGTTCAAACTTCAAGGATAAAGTCGTGAGTTATAATAATTTAACTTTAACTATATTACAATATATTTGTATTTCAGTATTTTACACTAGTAACTGAAGATGTCTTGATTTTCAGCATAGACCTCCTCTACAGCTTTCTACTGTATACAGTTCTGCGCTTGTCTCATCCAAGTAGTAGGTACCCGCTGTGCTTATAACGTCATTCTTTCATCTACGACGCTGTCTACCTTTCTTTGTTTTGTACTGTCTAGAGCACCACTCTGTAACGTTCTTAGACCACTTATCGTTTTTACTCCGAACCACATGGCTTGCCCATCCTCATTTAAGCTTCTTAATACAGTAAGTTACATCAGTAATTTCATCTAGTTTTATTATATCTTGTATTTTAATGTAAACTCCGTTCTATGTTGTGTTGGTTGGGGAAAACCTTAATCACATTACGTACATTTAAATAGGTGTAAGCAACACTCACAGCACTATTGTACTCACAGCACTATTGTATTTTCTTATTTGACAATATAAAGTCACCTTAACACTTACGTTGTACAGACGCCAGTACATCAAGGTACCAGAAACTGTAAAACCTAATGCTTGAGCGATAAAGGTGAAAATCTATTAAAGAAATTTGACAGCTTGTAGTAGCTTGATCTGCTGGCATCTGTACCAATCTATTTATCTTTACATGGTATAAAACAAAGTCGCTTCCTGCGTTTGAACGCTTCATCATTTCAGCCGTAATATGTCCACTGCTGGATATAGGCCTCCCCCAATTTAGGGGCCTTTGCCATAATCACCACACTTGGCAGGCGGATTGGCGATCGCAGTATGGTGGTAAAATGCATAGAGAACGCTGCTGCCCATTCTCTAGTAAGTCCCGTAGTCGCCTCTTACGACACCCACGGGCAGAAATGGGGTGATGCTATTCTTTACGTCCGGCACCACACGGTAATCGGTAGTTAACGCTTATATCTTGTTAAACTACGCAACGTATTTTAATGCTATTTTCATCAATAGGCAGAGTGATTCAAGAGCATTTTTTACGTATAATTCGCGGGCGTAGCCGCTAGCAAAAGCTAGTACTCTCTGTAAAGGTTAATCTATTCAGATTCCTATAGGGAAAAGTGTTTAGTTATGCCTGTTTATTTATAGTAGCGTTATATTACCTTATCATGACAACCGAAAAACGACCTCCAAAGGGCTCTTTGCCATAATCGCCACGCTTGGCAGGGTTGGCGATCACAGTATGGTGGTAAAATTCTGAGAAAATGCTGCTAAAAATGCTAAAACAGAATGTTGCTGCCCATTGTCTTGTAAGTCTTTTAGTTGTCTTTTACGGCACCCACGGGAAGAAAAAGGATTGTATTATTCTTTACGTCCGTCACCACACGGAGTACCTACCTATTGCTACTATTTCCTAACTACACAATGCTACGAAGTTCATTTGCGAGCATATGGCCTAGTAGACTTAATATGTTGAAGCGCTTTTCTTTTCAAAATTTATAGGAATAGTTTTTAAGCAAACGGACGAAAGTTAGCAAATGAGGGCGCTGAATAAAGTAAAGGCCACTAGCTTGTTATCGCCGGCTGCTCAACCATAACTTAATTTCGATAACGACAGCCCATCACTGCACGTCAATTCATATTTCTGCCAACATGGCGTAACATCTGAGGCAATGCGGTCTCAAAGCGTATATCCTCTACGCGCTTACACACCTAACAATATCTCGTAAGCAGAGAGTAGACAGGTTATTAACATTAAGTACTTGATAGTGGTTATACTCGTGTAGTCTACGAGTAAATTATATGCTCGCAATTGTTCTAATGCAACACGAGATTAGGAGTGCAAATAATATGTAACCATTTATCTAGTTGTAGCAGTTTGCATTGTTAGAAGATAAATAGTTTTATGTTAGAGATGGTAGAACTTCATGATTTATTAGTCTGTAGAATGCAGAACCCTAATTTTGTAACATACTTTTTTATGAATCCTTATCCATTGCTTCTTAAATATTTGAAGAATTAGTCTGCTTTTTTTTTCTGGGTGGGAAATCATCAAATGACGTCTCCCGCTCTGAGTGGAGTGAAAGGGCGTGTCAGACTTTTACTGACTAAAACCCACCCGTGTTCCTTCAGTTGCCCATATGCCAGGGCCACGGTATCAAAGAATTAGCATGTTGATACTAACCAACAACAACCTATTAACACTGTAATTTGAAACAATTGTTAAAACTAATTATTTTTAAAAGAGTAACCGTGGAGTTTCTTGTCGGCTCTTCTCCATAGGGACCAACTATTTGGAACCGTGCACCTAGCTTCTGACGTTTCATAAGTGCCCATGTAGGTTTATATGAAATAAAAATATTTTGATTTAATTTGATTTGAACGTAATCTAATCTAATATCTTGCTCTGCTTAGGACAACCAACACACAGTTATGTGATCCCAAACTAGGCAAAGCCTGTACTATGGCAACCAGACAACTGATAAACATACTTATATATTTCTAAATACATACATATTATAGATAAATTACACCCAGAACAAATGATTGTGCTCATCACACAAAGATTTGTCCTGGGTGAGAATCGAACCCACGACCTCAGTCTTAGCAGTCAGGGTCACTAACCACTGGACGAACAGGCCAGTCAAATCAATATTAATGAATTGTCAAAATGAGAACCATTGACATTGTGTTCCGCAATTGTCTGGTGAAGGCCGGAGGAATCTGCTGGTTGCTAGTAACATAGAAACAGTCGAATTGGCGGCACCCAGAGGAGGCATAATATGTCCAGCAGTAGTCGACGTCTTTCGGCCTAACCGATGATGACGAAAAACCATGCTGAATAAAAGAAAAAAAAATAAGCTACCCGCTACAGCTATTTTATCTGGGTTGAAACTTATCCAAATCATGAAATTTCTCGTTTTGGACGAATAAGGAGGGTGGATTATTTAGAAGAAATTCTTCAAATCTTGTGACGATTTTTTCTAAAAGAAAATCAGTTATATTATTTTGTTGGACATATAGTTTATACTTATAACCATGCAACCTACGTACCCATAGTTGAAATGTTTGTTTTAGGTATCTCTCTTTGCAAAGGTGCAGTGCCTAAGGAAAAGAAAAAATTACACAACATTCAACTTCCCTAATTATTGACGTCATCGCATGTGGTGAACCTTGCAGCTTGGACAAGGATGTTGGAAAATTCAAGAGGCAAGATCCAATATAGCTACGTACGTACCTGTGACGTATGTATTCATGCCTAACCTAGTGACTAAACCTCACTTTCGAAGAGTATAAGAATTGCATCACTCTTCAGGGTTTGTCCAGAGAAAAACTTGACTAGGTACATGAAATGACTCTTCTTTTGTAGGTATGATTATAATACTAGAACTTACCGTTAACAAACGTAGTGATTTCCTAATGTGGTAAAATCCTGTAGCTTTGACTAAGAAATTAAGGGAAAAATCAGCAGCATCTACGTAGACAATTGAAGACATGCGTGGATGAAGGTGATATGTCACATTTTCAGATTTTTGCTGTTCTTTGCATGAATGATGATGTTATAAGCATACAAACAATTTTAAACCTTCAAACAACCGTGTTTGTGGCTATTTTAGAAATTCACTAGTTGATGAAGGTGTCATGTACACTATTTTTTAAAAATCAATATTGAATGAATGTGGTATAGGCACTTAACAATTTTATAGATACCTAAAAAGTAAAAAGTTAACTTTTCTGCAGTGGATGAAGGAGCTATGTGGCATTGCACTGCACTTTCAGTGAATGAAAGTGTTATGTGCTGCACATATGACTTTCACTTAAATGGATCTTTTAAAATCATAGACCACAAATTTCCCGAAGTGGGACATTCATGTTTCACAATCGAAAAAGTGCTTCGAAAAAATGATACAATCTATGCACCTGAACAATACCGAACCATTATAAGCAAAACTTCGCGAAACAATATAGGTTAAATTAGAAGACTTTGAGTTTGAGTTTGAGCAGGCCTGTCTCACTTCCATACAAGCGGCGCAAAATCCCCGAGATATTTACCTACTATTCTGGAAAACAACCTAATTTCAACCATTTGCATTGCGTATAGCGTTCATAGTACAATAACTGTCTGCCGTCTCGCTTTAATCTGCTAGGGCTGTCAGAGAGGTAGAATATACAATAGTAGGTACTTTACGGTATTAACAGTTTACTTTTGATCCGAGGGTGCGTGCGCTGCGTGTGCGACAAGTCGAGCGAGTGCAAGCCTATTGAGACTAGTACGGTGGCCGGACGCTTGCGTTTATCATACCTAAACTCGGGAGTGAAACTTCTGTACCGTAAGGTACTAATATATATTCTGTGGTTTGAGGTAGTTATTGATATGACTGACCATTTCAGGAAAAAAATAACAATTCGAAGTGAATTTAAATTTGATTAACAGGAAAAAAAATACAAATAATGGAAAAATTTGATTTTGGGATGGCGTGAAATGGATCAGAATTGATGAATACGGTTCATATTTATACAAAGAGTCGTACGACGAAATGACACCATTCCAGAAAGTGGACATTTAAAAAAAAAACCGGCCAAGTGCGAGTCGGACTCGCGCACCGAGGGTTCCGTACAAACCCGTAGGTATAAAGTTTAAAATTTTTAAAAATATTTTTATTATATGATGTAACTAAAAACTTTTACGGTTTTCGCAATTTTTCCTTTATCTGTGCTGTAAGACGTTGTTCGTACCAAATTTCAAAATTCTAGATCGACTGGAAGTACTCTTTAGGTTTTGATTCCCTTGCGAGTTTCGAAAATTTGCGGCATAAACGGCTATATCTTTTGATTGCGTTAGCTTAGAAGTTTGATTTTTTCACAGCTCCAAGGGACAGTAGACTTGAGTATTTGATATAAATTTCAGCTTGATACCTCCACGCGTTCTTGAGAAAAACGGTCTGGAAAGACGGACGGACGGACGGACGGACGGATGGACGGACAACAAAGTAATCCTATAAGGGTTCCGCTTTTTCCTTTTGAGGTGCGGAAC
Source organism: Aporophyla nigra (assembly GCA_947507805.1). Lineage (NCBI taxonomy): Eukaryota > Metazoa > Arthropoda > Insecta > Lepidoptera > Noctuidae > Aporophyla > Aporophyla nigra. Next base: position 13,162,657 of record OX382300.1, on the reverse strand, counting down.
CCTAAAAAAGGGGTCAAATTAATGCAAATTTTGAGGTGCCACGTGTGGATGGAAAATATAGTACAGTGTCGGTTGAAAAAAAGCCAATATTAAGGACCAACTAAAATTTGTTAAACCAGAATATCGACATTATTATCAGTCCATTCTCGGAGAAGAATAATCGTTTTTCATTTAGTTTTTGTTTTTTTTTTTCTAATTTCTTAAGTAACTTGTCTCCTTCAGACTTAATTTTCTCAAATTGATGAAAATTTTCTTTGCGGGAGAAGGAGTTATGTTTAGTTTTTCTTAAAATAAAGTACTAAAAATACATTTTATTCTTTAATTTCTCTCCTATTTTAAAAATATTAAACGGTTGGCGCCGCCAGACACCCTTATTGGATAAATACATTTAAGGCGTTTTGGAATATCCTAAAATGTTTATGCGCAACTTTGAACTCAATTTTCTCGAAATTAGAATTTTGCGACATATCACCTTCATCCACTTATGTCTTCAATTGTTACACAATATTATATTGCATACCATGTTAAAAGCTTATAGTAAACCGCATCCTTATATCCCCAGCGTATATAGCATCCGTTAATACCCACCGTATATCTCATCCATTAATACCCACCGTATATCGCATCCGTTTACGCGCACTCTAAATCAAATGAAAATTATTTGATTCCGAAGTCCACTTTTTCAGTTAATTTATTTACCGTTTTTAGTTTAGCTTATTTAAACATGATATCGTCATCTAAGTAGATACGTACAGTTGTGTAAATTAAATTAAATTATAATGTTAATTTGTCTTGTGCTTGTCTTGTGAGTCACGTGTAGGAATTCTTAATAAAGTTGTATGAGGAGCAACGCCAACGTACTTATGAGCTAACAATAGGAAGATAAGGCATACGAAGCAATGCAAATCCGGTAAACATAAGAACATAGGGAAAGGCAAAACTTATATATGTATGTATGTATTTATGTATGTATGTTTGTCTGTTTGTATGTATGTAAGTATATTCTTATATTATTTGTTTAATTGTATTAAGTGAATGGTTTTTGATTATATGTATTTTATTTTCTCTTTTACTCTTACGTACGCTGTCTGCATCTCTTTATCTTGTCTCCTATCGTGTGTATGCTTTAGATTTCTATAGAAATAAGCATCAACTTTGTACCAATTTTTCTGTTATATTCTTCTTGTCTGTTTATATATGTGTGTACATAAATGGTTAAATAAATAAATAAATATATTTTAGAACTATGTAGATAGGTATGTATATTCTCATATCATCGGTTTATTTCACTACATTGATTGTTTTTGATTTTATGTATTTTATTTTCTCTTTTAATCTTACACACGTGACTGCCTCGTTGGTCTAGTGGTCACAAATGCTACTGCTGAGCAATGAGGTCCTGGGTTCAATTTCCAGGTCGGGCAAAGTATTATTATTATCACCTTGTAGCAGTGATCTCATAATCTGTTTCTGTTTTTGTCTTTGTAAGTGTGTTACTAACATAGTTTGTAAGCACATTGTTACTAACACTATGACTCTTGTTGCTCGAGTTAAATGATTAAATAAATAAATAAATTATTGGGTTTTTCTGTATGGAATTTCTCAGTAGCAGCTCGAAATCTGGATTTGTGGTCGGTAGCAATAAGCTCGTTCCGTATTACATGGGACTTAACATAACAGGCGAAATGTGGGTGTACTATAGGTACACCTCTGCCCAACCCTTCGGGAAAACGAGGCTTGATGTTATGTTAGGTTTAGTCTTACACACACTATCTACATCTCTCTATCTACAATCCTATCGCAGGTATGCTGGAAGCATACCTGCACCTTAGTACTTATTTTCCTACTCTTTTCTTCTAGCCTTATTATATTATACTAGCTTTTGCCAGAGACTTCGTCCGCGTAATATACAACGTGACATTTTAATCGTCACACAACGGCAGCCCAGCGCCCTAATTGCGAAACGCACAATTTATCAGAATCTGAATGGGATTGAAGATTATTTCTAAGCCATTGCGTCATTTGTTCGAATACATTGTCGGCTCAGCAACGTAAATAACGCAATGAATGTTGTTTAACTATGAATATTAAACCAATTCCTACCGATAAAAAGTTCCGCAATTACCCCTCAGTTCATGTATCCAATGACTACTACACATCCATAAGAAAAAAATGAACATTTGAATTACTAAAAAAACTTTTTAACAAAAAATTAAACCGCCGAAATAACAGAAAAGCAAAAAAAATATAAACCTTAAAATTATGAGTCGGCGCTTTGAGTGATCTTAGTTCATTGATTTTTCAGCGCCGCCGCGCCGACTCAGAATTTTAAGGTTTATTATTTTTTGCTTTTCTGTTTTTTCGGCGGTTTAATTTTTTGTTAAAAAGTTTTTATTTTGTAATTTTTTGTGGTAATAAAAAAATAAAAAAAGAATTATCACAATCGGACTACTATGTAAAAAGTTATACGTGGTCATACATAAAAAAAAACAAACAAACAAAAAAAAAATATATACGCGTCGAATTGATAACCTCCTCCGTTTTTTTTCGTCGGTTAAAAAATAAAAATATTATTCATTATGATGGCGCATGATGTACTTTGTAATTGATATTTTGTCTCATAGAAAATTGAATGATCTTGTCGACTCGTGCGCTGAGTAGTTATGTCCTCTACCATCTGATACATAAACATTATTAACAGAATGTGAAATAATTCTAATGCATTTTTTTTTCCCCCAAAAAAATGTACCGGTCAAATTGGCAGTGCATGGAGGAGGCTCATGTCCACCAGTGGACTTCTTACGGCTGAATAGATGATGATGATTTATTTTTCTGAGACCTAATATCTTAATTTGATTAATGGTAACATTTTTTTAACCACGCCTAGAGGTATATTATGTCGAATACATTGAGTGGACAATCTTTGTAAGACGACTAAAATGTCACGGTGTATACAGGATAATTCTTTATCCAGTGCGCAAACTGTAACCATGAATTCAGCATATCATTCTAGACCCTCCAGCGTAGAAAATTTTCGTCGATTATACAAAAAAAAAATCTGCTGTTCCATACATTTTGACCCCGTAGGTATTGCATTTTTCTATGAAACAGCTGATTTTACTTTGCATAACCGACGAAAATTTTCTACGCTGGAGGGTCTAGAATGCTATGCTGAATTCATGGTTACAGTTTGCGCACTGGATAAAAAATTCTCCTGTATATCAACCTTCCTCTTGAATCACTTAGTCTATTGATGAAAACTGAATTTAAAAAATTTAATCTGCACCCTAATTGCGAAACGCACAATTTATAAAAATTTAACTAAAAATTAAACCGCCGAAAAAAACAGAAAAGCAAAAAATAATAAACCTTAAAATTATGAGTCGTTTGTTCATTGATTTTTCAGCGCCGCACATAGATCGTTTTTCAGGATTTAGGCGGCCAAAATTATTTTATGTGATATTTATATTACAAAATAGTTACATAAAAAGAATTCTGTGTTTGGAATAACTTATCGAAATTATTTGTTGGTGCACGGTGGTTAGGCGCACCTACTTGTGATTTTTTATCAAAAAATATTTTATTCGAGATCGTAGTTGATTTCAAAGTGTTTTTTAATATTATATTGAAAATACATATGACATACTCACGGCTTTCCACAAGGAGGGACAGCTGTCTACGTTTTAGTAATACTTTCAGGTATATATTATTAAATAAAACAAAGTTTATTTTGTTCTAATAAGTAAGTAAATATATTATATTATTAAAAGGATCTTTACATTCGTTATACAATATTAAAGTTACATAAGCTAAATAGATAATCACTAAAAATAATCAATCATACATTGGAGACTTATTCATCTACATTTAAATTTTCGCCGCTTTCATCAATTTCCATTGGTCGGTTTGGCTCAGCAGGAATTAATAGCTGCATTGTCTCAGGCAAAAATAATTTTGAAGCGGTTTTTTTGGTCTTTCTCATGGAACTAATAAATGGGTCGGATGTTAATAGTAACCTATGATAAATATCTAAGTTGCATTCTTCCCTCGAAAACTTGCGAGCAAAGTTTAGGCGATAAGACCTAAAATGTTTATTGCGGGCTTCAGCAGCTTCTTCCGAAAGTTGCCCTATCGGCAACAACGAATTTTCTATTATTGAAGCTCCATGAATTAAGACCTTATGCATCGTTGGAGTCATAGGATGCCAGCCATATAACTCAACATATAGTTTCGCAGTTTCCATGGCGTATTTATCATATTTTGCTACGTCAATCTTATGGCCGCTTGATATGGCTTCTAATATCACTTTTAATCTAATAATCAAGTCATAACTTATCCCAGTGATTTCTGCAGCCAATTCAGGGTTTTCGAAGAATCTTCTGCTAGTATTTCCATCGTTTGTGTTTCCGAAGTTACTTTTTGGCATATCGACTAAGAGACCTGTCTCCTCTCTAAATCTTTGCTGAATATCAAGTTTCTTCTGCTTTTCTAGATTTTTTTCTTCTTCGGTTCGTCTCTCGCGATATTTTTTCACGGGCAATTTATATGCTAAATGCAGCACACTTTCGAATATTCGGATTCTTGCATGTAATACGGAAAGGCCAAATTCAAGAGCTTCAGGGCGTACATCATTTTTTTTTGTTAAATCATTAAAATCTTTTGATGTAGCTCCACATATATAACATCTGCTGGTCGATTTGGTGTCTGTAGCTGCATTGCAGACCTTTCCGTCAACCATAGTCATTTTAAAACTATGTTGAAAGAAAACATTCTCTCCATTGAGGTCAACTTTCGTCAAGTTTAATGAGTTTACACTATTCTTTACATAATTGATTTCTTCTTTTGTGATGTCCGTAGATTCTTTAACGAATCTAAATCTTATTGGACGGCAATATCTAGGTGAAGATGGAGTTGGATTTTGCCACACGATTTTACTTTTATCCTCACCACAAACAATTCGTAGAGGCACAAATGAGCTTATAAAAATATTAGCATCAGATTCATCTTCGTTTGAGAGTCTCTGTTTAAACTGGGCTTGTTGAGAGCCGTCACAACCCCATTTGCATATGAACAGTAACGAGTTCCTTTCAACGGCATCAAGTGTGAGTAAGACTTCTTCTAAGAAGAGGGATAATCTGGTTACAGTGTGATCCAACAAAGATTGTAAGTTTCCTTCTGCGCAGGTAGACGTCACTCGTAATGACTCCTTGGGTGGGTAGCAATCTTCTTTGGCCTTCAATAATAATTCATAATGTGGATAGAATCTTTTGTTCGTTGCTCGAATAATTTCGTACTGTCTTCTGGTCAAATCGGCTTCAACAAACATTATCAGTGCTTGCAGAGGAGTAAGGGGCTCTATTTCTTTAGACTTTGAATGTCTGTTTTTACAATCACTGGCAGACGCAGAAGAATTCGTAATGTCTTTTAAAACAGTAGACGCGTTTCTTTTTCCTTCTGTTTGTAAAATTACTTGTGCCGCGTGAACAATTACTTCTTCGTCGTAAGATGCGCGGACTTCTTCAGTTTTTCTTCTCTTTGTTCTTTCGCTAGATTCGGTAAAAGATTTGGTAGGTCGTCCTGGCCTTTGATGCGTGTCTACGGGGATCTCAAATGTTCCTTCCAACCAAGAATTATTGGCCGTCAAAAAGTTTTCAAGTATTCTATGCGCCCGAGACCACCTCTTTATCAAATCACATTTAAAATACGAAAACTTCTTTTTTATCACATTTTTATGTTCTTCTGTGTCCCCGTAACACACGAGTAAATAATTTTCTAAATATTTAATTTTTTCATTTATCGATAATGAATGTTGCTCGTTCATTTTATCGAAGAGGTATTTACGAGTCAACATTTTCACCCCTGAGCAGCCAGGTGAACCTATAACAATAAAAAAATAATATTAACACAAAAACGTAAAATCCGATTTTTTTTCTATTTTTGCCAAAAAAAAATTCAAACTCGTTTATTTTTAAAACTAGCAAAAACTAGCAGCTGATTTTAAGCAGTTTTCTTTATAAGACTTTATACTATATCATGAAATCAAAAATGTAACTCGGAAAGGTGCGGAAGTAAAGTTTTTTTTCGAATGAAATTGAAAAATAAAGAAAAAACATTTCTAAAAAAGGGTATTATTGACGGCTCATTAAGTCATTTATTGACAATATATTTAATACAATTTCATATTAATTTAATAAAGGCTTACCTGTATTATTGGTATCCATCACTTAAACAAGCAAATATGACACGACACATAAAATATTCACCGAAGAAAATGATATACGAAAAGGGCGTCAAGAACTTTCACGTGCAGTAAGTGCGACAATCAAGTTTCGACTAGTAATGCAGCGCGCTCGCGTAGTCTAGGGATGTGGGTGGGGTTGGCTATTGTTCTTCAGGTAGTCTACTATTCCAGGAAAAAAATTGTTTGTCATTAGTCGATTATTGGAATTTCGACTTATGGCCGCCTAATTCCTAGAAATCTACGTATGTGCGCCGACTCAAAATTTTAAGGTTTATTATTTTTTGCTTTTCTGTTTTTTTTCGGCGGTTTAATTTTTTGTTAAAAAGTTTTTATTTTGTATTTTTTTTGTGGCTTTAATGTACTAATAATACTCGGCAAGAAAAAAGAAAAAAGAATTATCAAAATCGGACTACTCTGCACAAAGTTATGCGTGGTTATACATTACAATCAATGAGTGAACAATCAATCATCCCCTGTTTTCCGAACCTTAGGGTTCGATTTTGTTTTCCAAATTTATAAGGGACTACCCTCGGAGTATACCCTTTCCAATAAAAAAAGAATTATCACAATCGGACTACGATGTAAAAAGTTATGCGTGGTCATACATAAAAAAAATATATACGCGTCAAATTGATAACCTCCTCCGTTTTTTTTTTCGTCGCTTAAAAAGATCTAAACGTACAGACGCGGGTAGCAAGCTTTGTTTTATACTATATGTACAGATGTATGTACATAAACGATTAAACAAATAACCATTTTTTCAAAACATAACATGAATATACAAGACAGGAAGTGATTTAGCGTCACCACTCATGAACAGTGAGGCCTTCGAGGGACAGGGCCAGATTACTGGTACTGGCTCGCTAAATCCGCTAATAAGTAAGCATTGTAGGCCTCGCGTCTATATAGGAACAAAACCAATAAATTCAGGCCTCGCATTATTTTGAAACTCCGTACTACACTAGACCAGCTTAGGGAAGAAGCGCCGGAGTAGACCACGAAATTCAAATTTTCTTAGGTCTTTTGCTGGTCAGTGTCAGAATGTATTTTAAACATTATGTGATTCACAACCGTAATAAGTAGGTATGTATTTACAGAATTATACCGAATCATTCAAGAACATCATAATCAGTCATATTATTCCCACTGCTGGGACACACGCCTCCTCTCAGGGAAAGGGAGTGGGCCGTAATTTGCCTCGCAGGCCCAATGCGGGTTGGTAGATGACACATGTCATGTCTTCGAATTTTTGGTTTAGGACATTTTTGGTTCTAGGACACAGGTTGCCTCACGATGTTTTCTTTCACCGTTTTGAAAGCAGTGGTGATGAGATTATTTACAGAAGGTAAAGCGCCTGTCGGGGTTGGAACCCACGACCTGACTCGTAAGTCGGCGCCGAAACAACTGCTCATAACCTCTAATATCATCAATACAACCCTCTAAGTATACTTAACCCTATTCAATGACTATTTCATGAAATAGAATTTCGCCGTCACACTGACGTGTTGTCTACTGTACCTACAACAATAAATTAACCAACATTCGGTTAAATTACACTTGATTGATGATTGACCATAAAAAACATGCTGCCTCAATTAAATCTGTTCAATGAAACAATCAGTTCAAAGAACCGGAAGTCATGCCATAACATTATGTATACATAACCTGAATCTATGGTGATTGCTAGCTATCAACTCTTTTGTTTCGCCTCGTTTCGACTTGCCATAAAATTTCGCCTTGAACAATTCGTGTATTGGACTGGGCGTGACCTTAGCTATGTTGCGTAAGTAAACCAATTTATTAGTACAAGTGCGTAGGTAACGTACTAAAAATGCGTTATTTAATTTCGTAACTTGTTAAGTCGTGATTAAGCGTGAGAAAGTCCTTAAGTTTAGTTTGTAATTGGTGTTTTATCCAGCAGGATATCTAGATATTTGCAACCTTAGCAGCGACTGTTTAAGTAGGTAAGTGAAAAACCAATTTTTCGAGGCCAAGGTACGTAAACTACCTACCTTTTTCGATTAAACGCCACCACTATGCTAATTTTACTTTTACTTCTTTGAGACTGAGCCCAATATTTTAAATAAAGTGTCGGTACTTAAGTACATAAATTCCAATCCCAATAGATCCAGCGATAACAATGCCAAAGCTAACCTTTTTTCGTTTAAAGTAAAAAATATTTTAAGAAAGTGCCGTTCTAAAAAGAAGAGCTTGAGGAATTTAATGAATGTGAGGAAGAACGCTTACTTACTCGTGAAATCTAGATATACCTACCTGGGACGACGAAACAACTAAAAGGAACTGGATTATACATTAAATATGTACTAAATCCCATTTCTTCCCATGGGTGTCGTAAACGTCGACTAGCCGACTTAGTAGAGAACTGGCAGCAACGTTCATTATGCATTTTACAACCATACTGGGAACACCAACCCGCCTGCCAAGCGTGGTGATTATGGCACACCTCCCCAAATTGGGGGCGGCCTATGTCCAACAGTGGACGTATTACGGCTGTAATGGTGGTGGTGGTGTATGTACTAAATTAGCACTTTACTCTTTGCATACCGAAAATATAGATGTCACTTTGCCCCACGATCTCGATAGCCAGTTAAAGGCTCGTTCAGACTAGCGCGACGCGACGGTCGCGCGCGAATCGGCGATTTATATCCGTAGAACAATTTCTATGAAAACGCGCGCGACACTTCACACAAGGGCGACCTGTCGCGCCGCGACACGGTCGCGTCGCGTCGAGTAGCGCGACATACAAAATGTACTAAAAGCTGTCGCGCCGCTACAAGGACGTCGCGCACGAGTGGTCGCGCCAGTGTGAAAGGTGTTGCGTCGCGATATATCGCAGAATCGCCTCCGCGACAGGTCGCGCGACATGTCGCGCCTGTCTGTACGAGCCTTAATGTCGCTACCACGAGAGATGACGAAGCCCGCGAACCTCTCATCCAATAAATTTAAGGTTTACCGTGCAGTATGGCAAGTGGCGCCATCATGATGGATCCACATGTTTGTGAGATCCATACCATCTGTTCTAGGCCTCAAAAAAAATCTTATCACTATCCGATACTTTACTTTTTCGGAGTGTAGAAGCACCTGACGGATTTTCGTCGCTGGAATAGACTGTCTCGGGTTTTTTCGCACACCGGACGGCAACAATATTCTCAAGCGATTTCGCTTATCTTTGACGTACAGGCACTGCTTTATCGATCAACGACCGAATTGTCTCAAATTTACTGATTAACCGACGGATTGTGGCCTCTGCAGGTCGGCCAGATTTGCCATAAATTGGACGCTGGGTACGGAACGTTAGGTGAACAGAGCATTGATTTTGATAATAAAATTAAAGAATTTCCACGCGTTGTTGAAACGTGTAGCGATACAAGGTAAAATGTCACGACTAAATATTCTCGCAAACGAGCGATATGTATTCTCGCCAAGGACAGCTATCGTTTTACCAACATTGCTGCTATACGCTGTCAAAGTTCGAGCGTCCCTATTGAAAAGCCCTTTATAAATAAACAGGGTGGCCACCATAAATTCAGTACCTATTCAGTGGCCAGACCGGCTGGAATCTCGTGAAAACTGAGAAAGTCAAAGAAAGAAAGAATAGTCGTAACAGCCAATGGCGTGATAGCCAAGAGCCTCCACCAATACCTGAGGAGGCTATCGTTGGGCGCTGGAGCAAGGGCTTGATTCAGAAAATGGTACTTCTGGACACAGCTCGCATTGTTAGGAGGTTCTTCTCTCTGGAGCCCTGACCGCCGATGACTTAGACTTTGTTCCCGGGTTACAGACCCTGTTCCTATGGTATGTTTTTATTATTTTAAAATGTTTTTAGACACTATTTTACATTATAATCGCTACAAAGATTCAGTTACATCATTCATGCTGAATTTGTAATAATATGTGAGCACGATCTAAAAAAGTTGTAGGTACACGTTAATAGCGCCCAGAGTACAGAGCAAATAGCAAGTTAAATAAAAGCTTGTAATCATTGAATCCGTCTTTGGAAAACCATCAACAGAACACAATCTTTGAGATACTTACCCACTGAGCTGCGAAACAAACAGTGTGCCTACTTCAGTGGAAGTAGTCTAGAGTAGGCATCTGGCATCCTGGACGCTCGGCTAGGCTAGAAAAGCTTCGCAAGTGTTAAACGTTCAGCTTTCAGATAGATCCCACAGGCTATCTAAATATATAAAATTCAAAGTCCTGAGTGACTGACTGACTGACTGACTGACTGACTGACTGATATATCAACGCACAGCCTAAACCGCTGGTCCTAGAGACGTGAAATTTGGAGGGTGTGTTCTTTGTGAGGAGTAGGTATCCATTAAGAAAGGGTTTTTTGAAATTCCACCCCTAAGTGGGTGAAATGGGGGGTTGAATTTTCTGTGAAACTTTTTATTCTGTGGGTCGATTGACACAAAAATTGGTACACATACTCTTCAATTATAGTTATGAGATACGTGTATCACAGTTTTTCCAAAATCATCCCCTTACAGAGTCAAATAGGGCTTCGAAGATGTGGATAATAAACAAATTCTCCCTACAGCTAATAGTTAAAATCTACCCAGATAAAATAAAAAATAAATAAAATAAAATAAGTTTATTACATATCATTTTAGCTTACAGTGTATGTCGAGGAGTCTCCATTTAGGCATAGAAATACCTGTAGTTGAAGGCTCCGCTCTTCCCTTACATTATAAATATACAAATAACAAAAGAGAAACAATAAGAAAGAAAATACGATCTGTTGTATATGTGCGTGAGTGTCATTGTATGTGTGTGTGAGTGCGGTGGTGTGTCTAAGTGTGTGTGTGTGTGTGTGTGTGAGGATGTGTGTTTGTTTTAAGTACCATCCGAGGACGTACGTATGAATACACAAGGCACGACCGAGGACCTTTTCAAAGCGAGGACCTTTTCGAGGGTCCTCGGTTTGATTTGACCAAAGATTCGTATTCTGCAAGCGATTTTGAGCCTTTCTGTATACTTAATAGGAAAAAGTTGTCTGAACCTCGGTTTGATCAAAATTTTTCATAATCTTACACACGGATTGTGTATCCACCAGGTGGCGCCTGTGTCACCTCATACACAGCCTCTTTACACTCATTTCACATTGTTTGTATTATTCGAGGACTTTTGTGTTAACTTTAACACAAAGGACCTCGGTTAGGTAGCTTTTCCAAACAATGTGTATTTGAGACCTCGGTTTGCTAGATTTTCCGAACAATGTGTATTCTAGTCCTCGTTTAGACAGTTTTCCTCGTGTGTAGAAGACGAGTTATGTGCTATCATTTAAATAAAATTATGGAGGAAAAAATCGAAGGTATACTGAACCCAGCAAATCGTTAGTAGCTACTTGGCGCACGAGGAATAAGGAGGCTTTTTCTGCTGTTTGTGCTAACTACCTAGGCCTTCTAGATTACAGAACATTATGATTTCAACCATAAAATATTTTACGGTCATGGGACACAAACAACAAGTTGAAGTAAACAAGTACAACGAAATAAAGAAAGTTTTATTTTAAAATTAAACAAACTATTCGACTCAAACAAAACGACTTACAGAGAAAATAATTAGATCGACATAATTTGGGCTAAAAACTTAACATAACATTAAGTACCCAACTAGCAAAATAATCCTGGATGGCGATTTTATAATGCTACGCGGACTTATAAAGCTCCGATGATGGTTTTGGTGGTTGCTACTGCGCTTTTAACAGCATAAATAGATGCTGTTTTTACTCAAGTACCTACGCATAATCCTATAATTTGTACTTATATCGGTATATGGTCATACATATGATCATATTTCCTGGCAAACATAGGATCTAGACTCCTATGAAAGCATGAAACAAGAGTAATTGCACTCAAGAGTAATAACTCCGGTAACTCGGACTTATATGCGCCTATAAGATAACATCTGCGGACCATTTAAATCCTAATACTCCTGTAGGAGCATGTTCCAGGAATATTTGCACTGAGGAGCAATTACTCTTGTTATTTTTACTTATAACCTCATATAAGCTAATTTTTTATGGCCAATATAAGTAAATTAAAGTTAAATTATTGTAAATCATCTATGGTTTGGTTTTACATATGCTTAAACGTAAGTGTTAAATGAATTTCATATCCATGTTTTAAACACAATAAATCACCAAGATTACACAGCATGCAGCACTCGGTAGGATAAATTGTTCTCTATATCGATTTATCGTATGCCGTTTTAAACCTAGACATATTTATATAGGCATTCCACAGTAGTGTTATTGTCCAAGAAATCTCAAAGAGTCCTGGTTAAAACTCTTAAGAAGCCACTTTTGCTTGTAACGACCAGTACAGGCGAAAACACGCTTTATATACTTAGTTTTGCAAATCCTATTGTAGGATTTGACATCAGCCGATGTTTTAAATTTAACTGGTGGAGACCGTATCGCGAATTTTAGCGAGAGTTCCGGACAAGATAATTGTAGTACTACTTTAGATAGAAGAGGTTCGGATAACGAATTTACCAAATCTTTGAGCGATATTGAAAGCGATAACAAGAAAGAACTTTCGGATTAAAACAAAAATTACTGCTATTAAAAACCGGCCAAGTGCGAGTCGGACTCGCGTACCGAGGGTTCCGTACAAACCTGCAGGTATTCACGGTTTATGCATAAGGTTTATGTTTATGAAATTGCTCTGACTGAAAGTCTTTTTAGAACTAAATAAAACAAACAACTACAGTGACTCGCAAGTCGCGAGTGAGCGAATGACAATATTACAATCTATTCAAGTTAGAAAGGGATACCAAATTAGATGTGTATCATTCATACTCTCACAGTTTTTCATTGTCGGTATCCATGCACGTAAATTTGATCACTAAGGAGCTCACATATCAAATACTATTAGGTCATTTTATGCATATAATATTTGCAAAATAGTTCCATGAAATAAGAAGAGTAGTTGAAAATGTTTCGGAACCCGGTATCTCCAGTTTCTACCAGCTTGTAGGGACAAACTGGCAAGATACTACGCGATGCATCCGCCTACATAAAGCATCGTTTTGTGATTTTTACATTGCTTGTCCAGTCACTACGCGACATACTTAGGTAGTGGTTAAGAGGCAATGTTTTACTGCAGAAATAATACTATCGCTGTGATTTATGAATATAAAAGTAACGTAGTAAAAGCAAGAAATATTTTACGATTTGTTGTTTTCATAGTGATTCCATGCTTTATAAAGTTTTTAGTTTGGCTTACGTTTTTACAGAAAAACACAGAACAACGTGGTATTCTTTATTCTTAAATGTTGTCACGCACTAGTTCGCAGAAACGGCCATTTGTCTGTGACATGAGCACTGTGTTCACGACGCGCGGACACAGACACGCGCCCTTGCCACTTCTGTGTTTTTTATATATTTCTATGGTTTGCACTTTGTATATAATCAAAGGGTTTGCACTAACAAGTTGGTTTTACTTTGATGCGGCACGCGGCAGATTGTTTGTGTTCGTTCGCGCAAAAAAGACGAAAACATTACAGTTCTGTTTACAATTTGTTCGTAGAAAGTTTATGAGATTATGTGACTTAATTTCTTCCTTTTTAGGGTTCCGTTGCCAAATGGCAAAAAACGGAACCCTTATAGATTCGTCATGTCTGTCTGTCTGTCCGAGTATGTCACAGCCACTTTTTTCCGAAACTATAAGAGCTATGCTATTGAAACTTGGTAAGTAGATGTATTCTGTGAACCGCATTAAGATTTTCACATAAAAATAGAAAAAAAAAACAATAATATTTGGGGTTCCCCATACATAGAACTGAAACTCAAAAAAAAATTTTTTCAACAAACCCATACGTGTGGGGTATCTATGGATAGGTCTTCAAAAATGATATTGAGGTTTCTAACATAATTTTTTTCTAAACTGAATAGTTTGCGCGAGAGACACTTCCAAAGTGGTAAAATGTGTCACCCCCCCCCCCCCCCCCGTAACTTCTAAAATAAGGGAATGATAACACTAAAAAACATGTACGATGTACATTACTATGTAAACTTCCACCGAAAATTGGTTTGAACGAGATCTAGTAAGTAGTTTTTTTTAATACGTCATAAATCGTAAACCCAAATTTACCTTTCATTCAGTCAACTCAAATATAAAAATTAAAAAAAAAACATTTAATTTCATAAACATAAACCTTAAGCATAAACCGTGAATATCTGAAGGTTTGTACGGAACCCTCGGTGCGCGAGTCCGACTCGCACTTGGCCGGTTTTTGTTTTATTTATGTATAATGTTAGATAAAAGAGACTTTCCGTGAAAATATTGTGTAAATAAACATTGAATCGTAACATAACATCACGCCTTATTTCCCCGAAGGGTTTGGTAGAGGTATACCAAAAGTACACCTACGTTTCGCCAGTTATGTTGGTATAACATAATACTTTGAAAAGCGCCTACAAACTTAAAGATAATCGACTCGTCCTCGCTTGGTACTTCATTTTTAGAAAATGTGTGTAAGGAATAATTCGGAATATTCTACTTACATTAATAAATTATCTAATGGTATTTAGGTAGGAAGTTTTTTCATGTCCTCGCTGTGTTCAAGTTCTACTCGGAAAACTGTCCTCAGTTTAGTGATATAAAGTGTAACACAGCGTCCGCAGTTAGTACAAGATATAAGAAATATTGTGTAAAAATACGTCCTCGGAAGGGTGTCGCAGGGCTGACTTAAGGGGTCCTCGGTTGGCATACACAAAGTCCTCGTATGTGCATCGCTGGTCACATTTGGCTGTGTATTTCAGGTCCTCGGTATGATAGCCGCAATTCGTACAGAAAAATGTTGAGATAGCATTATGCCAATAAGCTTATCACTATATATTTAGTAATCTGTCTCTTTCTATCTTATTCAAAAAGGCCAACGAAGTATTAAAACCAGTTTTTTGGAGGGTCCTCGGTACGGTCAAGAACTACCAAGGTCCTCGTAAGGGTGTCTGTACAAACAAGGGTGTGTGTGTGTGTGTGAGAGAGAAGGAAATTTTGATTGTACATGGAGTGACTAAATATGCTAATAACATCACTACATATATCATTCAGATGTTAGTAATATTCACGGCTAGCTTCTGCCCGCGACTTTGTCCGCATACAATTTCTTGCTTCCCGACCCTCCCCGTTGCATCAAATCGCCTGCCTGGGCGAGGTCTTCGTATTCGTGACTTTTTCTTTTTGCTCGGCTCCGTAGGGTCCTATCTTGATTTTATATAGTATATAGCCTTCTTCGATAAATGGGCTATACAACACTAAACGTAGTTTCTGAGATTAGAACATTCAACCAAACAAACTCTTCAGCGTTATAATATTTAGATTTGATTACAATTAAAAACGTTATAGTGAGCCAACCTTAAAATATAGACATATACTTTCACGGATTTTTTTAGAACTTTTAAGAGAAACAATTTTGTCATACATGATTCTTGTGTTACTTTAACCGTTTACGCAGCGCATGCAACTGTAGCTTTCAAAAGGATAAGTATTCCCCGTTTTCCAACATTTTCATTGATGCTCCGCTCCTATTAGTCGTAGCATGATGTTATATAGCTTATAGCCTTCCTCGATGAATAGGCTAGATACCAAACACTTAAAGAAATTTTCAATTCAAGTAGTTTTAGATATTAGCGCGTTCAACCAAACAAACTCTTCAGCTTTATAATATTAGTATAGATAAACCTGCAGACCTCCTGCCATCATGACATCATAAAACGACTAGGTCACAATCATCAATTAAATTATTTTGAGATCGTTAGAAGGAGTTGAAAATAATTATAAATAAGTGGACTCAGCAAACAAATAAACAACGATGACGCCATACTTTCATAATCAGCCGATAATGATTCCATTGCTGGGACACAGAAGTGCCATACTTTACCCGGTTGAATTTCTTTACACATTGAAGCCTCCGGGTCACCCAACTCACATATTAAAATTGAGAATTGGCGCCCAGTTATGTTGCTGCGTAATTTAAAACCGCCAAAATTATGCAATGACACCAGGTTGTGAGTAAAAACATTGCAACGTTATCGAGGCAACTAAACTGACAGGTTGTTCCCGAGAGGAGTCTGTATTTATTCCGAGGATTCCTCTAACACCATCGAACTACCCTTTCGAGTTCAGAAGCGTGCAGTTTCCCTTCAAAGTCTGCTTGCCATGACCATAGAACTATATACTTAAGGGGGAACTGTTTTCACATGGTAAGTTATACGTGGCCTGCTCCAGAGTAAGCTCACGGAGCAGCCTGGTGATTCTAACACCTGAAGGAAAAACAATAAATAATGCTTGCAAAGAAAACTGCGGTAGGTATATGTCGGCAGCAATATTATTTAACAACTGCGAGAGACGGCGACTAGATGGCGCTAGTGGAACGTGCACCGGAAGCATCATAGACAAACCTTCACTCTTTCGATCATTTGACGTAATGTACAGTTCAGTAAAATATCGTAACTACCCTCGGCCACTAGCGACCGCCTTTATAAGGAGCTGCGCTGTTGAGACGGCACGCATTTCAAACGGATGCGTCTTGGTGCACGGACCACTGTCTCTCGACAGTCAGTACTGCCCGGTTATTGGATGTGGAATACTGTGTACACAGTTAGTACTATCCTTATTGCGGTGGGTGCATGGACCACTGTCCCTGACAGTCAGTACTGCCCTATGTGACCGCCCTCACTGCCTTTATTCGTTATTTAATTCAGTTTTATTTCATTTCTACATTTCCTAGATTTAAGATAACTGATTGTTCAATTAAATTAAAATTAGTGTATTGTATTGCCATAACTGAGTTTTACTTCTGATGTCTGGACCAAACCCGACATCAGAAGTGGGATCGGATTTTCCGCCCACCTCTGGCACTTCATCATCACAAAATATGCAGGAAGATATTCCGCTACCCACAAATAGTTTAGAAGCATTTCTTTCAAAATTAACTGATGCTCTACTACCCCGGTCCAATTCAGCACCACAACCTTTCATAGCGTTAGTACCTTTTGATCCTGACGACCCCAATTCAGACATAGGGGGCTGGTGTCGGCTGTCAGACACTATAATTAAAAGCAAAAATTTGAAAGGTGTCGATTTAATCATGACATTGACCCATTGTCTTCGAGGCCGCGCAGCTACATTACTGACCAAGATACCTCCCAGTCAATATCAATGGGACGATATACAGGAGACTTTAAAAGCTCAGTTCTCTCGCCCTATGCTTATTCAGGATCACTTTGACAGTATCCTCAAATTTCAACTTAATTCTAATGAGACCCCTGCTCAGGCATGTTTACGTCTTTGGCAATTGATTGAAAATATCCCGGACGCAAGATTATCTGAAAAGGTTGTGACAGGCTTTGCCATTTCTATATTATCTCAGTGTGATGTTCAAATACGTCGTGAACTAAACTCAACTGTGGTAAATGACAAATCCCAGCTATTTCGAGTACTGCGAGGCATATCTTTGAAGAGAAAATCAGAACTGCCTGAGTCGACCGATTCTGATGTCAAACGCTCTCGTTCTACGTTTGGCTTTCGTGGCAACTGCAACATATGTGGCAGGACTGGGCATCGTGCGGCTGATTGCCGTGAAAGAAACAAATCGCTTAATCGCTCTGTAGTTGCGGATAAACGTGTCAACCAGAAGCCACAAGTGACATGTTACGCGTGCGGGGAGCCAGGCCACGTTGTGTCCACCTGCCCAACGAGGGTTGATAATACGAAGAAGGAACAAGTCGCTACTGGAAGCAAAGAAGTCAACGTGTGCTCGAGAATTGTTCGAGGTATTATGAACTGTAATAGTATGACATTTCCCTTTATTTTTGATTCCGGTTCAGAGTGTAGTTTAATTAGGAAAA
The DNA here is from genome assembly GCA_947507805.1 of Aporophyla nigra. Taxonomy (NCBI): domain Eukaryota; kingdom Metazoa; phylum Arthropoda; class Insecta; order Lepidoptera; family Noctuidae; genus Aporophyla; species Aporophyla nigra. The sequence goes on along the minus strand of OX382300.1, from coordinate 13,144,532 downwards.
GTTTTTCACACCTTGTTGTTGGACAAAGATCGCATGACTTTATCAACATGACTGGTATTGGAAAGAGTATCATTAGTAGCACAGAGCAAATCATTTGTAACATAAAAATTCAAAGCGTTGAAATTAGCGTCACTCTTCATGTAGTTCCAGATGATTGCTTGCGTGATGCTATTTTATTAGGTAGAGATATACTTGAGCGCGATATTCTTGTTGAAATTTCAGAGAGCGGTTTAACATTCAAACGGTGTGTCGAGACTAATATGTGTACCAAAACCAAACCTATTTTTGACATTGATTCAATTAATACTGACTTGACAGGATCTGACCGAATAAAACTTTTTAACATATTAACGCAATATGCAGATAATTTTATTGAAAATTTTCCAACAACTAGAATTAAAACAGGACAGTTGAAAATCGATTTAATTGATCCTCATAAAGTGGTACATAGGAGACCGTATAGGTTATCCCCTCAGGAATCTAAGATAGTTGACGAAAAAATCGAGCAATTGTTGGCGGCAAATATTATTAGGGAAAGTTCATCCCCGTTTGCAAGCCCCATCATTCTTGTAGAGAAAAAGGACGGTAGTACACGCATGTGTGTTGACTATAGGGAATTAAATAGTAATACTCAACCTAATCATTATCCTTTACCTCTGATCAGTGAACAAATTGATAAACTTAATGGTGCTCATTATTTTAGTAGTATTGATATGGCCTCTGGGTTTCACCAGCTGCCTGTACATGAAAGTTCCATAGAAAAAACTGCATTTGTTACCCCAAAAGGGCAGTTCGAATATTTGGCTATGCCCTTCGGTTTGCGCAATGCACCTTCCATTTTTCAAAAGGCTATTAATACTGCTCTACAGCCTATGAATGATGAAAGAATTCTAGTTTTCATGGATGATGTCCTTTCAATTTCCACAGATATTAATGAGGGGCTTGACCGTTTAGACAAATCACTTAAAACTCTGTCCAATGCTGGTTTCTCGTTTAATTTAAAGAAATGTTCGTTTCTGAAAGTTCAAACTGAGTACCTTGGGTATATAGTTTCAGCTGGGGAGATTAGACCAAATCCAAAAAAAATACAAGCCTTAATTAATGTTCCAACGCCAAAAACTGTCACTCATGTTAGGCAGCTCATAGGGCTGGCAACGTATTTTAGACAGTTTATTCCTAACTTTTCCCAAATAATTCGCCCTTTATATCCCTTGACAAAGGGAAAAGGCAATGTTAAGTGGACCCCTGAGCATGACCAAATACACAAAAAACTTATCCACATTTTGACGTCTGAACCAGTTTTAAAAGTTTTTGACCCTTCCTTGCCCATTGAACTCTATACCGATGCAAGTAGTGCGGGATATGGTGCAATTCTTATCCAAAAACATAATGATACCCCTCATGTAGTAGCATATTATAGTAGGAAGACCATAGATGCAGAAACGCGATATCACTCTTACGAGTTAGAGACTCTTGCGGTAGTAAAAGCAATCGAACATTTTCGTCATTATTTGCATGGACGAAAATTCACCGTATTTACCGATTGTAACTCCCTTAAAGCTTCTCACTCTAAACGTGATTTGACTCCAAGGGTTCACCGTTGGTGGGCTATATTGCAAGCTTATGATTTTGATATCGTGTACAAAGAAGGTCGAAAGATGGCTCATGCAGATTTCTTGTCTCGCAATTTGTCAAACACAAATTATTCTGAGCCCCGCAAAGTAAATTTCCTTGAATTAGATAAAGGTTGGTTAATTGTAGAACAAGAACGCGATTCAGAACTTTCTGAAATAATAGCAAAAATCCGTAATAATCAATTACCTGAAGAGATATCGCATACGTATGATTTAAGACAAGGAATATTGTATAGGAAGATAGAACGTAGAGGAGTTTCTAGTTGGCTACCTATTGTACCACGTTCTTTGGTTTGGTCCCTTATTAACCACGTTCATAATGAAATAAAACATTTAGGTTTTGACAAGACTTTAGACAAACTTTACGAATTTTATTGGTTTTCTGATATGGCTAAATTAGTCAAAAAGTTTATTAATTGCTGCGTAGTATGTAAAACTGCTAAAGGCCCTTCAGGTGCACAGCAAATGCAGTTGCATTCAATTCCTAAACATCCAGTCCCTTGGCACACAATTCACTTGGATTTAACCGGAAAACTTTCGGGCAAAAGTGATAAAAAAGAATATTGCTCAGTTTTAATAGACGCCTTTACAAAGTTTGTACTGCTGGAATATACACCGGCCTTAAGCTCTTCATACGCTGTGAGAGCAATTAAGAATGCTGTAAACTTATTTGGTGCTCCGAAGCGCATTATCGCAGATAGAGGACGTTGTTATGACTGCAATGAGTTTAAAAACTTTTGTAATAATAATGGAATAGAGCTCCATTTAATAGCAACTGGTTCTAGTAGAGCTAACGGGCAGGTTGAGAGAGTCATGCGAACTTTGAAGAGTATTCTTACTGTTATAGAATGTAATTCTAATAATGCTTGGAAGGATGAACTAGGAGAGATCCAACTTGCTCTTAATAGTACTCGTTCCAGGACCACAGGTTTTACGCCTATGGAACTGATGTTTGGCATTCAAGGTTCCTCACTTAGTCTAGCTAAAATAACTCCTAGTTCTTCTGAACCACCTATAATTAATGTTGAAACGGCTCGTTCATCCGCATCAGAAAATATTCAAAGAGTAGCTAACGCTGACACTATACGGTTTAATAAGGGAAAAGCTCGGATTAAACCTTTTGCAGTAGGTGAATTTGTTTTCGCAAAATGCGAAGCAAGACATCAAACAAAGTTAGATAATAAATTTAAGGGGCCTTATAAAATAGTCACCGTATTAGATAATGACCGTTATGAACTTAAACATATTAACGGTTCTAACAGAATTTATAAATATGCACATGAAAATTTAAGGGAAGTACCTAAAGGGCAAGAAAGTTATTTAGAAATTTGCGAAAATTATAGTGATGAAAATGATGAACGGACCGTGACGGCAGAAGATGAGCTCAGTACGTCTTTTGTGCCAGTAAATAATGATATGATCTCAGACTCGGAGGAAACTCTTACTGTAAGCTCTCGTACATTGACTGCACATGATTCAGAGGAAACACTTTCTGTAAGCTCTGGCACATTGACTGCAGATGATGCAGAGGAAACACTTTCTGTAAGTTCTCGCACCTTAAGTGTAGATAATTCCGATGCTATAATGGAATCTTTGGAATGATCAATTACTATGTGGTCTCTTCTACTTTTGTGGAAGATGGTTGTTTTAGCAAATAGAATATAAAGATCTTTCCTGTTGTTGTGGGAGATGATCTGTGATGCTCTGCAGGAATCTCACCTGCTTTAGTGGGTGACGATTCAGACCAGAATGTTTGAACTGTATTGGTGTTCTAATAAGATCTCTTGCTGTTATGAGCAATGATGTGTGAGATGCTGCAGGAATCTCGCCTGCTTTAGTGGGTGACGATTTAGACCAGCTTGTTTGAACTGTAGGGGTTTTCTGTTGTAAAGAAATACCTAGACCAGTGATATTTGCTATTAAGCTATGTAACGATGATGATGATGTGAATTAATTAGTATTATTATTATTTTTAGATGAATAAATGCACTCGAGGACGAGTGATTTGTCAGAATGGCCGTGTCGGCAGCAATATTATTTAACAACTGCGAGAGACGGCGACTAGATGGCGCTAGTGGAACGTGCACCGGAAGCATCATAGACAAACCTTCACTCTTTCGATCATTTGACGTAATGTACAGTTCAGTAAAATATCGTAACTACCCTCGGCCACTAGCGACCGCCTTTATAAGGAGCTGCGCTGTTGAGACGGCACGCATTTCAAACGGATGCGTCTTGGTGCACGGACCACTGTCTCTCGACAGTCAGTACTGCCCGGTTATTGGATGTGGAATACTGTGTACACAGTTAGTACTATCCTTATTGCGGTGGGTGCATGGACCACTGTCCCTGACAGTCAGTACTGCCCTATGTGACCGCCCTCACTGCCTTTATTCGTTATTTAATTCAGTTTTATTTCATTTCTACATTTCCTAGATTTAAGATAACTGATTGTTCAATTAAATTAAAATTAGTGTATTGTATTGCCATAACTGAGTTTTACTTCTGATGTCTGGACCAAACCCGACATATATTATTTCGTTGTAAACAACATTAATTGTTTATATTACATGCATATGTTCTGGCCAAGTGGTGCAATGGGACCAGGTTGCGTGCAAACAGCGGGATATGATCTTAGAGGGGACTACTATTCGCATGGCCAGTTTTCCGTGGCATGCTCGAGAGTGAGCTCATCTAGCAGCCTGGTTGTATCAACACCTGAGGGCAGAACTTCTTGAGTAGTTTATAAAGAGGTACTTAAAGAATAAACTCAAAAATATAGTAACCTGTACCCTGCCTGTGAACAACTATGTAGGGAATAAAGAGGATTTATATTTTCGCTTTAAAGTTGCCTTCAAATTTGGCATGCAAGTAGGTAATTTGCCGTTCCGTTATATATTCCGTCACTATTGTTACGTTTTAGGATTTATTTATCCTACAACAATAATTTATCAATCCGAGCGCCGCTCCTCGGATAACAAAAAGCAAGCAGTGTGATAAGACATTGTTTACTTGGATTAACACATAGGGTACTTTTAGTCCCGGTAGTACGATCCTGTGGGATATTTTTCGACATTCACGCGGGCGAAGCCGCGGGCAGAAGCTAGTCGATATTTATAATTCTTGCCTATTTAATCACTTCAAAAGGTCCAGCGACCCCAAATGTCCTTTCTTTTGTATTGTTTGTCGAATCGTTGGTTCTGATTTCAGCTGCACGATTAGTTACAAATGCGTGTACTGACTTGGACATGTCCACTCAATCTGTGTCGTTCTTTCCTCAAAAAGTCATTTCGGTCACCAATCCACATAGGCTTCACATGATGTGAGCAAAATTAGGCTGGACTAGAGACTGTGACTACTTAGTTTCATTCGGTCTTCCTTCTCAGAGTAGTCAGTTAGGAAATGCCGACCTCATCTAGTTTGAAAAAATATGATTGACGTGTAAAAGTGTACAAACCTACTTACAGAAATAAAATCATTTATCACTTGCAATATGTTCAGGTGAGACTTAACAAATTATGCCCTATTCTTAACACGCTTTCATTAGCTTCATTCATATGTTAGTATGTGCCTATGTAACGGAAACTTTGAACATGATTTTGACCCCCTTTAAAGAAATTCGGCATACTTATCAAGGACCGATGACAATACAATATTAGAAAGTGCTATTACCCTTGCCAGGTTTACCAAGATAGCAAAAAAAAATGTCTTCGAAAACTACGCCACAAAATACGAAAACTACGCTGATCTACGTCACAAAATTCGCAACACCTTAAAAATGTATAATAGTTAAAAAAAACTAACAAACATGCTTCCATAGAAAACTAAACTAAAAAGTAAAAAATAATGCATAAAAGCGTGGGGTGGTTTTTGAGGTATTTTTTAATTGATATCAAGCACACTACGCTTTTTTCCATTATTTTTAAACTATTATTTTTTGTAAATAAATCTTTTAGACCATAGAAATAGTGCGTGCTCAGACTTAGACATGTTCCTGTGTCTTTCTTGCACTCTTTGTTTGATAGTAGTAGGACAGTAACAGGCATAACTAAATAACTTAAATAGAACTTGGCCTAAGAACGACGCCTTTAGGCGATCTTGCACCATGTTAATTTACATACCTACTGAGCAATGAACAAAATGAAAAGCAACCTTTCCCTGACCGCTGACAGATCTTATTTACAGACAAAATATTACCTGTTCACAGTTCCACACCAAGATGTAAAATGTGATAGGACTTGCGCAGTTTTAAGTTGTTTGTGAAACTTGATTTATAGCTTGATAAAGGACATCTTGCCTACCCAATTATAGTAGGTATTTAACTTACTCATAACTAGCTCATGCCAGCGGCTGCGCTCGCGTGTAGGTCGGAAATTCCTCCAGTCGCCACCTAATTGTAAAATTATAAGCATTCGCTTCGAAAGTCTGTATATGATAGGAATACGCGCGTTTTTTATTTGAATAATATCATGCAGGTACCGTGTGGTGCCGGACGTAAAGAATAGCATCACCCCATTTCTTCGCGTAAGTGTCGTAAGAGGCGACTACGGGACTTACTAGAGAATGGGCAGCAGCATTTTCTATGCATTTTACCACCATACTGCGATCGCCAACCCGCCTGCCAAGCGTGGCGATTATGGCAAAGCCCTCCAAATTTGGGGAGGCCTATGTCCAGCAGTGGTCGTATTACGGCTGAAATGATGATGATGATGATGCAGGTCAAACGAGGTTGTCGGCAGCTTAACCGGACCTGCCCGTGGCAACCTTAATAAATTAAGGCCTCCAGACAGGGCTTAAAAACTTAACACTTTGACCGCCGCGCGTTTTTCAACTTTTCTAATGTCCAATAACAACCAAACACGTGAACAGCGCGTGATTTTAAAACAAAAAATATTGAAATGGATCACGTCACCCTTACGTGATCGGCGTATGAGATCATTTTAAACATCACGTGATCGTCCCGTGATTTTTATTTTTATTTTTTATTTATTTATTTTATTAAACTTTCACAAAGTTTACAAGTAGCATGCAAGATGAGATTCTAAGCAGCAGAAGACTTTATTAAGATTTAACAGCGGGTCCCAAACTAGGCACAGCCTGTATCTTGGTGACCCAAACAATACACCGAGTTAATAATTTAAGTTCTGCTAGCGCAAGATGGTAATTGATAGTTTCATAGTAACATTCATAATAAAATAAAATTAAAATTAAATCAAATTAAGTTCATAAAAAATAAAAAATAAATTAAATTAAATTAAATATTAAAATTAAATAAAAGCCTGAGTAAAAACAGTTAGGTGAGTGAGATGTGTGTGTATTTGTGAGTGTTGAGAGTGTGGTGAGAATTAGCGTAAGATACAAAGTAGATTCTCAGTTTCGTCATATGTCCGGCTCAGCAACCAAGGTTTAAGTTTAGTTTTGGCCTCAATGTAGTTTTTTGGTATGGTGAAAATTGATGAGATTGGCGTTCAAAGTGTTAAAAATATAGCGACTACACGCTAACGGCACCCCCTGTGGGGTACGGACCTCGGCTTAGAGCGTCGTCGCTGAAAGAGGGCAACAAGGGATCGGAATGATTATTTTTTGCGATAACTACTAAAATATTCCATTAAAATAAATGATGTAGAGGATTATCAAAATGTGCAAGTCACATATTTGGGTTGAGAAGGATTTTTCTTTTCTTTTTTTTGATGGGAAATCAAATGACTTCTCTCGCTCTGGGCGGATCGGGATGGCGTGTCAGACTTTTACTGACTAAAACCCACCCGTGTTCCTTCAGTTGTCCATATGCCAGGACCACGGTATCTCGTTTGAACAATCTCGCGACCCTGGCAGGGTTGAGAAGGATTAACACTGTATCCGTCTAAATAGCTTTCCATTTACCGCATTGTACATACTTGAACATTTTTTTAGAAGTTATAATGGGAATAGTAAACTATCCTCAAAAGATAGATATATGCCATCGCGGAGTTTTCTGTAGACCCATAAAAGAGAAATATCCCACCATACCTACATTGTTCTGGGGATTAGGCAGCGTTTTCGATGAAAACTTCCAGGCGGCTTCACTTTATTACTTTTAACCAATGTACACAAAACCTTAACAAATGATATACTTAAACCTTCGTCATGAATCACCCTGTCTATTAGTTCAAACTGCATGAAAACCCGTTCAGCATATTTTGAGTTTATCGCGAACAACCAGACAGACAGACGCGGCGGGAAACTTTGTTTTATAATACATAGTGATAGTGATTGTTGTTGGTACTTAATTTATTTTACTTGTCTGTGCATAAACATTAAGGTCATTTTATGTCCTTATAAAACATACACTTACTAGAGAATGGGCAGCAGCGTTCTCTATGCATTTTACCACCATACTGCGATCGCCAACCCGCCTGCCAAGCGTGGCGATTATGGCAAAGCCCCCCAAATTGGGGGAGGCCTAAGTCCAGCAGTGGACGTCTTACGGCTGAAAAGATGAAGAAGAAGAGAAAAAGAAAGATAAAACATACATAACAGCGCCACATAGCGCCTGTATTCTCCGAAGGCGACCTCTTGTGCATGCGCACGCCATCTTCGTAAGTTACGTTTTAAGTTCCATGTGAGGCGAGCCAAGCCAGTCGCCCTCAAACAGGCACAAATCTAGACTCCGGATTCATCATCATTTCAGCCGAAAGACATCCACTGCTGGATATAGGCGTCCCTCAACAGGGACAGGCGGGTTGACAGGCGGGTTGGCTTACGTTGTATGGTAGTAAAATACATGGAGAACGCTGCTGCCCATTCTCTTGTAAGTCCCTTAGTCGCGTCTTACGACACCCACGGGAAGAAATGGGAAGACATGTGACATCTACCAACCCTCACTGTGCCCGCATGGTAGACTCCGGACTGCTACTGAGAAATTCCAGATGGATAAATATATTAAAACTTTGCCCAACCCTGGAATCAAACCCAGAACCTCACGCTTAATAGTAGCGCTTCGACCACTAGAGCAACGAGGCAGTATATTATCATGTTTACAATTTGCAATGTAAAGTATTTTGAATAACTTTGCAAGAAATAAACAAAGCGCGGCAGTAAATTACACCCGTGGTGAACGTTAGCATATCGGGTGTAGGTTGTTCCAAAGAATATTAAAACGGCATTGTTGCATTTTTAGCGTGCGCTCGATTTTCAATGCACTGTTCAGCGCCGAGAGTCGAAAATCCAATGAGACGCACAGGAATGCACTCTGTTCGATACTCAATATTCGGCTCAACACCACTTATTGATTGTGAAAAAAAAAAATAGGTACAGCCATGCGCACCGTACCTAAAGTTAAATTGTGAAGGCAAGAACAAAACCGAGCTCTTATCAAAAAAATAATAGTTTTAAAAAACTAAAAAACACGCTTCCATAGAAAACCAAACTATTATTATTATTTATTTTTAATTTTTTAGGGTTTTTCGAATTTTGAGACGTATGTCAGCATAATTTGTGACGTATGTCAGCGTAGTTTTCGCAGACGTTTTTTTTTTTGCTGTCCTGGTAACCCTGGCTAGGATAATGGCACAAATTTATGAAATTATAGTATTGTCATCGGTCCTCAATAACTCTACAGAGTTTAAATGAAATCTAGTCGTTTAAAGTGGGTCAAAATCGCTCTATAAGGAGTCGGTTACAAACAAACATACAAGTAAAGCTAATATAAATCGTGTAACAACTTGTCTCCTCGCAAAAGTTTGAGCTATAGAGAAATAGACTGAAACAGAATGTAGATACTTTTTCTTATAGGAAACTAAATTGTAATTTCTTGTCGAGGATCATCATATTCAGCCTATATTGTTCCCACTACTAGGACACAGACCTCCTCGTGGTGAAAGGGAGTGAACCGCAATCTACCACGCGGGCCGAGTGCGGGTTGGTAGATATCAAATGTCTTTTAATTTTTGGTTCTAGGACATTCCGGTTTCCTCACGATGTTTTCCTTCATCATTTTGAGAGCAGTGGTGATGAAATTATCGTATTTACATAAAATATAGCGCCTGTGTGGATTCGAGACATAACCTACAACTTTACAATTGTTAAGATTTTAATAACTTTTACTTCACTATTATTAACAACACCTCAAAAGGAATCCCGACTTTAAAAAAATCATAATTCAAACTATACAAAAGGAAGCATCGACGAAATTCATTAAATGAAAGTCACACATATAAAGTAAATAGATTTATTGACGTATAAAAAGAACTTAGAGATATGAATAAGTCATTCTGGTTTAAAAATTAATTTCCATGCATTCATTTTGTTCGCAAATGACAATTAAATTAACAATAAAATCTTTATCATAATAACATCATATTAAATACAAAAGGCATCATGCTATCAAATTGTTTTGGCAGTTTTATAAATGTGAATATTTTTTGTGACAAAATAATTTTTCATCCAGCTGATCCTACTTATTATTTATACTAAAAGCAAAACACCTTGTGCTTCATAACACTTTTTGTAATAGATTGATTCCATCTTTTACGATGTTCCTTGAGCAAAAAAAAAAAAATCCAAAAGCAACGAGACTATAGGGCATAATGTTTTCGAGAAATAATCAAGACACAATAATAAGTAAGTATTAAAATTAAAAATATATTACAAACTCATTGACATGTTTTGCATTATACTCGACAGTTCCCAAACCATAAAAAATATTCAAATCATCGTCAGTGAAGCTAGCGTTCACAATGTTTGTAATAATTTATATATTGTCAATATTTAATAAGTTTAACAAAAACAATAAAAATTTAAAATCGCTAGCCGAAAATCTTTGGCATTCTTGTTTGCCTTCGCTTCTAAATTTCGTTGTCAATTAAAAAAAAAAAAACCTATTTATAGGTAACAATACATTCCCGTAAACTTAAAACTATCAACATAAAGAATTCATAAGAAAAAAGTAAGAACTCGAAAACAAGATGAGATAACAACAGGAAACAATGAAAAGAAAGCTTAAATATGCAAAAAAAAAACTGGGACCAATACATTTGAGTCTCTACATCTAGACAGTTCTCACTTGGATGCACCATAAGTTATTACACACGATAGCGATCAAAATAATGACCATGTTGCTCAAGATATCATAAATTTCAGTGAAAACTGGTTAGCCTCGTTATGTCAACAAAAGCCGGATCCTTATTTGGATCGCATCGTGAGTCACGCGAAAGAAATCTCTTATCACCCCCTCACGAGTATTTCCTCATCAGTACCCATAAGATGTTTTTTAACAAACTATAGTTTACAGATAAAACTGTGTTACTTTTACATAACCACAACCCTTCGCCAGGGTAGGCTGGATACTTTCATGTTTTTTTTATAATTGCTATCTTTTTCTTCCACTGGAAAATACCCTGGCTTTGCAGTCTAAGTACGTTCAACTTTATCAATATTCTATTAATATATCGAGTTATTGAGATGTTCCTTTTTGTTTATGTTGTTAGAAACAATTCTCGGATCTTTTAACATATGGATCTCGAGAATTATAAACTCACGTCCCGAACTCGAGACTTTTTTCTCTATGCAGTGGACTTGACGTCCACATATCACAGCCACTGTACGACACGGTACAATCACACGACAGGCAGATACGACCAAACCTGTCTTCATAAAAAATCTCAAATTCTCAGAAGACACTCGAATGGTCTACACACTAAAGTCGTACGACTTAAAGTTCACTTTCGCTTAAGCATCGAGGAACGTGGTTTTAACTACGACTAACTAAATAAGCACACAGTCACAATCAAACAAAATACTGAATCTCTCGACTAAAGTTATTTACTTAACGTCTACAATGCAAGCTAGAACAGTCTTAATACATTCTCTATTACTTAACTACGTAGGTGTTCAGATTCATACTTAGAACTTCGTGGTATAGCGACTACAAGTAAGTTCAGTACATCAAGTTGTATTTTAAGTACTCGATGGTCCAAAATAACGTAAAAACTAACACTAAAAACTAATTACATGGGCCTAACTTGCACTGCAGATTAACAGAAGATATTTATTCTAAGCGCGAGAATCTACTTGGTGGAGTTTCCCGAGCTGCCGACTTTGTTTTTGAGCCAGTTATTGGTGCGGGTCAGAATGTCAGGCTGTTGTGCTGAAGCCTGCCACGCTTCCAAATTCACCTTCTTGATTTCTTCGCACGGTACGATAGGATTGCTGCAAAGACAAAACATATTTTATAATGTCAAGTAAATTGAATGCAAATGCCATAATGAAGGTAAATGTCACAATAAGAAGGAAAACCACTTTCAATACAGTTTTAATGAAAATATTTACAAATAAACAAGTGGAGCAGGAAGGGTCACACGAAGGTCTTTATTAACTGTAATGATTCTACGTCCATCAGTATCCTACTTTCCGTCAGGAATTGAATCATTAAGGCTAAAGTTTCGATGTTGTCATCCACCACAAAACACAACCTTCAGTGACTGCCGTAAACAATGGTTGAACATATTTTAGTTCACAAATAATCAGATATTTTAATCACCAATCCCTTTCCAATTCACACTATGGCCCAAGAGTGTACCTTGTGGCATTCCATCATTTATATGTATGTGTTCAAGCATGTGTCCTATAAAGACACAGTAAAAAGTTTTTAGACTAATTAAAAATTGTTTGTGTTATGTAACTGCACATTTTGAAGCAGTTGTCGATACGAATGTATATTGGATGTGCTTTGTATTTGGAACCTATAGTATATCAAATGCTTATGTGGCGTCTGTTTAGTATCGAGACCAGCTCAGACGTACTTAAAATTTTGATAATTATGATAAATATGCTTTGAAACTATATTTTACCTTTCAGAAGCTGGCTGGAACACATCCTTTTGTATTCTGTCAAAGGGTGTGTTGTCACAAAGCACTCTCGCGAGGGATGAACGTCTTATTTCAGCGAGCTGCCTCTTAGTGAATTTGCCGGACTCATCCTGGTGACTGTAGAAGTATCTGTCACCCGCCTTTGTGCGCCATAATTGTTCCTCTGTGGGAAAAACGAGAGAAACATTAATTTTAATTGATATAGCTTCTGCAGCTCTGATAATTCGGAGAAATAAAATTCAATGAAACTGTAGTTACCAATCTTAATAGTTTTCAACGCGCGAAACCTTTCAATTGAGCATTTTCTCAAGAAGCAGTCTTCTTGATTGGTATAAATTTTATGATTTAGACCATCTTTATATTAATTAATTCCAAACGAACAGCTAGGTTATCGTATTCTATATGTGCTGCTTGATACTCACTTAAAAGACAAATAGACGTGGGTCCAAGAAGTGATCCAGGGACAGGTGTCTCCGCCATCAGACCAATCACCAGGTCGATGTCACCAGGCTGCTCGTACAGTTTTGACAGTTTCGCAATCGTCTGTAAATAAAATATTTGTTTTATTAAAATATTTTGGCTTGATTTTATTAAATTGAATTAGGCTTTCAGAAATCTGAGGCTTTGTTAGTATACTAATTTTTTCTTCGAGTTTTTTTTTTTAGAGGTCTCGGAGTTAGGAATTTATGCACCCTTGTGACTTTCTGATCTTCGACATCATAATAAATTAGGTATTTGATTTCAAATAGTCTTATTGTATAGGGACAAAAATTAAACTAGTTTGTCGGGAATTCCGATAGCAAATTATAGTGACAAAATTCAGTTTCAAAATAGACACATACTTCTTCCGGAATAACATCAGCAAGTTGTTCGAAGCTGGTAGTAGCAGGCAATCCACAGAGAGTACGATACTGGGTGTATCCGGGGAGACCATGGTCACGACCACGCTGAACATCCACTGCCAACACGTCAAGACCACCCAGCCATTGATGACGGAGCTGTTGAAGAAAATTAGGCGTTAGCACTAAGACTTAAGAACTTAAAATTTAACATTGGGGTTAAAGGTGGTACTACTAGTAGTACATTTCATTCATACTACAATGTAGGGTGAAAATCCAATCAATCAATTATGACTGAGATTAGATTTGATAAAAAATTAGTAGCAGAAACGAAGTTTTTTAATAATATAAGTTGTCGATAAACTCCTACAATACTGATTTAATTGCCGTAAATACATATTTGAATTTGCATGAAGGAATTTCATGGAGTAATTAAATATAGCTAATGAAGTTAAAATGCGGAGAGCGATACTAAGCGTAAACAATATGCATTCATTTGCAATTATTATTGGTTCTACCGACTTTAATTGCAAGTTTACATTATTAATTTCTGATAACTAACTCAACGCCATGTTATTGATGATAAGGTTAATAATATACTTCTATTCTGGATCAATTAACCGGTTTTCAAAAAAACACCTAAAGGCGTAATATTCTCCGCATTAATTGACATGTTACAAAGTATTACTTAGTCATTCTTCTTTACATAGACAAAGCGATTGTTTTCTAAAGTTCAGGTGGTTAGTACAAAAGAATCGATTAGTGTTAACAAGTTACCACAGAACAAATTTAACAAATGTTTTGTGGTTAAAAGGCATAAAGTTTACTTAATCGCCGGGCCTTAAAACTGCTTAGAGAAGCCACTTTGCTCTTAGATAAGAAGCAAAAGAAATGGAATAGAAAATCGGAATGTTCCAGATATATAAGATAGTTGCACCAGCCGTGAATCTATATTTATTTTAATGGGTATGCTTTGGTTCAATTATAGTTTTCTTATAATATGTATGTATTTAGAAATATATAGGTATGTTTATCAGTTATCTGGTTGTCATAGTACAGGCTCTGCCTAGTTTGGGATCAGATAACGGTATGTTTGTTGTCCTAAGATATTTATTATTTAAGATATTTATAGTTTACTGAACGAACTCCACAATATCTTATCCGAAAGTTTTGGTTTCTACTTTATACCAATTGTTAGAAATAGCCATAGATTAAATTGACTCAGTAGTGATCCAAAGAATATATATCTACGTAAATGCTATAATGTGGTTTATTAATTAATATTAATACATTTTCAGGGTCTACTATAAATATAACGCTGTTTAACTCTTTCAATCAACTTTATTCAAATAAGTATGGTCGTCAGCCATATCACATGATATAAATATATATCTGTGTCTGCGTTTATGCAGTGCTATATATTATTTACTTAAGACAAACACGTTCAATGTGACATTCAACCATTGTTCAAGGCAAGAACAAACGTTGTATGAAAATTCATAACATATAACTCTTCGCTTTGTTATTTTTCTCAGCTATTTGACTCATACTCGGGAAGTCATTTGAAATTAATTTCACGACATTAAATTGAATTTTTATTGTTTTATATGCGGGCGCGGTATGAAACTACATATTATTTCTTTTTAACCGACTTCAAAAAGGAGGAGGTTCTCAATTCGGATGTTTATATTTTTTTTTTATGTATGTTCGGCTATAACTTCGTCAATTATATAGACGGATTTGAACAATTCTTTTGTTATTTCGAAATGGTCCTAGATAAATTTCATATAGATCTGATGATGAGATCCGGAGACAGACACCGGAACTCTTTAAAAAATGACAGCAAATCAACCGCGATTTCTGCTATCGCATAAATTGCACTGTTTGTTTGGAATTAATAAAAACTTTTTTACAAGAAGTCGATTGTTTTTTTTTAGGAAAAAAGTTTTTTATTACCTATATTCGAATATTTTAAAAATGTTTGATGCTTTGCATATAACATGTACACTCTTTGTATATAACATAAGTAATTTGTCAATATGCTCGGGATGTTATCAAGATGAAGTGCCGGCAACGGTTAGGAAAAGTAAATATTTTTGATCAGGCGGATCGTTAGGTACGAGTTTTATTAGCATAAATATGTGAATTGTATATACTTCACTTATCATGTTACCATATTAAACGAACCTTTTGGACTTATTACTGGAAATCCCAGTCAATAAGATCTACCTACTTTAGCATTGACATTTCGACACTCATATGTTATTTGACATTGACTCAGACTCATAATTATTTCAGCCTACCGATTAACGTCTGCTTACGTCAATAGTTGGTACTTATTACCCTCGACGTTTATAGAAACATTTTCATTCAAAGGTTTGCATCATAAGGAAGACTATTCCTTATCTTCATTCATCATCCCCGGCCAAAATTCGACGACTCTACCACCCTGATCTGAAACTGCGTCTTCTGCCTTTATATTATTGTGACTATCGATCCCTACAAAACAACCTTCACTTCTTCCCTGTTCTCTATTAGGGATGGGCCGAATATTCGTTTTATGTTCGGTATTCGGCAGATTTACCGAACATTCGTATTCGGCCGATTATTGAGCAAAAATGCCAACATTCTACCGAATAATATTATATTAAACTCTCTATACGCATATACATATATAGTAGCACAATTATAAGTACAAGTGTGCCCTTCTAACGTAAGGAAACTGAATTATTATTAACATAAAGGCAAGATGCATAGCTAACTAGACTAGATGATGCAATAATAATAATTTATCTTTATTTCAGACATACGTCCATACATTTTACAAAAATAGCGTTAGTAGAGTTGTAACTGTTAGTAGTACACACAAAAAAATAATAATAAAAAGGTGTTAGTAATTTGTTAGTAAACAAAACAAGGTGCACAAAATAACTACTGACTATTTCCTATTTCTGTGCAGGTGTACACTTGCCCAGTACACAGTAAACGGACTGTTAATTTTGCACGCTAACGTTCTGAGGACAGTGTTTGGTGCTACCACGGACCCTGCCCATCATCGATGCAGTTCTTTTCCTAATGATGGAGAAGAAATCATCGATGGAAGTAGGAATAGTCTGGGCCGTCTAGGGTAGCGGCGTCCGTGGGCGAAAGGGAGTTGTGCTTCAAAGCGCTCGACAAGCACAGGATTGATATTTTTGAGATGCATGATAAGGCGCGCCAAATTTGCCGAATAATCAGTTCGGTAAACTTTAAACCGAATATTCGGGCGAATATTAGTTTTCGAACTGTGTTCTTTCCATCACTATTTTTGATCAACAGAAATCTGAAAATTACTTACATCATCATCATAGTTGAAGTCTAATCCCTGGCTCTTCTGGCTAATCATTCCTCTCAAGATCTTTTCCAATCCTCCCTTCTGCGAGACCAGCTCAGACTTGAAGTAGTTGTTCAAGAGACGGTGTGATGCCACTTTGTTGTTCTCATCAACCAGCTCGATGTCTTGATCCAAGAGACTGTTGACAAAGTGGAAACCGGCTGTGGCGAAGGAGTTCGTGATGGTGGGGTCAATGTCTGGGTTGTACCCGGTGTCGTAGCTCTCAAACAGCTCATCGAATGACTTTCCTGTGAAAATAATAATTTACATTAATTAGCAACGGTTGTTGAAAAACCAGAGCAATGTAAACGTTGACTTCAAATGATTTTGTTAACACATTTTTTTTTTTTCATTTTCATTATATTGTTAATGACTATTGTCCCTTTAGAAAATTTGTAAAACAAAGCCATTTTTTGTCGCAACAACATAAAAGGCATTTGAAAAACATCTGTATGTAGCAACAATGCATTTTGTTACTTGGTTACTGGGTCTTACGTAATCATATGTTTTGTTTTCAAAGTAGTTTGTACAGCTTCTTGTTTTTTTGTCAATCGATAGGAAAAAATACATTGGTATCTATGGTCATATTTCTTTTAATTTAATGGTGATGCGCAAAGGTAGCCCGCGATGTTCAAATTTCCTTACTTTTTTTGCAATGGAGAGGTCAGTGTTAGTTTGTATGCAGGCTAAATATATTTCTATGATTTTGAGATTATAATTCTGTGAAGCAATATTAGTTACCCTTAATGCAAAATCCTTACCAGTTAATGCAGGTAGCCAGGTCTTGTAGGTAATATGCTGAATTTCAGCAATTACAATCCTCCTAGCCTCGTGGTACAGTCTGTCTGAGTTCCAGCCAGGATTGAGGGCAGCCAGAGAGCGTGCGATGCGGTTGTGTTCCCTCACCCAAATGGAGTACATACTGGCTAACCAGGGGTGAGTATTGGCACGGGCATCACCTGGAGAGGAAAAGAAACATGCAATCAGTAATTTAATTTGGACATTTAGTAGAGGCTTGGAATAAAATACAGGCAGAAGGCAGATTTATGAAAAGTACCTGGATGCCCGAGCTCTGCTCGGTTTTTTTTTTGGTAAATATACCTTTTCTATAAATGAATCCTAGCTAGATCAATTTATCGCCCCCTGTATACTAAATTTCAAGAAAATCGTTGGAGCCGTTTCCGAGATTCAGATTATATATATATACAAGAATTGCTCGTTCAAAGGTATAAGATATAATTTTCGAGAGTTATTTGTTTTTATTATAATCGATTAGGTAATCAATCTTTATCCAACGATTTAGTTGACCCAGTTTGGGTTTTATGACGTCTTTGAAGATGATTCATATCAATATTTGTGTCGAAAATAAAACTTTATGTAATGACGCATTTAATTAATAAATTAAATAACAAACTCCAGTCAGCGACTTAGCTTCGACAAAAGAGAACGAAAGTCAGAACTAAAATTAAGAATCTATTTTAATCAGGCAGAGAGTTCAATGAAACTGAAATCGAAAGTGGTATGGGTACTATTTTCATGTACGATCAATTGAAAGCATTCGATCAATGTGACATCTTGGATTCTTAATGGGCAACGCGCCCTGCCGCCCTTGAATGACAGACTTTGATAAATCGATTCTGAAACTAGGTTACTGTTCTACTGTGTACTATTGCATAAGTTAGTGAACTTATTGATTAAAGGCTCCCGCAGACTGTCTCTCACAGAACAATTTCAATAAAAAACTTCTTTGAAGACAGTTGAAGTCTTGATTGATGATGTCGGAAAATATTTCAACAAAATTATTATGAGGTTGGCAGTGTTTTTTCCTCCTTTTTTCTAAATTCAAAATTATTCTAAATCCAAATGGGTTTAGTAATGCAAATCCATCTCATCTTTATCTAATAATAAGGTAACATTGGTGAATTTGGATGTAGGAGTATAATCTTCGGAACTTCTGAACTGGTTCCGAAAATTCTTCCACTTAGGTATGGCAAGCTTGCTGAACAGTATTGTTGAGTGCTATAGGATACTTTATAGTATAAGTAGTCGGCTTCCACTCGGATGGAGTCGCTTACAGAAGCTTAGCAGTTCAAAATAAAGAATCAGAACATTCCAGTCTACGAAGTTATGGAATTTACCCAAATCTTTATTTTGTATATAATCTTATCTTCCGACGCTATCATTAAAGGAATTGTTATCTTAATATCATAATCTCTTTATCTACATCGTTATCAGTGTCATGGTATTGCCACATGGAAGTTTAGTTTGTAAATAATGGTTTAATACCTAGAGTTGTCGGGTTTATTTGAACTTCATTTTAATGTTTGCAATATCCATAAGTACTCAGTATCAGTGAAATATAATGAAATTTCAAATGCATTAACCTATTAGAAACTTTAATAGTTTGGTAACTTTGTTTATTTATCAATTTACGACCAGAAGTTGACCGTGCTTAAAATACCCAAAAAAAAAAAACTTGCTTAGATCAATTCGCCGCACACGAAGTATTCCATATCACCGTACAATTGTTATACTACAATTATTTTTATAAAAAATGTTTCGAATATACCGACTCCCTTTATTATTTTTTATTTTTTAATATAACACACTGTGAAATTTCAACTACCCTACTTCCTACAAATTACTAGTCTACCTATCTTCTTTTCTACCTATTACAGTCCATGAGCTTCAGCCCGCTGGCAGACTGACGAATTACGGCGCCATAGCAATACCGTAAAACGGGGCTACTTTGAACAGGTTTTGGAGGTTTTTGGATTGTAACTTTTTTTTTACGGCTCGAATTTCACTTTTTTTTTACGCCAACAGAACAATGTGTCCTTTGGTTATCAGATCTATGGCAAATTTAAAACCTACCACCCCCCTAACTCCCTACTTTTTTAAATTTATTAAATGTAAAGTAACCCCAGAAGTGGGGTTTCTTTGACAGGGCATCGAGATGCAACTGACGTCAAAGATAGTAAAAGCATGGGTTACTTTGACATCATTTTGACCAAAAAAACTATTATTGTATTGAAAACTACATGGATTTCAATAAAAACACTGACAACAAACTATGACGCGTTCTCCACACCCCGCGCCTCACGCAATATTACTCGAGGTCACGCACACTTGCTGAGCACACGTGAAAACCAATTTTGGCGCTCTGTCAAAGTAGCCCCAAAATCTGTCAAAGTAACCCTGGAAGTCAAAGTAGCCCCGTTTTGCGGTATGTCTCCGTTTGCACCCTTTTGGTACAGACACATGCCCTAAAAATATGACATGTATTTCTCATGAGATCATTTCACACCTTTGAGGTGTGAGTATTCAGTCAATAGTATTTATAGGTTATTCTATTAAATATCTAACTGCCAACGCTGATTCTCATTATAGCTAGTATTTTTAGAAATATTTTTATATCCTTTTCAACATACGACTGCATTTCTCATCAATATTTACACTCCATATCTCATGAGACGTTGAACCATAACTTGAACTCAACAACGTAGACACAACTGTCGGCTAATCACAGTATAAGCTGACATCTCATTGTACGAAAAGCCTATAAAATGCGAGGTCAGTTAAAACTGGAAATGTATAGCTTCACATGTAGCCGTGTGGACCCTTTTATTTTAATAAGACTCACCCGCATTAAAGCAAGTAGCAGTGCTGCTATCCACAAGGCACTTTTCAGAAGGATTGGCAGCCAAAGGCAGGTGTTCCTCGTCCTCAATGGTGGAAGTCTTCAGTAGACCACCAGTTCTCTCGCGTAAGGCTGCAGCATCCCAGCTGTTTGCTCCGTAGATGTTCGACCCATCCAGGAAATGAGTGGCTTGGTTCATCTGCGATTAAAAAATAACATAATTACAATCAATCTGATTATGAAAGATTTCTTGATACTTGCCAATGACTTCAGCGTAAATACATCATTACTTTTAATTAGGTACAATGTGATTACTTCAGTCTATGATTAATATGAAGCCTTGTGGTTTTATATATCAAAGTATATATGCAGTGACCACGAGTTATAAGTGGTTCCGGGGATCTTATTTACTAGAAATGTTTATCTTACTAGGAAATGCAATTATTAATTAATACAGATAAGAGTCATCCATGTGATATGTATGAGTTAGATACATATCATAGATATATAAGAAAGATGTTGAAAAATCCCTCTCACGTCGTCATAACAGAGTTTATGAAAATACCCTGTTAGTATGAGAGTGTATGAAAACCTCGATGTAAACAATAATATTTAGAAAAATCACGACACCTTACGATGTTTCTATATCAATTAATAATAACCTAGTAGAGGTGGACGGGTGGACGTCAGCAGAATCTAATAAACTCAAGGCTATTATACTTATCATGGGTAACTGTTATACACACATCGAAAACATTGAACAACAGCTGTAAACCAGAACAGAGTTACTTAACATAGGGAAATTACATAGGTGCGCGAAATAATGTTTACAATTATATGTATTATTTTGTGAAAATATACCGCTTTTATCACCGCAATAAAGCAATACGTTTAAACTTTCATAAGCCAGACTTCCATAAAAAATCGATCAACAGAAATATTTCCTCACGTAGGTTTCTGCGCTAAGTTGATGCATGCCTTTGTTATTATCATGACAAAGACCTTTAATTACAAAGGCATGTTTTTCTTTACAGAGGGAGGGGTATAAAACTAATGAAGAATTCAAAAAAATGAAAGGGTCCTGCGCAACGCGACTCTTACATCAGTTATTTCATGAAGTTTTCATAGAAATTATTCTATAAGAGTCGCGTCTAACTTGTGATAGGAAAGCATTTTTTTATCTACTGTGTCAAAATATTTCACTGAAGAAGAAATCAGTTTCAAGTAATTAAACCAACGTTTATTTCACTCATTATTTACGAATAGGTACGGCCGCATTACGATAACGTAAATTACGATTGAAAGTAATAAACAAAAAAGTACCTATTCTGCAATGTTTACAATAACAATTCAGGTAAATCTGCATAAAAAATAGGTAAATGCATAGACTGTGTTTATTTTTTACTGTAGTTTTAACGCAATCATCAGGAAAAGTGCATTTAATTATTTTAACAGGGACGCATTGCAAGGCGAACACACTGCAGTGAATCAATCACGTTAGCCTTTAATAATAACATCCATCATACATTCATCCATTGTATAGTATAGATAGGTCTTACAAAAACATGTTTTTGTGCGGGTAGCATCGTCAGTCCTTATCAATTGCATGTTTATGAACTACTCCGGATATCTCTATTATGAGTCAAGTGACGTATGTACGGCGCAGGAAAATTGTGTAACATAATTGCGTTCGGAATCACACAGTGTTTTGAATCGGAGGCGAGCGTAGACTATTCAAATCCTTGTTTCTAAATTATGGTATTTCCACATAAACTAGTTTCAACTTTACATTATTTATCTATAAAGTTCGCATTTTATAGATTAATTATTCATAGGCCTTTTCTCGGAAAATAGAGTGGGCCGGAGCCTACTACACTACGGCGCAGCGCGGATTGGTAGATGTCACAATTCTTCGACTTTTTGGTATATAGGAGGGGTCGGTTTCCTCACGATGTTTCTCACTTCACCATTGGAGAGCAGTGGTAATGAAATAATGTAAACAATGTAAATCGCCTCAGTCGCGGCCGCTACCACTGGGCCAACACTGCTCTTATAATTTCAACTTTATGCAAGTGCAAATTAAATCGATTTCAGAATAACTAAAACTATTAATTAAGTCATGAAATGTTTGATGTGAAATTGAACTTTATGTGTGGTCTTTTATTAAATTGTTTTTCCAAAAAATCGTACTTGTTTACATGTTTGAAAATTAAATCACCAACGCAGTTTATCTAGTTCACGAACAGTAGTTAAACAACAACTAGTGATTACAAGCTTCTTCTGAATTGAACTAGGTATGTTTACCCAATAGATATTAGCCTGCCATTCCCTTATGTAAGCCCAGCTTCTGCCCGCGACTTCGTTCGCATGACGAGGGACTTCTAGGGTCAACACGACTTTATTAAACTAGCTTCTGTCCGCGACTTCGTTCATCGATCAATCGTTTCAGGAAATTTTGGACCCCGACCCGTCGCGTCGTATCCCATCGCCCACCCAGGCTATTACTTCGTTTATACTTAGCGTTCTTTCAGACTTTTTTTTTCGATTTGCTCTGCTCTAAGGGTCGTGGTATTAAATAGCCTATAATTAGCCTGCCATTCCCTTATGGAAGTCTAGCTTCTGCCCGCGACTTCGTTCGCGTGTCGAGAGACTTCTAGGGTCAACACGATTTTATTAAACTAGCTTCTGTCCGCGACTTCGTTCATTGATCGATAGTTTCATGAAATTTTGGCCCCCGACCCGTCGCGTCGTATCCCATCGCCCACCCGCGCTATTACTTCGTTAGGGTTCTTTCAGACTTTTTTTTCATCTTGCTCGGCTCCTAAGGGTTGTGGGTATAAATAGTCTATAACTAGCGTTGCCAACTTTTTGTACAAGAAATAAAGTATATTGGTCTGAGAAGAATATTAAACAGTATTTTAGAAAAATGAACAGTATTTTATTTATTTAATGTTATTAATTACACAACTCATTAATTTACAGTCTTTTTGTGTGAGCGTCAGTCTAACACTTACAATGTTAAGCATTTTGATGCTAAAAACAGTATTTTGTATAGGTACTTTATTTTTGTTCAACAATAAAAAGTATAATGTAGTGAAAAACAGTATAATACTGTTTTTAAAAGTATAGTTGGCAACCCTACCTTTAACCTTCCTCAAGAATTTAGCTATCACATGTCATGCAGCCAGAATTTTTCAAATGTGACTCTTATGTCCAGAGATTAAACTCACAATCATAAAAACTTTACCTCTTTATAATTAGTGTAGACTACGTTATCAATAGAAGCATCTAGACTAGACTATTATTAGTCCCACTAGAACCTAAGTACCTACCTTTAGCTCGTGTTCTTTATTAGTCCGTATTTGCTATCAATTGAACCCACTCAGTGAAGTACAAATCGATAAGGCGAATCTATTAGCATTGCAAATATTTGGACTCTTGAACCCGATCGAATAGCGCGATCAATATCTACACTAATAATTATAAAGAGGAAAAATTTGTATTTTTGTTTGTTTGTTTGTAATGGATAAACTCAAAAACTACTGGACGAATTTTAAAAAAATCTTTCACCATTAGAAAGCTACATTATCTGCGACTAACATAGGCTATATAACATCACGCTACAACCAAGAGGAGCGGAGCAGTAATGAAAAATGTTGCAAAAACGGGGAAAATCGCACGGGTAGGCGATTCGACACGACGGGTAGGGTCGGGGGAACACGAAATTTAACGCGGACGAAGTCGCGGGCAGAAGCTAGTTTGAAATAAAAGATATTGTTGACTTATTGGACTAAGGAACAATTTACTAATGTCAATTTAAAGTCGTTAGCGTAATAGCCTTCGTCTCTCCATTAGGACAACCGGACTATTCCGTAAAATTGTCACCGTGATAGGTACCTAACTTAGGTGTGTAAAAGTGAAGTGACCTGTCATTCCAGTTCACCTTGATTGACACAATTGACAGCTCATTTCAAGCTCACGTTTTCACGGCGATATTCTTACAGTAAAGATCGGCTGAAGGTGAAACACGTATACCTACATACCTCATTAGTCATTACAAAATCTTGTTCGTTCGTAAATTCGTAATCTATTTTTTGCTTTGCTTATTTATCAATGTTGTAAAGCAAAGTTAACATTTTGTTAGTTATGTTTACTTTTAAATTATTGTTTCGCAACAAAAAACGGATACGGTGTATTATAGGCAACATAGTAGATAATTAAGTACTAATTCAACGAGAATTCCCTTCAAATCGACTAAACAAAATATTCTATTACCAATTCAGAGAATCGGTCAAAGGCACACACGCGATATGAAAAGTAATGAAAACATCCAAAATGGCGAAGTCTCTATTGACAAAATACAAAGACACCGAATTATACAAACTAAGTAACACGACATCGATGCATGATCGATGACGCGTCGTTAAACAGACAAAGTCTTTGAACATGATCGTTATGTATCACAGAAATTGTTTTGCCTTTTCTGATATGGAATGACGCGCGTCACTCTGTAGTTACAACAGTTCAAGGAACCGAGTGTTGTTATTAACTCCTAGAATATTCTTAAAACAAATTTATTTACTGATGTTAGTTAAATTGCTGAAATAATACTCTTAAAAAGTAAAATCAGTAAAAATGCTTGGATGTAACAACAAGACCTATAATTGAATAAGAAAAACGTTAGCAAAGTTCAATAATGAAATATGTCTACGATCACATAGAAAGATTACAAAACAAATTTTAGTTTATTTGGTTCGTCTAAGCTGAAGTTACTAAATTCAAATTGTTAGTATTCGTTTGCTCATTAAATTTAATTATTCAAAGAGTGGTATCCGTTCGGAATAGAAAATAAATACTTATGAGTTAACACATGCCAGTGGTATTAGACCGGAATAAATTTAAAAGCCTACAAAATATCAATAACGAGTTATGAGATCCGTAGCGTTCTCAAATACAGGAGTCAATGCTTTAAAAACACGTTTTTCAGTTCAGAAACTACAACAACTTTTTGCACTGAAAGGCTGCCTTTCAATTACCAAGCAAATCTCTTGCAGGTAGGCTCAAAAGCCATCTACTAGACAAGACAATAATTGGTCATCTCTAAAACTCGCCAAATCCTAACAGGCTATGAAAAACAAAAAAAAAAAAATGAGGCCGTCTTACCTGTTCAGCAGCTCCAAAAGTGCAGTCTCCTCTATAAGTAGTGACAGAGCGGGTGTACTCCATGCAGCTGACGTATTTCTCCTTGTAGAAGAGATCATCGTAGGGCACGGTGATCGGCATACAACTTGGGTGGATGTACCTCGGAGTCAGAGGGAAGCCGTCATTCCCGCAGCATCGGATAGCTTGGTTCGTGTGAACTGATGATAAAACGTAGTGGTGAGAATGGGTTTGACAGCTAAGGAGTTGGTAGGTATGTACTGTATGTAGGTAGGTGTATGTAGATATCAATGTTACTGCATTTTTTAACCTGTTGATCACCCATAAAACGTGGACTGTAGGTATTCCAACCTGTGTGTTAAATTTAAATTGCAAATGTAACGTGTTGTTACGAATTTCAATCAGACAGTCGTGACTCAATGACTTCAGTTGTAACAACATTTTTTACTTCAATTATTTTAATAGACTTACTAGTTTTGCGAACAGGAGTGTGAGCCAGATCATGATAGATGAACTGACTCCAGATGGCTAAAGCCATGGTCTTGCCGTTGTTCGGCACATCCAGATTGTTGGTTAGTTTCATGCTGACAGTTCGAGCTGAAGGCAGGGCATTATGGCTTAAAGCACGACGGGGCTGCAAGAAAAATATAGAATTTTATATTCAACTCATCCAACAATGGCACGTTTGGTTTATAAACGAAACTGTGACTATATGAATATTGATAAGTTATCTAAAAAATGCCTCACCAACATAATAGCAATCCAGTTGTTTAATAATAGACAAGCCTAAAGGGCATCAAAACAGATCTCAAGTAGCGTGGTGAATAAAATTAGAGAAAAATACAGATTCAAGATTTAATAAAACCAACCTCTTCAATGCCATCAGCGTATCTGGGGTGCAGGAGACGTTTGTAGCCAGTAAGTGCTTGTCCCCAAGAAGAACGCACTTTGTTGTTGCAGGAAGCATCAAAAGACCGATACTTTGATGACACCATATTCGTACGACACACAAAGCGTTCAAGAGCAGCACATTCCCCACCAAACTCACTGTCGCGCAAATTCAAAGTGCTGATGAAACTCGCGCACTCATCATTTGGCAAACCGTATCTGAATGTGGACAAAAACAGCTGTAATATTAAACCAAAACATATAGACACGAGGACTTAATGTAAATAACAGCGAACTTATTCAGTCACGTACCTTTGGCATCTCGTGTAAACTAGATTCTGCGACGCCTTCGTTATAGTCAACGCAGACTTCTCATATTGCATGGCGTTGTCAGACACAGAACCGTCAATCGCAAGCCCCTGCGCAGGAGAGCCAGTTCTAGGAGAGATCCCAGCAGACTGCAAGTTCATTTCTAATCTTTCCAACATTGACACTTCTAGCTTGCTAATCCTTATGGATCTGTTGGTGTGTAATGCTGTGACAGGTGGTAACCTCCTCAACATTTCAGCACTCGGGAACGGAAAATCATACATAGGTGGTGGATGACTGAAATCTGCAAAAGTAGAAAACGGTTCAGAAGCCAGTCCCTAAAATCTTTAGGGGTCCTTGAAATGATCAATTACAGCTGATCGTATATCAGATGCAATTGATAATATTACTACAATTACAATTGCTGGCAATTGATCAATTGAAATTCAGTTTTTCGGGAACCCTATCCCTATAGTTATTGGATGAAGTAGGAACTTACCCGTTGATATTATTAGATTTAGCGGGTACGGAGCAATCTGGCTCCCGAATGTTACCCCCACCCAGAGCATCACACCAAGCAACACCATCTTCATCATTTCTTCCAATATACTGTAACAAAGAATCCAACAATGAGTCACCGCTTCACCATTTGAATAATAACACTATTTAAATGCCAAGAAAACCAACCGATGACCAATTTTAACTATTAACATATTTCGTTCTTTTATCTGAGACGTTTGGAGTCCAACTGATCAACAAACGGATGGTAAACAGTTTTATGAAGACCGATACAAGAAGGGGCATGGCCTGTGATAACCTTTTAATGTCCAGCTGATACATCGCCGTCCCCGGAGAATAAAATGATAATTACAAAAATGCAACTTTTCAGGAAAATAAAAAACATTGTTTTCGTCGATTCCTCCTTAAATACTGAACGTAGACAGATGATTGTCAGCTTATAACGAAGGTTATTTTTTGTTTGTTCTAAATGTTTTAGTGAAATGCACATAAGTATCAAAATAGAGATATTATTTCAAAACTAAGAACTTAGTCAAAATTAATCATCGTCTAAGTTGTATAACGACGATTATCATTTTATTCGCCGTAAAGCCTAATCAGAATCAAATATTGTACTCTTCCATTATAATTTTATTCTACGGGTTTTCTGGAGCAAATGATACTGATAATACTTTAATATCGTCTTATTCTCGTTAATATTGTAAAAAAAAAACTGATAAGGGCTTTGAATTTGGCTTCCTAATAAAACTATGACATGGTAATCAACATTAGTTTTATTCAAAATAATAGTAAAAGACAACAGTATTTTCTTAATTTACTCTTTTTAAATTGATATTAATTAAAATCACTCTTATGATCACATATTATGGGAATTATAACACAATACTAATGAAATTGTAATGCAATATAATCTGTTATACAATTTTTTATCAAGAAAACAGCCTCATAATCACATTTATCACTTAAAATCAGTTTATATTAATGAATTTTCAAATATAAAATAAAGTTGGGTGATTAGTCGTCATTATCTTCCTCATTGTTGTTATTGCTACCAGAACAGCTACTGCCATAAGTCAAGGACTCGTAAAAACCACAATAGTAACTTGGAATATCTCCTGCCTTACAGAGGCTTATAAGATCATCGTATAAAGCCTTGCTTATTGGAATAGGCTCAGTATACAAAGTTTGGAGTTCGGGCACATAGCTAGGACTTGGGCTTGGTATCTGTCTGGTACCCCGCTTGCTTCTTACTCTTCTGACAGGCTCTGTATTTAATTGGGAATAGTCGGAATCAAAGTTGTATTTATATTTTAAAATTGATGGGTTTGAATGTGAGGCATTCACTTCCATGATTTGGGTCCATGATATTTTTTGGCTCTCCTCATTTTTTAACCAGTTCTTATTCTCTATTAACTCCTTTATATTATAAAACTCTGTTTCTCGTCATCTCTTTAACTTGATATTTTTTTCCATGTAATTTCGCGTTCATAATGATTGTGTACATCTGATCAAGCATGTATACAACTCTGTGTTTTAATTCCCGTTCAATGTCGGAATGCATGGAATCCCCCTCACTCTGGCCATGTCCGGTTTTAAAGAATCTATGTGTGATGCTCAATTGAAGCTTCTGTGCAGCAAAAATATATACAGCGAATATAAATCTGTTTTTATTTTGTCCGCAACAACCGTCGGAGTAAAATGATATATTCTGGATTCCTCTTTATTTTTCATTAAGTAGAAATTGCCATAAGCAACTACTAATTTCATTTGCCCCCCTTTTAGCAATCTGACCATGCCAAACATAACAATAACCTTTACTCTGAGTAGCATCATACACAGTGAAATTATAAATGGGATACTTCCTTTTGTAGTGGAACGATCCAACATCAGATTGTGGGATGCTCAAAACCATTTCCAAATCGAAGATTGCTATGGTTGTTTCTGAAGGATCAACTGATTCTTTTTCTTCTTTTTTAATTTGCCGTACTCTTTCTTTGTTTTTTTTTTATGTCCATCATATTTTTCTTGCATTATTTCTTGAGTTTTTAAATCAGCCTGTCGATAACGAGTACACTGAGAGCACTGATCTTTTTTTGGTTAAAAAAATGAATAATTAAACTTTGTGTTGAATATTGTCTCGTATTGACGTTTAGTTGCCACAAGGCAATCAAACCTTTGCTAAACCAAGCTGCGTAGAGGCGATACATTTTGGATACATTAAGTAGTTCTGAGAGGTACTTCCTAGGGCACGCCACAATTGCGGTGGTAAGTCCCCTCTTTGAGGAGTGGATAGAGAGGCGCCACGGCGTCCTCACCTTCCGCCTGACGCAGGTTCTCACCGGGCATGGGTGCTTCAGTGGGTTCCTGTTCAGGATAAAGCGGGAGGAAACGCCCGGGTGTTTCCATTGTGAAGATCGTCTAGAGGACACAGTGGAGCATACGGTGGAAGTGTGCCCTGCCTGGGCGGAGCACCGCCGTGTCCTCGTGGAGGCGATCGGCGGCGGCGACCTCTCACGTCCGGCCCTGGTGCGAGCCATGGTACGGAGCGAGAGGGCATGGGAAGCCGTCACCTCCTTCTGCGAAGCAGTAATGCTCGCGAAGGAGGAGGCGGGGCGCGTGAGGGAGTGGCAGTCTCTGCGCCCTCACGTCCCTAGCCGCCGCAGGAGGAGACGCCCCGGGCGCCGGGAGTCGATTGCGGACTCCCGGCCACCGTAGGCGCGAGCTTGCGGGCGGCGAGCAATGGGTAGCTCGCCGCCCGGTAAGGACCAAGCTCGGGTCGACGGCGCGTAGTGTTCCACGCGCGCCTCAAAGAGATGTCAGCAGTACTGAAGGGGTATGCTAGGACCGATGCCTGCCGGGGTCGCGTGATTGTTCGAAAGAGATACCGTGACCCTGGCACATGGGCAACTGAAGGAACACGGGTGGGTTTTAGTCAGTAAAAGTCTGACACGCCCTCCCTGTCTCTCGTGATCTCCTATTATATAATGTTGCTGCATTATATACTCTCTTTGCTCATGAGTTATCTTTTCACCACATTTCTTTATGCACTTGCAGCTAGCTTTTAATACTTTTTTGTCATACATTTTCTTCGATCTGCAGCCTATATAGGTTTCACCAGAATTTTTTAATTTTTTACTCTTTACATCTTGATTTTCGTTTAAATTTCGTTTACGTTTTCTTGTATTTTTTATCTGTGGTGTCGATTCTTGAACTGTACTAAATGAATGCATTTCGGTTTGTTCTTCTCCATCACGGTCTTCATTATGATCAGGACTCTGATGGTCCGTTACTGTTCAAACCCATAACAGTCATTTTACTAACACATCTTACACAAAGCGACTAGATGGTTTTGAACGAGAATAAAATGATAACTGCATTTATCATTATTTAATCGAATATTTTTTCACGAGAACATAATTCTATGACTGTTTGTCATACTAACAAGTGGGAATACATTTTGATAATATTATATAACACTTTATTCTCGTAATTTAAAACTTGTTTTAAATCTTTGAATACTATTGTAATATTTTGTAACTTCGTAAATACCTGTATAAAAATTATAAAAAAAATTGAGCAGATGTATTAGCATCCACAAATCCCAAAAATGACATAACACTAAAACTAAGATAATGGCAGTTATCATTTTATTCTCCGGGGACAGCGACATGTGTACAGACATGTAACGTAGGTATGTCATGTATCGTCACAATTATTCGCCATTTTTAGTTATCAAACGATAAGTAGTCGAGCCCCCTGAACTACAAGATAAAACTAGCAGTTCCGGCTAAAGATATATTTAATTACAAATCGTGTATGTAATACCTAATTATAATTAATTGTCACAAGCATGTCTACTTCAGAGATTCCTTGTTAAAGAACATAAACAAGTGACGAATCATTGTTTGGTCTCGAACTCGAATAATGATCGTAAGCAAATGTGAATATTATTTTTGTTTTATTAGTACGCACAAAGTTATTACGCAGAAGATGGACCTTCAATTGGCAAAAAACCTCATTGCCTTCAATAACAGATTTCATTCACGTGAAAAACTAAAGTCAAAACATAATTTCTGATCAGCTGTTCATTTGGAAATCCTTTTCTTGTCATTCACACTGAAAATCTGACGTGCAAGACTATACTAAGAAGCCTGAAAGAGAGAGTAGTTGTAAAATGATAGCTGTCATTTAGAAAATTCTTAAAGACAATTTATTTGTAAGTTTTAAGGCTCCAACAAACAGGCACGACGTGACAGCGCGACGCGACTCCTGAAGAAAAAAATCTATGAAACTAATCGAAATTGTTTTATTTTACAAATGTCGTTTCGCACCTGTCTGAAGAAGCCTTTATGCAATTTTATTCTCTTTTCTGCAATTTGAATTAGCTTTTTATGCTTGGATTTTGTGTTTCACGTGATTGCGAAGTCATACAAATGACTTATTACTGCGTGTTTTTTTAAAGTTTCGGCTAGTTTTCCTTATTATGCGTGCTTGCATCCGACGTCAGGTCATTCATTCACCTAAAGATAGGTAAGTGATTAATGATTATAAACGAACAAAATAAAACCGCTGCATGATTTTTTCGCACACTGTATTTTCAACTCTCGGTGTTGAATTGAACCGAGCATTGGGAATCCAAGAAAGTGCATCTCAGTGCGTCGAAAATCGAACAGTTTGTTTTACTATTCGATTTTCAACTCTCGGCGCTAACTAGTAGGTTCAAGATCCAGTGCGCTAAAAAGTCCCACCCCTATTATATTACGTCCATTACGAACAAGAGAACGTGAGAACGTTGACTTCTAAAGTTCTACATTACTTATAAGTTAACTTTAGAAGTTAGTCCATAGGCCAGTTAACATATTAATTGGAGCATTTATTCATAACAAATATAAAATAAATAACTACCATTTTTAACACATTGTTATTGTTAGTGAACATAACAATTTGTTTGATTATTTTATATTTAACAAAGATGGAGTTCTAAAGGCCGTCACCTAAATAACTTATCAAAGATAAAACATACTCTCAGACAGTCCACATTATTTCCTTCTTGTTTTTTTTTCTTATATTGAAAGGTTATTTGCTCTCTTGCTTTCATCGCTATTTATGCTACGGCCACATTGTCGCCGTTTCTTTTAGTGGCTAGATTGTAGTTGATAATTGCGATCTCACATTATATTCACTACAGTGTGTATTTGATTACTGTGTGAGGTGGAATAATTTGAAATTTTAATCCACCCACACGCACGCATGTACTGTAAGGGGTTTAGTAAACAGTACAGTAACATATAAAACAGTGGGGTCCGCTGTAAAGATAGAAGATACATAAATCGTATATCCACGTAATCGCTTCTCCGGCCCGCCGCATAGTTGACGGGCGTCAGATAGCTGTTGACAAAAATAACAGGCGCGCGTTAACTGTTTTTCCGAAGAAGGTTTCTGAGTGTTCTGGAAGCTTTGACTCGCCCTTGTTGGCCGAGTGGGACCGAGAGCAGTTTTCGCAAAAAGCGCGGGTTGTAAGGATAGCGGTTGAAAATGGGTTATCGACATAATCATAAAGAAATTATAAAAGTGGTGTCTTTTTAATTAATATGTCGACACCATTAACATTACATATAAGAGTGTAAAAATTCAACTGTTTGTTGAATTGTTGATCCACCTCTTTGGTGCAATCTATATTCGTCTGTACATGTGAAATACAGAGTTTACATCTTATCGATAGGCACCTACTGAAGTCATCGTTTTAACTAAATAATGTGATGAAATAGCCACAAACAGGCCACAATTAGGTAAATGTCCGGGTTTTATTCATGGATTACCTGCCGTTTACCCTTAAATTCATGATAAGGTGGGGAACTAGGTAAATACCTTACTTTGACCTAAACCTAGTACTACCAACTTCGGGCTTTGTGATTAAACCTAAGTATGACCGCTTTGAGCTCATTAGATTAGCGAATACATTACAAATGTTTATTTATACAACGGTAAGTAGATTCACTCATTAATTAATTACATAATCAATGGGTCAAAACAAAACAAAAACACCACTTAGTCTACATAAATAATGATAAAATCTGTTTATAGAACTGCGCATGCCACTTAGAATAAATTGATAAGCAAATTATAAGTAGGTATATGTAGGTATATAGGTAGGTATCTACCTACTTTTTTGTGCCCTTAGCTATCTAAGTAAAAGCCAAATGGTCTAGTAGGCTTCGTATTAAGGTGGATGGATGATTATCTCAGATGCCATTTTGTCGCTAGATGGCGCTAGATCCACAATTTGGAACATTTTCAATTTTTACGCCTAACTTAGAAATCTTTAATAGATAACTTTATTATATGCGAAACCTAGGGCATTAACATGATTTTTTTAGATAGTCACTGTGCTTGTTAACTGGTCTCATACAAAGATTTGTACATTCTAAAGATTTAGCCGCTTGACTTTACTCTTTACACACACATGCAAAGTAAATAGTAGTAACTTTCGACACCACTAGATGTCGTTTTATTCAAACAGTTTAAAATGAAATTAATATAGGTACACTGTCCCTATAAGTTGTAGTAATGTGACTGAACCTAAATTGTAATGTGTAAATAGTCATCATCTCAGCCGCAAGACGTCCACTGCTGGATATAGGCCTCCCCCTATTTGGGGGGCTTTGCCATAATCACCACGCTTGGCAAGCGGGTTGGCGATCGCAGTGTGATGGTAAAATGCATAGAGAACGCTGCTGCCCATTCTCTAGTAAATCCCTTAGTCGCCTTTTACGACACCCACGGGAAGAAATGTAAGGCAGAAGAAGGAATGGAAGTGTAAATAGTGACGTGTACTAAATAAATAAAAGACTATTTATTACATTGTAAAGCTTTTTATTGTACCCTACTATAAATTAATAATATTTATTTAGTAAAAAGGGGTTAATATTTTCATAAAAATAATGTTTTATTTACTCTCACTACATTTACTTAGATAGTTTCCGTTTGGATTCAAACCATCGAGTCATACCACCATACAAAGATAACATACTTTTTTAAATATTTTGATATTTACAATTATGATTTTGAATTTAGTATTAGAAAGAATTATGTATGTAGATTACAATATAAATAACATCATACGTAACTATATATAACGGCACATGTATCTTACATAACAACACAAAGGGGTTGCTAGCTAACCATAACATTTATTAATGTTTCAAGAATACCTACTTATGATACAATTTTGAACTGCAATAAATATTCTTTTACAATTGAATTGTTAGGCTGGTACCTAAATACATGAGTGAAACTTATCTACACAGAAAAATCTTATGAACTAACAAAATAACACAAACTATACATCGCTACGTGCAAAAATAGCTTATTAATTATTCTATAATGTTCCCACTGCTGAGACTCAGGCCTCCTCTGAACTGTGGTGATGAAATAATTTACACTCAGCAAAGTGCCGGCTTGGATTCGAACCATCGACTCGTACCACCATACAAAGATACTTATAAATATTATAATAAAATATCTTCTTTTCTACGCGCTACTTTTTGCAGTCGCCGCCGCCGCCGCGCCGTATCAGTCTTCTGCTTGTCACTTTTTACTTCCATTTATATAATTTCCGTGCGATCTGAATCAAATGCTGGAAGACGCAGTTTTCGCTGCAACAAATGAATTTACACAGTTTTGTTAGACTATTCTTACTGAACCCACACCTCAGAGACCTGCGGAATAAGTTAGGAAATGAGTAAGACTTATATTTTTATACCTTTTAATTCCTTGATGTCTAGACATTTAGCATTTTTCTCAACTCTTCTCAATATAATTTCTGGCAGTACACGTTTTAAAAAATGTTACCAACTTCGGCATCATAGCGTTGATAACTTCCTCATCCCGGTTAACTTCTATGACAGTCAATGGTTGGGTGACAGATATAAAGCAAATGAAGTAACATTTATTCATTTTGGTAATTCGCAATTGACCCTGGACCTAGAATCAAAATAATAATAGCTGTTAAAAAGAAACAATCCAAGAAATACATTATTTTTATACATACATACCAAGAAATAATGATATTTGTTACACTGAACATTGTGTAAAATATGTTGTACTTTGGTATTGTCAAACATAAACTTCATCACAACAAACAAGCAAAAGCGTACTAATGTAATGAACACAAAAATATGGTATCAAGTTGGGACTTACCATTCCAAATGAAGAATCAAAGTTGTGACCATATGACCTTCTTCAAGTCAACAATACGGTACCCTACCAAACCTGATAAGTTGTCACTTGATGTTCTTTCCACAGTTAGTTGATAAGCTTCAGTCTCTGAATCGGGTTGTGGCCAATCAAAATCAACAGTCTCTACTTGCTCTGTAACAGATTCAACTGTATTGAAGCTAGAGCTGCAGGCTATGGCTTCGTATCGAATTTCTGGTATACCACGCGAATAGGTTTAGGGCGTATCTTAAGCTGTCGAAAGGTTGGACAGCTGATGACGATCTTGAGTTGAATGTGGACTGAAATAAAAGATATGTTAAAAAAACAGTGTTGAGAGACAGAAAAATATTGATAGGTCTGTAGGTACCTAAATACAACAGGGCAAACCGCGGTTTCTTCCACTACCTTCTGTTTCTTGTTACGCCATGCTTGCATGCTTGTTGTTCCTTCGCTTGCTTTCGGCTGCAAGGAAAAATGGCTGTAAACGAAGACTACAACACGAACCAACGAGTATCAAATAACCTCCACTCACGTAAATCTGATTCGAAATCTTATGGGAATCTAATTTACTCACTATAGATCACTAAAAGAACTTCCATGATGTCTTTTCAATACAGCTTGCACTTTTTTCCGTGATTTTCGCGGTCCTGAATACACATGTCGTATACATTTATGCAAGTTTATTAGTCGGGTTCATCTTAGGCAGTTCAGTTGCAATTCAATCTGAAATCAAAAAGAATAATTACAAACAACAGCAAATGTATCTTATTTATGAAATGTTTCAAGAAACAGAAATAACACCACCATCAAGCTGTTGTTTTCAGAGAGAATATCTGAAATTTGTAGTATGTAGTCGTGGGCGTTGCGACAACGAACTCTTTCCGAAGACCGTTTTATGTCTTGCAACGATGAAACCGTTTTACGTCCTGGGTCCAAACAGTCTTCGTTGCACAAACCAGTCTTCGAATTACTACATGCGATTATCTATTTTACAGCTAAGAAAATACGGTCGAGAACCCATTGATTCAACTATCACACTCGTCGCGTCGCGTCGTCGTCCTTAGTCCGTCCGTTCCAAAGACAGTTTTATGTTCTGCGACGACTACGACGACGAAACTGTTTTCAAGTCTTGGATCGAAACAGTTTTCGTTACACAAACCAGTCTTCGAATTACTTGATGCGATTTTTTATTTTACTGCTAAGATAATACGGTCGAGAACGCATTGATTCAACTATCACACTCGTCGCGACGTCGTCCTTAGCATACCGCGTTCGTTCACAAACCAGTTCTTACAGTTAAAAGTGAACCTTTTGTCAATGGTATAGAGTCTATATTTTATTACTACTTTTCTATACTGTCGTTCGTGATGCGACGGTCAAACCTGTGTAAGCTTATAGCTGTTAAGTGCAAAATCGCCCGGTTGTTGAATTGGGATAATAGGTAAATAAATGTCTTGGAATACGAGCCGGTGAGCGCGTCATATGTTTGTTTACATTTTTTTTTTTTGGTCAGTTGTGTAATTGGTCATTTATAAGTAGTTGTAACTTTGGAAGAAACTGCAACTATTACACGCAACGAAAACGCAATTCTGTTCCATATTCGATAAGTTTCGTCTTTTACAAAACGGTCGTCGTCGCAACAACTGGTTTGAAGACGGCTCTTCAAACCAGTTGCGACGACGACCGTTTTCTGCAACCGTTTTCGTCGTCGGAAGAACGGTTGCGTTTCGTCCGTCAAAAATTCGACAACGACCCACCACTAGTAGTATGTCATGTGACGACAATCAACGAGTGTTGCTAACGTTTGATTTTGTATTTCATCTTCTAAATCTTACACTTTTGTAAAGTTTTAAGGGTAATTAATTACCATTATAATAATACTCTATATCACCTTGAAAATCATTCATTGCACATAAAAATAACACTTACCGTCAATAAAACACAAAAACGCTTCACTTTTGAATAAAAACCAGGGCTTTGAATAACGTTAAAAATTTGGTATCGTTACTTTCATCGGACGAAGATAACGTTATTAGTAGAGGTCACGTAATGCTTGGTAACGATACTTGGCATACGTTTTACCGGTAACTGAGTACCGTTAATTTTTTATTTATTTTCTTTCATCTCTTTCTTTCGTCTACATTATTGAAGTTGCATTTGCACCGTTTGATTGGCGATGTTGCCGTAGAGCGCCGCCGCCCATGGCGTGCCGCTTAGGTTGCGCAGGTTGACAACAACGCATTAGGTAACGATGTGATAAGAGAACGGTGTGGTGTAAAAGAAGATGTAGTGACAAAAATTGAAAAAAGTATGCTTAGATGGTTTGGTCATGTTGAGAGGATGAATGAAGGTCGGCTCACAAAAGGTATTTACAAGGCAGATGTGAGTGGAAACACCGGGAGGGGACGCCCTAGGAGGACATATAGGGACCTTATTAGTGATATTCTTCAGAAAGGTCAGGTGCGTAGTACTCGCAACCGGCGTGTGTGTATGACCAATTTTATGAACCTAAACGAGGCAAAAGAAGTGTGTAGAGATCGTAGCAGGTGGCGTTCCGTGGTTTCTGCCTACCCCCATGGGAAAAAGGCGTGATTCTATGTATGTATGTATGTAAAAGTATCGATACTAGTAACGTTAATTGGTAACGTTATTTTATAGATTCGATACCAAAGTATCGTTACCCGTTTTACCGTTAAAATATTAACTTTATGAAAATAACGTTACTTAACGATACTTATAGTGTGAATTTGGTAACGTTAACAAGCCCTGATGAAAACTGTTTCACGGATGGCACTCATTTGAATGGTTCTCAGTAGTAGGTAGCACAGTTTTTTTTTAAGTAATAATAAACATGGTAAATATCTCGTTTTAAGTTCTAATGATACTGGTGTTTATTGTTTCGTGTGGATTTCATGACAAAGTCTCTTCCGAGCCCCTTTTCTTTAATAAAAAAACCTCGTCGTAAAGTTTAGTTGCTAAATTGGTGTCCAGATTCTTAAATATTATACCAAAATGTTAAATTTTGCGTTGAAGTTATAGTAACACCCACCACATTTGTTTACCATTTATTTTATTGAAATTTCAATGCGTACTATTTTTATTTTTGAATTCTTAGCAAAGTACGATCTTTTAAAATGTATGGTACGATCTTCTAAAAAATAAAGTTGGCAACCCTGCTTGACGCATTTTGTGTGTGCTAATAATACTAGTAAAATAAGCAATTATGAAAAATCAAAGTGGTTTGTCTGTGTATTCACTAATCTTGCTGGTTTCACATGAATTATAAAAGAATAGAAGAATAAATATGATTCAATCAATAGATGTACGTAGTACCTACGTTTCACCATTGTGTAGGTAGCTTCGCTGATCGCCTGATTTAGTTATAACTTACTTATACATCAAATTCTATTCTCTGATTTTATTCAACCCAAACCAATGGATTAGTACCTAAGCGTATCAGAATGTTATCAGTACCTACTTACATACATTAAAAAGATTTTTAAATCTGGAAAGTCGTGTACTAGTAACTACTTACTACATATTTAAACTAGATAATACAATAATTACATTAGTATTGTATCTGTGTGAACCAAGGGCAGATCGCAGAGATATTTTTTTCACTTTATGTAAAGCATTCTTTCTCATTCCATAATAAAAAACATTTTATCAATCATAAAATGTTAACTCCGCGGGCAAACCCGCGCGCCCGGCGCTAACTTGCTAGAAACACAATATTCTGGAAACGATTCGCAAGTTTTCAAGACTCAAGTAATCACGCATTGACGGTATGGCAACAACGCGGTGTGCGCGCGCTGCCTCTAGAATGGCAACGTCGCATTATCGAATTTAAAAGATAAATTCTTTTAAAATGTTCGAATATCAAACAGCGCCATCTATTATGAATGTTTACTAATCGTAAACTCGTAACACAACAGCAACCAACTTTCTCAGTGGTTCTATAAATTTCTGTCAGATGGCGCGATTCAGGTCACTCACACATGTAAAGATTTTTCGTTTTTTATTCGGTCTAATTCTCCTAGAAATACTGTTTTTTTTATAAAATTTGGGCTATACGCGAACATAATACATTATAAAGTCTCATTACAGTTGCTTTTATTCTGCAGAAACTGTTTATTTACCGAGATTTCCACACCTGAAAAATGTATGGCGAGGGCTATCTAGGCATTCACCTTAAGGGATTTTATATGTCATGTACTTGCTTGAACTTTGCGTGTTATTAGGTACAGTTTATACATTTGAATTAAGTGTACCTAATACCTAAAGCGCAAGAATCCCAGTTTTGCTCTCAAAATAATTTCAACCAATCAATCAATCAATTTTTTTTAAATTTCTACCTATTTTTCGGGAAAAAAGAGGTTTCAATTATTTTCAATGGCTACATTGTCGCGATAAAGCGAGACGTACCGAGACGTGGAACGGTGTGTGAAAGAGAGCGCGCGTAGTTCGATTTACGGTATTGTACACGTAGTATTATAAATAGATCATTTTACGTATTATTTCATTAAAAAAGGTGATTGATGTGATTTACAGTCTCGTAAATGCGTATTATTTTGTTAAAAAAATACTCATGTACGAGTCCTTACGAGCCCATAAATCACACAAATTCTACAAGCATAATATAGGTATTAGCCTAATAAATTAATTGAAAAAACAGTTAACTATACTATTTTTTGCACACAAAACTTATTATTATAGTTTTTTCATGTAGGTACTTAATACCAAGGTATCATTGGTCTACTAAATTAATTATACTTAATTGATAAAAATTAAATTTTTAGTCTGTTTTAAAAAATAATAAATATCGGAATCAAACATAATTATTTTCCTGTCAATATAAAAATGTTTTGTTTAAGTAAATAAATGAGTCATTCATTCATTAAAACTTTAACAAGTTTAACAGAATGCTAATCTAGGGCATCTATTAAACTTGTTAATATGTCCTTCCAAGATTAAAATATGTTTGCCAACTGGTATTGGAAACATAACATAAGTATGTTTATTAAATTACTTATAGGTTACATTCAGTCAAGTCAAGGTCATTGATCCTTTCTGAACCCATATTGTCAATAATGACCCTTTTTGACCGCTATCCGGTTAATGTAAACAAACATTAGGATAATACGCGGTGCGCTGTTTATCTCCGACAGTTTTTAAAAGTCGGTCAAGAATGCACATCGGTGGCATTGATTTATACTGGCGTTAAAAATAAAGGGTCAGCATACAGGCGCGATGCAACAACGCGTCGCGACTTTCCAGATCTAATTCCATGAAATTTTCGTAGTTTGTTAAACAAGAGTCGTGTTGCGCCGATCTGCGGGAGCCTTATACATATGTATAACTAGTAACTGGTCGGGCCACGGCCTATAAATAGAACTTAGTTCATGCTTTAGTGTGTTTTTTGTTCCTTTTTCGCTTTGAAAGGGTTAATCGATGTGAAGAGATGTTCTAGAAGAGTGGTGATCATCACTATTATAGCGGCCGTCATGAAAATCGGTCATTTTCACCAGTATTTGACATTAACGTGTCAAAAACTGAATTTGGACTGCCGTTCCTGTGTGACCGTTCACCAGAAACCAAAACTTAAGAGTCAACACTATCTAATAATAGTTTCATTAAAGATCCATAAGTTAAGAACGTAAAGTACTTAATAATAAAATTAAACTAAGTAAAAGCAAGATAGGAACACAGTATCCAGACTCACGTGGAATGTTCACCACATCCATCGCATTCCAGCCGCCTTCTAGAATATTTCTCTGGCGAAATATTCTTGGCATCCGCATTCAACATGGACTTTCCTTCAATGATCCGTTTAAACAACATAATAGTAACAGCAGGATTTGTTGTTTACGACAATTGTCGCGCCTTAGGCGAATGTTTGATTTGTTTAACACGATTGCTGAAGACACTTTCTCGAAAGAGCGATTTTCCATTAGATTGGCAGAGAAGCCAATTTCACCGCTACTGCCAAGCTCGCACTGGAAATGGTAAACTTGCAGCAAGCCGACGGGCGATCGAATCAACAATGTTCACCCTGCCCCGCTCTCCCCCGCCGTGTGATGTCAGAAAAGAAACCTTCGCACATAGCCTAAGGAATTGCTCGTAACGATTCAATGGTGTTATTGTAAATATGAACAATTTGGATTGTTTGAAAACACAGGAAGAAAGAAAAACTTATTCAGTTTTCTTGTTGACATTAAAATATTTTTATAAAGTAAGAAAAACAAACGCAAACACATCGAATACATCAAACACATCGTCTGAACTAACTGATTCAGTTAGGCTGTGGCATTG
Organism: Aporophyla nigra; assembly: GCA_947507805.1. Classification (NCBI taxonomy): domain Eukaryota; kingdom Metazoa; phylum Arthropoda; class Insecta; order Lepidoptera; family Noctuidae; genus Aporophyla; species Aporophyla nigra. The sequence goes on along the minus strand of OX382300.1, from coordinate 13,102,794 downwards.
CTGCCTTTATTAGTGTGCGAATGGAAGAATCGTGGTTTATATTTTTAAGATTGTTAAATAATTATTTATTTTCAGTATAAAATGTTTCAAAAAGTTATTTATTAGAGACTCGCATACAAGATCTACCAATCAGACCAGTTATTTTTTTTTGTCGTATAATTTATTTAAGGAACAAACTTAACACGCGTGCTAGAAGTGATCATGATTGAAACGTTAGATAACATGCTCAGTGAATCATACAAATGGTTTATTAATGTTAAAAACATAATTTCATAGAAAAACCCCAAACGCATTAAAAGTGCATTTTATTTTAAATAAGGTGACGCACAGTAATAAAGTCTCACGAGCACGTGGAGTGCGCATGTTCACAGCGTGGTGCCCCCTTTGCCCCCTCATACCTCTCCGGCCCCCCCTCTGTCCACATTCCCCTCGTGCCCTCGCCATCAGCTGATCACGCAGCAACAGCGTGCACAAAAGTCGGTTCGTGTGAATCGCATAATTTATGACTATGTATACAAACAAAACCAAGGTAGGTGAGTACAGAGTAGGTACCTATACGTTTCCGTTCAATACATGTACACGAATATGACTCGGTGAATATGAATGCAATTCTTATGCAGAGTACGAAAGGATCAATTTGTAAAACCACCTATGTACCTGTAATTAAAGATCGACAAACCGCTTACGTCGAATACGTCGTATGAAAGTGCTTGGTTAGTGGTAAATACAGCTAAGTATTTAACAATATACGTGCTGTGTATCGTTAAATAACAAGAATCCATTTTTTTTTTTCAAATGCGTGCAGTCAAATTCAGTCATCCATTTGGATTCGCAGTGAACTGCAATTGCAGTTGAGTAAAGTAGGTCAATCAGGTCAACTAACCGATTACTTCATTCTTTGGGCTCCATTCCATTACAAAATCAAAGTCAGATTAAGTATCAGCCTGCAGAAGTCTCATGAAGTAATATTAAATATTGGTAACGAGAGTCATACAATGGGACTAAATGAACTTAGGGATTAAATGATTTTAATGACTATAACTCTAATAGCTTTTGCCCGCGACTTCGTCCGCGTAAATGTCGGTTATCGCGGATGCAGACAAAGTCGCCGAATAAAAAGTAGCCTATGTTCTTTTTTGGGGTTCAAACTTACCCCATACCAAATATCATCAAAATCGGTTTAGTGGTTTAGTCGTGAAAGCGTAACAGACAGACAGAGTTAGTTTCGCATTTATAATATTATATAAGTATTGATAAATACATAAGGTCTCGAATCCTAATTATATTTTGTTCAACATACAATATAATATAACACTACACTGACCTGCAAATTGCATAAAACATAAGAAAATTTGAATTTCGAGGGCTACTTTAGCGCAGGTAAGCAGGTTAAGTGACATTGATTGTTGGATCCCGCACCTTTTATTTTTTATTAGTTTGCAAGAAATATTGTCCGAATTACTGTACACAGTTTCATTACTTTTTTATGTAATCATAACACAATAACTATGTTATGTTTTTAGAATAAAATACTTAGAAAAATTACTTGACAACCTTTTCGAAATGTCAATGTCAATAATGCGTTTTTGTTTGCAATTGGACTGAATTTTCTATGCTAGCTATGTTGTCAAATTTGGTAATGGGCATCCCAAGTTAAACATAAGATTTTAAGATTAACTTTACTTAGAATTTAAGTTTAAACAATATCGATACAGCTGTAAACAACAAATAATCTTCTTTCTGTGTTAAACAAATTTATATAGTAAGTGGGACACTATGGCATCTCATTTGAGTACTAAAGACCGACTACTGGCATTGATTGATGATATCGAGTTAATTTCAAAGTGAGTAAAAAGCTTTTTCGCCAAACAATATGAATTATAGAAAGTGTTTTATTGATGGTAAATCTCATATTACAGAGAAATGATAGAAGTATCGATAGCTCCGAAACCTCAAAAACTTTCTGCAGCAGACCATGCACAGCTAACAGACTTGCTGCTCTCAAAAGATTCAGAATTGAAGAAAACGCTGGAGTTAGCTGATGAACAAGCTAAGATTCAACAGAAAATGAACGATTTGAAGGCAGAAGTGGAAAATAAGGTGAATTATATTTTGTATACATTCTAATTTCTAACTCATGATATCAAAAATATGATCAAAAAAACACTAACATTATTGTATTGTTTATGTAGGATCAAGACATCTTCCACTTACAAAGACAACTCAAAGATGCGGAGCAAATACTTGCAACTTCATTATATCAAGCTAGACAGAAGCTTGCATCAATAGTCAAGTCTAGAAAACGGCCAGTACCATCAGAAGACTTGATTAAATTTGCACACAGGTAAGTTTTTCACAATCCTAATCTAAAGGCAAAACAAATTCCAAAGTAATGTAATTTTCTGTTTTCCTTCAGTATTCCAATTTTATATATTACTAGCTTTTGCCAGCGGCTTTGCCCGCATATTATACATATAAACCTTACTCTTGTGTCAGTCTATCTATGAATGAAAAACGCATTAAGATCTGTTTTTTAGTTTAAAAGATCTAAGCATATAGACACAGGAAGCAATTTTGTTATATACATACTATGTAAAGATTCTTATCAAATATAAAAAAAATACACTTACTGTTCCTTGTTCTAAAGAAAACAATAAATTCACAGAATCAGTGCCTCAAATGCAGTGAGTGCACCTCTTTCGTGGCAGCCTGGAGATCCACGCAGACCATACCCCACAGATCTTGAGATGAGGTTGGGAATGCTTGGCCGGCTCTGCGACCTGCCACTCAATGGCCACACACCGTCTACACTAAATGAACTACACAGAATGACCACAGGCGGAGGTGAATCATATTATTCATACATTTCCTTAGAAATTTATCTAGCTCATTTGTACATTAAAAGTTTCTATAAAGCAATTATGGGTATTTCCATGCTTGAATAAGCTTTATGGCTCATTGCATTGTATGGTATCATTTCCTTATATACTCATAAATTATAATCAAGTTACTACTTGAATCATGTAGTATGTAACTGCTAAATATGTGTAGTGCATAATATAAAATACCCATAACTTCACACCTGCTCTTCCCAAGGTTTGAAGAGATATTTTGACTGCCTCGTTGGTCTACTGGTTACGAGTGCTAGTGTTGAGCATGAAGTCTTGGGTTTCATTCCCAGGTCGGGCGATGTGTTATTGGGAATTTCTCAGTAGTAGCCCGGAGTCAGGCTTGCGTCCTATTACATGCGATTTAAACATAAATGGCGAAATGTGGGTGTACTATAGGTACACGTCAGCCAAACCCTTCAGGGCAACAAGGCTTGACAACATGTGTTATATAGATATTCGGAGTTCCTGTGTAGGAAAACGTTTATACTCAGTAATAGAATATGAAAGCTGATGATTCCATCAACCTTCATAATTATCTCTCAATTTCTTACTTATAAAGAAAATAAAGAGTGAGAGAGTGTCTCACTCTTTATTTTCTTTGCTTTTCTTTTTCTGTATTATTTCTTTTATATTCATAGAGGTTAATAAAATAAATAGTAATTCATGTTTGATTATATCTTGTTTTTATTTGCTCACAGTGCCAGCATCTGCATCAAACCAGTTCACGTGGCATCCATCAGGCGAGCTCCACATGTCGGTTGGAGGCGGCAACTCCGTCGCCATTGACGGTCGCGCCAAGGATGCGCCTAACCAAGAAGACGTAGAAGTTATGTCCACCGACTCGAGTTCAAGTTCCAGCAGTGATTCTCAATGAACAAGGAAGAAAAAGTGTTTGAAACACTATCAAACATTATGATAATTATGTGATGGTTTAAGTTGAATAGACAGCTATGGGGAAAGAACTGTAAAGAATGGTTTTTTGTTGGACGCTGCAATATCAGATTAAAAGACTGTTTTTATAATCTGTAATGTAACTTATGTATGTACTATTAATTTTAGACATAATTTGCTGATTAAAATAGTATTCAAACTCATATCCTCAAATTACTGTTTTATTTGTTTGCTATTAGATTAAATTTATAAAATGTTGTTTCTATTAATACCAAATGGTCAATTGACACTGGTGCCGATTCCCTTATTCACAAACTTAACTAAATTTAAGTTCAGTGCATCTTTTTCTTAGACAGAAGATAAATGTTAGTTTAGTCCTGTCAAATTAATCAGCCCTTGACGTAAATTGACGTAATTTTAGTAGGCAAGTTTTTAATCACGTCTAAACTTGTATGGAGTAGTGACAGGCGCTGATTAATTTGACAGGACTAAACTAAAATTTTTCTTTTGTCCTCTTCTTAATGAAATACAAAGAAAAAGATGCACTGAACTTTTTAGTTTAGTTTGTGAACAAGGGAATCCGTACCATTGTTAACCCTATTAACAGTGTCAATTTTTGTATGATAATCCACACAAATTTCTTGTTAATGCATGTGGCGTGGCATTCCAGTTTAATATCCGTGGTTAGAATTCGTTTTTAAACTTTTACACCATTTAAAACAAAAATCGGAATCATGTTTTAAACTACTAGTGTCCGTTTCGACTGCTCGGACATAGTGTCGTAGAACAAAAACGACTACGTCTACATTACGAAGGAATTTATAAAACACTAACAATTAAAGTCGCAAATTCATAGACCCAATATTCAGAAAGTTATAAAGGTTAAACCATGGCCGCGCGGTCGGCACATGGAAAACCGCGCAGCCACGCAGTTCTCTTAAACGGAGCTTAGTACAGGTCCCATTCTTTTTGCCAACCATTGATACGATTTCGTAGAAAATGTAGAAGGTATGAATAAAGCTCTAATGGCTGTAGTACTTCACGGCCTACAGAACTTAAATGCTATAGCCGCGCGGTCGGCACATAGAGAACCGCGCGGCCACGCAGTTCTCTTAAACGGAGCCTTGTAGAGGTCCCATTCTTTTTGCTAACCACTGATACGATTTCGTAGAAAATGTAGACGGTATGAATAAAGCTCTAAATCTCACCCTTCTTCTAAATTGCATTATAGGTTTTAAGTTCTGTACCTAGGTCATGAAGTCCAGACATTAGAGCTTTATTCATACCGTCTACCGTCAAATTTGCGAATTTAACTGTTAGTGTTTTACAAATTCCCTCGTTATGTATACGTAGTCGTTTTTCTTATACCTACGACACTATGGCCGAGCAGTCGAAACGGATACAAACTACTATACTAGTATAAATTGTCTGATGTTTAGTATTACTAGGGTCAGGTCCTGCAGACTTTATGCAGCATCAGCATGTTACACTACCACCATTGTGTTCCTTGTCGTCCAAGGATACATGCAGCTGGCAACTATCATTATAAGACTCTACATATGTATTCTTTACTGATATGATGGCTGAATGCTGAAAACAATGCTTTGCAACAGGCTATCACCATGGAGACGAAACCTTGTTTACAATACTTACACGACGTATCGTTATTCGACATTGACAATTCTAGTCAAATATTTAATTTTAATATATTAATTTTTTAATTAATAGTTATAGAAATGACTGAGCGAGCTCCCGTGTCTGCAGAAGAAACGTTAGTTCGCTATGACAATCCTGTATTAGTTACTAAACGGGTGGAAAAAGTCGTAAGTTATCAAAATTTGTTTCAAACAGATTGATTTGTCAAACAGAATCAAGAGGTGCATGCTCAATTTATTATTTACTTCTTATTACAGGTACCAGCTCTCGCTGGATCTTCTCTACAGCCATGTGTGCCAACAGAAGCCAAAAAGGAAACAGAAGAGATCCTAAATGCCATATTGCCACCAAAGGAATGGGAAGAAGATGGCCAAATATGGACTCAAAAGGTGCTGTAGTGTCTTTTTACACTTTTGCCCGGTTCAGTTCTTGGAGTAACGCTTGATTTTTTGGATTCTAAATTCTAATAAGCTTGAAGTTTGTCTTATTTTCGTTTCGTGACATTTTATCCTACCAGGATTTAGTACCATCTTTGTATCTTTGGTGTGGTTAAAAAAGTCAGCTGTTTTCAGATAGGGCAGAAACCAGCTAAGTTCAATTCTTCTTCAAGCCAATAGTACTTTTATGCATAGCCAGACATAAAGATGCTTTTTATAATAATGTTGTAAGAAAGAATTTTAGCTTATAATAATCGTGCCTAAACACGCGACGAAGTGCTTAAACCTAAAAAAAAGTTATTCGACGATAGGTACCTACTGTGTTTTGGAAAGATTAATGATTTGATGAGTTTATTTAGATTTCGTCGACTCCCGCGACTCGGCTGGATGTGATAAACCTACAAGAAATGCTGGACACGCGCCTGCAACAGAGGCAAGCCAGGGAAACAGGCATTTGTCCTGTACGGCGACAGCTCTACACGCAGTGCTTTGATGAGCTTATACGACAGGTTAACACTTTTAAAACTGATGCAAAAAAGTTATATGTAAAATTAAAAAAGGCTGAACCGATTTTGATACAACCGTGTCTAAAAACCACCGATTACCGCACCCAAATCCGTTCACCAGTTCATGAGGTACGGTGCTACAGACAGACACACATAACGGGCAAACTTATAACAACACTCTTTTTGCGTCAGGAGTTGAAAACGTTATGATTGGATATCAAATACCTTACATTGTAAGTTTACCGACCGCCTATCGCACTTCCTCCAAATAAAGCAACATAATGACGATCCGAGTAACTAACTCTTACACTCTCCTACTCTCGTACACTTGATTGTTTCCTAGTTGTTAATAATGTTGCTATATTGTCCTGATGAAATGGTATTGCCACGTCTCTTCGCCGTCAGAATTTGGCAAGGTCTCGGTCTAATTAAACCTAACACGTTGAGCGACTATAAAAACACTAGATGTGCGTGATGCAACTCCATGTGACAACATCCATCTTATCGTTTTGTACACACGGCTACAAGCTGTACATTTCCAGTGTTAGCTGACCTCGCATTGTATAGGCTTTTCGTACAATGAGATGTCAGCTTATACTGGAAATTTATAGCTTGATGTGTGGCCGTGCGTACAAGTGGCATTATCAATTTATTTTAGAATCAAAAGTACTTATTCACTACTACAATCCTTGCAGGTAACGATAAACTGTGGCGAAAGAGGCCTGCTATTACTACGGGTGCGCGATGAAGCTAAAATCACGATGGAAGCATACCAAACGCTCTACTGTAGTTCGATCGCTTTCGGTATGAGGAAAGCTCTACAGGTTTGTAGCAACATCATGATTTGGCCTGCTTATTGGTTAAACTGGCCCAAACAGAATCATCATCTGCTTAGCCGTTTCCCAACTATGTTGGGGTAGGTTTGCAGTATAACCTGATGCAGCTGAATACCAGTATTTTACATGGAGCGACTGCCTATCTGATCTCCAACACCCAGGTACTGGGTAATACGATACTCCTTGGTAAGACTGGCTGTCAGACTTTCGGGCTTCTGTAACGACGGTCAAAGACCCCCAAATGACAGCCGGGACAAACGGCTTAGTGTGCTTTTCCTGTGTCTTAGTATGTAGAGATGGTCACCCATCTACGAACCAACCGCGAAAAGCGTAGCTTAACCTGATGACCGATTCGTGCGGCTGTTATTACAAGCGCTTCAGCCAGCCCAGCTGCCCAAACGTGACTACTGAATGTGGTGCCCTGTGTTTGATTCCAAGTCGGGCAGTGTTATTGTCTTTTTAGAGAACCGTTACTACCCTTTTATTATTTTTCATCCTAGTCAGAGCAAGGAAAATCAGACTTAATGGATCAAGTAGCAAAGCTGGAAGCAGAACGTTCTGCCTTGGAGAAACAGTGCATGGAGTTGAAACAAAAGACTGAGCAACTGGAACGGCGCGCGGCAGAACTACGGGCCGCTGAGGAGAAGCGTCACCAAGAAGAGCTACTCGCTTTGAAAAAGACCAACGCTCAACTCAAGGTTAGAATAACTTGTTTCCTTATTTTTGAGACTTGATACCTATATTTGCGTAGAGAACCCTACTAATATTATAAACGCGAAAGTTTGTATGTATGGATGTGTGGATGTTTGTTCCTCTTTCACGCAAAAACTACTGAACGGATTTGGATGAAATTTGGCATACAGATAGTTTATAGCCTGGATTAACATATAGGGTACTTTTTATCCCGGTAGTACGTTTCCGCGGGATATTTTCCGACCTCCACGCGGGCGAAGCCGCTGGCAAAAGCTAGTCTCAAATAATTTAAATTCATTGGCACTTGGTCCACCAACCCACACTGGTCCCATGTAGTGGATTTCAGCCCGCTGCCTCTCACAAAGAGGTATCTTGTGTCCTAGCAATAGAAAGATTATACTGATACTCAATTTACTAAATTATAAACTTTAGTGTTATTTAGTCTAAGTTGATTTTTGTGACCATCTTAGATTCTGAATTGAAGTTCAAGAAATTATATCACATTGGCGTTAATATAGACGCATAGAGCTAACTCGCCCGTCATATATTTTGTTTAAAATATTTAGTGTGACTGACACTGGCTTGGCCACCATCAGGTATTTTATTTATTTTGGAATCAGTCACTGGTGCCGATTCCCTTATTCACAAACTAAACTAAATTTAAGTTCAGTGCATCTTTTTCTTTCTATTTCATTAAGGAAAGGACAGAAGATAAATTTTAGTTTAGTCCTGTCAAATTAATCAGCGCTTGACGTAAATTGACGTAATTTTAGTAGGCAAGTTTTTAATCACGTCTAAACTTGCATGGAGTAGTGACAGGCGCTGATTAATTTGACAGAACTAAACTAAAATTTTTCTTTTGTCTTCTTCTTAATGAAATACAAAGAAAAAGATGCACTGAACTTAAATTTAGTTTAGTTATTGAACAAGGGAATCGGTACCACTGGTTCATAAGTTATAAGGGTTTATTGGTGGCCGATCTGGAGTCGGCTTACCCCAGCTTGGTCAAATTTATATATATTTCCAAAAATAGGGCACCTAGCGTAGATGTTTTCTCCCAAATTTAGTCGCTGATTAGTTGGAATTTGTCGCAAAACATCAGAATTAGTCGGTCACTGGTTCGTTATAAGCGTTTCTAGGTAGCCGACCTGGAGAGAATTTTCCCAGCTTGGCCACATTTATATCTCCAAACCAAAGGCACCTAGCGGCAGGCGCGGTCGCAGCCTAACATTTGGGGGGGGGGGGGGGGTCACCATGAGTACTGAAGAATATTTTTAGGAAGGTACATCCTCCTTGGTCTAGTAGTCGCTAGCGCTACTGATCAGCATGATATCCCGGGTTATAATCTTTTTGCAAATGTCCATCGAGTCTCCGTGGCTCAAGTGAGAACAATTTTAAGATAGTAAGACAGGCAAATCGTTCAGGGTTTCGACAGCATGACTGTCTTTTGGGGGGGTCATGACCCCTAGGACCCCCCCCTCGGACCGCGCCTGCCTAGCGGAGAATGAGGAGAGAGCTGTTTTCTCCCAAATGTAGTAGCTAATTAGTCGGAATTAATCAAAATTAAAATCTCTGATGTTGGCCAAGCCAGTGTCAGTCACACAAATATTTACTGTTTGTTTATTGTAAACTTGTGAGCGTTTACAACTTCCTAATCGATTTTATTTGCTTTCAGGCGCAACTGGAAGGAATTATTGCACCAAAGAAGTAAAAGTGTTTTATTCGTTATTATTAAGTTTTTGTTATTATTATTAGATAATAGACATTTAAATTCTGTTCTTTAGGTATATTGTTATTATATAGAATAAATAAAACTAGTATAAATTTAAATGCGTTTTTTTAATAAAACCACCGAATAATTTTATTAAAATATATATTAAAACATTTAATTGGGACAAACATACAATGTTTTCAATAGTTTACAATGCACATATCACTAGAAAGGTATAAAGGACACACATTCTTCCATTCAACACTTCAATTTATTTACCGTAATACATATTTTATCAAACTCAAATCACATTTCATACAGTCGGAAATGTACACTTTGTTGTTACGTCTGGACATTTATACAGCAAATCTTAATAATAAACACTATGGTCATACTGATGCAAATGCGTAATTCATCACCTTCTGTAGGGTTACAATCTTTATATTTTATTTAATGTAAAATTATTTTTCGAATCAAAATTACAAGAATAATAAAATATAATCAAGTTTGAATAATAAAATCGTATAATTATAATAAAATTGATTCCAAGAAATCAAGGCACCACATATAAAATTAAATTAATATTACATTAAATTAAAATATTAATACATCATCAAACACAAAATACTGAATGAAACAACAATGCGCAAATAAAATAAGAAGTAATTGTATAATGCAAGTATAGGTTGATATAATTGTTATATCGTCAAATGTGATGCCATTTTCGTACACTTGCGTCCCATTCCATTGCGTGTTGCTGATGGTATGGACAGTCACCAAAATAGATAAGTAACCAGGTTCGTTGGATATAGTTGAAATTTAGTAAGAAACTTAAGGATGTTTTCGAATGAAAATTAATTTGAAAAATGAATCGTTTGTTTTCTATTCAATTAATTAAATTTTAGTCGAAAACAGCCATATTTTTTTTACTAAACTTCAACTATATCTGACTATCCTGGTTCCTATCTCTTTTGGTGACTGTACAGCTCTAATATCATCTTACACTCGCCCTACATTCAAATTCTGGTTACTCGACCAGTCACATTCCTCAGCAGGTACAGCATCAACATTCAGTCAAAATAAAGACTTGCACGGAATGAAAATTATTTAAAATTAAATACGTAAAGTATTCAAAGAATAATAACTATTAATATTTTCAAAAATATATAGTAACACCTATAATTAATCTAAAATCTCCGTCGCAAAACTAAAATAAAAAAATAAAAATTGTGATCAAAATTAAAATGCCACAAAACGCATCTCGCTAGTGGATTTCTTCAAGCGCCTTTAAGTAACATAACAAGTCGGTGGAATCTAAATTTATTATCACAGTTACAATACAAAATTAAGATGGAAACTCGTTTCACGAACGTTCGTTTCGTTGAAGAAATCTACAATCGAGTTCGATCCTCGACGGTAGCCGAGTCGTGTCTATTAAAACTGTGGTTATAGCCGATGTGTTGTCATGGGGTTGATTGTTCAGGTAGAGTAAAGGAGCGGAGATTGAGGAGTGTCGGGAAAGAGATCTAAGTGAGGGTTCTATTGAGGTTGTTCTGTGTAGGCGGTGACGCGGTGCGTGGGGCCGACGGGGATGGCCGTGACGCGGCCGGCGCCGCCGTCCAGCAGAGGGTTCACCACCTGCACGATGTCGGGCTGCAGCGAGTCGCCCCCCTCTGTCTCACCCTCTCCCAAGCTTATACCGGCCTCCTCAAGGTCGGTAGGCGCGGTTTCGCTACTCGGGCTAGTTGTTAATTCCAGAGAAATTATTTTTTCTTGCGTCGTTTCCACCTGTATAGATAAATTGTATTAAAACCGTGACCGAGACTTTTGCATTACTTTTCGCCAACTATGACAAATGACATGACTTGAAATTACCTTTATAATAGAGAGAATGCTATGAAATGTACTGGCTTCAGGAAGTTATCCAAGTTCTTTAAATGTATGAAGTTCTTTTAGTATTTTGTTCCAGAACGGGAAATTATGAAAGAATATTTAAAATTCTATAGCAAAAAGTTAATGTCATCGAACTGTGTGCTCAAAATTGTGATAACATTACTAAAACAACATCAAACACAAAAGCATCTACAACAATTAAGTCACAATTTTGAGCACTTAGATGGTAAACATGTGATGTTGGTTACCTATGGGGAATGACATGCACTAAATACGGTTAATATTATAATATACAGGCGTTAGTGGGTTAGTTTTGCTTCTGCTGCTAAAGCAATGAAATAAGCTTTAGTATATATATTTCTGTAGAGTAATAAACGCAACAAACCATTGTTTTCGTTGAAGCTTGCCGTGTCTAGAATCCAGGTATCGTCTGACAAATTACACAATAAATTAAGTTAGCATGCCATGCCAAAATATCATGCAACACTCGTGAAAACATTAAATAGATAAGAAGAAATAAAAGAAAATAAAAGGAGAAACCTTGGGAATCGGGATATTGTCAAATGGGGCAAATAAATTGTATATAACATGGGATTTATAATAACATAGATATTCTACAACTTATGTCGTGTTATTGCCACGTCGAATTTAATTCTATATTAACGTGAGTGTAAATAAGTACTACGTGATTATCTACATTTTATATCTTTTACAGAAAAGTTACATAATGAGTTATTTTATCAAATTCTTCATTATTTTCTTAAATTCCACAACCTGGCCACCATCGGCAAACTTCGTTTGTTTATTTCAAATTTATTTAATATTATTGGTATTCCGTATGAATTTACCGTAAATGTGTAAAGAAGTGATTAAAATCTATAAAATATTTTAACACCTCTTTTACAGACTTAAAGATTTTGCTACCCAGACAACTAAATGTTTAATGCTAGTCGAAGATTATAAAGAAATCAGAATCAATTATGTGCCATTGTGGAATTTAGTGCAATAACTTTAGAAAGATGTCATAACTGATTAGTCATTTTTCCAAAACATATCTACAGCAATTGTGGTGTTTCAATTTTGTGTTGTGCTAAGTGTATTTCGTTATGTGCACTTAAAAGGCCCCGTTAATAATTAAGTGTTTGTACACGTACTTGATCTTTGTCAGTCAATCTATCTCATTGTCTTCGATACGAATATCGTTCGTTTCGTCAGTCTCGAGTAAGGTCTTTAATAGTCTGTCATAATAGTTGCACGTTGAAAGCTAAGCGTAGTTTTAAAGATATACAAAAGATAATAAAAAAAACCACACGATACGGCATTGCTTGTGTACAGCGTCTTACGTAGCAGAATGTACAAGTCGCGGCGTTATACGCGTACCTCTTTCTCAATGACTTTCTCAATGTACTCGACGGTTCGCACTTTAGTCTCGCCGGTGGCCGGGCACACGAACTCCTCGGTGCGGAGAGTAATGCGCTCGTCTAACAATTTTTCCTTCTCCTTGACGGCCAGTATTTGGCCCGGTTTTGTACGTAACGCGATACGTGGCAGGGGCCATTTCTATAATTTGTAAAGCCAATTTTGACATACGCAGCCCATTGTGAACGTACAATAATATGCCAGCCAAGCGACATTGATCCCCACCCATGATAAGACATATTAACCACATCGTGTTAGTTAAAGTTAAATTAAGTACTGTTAGGTACTTGCAACAAGACATCAAAGGTATCAAATCAAACATTCAGGACAGAGTTTATCATTGCTTACTGGACAAAGACAATATTATATCAGTGTTAATCACAATGTTAACAGTTACAGACAAACAAATTAATACATGGAATATTATTGGATTATGACAAAACATTCTAAATCTGAAATGGAAAAAAGATGACGTTGGATATTTGAATGAGAAGCAACGATGGCAATGTGGTGTGATATGTAATGCTACGTGAAATTGGTGAAATAATTGGGTTTTAAGGATAAAAACATGATCATTTTTCCATTTACAGAATCGGTTGCTTTAGTATTTTAATTTGGACAACATTCAACTGATTCATCAAGACATGGAGTAGCTATTATTTGGAGTAATTACCTCGTTCGGAGAGTTCTCCCTATGTGGATCTTCTAATATGTCACTTGCTGGACCCACCATACTTTTTATCACTTTCTGTGATTCAAGAGCCTCCTAAATAGAACAAACACAATTTTAGCCCACATTGATATTATACGATATGATTGAAACAACTAGTACATACGACTCAATTGGATCATATCATAATTCCAGCTCTCGTGTACAGTCACGAGCATAAATACTGCTTGTATCAGAAATATCTCCATGGGACCAACATCGTAATCGCGAAAAAATAATAAGTTGACCCTTACAAAACTTCCAAACCTACTCAACTCAAAAATGTAGGACAGGTGATTTTTTTTTTAGAAAATTGGGTTTTTATCCATAGAAAACTTTGGTCAGTTTGATGGTCTATAGTTCTGTACTGTTTATGAATGCACATTTGATACACACTGTATATACCATGGACAGTTCGGCATTAATATCAGATTTCATGCTTCATTCATTAATATCTACTTTCAAGAAAACATCAAATATAATGTGATCATCTGTTGAATGCATATACAAGTCATAATTCATCATCATCATTTTAGCCGTAAGACGTCCACAGCTAGACATAGGTGTTTGTTACTAAATCACGTAAAAACGGCTGAACGGATTGAGATGATATTTGGCACACAGATTGATTATAACCTGAATTAGCACACAGGATACTTTTATCCCGGTATTCCCATGGGATCAGAGTTATGAGAGTTAATGGTAATATATTTGAGCTCATGACTGTAATTCGTGCATTCAGAAAATTGTTTTATTGAGATTTAGTTAAAGGAGACGGGCATTTCTGGGCCAAAATGTAATAAGTGGAGAAATGGTTTAAAAAAAAGCTTATATTTTTCTATATGAAAATCTGAAAAATCAACTCAATTTACAATCTGGAAAATGAGAAATCCTAAAATTAAGTTAAGGTTCCCAAGTAAATGGAATATCGATTAAATTATAATCGATTATCGTTCATACTATTTAAGAAGATGCCTTCACCAGATGATTAATTCAATTAAAATAATTAAATCTATTAGAAATAACATAATGCACAGCTTAAAACAATTAAATATTTATATAATTAACATAAATTGATCCACGTTTGTTAATCGATTAATGTATGTTTAGTCTGTGCTAACTCTGACATGACATGCATGACATAACGCTGACACTCACTCGTTTCATATCGTTTCCACCCATAGTTTTATTGATGTTTCCTCAACCCCTGCTTTCATCTACGGACTTCGGAGCTACTTTCTTGTATGACCCTTGCCTTGCCACCATACCCAACACGGAGAACCCCGCTTAAACGTTGGACTTGGACTTGTCATTTTGGATTCTACGAACAGCCTACCGATTGGAAAGCGACACCATGGATCGTTGTGTAAATTGTCGCATGGCGATTAATCGCTGTAATACAACAGATCGTCGAGATTTGGATGATGAAATGATATTAGCAGTAATTCGTCAATGGCGTACACCACAATCTGTAAGTACTTACTCACTTCTTATTTACCTCACCAACGTCTACCACACTGGCTTGCAATCTTTACAATATTTTTTCCTTCACCATTATACTAACAAAATAATAATAAAAAATAAAAGGTCAGTGGGTCGTTTTAGGGGCAACATTCTTATTTCTAGTAGCACAATAACAACCTTAGGTCCAATGAGTTATATGTACGTATAAAAAACAAACAAATAAGATCTCATATCAAACGTAAATGGTTGTTTGGTTGTTAGAGAGTAATTCACACTGATTTACATCATAGTATAAACTGTATCACGGTAGGACAGTATTCCTCGCTCATGTGATAACATGTGTGATTATTGGAGACCAACGGCTTAACATGCTTTCCGAGGCACGGAAGGGTCTTGGTATGTAAAGATGGTCACCCATCCACGGACCAACCGCGGCAAGCGTAGCTTAACCTGATCGGTTAAACCGTGCGGCTGTTATTACTTAGCCACCAACCCTTCTATAAATACTTTTATAATGATTAAGAATAGAGAGAATAGTAAAGAATAGCACCATCCTATTTCTTCCTGTGGATGTCGTAAGAGGCGACTAAGGGACTTAGAATTGGCAACAGCGTTCTCTATGCATTTTGCGACCACACTGCGATCGCCAACCCGCCTGCTAAGCGTTGCGATTATGGCAAACCCCCCCGAATCGGGGAAGACTTATGACCAGCAGTGGACGTCTTCCGGCTAAAATGATGATGAATTATAATAATATTCTTTATATTTAACACCTCAACTGTATTTTAAAGAATGAGAATCGAACTTCAAAAATCAGCTGTTAAGTGTAGTTTGTTACGTAACCTCACTTTTCCTAAATCTTATTTAACTCTGTTCTCAGATTGCCAAAACCTGCAAAATTTTCAGTGATTATTTAATAATATAGTACCTATCAATAGACACCAATTTCATCTTTTTACATCCAGGCCCAAGATTGTATGAAAGCGTATCCGTCTCCTTTTCCTAGTTGTTTGGATCATTTTGAAACATTTCAAGGCCAATTATCTTAATTAAAAATGTTCAAAATCTAATCTCAGTTTCATCTCGGAAACAACCAAACGTCAAAAATGTATGGAAACAAAGAATTTTTGACAGATTGAGACTGAGATCTGACTGTCACCATCATCATCATTTCAGCCGAAAGACGTCCTCTGCTTGACACAGGCCTCCCCTAAGCACTGCCATTTCAACCGATTCTGTGCTTCTCGCATCCAGCGTCGATCTGACTGTGAACGTTCTTAAAATTACGAGAATTGCCCCTCTGGGCAGATGACTAGAGAATATGAATTGTAGATACCATGAATTGTATAGATATACATTCGAAGCGTTCTTCATGTTAATGATCTCTGACCTGTTCGAGCGAGCGCAGCCTGGCAGCCCGCCAGGCGGCGCGTCTCGCGGCTCTGGTGGCCGCGTCCTCCACCTCACCGTCGCGGCCGGCTCGTCTGCGTTGCGACTTCGCTGACGGACTCACGCCTCCAGACACACTACGATAAAACGAAAGAAAAATGATGACATCAGTTTTCCACGTTAAGTCGTTGGTCCAGGCTGTCATTCATTGATATTAAGTTTGTTTTATTACTATTTGACAGTCGTTACGTGTCGTCCGACGTTCGAACATCTGACAACCAGTCTTAAGCATCAACCTCAGGGTACTCCAGTCACTGGATTGTGGGGGTCAGATATGCAGTTGTTCCATGTAAAATACTGGTATTCAGCTGCATCCGATTAGAATGGAATCCAACTCCAACTTCGATGGGAAAAGGCTAAACAGGTGAAGATATTCCACTCCGTGCAGTTTTATATACAGAATCTTCCTAATTCTTGTCAGCCGAAGAAACGTTGGCCGCACCGACATATCGGCGCGGCCACCGTTTCGGACAATAATGTATACCTGCCTTCTAACGATGTCTCGCCGTTTGTAATAATTATACGGGTGTAAAAAGACGCTTGACAAAGCCTCAAGAGTTATTGTGATATTTTTTTTATACTGGACCATAAATAGGGAACCTTCTGGTTATGCAGATATTGAATAACAAAGTTCATATTAAAAAAAAATGTACCGAAATAGTCCCAGCAAACAGAGTTACTAAAGTTTGATGTACTTAATACGTAGATTTTTAAACCCTGTATTTTGTCACTAGAGTAATTCTAAAAAATGAAACAAGCGTGGCGGTAGACCGCGCAGCAAACAATGCCGTACATACCTATGGCCATTCTCATAAGGTTCGTCGTCGGAATGTGAGCTATATCCACTCTGCCGGTCCTCGCCTGGGGACCACGAGCCGAGCTCTGATCGCGACAGAGATGCCATCTTCCTTTCCTCTTCTTGCTTCAATTTCTCCACCTCATCCGCTGATAGGAATGTGAAAACTTTTTCTGGAAATGGCATATTAATCAGTAATTAATAAATAAATAAATAAATAAAATAAAATAAAAATACTTTATTTCAGACATGAATAGTCCATAGGTTAGTTAGTGATGGTAGTAACAGAACGTACTTAAAGCTTATATTAGTATTGTTAGTAAGGACACAAAATACAATTAAATTGACTGAACCCGCCTTCAAGGCTCCGTGTGGAAATCTTCATAAGTATGTCAAAGGCAAGTGAGTGATGACATTACTTACTTATATATACCTATAGCTACTTCCACCCAGTGCCGTTGTATAGGACAGTCTGGCCTGTTAGCAATCATATTCAGGATGCCGTTCCGAGTGTTACGCAAGCGATGTAGCAAGGATGCCGCTTTTTTACGCATGATAGCGTGAAAACCATCTGCGTGAGCTTCGGCAAACATGCCCGAAGCACTACAACGCCGCGGCAGTCGCAACAGCATCCTGAAGGCGTTGTTAAATTGAACGCGCAGGACGTTGTAGGCTCGGCTTGTATATGACACCCACAGGCCGCTCGAATAAAAGGACTGACAGAACGCTTTAAACAGGGTAAGTTTAACGTCTGTCGTGCAGCGAGCATATTTCTCTTAACCGCCAACGCCCTGCGCTCCCTCTCTATATCGCTGTCATCGCGTAGGTCACTAGTGACAATGTTGCCTAAATACTTAAACTTGTCAACCACGTTTAGTACCACGCCATTGAGATATACCGGAGGTACACGGCGGGGTTGTTGTTTTTGTGTTTTAAACACCAGAATCTCACTCTTTTTAGAGTTGTATTTAAGGCCGTGCACCTCAGCATACGTCTCGCAGATCCAGAGGCGTAGCGTGCCCTGGCGGGGCCCCGTATAAAAATTTGTTTGGGGGCCCTTATGAAGGGTAACGATTTCTCACAATAGGAAAAAAAAAATGTTTGCATAAAATTAAAAGAAATATTTATTCATCATAATTGTCTATCTGTCACTTTTTCCAAAACTTTTATAAACAATTCAAATTAAATAACTCTCCTTGCTTTTTTTTCGGCAAACTGGAGATAATACATAATTCTACTGTTATCCAATTTTAATAAGTTATTTTACCAAGTGTGTATATTTTTAAAAACGAGAAAACAAAAAAAATAAGCGTTTGATACATGAAATGAGCCGCCCAGTAATAGAGATTAGAGCACCATAATAGATAAAAAGATCGGCTATTTTATGAGTGCGTCTGCTTCGAATGTTTTCCGTGTGTTTCTTATTGTGCAAAATTGTCAAGTTTTGTTATCTGTGCAGGACGACTTTACTAGAGCGGAGATGAGTTTATTATTGACTTAGGTGATTCGGATGACTGTTCGTCTTTGCCAATGCAATCTGACAACGAATTAGACTAAAATGATTTTTATGAATTGTTGTGTTTTTCTTTTTACATCCATAATCTTTATTAGAAATTATTTATAACTAACCAGATCTATTTAAAAAAAATCGATTAATGTTCAATTGCAATACTTCTCGATTTTCGCTAATAGTCGCAAAGAGACCTCACTATTTAAGTCATTTGACTAAATGTCACTGTCCCATCCTATGTGAAAAAGACCATATACGGGGAAATCCCGCAGCCCGCGATTGCCGATGTAGGGTTTTGCCAACTTTGGAACGCACGCTTTACGCGGGAAAAAAGAAATTGCTTTTTGTGACTTTTGTCATTTCTGAAATTAAAAAAAAATTGGGAAGTTTTTATGAATTTTTGCTTACGCACGTTGGGGGCCCCCGTGGCCCGGGGCCCCGTATAATTGATACGGCAGATACGGCGGTAGCTACGCCCCTGCGCAGATCGATAGCAGCTCTCTCAGCCTACTTATCGATGGACTGAGCAGGACCATGTCGTCCGCGTAACTTAAGTTATTGACACAAGTGCCGTCTATGATGATTAATGAGAAGATCATTGGTGAACAATCTATCTATCTTCTAGTTCATTATTTTAGTAAATTAGTACGTTACGTAGCGTGTGGTATTATTTTTGAATGCAACACATTAGTTAAAAAAAAATTGGATAGTCACGCTTTGTGTGTTCTAGTTATTTCTAACTAAACAAATTTTCCTACATATCATGAACATAAATTGGTATAGGTTATAAAACTGCAAAACATTTTAAATAATAAATATTATTATTACCTGGCTTGGGCGAAGGTTTGTGACTTTCTTCCATAGCATTTTCGAAGAACCTCTTCTTATCGCTGACAGACGCTTTCACAAAATTACCAGAATGAGGTGGGGAAGCCTGAGGACATTTGGTTTGATTAGCTAAACTCACTACAAACAACACGCACATTAAATAAAAATAAAAAAATGAGTTAAAAAGCTTATGATATTTACAAGCATTGGAATTCCCTTCTCCAGCCTTCACACCCATGCAGTCAATGTTTTAATAATAAATAATAAAATAAGGTTATTGCGGTTAGTAAATCAAACATGCAAAATATAAGTAATTGCAAGTTAAAAACAATAATTCAATGGGGGTAAGTAACAAAATGGGATATGGAGGGATGACAGACTGTGTGGTTTTTAGTCAAAAATCCAGGTTGGGTTGTCGACGAACACAATCAAAAGAAGCTGAGTGTGTGTGTGCGAGGATAAGATTCCGTATATTGATGTTTACCTCGCCGATGGCGAAGGATTTGATTTTGCTGCTCCATGCGGGTTTCAGGGCAGATGCGGGCGTAGGGCTCCCTTCCCTCAAGGGATCCGAACTGTTCGACATTCTATCGGTTTCGGCCACTGTCGTCACCTCACCGAAACGAACTCTTCTCTCTGATTGAACACTTTTAGGCGCATCATCGTTATTAGTGGGAACTGATGAAGTGATGTTTGCATTTATATCTTGTCCTAAAGTACTGACTAGAGCGGTATGTGATTTGTGATTTAAGAAACCAGTTTGATTAGATGAACATACAGGGACTGTGCATGTGTATGGATTGTATGTTCCAGCTACAGTCGTTAGGGATGGGTAAGGGTTGATTGGAGGGTACGTGTTAGAGTGAACCATACCCGGCGTACTATTATCTGATCTCAAATCACGTAATGAACGGTGCACGGGTACATACATTGTCCGTTGATCGATATAAGTTTGATCTGGATGTAAACTACATGGAGAGTTAGGGACATGTGATACACAAGGTAGAGTTTTATATTGTGCGTGTAGCAATGCAGGGGCATCGGGTTCTCCACTAGGACTTACAGAAAGTTCTTTATAATATTCATTATTGGCTACAGGAAGTTCTGTTGTACGGAAGACTTGACTTGAAGGCACTGCTGATACAATAACCGAGCGAAATGGTGCGTCAGACACGACCGGCCCCGAAACCAAGTTAGGAAAGGCGTCGTAATTTACAAGGGGAGGAACTTCGGTTTCAGGAGAATTTGTGGAATTTGAGGACTGCATGGATGTTTCGGCAACCGCAGGCTCAGGCAGCAAAATCCGTTCCGGAATTACGGTGATAGGTGGTAGACTTGCCTCAATATCTTCATCTTCAATTAATTCACTATCACTAACGTATGTGTCGAACAAAGGCGGAGGCGGGATGATGAGGTCGGCGTGAAGCACCCGACTCGCTTTAGGGACCGGTCTCGAGACTCCCAATGCGGTAGTCGTTTGGTTTCGGATTAGTAAGGAGCTGAACCCCTCGCATGCATCGTTAGTGTCAATGGTCGGAGGCCCCGTTCGTTCGTCATCATGCTCGTCATGCAATGAGTATCGGAATATGTTCGTATCGTTCGTCGATAAGGGGTAATGTTCAGGTTCATCCATCGGTTCTTGTGTGAAACTAACTCGCTTCGTGTGCGGTTTGCGAGGCACTTGAGGTTTGTGTTTGGCGGGAGACGCAGGGGTCGCAGGGGTTGCCGGGGTAGCGGGGGGCGCGGGCGGGGGCCCGCTGGGGCGCTGCAGGCGCGCGGCGGGCGAGGCGGGCGGGGGGGGCGGTGCGGAGGGGGGCGGCGTCCGCGCCTGCTGCTGCGCGAACACCGCGAGCGGCGAGGGGGGCGCCGCTTGCGAACTAGACGACTAACCAAACCAACAAAATATACTGCACCACTCGGTACATACGCAACTCATTACTTTGGCTACATAAAAGAAAGACCAAAACAAAATGCTACATACTCGAGCGTAATCACGAATTGAGCCAAATATAATATTTTTTTTATTTCATACATCGAACAATAGCGAAGCTACTTGCACGAAAATATGAATACGAAAATCATGAATAATTAACTAATATCATTCTTTTGCGTAAAACCCAAAAACCTATTTCAGCAACGAACAAAAATCTTCCAAAATAAATGTCATTAAAAACATGCTAACATAAAAACAAAACAAAACATCATTTGAAACATCATGTATTTTAATGCAACACTAAACATAACGTCAATTAGAATAATTTTGTACATTCAAAAGTAAATAAAGTAAACGCACAATAGTTTTATCAAATATAAAATAATTGGCAGTTGAAATTTGGCCAAAACCTTAACGATAAGTCTTACATAATTTGAATCAATTAATTGAGAATTTATTAAAAAATATCTGAAAGACAATTCTTGTAATTTTAAAAACGTTCGCAATCTGAATTCAGTCTTCGATTTGTCAAAAATTTATATTTTTTACAAGTTTTTGACATTTGAATGGCGCCGAGATGAGACTGAACAGATTTTAAACGTTTTCAATTTTGACAATTGCCCTTCAGATAGTCAACAATGTTCCGAACCATGAGAAAAAAAAACAACACTGTCAAAAAGTTGGAACCGAAGTATACAATGTGGCAATATCGATTCGCAAACTGTAATCATGAATTCAGCACAAAATCCTGAACCTTTATATATTTCTCGTAGGTTATAAAAAGAAACTTCGATTTCGAAAAATATTCAATGCGGAAGGGTGGAGGGGTTATAGAAGCATCTACTGAATCCATGGTGTTACTATGGTTGCGCGTCGGTGTGCCACCCTTTATAAATATTTCAAAATGTTAGTACGACGTTACTTTGTCGTGTCTTAGATAAATTTATAGAACGGTTCTAGTTAGACAAACAGGGATGAACAGGTATATAAAATTGGTCTCTTGGATTGAAGATTACATAGAATACCAAGTGCTACAAATATGATATCAGTAATTAGATGTAAGTTATAAAATGTTGTTATAGGATAAATATTGTACTACATAGGTATTATAATGATATAAATTGGTCGTATCGGACTGATTAATACTGTAAAAAGTTGAGTAAATGCATAGTTTGCCAAATTCGAAACTTTTTTTATGAAAAATTTCGAGTGGATAATATAGTAAGGTAGGTTGTATAATTATATGATATTAAATATACAAAGGCAATAGGTGGGTTATGTCACAAACAATTATATGGTTAGGTTGTATAGAGATGTCCATATTTCATGGATGGATAGTAACACTCGTTTTGAAAAACATGCTATGCTGGATTTCAGCAGTTCAAATTATAGTATTGTTTGACACGTATTTCATGTTATCTTAACTACATATACCCTTCTCCTTACTTACTAAATACAATGATAAATTTTGCTATTATATACATTTACCACTTCATATTAAATGATTTTCCATAATGAACCTTTTCATCTTTTACATGTAGTTGATTACATAATGTTAAACAGCGCGAAGATAGAACGACATATAGCAAAAGTATGTTTGGATATCTATTCTCAAAACATCATTGTAAAGCACGGACATAAAAGATCATCAATGCAACTAAATAGCATTGCATTGGAAAATATAATAGCTATTCTGAATTAAAAACATTTATTTAATTTATTATATTTTAACACTCATTATACTGGTTACCCAAAATTATAATTGCGTAATTATTATATTTCATTTAGATTTTCCGTTAACACAGTTCACAGTTAAATTAACATTAGATAAATATGTTTACTGGACATAATATTGGGTGTATCAGTTACGTTCATTGAACATAATTTATTTACATAATGTTTGGACAGAAGTTAAGAGTGCCGTACTATGTGTTTTCTTCCTTTTCCTCAATGGATGCATTCTGCAATGGACGTAATACGCTTTGTCATTAATTTAATTTATAAACTGCACCAGTTAGGGTCGTCCTCTAGGCAGAACCCATTTACAAGCTAACACATGACGACATTGAGCTAAGCTACAGTAAATTAAAATAAGAACTGAACAACATCGTCTTGCTATAAAGTATATACTAATAGTACTAGGGTACACTTAGAAGTTCTATTACATATCCATTAATGATTACGTAGACTTCCCAACAGAGAGAACTCCAAGAAATTGAGGATACATGCAAAACAGTCCTTTAAAGTCAATATCAATGCTGTAATAATACGTTTACAGACAATAGACAGAAAGTTCGCCATCAAGAGATAGGTGTACTGAAGTTTTCTGTAAAGTGCCACCGTTCCATTTCATCACAACCAACTACATATAAAGGGCTTATGTAGATATACTAAACAACATTTATTTTGGAAGACAAGGAGTTAAACATACGAATAGTATACTTAAAGTACTCAATACGAATATTTTCATGCAAGCAATATTTATACTACAAAATATACATAGTGCATGCTATCATTTCAAAGTCAGGAAGATGCTAACCGTGCAAAAAAGTTATACAGCAGAATTGTTTCGGCCTTATATACGATAAAGTTATTCATAATAGTATAATACAAAGCTAAATCTTATTTATCATGCTGTAATAGAAACTTTCCAATTATCAAAATATCAAGCTTAAAATGTTCAAGAAATAATTGTTAATATCAACTTGGAAAATGCAATATAGACTACATGCATACAAATTAAAGGTATTTACAGTTGGACACAGAAGAAGATAAGAAATGATCATATAATATTATAAATTTAAATTAAAGTTTATTAAAATGACAAAATCTTTATCACTGACCACCTATCTTATTCTGTGACCGTCTGTGGGGTTGTAGATTTATTCAGGGGATTGTTCAAACAGATAAATGTGACTAATAGTTAATAATATTGTGAAATAATGTTCGACCTATTAGGCGCATTTTTCCAAAAATTCAGTCATTTAATTTTTCTGGCAGTTTTTGATAGAGCAAATCTTTAAATTATACACTAGTCAAGTAGCCTTTATTTAAATTATAATATGATAGCTTTTATTAAAAAGAGCAGTTTAGCTTGTATTCAAAAGGGTTTTATATCTGTATGTACAGTTTTGCACTGACCTGAGGTTGGAGTGTGTGTTTAGACATTACAACGGTGGTCGTCTTATGTTGCAGTTCGGGCGATATCGGCGGCGCGGGCTCGAGAGCCATGCTCTCTACGGCGTGAACGATATCTAGCACCTGAAACGAAGTCACAACACTTACAATAGTGCTCCTAGATCTGTTTTTCTTTTTCTGTTATGCCAATTTATTTGGGGCCGAGCAAATACTTCTTAATTAAATAAATTCAATTTAATTTAATTCATATTAATTACAATAAATTACAATCATTACATTATAATAATCCATACTTATAGGTATATATTATTATATTTTATTTAATTATAATTTTTAAATACCTAATATACTATGAATAGGACTACACAACAGAAACACTGGATCAAGACCGCACCACTCGTACATGTAATTTTGTCCAGTGTTCCATGAAGGAGCAGTCCACATTCATTCTCCCTGCAATAAGTTGCAGGAAGCTGTTGGGGCTGCCCCGTATGTGGCGCATAAGAGACGCTATTCTTTTGCGATGTATCGCTTGAACACCATCCACTTGAGCGTCTGCAAACATACCTGATGCGCTACAAAAGCGTGGCAACCCCATCAACATCCGGAACGCGTTATTGTATTGGACACGCAGGGCACTGTAAGTCTTCTGCGTATGCTTCACCCATAGGCCGCACGTATAAAAAGACTGACAGTATGCCTTAAATAAAGTTACTTTTACATGTGCAGTGCAGCGTGCAAACCTACGGGCCAGCATATTAGCTCTGACTGACAATGCCCTGCGTTCCCTTTCAATATCCACATCATCTGTGAGGGCCTCGGTGACCCAGTGGCCCAGGTACTTAAACTGCGCCACTCTTTTGAGAACACTGTCGTCCAAAGTGACCTCAAGTACGGTGTCATAGCTCTTCAATTACTCGTCATCTTTGTACTTGTAGTTACTCCATGTTCAAGCACAAACACGCAAAGTGATAGATGATCGGCTCCCAGTCGCAAAAGTATTCGTTTGGGGTAATAGCAAAAGGACTCCCCGTCCTGTTGCTACTAGCCCAAACGAATGCTTTACGATTACTGATCGCTAACTCAAATATGTTTAATTCATTCATTCGCTGCACCTCGCTGTCAGCATAAAACTGATACACTCCGTTCACATTAGTTTTACCTGTGATTCTGTGTCACTGTCAAAATCTAAAGTGATGTTTGTTCTCGTGACTATAGTCAATATCACAGTGATCTTTATTCTCATTACAATATGGTTGCTGTTGGAGTGCTGCTATCGCTACTGTCAGGGGTTAAATCCCTTTTCTAGCCATATCATCTTCGACATTATTTTAAATGCCCAAATCGAAATCCATGAAAGAAGATTGAGTTCCAATGAAACCATAAAGATGCTTGTATATTTGTGTAAGTTGTCCTTTTTTAAAGAATATTGAGTATCAACGAAATAGCTGCAAATATACTTAACTAATGCCACACAAAAAAAATCACATGATAAAATTCAAGAAATCATAGAATGGAGTTAAATTACAATTGAGACTAACCTTTTCGGGTGTAGATTTTTCCCTCATTTCTGCGACTTGTTTCTCGTGTTCAAACTCAACCAGGTCCTGTTGGAATTGTTGCTCCTGTGGTAACCAAATTCGTCATTTAATTTTTAAATAAATACGTAACGTGGTCCTTTCACTCCTTATAACTGCACTGTTGTTAATCAAATATATTGAAAAAGGATTTTTATTGCAGTTGGAATTCCAGAACTGTTGCTTATTACTCAGCCTCTCATTTGACTGGCCTGTTAGTCTAGTGGTTAGTGACCCTGACTGCAAAGACTGAGGTCGTGGGTTCGATTCCCACTCAGGACAAATCTTTGTGTGAAGAGCACAATCATTTGTTCTGTGTCTGGGTGTATTTTATCTATAATATGTATGTATTTAAAAATATATAAGTATATTTATCAGTTGTCTGGTTACCATAGTACAGGCTCTGCCTAGTTTGGGACCAGATAACAGTGTGTTGGTTGTCCAAAGATATTTATTTATTTAGATATTTACTGTTTAGGCAGAGACATTAGACGCTTATCAGTTTTTTTTTAATACTAGCTTACACTGTCCCACTGTTGAGCAGTGGCCTCCCTCAAATCCCTACAGGCATCGTTTCACAGATTAAGTAAGAGAAAAAAAAAGCATAGAATAGATCGTATGAAGGTTTTCAGCCTGCTCTTGCCCACGTTACTGGATGTTTAGGAATTGTTTAATTTTAATTCTGAGAAAATACAGTGTCCTAAACGATATACTTGAAATTCAAAGCTTGATGTAGCTTGTGTTCGAGCTTATATAAACGAAGAAAAAACGAAAAACCATGCTACAAATTCAAATGCAACAAAACAAATATAAGGAAGCGCATAATATACTGACCTGTTGCTGTTGGTGCAATGTACTATCATCTCTGTCCAGGCTTGACGTTGAGTGAGACAGAGAGCCGCCTGTTTCCGCCGTCCCGCTCTCGCTACCAGTCTGTGCAAACATTCGTTTCGTCTATCTCTTTCTAACAAGCACTCGCCAAAACGGACTCGCAAAAATGGTTGTGAAAGACAAAACACACTCAAGAGCGTGCCATATGAAAAGTTTCAGAAAATAATTGAGTCCAAGTGTGTATTTATAAAAGCGTGAATTTTGGAAGCATTGTAAAAGCTGATATTTATTTGATAATAGAAAATCCTTATTCGTTTGACTGAATTGTGTGGGAAAAAAAAAAACAATAAATATACAGCACTCGACAGAAATATTTGCAACTTTTAGGCCACGTTCTACTTCTCAGTCACGAATTGACATTCGCACGCCGGCTGACTTTGTGGACTCTACAAATATTTCCGCCGAGTTTTAAGAATAAATGATGATCTTACAGTGATCTTCTCCGGCCTGGTGTATCCGTTGCATACAACGAGGTGTAGTGGCGCATTGGTGGCAGATCGTAGGGCGTTCACGGCTTCGTTGTGCGTCGCGCCGAGTAGCGACACACCGTTCACTTCTAATAGACGCATGCCAACCTGTCATGATGAAAACATTTTGTTTTAAGACTACGCATCGTATTTGTATGGACTCCTTACATAAAACATAATTTGTTTGTGTTCTTAAAAACTAGATGAAATCAGTTTTTACATGTGTGTGTGTAAAGGACGTAGGTGTATTGTACCCACCTTCAGTCTACCGTCTCTCCTGGCGGCTCCACCGCTATTTATCTTCGATATGAAGACACCCTCATCATTAGGATCGTTAGGGTTGCCACGCTGACCGTTCAAACCGCCCTTTATATGCATTCCTAGCTTCTCACCTTCTTGTTTGATTATGGTTAGATCCTGGAGAGTAAACAAAGTTGAAATCGCAGGAAAACAAACAATAAAAAAAATCTATAGGCATCGTTCAAAATATTAAAAGCTAAAAATTGAGTACCTGATTAGAAAGTTTGCTAATTCAATCGGGTAAATTGAACAACTACATACACAAACACTTGTAACATGCAAAGCCACAACACAATACCTCATGCACTCAAAGTAACAGAAGCTTTCATACTAAATATTTACAAAAACATTCTAGATAATAAAAAAACCTAGCACATGACAGACAAATTTGTAAAGGGTGTAAATTTCAGAGTAATTGGCATGACAATAGAAAGAGCTATAAGCAAAAAGGTTTCATACTTAAGATGAAAAGTCGCGTTCTAATAAGGAAAAGCTGTATTACGAAATAACCATTCCGAATACGACGATAGCTGGGCACACGGACTGACTGGATGAGGGGTTGGAGACTGACATATATATTTGGTAAAGTAACACACATAAGTTCGAGATCGCCGAGCGACGTTCACACTTACAGTTGCGTCAACAATCTCAACTTGTATGAGACCCTGAACGTGTGGCGATGGCCGTGTTGCGAACGTGTGGAACAAAACAATTATTTGCGTTTTATAACGACAAAATAAAACTCGTATCAATGTACTGTTCAAGACTCAAAAGATTTCGTCACTGAACAAGAAACACGCTGGTAGATAAGCGACAGAATTCTTAGCAAAGACATACTAGATGCTTTTGTCAGTATAAATGTTGAACAATCATGTGCATCAATGCATAAGCGTTATGCATACTTTTTATTATTGTATACCGCCAAATGTCTACTGTAAGCGACAATACTCAAATCATTCTACTCGTGAATTCACATTATGCTTTCAACTTCTCACCATTATATCCACAAATTCGGTTACTTGCATAACATGCAAAACATTGCGCGCTTACGTATGTGTTTGTATGTACACACAGATTACGAATATTCATAACAAGACATACCCCATGGTGGGGACTGTATTTTATCAAATTCAGAGTATTTGTCACAATGAAATGTTTCTTCAATTTCTTGTATATCATTTGAGTTACTGTGTGACACAGGATTGTACAAAAACTATTGACAAACGCAAAATTGATGACAAATATTAACTAAGTATTTCTAAAGAATAATTTGCTGAATTATAATACTTATTTATTCCCTTGTTTCAGATATTTTAATAATTCAAATGAAGTAATAGTAAATCTTTTTGGTTTTGAATCGTGTCTTTTACAGAAGAAATCGTTAAAACTTTATGTTTGTATTTCGTAATCATAATACTTTTAAAAATTACAATAAATCAATCAAGAAATTATTCAATCCTATGTCACGGTGTTTTGTGTGGTGTGATGACGTTACAAACCTGGAATCCATTCGGCAGAGGGTCGTGTCGCACGGTGAGCGAGAGTGTAGCGCCCGGTTGCAGCAACAGTTGCACGGCGTCGCGATGTGTTGCGCCTGGCAGTTCTACTCCGTTGACTTTCAGTAGACGGTCGCCCATGCGCAACTTGCCTGAACGAGCGGCCACTCCACCAGGTACCACCTGGTTATGGTCATCAGAAATCTTATTCAAACTTTTGTTTTACAAGAGGAGACCAACGACTTTTTTGCATCGATATTCTCGCCTCTCATGGTATAACCGAGGATTTATGTACATATGTGGCCAAGGCCAAGTCCCTCCCAACTAACAGTTATGTTACAATTTCGAAACAAAATTCTCTATACTAGTATTATACAAAATATAGAAATCAAAAGATGTTGAATAAGTATCGTAAACTGAACTTTATGACTAGGTCTTAAAGTTGTTTTTGTAATAAAACTCATATTTATCACACAACGAACGTAGATTGCATTTCATATCTTAAGTAGGTTTCAACAACACTTACATGCGATATAAATATTCCGGGTTCCTTCCCACCGAAGGGCACACAAGAGTGATCGGTTCCACCGATAATACTGAATCCAAGAGATCCTCCTTCTTTGAGTAAGGTGACTTCCTGCAACAAAAAGAACACAATGTTTAATATTTCCATTTAGTTGCGATTGTTGTTCTGCTTCACTTTATTACTGGCCTTCGTAGACCACTATATAGTTAAGATAACATTCCAAACCTTTCGATGACATAATATGTGTTTGTATTACAAAATAACTTCGCCGGATAGTAGCTCTCTATCCGAGAAATTATGTTTGTTCATTACTAATCATATAGGAATGTTATCTTATATTATTGCTCTGTTTTTCGATGGTTTAAATGCCATGCGTATTTGTCTACGCGCACATGTTGCGTGACTGCCACCAAGTGTTTCCCAACATTGGTAATTTTAGTAGTACATGTATATATGTATAATGTGAGCACAACGCATCTTGAACAAACTCGTGAGCACGCCTAATTCATGAATGACCCAAAACTCACTCATATAAGAAGTAATATGGATCACATACTGCGCTCATACTACGTGCTAACTACGAAGATTGAAAGGTGGTATGCAATGATATCATGCAGTGTTTGCCCAATTTTGATTACACGACTTAACATAATGATTTAGCTGTTTACTGTCCGCGGTAAAAGGGAAATACGCATGTTATATTATTTAATTCTTCTTGTTTATATTTCAAAGCATTTAAAGTCACAACGTCTATTATTCTGAACATCTATACCTCTTCTGCTAGACCATTTAGTTATGTGGATCGAAATTGTGAGCATCTAGCTGTGCCAATTCTGTAAGGGATTTCTACAGAGGCAGTTATGGCTTAATCAGCCCCTGTAAGAGGCTAAACGATAAGTCATTTTAATTTCGGAATTAACTCACGGTTTCTATTCTTCTTTTATTTAAAAAGATTAAACATATTTTATCATAATTTTTTCATAATTTGTCTACCCATATCATGTCCTGGCTCCGGGTAATCTGGGCACTCAGGTCGTTATCTAGTAACGTAACTTTGCACGTACTTTGTTGGCTAAGATTTATTCCTGTTACTGTCGCACAACTGCCGAACTACAAGTGCAAGAGAGAGATTGAACATGTCCAAGCCGGACATGGTGTTGACTGGTCCTTAGTATGTGTTTTGAATGAAAATTATCAGATGATGATAAAAAATGAATAAGCGAAGGATATTAAATCCTATTAAATAATATTCGTTACCTCTTCTTACAGTGCTACCGCTGTAGGAAGACGATCATTTGGATATTACAATTTTACATCTTTGAGACAAGTTATGTTTTTATTCTGTGATGTCTCCGCATGTGCCTGTACCCATATGTGGCTATTTTGACTCACACAATTATAAATATCATTTTTATCTCAACGTCATTCCACTCCATTTCAATTTGAATGGTGTTTAACTTTAAATACAAACTTAACTGAGTCTAATGATCATTGGCTTTAAACACCGATGGCCCAGTCTTCCATTATAGCTTAACAGTGGTGGCAAACCATGTCAAAAATACAACATACGCATTTTCCCTTTCACAAGTTTAATCATATCCGAAATTGGTTCACGAGAAAGTAGATGTGAAAGAACTGACAGTCAGGTTAAACTCTAATTGTGTTATAGAGGATTATGATTGAAAACTGAGCTACGTTACCAACATTACTTAGTTTTCAATGACAAGGAACTATGTCGGCTTAATCCATTTCATACCAGAAAACGTGCATATTACCTTTCACCTGTTTCTAAAAATACTTTTTTCTTTTCTTATAATGAAAAAGTGACGGTACTTCCACCACTTCTGTAGAGAACATGGACTTCGCAAACTCTGGCTGAAAAATTGCCATTTCGAAACCGTGGCCTCATATAAATGAGTTGTAACTTGTAAGTTGTTGTCGTCGATTCGGCGTTCTTACTTCGATGATGAGCGGTTCCACGAGTTGGTTGTCGGTGATGCGGGTGACGGTGGTCTCGGTGAAGGTGGACTTGGTGATGGTCTCGGTGACGCGGCCGAGCGCGGCGGGCGGCGGCGGCAGCACGACGGCGGGCGCGCGCTCCACCGTGACGCGCACGCCGCGCTCGGGCGGCTCGTGCGCCGGCCGGGGCCTAGCGCCGCCCAGGAAGTGCGCCGGGATCATCGCTTGGAAGTCCTCGTTGGTAATCGGCCGCGACGGCTGCGCGTTTAACACGTTCACATCGAATCAGTCTTAATTTATTAGTGCAGGAAAAGGAGTAGGTTCGGCCATGGTAGCGTATCATTTTTAAGATGCCTAAATAAGTTTTGAAAATAATTTATACGTAAGCAAAGTAACACAAGCCTCGCTTTAAAGAGAAAAAAAAAAAAACACATGGAAATCAATTGCAGCTTTATGTTTAACTCCAGCAAAACTTGAAAGTATCGAACACAAAAATTAACCCCTAATTGAAACACCAGGACTAATCCTCTTGCCTACAAACTTTACTACGGCTGTTCGCATGTCTACTAAAATCTTCTTCATTCTAATCGGTCAACGCGACAGTTTTCACTTCGCAATCCTGTTTAGAGAAGTGAAGAAGCATTTTCTACCCTGACGAACGTAACTCACAAAGGATGGCAATTCAAGACATAATAATATTAGAGGGTTACTAAGGAGTTTATAGGCCTTCAGTTTATGATTTCGAATGTGAATGAAATATTATGATACCATTCGCATCAAGAATCCAATATGACGGCTTGTATTGGTTGATTTTTGAAAATTTCAAGCCGAAACTAAACTCAATTTAAATCAAATAAATCATAATTCATGAAAAGTCTAGTGCATATTAGCTCAATTTTTTGTCAATTTCGTATTTTTTTTTACTCCAGCCAAATGTAGGAATAACTGTTGCAGGAGTACAAAAACACGGTCGCTTTATTTGACTGTCAAGCTTTATTGTCAAGTGTTTTCTCTATGCAGCGTGTCTAAATATAAGTATTTAGCCTTCTTGTACCACAAATCACTAAATGCATTGAATCGCAAGGATAGTCCGCGAAATTCAAAGGAGGTTGGCCACCGGACTATGGGTTTCTGCCCTGAAGCCCAATAGTTATAAAATATATAATAATAGCTTTTCAAGTAGAACTTTTGTTACTTACACGACATTTGCCAATGGTTAGTCAAATCGACTTAATTAATAAACAATTTGAATGACCGAAATTGATGATAACTTGGACACCGTAGATAAGGATTTCTTGGCGCCCGGTAGCCATAACATATACACTAATGGATAAAGCTTTTAAAGGAAAATCTTTGCTACTAACATGACTTTGCCAATTGCTAGTCAATTCGGAGTTAATGACCTAAATAGGTGACAACTTGGATACCGTAAGCAGTTCTTGGCACCCAATAGCCATAACATATACACTAATTGGATAGAGTTTCCAAGGAGAACCTTTGCTACTAACATGACTTTTGGCAATTGTTAGTCAATTCGGAGTTAATTACCAAAATAGGTGTTCCCTATTTGCGCATAGAAGTTTAGGAATTTTCTTGGTACCCAACCCAATTGCAATAAGGGATATATTACCAGGTAACGTTTTTTTAAGAGAAACGTTTGTTACTAAAAACGAATTTGGTAGGGAAGGCAATCCGATAAGACTTGGGGGGTCAGGAAAAATAAAATATGACATAATTATACACTGCACTGCAAAAAAAAAAAAAACGAGCATTTATCTCCCTTTCTTACGTTTTTTGCAATTTGTAGGTCAGTATCTGGTCGTTGTATCTTTACATAGTAGAAAACAAAGTCTCTTCCCGCGTCGGTACGCTTAGATCTTTTAAACTAAGCAACGGATTTTAATGCGGTTTTCATCAATGGGCAGAGTGATTCAAGAGGAAGGTATATGTATGATAAAGGGAATAATCGCGGGCGAAGCGTTTGACAAAAGCTACAAACCACTTTTCATGAAAACTTGATGACTTTTTCATGAAATAGTGATTCAATGGAATTCACTGACAATACAGCCTGACGCTGACCTGCAAATTGCAAAAAACCTGACGCGGGCTACCTTAGTGCATCTTTCTTAACGTTTAACATAGTTTAAGTATAATTCTGTCTCAATCGTCTATGAGACGAATTGATTGAGACCGATGTTTGATGATGAAAGCATTGTGATGTGTGCTGCAAGCGGGCGTTTAGTTCTGTCTATAGGTTTAGTATTTTCGAGTTTTTTTAATACTTTCACCTCATACTAGTTTAGTTTGGAACGGAATCAGGTCCAATATTTTATCTAACTACAATAATTTTACTAGAAAATTTTAAGCCAAGGATGTGCGAGAAAACTGAATCTTCACTGGTTTTTTTATTTTTATTATTGCATGGGTGTTCTAATATTGATCTTTTATCAGCACTATGTGTGACCAGCTTTCTGTACCTAAAAAATATATGTTCCTCTGTTCATATTTCTCGAAGCTAGCTAAATATGTGTTTTTAAGAAGAGGCTTGTAGTTCTCTGACAAACATAACTATCCAATGCATAAAGAAATTCAAATAAAAGATTTTACAGTTTCTTTACTTTAATCAATATGCCCCGTAGCTTTCCAGCTTTAAAGATCTGAAAAATCAAAAATAGTGCTTTTATAGATGTTACGAGAAATCTACATGCTACCATAACTCTTTGGTTACTTCATTCAACTAAAATTGTGACTAGTTAAATTTTCCATTTAGTTGGTTCCATTTTAGTAATACATCCATCTGTCTGTAGCTGTGTAATCCTACATACTTACATAATAAACATACTTTTTTTTACATACATATTTGAATAAAATAATTTATTATATTTAATAAGATAACAATAAATAGTTAATAATCGTGTAATATGGCAAAGTTATAAACAATGTAGAGTCGACAATGTTTACTGGCGATAGTGCAATTATATAAGGTCAAGCTGAAGCCTTTAAATTATGCTCAAACTAGTGAATACAATAAAATGTGCATAATTATTTAAATACATAATGATAATAATACACCGTTCAACTTTAGAATAAATGTAATGATACGTTAGCATGTATTTTTTTGTTTACTTACTTAATCATTTGAACCAGGTTTGAATAAATATGATTTTTACTATTACCCATGAGATTTAAACAGTATCAAAGATCTGAAATGCTGTATTATAGAATAGTGAAGGAGATAAATGCAAATAAAAGTACGGAGATCGCATCCAACCGAAAATTAATAGTTGTGACCGATATCAAATCCGAACATCACGAAATATGAGCTCTATACTTCGGAATGCATCGGACGTAATACCATTCGCAGCTATTGGAGGCTAAATGTCATCGCCGACTTTCAACTAGTCTACATAGTGAAGTGAAACATATAAGGCGCCGCACACAACTGTGGTAAAGCTATGACTTAAAAGCTCGGATGTGAACGTGTTAAACCAATACCATCACCTGCGAATTCGGGTAAGTTAATATATGAGTGAGTCTTACCTGAATATCGTCGAAGACATCGTCGCTAGATCCGTGCACGTTATTGGCGCCGGGAGTTAGGGGTGTGCTCGTACTGTTAGTTGACGGTTTGGCCTGGAGTGAACGAGGTTTAATTTTGAATTTATTTGCGTCGCTAATGTGCACATTATTGACTAGAATTCTCCAAGCCTCTTATTGGTATTTCTAAATTTCAACACAGAATTATTAATCCAACTAAACAACAGCATTTTCAAAATCTAAATGTTATTTTTGTATGACTAATGTGCAAAAATGGAAGTCAATTAGACTAATCAACGTCTATATTAATGCTACGTTCCCCAAATGTAATCTAAACCGAGAAGTCCATAGAAAGCGATCACTAAGCCTCACCTGTCCGTTCGGCTGACTCAGTTTTCGCGGTGCGGGTTGCGGTGCGACGGTGGGAGCGAAAGTTGCTTGTTTGTGTACCGGCGCCGGCTGCGGCGACGGTGCGGGCGCGTATGTCGGTGCGGGCGCGTGAGTCGGTGCGGGCGCGTGAATCGGTGTGGGCGTGTATGTCGGTGCGGGCGCGTGTGTCGGTGCGGGCTGTGCAGCCGGTGCGCTGTGAGTGTGAGTGTGATTCCCGATAGATGTGCTTATGTGATTCGTGGTGGGTTTCTGTGTCGGAGTGACGTTCACATTCTGCAGACTGGTCTTGTGTTCTCTCACTTCGTCTGATGTCGACTTCCGCTGCATCGACTCGCCTAAACGAGGAAAAAATATATTTTAATGGACGAGAATCAAGCCAAGCGGTTTCTATGCAACGGCCAGACCCATTACATCGTAGAAAATATTCATCCATTCATTTAGTAACATCATTTTGGTTTCGCGAAATAAAATGCCAATACAAAAGCACTTGGTATGGCAAGCATTCAGAATACCCTAGATAGAAGCAAGTAATCAAGCAGTATATTTACCTTGTTCCGTAGTGATAGTTCTCTGTAGAACAAGCCTTACAAATCTCTCGTGTCCAGTGAGAAGGGATACGGCGGCTTCGTGAGGAGCGCTCTCCATATCTACGCCGTTTATCTAAGGAAATAAATCTATATTAAGTCTTTGGGTTAGTTGGCTTTCGTACTTAAATGTTTACGGCATTAATATAATTAGCGTCACCATTTTCCTTTCTCTTGTACAAACAGCTTTTAGCTACATTATCTTAACTTAGGCTTAAGAATAAATTTCAATATAAATTCTGAATAATGTTTTAACATGATTGCTTTCTTATTATACAAGCTTTCGCTTGCGGAGTAACTAAGCCATATTTGCTTATCTTAAAAGCAAAAACGTGTTTTCTTCATTCAATCGAAGTTAAAATGTTTTAGAATTCTGCTGTTTATTTCTATGATGATGTTACTATTAAATTAGTATTCAATGCCAGTTAAAACTGTACTTTGTCTCGTTACTTGTCAATTTGTCACTTGTGTGTAACGTCGCAATTTGCATCGCATAAAGGTGTGTTTAGAAAAGCAAATATACAATCTGAACAAGATCATTCTTTTTTATCTTAAGGTGGATGGATGATTATCTCAGATGCCATTTTGTCGCTAGATGGCGCTAGATCCACAATTTGGAACATTTTCAATTTTTACGCCTAACTTAGAAATCTTTAATAGATAACTTTATTATATGCGAAACCTAGGGCATTAACTTGATTTTTTTAGATAGTCACTGTGCTTGTTAACTGGTCTCATACAAAGATTTGTACATTCTAAAGATTTAGCCGCTTGACTTTACTCTTTACACACACATACAAAGTAAATAGTAGTAACTTTCGACACCACTAGATGTCGTTTTATTCAAACAGTTTAAAATGAAATTAATATAGGTACACTGTCCCTATAAGTTGTAGTAATGTGACTGAACCTAAATTGTAATGTGTAAATAGTCATCATCTCAGCCGCAAGACGATCACTGCTGGATATAGGCCTCCCCCTATTTGGGGGGCTTTGCCATAATCACCACGCTTGGCAAGCGGGTTGGCGATCGCAGTGTGATGGTAAAATGCATAGAGAACGCTGCTGCCCATTCTCTAGTAAATCCCTTAGTCGCCTTTTACGACACCCACGGGAAGAAATGTAAGGAAGAAGAAGGAATGGAAGTGTAAATAGTGACGTGTACTAAATAAATAAATAAAAGACTATTTATTACATTGTAAAGCTTTTTATTGTACCTTACTATAAATTAATAATATTTATTTAGTAAAAAGGGGTTAATATTTTCATAAAAATAATCGTTTTATTTACTCTCACTACATTTACTTAGATAGTTTCCGTTTGGATTCAAACCATCGAGTCATACCACCATACAAAGATAACATACTTTTTTAAATATTTTGATATTTACAATTATGATTTTGAATTTAGTATTAGAAAGAATTATGTATGTAGATTACAATATAAATAACATCATACGTAAGTATATATAACGGCACATGTATCTTACACAACAACACAAAGGGGTTGCTAGCTAACCATAACATTTATTTATGTTTCAAGAATACCTACTTATGATACAATTTTGAACTGCAATAAATATTCTTTTACAATTGAATTGTTAGGCTGGTACCTAAATACATGAGTGAAACTTATCTACACAGAAAAATCTTATGAACTAACAAAATAACACAAACTATACATCGCTACGTGCAAAAAGCTTATTAATTATTCTATAATGTTCCCACTGCTGAGACTCAGGCCTCCTCTGAACTGTGGTGATGAAATAATTTACACTCAGCAAAGTGCCGGCTTGGATTCGAACCATCGACTCGTACCACCATACAAAGATACTTATAAATATTATAATAAAATATCTTCTTTTCTACGCGCTACTTTTTGCAGTCGCCGCCGCCGCCGCGCCGTATCAGTCTTCTGCTTGTCACTTTTTACTTCCATTTATATAATTTCCGTGTGATCTGAATCAAATGCTGGAAGACGCAGTTTTCGCTGCAACAAATGAATTTACACAGTTTTGTTAGACTATTCTTACTGAACCGACACCTCAGAGACCTGCGGAATAAGTTAGGAAATGAGTAAGACTTATATTTTTATACCTTTTAATTCCTTGATGTCTAGACATTTAGCATTTTTCTCAACTCTTCTCAAAATAATTTCCGGCAGTACACATGTTTTAAAAAATGTTACCAACTTCGGCATCATAGCGTTGATAACTTCCTCATCCCGGTTAACTTTTATGACAGTCAATGGTTGGGTGACAGATATCAAGCAAATGAAGTAACATTTATTCATTTTGGTAATTCGCAATTGACCCTGGACCTAGAATCAAAATAATAATAGCTGTTAAAAAGAAACAATCCAAGAAATACATTATTTTTATACATACATACCAAGAAATAATGATATTTGTTACACTGAACATTGTGTAAAATATGTTGTACTTTGGTATTGTCAAACAAAAACTTCATCACTACAAACAAGCAAAAGCGTACTAATGTAATGAACACAAAAATATGGTATCAAGTTGGGACTTACCATTCCAGATGAAGAATCAAAGTTGTGACCATATGACCTTCTTCAAGTCAACAATACGGTACCCTACCAAACCTGATAAGTTGTCACTTGATGTTCTTTCCACAGTTAGTTGATAAGCTTCAGTCTCTGAATCGGGTTGTGGCCAATCAAAATCAACAGTCTCTACTTGCTCTGTAACAGATTCAACTGTATTGAAGCTAGAGCTGCAGGCTATGGCTTCGTATCGAATTTCTGGTATACCACGCGAATAGGTTTAGGGCGTATCTTCAGCTGTCGAATGGTTGGACAGCTGATGATGATCTTGAGTTGAATGTGGACTGAAATAAAAGATAAATAAATGAAATAGGTACAGTTAAAAGTACACAGTTAAGACACAACACGAACCAACGAGTATCAAATAACCTCCACTCACGTAAATCTGATTCGAAATCTTATGGGAATCTAATTTACTCACTATAGATCACTAAAAGAACTTCCATGATGTCTTTTGAATACTGCTTGCACTTTTTTCCGTGATTTTCGCGGTCCTGAATACACATGTCGTATACATTTATGCAAGTTTATTAGTCGGGTTTATCTTAGGCAGTTCAGTTGCAATTCAATCTGTAATCAAAAAGAATAATTACAAACAACAGCAAATGTATCTTATTTATGAAATGTTTCAAGAAACAGAAATAACACCACCACCAAGCTGTTGTTTTCAGAGAGAATATTTGAAATTTGTAGTATGTCATGTGACGACAATCAACGAGTGTTGCTAACGTTTGATTTTGTATTTCATCTTCTAAATCTTACACTTTTGTACCATTATAATAATACTCTATATCACCTTGAAAATCATTCATTGCACATAAAAATAACACTTACCGTCAATAAAACACAAAAACACTTCACTTTTCAATAAAAACCAGGGCTTTGAATAACGTTAAAAATTTGGTATCGTTACTTTCATCGGACGAAGATAACGTTATTAGTAGAGGTCACGTAATGCTTGGTAACGATACTTGGCATACGTTTTACCGGTAACTGAGTACCGTTAATTTTTTATTTATTTTCTTTCATCTCTTTCTTTCGTCTACATTATTGAAGTTGCATTTGCACCGTTTGATTGGCGATGTTGCCGTAGAGCGCCGCCGCCCATGGCGTTCCGCTTAGGTTGCGCAGGTTGACAACAACGCATTAAGTAACGATGTGATAAGAGAACGGTGTGCTGTAAAAGAAGATGTAGTGACAAAAATTGAAAAAAGTATGCTTAGATGGTTTGGTCATGTTGAGAGGATGAATGAAGGTCGGCTCACAAAAGGTATTTACAAGGCAGATGTGAGTGGAAACACCGGGAGGGGACGCCCTAGGAGGACATATAGGTGATGTTCTTCAGAAAGGTCAGGTGCGTAGTACTCGCAACCGGCGTGTGTGTATGACCAATTTTATGAACCTAAACGAGGCAAAAGAAGTGTGTAGAGATCGTAGCAGGTGGCGTTCCGTGGTTTCTGCCTACCCCCATGGGAAAAAGGCGTGATTCTATGTATGTATGTATGTAAAAGTATCGATACTAGTAACGTTAATTGGTAACGTTATTTTATAGATTCGATACCAAAGTATCGTTACCCGTTTTACCGTTAAAATATTAACTTTATGAAAATAACGTTACTTAACGATACTTATAGTGTGAATTTGGTAACGTTAACAAGCCCTGATAAAAACTGTTTCACGGATGGCACTCATTTGAATGGTTCTCCGTAGTAGGTAGCACAGTTTTTTTAAGTAATAATAAACATGGTAAATATCCCGTTTTAAGTTCTAATGATACTGGTGTTTATTGTTTCGTGTGGATTTCATGACA
Organism: Aporophyla nigra; assembly: GCA_947507805.1. Lineage (NCBI taxonomy): Eukaryota > Metazoa > Arthropoda > Insecta > Lepidoptera > Noctuidae > Aporophyla > Aporophyla nigra. The sequence continues at coordinate 13,061,929 of OX382300.1, read as the reverse complement.
AAGTCTCTTCCGAGCCCCTTTTCTTTAATAAAAAAAACCTCGTCGTAAAGTTTAGTTGCTAAATTGGTGTCCAGATTCTTAAATATTATACCAAAATGTTAAATTTTGCGTTGAAGTTTTAGTAACACCCACCACATTTGTTTACCATTTATTTTATTGAAATTTCAATGCGTACTATTTTTATTTTTGAATTCTTAGCAAAGTACGATCTTTTAAAATGTATGGTACGATCTTCTAAAAAATAAAGTTGGCAACCCTGCTTGACGCATTTTGTGTGTGCTAATAATACTAGTAAAATAAGCAATTATGAAAAATCAAAGTGGTTTGTCTGTGTATTCACTAATCTTGCTGGTTTCACATGAATGAAATATGATTCAATCAATAGATGTACGTAGTACCTACGTTTCACCATTGTGTAGGTAGCTTCGCTGATCGCCTGATTTAGTCATAACTTACTTATACATCAAATTCTATTCTCTGATTTTATTCAACCCAAACCAATGGATTAGTACCTAAGCGTATCAGAATGTTATCAGTACCTACTTACATACATTAAAAAGATTTTTAAATCTGGAAAGTCGTGTACTAGTAACTACTTACTACGTATTTAAACTAGATAATACAATAATTACATTAGTATTGTATCTGTGTGAACCAAGGGCAGATCGCAGAGATATTTTTTTCACTTTATGTAAAGCATTCTTTCTCATTCCATAATAAAAAACATTTTATCAATCAAAAAATGTTAACTGCGCGGGCAAACCCGCGCGCCCGGCGCTAACTTGCTAGAAACACAATATTCTGGAAACGATTCGCAAGTTTTCAAGACTCAAGCAATCACGCTTTGACGGTATGGCAACAACGCGGGGTGCGAGCGCTGCTACTAGAATGGCAACGTCGCATTATCGAATTTAAAAGATAAATTCTTGTCTAAATGTTCGAATATCGAACAGCGCCATCTATTATGAATGTTTACTAATCGTAAACTCGTAACACAACAGCAACCAACTTTCTCGGTGGTTCTATAAATTTCCGTCAGATGGCGCGATTCAGGTCACTCACACATGTAAAGATTTTTCGTTTTTTATTCGGTCTAATTCTCCTAGAAATACTGTTTTTTTTATAAAATTTGGGCCATATGCGAACATAATACATTATTAAGTCTCATTAAAGTTGCTTTTATTCTGCAGAAACTGTTTATTTACCGAGATTTCCACACCTGAAAAATGTATGGCGAGGGCTATCTAGGCATTCACCTTAACGTTTAAGCATACCAACGAAAGAATACTCAGTCCCAGTTTACACAAAAAAAAAGAATGCTGGAATGGTTTGGTCTAAACCGCCCCTAATACAACAAGGTCTCAAGCATATATGCACAATCAAAGTTGTCATAAGAGAAGTATGCACAACTTACCGAAACAACTTTATCGCCGACCAGCATCTTGCCATCCTTAGCGGCAGCACCTTGAGGCGAGATGCGGGAGATGTAGATGGCGTCACTATCGTCCCGGTACGGAGGGGAGCCCTTTCCGCCAGCTATGCTGAACCCGAGGCCTGCGCCGTCGCGGATCAGAGTCGTATGGACTAGCACCTTTTGTTGATATACTAGAAATGATAGAAACAAAAATGTTAGTCCGGTGATTGGTTTATAGACGGAATGTTTAACTGGGACAGTCTGAAGCCACTTGTACACGTCCGTTTTTTCCTCCGAATCGTGGTTGTGATAAGGTTACAAACGGACTTCTACAAACGCCTTTAAAGCGCGACTTGGAATTAAATCAGTGTAATGGTAGTACATTAGGACCGATTCCTGCTAGGGTCGCGAGATTATTCGAAAGAGACACCGTGACCCTGGCACATAGGCAACTGAAGGAACACGGGAGGGTTTTAGTCAGTAAAAGTCTGAAACGCTCTCCCGCTCCGCCCAAGAGCGGGAGACGTCATTTGATGATATCCCACCCAAAAAAAAAAAACGTTAGTACATTAGAGTATAGAATTTCAGGTATAAATGGCCAAAAATTTAGGTTCATTATATTTGACAGACGGTAAACAGTAGTAATAATTGATTATTTTGTCATTCACTAGACATGACACTAGTGACATTTTATTGTTCAGCGCAGTCGCAATGTTTTAAAGTTCAATAATGGAGCAAAATTCCATTTAAATGCTTACTGAAAGTGATAGCTAGATTTAAGTTCAAAGGTGTCTACCGATGCCGGTATTAACGATCTTAATTTACATAATCTCATCTCTTGAGTAAATAAGTAAGCCTGCCCTTTTCCCACGAACATCGAGTTCGGCTTCCAGTCCAACAAGATGCGTACACTATCTGTATTTTAGACGGTGAACTGACGTCTGACCTCCGCAACCCGTCTGAGGAAATACCTGTATCTAAAGGTTAGATCGGAAATCAGGTTTTATTGAGCTTTTCGATTGCCTGTGACGACTTTCATAGAATAATTTACGATGTTCGAAACTGACAGATTAACGAGCCTGACGCGCTGAAAGGTCTCTGTTTGTAAATAAAGATTATTCATGAAAGCGGGTTTAGTTTGAATATTTTTACGGAAGTTATTTAGCGTCGCGACAGGTGGGATGCGGAAGACGGAAAAACCGAGTACTTTTGCTAACTTTTGCCACTCAAGATAAGGGAAGTGTTTACTAATAACTTGTTTTTATCATTTCCTTACCGGGCGGTATGTATGGCTCCGTAACCACAGGCGGCGGCGACGCTTGCAGTCGTTGGTAGGTATCAGCCGTCACCTGCCCCGTAGGCGAGGGGCTGTAGTTCGTCACAGTAGTCACTACCGTCGGCACCGTTTGGTTCATCGCCTGCTCCTTATACTCCGGCTCAAACTCTTGCGCGTACTGGTTGCTGATGATAAGCGGCTTATTTGGAATACCGCGACCCGTCGGAACCTGTTCGAAGAATGACTCGCGTTTATCGATACAGTTGTTGCAATAAAACATTTAGAACTGCGTTGCATATGTGATGTGATTTACATAATACATACATCGCGACGTGAATATTGAATGAGATGCTTACCTGTCCATTTTCTAGGGTTGATACTGTGTCGGTAGTGCTTGATATGGAATGATGGCTCGCTCCGCTTGGGGCTCGGCTGTGAGTTCTGAATTAAATTAATAATTATCAATTATGCTACTGACATAATACTGTGTAAAATACAAAAGGGTAACCATTTCCAGATTTACTGTTTCTATTTGACCTGAGAATTAGTCCCGGATTTTATACCTTCGAAATATACTTAAATAAATAATTTTACTTAAAGTACTTGTAATTGCAAATGTTGCACACAAACACTGAAATTACTGCACTCAAACTTTCATGATCTGTTCTAAATAATTTAGGTGCTCGCAATCTGTATTGCAACAGTGGTGATGAAACATTAAGATAAGGAACAAACGGTGCTTACCTGGTCGAATTGGGTGAATCTCTGGTCACGACAAGTGTGAGCGTGGGCCCGCTTGCTTTAAGTACTTCCACTGCATAATAATGATCCACTTCTACGACAGACGTACCGTTCACCGAGAGCACCTTGTCGCCAACCTGAAACAATATGAACGTTTTTATTGCAACATACACACCCACTATTATACCTATATCGCATAGTGTAGCGTTCATCCGCAACGGTTAAACCCTTGTGATTTGTATTGTAACCTTTTTAGGCAAATTGGCCTCAATTATTTTGTTGTACTTGGATTCGGAAAAAAAAATGACAATTTTTTTTTTTGGGATGTATGATTTCCAACGATGGTGCAAACATTTTTATTTTAATCAATAACAACTAAATTCGAGGTTTGCTTCCTCCTCTTTTATTTTTTTATGTTATTCTAATGTTGATTCTCGCTCGCTTTATCACAGATTCTGCTTATATCTTTGACCTGAATTGTTTGTTTATTTATCAGTAGACGTCGAGTGTTTAATTCAAGCGGAATTACGGCTGGGCCGACGGGCTAGAAAAGACGTGATCAGCCTGTGATCTATGCTGAAGCCGTGTTGCTGCGATAAGTTAGAAGACTCAGACTAAAAACTGTATTTCTCTGCATCAACATCCACTACATTTATCAATCTGGCGCGCGGCGACGACTACTTTTACGTGACCTTCGTAATCACACAACTTATTTTGATCTGACTATATTAAGTCTTTCCTAAATTTTAGTTTAATAATGTCTTAAATAACTTTTAATTGACCGAAGGTTTACCTTAGTATTCTTTACCGGAAAGGAACAGAGTCTTATACGTGCTTATTAATCGATTGCAATCGCTTGAGATAGGTCGTGACAAAATAATTTACGTAAAAACCTGATTGTGGGTAATCAAGTTTACCCCGTTTTAAATTTAGGTTCTTTAAAATTCAAATCTGCAGAACTGATTTAATATTATTATCACGTTTTTTACTTTGTTATATATTTGGTGTTTTTTTATTTTGCAAAATTATACGTATGTACTCATATGGTAGAAATGTGCTTATGTTTCTTTATGCTACAATAGCAGCGTTCTCTATGCATTTTACCACCATACTGCGATCGCCAACCCGCCTGCCAAGTATGGCGATTATGGCAAAGCCCCCCAATTGGGGGAGGCCTAAGTCCAGCAGTGCACGTCTTACGGCTGAAATGATGATGATGATGCTACAATAAGTACGGACGATTTACACTTCAGTTGTTTTTAATGTCAATAATTGAGCAACATTTTCCGTAAAATCAGTAAGTACTGGAATATTTTTTTAAGAGACGAAACTATAATAGATATTGAAGAGACCGAATTGACTGTAAGTCATTAAATGATCATTCATACATTTTCGTAAATAAGAAGGCTGCTATGGCTAACATGATTAATGTCACACAAATAAAACAAAAGAGAAGAAAGTAATTCAACGGAAACCACAACAATTTAACGACGACATTAATACTTCCAGCTGTGATTCATATGATTTGAAACGGAAATCAACACTATCTAACACTTGTAAATCTAAAACGGCATTTGAATAACATTGAATTAGTGTTTCATAAAAGAGCTCGTCCGGGAAGTACTACCATAATCTATTTCTGTCGCAAACCGTTGCTGTCCTGCTGTGGGTTCCAGTTTAAAGGGTGCCAGTGTAAATACAGACTTGTCTCACTTAGCTTTGACTTTAAAATTAGAATGCAACTGCGATGCCTCTGGTCTAGCAAGTCTCCATAGGCAGGGGTGACCACTCCTTCAGCGTCGAGCACGAGTTGTCTGACATTTTTGCTGAACCGGGCCTTTTTGGCGTAACCGAGTGGGGGACCCCCTTTAAGTTTTTATTTTATTAAGTAGAGTATGTTGTGTGCTTTTTAGTCTGTCCTAAAAATATTTTTTTCCTTATTTTCTTTCAGGTTGACCGGTTCCGTGTGGTGTCGGACGTAAAGAATGCATCTCTTCCCGTGGGTGTTGAAAAAAGCCACTAAGGGACTTCCTAGAGAAAACGCAGCAGCATTTTCTATGCATTTTATCAGCATACTGCGATTGCCAACCCGCCTGCCAAGCGTGGCGATTATGGCAACCCTCCCCAGTGTTCAAAAGCAACAGTGTACTCACCCTAAGTCCAGCCATATAAGCAGGTCCATTTGATGTGACTCGAGAGATGAAGATACCGTCATCGTCGCCGACATAAGGCGTGGACCCTCGCCCGCCGGCTATGCTAAGTCCCAGGCCACCAGCGGTGCGCGCTATGCGGACCTCGATACATCGTTGATCGCTGACCACGCGAGCTTCACTCTCCGCTCGCTCTGATACGGACTCACCTGTGATAAAACATAAGCAAGTTAAGATAATATTACACACATTACATCACACCCACAATCACCGAAAGGTTATGTAGAGGTGTACACTGTAGTACACTTACATTTCACCAGTTATGTTTAACTTCCATGTAAAAGAAGGCGTGCGTTTTGCCATCAAACAGGCACGAATCTAGAGAGAGATATTCTGATAGAAATACCATAAACACCTTGCGACCTGTACAACTACTTGTGACTACTAAACCAACGAGGCAGGTGTTATCATAATATTATAACTTAGTATATGCACATGTGCGTGCCCTATAAACCTGTCCTGGTATTTTGTTATCAGAGCACAGATGCTACTGTTATCACTCGCTCCAACCGCACCCTATTCCCTTGGGTATACCAAGGTTATAAAGATAATGCTTTCAGTCAATAATGTTTACAAATATCGTTGCTAAATACATTTATTACCAGAATTGTATTCATTATGTCATCCATCAACATTCTTATCGCTGTAAAACCCTTTACTTTATTTATCGGCAATTTTAAGTCATTGCTGAATTTGGAATTGATAAGCGAATATAGAACATTCAGCTCAAAAACACGTATTATTAAATATTAATTAATCCATACTGACTAATAACATGTCTGTTATCTGAACCATTCATTATGTAATGCGTATTGTTTCGGACTACTGATTTCCGCCACTTGCGCAACACTCATGTATCTATTGTCAGCAAGTGTAAGGTCAAGCATTAATATGGAAATGGATATTTGTGAGAATAATACGTTATATGCTTAGACCAATTAACCTACTTGTCATGTTACACAATTAAAGATGAGCACCAGACTTCCCTATAAGCTAGTAAACAAATTATCCTAAACAAGGTCTTCTTTGAGTTAATAGGATAAGTAGTGGGCGTTTAAAAGTGCCGCCAGCACTGAACTAATTATTGACCCTCCTGTGAATAGGAACAAATGCGCTGTATGCAATGTGGTGCATATGTTTGCAAGGTCACCGCTCAAACGATCACGAGCTCAAAAATAAACCATCACGATATAGACATTATGACTGTGTGACGTATCACCTGCGCTTGCGGTCGTCACGATTGTGAACTATCAGTTGCTAAATGTTAAGCCTGCGACCGCTATCGTAGAGAGAAATGCTTTGTTCCAAACACCAATGACAAACGATGCGGTGCGACAATTATTGATGATACGTTTCTACGCAACCAGATTTCTAATTCCACAGATCTTCAATGCAAACAGTACGGAATTGAATAACAAATGATCGCGCGTCATTCTGTAACGTTCGCACGACAATCAACATGTCGAGACGAATGAATGGACCACAGTGAAATCATGATCCCGAATGGTCGGGCCCGCGTCCTGTCTCGTGCATTACAATGGCCAATCAGTTGCGATACTTTCACCCCCGGATAAGCTTAATAGAATAACTACACAACTATTGTACCCCAGAACAAGTCGTGATAGTTTACAGAGGGATTCGTGACTCTCATTTTACAGTAGTCTTATTGGAAAATGCTCTTTTCTAGGAATGATGGTAATTTAGTTCCAATCTAAATGTAACGGACAGGTGAAAGTCAATGTTGTGAAATGATTCAGTGAGTAATTTAACGAAAAAGCATGTTGCTAATAAATAATTGCTGCAGGTACTTTATGAAAGTAATTTAAGTAAGAGCAGTGAAGCAATTTTCATCCAATGAGTATGTAGCGAATGCAGTTTTTGTTGGCGACTGCGCTTAAACACGGTAAAAACTTAGAAGCAATGTAAGAAATTGCAGCTTTGATGACAGGAATAAATCCTGAGATTGATAGCGGTCCGTTAATGTTAAATTAAGAGTGGCAATTTGATTTAATGGCTGTACTTAGCTATGTATACGTTGTAGTAACGGGTGTAAACACGTACATGCCTGTGTTTTCTGCCTGCGCCACCGCTGCGGCCTCGAGAACATTACGCCGTAAATATAGGTACTAAACGTATGACTTCATACATTCATCATTCACAACGGTATAGCACCATTATGTTAAGTCTATGCATGAACTTTATCCATATTCGCTGTACTAACACTTTCTTATATTTTATGACAGTATTATGCATTTGTGCTGATACATAGATAAAATTTCCCATTTTATGTTTACCTACACTTATTTGTACTATAAATATGTATAAGACGTGCATATACATATTTTGGATTTTATGACAAAAGTAGAGTTTTCACCATAATAGGTACTCTCGAGAAGGAATAACATTTTATTTGAATTTTACCACCAGACAGTACCCATAAATTAAATTGTACAGTCAATGCAAATGACAACTCGGAATAATAACACCAACCTCCTGAAATAAAATAAACCGCGAAGTATTTTTCTTCTGAGAAAGTATTATGAACAACTCTTTGTTTAGCAAATACATACATAAAACTAAATTTGATAACGAGTGGTACCGTATGGAAAATAATAATAAAAGAAAAAAATTCTGAGCTTCTGAAAAATACTGGACACACGAAAGTTCTTTTTTTATTTTTTAACTTTAAAATCAGAAAAAGGAATGGACGTTGAAAGGGTGATCTGGTTTTGAAAGCTGTTTGGTGTTACAGACTGCAGAATATACGGTACTCTTTGCACGTCCGAGTACGCGCTGCAAGCACTAATCACAGTTATGAAAGATAATTCCAACGGAGGCTAGCAATTTACACGAAAAACACGTAATTATGGTGTAAAAGCTTTATGAAAGGCAGGAGAACAGAAATGTTTCATAGATGAATGATGGAAGTACAAAGTAGTAGTAGGAAAAAGGCTATTTTAAACCAAACACACATTTGGTGTTATGAAACAATCTATTTTAGAAGATGACAAAGATAAAGGTCAATTTTAAAAGGGCAGCCTATTCAAAAATAACCCAATGACAAGAGATACTTAGTCAATAATGACCAAAACAACTTGCCAGATAAGTAGTTAAGTACTTTTAGTTATAACATGATTAAACTACGCACTTATGAAACAGAGAAGTAGAATGGTGGCTTATTAGTCGATTCGCACGAAATACTTCGCCGAATCGGGCGAATCACACTTTTTAATATTAACATATTTTATATAGGCGCTTTAAGTTAATTTATCTGTAGGCGAATACACAACTCCAGAAATACGTATTCGAATTCGGAGTTATTTTATGGATTTTATTGCACGTACTTGCAGTGACTTTTTTAAACTTTATTGCATAAAATTAAAAACGTGCCAATTGCCAATTAATATATTATGGAGTTGTCGATTCGCTTACAGATAAATTATATTCGTGCGAGTCGCTTACAGAAAATAATGTAATATTTTAAAAGTGTCGATTCGCCTGATTTGGGCAAGTAAATTAGTGCGAATAAGGCAAAATGGCGAATGTAACTTAAAAGGTACCCAAATACGTGAGCTAAGCGATGACCGCATAACGTAACCTCACTGTTTCACCTTCACACTAGGGTATTTACAAAGCACGTAAAATATGTTACGTATGGCCTATTGAACAGAAGCGGTTGGCGATAAATGTTATTGAATGCAAGTGCGCCTGCGGTGTTGCCTATAGTACTGTAATATTATGCGCATTGTTTTGCGGTTTCTATAGGCAAGGATTATGTTCATTTGAGTACACTATTAAGTGAACATTTTGCGCATATTTATTATTGAATATTTTAATTGCGTTCAATGCCATTTTATTAATGACGATGACCTATACATATTGGAATTCGGAAATCGCAATATCGTTCGAGAAAAAAACATTAAAAATCAACAGTTACAAAACATAAATTTTACAGAAACATGCCGTAAAATTTGACTGCTAACATTGGGTTATAAGACATTTTTTTTCTTCATGTTACGTATGGAATTCGTGTAGAGTTACTATCCAATTACTTGCCGTGTCAGATCTTAATTAAAATCTGATGTACATGTAACAATATTTTAGATACGTTCTAATTCACGTTTGGTTTAAATAAACATTGTTAAGATAAATGTTTGTGGTAAACAAACCGAATCGCGGATGCATTGTGGCGGTACTCGATACAGGTAAGTTAGATGAACTGGATGAACATGAATTCAACGCATATGGTGAGCCCTTATACGGCTGCACTCTTATATGTAGGGTTAGTTGACTTTACGATCAGTTTAACGTAACTTATATTGCCGATACAGGTAATCTTACAAAGAGAAGCAATTAATTATGAATTTCAATTGTTTCACACGGGAGAAATCATAAAAAAAGCATCAGAAGTATCTCCCACATAAAACGTTTTGCTACTTCATAAAAATAATATAAAACTTAATTACCTATAGAATGAGAAATTGTATAAAAAAGTTCCCATAGAATGTGAATGTTATTTTCTATATATAAAAACAATAATGAACCTTGACTCGCCTGTCGCAGAATATCATAGAGTTGTAGAGCACGATATCCGTTCCCCGGCTGTATTTCCATAACCATAACAAAGTTAACAGCCCATAGAATTTTCCAGCATGCTGTTATTTTGTCCAAAATATTACATTCAACAATACGAAATGTTAATTTGGGTGAATTGCATCAGAGATTTCGCAAACATTGTATATGTGACAGGTTCTGTCTAATCGAAATCGTGCATGCAAAGTTACAACAACAAAAAAATACTATGTATTATATTATCACATAGATCATTTACAAAGGGATACGAATTAGGAAACAATTAAAACAACATAGGAAGGTACTCTAGCGTCTCCTCCCGCTTGGTTATCTAATCGAAGAGAAAGTAAACTTACGCTTTTTTCTCCTGATCACACCCATTTCCTCGTCTAAAACTAGTCCCGGACCACTTCCTGAATAGGGGCAGCTATGTCCGTAGGCGGAGGTTGATTTACCGGCTCTCGTTATGATACTATCTGCTTAGTATCGTACGTCAATCAAACCGAAGCACCAGCCGGCTATTCGCCCTAATGCATTCCGACTAGGTCATTGTCCAAATTGATGATAAAAATAAATTGTCCATAATTTTATAAGCTGTTAAATTTATCTTAAATGCTTATCAAAATTTTAATGTTGTTTATGGATGCAATAAGTGTAACCGGCTTCGGATTTGGTACGGCAAATCAAAACAAACAAGTCGTGAACACGAAACTGGGTATAATAGCGCGTGTAGTGCGCGCAGCCCGGGGCGCACGCGGTGACGGAATGCGCGCGCAACCACCACAAGATCTGGCGGAGGCTGTGGCGCCGGCGCCCGCGCCCGCGACCTCTCCGCCCGATTAAAAATAGAAAGTCTCAACCTGGCGCATACCGATTCCTTTATTTTTACCCTAGCGTTACCTACCCATTATCTGTACCGATCGCATCTACATCCGATCTCGTTACCGACACTTTCGATTCTTTATGAGTACGTATCGATGTGATCGATTGCATACCCAGTTATTATTGCTTTTATCACTTCTGTATTGTTGATTCGTATTTCTGTGAATAATAAATTTCAACCTTAGAAATTTACAGCCGAAACGAAACAAATTGGTATGGCATAGAAAAGTATTTTGCATATAAATGAAACATACATAGTACCTGTACCTACTTGGAAAGTTGAAACTGACTTTGTGAATAAAATTTTATTACAGAGGGTAGTGAAGGATTGCCATACTGTTTGAGACAATGGTCATTATTTACTTACGAATTTTAAAAAAAGATATACGATCGCGCCTTGCCAATAAAGTGAATGAAAAAAGAAAACTGTTTGAACTGATAACAAACACTAGAAATAAACTACAGTTTGCATAAAGCAGTAAAATGAAGGCATGATTTACTCAACGTTATGTTAAAGAAATACCAAACACCGTAATTAGCCAATCAATACGACTTTGAATTGCAAAGTCAAGGTGAAGAATGCAATCTACATAATGGCGAATTGATCAACCTTATAAAAGCCCACAAAATAAACAGCAGACACAAACTGCTGCTGAATGCCAATATTAATTTACGTAATTACATAAAATATGTTAAGATGACAGTTAATTACACTACGAAACGATATAATATTACACGCTATCGGAGAAAATTAGAAATCGCACAGCAGCCGGGATATGGCTTTCAGTTAACCGTAGATTATTGAACAGGACTTCAGCTTTCGAAAAGCAGTCCAACCGGTGATATACATACAGGCAATGCACACCTTGAAGGGTGATTAATTTATGCAAGGATGCCAATTAGATACGGCACGCGTCACAGAAGTAATGGACGTTCAGACCCACTTAATATAGCACTGACAAACTTGTTCTCGAAAGGACACTTTTCTCACCGAACGTTTATGCGTCTACGTTTCGAGTAACGGTCATGGTGACATAGCTCTGTAAGAATTTGTTACTGTTTCTCCGTAGGTGGAGTTGACGATAAAACGTGTTAATCCGTGAAAAGATTGCAACGGCCTCTCCTTAAAACCATTCAATTTTGTTGGATCTTGGATTAAGACGAAGTAAACGAAATAACTTTATATTATTTTTACCCTCTCTAATACTCAGTTCCTATAAACAAAAACAAATCGTTTTGCTTACCATTGGTATAATTTTTTATTGCCAAACTGGGCAAATAGATTCGTAAGCTTATTTTACCTATGATAGCTACTTCCATAAGGGAGTGTCTACTATGCAAAGCTATGTCTTTGCATCATTATTGGTAAACAAGAAAATATAAGAGTCTTAATTTTAACCAATAACGGTTCGTAAATTATAGGAATCAGCCATAAGTCCGTCAACAAAGATACGGGCCCGACCGTAAATAAGTAGTTCAAAAGTTCAGTAAATCAAATCAAATCGTCGTAGTTTTAAGAACGTTCACAGTCAAATCGCAGTCTCAATCTGCCAAAATTACTCGAGTTTATCCGCATTTTTGTCTAAGTTTTTGACATTTGGTTGTCATCGAGATGAGACTGCGATTTTGAACGTTTCTTAATACGACAATTCTGCCCTACTAAGCGCAAAAGCGGAATCTCAAAAAAATCGTAAAGTTGATTTTAATGCCATCGGATAGCTTTAAAAAATACGCATGTAATTAACTAAATCTTTTAGCGTTATAATGTTCAAAACATATGATAAAAGCCTTTAGAAAGATTTCTCTATCTCATCATATTTATAATTTAATATAATTAAAAAATTGAATACTCTGTTATAAGAAGGCGTCACTTTTGTCAGTTCATTAGATGCGTATTTTTTTAAAGCTATCCGTTGGCATTAAAATCAACTTTACGGTTTTTTTTTGAGATACCGCTTTTGCGCTTAGTAGGGCAGAATTGGCCTTCTGGAGTAGAGACAGCTGTCAAATCCTGATATCACTTTTTCTTAGGTCGGGCCCGAAACTAATTTTATGTTCATAGATGATTCGGAGAAGGAATCGCCCGAAAATTCCGATTTCGTGCTTAGGGAGTAGACCTCCTTATCACAAACAAACCAAACGTTGTATTTAACCGCTGAATAACCCCTCTAAGACTAGCGAAATGCAGTGTAGCAAAAGTAAATACTATTAATGATAGGGGCTCATGTTCTCAGGGTATCATGTTCTCGATGCGCTTCAATAACTCATTTCACAGGTTCACTTTCGAGATCTGCCCGCAGCACGGATGTTAACCGCAACGCACAGTTTCCTGTGCACATTGCAGATTCTATACTACAGCCGACAGGTATCTTAGATCTGACACACTGCGGTCAAATGCGACATTGGAGAAACTACGACAAGTATAAAATAAGACATATTCACGTGCACATCCATTGAAACCAACGTCCTTATGATACAAAAGAAAAGATAAGATTGAGTCAGTACTCCGATAAAATTCCAACATCAAGTGGCGATCGCAAACGCGCTCTTTTCATGCACGAAATTAATAGTCAGAGAAATCAGAAAGGGTTACGTATCTCTGCTAAACGCCATTGTAACAGCAATAACAATTAATAAGTTCACGGAGCCAGAATACACAATAACAAGGACTTTCACGGCGTTGAATAAGACGCGGATGCACGAAGATTGATAATGCAAAAGAAAAACATGAGTGCACTACCTTATAGTAATTACTGCTACAGAGAAAGGTGTTTTGTATCCAACATTATAATAACATGTACCAAATTACAATCTATGACATTTATTTATTAAGATTCGAAAGTAAAACACGGTAATTTACGTTCGTGTGACGTGACTGATAGATCCCTAGCTTAGTAACAGTTAATAATATATTTTAGTCCCTGCCCAATCACATTCCAAGATTCATATCCAAATTATCTTAACATTCCCAACTTAGTCACTATTTACTTGGTTAATTTACATCCGGTGGTAATCTTTGTACCGGTATTTCCTTTGTTTTTGATCCAAGGTTCATGATAAGACGTCATGAAAGATTAGGCAATTAATTAAACACGACTTTGTTGTTGTTTATTTAAGTCAAAACTAATAGTATGGTGCGGTCTAGTAAAATCGAAATGCGATGTTATTTGAGTGAAGCTGTGAGTTCACGAGTGTCAATCGTGCTCGTCTCCTTTTCTATCAGGCATCGGTGCACGAACTCGGCTCAGGCACGCGCTCCCTGGCTGGCATCACACCGCCTTCCACTGTACTCACAACGAAAGCTCATCCGTTATTATTTGTTAGGGTCAAATAACCTCCAACTTTATACACTGCCTGTATTGTACTTTCTATCCGATATCGCCAACCATTACACAACTCTGAGATATAGATTATGGTTTACGAACCATTTGTTATTAGATTTTATACCGTAACAGTCTATTACATAAACCCCGTATCTAACTACACTGCACAAAACGAACTCAAAGATTGGAATGGAACGCAAACTTTCAAATAAGGCTATCCTACATAAACTTGAAAACATAAAAGAAGCTTTGTGAGTCACACGACGTATAATGAGAAGATAATATGGCGACTAATCAAATTCTTTATATCTTCTTTTTAAATGGAATAAAAATTAGAAACGCGTCTCCACAGCTGTATTTGGTATTACTTTAGTAAACATAAAATACAATAAATAGTCGTCGACCTTCTAACTGAGCCAGTGCTCCTTTTGTGCAAATGCTAAAACGGTGACACGCGAATATCAAAACGTACCGATTATAACGGTACCGACTGTTATTCTTATTCTATCGACGTGATCAAGATTAAAATAAATTCTAAAAACAATGATTAACATAATCTCATCATAACTTTAACTTAGTGTGCAAAATGTATTTAAAACAGTGGGTCATTTTAACTTAATCTTTTAGATAATTAACTTTAAATAAGACCGGTTTTTCAATATTCAATTTAAATGAACTCAGACATCTTACTTGCTTTAAACGTAAACTCCATGAGGGAACACATAATGCCACGAACAGCAGACTTCGTGACCGCCATCACAAATAATTTATTTTGAAAAATAATTAAAACACCACTGAATTTCAAAATATGGGTACTTATGGTAGAGGCATATGAAGTACTGAGAGCTAACACAACGGTCTGGCTGGCTCATTAGAGCGCACCAGTAAACGCGGGGAGAGTGCCCTGCTGCAGCTATTGTTGTCCGTCCCGAGGGAGGGTTGGCCCAGATGTCGTCCTATTTACGCTCACACGCATAATAAACCTTTTGTTTATATATAGAAGAAGTGATGGCAAAATATTGGTTGACATTACAACAATAAAAGTCTAAACATATGAAAAATAGCCAGGTTTATTCACTGTAAAGCTTAATGGATCGGTAGAAATCTATAGCGAGTTATAAATAACCTCGCAGGATTTAATTGTCGCGAACTAGTTAAGATAAACAGGTTCCCAGTGAGCTTAATGGGTAGTTAGAGTATCGATACTAAGTATTCAAAACACTATGGTGGTTGAGCTGAAAGTAGAATATTTTATGGTAGTTATACCTTGATACAACGTGATATATTGCAGGTTAACGACTAGATTAGTTTCTATTCAAAACGACTTTCTACCTTGGATTTCTCTCCCGAGTTCACTGTACAAAATGTATATTACTTACCAATAAAACATTTCTTGAAATACATTTAGAAATATAGTTATCCAAGCACAGTTTTATTTAAAAGAATTTCTATACCATAAAGTTTTATCATCAAATATAAGCACTTCCCCAACATTGACAAGAACCAACTAAAAGTCTTCGCAGATTTGCACTGGGTTGGAAACTGAAAATCCACTATACTACCTCACCTAGTTTTAGTCAAACAGACCACTCTCAGGGACAACTAACAAGAGACTAATATTAGGGTAGATAGCAAGTCCCGTCACCCGACATCAAAACTATTGTTATGCATTTCAGGATGTACGCTTTGTTGTGCCGAGTTCTAACTGGCTACATATAGCTGTGGGCGCTATTCGAGATCCTATTCCTAACATACATATAACTTCCGTGGAACCAAGTTTTGCCTTTTAGCCGTAACAGATATATCATAAAATAGACAAGCCAAGCTTGAATTATACTTGGTTACTTACCATTATATCCGTGTACAATTGGCTCCAGTTCGCTTATCCGTACTCGTCTTGGTCCGTATTTAGCAGGCAACGTGTAATGGGTATTGGGATAAATTGGAGTACCCCTTTCCGGATCCTGACGGCTTACTGATCGAGGTAAAGTGCCATGCAATCGAGCTGAAGGGTCATCGTAGGGACCTCTTTGTTCATCAATGCGGTTTAGTCGTGGCATTGATCCATGTAGTCTAGACACTTCTTTATAAATAGTAATGTTTCTTTGTTGATCATTTCCGCTGTTTGACCGTGGCAAAGATCCCTGCATTGGCCCATCATTGTAAATCAAATGGTCCCCTTGCTGATGTTGGCGACTCCCTGACCGAGGTAACGTTGAACGAAAGTGCTCTTCATTATAAACAGGATTATTTCTGTGTTGATCATTACGGCTTATTGACCGCGGCAAAGATCCCTGCATTGACCCATCATTATAGTTCAAATTGTCCCTTTGCTGATCTTGACGACTCACTGACCGAGGCAACGTTGAAGGAAAGTGCTCCTCATTATAAACAGGATTAGTTCTTTGTTGTTCATTACGGCTTATTGACCGTGGTAACGATCCATGCATTGTCTGGTTACTATAAATCGGGATTTCTCGTTGCTGATCTTGGCGGCTAGCTGACCGAGGCAATGTTGAACGAAAGGACTCCTCAACATACACAGGATTGCCCCTTTGCTGGTCTTGGCGACTGACAGATCGTGGCAATGTCCCTTGCAGAATCGATGGATCATTATAGACAGGCCGATACTGTTGTTGCCCCACATTATGCAGCTGTTGTGGCGGTTCCTGATAGTAATATGGCTTCGACGAGTCTGTGTAATCAATATACGGGTTATTTCTCTCCCTAATACCGTATCCATTATTTTCTGATTGTTGGTAATGATTTAACGCTTGCAAGCTTTGTGCTGGATATCCATATTGATTCGGTTGCCTGCGGTACTTGTCGAGTATATCAAAGGATCTGTTGTGAGGTGCGGAGAAACGATCGGTGGCGAATATCTCGCTCACGGGCAGTGTGCTGCTATTGTTACTTGCATTACTGCGGTTACTCCTGTTACTACTCCTGAGGTTGTTACGACTCAGTGAACCGTCACCACGAACACTTAAAGTCACTTCTAGTCTCTTTTTGTCTTTCATTATGTTCTCTTTTTACACTTTCGTGAGAACCCCCTTGCTATCACCATTTGTTACTTAATGTGTTCGAATTAGAAACGTTGTCAGACTAAATAACGGATTAATTATAGTTTAAGGTGTTATACAACGACGCAACATATCACGCTGAAGAAAGTAAATTGCATCTACAGCGGCGTAAGTACATCGTGAACGATGAGTAATGATGATCGTCGATGTATAAGTAAATGACCACTAGCCCGAGAACAAGACCGCTGTTGTTGAAGCTAATTGAGGTTAAAATAGTTTGAACGAAACATCGACACGACTTTCGGACAAAGGTACTGTCAATTCCGTGGCAGGCAATTTGACGTATAGACAGAGGGGAACAATAAAAAAAAAAACTCGTAAAGAGAAAATTCATAGATCCGTTTAACGATTACTTTATCAATCACAGCGACCTTTAGTCCAGTTAGCTAGATAGATGTTTTCCTTTTGTCACTAATTACCTATACATTAGGGTGTTTCAAAACATCAGGATAATTAATACAATAGGCTCATGTGAATTTTGTTCGTGCACTTTTAACGGATTCGTAAACACATTTACTCCAAAGAGATAGTTAAAAGTAAAGTCATTTAACAAATACAAAACCGCGATTCTAAATATAAATAATTGCTAAATTAGATATACGAACAACGATGTTGCTTGATAAACAACTTCTTGACATGCAATATCCGCGCAGACTGAGGAGATCCGTTTTAATAAAATTTCCAAGAAAACATTTTTATTTCACGACAAGGCACTAACGAAACGTAACCAATTAACAGAGATGACTGTCTGGCAAACTATTAGAACTGATTCGATGTTGAAGAAACTTATATTGATATTATTCTATTATCACATTATAATGAACGACTTCCCTCTACTTGAGTGCAATGTTCAACACCGACTGACAATGAGTTTCGATCGACTAATAATTTATTATTATAGTTGATAAGATAATGCCGTCAGTTCAATAACTCGTATCAACAAACATGTACATTACTCCCTAGGGGCCTAGAGGCACATAACACCTTCTACGCAACCTTAGCCAAAGTTATTGTTTGCTATTGTAAAACGTATTTTTATCAACTTAGTATGCCGGCCACGTGAATCATGTGAAGTACACTTACTAATACTTGAAGCAGGAAAATATTATGCCTTGAGTATGTGGAAAATACGTACAGTGGGTCAAGGTTACAGGTGCTCTCTATGCATTGTTTTGGGCACATCTGAACAAATGGTTTTAATTTGAAGCCGGTTAAAAAACTACTGGCAGCGATTTTATAATGACTTCGTCTACGAGAAAATGAAGCACGATTGTGGAATACAATTAGTGCAAATAATTTAAAAGGAGTCAGAATTTAGATTCAAAATGAAAGTTTTACTTCGGCGAAGAAAATAGCGCTTTATACTGAAAAATCTCCCTAAATATATTCGGCGTATCGCCTATTAGATGAGCGTGTAAAGTAAACGTTTTAAAACGCCACAGGTCGTGAAGTGTTAAGAAACAAGTTGGTGTTTTGTTTGTAAATCAAACAGACCACTATTATCAACTGTGTGCCGACGCGATGCGCGACCGTGCTTAATCCAACAACTTGTTAATTGTTTACTTAGGACTACCAAAATTAAAGAATCAGTTACTGTGGAAACATTTTTTGGTTCTTGCAATACAGAACCTCCTAGTAAAAGAGCCTGTGCTACACTGATGTTTGTGTCTTGAAGTGAAATAAATAATTAAAATAAGTATTTTGCTTAGGAGCTAGCCATTAGGTAACGAAGTAACAAAAAAGCGGTTTGCTTACTGCGGTATGACACAGGGAAAGTGGGTACGTGTGCAACTGTGCACGTAAGTGCAGGGTACCTAACCCGCAATTTTGAAGTAAATGGAGCAAAGCGTATTACCGCGAAGTTCCGTAGAACATTGAGATGTTTTCGAAACAAAAACATGAGTAAGTGACGCGTTTATATGTAACGATGTAACAATAACTGAGCTTGACCTTCATGTACATTGCTCAAGCAACACACTACATACTAGTTTCTAGAATATCATACATACGTGCTTAACAATAGATAATGTTATTTACTCATGATCGAATCAATAACTCTATCAAGTTAAGCCATTAAGGAACACTGTTATTAAATTACGTTATCACCAAAACACTAATTCCAGCACTGAATATTTTGACAACTTAATAACACAATATATTTAGGAACTGGGATGACAAGGGGGATTGCGTCAACGCACACCTTTTTATGAGTCAAATGTGATCAGCTTGTGGTTCTGACTCATACAATACCTAACGCAGGTATCACACGAATTCGGCACAGATCACGAATATCTGTATCTTTTAGTTGGAAGTGTGTCACGCGACTAGAACACACTGTTATTAATTTTCACTGAAGAAGGAGGCGGAATTAGCGGCAAACTCGGCACAGGCAAGCGAAACACTGCGGGGCTTCGTTCAACGGAACGAAATGGCACGCCGAGTGTAGGAGATAAGCTGATAAGGAAGCGATACCGATTTTATACAACGCTAACATTGCGTATTACAGGTATGTATGTTGCTTCATGCATTGTACTTAAGGATGAGCACGTATAAACTAAGTTATTTCCCTAATCAGGACCGCCTTAGTTACAAGCAAAGTCGCCTAAATACTCTCATGATCTCTAGTTAAAGAGCGATATGACAATAACGAGCACAGGTTTTCAAGTCGGGAAAGTTATTACCCATAGTTAGACGTTTCCCACATAAAAATAGAGGCGAGACGATGCGTTTGTGTGTGACGCGAGAGTGACAGACGGGCTCCGCTCGGTTCACGTTCGTGATCGCAAGACGACAGACTATGGTCACGAACGTGTGAAATAATGTCGCAACTATCGAATATCTCAGAGGAACATCGTGCACCACCTAAGTTGAGCACCGTAATAGCAAGTAATGAACTACTTTATTTGCTGGGAAATATAAAAGGTATTTTTAAATGCAACTCACCGTCGTGGACATCTTCAACGGTCTCCTCGTCATCAGTCTTCGGTTCCTCAGTTTGCTCTCGTTTTTTAATTGCCTGCAAAGGAAAATATGCTTTATACGCCAGAAAAAAATCACTACAGTCAATCACGGGAGAAGGTAAACAGGCAATAACAAAAAAAACATAAGCCACACTGATTACAGCTAGTAGGGAAGTAACATAAATGTCGCATTACACTACATGCCAGTGAAATGGTATGATCGTGACACGACAATACACAAGCTAAGCAAGCCAAACAAAATGCAGTCGAATCTAAATTGAAATCTTTCGCTAAATGTCTTTCTATCTTGCATACGCATCTCACCCGGGCGAGCCATCCTCCTGCCGCTTTCAAGCACCTCATTTTAATATAAACCGATAAGGAGCACTTTGGAAATTGCCCGGTGTTTGTTGGTGATTTATTTAACACTACACTTGTATTGAGAAAGCGGCACTTCACTTATCGATTAATCGCGGTACACGAAGCATTGTTAGTCGCGGCGCGGTGGAAGGCACTCATTTCTGCGAGCCCCGCGGAGGGTCTACCGAGAGCGTTGTGGTCGAGGGCCCGCGCGCATCAGCCCGTAACAGCCGCGGTATTCCAACAATTACCCACGGTTGGGTCGTGCTTACAGAAACGGAGCGATTCACCAAGAGATTTATTACTTAGTTACACACTCATTACGATGTTACCAGATTCTTCACTTAGATTTCAAACTAGATTTTGAACTGGTATTTAGAAATTATTTTAGAGCAGGATGAAATGTGAGTGAAGTGTGAATACTCGCTCCGATGTTCGTTTTATGGTAATATGTTCACAGACTACAGGTGCGATGCGAAAGAGATCTCACGACGCTATTGTTTCTGCTATTCTCTGGTGAACAAGAAATTTCGACGCGGACCGTGCGTCAGCTTTTACCCTTTCGCGTTATTGTATAGTCCGCAATTTAGATGCCATTGTGATTCGCAGCACGATTGCACGATAGCAGTGTATTTAATTGATGAACGATCAAGTATGAGATACCGTCTACAAAAAATATCATCACTCGCTAATAGAATCATGGTAAATGTAGACAAGCATAACAATAATATTTTTGATCAAATTATTTTATTTATCAAGGTTTCACTTACATTATTCTTTCAAATTATTATCATTGGACACGTTTGTCTGATAAAATAAAATTGATAATTTTGAAAGGCAATAATCCCAATGAAGGATTCGTAGTTTCCGAAAATGTTTTGTACATATCGTTAAGGATTAATCGATGTTTAAAACCGGGGGTTTATAAGTTTAAGTCATTATTAATAATTGCTTATTTATAGTCCGGGGTTTAAAGACGATGCATGCTCAACCAGGGTAGGTGTTAAATTTTATAAATAGGTTTTGCGTTCAGTATTATGATTAAAATGAAAGAAGGCGTAAAAGGGAGGCTACACTGAACGCTTTTCAAGTTAAAAATAACTTTATCGTAGAACATCAGCGAAATAATACTGTTTTATTCGGCCGAGCTATGAAAACACGGAGAAATAGTAAAGAAAGTAACTTTGGAAATGAGTCTGCATGGCCAAAACTGAAAATGCGTGACATTTGACCTCTTTTCTCTATTTAGGTTTGGTTTTGGCCATCTTAAACATTTCCTTAACGATCATACCTCCAAACCTACGAAGGGCATATAAGGTAAACTGTCGAAATGAAAAATACAACATTAACGAATATGGTTTTATACTGAACATACGTACATCATGCATTAATGACTGAATTTACACAGCTTTGTAAATCTAATTAGAACGAAGATCGGAGATGACCTAACATCGATAGTACAAATACTACGGAATGAATCAAGGTTCTGATACACATAAAGGACATCGTACCATCAAACTACTTCTACTTAAGTCTTGTCCGCACTGACAAGAGAATTCTTGAGAAAAACTTGTGCCATAGGATTTGTAAGATGGAACAGTTTTTGTTTCTGTGGCCCTAGTTTTAGTTTCTATTAACCATCTCGATCTGGCGCATCGACCGCGTTCAGCATTCCTATTGGTCCTTCAACAAACCAGGGCCAATCAGAGCGCCGAACGCGCTCGATGCATTTGGTCGAGATGGTTTATAGAAACTCACACTAGGGCCACAGATTCCTGTACCTAATACAAGTTGCGCAACATGTATCGCAACATGTGTCAGCGTGCGGACTCGACCGTATAATGGTTCGTGATTCGACGAAAGAAGAAGTTACAATTTAAATACACAATTCACACACAATATTATATTAAAACCATTCAATTTAAATATGAACCCCAATAAACCACATGTTAATAAAAATATATATTATAAACATGCAAACAGATTATAATGATATAAAAATGGTTAAAGATTACACATCGAAATTACCACTATGATGCAAGGAAAAATGGACTTTAAAATTTGTAATTGAAAAGGAAGGAGGAAGACGTGTAATAAAGTCTCAAATTTAAGATTTCATTATTCTAAGACAATAAAACAAGAATGAATTTACAATTTTCAAAGTCCAATAAGGTCTTTTCAGGCATGTCTGCATCAATCAACAACTTGCGCATTAAAATTAGAAGCTACGTATGCATGTGCGCCTGAGTTCATTTATATTATTTTATGGCTATAATAAGTATCCCAGATACGCTGCCATCCTAGACACGGAGTAAAAGCCTCATGTGCCTGTAATAACAACGGCATCCATGCCGTTTTACGGCAGAACCGTTTTACGGCAGAATCTTAGAGTAGAGTACTACTTTCCTCCACAGTATGATTAATCAACAGTAATCGAAGTGGAGCCCGAGTCAGAGATCCTGCCTCACTTGCCCTCGCCGATGTCTCCCTCTGAGGAGGCGGAGATCGTGATAGGAAGAGACGACGAGGTGTCGGAGCGAGAGGCAAGACGAATCCAGGACAAGTGGCGGGACATACTTGAACACGAAAACGACTGGCCGGGGCATCAGTACCAGTATGATATTGTGGTAAGATACTCAGGATGATTTTCATAAAAACTCAAAGAATTTATTTCAATAAAACCATTTACAGATACTTTCGAACTGTCAAGGAGCCAGTAAGTCACAAATATGAACCTATTTGCCAATTCCAAAGCGTATTAGGCACCAATGGAGAAGAACGGGCAAGAAACTCCATAGAGAGCTCTAACGCTCGAAGGTGAGTTGGTACGCAGCTACATGCTAAACTATGGGTTGCAGTTGAGTTGTTGATCAATACCGACAGCTAAGATAAAGACCCTCAGTATGAATGTACCTAGCACCATTCGAGCAAGCAAGACTACATTTAAAGTTAACAGGCTGTAAGTAAGTAAACACATAAACACAATGCATTAGGAAGACGGTAGCAGCACCTGCGCAATAAGGTCTCGCGCACGCCGCGCGTCGATCTGATTGACGCGTTTGTTCTTGAGGTGGTGAGGGGTGTCGCGGCGGTGTAGCCGGCCGGCCTGTACAGGCGCGCCGCGCTCCTCCACGGTCGCGCGCCACGCTACCCGCCGGGGACGCTACCCGCACCACCACCGGGGGACACCCGTGATACCAATCAACAGTCATATCCCGAACGAAGCTTGTGTAATGAACTAAGGCTCGCTTGCACCACTTCACTTAACAGAAGGCCAATTGGACCGATTTAAGCAAAAATTTTCCAACTCACAACCTCGACAATTTCGAGTTTTTGTGACCAATGTATGTATTGTACTCCAAATCACTACATAGTATAAAACAAAGTCGCTTCCCGCTGTCTGTCCCTATGTATGCTTAGATCTTTAAAATTACACAACAGATTTTGAAGCAGTTTAAAAAAAAATAGATAGTGATTCAAGGGGAAGGTTTATATGTACAATATAATACACGCGCGAAGCCGCTGGCAAAAGCTAGTAAGGTATATTTTAACATATCAAATACTGATAAGGTTTGTGTGGTTTGGAACATTTTTACTTAAATCGGCCCAAATCTCGTATTTAAAAACGTTCAAAAACTAGTCGCCGTCTCATCTCAGTGACTACTACCATATGTCAAAAACTTGTCAATAATGTATGAAAACTCGAGATATTTTTGACAGATTGAGACTGGGATCAGACTCAAGACTGTCCACGTATTTAAAATTACGAGAATTGCCACTCAGATTTAATGCTTAACGAATTTAAAACATCGTTCAATTATTTGAGGATGACAAAGAATGTTTTAATTTCGTTAACCTTTAAATGTGTTTAATGTTTGTGGTGCAAACGGTCCTTAGTGATAGGTTCCTCATGTATGTCATGATTTATGGTTAAGGTTGCCAAATGGTCACCGATGTTTCGATCGATATCGATGTGTCTATAATCATTTAATGCGCACTTTTATATGGATATCATAAAACACTAAAATACGTTAGTAAAACTAACTTAATTGAAACATAAAATATTTAATTACCGACATCGGTGATCGTTTGGATGAACCTTAATTCACAACTCTGGTCCCCTTATGCCCCGATTTCACCGAAAGCATATAATGAAAAGTTCTTTGTAACTGTAAGATTTTCGTATTCGAGGTATGACTGGTAATTTAAATCCATTATCAAGTGTAAATGTGTAGGAATATGAAAGAATATGCTCATGAAAAACAATGTTATCTTAAAATATAATATAATGAGGGATAAGGTCTATTCTGCAAGTTGTTGAAAAGTAGGTATGCTAAATATTATTGTAAATAAATTTTCATTGGCATATTATCATCGTTTCACGTTAGTATCATAATATAAAAGTGGTATTAAAATCAATAATATAGCTACCGGATTCCAAGAAGTTAATTTGTTATTTTATAAAAAATTAATGTTAATAGACAGTTTCTTTCCTATGTTAATTGTAATTTTAATAAAGTCATGTACTTCTATAACAAGCAGAACTAAGAGAGGGTTAACTTTTACTACTTGGGTAATATGTTAATCCCAGGCGAATTTAGTCAATTTACCGAATATATTTTGATATGATTAGGTCACTTTTTACAAGCCTTAATCAACTTTCCAAGATAAGGTTTAGTTTCCTTGACAAGAAAATCTACCACGTCTACGCGTGTTAACGCGCGTTAGCGTGCACTGCATGTGTACACATGGCTACATATCAACCAATACATTTCCAGATATAGCTGAGCTTGCATTGTATACATTTTACGTACAATGAAAAGTCAGCTTATACTGGAAATGTGCAGTTTGATTTGTAGCCGTGCATACGAGGGAAATCGCCTATGTTTTCAAAGCGTGCGTCAGCGCGCGCGTATTCAAACGCTGTAAGCGTGTCTCAGTTAACGTTGTCATGGAAACCGGGCCTACACTGATGTAGCTTACTTTTATATTAATTAAAGCTTGTTGTAAGTTCCAAAGTAAGGTGTCTACAATACTGCTCGATTTCTGTCAAAGATGCGTGCGATCGCCACAAAACGAGCAGTGTGTAGGCAACAATTAATAAACTATCACTCGAAATTCTTTTAAATAATCTTACCTCTAGTTCGTCAGAGTCGTCGTCCTCGTCGTTTTCACCTTCAGACGATTCTCGATCGGCCGCTGTCTGGGTGTCGCTCTCCTCTTCTTTCGTCGATTCGGGAAGAGGCTGTGGTATGTGCACCGGCTGTAAATGAAACTTTAATTAGTATCAATTTATCCAGGTTTAGTAACAACAGATAGCCCTGAGACTGAGATTAGAATGAAAACGTTCTTTTAAATACGGCTATTCCTTCCCGACTTGATCAAAATTTTGAACCCCTTTTTATGAAAACTAAGTGGTCGGAGGAGTATGAAATTTAGCACAAAGAATAATAAAAAATATTAGCTATCTGCACTCCTTAGTGCGGAAAGCTAATATTTTTGATAATTGTTGATTAAAATTTAAATAAATTAAGAAATCGAATTTCAACCTCTAGGCGACCTGGGCGACTAGTAATGTCTTAATCTTTCAAAAATAAAAACTCAAATTAAATTTATTAGGTGGTACAGGTTTTTGCCATTGATTACCGCTAAGATAGGAGTGCAACTTGAATTTAAATGTTTTTAAATTCATGGGCCTTTTGATTAAACGCTCTCTCCATTACAGTTTGGGCACGACAACTAACAGTAAAAAAAGACATACTTGTCTACTTGAGAACTTCCTCCTTTTTTTCGTCGGTTAACAAAGGAGTTCTGTTAAATCACTGGGGTCAATGTCAATATAGCTGTAGGTAAGGAAATGAAATAACAATTCTATAATATAATTTCACGTAAAACAAAAACCAATGGTCCTATCGAAATCAATAAATAGCACACAAGAAGCAGACGATTACTTTTGCTTGGGAGTGTATATCGAAAATGCTCATATTTTGCCGAGCATGATAGCAATAGTTATAGTTAACTTAAATATAGTTATAGCTAACTTGATCGTATGTTTACCATCGGTAGTTAATAACCACCATTAACGCGCACTGATCATAAATTTTAAATGTGAAAGTAAAATTATGTTTCTATTGGATTAACTTCATGATGATTTCCAAGTTGGCTATAAAAGTAAGATCATAAACTGAAATAGCCGGCCATCCCCCGTTATTAATAGGAAGTAGCACGCTTCTTGCTTTTATTCCGCCTTTTAGAAACCTGCACCCTAATCGCGTAACGCACTTTCTACCACATTCAGAATATTCTGAAGGAAATAACGAATCCATTGCTTCGTACTTTTAGAAAATTTAACTACAACAACGTAAATAACGCAATGAATGTTGTACAACTGTAAACATGAAAGGCATTGTGTGATACGCAATTAACTCTCAGGTCTTACTTCAAACGCTAAGTCCCTGAAAGACTGTTCAAGTCTATGAACAAGTAATCTGCAGTCAAATATTCTCTATCTGTTGTTATAATAATAGCCTCTATCTATTGTTATATTATTTATAATAAATTTCTGAACCATCATTACAACCTTAGGCAATGACTTCCAGATGCAATGGCATCAAACTGACTCGTGGAAAAGTTGTTGTGAATTCTGTAAATTGTTTGAAAACTTATCTTGCCTCTGTATTTATTTTTGGCCACAACCTTCAAATGCTATTGTCATCAAACTAAGAAAAAAAAGAAGTAATCTACTTACTTCAACAGTTTCCACGGGCACTTCAACGTGTTCGGGCGGCGACATGGTAATCCCGTTGGTTGTCGGTGGCTCTCGTTGTTTCGCCGCCAGCAAGGCCGCAGCCTCGGGCGACCGACCAGCAAGAAGCTTCTGTGCTTTCGCCTTCAAATCCTTTGGGTGAGGTGTATTTTGTCGGACAAACGGAGTCTGTGAAAATTTTAATTATATTAGATAGAGTAACACAGTAAGAAGAGAGAATCACTTACTGCATCACAGCGTTTGAAATGGAGAAAATAAACATGCTCATGCTTAGTATTCGAATAAGTGTATTTTAATAAAAGCTTGTGCCAATACTTTTTGTGAAGTCAAAAGATAAAATTTTAGTAGTGAACGAAAAAATATGCCGCAATACATTTTTATACTAATAAAAATTAGCAAAATAAATTATTTTTGTTAGTAGTAAATCTAATAATTGCAGAATGCCAAAAATATGTTTGCAACATTCAAAATAACGCTGTGCATTTATTAATTTAGTGTGTTAAAGATAAAAAGATAAGTGACTACGAAGCAAGCGAGTGTGTAATCATATTATGTTAATTACAATAAAGATAAAAAATCTCTAGTATAAATGGTACCTAATGAAAAGCGTCATATTTCGGTATTACAATTGTGGCGATCACACAAGAAAATCACAAGAAAAAATTCAATACAAAAATGAATTGATTCAATCCATGTCGTGTGCACTCAATGGCTTATCCCAGTAATGTTCAGATTCCTGGCTAAAGTACCGAAATATGATCATTGTCACTTAACCTATTAACCACTTGGTGTCGCAATGTGTGAGACGAACCGAAATGATTCACAGGATATGATATCACACGTAGTCTCTTCTCCGTGACACTACGACGTCTCTCGCTGGTACAAAGTTAATCTACATTAAGTGCAGTTCAAATATTGTGCGCAATATGGAATTAGTTGGAGGAATATTTTAAAATAGGTGGTATGGCTTTTAATATACTGTGTGAAAAAGGTTTAAGTCTTTTGGGAGTGGCTGGAATTCAAAACTTTGCCTTGGTAAGTGTCATTCCGTGCCAGGTCAACAGGTGAGGTGTTACGTAACGTTGAATTGTTGATATGAGTGTAAGTTCCATTACGCAGAAAAAAAATGTAAATGCTTTTGCAAAAAACAACACTTATTTGTCTATGCATTAGTCTACTTTCAAAGAAAACAAACTATTATCTAAATACTGATAGAACAAGAGGCTTAGTGGCGGACAGCGCATACTCAACTCGATGGTAGTGCATTCACAATATTTTGTAACAATTTTTAGTGTATTATGTTGCAGGTTCCACTGCGGGTTTCAACAAGACAGTATTTTAATATCTGTGTTTATAGTTACATTATGATAAAGAAATTACTTTTCGACTGAAATATGAATGGGTTTTACAAAAAAATTGACGAATGCCTCAAAAATCTCTTAATGCTCATTCAAAGTTCAAGAGATAATGCAGGTAATGTAAGAAAGATTAGTTTCGATTCATAAGCAAGTAAATCGAATAACACGACTGTGTAGTAAATACCTAATTGATATTTTACTGTGATAAGTTGGTATAATTATTTGTGAATGCACCCCGCGAGACGCTTTGCCGCATACCTCCGTGAGGTTAGTTATAGAGGAGGATAGTCGTTGCAGGGAACTCCTCCGCTGTGTTGTGACTAGCTTGCGAACTACGTTAATAGGCCGCCTGAAGGCAAGCATCGACTGTTGTGCGAAGAACGAGTCAGAAGGCATCACGTCATCACTCTCCTCCTGAATCGTCGAAACCTTAAAATTTAAAATTTGTTTGTTCCAGGAACTGTTCACCACCAATGAGGTTCTACGTATAATTAAATATTCCTTCTATGTTACATCATACTGATCAATTAATAAAAATATTTTTACACAATACAATAAAAATAATCATTTGCGCGGTGTTTATTTACTTTTCCTTCCTATACTTATTTATAAACATACACAATAATACAATAACGTATTCAGTATATAACGAAGCTTATGTCTATCAAAGTATTTAATAGATACTTATTAAAATACGGTTCATACTTGATGTAATGCTGTTCTTTGTTACCTACCGAAAAGACAAGTTTTGATAAGGATAAATAAAATGCTAACTCATTCTAATCAATTGTAGGTTGCAATTTTGAATCTCAGATGTTCTAAGTTAGAAAGTCTAGTACGATAACTACAGTCTCAACATATTAAAACGGAGGTATTTACTTCACACATACAGATCAGATATTGCCTCTGTTACATAATGAGGTTACAGTAACAAAATATATACAGTTTCAGCAGATAATCAAAATTAATAATAAAGATATCTGAGAATGGCTTGTCATTTCATTGGAAAGCTCTTTTGGCTCTATGTCCAATTATATTATTCTCTCTCTAACAGCTATAATTCTTATATACGTCAAAATACCTGACAGAGGTGTAACAAAATAAAACATGCAAATAAAAGATAAATAATAATAAAACTAAAAGTTTATTGCATATATAAACATAAAAAATAGTAATCAGCTTATACTAAATAATACTGAAATTTTGTTAAACCAACTAAAAATAATAATATGCAGATCGTTTATCACCAAACCTTTATAACTGTGCTTTATACAACTCGAGAATT
Organism: Aporophyla nigra; assembly: GCA_947507805.1. Taxonomy (NCBI): domain Eukaryota; kingdom Metazoa; phylum Arthropoda; class Insecta; order Lepidoptera; family Noctuidae; genus Aporophyla; species Aporophyla nigra. The sequence goes on along the minus strand of OX382300.1, from coordinate 13,031,699 downwards.
GCAATTTTTGTATTAAACAGATAACAAAAACATGCTAAATGGAAGTGTTAATAACATTTTTACAATTATGTTGTTTAATACTGAGATTATTCTAAAGCTACAAGTATTGTACCCAGTGCTAGATAAGCTCTGTGCCTCGATAAATTTTCGCGTACATGTACTCTGAACCAAGACCCTACGTTCCTCCACCTCTCTCTAAGCGTGTCACCAGCATGGTGGAAGCAAGAAGATACATTATACTGGAAGTGTTTGTGAGCGTACTTAGCATTAAAATTCCTTTTCCATTTAATTTTATACCATCCCTTAGTATTGTTGAATAAGTTACTACAACAGCAAAGGCTCACCTCTTTGAGTTCCGGCAATTCTTCGGTAAACTTGACGGAGTGCGTTCGTGAGTTCTCTTTTTGTTCCCAGTTCTCGTCGTCCGAATCCCGGTCGCGAGACGATTCTGTAGAACCAATTCAGTTAGTGGAATGTTGGGAAGCGTGTATTAAGTACTTGAATTGTTGAAGTACAGACGACTAATGAGATAATTATGCAGGCGAGCAATTAAGACGTATTCACTGCTCAGGTAGTATCTGTCATTTTTACAGTGTGTGGTCCACGAGGCGCAATCATCCGGACAATGACAAATACTTTCGTTAAATTCCTTCCAAAAACCGTAACGTAGAATTGTGTTAAAAAAGGCAGATGAAGTGTAGTGAATTAAGATGCTTCTTCATACTTATCTCATCTGTCCACAAGTACTCAATAAATTTAAAATTCATAAATTGTCGACATCACTAGCGATACCATAAATGTTCCTGGCAGGCTTAAGGTAAAATTTTAAAGTCTAGAATGAAAAAGATTTTCCCATTTAGTAAGACTAAAACATAAATGCCCATAGACAATCACAACATAGCAGCGCTACGTCACAAACCAAACAAACATTGAAAGCCAAAATGATAAAATATTATCTAACGTTCAGTAAAACGATATCAATGATGATTGATTAATGATAAGTGTCCATTGTAAATTCTCTAATCAAACTAAACCCAGCCTGCACCCTTATTTTCTGTAACACACTCTTACAAGTCGTAATGACAAACTCCTTTGCGATATTCAACAAAATTAATTGATTTATACAACGCACAGTGTTTTATGAAGCCTGATTTTCGGACATCCCATTTTTATTAAAAAGGCTGACAGAAATAATCATTTAAATGCAACTTTTCGTATCCCCATTGAGCTACCAAGTCTAGTTTTTGAGTTATAGTTTTTTGAAAATCGTAACTTTTCCATCCGGATATTAAGAAAAAAATTAATTACGCTTAAACTAAGCATGATACGAAATAATGATGTTAGATACATTGATGGCGTATCTTATGCGGAGTATTTTAGTCCATAAATGAACCTCGCAACTTTGTCAGATCCAGATTTATTCGAGTTTTTCGGTTTTTAGTTTTTCTTTTTTTTTCTCGAAAGTTCCGCCATTTCGGGAAAAGTTATTTATACAGAAACAATTCTATTTACTTCCCCAATACACTAGGTACATAATTATGACATCCCAAATCCATGGAACTTAGAAGTTGTACCAATTTAACTATTTTTGTTAGGGTTGTCAAATTTTTATCCTTATTTTGTGGATATTATTTTTCGTAGAAGCAAAAGTACATAATAACGAAAAGAACGTGCACCAGTTTACTGGCAGCCTACCAGTTATAAATATTTATGGGAATTTTAGCCAGTAGAAACTGTTACCGCCTTCACCGCGTGGAGGTACTACCAGCTTATGTTATTGCTATTGCATACGTGTATTTTTCGTGTCATTTAGTACGTACTACAAAAATACTTAAATAACCCAAAATGCCAGGCTTTACCTTTTAAAGTACATCGCTGAATAATATTTTATTTAGATACCAAGCTGGTATCCTGGCGTCTTCACGTCAGATAATATAAACCACCTATTTTACTACCAGATAGATATATTTTTTGGCAAAGTTATACAAAATCCAAATATAAATAATAATCTGAGATTTTGACAACCCTGACGACGTAAAATCCGGATCAAACTTAAAATCATTGTGGTTTCCAAGTTCCATGGAATTGGGATGTGAACTTTATGTGGTGTGTTGGAGAAGTTATCAAAATCATTTCAGTATAAATAACTTTTCCCGATTTGGTGGAATTTTCGAGATAATTAAGAAAAACTAAAAACCGAAAAACTCGTATATATCTAGATCTAACAAAGTTACGAGGTTCATTTGTGCACTAAAATACTCGGCATAAGATACGCCATCAATGTACCTAACATCATTATTTCGTATCATGCTTAGTTTAAATGTAATAATTTTTTTTCTAAATATCGAGATAGAAATTGGTCGATTTTCAAAAAACTATAACTCAAAAACTAGACTTTGTAGCCAAATGGGGATACGAAATCTAGCATTTAAATGATTATTTCTGTCAGCCTTTTCAATAAAAATGGGATGTCCGAAAATCGGGCTTCATAAAATACTGTGCAACGTAATGCTACAATGGCGACATTTACAGGCCAGTAACAATAAACAAAAAAATTAGGGAAAAGTGATTCGTAAATTGATTTTTTTCAAAAAAGGAAAAATAAAGTAACTTTCGAACCTTAAAATTCAAAGAGGTTGACATGGCTTGTCAACTCTATAATTTTTTAGGTCTTTATAAATTGTGTGTTTGCAATTAGGGTGCAGAATGGTTAAACATTCATGTAGGTAAATAAAATAGTTACAACAGTTAATAAGTACTAAACAACACTACAGTTCTATTCAGTGCAGTGCTATAGCATGATGACCATGAGTTGCGTTGTGTCGTAAAAAAATAATAACAGTGCGAAATTGTCATAATAATGTATCTTCATTTCAACCTTGATAAAGACGCGCGTCCATCTGATAGTAAAAACTGGCGCGAGGTTTTTATTTGTTCAGTTCTAATAACATCACTTTACACTAGTTAGTTTAAATAGAAAATTCAAGTACGCACGGCGACAAATCAAGCTATACATTTCCAGAATAAACTGACTTTTCATTTTACTAAAAGTCAGCGAGGTCAGTTAAAACTGGATGTATAGCGTGATATGTACACTTGTACAGTCTATTGCTAAGTTAGTTCATTTTATCAACATACCTATGTTATCTTTAACTGAGATAATGACAATGGGACGTTACGTCAGCAAGGGAATACCTAACATTCGATCTCATTGACAAAAACGCAGTTAAACCAGGCACTCAAATTTTACAATCAAATAGACGCGGAAAAAAAATCTGTAGCTGATACTACAGCCCAAAAAGGTTTGAAATCGGAACCGTATTGTATTGATACTTTTGTGAACCCTTACCTCTTCTATCTAGCTCTTGCGACTGTGAATTAAATCTGTGTTCCCTGTACCAGTGTCCACTGCCGACCTCAGACGTGTGTTCCAGCTCTATTCGTGTGTGACAAGTGCATTTAGTATATTTACACAGCAAAAACAAAACAAGAACAGCTCAAAGACAGTTCACAGTACATAAAAAACCGCTAAGTTAATTTAACAGGAAATGCAACCATGAATCATTCAATTATGTCGAAGAATTAAGCAATAACTTCACAATTCGATGTACGATTAAATATTTTCGTGTTACGTAAAAGGATGCACATTTCGTTTACAATGGTCCATTATATTGATTGGAAAACGATTCATTGGGTTTTGGTATGGGTAACACCCAGGTTGAATATGTTTAAACGCATTGAGACGCCAAAAACAAAAGGGTTATGTGTATGATATTGATAACCATCGCCTTTTATTCTTTCGTACAACTATAGGGAGGAATTCTTAAAAAATCGTTAAACAAAATTTAAATGAAAGTCTCGTATCAAAAGGAAACTCGGTAGAGTAAAGCCAAAATGATAACACCAGTATTGTGAACTGTCCCTGATTTTGCATAATTATATAAAAGCACAAAAAGCATTGGCAAAGACGACATAAATTACGTACCAAAATGCTCACATAAAAGCAAACGTACAATGGCAGTAATATTCTTTACTATGCTATATTGATAGAAATATTATTATTGCTTGACAATTCCTTATCATTATCAACTTACTATACTTTCATATAGAAACAATAGAAAACATAACCGGAATTAAATGGAAAATAAATATGAACTTTAAAATCAAAACATTCATTATGCAAAGTAAATACTTTTTAACTATCAGCAGATTAAAATGTTCTAATAATAAATCACAAGCTAATGAAATTGACAATAACCAGTGTTGATAGGCAAAGATGAAGAATATAAATATGAACCAACTAAACTTGAATTCAGAATCTTTGAAAAATATCAAGCTTTAGAACCTCAAATTTTATGTCATCATGGACTAAGTTCAAATTCCATTGCAACCAAAATTTATTTGGGACCTTATTATTGCAAATAGTCACTCAAGAGTTAACCTTGGGTAAATCATGGTTAAGTACATTACTGATTAATTGGCGATGGCATGTAATTGTCTAAGTTTCTGGATTCAAGTGAATACTAATGGTATTTCTACGAGCAGGACACCAAAAGCAACACCGTGATAATGAAATAAGGGCACAGTCATACCTGGTTGTTGTGTATAACTAAGCTGAGGTAGTAAGAAGCAAGTAAGAACATTTTCCCCTGTGGTCTCATCCCTGTCCGTTTGGAAGGTCAACAACGGTTGCGCCTGATTCTCCGATAACCACACCGCTTTCAGTTCCAAATTCACTAATGTGTAGGGTAAGTACTGTAACCTGGAACATTTTAAATATAATAATATTAAAGAATATAATAATTTAGACTGGCCTGTTAGTCTAGTGGTTGGTGACCCTGACTGTTAAGACTGAGGTCGTGGGTTCGATTCCCACCTAGGACAAATCTTTGTGTGATGAGCACAATCATTTGGTATGTGTCTAAGTGTAATTTATCTATAATGTCTGTATGTAGAAATATATAAGTATGTTTATCAATTGTCTGGTTACCATAGTACAGGCTCTGCCTAGTTTGGGATCAGATAACGGTGTGTTGGATGTCCTAAGATATTATTATTATATTATTTTCTAATTTCAACAATCTCAACTACATACATGATAATTCATAAAGAATTAAGCAAGATCTCCTTTGAGATATGTTAAGTTTCATTTTATGTAACACTGCAGTAGGCACCGATTACAATTTACATTTACATCATGTAATCAGTCTGGTTACATTACATAATCGTATTATTTAAGTACTTAAAGATAAATTCACAATTCAATGTCATAATTATTATCAGCGGCAAAAATCAACTCCGGACGCTTAAAAACGTGTTTAGTTATTGCTATTCAGCGAAAGGCATCACAGTTATTCATAGATTATCCAATAATATAAACAATTATTTTATCTTCGTAATAAACTTACCTATTGCCGCTCACATCCAATACATGCAACGATTTACAATTCCCCAGCTCGTTCGGTAATCTCGTAAGTTTGTTATCTCTCAGGCACAACACACCAAGCAAAGTCATATTCCCGATCTCTAACGGTATTTCAGCCAAGGTATTCCTATCTACATTCAGTACAGTCAACTCATTGAGATTCCCTATCGACTTAGGTAGCTCCATTAAAAAATTCTCCGTTAATATAAGCTCTTGTAGATTTGTACACCTGGAAGAGAAATACGGAATCATTAGCGTTATAAATAGCTCAAGATAAACTAACAAAATGAAATATATGTTAAACAGTGCGATATACTAACCTTCCTACATTTTCGTTTAATGTATGTAATCTATTTTGGTCCAACTTCAGTATAGCTAACTTGGATAAATCTCCGGTACCATTTGGTACAGTTTCCAGCATGTTTTGGGAGAGATGTAAGTCGGTTAAGGAGCACAGGCCTCCAATCTCTTCAGGAATTTTCTCTAGTTTATTTTCACTCACATCTAGACATATTAGTGCCTTTAAGTTGCCGATTTCTGGCGGCAGATACTGGAGTTTATTGTGATCCAACCATAACTCTTCCAGAGCGGGCAACTCTCCGATGAAACCTGGCTGTAATTGAAAACACGGCATGGTTATTTTTATTGGCAAATTTTGACAGAAAAACAAACAAAATTGTTAAGGAACATACCAGTTCCTCAATGTCATTATCACCAAGATCCAGCCTTTGTAACCTAGTAAGATTCTTCAGTGACTCTGGAAGCCACTTTAGTAAATTTTCTCTCAGCTCGAGCGACTGAAGCGAGATCAAACTGAAAAGATATAATATTTACATTAAAACGATTATAGACAAATAAAAGGCTAACAATTCATTTAATAATATGTAACCTTCGCTACCCAGCAATTGTGACATAATAATTTGATGAGACAATTCAGCGAGGTGGAAACACAATAGAACGACAATCGCGGTAACGTCGTTTCAACGACTCCCACTGCATCGTTGCAAGGTTAATTTAACACTGATTATTTTCTTTTTATCTCAGAGAGAATACCATAGAAATCACTCAGACATGATTCCCAGAGCATGCGTGCTCTTTATAAGCCTTCAGTAAGGTTAAAGAATCACGATATTTCGCACTTATGTATTTCGGTTCTATTTCTTTACATGTATTCCTGAAATACACTCGGAAACAAACAAAAACTCGCTCTGTTGAACATTGATTTGATTTAAGTTTATTGCTGCAAAAGATGGCAACCACTTCAAAGAATTGATAAATGAATCGTGAGTAACAAATACGGAAATGGTAAATAAAACTAACAACTCATTTCACTTTATGTCGGAAACTAATTTGATTTTCATAACAAAATCAAATAACAGTAAGAAAGTAATTATTATTCTGTAATATCCGTCCATAGAAGGAGTTCTTACGTCACAGGAAAATGAAATTTTTCGCGAAAAAGAGTCCTCGCAAAGGCAATAAAAAGATAATGAAATGAAGACTCTGAATGTTTGTCGGAGTCAGAACTTGGTAATACGAATTTATGAGAACTCCTATTTTCAGCTCATTGTTGAGCAAAACATTGAAAAGTAGCTATGCCAGCAAGCAAGGATTGCGTCCGTGATAACTTTTTATTTTCTTGTCTGTAATAATATTCCACAGTACGGTGTAATGTCTTAACAATAGAACGAGATTTACTTTTAGAAACGAATATTGTCGGGGACTAGGAAAGACAACTTCCACTTTACATTCCAATGAAGACAAGATTGATCAACCATTTTTCAGATTAGCAAAAGTACATACATCTTTTATGGGGTACTGTGTTAAATGTTACAACAAAATACCTTCTGATATACCTATCTCACTTTAATGAAAGGAGGTTTACAAGTCATATTAAAAGTACACTTTGTAAAAGAATTTATTATTAATTAGAGGATTACATCCAAGATAAGAATGCTTGGAACCATGCTGGTCTGGCTCCATAGGACATTCTTCGAGTTGTTTCTTCAAATGTTACAACAAAATACCTTCTGATATACCTATCTCACTTTAATGAAAGGAGGTTTACAAGTCATATTAAAAGTACACTTTGTAAAAGAATTTATTATTAATTAGAGGATTACATCCAAGATAAGAATGCTTGGAACCATGCTGGTCTGGCTCCATAGGACATTCTTCGAGTTTATCAAACTGGTTGCTAACTTAATTGTCTAGATAACAATTGTTTTTTCTTCTATGTCACTGATTTACATTCTGTGAATACTGTAACTTATACACTGACTTGTAACTTGTAAAAATATTAGGAAACTCGTATTCTTGCCTTTGCAATGTTTTTGTAAATATGTGAGCACCATGTATCTATCATATAATTAATTTATCTCTCATTACTTCATTTTCAGTTCTTTTACTTGTTGTGGTATGGTCATTTTTATTTTTGGTGTATTGTCTTTACATATAATTGTATAAATATTGTATACAAATATTGAAAACGATTTTAAAAGAGCAACGGTGGAGTTTTTTTAATGTAACAGTTGACGTTCAAAAGTGCCTTTTTTCGGCCTAATTGAAATAAATGCTTTGACGTTAAAATTGTAAAATGAGATTTTCGTACTACTTGTTGGTAAAATATGATAACACATCAACATAACGGAGTTCTCTGCATCAACAGAAACTGAAGGAGAAGTTTGTGGCATAATATCAGATTCTAGCCTCGTCCAGACGAGGCTGATTGCAAAAACAAGTTTGACATGCACGTAAGATACATACTCGAAGAAACGGATACCAGTCCGGTTTCAGGCCAGGGCACAGTACCACTTCAGCTCTCCTAAAAGTGACTGACGATATTAGGCGGGGGATGGAAGACACTAAAGTCACAGTCTTAGTGTTAATAGACTTCTCCAATGCTTTTAATACCGTCAGTCACGAAGTCCTTTTATCCATTCTTTCCTATCTTATGGTCTCTCCGGAGGTATTGGAATGGGTTGCCTCTTATCTTCAGGGGCGTCAGCAGTCTGTTCGTGCTGGAGACTCCTCGTCGAGTTTGTGTGATCTTACAGCTGGCGTCCCTCAAGGCGGTATTTTATCTCCTCTTTTGTTTTCTATTTTTATTAATCTCATTACCACTGAACTTCGGAATGCGTATCATCTTTATGCAGACGACTTGCAGCTTTACTGCCAGGCAAGTGTTGACAACATATCCGATGCGGTTGAGGAGCTAAACCGGGATTTAGAGGTGGTTAAAAGTTGGTCTGATCGATTTGGGGTGGCGGTTAACCCTGCAAAGTGTCAGTCGATCATTGTAGGGAGCCCCCACAGTAAAAGGAAGTTGAATGGGTTAACTGTGCCACCTGTAATGTTCGACAACTCCGTAATCCCGTTTAGCTCTGATGTTAAGGATCTTGGCCTGCATGTCGACACTTGTCTTGACTGGCGAAAGCAGGTCACGACTGTCAGTAGAAAAGTCACGGGAACGTTGCGGTCGCTCTATCGGTTAAAAAACCTTCTTCCATCACACATAAAGGCATTGCTTGTACAGTCCCTAATCTTTCCCATAATTGACTATGGCGATGTGTGTTACTATGACCTGAATGCAGATCTCCTCAATAAACTTGACCGCCTTCTAAATAACTGCATTCGATTCGTTTTCAATCTTCGTAAGTATGATCATGTGTCCGCGCACCGGTTGCTTTTAAAATGGCTACCCATCCGTCAGCGTAGAGAGTTGAGGGCTCTGTCAGTGCTGTTTTCCATACTTGACAAACCCACTTCTCCTTCTTACCTGACTTCCCAGTTTCAATACTTGTGCTCTGCACATAGTAAAAATCTCCGTTCCTCTAACAATCGTCTTCTACGATGTCCTTCTCACCGCTCTGGTTTTATTAAATCTTCTTTCTTTGTCCAGGCGGTCTTTCTATGGAATGCGCTTCCTTTGAATATCAGGATGGCAACCAGTCGGTTATCGTTTAAAGTGAAAGTACGTGAGCATATTCGTAAGAAGTTGGCAGATTCATCACAGCGCTGATTTGCTGGATTCGTTTTCTCCTCCACGTATCGTTATTTCTCCAGACAATTTTTATTTTCGTTATATTTATATATATATGTATGTATGTATCTATGTATTTATATGTATTATTTTCCGAATTATCTATCCCTATGTTGCACCTACCATGTTTTGTCTCTGCATCACCCTAAGGTTGACTGGTAGAAAATGCCTCAGGCATTAAGTCCGCCTTTGTACAGTATTTTTTACTTGTGCATAAAGTTTTAATAAATAAATAAATAAATAAATATCGGAGGAGGCACGTAAAACCGCGACAGTAACCGACTAGACACGTACGAGTTAAGAAGATAAGTCTAGCTAGCCGGTTTTATAAAAGCATTTAACTCAAACATTTTTAAGTTCAAGTCTCTCCAACAGGCAGAAAATTATCCTGTTAGGAATGTGGAAGAAACCCTTTTGCGAAGTGGCATGTTATTAAAGTTTGAAACAGGTTTTGAATTACATTCTATCCACAAATAAAGCGCGTGTTTATTTTCAAAGTAAACTTTAGTGTACGATTAAACAAACAGCGTTTAGTTTTTACAGAATGTTTCTTTTTTTTCGGATGAACGAAGAGTGATATGTTTCAATATTAGCTGCTAAAGATATCTCAAAGTAGTTTAATTGTTTTTAACGCAGTTTGGCGGAACATTACAGTTTAACTAGCTTACAGTGGAAGTTCTGAATTCAAATATATTTTTTCCTTCTCTCCCTCTCTTTAATATGTTTTATAATTATATAAGTATACTAAATATAACTGGTATCGTAAGATCCGTATTTTTATTCCAATATGCAAGTGCATATTTCTTGTGATGAAATCCTTAAAGCGAAACATAAAACGCTAACTCTGGAAACAACGTTGAATAATTGCCACCGCTAATATTGTATTCCACATTAAAATGTACACGACCGACATATAACATTGGTATTCTGCTTGTTCTGTCGTGGATTTCCAGAAAACTGTTGCAACGCGCCGACACACCATTCCGGGAAATTAACAGGCACATAAAAGTAAAGTTGTATTTGGATTTTACGTACTGAGAGTCTAAAGTATTTTAAACGTTAATTAACTTCCTTTGCGAGTCTTGGCAAAGATTAAGCAATTTTGTGAAGTTATGGTGTTATGAAAAAGCCCTATTGTTGACTGATAATACGTGAGCACACGTCATGTTTGTTTAGAGCCTTGAGGCCACATTCCGTAGTCGATGTCATAGTACTTAGCGTCGGTTTCGTACTTGTACAACAGCGTGTTCTGACTCACTTTAAGCCTCCTTATGAACTCAAGTAATTAGAATATGGAGTAAACATCACTTATGTACGTGTTCCAGTAAGCATGGTTAGATGTTTGTGACCCAAATCCAGGAATAGAACATTAATAAAATTGTGTTCTTGTTAATTATGCTATGTTAAACCGCAACAAACACAAAAATGTTTTACGATGTCCGAAAATTAGGTTTATTATAAGAATAAAAGTAAGACGTCTCGAAAACGACTCTGGCTTGAAGGGGAAGTAATGTGTCAATTAAATCGTAAAGGAAAACATTAATCAGTGTGATGTAAAGCAACAGGTTATAGCAACGACGTGTACAACGTAACGTTATACGCCTCTTATAGCGGCTCTCTACAACTGAGATGATCGCACAAACTTTATTGTTTGTTTAATGACATGACATATTCTCAGTTAAATCAGATACCAATGCAAAAAAAAAAATATACAGGGTGTCCAGTAAATAGCACGACATACTGCAGGGGGTGATAGCTTGGGTCACTACATATCAATACAACACAATATATGTTCAGCAAAATCTTACGGATTTACAGTTTTACAAAATTTTCCGAAATACCGAAAAATCTCTACCTTGAAATAGATTTTTAAGCATCTCGTAATGAAAAAATCCTTTTCTAGTACTTTTTTTTACATCAAATTATTCGTGAATAGTTACTTTACTCATTGATAAGTCTTTTTTCTATCAAGGACAAGAATGTTTTCAAGGAATACTATTTTTTGTTTAAATTTGCACAGAACTATTTTCTTATCACTTAAGTTTAACATACAGTGGTGAAAAAAAAATCCGTAAGATTTTGCTGAACATATATTGTGTTGTATTGATAGGTAGTGACCTAAGCTATCACCCCCTGCAGTATGTCGTGCTATTTACTGGACACCCTGTATATATTTATGTGTTGAATTTGATAACTATTATGAGAACCTATTGCATTTATGCTTTTAAGAAACCTACGTAAAGACGGTACGGTAGTTCTTGAAAATATATTTTCAATCATGCCCTGAAAGATACTTTTATTGGTTACAATAAAATATTAACCATCTGTTGAAGAACCAATAACCGGTTACTATCCGGTATCCGGCTTATTTCACTATCCGGCAGGATACTTACGAGATAGTAACCTACTACACCTATGCTAAGTTTCCGGTCGATTTTCAATAAAAAAAAAATTTACGTTTTGTACGGGTACTTTAACACTAGCTAGAGGAAGTCTATTCTATATCAATATCTTCATAATATTCTATCCATATTCAAATGAGCCCATAAAATATTCAATAAATCGAAAGGCAAAGTGATTTGAGCTCAAATGTCTGAAAATTGGATCCTTGATAAGGGACCTAATTTACTTTTCGCAGAAAATACACTCTGATGGACCTGTGAGGCTTTTAACGCAATTAATGTAAAATAACAAATTATAAATAGCTGTTCGCGGCTTACGTGCTAATGGATGTTATTGAATATCAATTAATCAATCAATGCAAGTTACTCGTAACCCGATGAGTTTTAATTGAAACATCATGCTAACTGCATACACATGTAGAAAACTATCAGACACAGCATTAGTCATCGCCATCAGACGTACGGTACAGTCACTGGACGGTGACGATCATATACAACTTGTAGCTAATAGGGTACGTATCGACTTACATAGGTAAGTATGTAAACAAGAACATGGTTGAACTTAACGTAACAAACCTATGTTAGCGTACAGACACGTTTTAAAAATCTTCTACATTTATAATGTAAATAGGACATTATTAGCAAAATATGTTTTCCGGAAAGATTACTAACAGCTGTCTAGTTTTCTGTTTACATCATTGACAAACAACTTCACATGATACCTAAAAAGAAGAATCGGTAAAGCTTTTCTCTTAGTAATCCCCGTACAATGGCCTAAGCGTCACACAATAGAGGGGTACTTATAGAGAACAGAAAGAATGTACTTCTGACAAAAAGGAACGTGAAACAAGTTTAACAAACGTATTATTTGTTTGTATACTTGTATAGACGTCAATAGGAGGTTACTAAGAGCCGACCATAGCTTTCCAGTTCAACTTTCGCTTTCGCCTTGCGCTCAAACAAAGCTTGGTCATACAATTTGTTAGTGCAATATAGACTCGTGACTTCATAATTTTTTTAACTTTCACGACAAGCTACAACATAATTGATAAATTAGAAGAAACATCTTTGATCTACATGCAAATATAATTAAGCCTTATTGACTTTTTATTGGATTCTATTTGCCACACGGTGATGTAACCTGTTAAGGAATTATTTAGTAGAAAAAGAACAGTAACTCGAATTTGCGAACACTCATTGACGTGAATAATAAACTGCGTACTTCGTCCATTTTTGCGAAGGGAACGTCACAGGTTGCTAAAATCTGCTGAATAATTTAAGGCCACTATTCCGTACCTTATGAATATTCAAGCAATTTTTCTTTAAAAAGTCTCACATCCCAATTATCAACGTAGTTATACCTGATCTTTTTGTTTCAAAACTTATGCTATAAATGAATTGTAGGCTGTAGGCCGCAATAAATTTTGATTAACAATCACTATAACCGATGACCTTGTGAAGGCCGCAGGAATACGTTGGATGCAAGAAGCACACAATAGGTCGAAGTGGCGGTGCTTGGGGGAGGCCTATGTCCAGCAGTGGACGTCTTTCGGCTGAAATGATGATGATGATGAATCACTATAAGAAGGAATGGCTCAGAGATGGAATCTGAACACAAAAGGCTTCTGATCAATGTCGAACTAAAATCAATTTCCCGCAGGAAATTAGTACCAAGTCGAGCAGAAGCAAAGTAATCATGTTATCTGTAAGCTATATTGAAAAATGATTCCTCCATTAACAGTAGCGGTAGCGGTAGCGTAACAAACCTATTAAGCTCTTTAATGAAATTGATTTGATTCGTAGCTCAAGCATGCAAACATAGATCATATGTGATACAATGGCTAAAGACGCTTCAAGGTCCAATCAAAAATAGACAAGAAATATTAAGAAAGAATAGATATGATAAGATTATAAGTAAGACTAGGTACTGCAAGATTTACTATAGGGTTTGACAGACGAAATCATGTGAATTCGTTGAAACATCAATGATCATAAGCCTGTTAATAAACACAAATTCTCCTAGCTACATTAAAGTTACCTCATTCCTTTGATAACTTAACAGATAAAGAACGTAAGGAATTTCTTTTATTCTTATCAAAGCCACACTCCCATTATTGTGACTGTATTATAATCACAAACTCTAGTGTTTTATCTATCGACATAGCACATGTTAAAAATGACTTCATATTAATAATTTTACGATGCTCTACTTATCATGGTATGACATAGAGCGAAGTCACATGAAAACACGTAATAAAACTACAATCCGTTTTCATGCCGTGACAAAGGACTATTTTTCATTGTTAGTTTGTTTATAAATCTTTAGTCATGTCCCACAAAGCCTCATTGCTAACAACAGGATTTAGCTCGAAGTAATGAGCGTTCAAATCAAATATTGCGGAAATTTTCATTACCATCCTTGTACAATATTTACTCGCTCACTTATTAAATATTATGTTCCAGTTACTTATTTAAATTTAATATTTGTGTTGAATACCAAATGATATGATTAGAAAAGCAATTTTAAATGATAGGATTCGTATGAATCAAAAGCGTTTCTATCCAGATAAAATACTAGGTGTAGCTAACTGTGCACATAATAAATTTTGCAGAAAATTTCATTACCATCCTTGAACATTATTGAATCGCTCATTAAATAATGTGTTCTAGTTCTTTTAATTTAATATTTTTGTAGAATACCAAGTAGATTGGTTTTTTGGAAAACAAAAACGAAACGTGTCTAACTAGATAACTACGTGTAACTGGTGGACAAAGGACGACACTAATGGGTTATGTCGAAAAGTCCATATTGCGTACTTGACCAGTGAATAGTTTTGTGTCAGGATGTCAATTTAACATCGAATAAGAATGTTACTCGTTCAGTATTTTAATAGTAAAATACTACGTAATTAACGTGTAGACGTATATCTCACCTGCCAAAGTCGCTGGGCAGGCTCGTAAGTGACATATCATTGAGGCCAAGCACGGTGAGCGCCCGCAGCTGGCTGAACCCGGCTGGCAGCCGCGGGATCGGGTTGCTGCTGAAGTCCGCGATCTGCAACGCCCGCAGCTTCTTGATATCCTCCGGGATATCGGGAATGTCTGTAAAATAAATACATTGTGTAATTAACAGTTTACACACCGATGTTTACATAAGTGGCTGGGTCGTATCGCTATGCGGTGTACAGCTGTTTTCTGTTACTACACTCTACGTTGGCACTTTAAAAATTAAACTGGCTCTTCTTATCAAAGTTGAATATAAAATTCGTGCCCTGTTTGTGTAAATCAAAGTTACAAAGGGCACGCGATTCGGTTTGCCTTAGAAATAATTATAACTTTGTTGTGAATTGAAATAGCACAGTCAGATTCATATTATGTACATTGTTTTGTTTCATAAGATTTAAAAACTTAAGCGTGAGAAATTTATTAAATGCAACAATATAAAGTTGCTAGACTTTAATAAATAATAAAATAAAATAAACATTAAACTAAGCATATGTAGCATGAATGAAAATGTGTAGTATACTTTCGTAACCTTTCAAGAAAGTACCTCATGTAGGTTACTGCAACATTGAGCATCCAAATACGGCATTGGTAACAGATCGCAGTTTCGGCATACGGCACAGTTAACGCCACACAAGGACCTATTGCATCGCACGCATTCAGTGATGCTAAGGGCCGTCGAAGGTCGACATGAGAGTAATTGGCACATGGACATAAACATTGCGGTCATCAAAATAATTTGCGATTGTTCCACGTTTCCAGACGTTAAACAAAACAATGTAAACGACGTCGAGACAAGGTCGAACCAAGATTTCAATACGAATAACATTTTTAATTTTATCGATGATCTTTATAAAATTTAATTACGTGTTTCTTAAGCAAATGAAATGTTAGTTATTTCGATAGCATCATCAGGCAAGGCGATGACCGCAGACGTCAAAGTTGAGCAATAGTACGTAATTGTTAGATTTCACTTTCAATTTAATCTTTCTTTACACGAAACATCAGAACATGACACGCTAACAGAGAGACAGAATCTTTGAGAGCCTGTTGCTTCTCAGTAATAGCCTCCGGACCTTAATTCTTTAGGCTCATCAAAGGTCAGCGGAGCGGCAAATTATACAGCCGTTCCTATTAAGTATTACTTACAGTAGATGGGTAGAGTAACAGTACTTCATCCACCTTCGCAATTTCCGAGACTCATCTCATTTGGATTGTCAGTTTGGAAGTTCTTTACCGTTAAAGATAGCTCTCGCTTACTCTTTCGGGAGATGCTGTGAAGTTCAAATATTCTTGCGTTTTAAGTATGTTTCTTTTACGGTCACGACTCATATTTTAATCAAAATACTACCTGATGCAGACTTTCAAATGGCAAAAATGAATTGATTTTCGTGGACCACCCTGGCGCACCCTGAAATTGTTCATAATTGACTCATTTGACAAATTCTTCATAATTTTTTAATGTCACATGGCGTTAGTTTAGCCTAAGGTTCCATTGAAGCTTCATCTTATTGGCTATTAAGGTTGAGAAGACATAAAAATTTAGGACAAATCTGGGCCCGATATTGATAAAAAATTGGTCGAACTGATTATATTCTATTGGCTTCAATTGACACCAACATGCCGAAGACAAAAATAAAATAGTTAGACAAATCGTGCGTCACTCAAGTGTTAAATGTTTTATTATTTAATGTTAACAGAAGAGACGTAGATGATACCGAATACCAGTATCATCTGTCTCATATTTTCATCAAACAATGCTTGTATTAATTGTATAATTTAAAAAAGATGACATAAATAAACTTAACACATCTATATTAATATTATAAAGATGAAGAGTTTGTTTGTTTGTTTGGTTGAACGCGCTAATCTCAGGAGCTTGCATGTTCCAATTGAAAGATTATTTTAGTGTTGGAAAGCCCATTTATCGAAGAAGACCTATATAACATCACGTTAGGACCCCAGGAGGCTCTAGGAGACGAGCAAAAATAATAAAACCGGCCAAGTGCGAGTCAGACTCGCGCACCGAGAGTTCCGTACAAACCTGCAGGTATTCACGGTTTATGTATAAGGTTTATGTTTGTGAAATTAAATGTTTAAAAAAAAAATATATATTTGAGTTCACTGAATGAAACGTAAATTGTGGTTTACGATTTATGACGTATTAAAAAAAAACTACTTACTAGATCTCGTTCAAACCAATTTTCGGTGGAAGTTTACATGGTAATGTACATCATATATTTTTTTTAGTTTTATCATTCCCTTATTTTAGAAGTTACGGGGACACACACACATTTTACCACTTTGGAAGTGTCTCCCGCGCAAACTATTCGGTTTAGAAAAAAATGATATTAGAAACCTCATTGTCATTTTTGAAGACCTATCCATAGATATCCCACACGTATGGGTTTGATGTTTTTTTTTTTTATGGATTTTCATTTCTATGTATGAGGAACCCCAAATATTATTGTTTTTATTTTTATTTTTGTGTGAAAATCTTAATGCGGTTCACAGAATACATCTATTTACCAAGTTTCAACAGCATAGCTCTTATAGTTTCGGAAAAAAGTGGCTGTGACATACTCGGACAGACAGACAGAAGACAGACAGACATGACGAATCTATAAGGGTTCCGTTTTTTGCCATTTGGCATCGGAACCCTAAAAAGTAACGAATACGAAGTACTCGCACGAGCATGAGATCGCATGCCCGTGCGAGTCTGGGGAGCAAGAAATTTGACGCGGACGTAGTCGCGGGCAGAAACTAGTTAATTCATTAAACTTGATACTTAGCAGTAATTTATTCGCTACTAAGCTACTGGCTCTGTCTGTAATTGCTTTATAATTAAAAGATAAAACAATTAGTCTCGTTTTCAAAGGGCATATTATTGTAACACAGAGCAATTTAGCAGACTGAATCAAGCCTTCTTCGAATACTGTACCGAGTTCACAATACTGAAACATCTATTTAATTTACTCAACAATTTTACACTCTATTTTAAGACTTAAGTGAGTCTTGTAACGAAACACCATCTGTAGTCTTTCGTACCAATAGTTACAGAAATTAGAAACTCAGTATTTCATAACAAATTCAAAGATAATCAAGACTATATAATATCGAGGAATGAATATAGTCAAATGAATTATTTACAAAACGTGTTCACTAGAGCAGATAATTCGAAACAGTTTCAGTCCCGTAACCCGTAGCTAATCAACCAACGGATACTAAAGATAGGTGTGCATAACTGAAATGCATATCAAGAGTAATAAGCAAAACCGTTACATTCCAACATTTCTATTACAGCATCGCCCTATTGTATAATAAAAAACAAATGATCTCTAACGAACTCCTTTCTACACTGAATAAAGCTGAAATGGCCCATTCCCAAAATACGTCACACGGAGAAAACTGCAAATTTAAACAAAACCCTAATAAAGTTGTGAGTTGGTCACATCATAAAGACTCGCGTCATAGTTGAAACTTGAATTTTCATACTTTCGATGTAAACAAGTGATGTCACAAGGCTTATGAAGTTATGACTTGTCCCCCCCTTGTCACACTTTGTTGATTCCTATACTCCCTCTTAATGTGTATCGTAATTTATGGGTTGCCCCAAAGACAGTGAGTTGGTAATATTTAAAGCTTAGCGTTGTATTTGGAACTAGACTTTTAATATGTACTTTCGATTTATACACGTGATGTCACAAGCCTTGTGAAGTTATGATTCATCCCCTCCCCTTGTCACACTTTACTGAAGCCCTGCTATACGTGTGTAGTAATTTATGGATTGCCCCAAAGGTATGTTTCGCGTTATAGTTCAAAGTTAAGAGTTTTAATACTTTGGATTCATACATTTGATGTCACGAGACTTATGAATTGTCCACCTTTGTCACTTGCCACTATGTTGAACCCGGGAGGGGTTCAACATAGTACTCTTAGCGAGTGTCGTAATTTATGGATTGCCTCAAAGGTATAATCAATAAATTAACCATCATCAAGAAATTGTTTGATACCGATGACAAACAAGAGATTTAAATAACATAATTTAAATTAATTTCAAGTTTGGATAGATTTTAGCAAAATAAACACCATTATGAAGGCAGTACCAAACTGGTTTTCTAATTTCACGATGTTAACGGTAGTGCGCCCCGGTTTCCGGTTGGCGGGCGGGCATTCCAACGGGCGTGTCGTCATCAATTATTTGTCAAGCCATGAGCTGTGCTTATTTTATAGATGAACCCAAACGAAATCACAGGTCAGTAACTTTTAACCAGAAACTCAATTTTAATATCGGTTACGTCAAGTCGTTAGTTTTGCCCGTCAATGCAATATGTTCAAGCGACATAAACATCAAAAAAGATTTAGGAAGTAGGTAACTTATGTAAGTATACAAAAAGTTGAATAGTACAACATCAATGAACGGAAGATGTTTCCTAAAAACGCCTGTAATCCATTTCACAAACTATACTTAGATATCCATCATCATCATCCACCCACAGGGCGACTTTACCAATACTAGGCATTGGCCTCCCTTTGCTTGTTTCAATCTCCACGTTCCTGTGCCAGCCTCATCCAGAGGGATAAAATTGAATAGACAGAGACACACTAACAGAAGGAATGGCTTCTTACACGCTTTATATTAGCTTCACTTGTATGTTTGTATGTCTGTTTGTAACCGACTCCTTATAGCGCGATTTTGACCCACTTTAAACGACCAGATTTCATTTAAACTCTGTAGACTTATCGAGGACCGATGACGATACTATAATTTCATTAATTTGTGCCATTATCCTTGCCAGGGTTACCAGGACAGCAAAAAAACTGTCTTCGAAACTACGCTGACATACGTCACAAACTACGCTGACATACGTCTCAAAATTCGAAACACTCTAAAAAATAGAAAATAAATAATAGTTAAAAAAAACTAAAAAAACACGCTTCCATAGAAAACCAAACTAAAAAGTAGAACATAATTGAAAAAAAGAGTGGGGTGCCTGATATCAATAAAAAAACACCTTAAAAAGCACCCCACGCTATTTTTCCATTATTTTCTACTTTTTAGTTTGGTTTTCTATGGAAGCGTGTTTTTTAGTTTCTTTAAACTATTATTTATTTTTAGTGTGACAGTTCAACTACATTCATCGCGATTTACGTTATAGAGCAGTCACTTTTTTCGAACTTATGAAGCAATCATCATCATCATTTTAGCCGAAAGACGTACACTGGTCGTCCTCAAAAAGGAAGTGGGTTTACCATAATCGCCATGCTTGGCAGGCGGGTTGGCGATCGCAGTATGGTGGTAAAATGCGTAGTTAACGCTGTGTGAATGAAAGAGAATGGGTCTCTAGTAAGTCCCTTAGTCGCCTTTTATGACACCCGCGGAAAAAAATGGGATAGAGCTATACTTCAGGTCCAGCACCACACGGAACACCTATGAACACCTATGAACCTGCAATGGAATAGCACTATCCTTCAAAATTATTCAGATTCTGATTGATAATATGTTATCTCTGAGGGACAGAATCCGGAATGAGGTGATCCGGCAGAGAACCAAAGTTATCGACATAGCTCAAAGAATTAGCAAGCTGAAGTGGCAATGGGCCGGCCACAATAGCCGTAGAACCGATGACCGTTGGGGTAGACGTGTTCTTGAGTGGAGACCGCGAATCGGCAGACGTAAGGTAGGACGCCCTCAGGCTAGGTGGAGCGACGATCTTCACAGGGTGGCTGGTAGCAACTGGATGAGAGTTGCCGAGAATCGGGCTGAATGGCGTGCAATTGGAGAGGCCTATGTCCAGCAGTGGACTGCTATAGGCTGATGATGATGATGAATATGTTACTTAATTAGGGTGCTAGTTCTACCCGCGATGATACTAAGATATTTATTATATTCTACATATTCCACGAATGTACAGACGCCAGCACATCAAGCTACCCGAAATTGTCAAATCTTTCCGATCAATCTTGAACCTTATACTTCAGCGATAAAGTTGAAAACCTTTTAAAGAAATTTGCCAGATTGTAGTAGCTTTATGTGCTGGCGTCGTTACTTTAAAATGTTACTACATGGTTAAACAGTATTAAAATCTTTTCAGTATTAAAACATCTTTCACGTTCTAAAAGAATTCATCAATTTATGTAACAGGTGTTCGAAGCGGTTATAAATCATTCATTGAATAATGTTTAAGTAAAGCATATTTATAAAAGGAAGGCAGGGGAAATGCTCTTTTTGAGTGCGAGTGTGGCTATTTTAAGAAACGTATGTTGTGTGGATTCTAAGGCCGAGATCTTTAAACGTTACTTAACTCGTACGTTAGCCAAGCTTTTCCCAATCATTGTGACCCAACTATGAAATTTAAAGTGCATGACAGAGACGGGAATATGTCTAAGTCAAAGCACGAGCAAGTAACGTTTATAGATCTCCGTCTTAGTTTGCCTCTTTGTTTATCTGAAGGGTGCGGGAAGATGTTCACTCCAGGTCTTCGGTAATGGCACTTCCGTTGTAATTCGAAAACCGTTCCAAAGATGTTTGTTTAAGTGGTAAGTACTACAAACTCTTGAATGTTTCCGTATGTCAGTGCTCCCAATAAGTTTGAAGATCACTTCAATCAAATGTAGCATGCTCAAAGACTGCTTTCATATCATTCCATTAAATTAGATCGAGAATCGTTTAAATAAGCTACTATTCTAAGAGTAGGTCAAATGGAAAGTTTAACAAGCGAACAATTAACAAAGTGGTGACGTACTATAATTTGAGCGGAATCATTGTCCAACTACTCTCTTCTCAACTTATTGTTATAATCTTCAATGGAGATTTTCGTGAAAATGAATGTAATTTATTACTAACAGAAAAGCTAAACAAATCTACAAAACAAAAGGAAGATGATTGATTGACAGTACAAGTGGCATATGGCCGGGAACACGTAATATCCGTAGCAAAGCACAAACCAACGGTGCATCGAATGGGGGACCTAGAAACGGCAACTGGAAGGAAATTAATCTTCATCTTGCGGCGGAATCTCTATTACTATGATTGTCTTATCATATAGGTACGAAGATTAACTAGCTTTGCATAGATGCATCAAAGACTAAAACCAATACACATAGCTCGTTGTAGGAATTTATTAGATAAACGAAATGCTTTTTTCGAAGAGATGGAATACGGAATCACCGACTCCAATACGCCCAATTCGATAAAGCCGTTTGAAAGGAATAGATAAACAAAAACATGACTCGTCATATAAAGTAAGCAGGTGAATGAATCAGGCTCATTCTGAATTCTATTTGCGCATTGTTTTCAAGATAACATGCATACTGTGTCGTCGCGAAACGGTTCAAGTGTGCGTGTAAACAGTTAATAAATCAGTTTTTTTAGCTGTCACAGTTGTGAAAACCTAGGATTTGCAGTTGTGTGGAGATACTACCTACTAGACTTATTACGGCATAATATTCTTTACTTTAATTAATTATACTCAGTTATAGCAAGCGGGTTGAAAAAGTATAACTAGTGAAATGGAAATAAGAAATATTGATCGAATGGCCTCCTTGAGTCAATGCACATATGGTTGATAACACAATATCAACATAATTACTCTCGTTAACCTTCCTGTTAAATACACAAGCACAAGATCCAGTTTGTTAATTGAACAAGCAACCAATTTATTTTTAAGAGATGATGTAACAAGTGTTCGGCAGACAACCACAGATTTCATTGGACGCACCCATTTCTCATCTCGCATAGTTTGGTTAGCAGATGTTTGATTCGCGTGTTACAGTAATGTCAGCTGACCTCACAGTACACACCTTTATGGAGAGCAAAAAATGAAACATACATACGATGTAGGTTTTATAGGTCGCGACACTCTAGATTTATAAAACAATGCAGGTTCGATAAATGAACAGTAAAAGTTATAGTCGCCGGTCGAGTGGCGGTCTCGCGTGGCTTACCACCACTGGAATCCCATTAGAACGTTATTGAGTTGTTCGGTATACAAAGCAACGAACGAGTTGTCTATACCAACCCAACGTTGACTATAATGGATGTTGTTGATTCAACCAGTGGGACTCAGGGCATAATAGACACCCTGAGGGCAAAAATCCTATTCGTTTTGCGCGCCTCGCATCAACGAGTCTGTTGACTGAAATAAAACGTGTGGCAGTTATTAATATGGCTCACAATGTCAAATGTAGACATAGTTGTGAGTAATTCCAGTAAAATGAACTCTTCGTTTTCCAAAAAACCGGCCAAGTGCGAGTCGGACTCGCGCACCGAGGGTTCCGTACAAACCTGCAGGTCATCATCATCATCATTCGTCATCAACGTTTATGAAATTAAATGTTTTTTTTTTAAATTTTTATATTTGAGTTGACTGAATGAAAGGTAAATTGTGATTTACGATTTATGACGTATTAAAAAAAAACTACTTACTAGATCTCGTTCAAACCAATTTTCGTTGGTAGTTTTCATGGTAATGTACATCATATATTTTTTTTAGTTTTATCATTCCCTTATTTTAGAAGTTACGGGGGGGGGGACACACATTTTACCACTTTGGAAGTGTCTCTCGCGCAAACTATTCAGTTTAGAAAAAAATGATATTAGAAACCTCAATTTCATTTTTAAAGACCTATCCATAGATACCCCACACGTAAGGGTTTGATTAATTTATTTTTTTTGTGTTTCAGTTCTATGTATGGGGAACCCCAAATATTATTGTGTTAAAAAAAAATGATATTAGAAACCTCAATATCATTTTTGAAGACCTATCCATAGATACCCCACACGTATGGGTTTGATGAAAAAAAAATTTTTGAGTTTCAATTCTATGTATGGGGAACCCCAAATATTATTGCTTTTTTTCTATTTTTGTGTGAAAATCTTAATGCGGTTCACTGAATACATCCACTTACCAAGTTTCAATAGCACAGCTCTTATAGTTTCGGAGAAAAGTGGCTGTGACATACTCGGACAGACAGACAGACATGGCGAATCTATAAGGGTTCCGTTTTTTGCCATTTGGCAACGGAACCCTAAAAACCATGTATAATATGACGAAAAATTCGAGACAATAACCATTTTAGCTTCGTAATCGGTTAAGTAAAACAAAAAAAGTCACGCTTAGAAGCGGTTTGCATAAACAAATATACAGACGATTGAATAAGCTGTTAAGCATGAGCAACCAAAGCACACACATTTTGCAGTCAAATATTACATATTTCATGTAAACTAGGTCTTGCAAGCAGTTCTGGGAGAAGCATTCGAAACGGGTAACCTAAAGATGTTAAACATTCATCCCCTATAAACAAACAATATGATATATGAATTTTGTTTTCGGGCTGACTGAACGATACTAATGACGGAAATTCACGCTCAACTAACTATGTAGACCATCGTTGGTGGATGGTGTTGTGCATTTTTACACACTTTATTTCATAAACAAGACCTCGTTAATAGTCTATTTATTGACAAAGCTTAACGTTAAAGAAATACACTAACACAAAAATGTAAATTGAGGTGAATAATATCCAAATAAAGAAGGCTTACAAACAGACACTGTTTTGACAGTATTGATATGAAACACATCACTGCTGCATATGGCTGTCTTCAAACGCAACAAATACAAACGTGGGAATGAACATGTTACGTATATTGCATAATACATATTCACAATAGTATAGATTTAACATGTACACTTCAATTATTTTAAACGTATCTTTATTTTAAACATCTTGTTCTAAGTACTTGCTCGCACGCAAGAATTAGTCACACCTGCGACAGTAAATGTGCCATTGCTCCCAACTTGGATATTTCCTGACGCTTTGATTTTATTACTGTACAGTTGAATATTTAATGTAACGACATGTGTGAAGTTACAACTTTGAGAAGTTACAGGTTAATTTATTGGTCGTTAACGATGTTCCACATTGAGAACGATTTGATCCACTCCGCAGTTCTCAGCGAATTTTATTTTGGCCTGAATTATGTTGAATCGAACAACGACATCATCGACCAAAATCTTAAAAGAAGCATCTTCTCTTTTGTGCGTCTGCGATATAGATGTGTGTCGTGGGACTTGATCCAGATTGAAATTTTTCTGTAGTATCTTGAGTAAATATCTTATACCAAGAATACAATGCTATTCTTAAATTAAACTTACACTTCCATCAATTTCATTTTTATCTGACGCTGGGATTTATGTTTCACAAAAACGACAACAAATCTTATAAAATTCTCAGCCCATAAGATATTATTCGATTTATTGTAACCAAACCGGTTCAAAAGTGACCTCACTGCGGTGATACAATACTTTTATAACGAAAACCCGCCTCGTGTGATAAGCAGCATACATGTTAGGTTTATAAATGGTGTTCATATTAGACAACAGAGGAATTTGTGATATGGGAGAGCGATGGGATTTGTAATAACGACTATATGGGCCAGGCAAGCGAGAAGCGTGAGCGGTGCAAACGCGTGGGAGTACAGAGGACAATACGATGTTTGGCAGCACGCTCCGTTAGTTCAACAGCCCCATGAGCAGTCATTGAAACACTGCTCGCTCCACCTCTGACCTCTAGCCAAAAAATAAATAAAACGTCTAGACAACGCGTGATTAAAAGTTTGCAAGTTGTTTGCAAGCGAATCTCACCGTTAACATGAGCTGAGAGGAACGAAACTTTTTCTTAGAATGTATTATAACCATATCAATAAAGATGATATGATGAATTCCATTGTGTTGGGAATGTAAAATGAAAAAGTTTACTTAGAGAGTTGGATTCGTTCACAACATAATTATCATCTTCGTCATACTTTTGACCTCAATCCTAAATCTATCTATTAAGTAATTGGCCATTAAAATGGACTTTTCATTATTTCTAAGTACAGCGTAATCGGATTAATGCGAGTACCGGGAATGAACCCCTTGAGAATGCGAATTGTATATTAATTGTGAAGGGCAATGCAACTATCCTTGGAATGATAACATCTATGACAATATCCTCGTAAAGGCATTAAAACATACTTACATAATTTCGTTATGGCAGTTCTTTCAGTTACAGTTAGTACATATTAATGACAACAACTATAACATACTAAAACGACCATGGCCGTAATTTTTGAAACAGACAAGACAGGCTGTATGCGGGCCTAATATTGGCATACCTCTGCCCGGGAAGGGATCTTCGGGGAATACAGGCATTATGTTATATAAGACACGGAACTGGTGATATTTCAGCAAGATAAACGACAAGAAAAGAAGTAGTAATTTTATAATTTATAATTTTTATATTTTTTTAATAATTTTTAGAAGTAGTAGGTCCCATAATAGGTTTAATACAAATTTTGGGACAGTTTTATTTACTTTTCCATATCACATACTGTTATTTGAAGTTATACGTGTAATTTGTGGCATCCAGATTCAAGTGGTCCCAATCCACCACTTATCGCGTTTATCATCGTCGATAATAACAATATCATGCAAATAAATATATGCATCTGTATAAATATGTGTCTATCTATAGCTAACATTATAATGATGTCGTCAAAAAAAAAACTGCGAAATTCACAGAGAGAATTACAAAACGGTAGTCAAGTAGAAGTTTCCAACATTTCTAGATTAAGCTTTTATCTCGTTACACTAGAAAGCTTACTAAGTTACTTCAGTAAAGCATCTACGTCACGTAGTTGGTAGGTCATGCTAAGATTGAATAAAGATAGCGGCAAGCGGGGAATCGTGGCAACAAGGAAGGAATATTTTATGCAAACTAGACTAGACTTGAAGAAATAACTCAAACAGATTTGCATCTTGCGTCAATAAAGTCAAATAGAGTTAGTTTTTAGAATCTCTGCTATTTGATGCTGTGATGCATACTTCTGGTAATCTTGCAAATTGCAAGGCATTGATATCATTTTCGGTTTTTATTACTAGAAACGATTTCTCATTCCGTTTATAAAGATGGGTGTCGCATTGAAGTGGAGTCCATGGGAAAAGAATCTATGTAGTATTATATTACTTAGCAAATTAATTTCAAACACATTATTCAGTAAGTTGCTTGTTCTGAAATTCAAAGCACATCAAACATGTCGAGTCTCTACGGTACGTTTAAATGTAATTTCACTGAATATTCACACAGAGAAAATGTGAAACATCAGGTTTATTATTAAACTCTAAATTAAGCACCTCGCTAAAGTAATTGCTGGTCTGAAGTAATGTTATTACTACAAAGGTAATTTAATTACAGCTGTCAGGATCGACTTAATTAAGTACCCAGATTCACGATGTCATCAACAGACGGGTCTCTTTGCAATAACAAACAAATTGCTAATTAGAACATATTAACAGCGTTTTGCGCGCAAATTATTTACAAAGCTGGAAATTACACTGGTTAGGGTGATATGTTTTCAGCATAAAACTGCAATACGTCGTTGTATTGTTTTAAAATTCAGAGCGGAGCAGTTAACTGTGAATAATACACAGAGGTTAGTATGGTATACAACATAACATAGCACTAACCGCTTGATGCGAGTTTAACAGGAAATCTAGTTCATCTACACGGGTCGTTGGAAACGTACTCGAATCACCCACCGCGAACTTGCCATCTATGTAGATAGAAGTTGGTAAAATACTATACATATACCCATACGTATCATGACGTATATAATCTGAAGTATGTAACCGTTAAAGCCTTAAATACTGTAAACTAGAAAGTTCTTGATTTACATCAATATTAGACATACAAAAAAAACAGAATTGCAGATGTTGACTAAGCAAGCTGAAGCTCCAATATTTTGAACAACAAAGAAGTGCGTTTGGAACCCTCGTCAAATTAGTTAATGAAGTGAAACACAAAAGGCTAACATCACACTAGATAATCGGTACCGGGTCAAAATTTGGACAAGATATTGGTCTAGTGAATGGATACACATTGGAGTGATTTATCAACGATATTTTTAATTGTGTCCTCAACGATGCATCGTTGAGTTGGAACCGATTCTTAAGATAATCATTAATAAGCTCCTGCCTATATATCCAATTTGTTTTTAGTTCAGTGTAGCAGTTCTCTGCCTCATTACTAGCAACGCCTAACAACGCCTTATTTCATAAGAGTTCCAGAAATACTTAAAAAGTACATACTACGAAATATGATACCAATAAGATGAACAATTTTTTTTTTTGCATTCTGGCTTCGAATATCTGTATCTTTCAAGTCTGCAATAAGCGAATACTTACCGTTTCTGATGTATGTAACTCTTATGTTTGCAAAAGCTCCATTTACACCCACACAAACAACAAGAAAAAGCTTTCTGCGTCGATAGAAACAGTAAAAAAGTAGCGGTTCTAGCCTGGCGACAGTCAAAACGTTTCAATAGATCAGATTTTCGTCTTGACCCCAACTAGGAGCGGTGTGAAAAGCTTGCAATTCTGCTTTATTCAGAATGTTTTAAAGTATATTCTTCTTCGTTTCACAGTTCATTCAATGCAAGTAACCCATTAGGCCCAAATACAGGTGGATTTAAAATCAACTGATACAACATTAAGGTTATCTTTACCAAACAAAGATGATATCGATGATAGAATAAGATTAGCGACCTAAAAAAGAAAATTGCCAACAGAAACAATATGAAAAGCAACATAACGTGCAATGATTACATGTAGTTTGTTGCTGAACTAGTTCGCAAATGGCAAATTCTTGGTGTTCGTCTAATGTGGGAACGCATTTGTTTAATAACAAAGGCTCACTACTTGGTGACGTCAGATTAGCTGTAAAAATAATTTGTAGTTGTGCGGTTTAAATTATAACGTTGAGCGGACAAGGTCGATTGTAGATGGTTAAAAGCATCACTCTTACTGTTTAACGATTTTTACGTTTTACTAAAACTGCCAGGTGTCTAGGATTTTGGATATCTATCTGGTTTGCATCTTTATTATCGTCATATCTGTAGCCTTTTTCATCCCACTACTCAATACAGTGGGAGTAAATAAGTCTCTTTCCTCTTCTCTTTTACGCCAGGTTTCTCTATTATGTGCCAATTTTATCCAGCTTTTCCTGAATAGTCTAGGTGTATATTACATGTCTTTCCATCTATCTTCCTTCACCTGTTGAATGACTACTCGGATTTATTCCGACAGGAATCTATTCCTTATTAGATACTGACAGCAGGATCAGCATCTAACCACGTCTACCACTGGAGTTTAGTTTAAATACGGATACCGATATCATCTACTTTGCTTTTTTTGGGATTTTCAAATAGCCCGTTTTAGGACCATAATATTTCTCAAACTTATATAATTTACAACACAAACACTTATTAGCCGTGCTAATACACCGTAAGGAAAACATAATAAGGAAACTTTGCAGTTTCAATAAAACAAATTAGTAAACAAAGAACAAAGAGGGATCCATGATAATTTGTGTCACATTAGCCTTTGCTTTAATTAAGTTATGGATAATATCGGAGAGCGTGATGTTGATTGTTGTGTTAAATCATACACTACTGGGAAAAATTAAGGGAACAAAAATAAAATTCCAACTTTTTGGAACTTTTTTACCTTCATCACGTAAATTACTGGAAACTAGACATTTACTTACTAGGTTTCTTATTAATTCTCTCTCCCTCATAATCATAACTGAATACGAGTCTTTCAAAGTTATCACAATGCTCAGTTATTCTTCACATTAGTTTCCAAGTTTCTGCCAGTTTCAAAATATTTTTAGTGGAATAAGTAAATGTGAACACGGAAGTGCTCATAATCACATTGTAACGAAGTAAAATTGCACATCATTTATTACTTAGACCAGCCCCGTTCGAGAGACCTTGCCGCCGTCAGCATGGAAACGGTATCCATACCGTAAGTAAACATTTTATAATAGAACAGCTTTAATTTAACGCATCGCTTTAAGTTAAACGAGATTGGTGTCAATTTGATGCAAATGTGAAACAGAACTTAGTTACTTAGTGAGAAATTTAAAAATAGATTTGAATGCAAACGTTTTTGCTGTACATTGCATACGCGATTTCTTTAAAGGCCAATAAAGTAAGATGGTATGTATGATGAGATAATTATAATATTTTCATCTTACATCGGGAAAAATTTGGTAATGAAGAGAAGAGCCAAAGAACCGATGGATGGACTGTGAAAGATGGAAATGGGATTCTGATAGAGATGATGGAGTAAGACATGAAGCGCCGATGTCAAATTAATTGGGAATAAGTGCAGGAGGACCACGATAATCGATGAAAATGAATAACTATTGATTTTTTGACACGGTAGACTGGCGGCAACCGCGACTGCTAAGCTCTGAGGACGTAATAATGAGGTTATCCATTAAAAAAAACATGAATTATGGAATTTCTCAGTAGCAGCCCAAAGACTCTGGACTTGTGCCCGATTTGCAGCATTAAGCTCACAAAATCATCGCTATTTAGGACATAGGACCTAGCAAATGTGTACTATGGGTACAATTCTGTCTACCTTTCGATAGCATAGAGGTATGGTGTTATGTTATCAAATAGGTTGATTAGTCATGCAGATACTGTACTAGGGCTTGCGGTAGTAGCCAGTGAGGTAGTGACCTATATGTAGGTACCAACGTCCGTCATTACTAAATGGTGTCGAGTTGTTAGTTGCAGTATTGTCGATACGCTATGCATTACCATTTACCATGCGAATAATTTAGGAACGCGAGTGAGCTCGGTTACGTTATGTACAGAATTCTTAGTAGGTTATGTACAGTTTGAATTGCTACCAGGTTGTTCAAATGTTGTTCCATTATGTTACATCGCTGGCGCAAATTCATGATCATTTTTCATCTGACATCTGGATCATTCATTTCAGAAACACATTTTGTATGTAATGAGGTGATTTGAGAGTCGATAAAGGAGGACATAAGCCACAATGTTGGAACATTTTTATTCATGGTATCATGACTAGACAGTTTGACATGAGACACTATTATCAAACGGAGACTGTCGCATAAAGTTTACAACTTATTCGTGCCAGCTTACGACCTTCGTGGCAAATAGGTTCGTGGTAAAGGTAGAAATTCCCACCTGATACAGTACTATACTCCATTTGTTTAGGTAGTTAACTAAAGGTAAACAATCTTGATATGTCTTTTTATATAAAATAAATCGTATAAAAGACCAACAAATATTATTTAAATTAAGTTACTTACCTAACATCGGTTTAAGTAAATACCTAATTGTAAACATTTTTAGATTCAATTTTTAGACAGTTTTTTAGATAAAAGACATGTTAAGATTGTTTACATTTAGTTAACTACCTAAACAAATGGAGTATATACAAGAATAAAATATTTTCCCATTGAATAAACAATAGGGAAAGACTCTTAGTGGAGATTTGCAGCCGCGCGTGGCATTTGTGCAAGGCGAGGTCACTGGAAACCTCATGTGAGCAAGTCGACGTAAATCGCTATTATGTTTACTTCTTATCAACTTGGAGCTGTGATTTAACCCTACTTTAGCTATGAAACTTTCAGAACAAATTGGTTTTTATAAGGATTCTAAATTCCAAATTGTTGTTTTTTTTTTTTTTTTGTTTTGTTAAGTAGCTCAGAGGTCCGACATTTCTAAATAGATGTAAAAAAGTCTTCTCTTGTTTAAAAGAATATAAATATCTTAGGACAACCAACACACCGTTATCTGATCCCAAACTAGGCAGAGCCTGTACTATGGTAACCAGACAACTGATAAATATACTTATATATTTCTAAATATGTACATACATATTATAGATAAATTACACCCAGACACAGAACAGATGATTGTGCTCATCACACAAAGATTTGTCCTGGGTGGGAATCGAACCCACGACCTCAGTCTTTGCAGTCAGGGTCACTAACCAATAGACTAACAGGCCAGTCGATATACTTATCGAATGGAAATTTGGTCAAGTTCTGGTGAGCGGATTTTCAGTTAGCTTCAATAATACGCATTTCTTCCACCTAGTGTATATTGATAATGTTATAATAATAAGTTCCTGTCACTGTTATTTACTGCACTAGTTAGGGTACGTGTACGCATTTGTGTAGAGTATTTACAACTAATAAGTGAAAAATAAATACTTTATTGCAAGAAATAAACAACTGCAATTTCGGGTAGTAGTAACTTTTGGGTAGCAATGTTAGTAGTTATAAGGCACTAACTAACATTGGGTTTCTGAAAAGCTGATTCGATATTATTTCAATGAGCGAATTAACATGCAGCAGTTATGATGTCTGTGAAAGCAGCTAACTTTAGTGTTGATTTCAGAAATTAGGTGACGTAAGTAATGAAACCTAAAAAGAATGTGCAATTTGTACGACAACATTCAATAAAGCTATAAAGCTTAATGAACTCTGAATCATCGCGCATCAACTTAATGTTAGCTAAACAAGACATTTATTACCGCTATTACTTGAACGACCATATAAATGATGGTTTCGATAATGGCCTCAAATTAAGAAAGGTACTTAACGATAGATTATTTTGCTAATAGGTCTCATTTAAAACATTTCACAGCTGTCATCAGGTTTTAAAATATTTAGTTAGCAACATGTACCGTGTACCGTGTGGGGCCGGACGTAAAGAATAACACCACCCCATTTCTTCCCGTGGGTGTCGTAAAAGGCGACTCTATGCATTTTACCACCATACTGCGATCGCCAACCCGCCTGCCAAGCGTGGCAATTATGGCAAAGCCCCCCAAATTGGGGGAGGCCTAAGTCCAGCAGTGGACGTCTTGCGGCTGAAATGATGATGATGATGATGATACATCTACATGAATTCATTAATTCTCTAACAGACACCGCACATTCTAAACGGCTGGGTCTAGAAGCATGAAATTTTGCACAAAAGTTCCTTAGTAACGAAAGTGAGCACTAAGGAAGGATGTTAGAAAATTCATTCCCTAATGGGGTTAAATCGTGTGGTGTCGGACGTAAAGAATAGCACCATCCTATTTCTT
This sequence comes from Aporophyla nigra, assembly GCA_947507805.1. NCBI lineage: Eukaryota > Metazoa > Arthropoda > Insecta > Lepidoptera > Noctuidae > Aporophyla > Aporophyla nigra. The sequence continues at coordinate 12,998,864 of OX382300.1, read as the reverse complement.
CCCGTGGGTGTCGTAAGAGTGGAGAATGGGCTGTGTTCTCTATGCATTTTACCGCCATACTGCGATCGCCAACCCGCCTGCGTGGCGATTATGGCAAATCCCCCCAAAAAATGTACCGGTCAAATTGATGGTGCATGGGGTAGGCCCATGTCCAGCAGTGGACTTCTTACGGCTGAAATGATGATGATGATTTCTTCCCGTGGGTTTCGTAAAAAGCGGCTAAGGGACTTTACTAGAGAATGGGCTGTGGTCTCTATGCATTTTACCACCATACTGCGATCGCCAACCCGCCTGCGTGGCGATTATGGTAAAGCCTCCAAATTGGGGAGGATGATGATTATGGGAAATTGTATGGGCTTATGACTTTTTCTAAATGACTTGTCAAATTACGTCAGGAAGTCCATCCGTTTCACACAGATTTGTTGCTGTGCTAGTGGAATATAGTAAGAGGAATTGTGTTTTTGTCAAATAATATTTCATTCACGAGTATTTCGCACCTGCTTCGTACGTGAAGTTATGCGCTTGATAGAAAGGACGCAACGTGCATACTGATAACGGAAGGTACTAACATTACCTACCGCCATAAAAGATTTCAGCCTGTTTATTTGGCCACAAATATTTGAGAAAGTTTTATACTTAGCCAAATTTTACACCCCATTGTGTTCTATGATTTCGTAATTTCAGAAAAGCGATCGTCAAGATTTTCAGGAATTTACCAAAGTATTGTAAACAACGAACGAGGTTAACAAAAACGTAAGTAGTCTCTAAAATGTTTCGAACATTGAAACTTTCTCTCAAAGGTGAATTGAACAGTCTTATGATCACGAACGTGACGTAATCTGGAGCAAAAGTATTAAACTTCCTTTCTTTGAACGATGAAAGTGTGATCAACTGGAATGTTTTAATTTTGTACAAAAACATTTTATAAATTGTTGTTTTTTTTATGGTTTACGGTCAGTTCACTTGCACACTGTTTACTTTTATGTGCTAAATAGTTATCTTGGGACACAATAAGAACATTTGGCTAAAAGAATCACTTTGTAGCATTTATGTTTTGACGATTTCGTACAGAATTTGGGTGTTTAAATTGTACTTAATTTCCATCAAATGATTTTAGATGTATTTTTATGAATTTGTTTTGACGTGTTTTCATTTCTTGAAGTTCAAAAAATACTATTTTGAAACTATAAGTTGTAAATGCCAGTGATAATAGGTACCTGAAATAATAATTCAATCTAAAACTTACCATTTCGAGATACATCTAGCTCAACTAGATTTTCAAAATTCTGTATGTCCGATGGAAGTTTGTGGATTTCATTGTCACTGAGACCTAATCTTCTAAGTCTATGAAGTCTGAAGAAATTCTGTAACAAAAACATACAGGATATTAAATCAATATGTCAAGAGTTGCAAACACGCGTCGGGAGTCAATAGCAGACTCCCGGCCACCGTAGGCGCGGGCTTGCGGGCGCTGAGCAATGGGTAGCTCGCCGCCCGGTAAGGACCAGGCTCGGGTCGACGGCGCGTAGTGTTCCACGCGCGCCTCAAAGAGATGTCAGCAGCACTGTAGGGGTCTGCTAGGACCGATGCCTGCCAGGGTCGCGAGATTGTTCGAAAAAGATACCGTGACTCTGGCACATGGGCGACTGAAGGAACACGGGTGGGTTTTAGTCAGTAAAAGTCTGACACGCCCTCCCGCTCCGCCCAGAGCGGGAGAAGTCATTTGACGATTTCCCGAAAGAGTTGCAAACAGATAATTATTTAGATAATTGTTCCGTGTGGTACTGGACGTAAAGAATAGCATCATTTCATTTCTTCCCGCGGGTGTCGTAAGAGGCGACTAAGGGACTTACAAGAGAATGGGCAGACGCATTCTTTATGCATTTTACCACCATACTGCGATCGCCAACCCGCCTGCCAAGCGTGGCGAATATGGCAAACCAAATTGGGTGAGGCATATGTCCAGCAGTGGACTTTCGGCTGAAATGATGATGATGATGAATTATTTAAAAAAAAACTACTATAAGCAAAGTTTTCATTGTCTTTTGTTTTTTCTTAACATTGTTTATCTATGGAAAACAAAAAATTAAAACTAGTTGGGCCATTGTGTAACGCCAACACAGGTTTTGATCATTTTGAATATTGATGTGTGAACTGAAATAACAAACACCACACTGCTTTTTATGAAGCATTATTGTTACAAACAATATCGAATTATCAGTCCATTTCAATTCTACCAATACGAGAGTTTTTAATTTGCCACCCCTATGTGCTTTTTGCAAGTTACTTCAGACAACTCGATAATCAAACCGACAAACTAACATTTGTCTATTCATATTATAAATAGGGTTATTGTGTGTCTGTGTAACTACATTGTGTAGTGGTTTTATACATTTGCAGAATTTATTCCAGAAGGTTTCTGTGAGTGTTACATTAATATCTCACTTAAGTATAATGAAGAAATCTTCATACTGCATCAAGTTGTAAATACCGTGCAAACCACGGTTGTTACTATTCAAATAAAGAGAATATATGTTGGTAGCGAGGTGGGACATCCGCAGCATAAACAGTATTGTGATAATGTCTTTGTTTTTTATATTTATAATTTAGTGAATTTAATACACTTAGATTTTAAATTATACTATCATCATCTGCCTAGCCTTTTCTCAAGTCTAACGGGATACAGTTAGATTACTACTACTTTATCTGCACCCTGGCATAGTGAATAACAGAGATGTAGAGATTAAGAGTTTTACTGAATACGAAAAATCAAGCATATATTCAGCAAAAAGTTTACTTAACCAAATATTCGGCAGAATTTGGCACAGCATAGTGTAATAAAAATATAAAAAAAGTCAGTGCTTGTCGTGCGCATGAAAGTACATGTTGAACCAGACTATTAACAAAAATTAATTTTTGATTATGTACCTGTACTTTTAATTCGGATACTTCATACATGCGTAAAGTCTTTTTAATACATTATGATTCAGTAGAATGTTCGACATTTTTGCCAAATAATCCACTGCATACAAATGTTTGTTAAACCTGCCAAATATGCGGAATACTGAACATAGAATGAATATTTGGCCCATCCCTACTGAACAAGGAAATAATATTGTAAAAATATTTAGCAATGCAACTCAAAACTAAATAAACTTAGGTAAGCATGAGACACTGTTGTTTGGTATTAAACAATAAAATTATATTATCCTGGTTTGAAATAGTTTCATTGTTTTATCCTAGAGTCAACAATGTCTGTCTGTTTACCATAAGCCTGTCATTAATTTAATTAAACAATAATCCAGGGATTCTTATTATTTTTTTATCTTGTGGTATTTCTGTGTTGCAAGATTTTGAGTTCAGACCCTGGCAGTGTTTAGATCTGAGTTATTATGACTTGCTTCTGATGCTTTTTGTATCAGATTTTATTTGGGAGAACTCAAGTTGAACCAGAAATAATTACAACTATCTAGCAAAGTAAATAAACATAGTAATAAGAATTTGTTAATCCCATGAGACAGAGCAATTTATAAATTAGCTCAATAGAGTGTTTATAAATCTGTAAAACTCAAACATTATGTAGGTATTTCTTTAGGGACATTACTGTGAATATATTTACAAAGTGTTATAGTAAAAAGAACATCATTATATGAAATACTCAAAGCAGTACCATAGAAATGATTTAAAAGCGTGAGAATTGGGTTGAAGAATTCATACTCATTGCCCACCAATAACAACATAAGACGCATTGATATTATTTACACATAATCAGTGATAAGGTATACGCCCACGAGTGAAACGAATCCCCCTATTTAGGTTACAAATTCACTCACTTTCGGCAGATCTCGTATGTGGTTTGCATCCAAAAACAGTTCCTCTAAACTCCTCGAATATCGTAAAATGTCTTCGGGTATTGTTGGCAACGAGCAATGCCGCTTGTCTACACATTCCACTTGGCGATTACATTTGAACAAAGGTATACATCGAAACATGTTGGACACTACACTTCATACAAACTATAATTGAATGAATCACTACAACGACACATATTTGAGCACTTTCAAGAATGTAACACTATTTCAGCATTATAAAATTGATAACGATATCAAAATAATCCAAAAAACACAACTTACACCTCACCCTACAAAATGAAGCCACAAACTGTCAGAGTTGCCATATATAACTCTTGTCTCATTAAAATTTCATTTTTTTCTTGGCAGCATCATCGAAAGATGTTCGATACACAAGTGTCACTCAGGTATAATAATATTTTTTTTTTTGTCATAGCAAATGTTCATTTACCAAATATTAAAAGAAAATGTTATCATAAATAATAGCAGACACTTTACTTTTGGTAGAGAGTAAAATTTACAGTCACAGTCACAGAGGTTGTCCTCCACAAATTAAACAAGTAAACATAATGCCTTTTGCTTCTTCACGATTACAGTCACTACTTCACCAGGTAGAAAATTTGATCGTCAGCAAGAGCGATTCCACTAGGAGTGTGTTCTGTGCCGGTGACTCGTTGGTGATTTTAAAATCTGAATTTGAAGTTGCGAGCGAATCATTGACGACTAAACTCGCTAAGTGTGTATCTAGCATTATTGTGAGGCCATACTACGGTTTTAGCCACGTGCGGTATCCGGTATCCTCGAAACTGCTGATGCGCCCCTCACTTTGGTGCAAAAGTTTTGGCAAAACCACTAGTGTTGGGCTTACATTGAACCTAAGAAAACTGAAGACTTATGGTGGAAGCTCTAGGGTAGCTCGCGAAATTCAAACTTACTTTTTTAATAATTTACAGGGCAGTGTCAAGTTTTATATTGATAAAAACTTTTTAACAAAATATTAAACCACCGAAAAAACAGAAAAGCAAAAAATAATAAACCTTTAAATTATGAGTCGGCGCGCGGCGCTTTGAGTGATCTTAGTTCATTGATTTTTCAGCGCCGACTCAAAATTTTAAGGTTTATTATTTTTTGCTTTTCTGTTTTCTCGGCGGTTTAATTTATTGTTAAAAAGTTTTTATGTTGAAATTTTTTTTTGTGGCTTTAATGTACTAATAATACTTGGTAAGGTATACCCTATCCAATGAAAAAAGAATTATCAAAATCGGACTACTCTGTTCAAAGTTATGCGTGGTCATACATTAAAAAAAAAATTGCACTCCGGGAGTGCCGGCAGAAGTGAAAACTTGATTATTAACGTTGAGCATGTTTGATATTTTGGAATGGTTAGGGAATAATTTGTTGTTCAATTTCCATATTTTAAGCACTTTATATTCACGAATTTTACGAATACACAACAATGTGATCACTACACAGACGGTCGAGCCATCAGCTGTCACCATCCATGGATGCACGTGGCACGCTGTAACATAGACGAACATTCGCGCAAGCGCTCTGCGCCGCCTAAACGAAACAGTAGGCCCAGGCATACATTTTCGCCGCGCCGTAGAGAGGGGATAGCTGTCTACTCTCCATCCGTCCTACGCTTTTTCGATCAGGTCACGTGTCCTGACGCGAGTTTAAGATTTTATACCCATTACAGAAAAAGTGCTCAACGCCGCTAAAGAAGTTTTCACTTCAAAAACGCGTCGAATTGATAACATCCTCCGTTTTTTTTCGTCGGTTAAAAATATGATTCACGGCAGTAACAAATATTGCTTTATAAAATTATAATCATTAGAATAGTCATACAACCTTCGAAGTCTATCAAGGCTACCCAGCCAGCGAAGCCCGATCTGACCCTGGAGCTTTCATCTTAAGGTCATCTGGCAAGCATCTGTGGTACAGTTGTTTTGTCCTCCTTGCGTATAATACGCGTATTTTTACACAATTAGATTAAGAAATAAAATATGGGTCAAATTAAATTAATTAGCGAACCTCCGAAGATGTGATGGATAAAATCCAAATTCAATCAAAAATAAGTTGATGCCTTTTTTTTGTCATATTATTAACCCCTCTGTCAATCCTTCGTAATATTATAAATGTGAATATAAGTTTGTTTGTTACGCTTTCTCGCGAAAACCACTTAACCGAGCATCATGAAAATACACATATTCTTGGAGGTTTTAGAAGTAACATAGGATACTTTTTATGTTTTTTTTCTACGAAAGATAAAAAAATTGTTTATCAAAAAACCTCAAAATTCTTATTCTAATTCCACCTTTTTTATTCTAGCTCCTTCAACGCCATTACAGTAATGAAGTTCCTAAAAAAAAAATAACACCGACGAAATCGCGGGCAGAAGTTAGTATAATATTTACCAATACAGTACGTTTAAAAACATTGTTTTGGAATGGATTTGCATTGCGTCATAATCGTTTTCGCTCAGTAAGCTGCTCTTTGAAAAATATTCACCCATTCCGTTGCTATTGTATTCAAAACAATCTACATATTGTGTGTACATACTGTGATCTCTAAGTTTGTTTCGGCCTTTCTTCTCAGAGTAGTAGTCAGATAGGAAACGCCAACCTCATATCTAGCTCAAAAAAATATTATTGACTTGTAAAAGTGTTAGTACAAACCTACTTACAGAAATAAAATAATTTGTTATTATCATTTATTTAAAACCGAAAACTTCCAATAATATGGATTGTCTTCTTTCTAATAAAACATTTTTAGAATATTGCATCAAGAACTTAACTTCGGTGATCGGACGAGAACCGGTGTATTCAACCGTTCAACGTAATATGGACGTTGGCCAAATAATAATTAAAATATTTATAAAGAACTTTATTGATTCAGAAAAATCCGTAGAAACAGTAAAAATCTATCGTCCAACCAAGATTTCCTCAAAACGGTCGCCGGTCGCCGCCGCCCGCCACCGCGCCGCCGCCCTTATGCTCGATTCGGGCATCTGCTGCGAATAATTCGTGCGTTACATGAATTGGTGCAGGTAAATAAAATTACAAGATCTGTAAAGTTTTGTATGTACATAAATCTTATATCGTTGGAATTGTTATTAAATATGCGAACATTTGCTAAATACAAAAAAAATAGTAATAGCAAAAAAAAAAACTTTTATGTCCAGTTGACCATCTAGGGAGCTGTACAGAATCAAGACTACCATGGCGCTTACCTCTTAACTTCGTGACTCACTGATGATTTCAAAATCTCATGTCCACACAGACTTTGACAGTATACTTGTCGCTAACGATTTCAACATTTCTGTGTGGACGTGAGATATTTCTTTCAAATCGCCTGGAGTCATTGCGTGTATAAGCTGCAGATTACCGGAAATAAGTCAAAGACAAAATCACAGTGCTCCGGCTACCGGAAATAGTTAAATGTCAAAATTAAAGGAAGACTGACATTTCAAAATTTCAGACTTTCAGTCAAATTCTGGAATTCTATCATTCTAGGTTCTTTGTAGTTTTCTAAAAAAATCTGTGAATATTCTTGAAAACTGTAATTATTAAAGCATTTTCTTTCTACTAATAGTTTATTCACCTGCTAAGAAGACTGCCGTTTATTTTCCTAGTACCTATCCAGTATCTCGTATCCCTAAATAAAGTAACAAATTATTTTGTGCTCAGAAAGGAAGATAGAAGCAATTTTATCAAACACTATGGAGTTCAATTTGGGATTTATCGGTGGTGGGAATATGTCTACAGCAATTGTAAAAGGAATCCTAAAAAGTGGTAAGCAACATATCTTTAATTAAATACAAGCAATCCAATACAGTTAATTAGTATAATTTTAAACTGTTTTAGTCCGAGGCTATAGTCCTTAAGATATATTTAATACAGAAGCTGTTGGTGTACCTTTGTGATTAAGTAAATGAGGAATTACAGTAAAAATCTATTATATTTCAGGTGTCCACACAGCATCAAAGATTTGGGTTGCAGGTCCCCACATAGAAAATCTGATACACTGGAGTGTTATGGGCGCTAATGTTACTTCTGAAAATGGAGTAGTATTTGATAACTGTGACATGATATTCTTGGGAGTGAAGGTCAATAAACTGCAGGATGCTATCCAAGGTATTAAATTGACTGCGAAGACCACAGAAAAAGAAGTGTTGTTTGTCTCTATGCTAGCTGGGATTCAAATTGAAAAACTTCTTAAGGTGTGTATTAAGTTTTATTCATCCTGCTTTTTGTAATGGGCCTAAAAAAGTCCTCTGATATCCAACATTCTGAAAAAAGATTTGTTAAGAAACTACTATGCAACCAAAGTCAGAAATTGCACCGTAGTAAAGAAAAATAATAATTTAAAAGCAACAAAGTAACTTAATTTTGATCTTGAAGCAAATGAAATTATAATTTATATTAATTCAGAATTTGAAGTAATTGAACTTCTTTTGAATTTGAAATGATTCTTGTCCTATCCTAAAACAGTAGCTGTATATTTTTAATTTTATTTATAGTTAATTAAAATGGTATAACACCAATTTAATTAATTAACATCGAAACACATTAGTTTGACAATAATTACATAAAGGTCAACAATTACCTAAATTAACAAATATGGAACAGTGGACTCCCTTGCATACTTTCTCTTACAGAACATCAGACATATATGCATCTTTTTATTTGATTCATCAACAAACACATCACATTCAGGGTTGGCAGTCAGGAGGGCATTTAGCATTGTTAAGGTGCAAAAGACTGGGGATTCGGCTCTGGCTACAGTCTTAGATGGCAGTTGCGCAAAAACATTGTGCCCTCTATGCTCTGACGCTGTCCAAAGTATTAATCGGGCACAAACAATCGGCAGAAAAGGCTATAGAGCTCTGTGCAGTTAATAAGTCCCCTTAAGGTCTTACAGGCTACCACGACCTGATCAAGGCCTCTTCTCACCTACAACGAGTTAAAGCCCAACGACCCTAAAAGATAGTTGGTGCGGTACATATATGGAAAGAAATGGTATAATCTTTGGAAGAGACATCTGAGGAAGGTTTTCTGTACTTTTTCTATTATCAGAGTTTGGGTCGCGGTGTAGGAGTGCCAAACACAAGCAATGGACTCCAGTTTGCTGCGAACCAGAGTGCTGTACAACAGCCTAATCTAAATCTTATGTTATGATTGACCGCATAGCTCCTTAACTTGGCGGATGATAATCATTTAAAAGATTTAATCTGTGACAATCTGCTATATTCATAACCTATTCAGCCGATTGAAGTAATAATTTCACTGTTGTGATACACTGATATACAATTGTGTTCTCTCTCATCTCAGTCTCCTCCATTTCCTATGAAATGAAAGGGAAAAGTTTTATATGATTTCCGACTTTTCTAGTTCTCAAACCTCAGTTGATTTGAGACTTTTGTGATCCTTAAAAAAACAGACTGATTTGCATCCAATAAAGCTTTTATGTGTACTGCCTATTTTCTTGTGGACTGTACATTTAAAATGTAATACTATCCAACATGCGTGTATGACTGTAACTGAGGCAAAAGTAGTATGTTAATCTGGTAGCAGGTCTCATTCTGCAATTTCTGCCTGCCGTCATGAGAAGAATGCGTGTATTTTTTTTTTTTATCTGCAAAATGTAGAAGAAAATATCTTATAAAGTTACGGACAGTCTCTAAACGACCTTAGAACCATATACTTGTAGTAACTATGGTTAAGGGACCTGTCTTTACTTTCCCATTTCATAAACTACCCTATATCCAAACTTATTTCGTAACTTGCAAGTTTGAATCAACATCATAATGTGCTCTGTAAAAATATTTGTCCTGCAGTTAATTGACTGAGTGTACAGAGTATATACGTTATATTAGTACATATTATTTTATTACTTATTCCAAATATATAAAGTTAAAAAATACATCTTCATTATTCTCTTGCCCTTATCACATTTTATTGGTTGTTGGCGCAGTAGTTTTCTTCCATACTTGTCATTAAAGTACATAACATAACACCACGCCTTGTTTCCCCAAAGGGTGGGCAGAAGTGCTATAGTACACCCACATCTTGCCAGTTATATTCAAGTCTCACCTATTCGATCGGTAGTCGGCCTATTGCCATCAACCAGGCACGAATCCAAACTCCAGGATGTGGATGCAAAAGTCCCCACGCATATGGAACCGCGCGAGGGGGCAATACGTCGGGGCGTAACTCCACTGCCACGAGAAATCACTTCATGGCGGAGAGAGCTTCCGCGGTATCTCTTGGCGTCATGGCGCTTGTCGCAACTCAGTGCTGGGCACGCTAAAATTGCGGCAAAGTCCCTGCTTTGAGGACTTGCTGGATTGGCGCCACGGAGTCCTCACCTTCCGCCTTACGTGGGTCCTCACCTCTCGCCTTACGCAAGTCCTCACCGCCACGGCTGTTTCGGGAGGTTCCTGTTCCGGATAAGGCGAGAGGGAACCCTCGTATCTTACCAATGTGTGGATCGCTTTGAGGCCACGGTGCGGGCATGGGAAGCCGTCACTTCCTTCTGCAAAGAAGTAATGCTCGTGAAAGAGGATGCGGAACGCGTGAGGGAGAGGCAATTTTTGGGTTCTCACGCCCCTAGCCGCCGTAGGAGACGCCCCGGGAGTCCATAGTGGACTCCCGGCCACCGAACGCGCGGGCTTGCGGGCGGCGAGCAATGGGTAGCTCGCTGCCCGGTAAGAACCAGGCCCGAGTCGACAGCACATTGTGTTCCACGCGCGTTTAGAATAGATGTCAGCAAAAATTGAAGGGGCGAGATACCATGGCCCTGATACTGGCAACTGAAGAAACACGGGTGGGTTTTAGCCAGTAAAAGTCTGACACGCAGTTCATTTGATGATTTCCCACCCACAAAAAATGTTGTTGCTGAGAAATTCTACTTAGAAAAACCCAATTACACTTTGCCCGACCTAGGGATCGAACCCTGGATCTCTTGCTCAGATGGGTCTACCAACGAGGTTGTAATAAAATTATTACATATTTAATTGAAGAAACTAATGGGCTTAAAGCCTAAATAAGTACAAAAAAAAAAACACCTAACCAAAAGAAAACATCTAAAAAGTATAATAAATATACGTTATATAAGGCTCGAACATAATTATAAGTTCCAATGAGGTTGGAAACTTTTCATTTTAAAAATTGCGTAATTGTTTAAAAAAATATTATTTAAACAATGTTATCTAAGTTCTATAGAAAAATCTTAACTAAAAACAAAATTAATTTCTCAAACCATTACACCTGTCTGAGACAGTACTATTTACTTTGATAATGGGCTGCACACAGGCAATATGTATTTATGATAACAAGCAATACCTATGTAAACACTATTGTTTAAATACCAGGTCAAAATTATCAAACTGGGGAAATTTGTTTCTCCAGTTCAAATAAACTGTCTGCCGCCTTTTCCAGCTATATTGGGTTCAGCTTCTAGTCTAACCGGATTCTTATGAATACCAATATTTTACATGGAGCGACCATCTGACATCCGCAAGATATTTTATAATACAATACCCTTTGGTAAGACTGGTGGTCAGATTTTGGGGCTTCTGACTACCCGTAACGACTGTCATAGATCTATGAATGACAGCCGGGACCAACGGCTTAACGTGCTTTCCGAGGCACGGAGAGGTCTTACGTAAAGAGGGTCACCCATCTATGGACCAACCGCGGCAAGTGTAGCTTAACCTAATCGATCGGTATACTACTGTTATTATTTAGCCACAAACCGAGAGACTTGTAAACTAAGAATATAACTATTAAATGTTAATATCTCAAAAGACATGTGCGCCAAGATAAGGTGTGTAAGGTGCCCGTGTCGGTTGGTTAAATGTTACTATTTTTAAAGTACTTTCTATTGCTTTTTAGGGTTCCGCACCTCAAAAGGAAAAAGCGGAACCCTTATAGGATCACTTTGTTGTCCGTCCGTCCGTCTGTCAAGACCCTTTTTCTCAGGAACGCGTGGAGGCATCAAGTTGAAATTTATATCAAATACTCAAGTCTACTGTCCCTTGAAGCTGTGAAAAAATCAAACTTCTAAGCTAACGCAATCAAAAAATATAGCCGTTTATGCCGCAAAATTCCGCAAATTTTCGAAACTTGCAAGGGAACCAAAACCTAAAGGGTACTTCCAGTCGATCAAGAATTTTGAAATTTGGTACGAAGCAACGTTTTATAGCACAAATAAAGGAAAAATTGCGAAAACCGTAAATTTTTAGTTACATCATATTATAATAAACAGAACAAAACACAGACAGAAATAAAACCAAGCCAAGAAACAGAACAGAACTACGATTCGATTGTCGTGATGAGTGAACTTTTACTTATATACCTACAGGTTTGTACGGAACCCTCGGTGCGCGAGTCCGACTCGCACTTGGCCGGTTTTTTGGCGTTGAATAATGTTTTACTATTATATGGCGATATAAACTATCGAATAAAAATATGAATAAAAATGCCTACATACATATTATTCCCTAATCATTATGACTGTTACTTTTTTCATCATAAAAGCAATAGTAAAATTTTCCTCCTGAGCCAGGAGGTGTCTGGTGTCTCAAAGATTAAACATTTGACTACAAAGAAAAAACGGCACACGGCAAACAGTGTTGACATTTACTGAAACACATATTTTGTTAATAATAGTCCATATCATAAATCTTATTTTCTGCTTACTCTTTTTCACAGACTATCAAATCGCATTTAATTGGTGTTAATGCAAGCGTGATTCGGATAATGCCCAACACTCCAATGACGGTGGCATCAGGCATTTGTTTATACACTCCAGATTCCACTGTGTCGCAAAACAAATGTTTGATACTGGAAAAACTTGTAAGCCATTCTGCGCTTTGTGAGAAAGTTCCTGAGGAGCTAATGGATTCCTTGGGCGCACTGACTGCTTGTGGACCAGCTTATGTAAGTTTTGGATTTAATAGACTTTATTTTAAAACTGATTCCAGCTAACATAGGTATCTAGAGATGAAGATATATACTCTTACTGGCTTAGATACCGACATATTATTATATAGCTATTATGATTTATAATTCTTGTCTAAAATACTTCAAAGTTTCTTACAAATTTCTCGATAAAAAGACAGCCTATTTCAAACATAATAATGATCAAGTATTTCTCACAGAGAGAGGCCGATGTCCCAGCTGTCGCAACGTCGTAGTTTGTACAAACCTACTTGTAGAAATAAAATCATTTATCATTTACACTTTTTTAATTCCACAAAGATTGAGACGACAAAATACTCGAATATTGGTCAGTTTGTTTTCTTTTCGCTTGTACATAAGTGGGGCTAAGCGCCAACGTAAGTTCCAAAGCTAATAGCAGTATTTAAAAATTACAGATGTACGTGATCATTGAAGCATTAGCAGATGGGGCTGTGAAGCAAGGTGTGCCACGAGCGATGGCGATGCGTCACGCGGCACAAATGGTGGTCGGCAGTGGACAAATGGTTCTGCAGTCAGGGAAGCACCCTGGTCTGCTGAAGGATGAAGTTTGTTCTCCTGGTGGCTCCACTATCTGTGGTATTACTGAACTTGAGAATGGTAAACTAAGGTAAGCTGCAAGGTTTTTAACAAGATAAATAACTAAATGATTTTCAGTATATTTTCTGTTCAGTTTATCTTATAATCATAAATATCTGGTTTCATGATTCATTAATTAATACCTGTTCTCAAAAAGACTGCTGTCTTCGGTATTAATGAATCATGAAAACAGATAATACTGCCAAACTATAAATAGCAATATGTTTATGCTTGTGACTACCAATTTACCAACTTTGGGTGGAGTAGATCTGAGTGAGAGATGTCCCATTTAGGTCAGCTTGACTGGCATGATAATGATGTGGGGGATTCCCCTTCTCGCTCTTAGACTCTCATCCTGTGTGTTGGGCGTGGGGGGTCCTGGCTAAAAAGCTAGCCCAGGTTCGCCTAAAAGCACAAAAGCTTCCTGGGAGCTTCACAGGCTTTGTGGTACGACCTCATTGTTCGGAGGATTTTTTCATATTGAGAAGCCACGGCCTCGCATTCCAGGATGACTGGAGCTGATTCCCCGGCGTTAAGGTAGCCCGTGCAAAGTGGGCTGGGCGCCTATATTATAAAGATGTTTAATAAGTGGGTTGTGGCCTGTTATTGTTCCTATGATTATTCTAAAGTTATTTCTACTCAGGCTGAGAAGTTTTTTTGACTGTCTACAGTCTATTGGCTTGGCTGGCATACTAGCTTTCTTTGAGAAGGTTGAACACTTATCTGTCTGTCCTGTGTTGTCCAACTGCAAAGCAAAGGGCTGCTTCTCTGTTCTAATAGAAAAAGTTCAATTTAAATATTCTCTGTTACAGGGCGACATTGATCAACGCAGTGGAAGCGTCAACCATTAGAAATAAGGAGCTTGGAAAGAAATAAGTACTTAATCTGAATCAGCTATTGGCAAAAAATATTTAGGAATATGTATGTGTATTCATAATCAATCAAATTCACCAAATGAATCTCAATTCAATGCTCGCTGAACTTACACTAAGTATACCAATTTTGTTGGAGCTCAATTTGTTTTGTGATATTTATAATTAATTTATATTATTTATGAAATTGTGAAGACCTACAATAAGTTGTTTCGCTTTGTTACTATTGGAAATTGGATAATTCAACTTCCAAAGAAATGGCTTCAAAAATCTTGTAGAGACATAGTCTTTTATACAAGTTATGTAGTCTAAATAATGCGAAAAACCTATTGGAAAGTACCCGCCTTTCTCAAATGGAAGTGAATGATTATTTTCTTATGAGTTATCCAGTTTCCAATTGTGTTGTTTTGGGATTAAGAATGAAAGATGGATCAGTATCAATGTTATCACAAATAACCTGGTCCATCTCAAAACATTTAATGTATTATTTGATTTTTCTAGTATTATATTTATTTAATTGTGGAAAGTTGCACACTGTGCAAACTTTGTTTAGAGTCGAATTGTTACTATTATTTTATAAGTATTACTTCAGCATTACCTTATGCAATAAGGCCTCATGTGCATTCTCTGTTTGTGATATATCATGTATAATCTGAATTAGATCTGAGCAAAATTATTTATAGATATAAGAGAAACTCTAATGAGTATTTGTTAGTATTATTTTATTTATTTTACAGGCTAGGATTCAGGTTAAATTAAAATCCATCGAATAATACACGCTGTATTGAAAGGTATATATGATTAGCGCTAGTCAGGGGCCCGCGTGATGTGGCTAAGAATTATATAAGAGTAATTATCTTACTTTCTGTCCCACTGGGCCCCCCATGTCCTTTAAGGAACTCTAAACCATAATACGGTACGCATCCACGCTCTCCATCTTCAGGCACAATAAAGAGTATAAGTTATCACTCGAAGTATAAATGATTGAAGCGCATTCGTGAAATATAACATTTGTACAAACAAATACAATATTCGCTGTTTATGACTCCATTACTTATCATAGATCGCTGTTATTATTCGCTCTCTCTCTCTCTCGTGTTGTTTTTTTAAAGTTAGCTCAGATCATACGCAGATAGATCAGCTCGAGCATGTTTACCACCATAAATTGTTTTGAAATAGAGTTCAAAATAGCATGCAAGAGTTGATACCCCGTGGCGTATACGCTTATTTACACTAAAAACTTGATACTACAGAACACGCTCGATCATTTTGCTGCTCGGTCTCAGCTGACCCTTATCCGGGAACATGGACTTGTTCCCACAAATACGAGCATATTAGTTTTTAATAAATGTTTACTAAAGTTAGTTTTAATGAGCATAAAAATGCAGTAGCAAAATTTTACTTATTTATATGTATGCATATCAAGTTAATGTCGCTTTTTGTGTCTATTTGTCTGTGTAACCGTTGTTCTTTTAAACTCCGCTCAAATTCTTTAAATGGTGGTAAATCATACTGATATGGTTTTCACCATCACTTAAAAAAATTATTCGGTAAGGTTTATGTGTATTACATTAATTAATATTAAACTTACATAAATAATTAAAGAAATCTCGATGTTATGTCTGACTGTGACGTTTTAATGCTTGTATTAATTTAGGTGTTAGCACAATGTAGTTTCCAATACGATTGTAGTAGTAATCTCTTTTACTTTTAATAAAGGCTTTAACAAAATGACTTCTTTTATTTTAGATTGGGTTCTTCTGTATTCCTTCTTCGCTGTCTTGTTCTGTTCATGATGACTGATGTGATGATGACTTGAAGAATGCATCTCTGTTTGAAAGTATATCTTGGGCATTGTAAGTCTCTGCAGATCGAGCGAAGAGTAATGCTGAGGATTTTCTGATGACACTGGATAAAACTATGTAATAATACATACTGTTGTATATATGTATACACTTAACTCATGTGTCATAAAGTGGAAATTACCTACATACGCTACAGATTTGAATGTCTAAAAGCTTTTATTAATTTAGGTACTTTTAATGCGATTATAGTAGTATCTAAACTATTTTACTTTTAATTAATGCTTTATCAAAAATGATTTCTTAGATTTCAGTTTGGTTTTTGTTGCAGGTTCCAAGACAAGTGTCTTTGTTTGGGAATGTATATCTTGCATTGTAAAGCTGCGTTTTTACTACTTTTTCTAGCGAACATTTTATTTGTCATTTAGTAACACAAATGGTGAACTGTCTGGTATAGGTACTATCCGTGCAATAATGCTATAATGTTATACATGTCGATGTTGACATGGCAACACCATGTCAACATCGACTGTCACGTTTTCCAATTTTTAATGATTTAATTTGTGAAAGTACCTAATTTTAACCCAGTTTTGAAACAGTGCTATATATTAAACGAAACCAAGAGTTATAAAATCATCCTGTAACGCAAAAAGAGACCAGTCACACCATAATGTAGAAAAATAAATTAAAAACTGCAAAATCGGGGTGACATGACAGATGTCACCTCCGAACATAATGAAAAAATAATAATGGAAAAGTGAGAAAAATGTTGACCAGAGCCGCAGCACGCAAGGCACGACTACCACCACCGGACTCCTCGCTCAGCTCCGCCTCGCCGCCGCCGGTACCCAGCCCCACTGCGGGCGCTGTGACGACACCGGCCGCGGCAGTTGCGTCGAGCTCGAGCGACGAGTACTTCTCCCCGCCCACGACGCCACCACCTGCTCGTCGACGGGGAGGACGCCGGCCGCCGGATGGTTTAGGACCTCGAGGCCCACCGGCCTCTGATAGGGTCCCAGCTCCCGGCGGAAGTGTGCAGCGCATGAGATGGACAAGATCCATCAATGAGAATGTCATGCGCTCATACTATGGGGCTACAGAGGGAGGAAATAATCTGACTGCGTACCGTGTTCGGATGCTCTCTCTTTTTCAGGTGCTTGAGCCAACTGTCAACGTTTCAACCCAACGACTATCGGATCAGGTGCGGGTCATCCAGCGTAATCGTATGTTGGATGACACTGTGCTTGATCGCCTACGAAATGAAATGATGAGTAGCCATGTCATCGCACCTCCGTTGCAGACTGTTGTGGTCCCACCACCGTACGTCACAAATCAAGCTGACGAGGAGAGTGATGACAGGGCTTCAAACGTAAGTACCCAGTGCAATGAGGAATTGAGGATTGTTTTGGAGAGTGCGATTCGGGAATATCGGTCCATGGCACCAGAACTTAGGCCACGTTTACCTCGTTTGCCCATGCATAAAAAAAACAGGGCGCTGGTGGCGGCTCTGGATTCGCAGTTGTCAAACTATTTTGATGACTGCGAAGACCTCACTGATACACATGCAATTCTGTACTGCGCGGCTGTAGCGGCATGTCGTGTAGCTCACGTCAAATTTGCTAGTGACTCTAGAGCTACGCGACCAAAACCAGCCGTACCAGCTTGGCAGTGCAGAATTGAGCGTCGTATTAGTGGGGCCAGAGCGCTCATCGGCAAACTAATCTGCTTCAGGGAGGGCAACACTCGCCCTAGAGTGATGCGCTTTGTGAGACGGGCGTTCTCAGGGACTGATACCAGCCCTCAGGATTTTATGTCCCGTGTCACAGAGCGCATAGACTTCCTGAAGCAGAAAGTTTATGCATGGGCAAGCCGTATTCGTAGGTATAAGCGGCGAGTGGACCGATACACTCAGAATCGTGCTTTCCAGAGTGATGAAAGGTGGGTTTATAGGGCTTGGGAGCGACCGATCCAAGGCGTGGCTGACACGCATCTGCCGGATAATGACGCCATGTGTTCTTTTTGGCGCAGTATCTGGTCGGTGCCTGTCAGTCACACCGAAGGTGATTGGGCTAGAGAAGTCGAACGAGCCTGCGATCCTATACCAGAAATGGGGGCTATTACTATCTGCCCCCAAGATGTTGCTCGTGCAGTCCGTCCGTTGCCTAACTGGAAGTCTCCAGGACCGGACGGACTGCACAACTTTTGGATAAAATGGTTTGTAGGATCGCATGCTCGCTTGGCGGCTCAGTACCAGACTGCTTTGGAGTCTGGTTCGCTACCCCAGTTCCTTACAACAGGAGTTACCCACCTGCTCCATAAATCAGGTAGCACCGCGGAACCCAAAAATTATAGGCCGATTACGTGTTTACCGACGGTCTATAAAGTCCTCACATCCATTTTGAGAGCTAAAATTTACAATCATATAGACGCTAACTCCATCATGTCTGTCTCTCAAAATGGATGTAGGAACGGGTCCCGCGGTACTAAGGAGCTGCTCCTCATTGATATGGCCATTAGCCAACAGGTTCGTCGTTCCCGAAAGGATCTGTCGACATGTTGGATAGATTACAAGAAGGCCTATGACTCGGTGCCACATACATGGCTCATGAGGGTGCTGGAGTTGTATAAAGTAGATGCAACTCTGCGCGCCTTCCTGATATCATGTATGGGGCAATGGAGAACGGTCCTTCGCTATCCAGGATGTCGAAATATCCAGAGGAATAGCGAGCCGATAAGGATCGAGCGTGGCATATTCCAGGGCGATAGTTTGAGTCCACTTTGGTTCTGCCTAGCTCTGAATCCTCTGAGCACACTGCTTGAGGATTCAGGTATAGGCTATCGGTTGAGAAGAGGTGGTCAGGTTATATCTCACCTCCTGTACATGGATGACCTTAAACTCTTTGCCCACAACAATTTGCAACTGATGGAACTACTGAAGGTAACTGAAACCTTCAGTAGCGCCATCAGGATGGAATTTGGTGTGGACAAATGTGCAGTCATGCATGTAAAGCGAGGGGAGATTGTGGAGTCCGTGGGAACCCAACTCTCGGATTCCACAAACTTTCGAGCCCTCTCCACATCCGAAACCTATAAGTATTTGGGTATGTCGGAAGCTTTGGGAATCAATGTTACTGACATGAAGCAATCGTTGAAGGAGCGCTTCTTTGGCCGCCTGAAGAAAGTATTTAATAGTCTTCTCTCAGGCGGAAACAAGGTGCGCGCCTTCAACGGTTGGGTCATGCCAGTTTTGATGTACTCTTTCGGCATACTCAAATGGACTCAGACCGAACTCGACGCCCTGGATAGGAGGGTCCGTACGCTGCTGACTGCATATCGAATGCATCACCCACGGTCATCGGTTATGAGGCTGTATATCCCGCGAAAGTGTGGAGGTCGAGGCTTTTTAAACGCTAAGACTCTCCACAATCGCGAGATATGCAGTCTCAGGGAATATTTCCTGGAAGCCGACGTGGGGATGCATCGAGATGTGGTCGCTGTGGACAAGGGCCTCACCCCGCTCTCCTTGGCTAACAAGAACTGGCGCAAGCCTGTAGTACTTGACACTAATGACCGCATGGAGGTATGGCAGAGTAAGGAGCTCCACGGACGCTTTTTCCGGGCCCTACACGGACCCGACGTAGATTTTCTAGCGTCCGTAGCCTGGCTGCGTTTCGGTGATCTATTTGGAGAAACCGAAGGTTTTGTCTGTGCAATTATGGACGAAGTTATGTTGACGAACAACTACCGGAGATTCATTGTAAAAGACGGCACGGTGGACATCTGTCGGGCATGCCACCGTCCAGGGGAATCAATTAGACACATTATCTCCGGGTGTTCTTGTCTAGCTAACGAAGAGTACTTGCATAGACACAATCTTGTAGCCAGGATTATCCACCAGCAACTTGCTCTGAAATACAACCTTGTGGAATCGGAAGTGCCGTACTACAGGTATGTGCCCGACCCAGTTCTTGAAAATGGCCATATCACATTGTACTGGGATCGATCCATCATCACTGACAGGACTGTTGTTTCCAATAAGCCTGACATCGTGGTGGTGGATCGACTAGAACGGCGCACAATGATTGTTGACATAACGGTCCCGCATGACGAGAACCTCGTGAAAGCCGAGAAAGATAAACAAATCAAGTATCTAGACTTGGCTCGCGAGGTTGTCGACATGTGGGATGTGGACTCAGCGATTATTGTGCCGATAGTCGTCACAGCCAATGGGTTGATAGCCAAGAGCCTCGACCAACACCTGAAGAGGCTCTCGTTAAGCAGTTGGGTCAAGGGCTTGATTCAGAAAGCGGTACTTCTGGACACGGCTCGAATTGTCAGGAGGTTCCTCTCTCTGGAGCCCTGACCGCCGGTAGCTTGGACCTTGTTCCTGATACCGGTGGGCTACTATTTTTTATATTTTTAAATGTTTTGATAATTTTTGTTATTTTAATATTTAAAAATATAATTTATATGTTTGTAAAATGGAATAAAGGATAATAATGTTATACCATAAAGTGTAAAGTTGTATGGACAAACCTTGTTATTTCTGACTTACGGATACAATAGTAGAAAAATACAGAACAAATGATATAGTAAGTAAAATTTTATTTTAAAAAAATACGTTGCATCAAAAATTATATTAATTTACTGTCAAAAAAGAACTACTTATTTTATAAAAAGTACTTATTTTAAATAATAGTAGGTAGTATTGTAGATTAGACACTGATAAATATAAATTGATTGTCAGTGCATGAGTTGCATTTTATTAGGTAACGTTAAAAACAGTTTTTCAATTATTACTATCTAACTATAAAATATCAAATATAAACTAAGAATAAACCATTACTTTTTATAAATGCAATTAAAAATGATTAAATTTTACAGTTTTACTCATTAGCAATAAGTACTTATAGACAAAAAGAATTCGCAAAAATTGCGCGTAAAACTGAAAAAAAAAACAATCTTCAGAGAAAATGTAAGAATGGGCATACAGAATTAGCAGTTAATGTTTGGCAACGGACGCCCCTTGCATTTGTTCACCCATCCGTACCAAGCTTCGAAGCCATGGACACGGAAGATGGTCTTAGTGCACTGGGATGCTTTAGAGATGTCATCTAGCAGGAGATCTAAAACAAACAGACAAATGTGATTAAGGAAGTGTAAAAATTATTGGGGGAGAGATGGTGACCCCTATCATCATCATCATCAGCCTATAGCTGTCCACTGCTGGACATATGCCTCTCCAATTGCACGCTATCCAGCCAGCAGCATCGCCAACCCGCATGCCCAGCGTGGCGATTATGGGCAAACTCTCCAATGGCCCTCATCATTTCAGCCGAAAGGCGTCCACTGCTGGACATAGGCCTCCCCCAAGCACCGCCACTTCGACCTGTTCTGTGCTTCTCGTATCCAACCTATTCCTGCGGCCTTCACCAGGTTATCGGTCCATCTTGTGGGAGGCCTTCCAACGCTCCGTCTACCAGTATGCGGTCGCCACTCCAGAACATTCCGACCCCATCGGCCATCCGTTCTGCGAGCAATGTGCCCTGCCCACTGCCATTTAAGTTTGGCAATTCTTCGGGCTATGTCGGTTACCTTGGTTTTCCTACGGATCTCTTCATTTCTGATTCGATTGCGTAGGGAAACTCCATTGCTCTTTGGGTGACTTTGAGCCTTCTTATGAGGCCCATTGTGAGCGACCACGTCTCAGTGCCATATGTCATCACACAACACACACTGGTCAAAGACTTTTGAAGTGGCCCAAATGGCCCTATCATATATCATGTATTTAATTCGAGCAACAAGGCGCACGCCTGTATTCCCCGATGGGTCAGGCAGAGGTGTACCTATAGTAGGTATACCAACCAGTCATCAACCGGCCAAGAATCCCTGAGTTTGGCTGCTACTGAAAAAAATCCAGATGGGAAGACCCAAAACTTTGCCTCACCTGGGAATCGAACCCAGAACCTTATGCTCAGCAGTAGCGCTTGTGACCTCTAGATCAACGAGGCCATTAATAATAAAAAAGAAAAGAATTTGCTCGTCCTGTGTTTATGCGTGGCGCCTGTTGTATAGGCAACTTTCCAGCAGTCGAAGAAAAGTCATTTGGCTTTTATGAAGAATGATTGAGGGCCGAGGTTCAGGAAAAGGGTAAGCAGTGGTTTATAGTGCACCCACATTCACCAGCTTTACCTACCTACCTTACTATAGAGTCTATAGTATAGTAAGGTAGGCAGGTAAAGCTGGTGAATGTATAGACAGTAAGTAATACGGTCGAGCCCTTTGCCATTAACTGGGTACGAATCCACACTTTGGGCCACTGAGAAATTCCCAATGGAAAAACCTTATAACACGTTGTTCAGCCTGGGAACAGAATTAAGCATAGCTAGGGAATGCAAATCTTGCGAGATTGGGACTCAAGCGAGATCCTGCGAGTTTATGAATAACACTGAGAGATCTCGCCAATTTCGAGATCTCGCGAGATTGGCAATTTTGTGTTCTTGTTTTTTGCAAATAATCACAATATTTGAATTGCATAGCACGCTCAGTATTTAGATTTCACACTGTTGAGGCAGTCATTTATACTATTATAACCGTACCTGCCTACACAAAAAAAAACCCAATCGGTATAAGTAATAATTTACCTTTGCATCGTACGTTGCAAGCCTTGCCAGGTTTGTCGGTAGCGCTGCACCAGTAACGGTCATTTATTTGAAATAGTCCGTAGTCGTGGGACCCATCTGAGTTAGGACCACCGACTACGTCTGACAGTCTTGAACTCTCCGCATTCACCAGGCACACCCCTGTAACAAAAATATTAAAAAAAAAAACTTCACACTACTGTTCTATAAAGGGTCGGTAGAGATCTACCCGCATTACGCCAATTATTTTTTAAAGTCCTGTAGGTGAGCCTATCCGTCTAGAATCTAGTCCACGATCTGGTACAGTGGAAAAACAAAATAAATATGTAAGAATGCTTTCGCGTGCCCTGCTTCCCGTGGAGTTTTAGTGGGTTGGACTCCCATATAACTGCGTTATCTCTCCGTGGTAGCGCAGTATGCATGAGCATTTAACCACGTTAAAAAAGGGGTTCGAATTCAGGACCAGCAGTCACACATGCGACTACTGGTCCTGAATTCCTAGAGCAAAAACGCAGTAAAAAGGAAAAAATAGGGAGGAAAATATTTGATGCTAGTTCGTTAGTCTTTCTGCTCTTTATAAAAATAACGGAGAAACCGGTTTCGTGAAACGTCACTTAGCCAAAAGGTTAGAAAACTACTACTAGAATTGTAAGACGTCACTTGCACAAAATCATGTATTTTGATCGACGTCTTCCGGGTCCATGATACTGTTATAATTGCATAATTATGTTGAAAGTACGGGGACATAGAATGAAATTAATGGGAAATAGAATGGTTTTTTAACCCGTTTCGGACGAAAATCGCACTGTTAGTACACCGCTCTTTAGCGGGTCACAAGTCCTTCGATTCGTGTTAGAAAAATTCGAGACACATTTTTTATGGTTTAAACGGTGTTCTTTCTGAGTGTCCATGATTTTTTCCGTATAAAATATGAGTTTAGGAAAAAATCTGTGTAAATACAAAAAAAAGGGATTTTTCAAAGCTTTTATTTTCAAATCGAATTTTCAAAAGGTTTCCGGTTTGCAATGAGCCTAGAACCCCACTAAACTGTAGAGTAAATGTTAAACTTTAATAACATGGTCAAAGTAGTACAACTATTGTATTTAGTTTTTTTTTTCTTGAAAATAATGCGTTACTGAGAAAAATGGTAGGAGATAAAAAGTTCAGAACTTTCAAAGGAATTCTTTAAATTTTGTTAAAATTGACTACCTACTTTGATTTTGCAAATCAAAAAAATTGCTTTAACTATTTTCAAAAAATTCAAGTGAATTTTTTGTGTGATTTTAAGAACTTTTGTTCCTACCAGTTTTTCGTAAAAGTGCATCATTTGTTAATAATAAAATATTGAATGTTTTTTTCAAAAACGAAGCAGTTAGGCGCCATTTTTAATTCATTGAGGTGAAAAAAAATATTCAGAACTGCATGTTATTAAAGGTTAAACATTACTTCACAGTTTAGTGGGGGTTTCGAGTCAACGTAGACCGGTAACCGAAAAAAAAGGTTCGAAAAAAATCCAATTTTTTGGTCTTTAAACAGATTTGTTCCGTAATTTATATTTTTTAGGAAAAAATCATGGACACCATCAGAAAGAGCATTGTTTGAACTATAAAATATGTCCGTCTCGAATTTTTCAGACACGAATTGAATTACTTATGAGCCGCTAAAATGCAGTGTACTAACAGTGCTATTCGCGTCCGAAGCGGGTTAAGAACTGAATTGATTTGATTCTGCAATTGAATCTTGATAATTTTGATAATTTTCTGGTAGCCTCATAAGCTGATTTGAGTGGCATGGATTTGACAGATTTAAGAATAAACTTCGAAGGCTGCTTTCCTTGGGAGTAGTCTCTACGTATAAAAGTAAAGAAGTAAAGATTTCGAGAGTTCGACTAGGTGAACGAGAAATTCAAATGTTTATGACTTATTAATTATGATGAATTACGTGTGTAATAATAATAAAAAACATGACGAGAATCTCGTGAAAGCTGAGCAAGATAAAAAAATCAAGTATCTTGACTTAGAACACGAGGTTGTCGACATGTGGGATGTGGACTCTGCAATCATTGTACCGATAATCGTTACAGTAAATGGCCTAATGGCGAAGAGCCTCGACCAGCACCTCAGGAGGCTCTCATTACACGGCTGGATCAAGGGCTTGATTCCGAAGGCGGTACTCCTGGATACAGCACGCATAGTCAGGAGGTTCCTCTCTCTAGAGCCCTGACCACCGGCAGCTTGGACCCTGCTCCCGATGCCGGTGGACATATTTTTAAATGTTTTTTTTAATTATTTTTTTGAAATATTTAAAAATATACTTAATATGTTAAAAAATGAATAAATGAATAATAAAAAATATCAAATAATCACACTGTAATAAGAAAATTATTGAAAAAACAACAGTCAAACCTATCAGTTACACATTTTGGGGAGAATCAATAAAATATATAAATAAAGTACTTACAGTCTTTCAGTTGATGCTCTGGAAAACCATGCTTCCGAAGTTCACGGACCAATTCGCACTCTGACAATGTTTTGCCAAAAGTTTTTGACATAAAACATAAAAGGACCACAAACAGAATGGCTCGCGACATGTCGGCACGTTATCTCCTCAAGAATTAAGCAGAGTAACCAATTATAGTGTGTGTCAAGGGGAACAGTATTCCGAGCTTTTATAATACCGATGAGGAAAACGACTAATTGATTGGCAAAACCTGTTGAAAGCTATCAGAAAAAATAACTGTGCGTGGGACGATGAAAGCAGCTCCAGTGAGTGCTTCAGTATTATTAAGGATCATGTAAGTATTCGCTTATATACTGTCTCTTGTACCTATGCATCTTATCCCTATGACACACAAGGAAAGCCTAAACAAAATTTCGCAAACAATGGTTTTTACCATAGGCTGTAAATACCGGTCAAAACAAGTTCTGCGCTTTTGCGAGTTATTTACCAGACCAAAAGATCAATAAAAAAACATTTAAATAAAAAAATTACCAAATTGTTAGCATCTCTATTTTAGAATCATCAGTGTTTTCGCAGTTATTAACTTTTTAACTACGGTCTAGCTATGAGCTGTTATGTGCCAATGTAGTCAACTAAATCAGATGTTTAAATTGCCAATGAGATAATAAAACCTACAAAAAAAAAGGGGTGTTCCCTAAGTGTGTTTAGTTTATACGCAGTGGAATCTGATATACTTGTACCTATCCAGAGTGATTTCTAAGTCTCGAGGTAACGGGCAATGCTATATGTCAACACTAAAGAAATTAGATTTTTATCCTTAAATCTCTTTGGCCACCACCAGTACAAAGAACTCTCGGCATCCCGTAGTGACTTGACTTGAGATCTGCTGGATGGTTGCAAATGTGGAAAAAAAAAGATAATGTACACCTTATCCACCACTAGATATTAACATGTTTTTAGAAATGGCCTACATTTATTAGTACTGAAATGGCCTAAAGGCTTTAGGCCAATTCAGTCACATAATTTTTCCAGTGCCTACTTTTAGTCAGTTTTTCTTCGTACTCTTCAATGCTAGATGTCTAAGTGTGTGAAACAAGGTTGTTGATAATAGAGAGTCTTGCTTGTAAAGAGAAAAGCTTGTCATTTGGGTAAAGATTTAAAAGCGTCAGGCCTATATTGCTGCCTTGTAGGAACCCGATTTTCGGACATCGCCACCTGGATCTGCACACTGCGGAACAAAAAAAATAAAAAATCTGCGGCACTTAATTTGTTAATGGTTTTTGTAAACACTTGTATTAGACATACTCAGTATGTATTTACTTTTTTTAGATTGACTCTGGTTCTTGAGATAAACGAAAGACAAGAAATAAACGAAAAAATGACAACTACCCTCCTAAAATTAAATATATTTGTTTACACACTACTAAGTTCTATGATTCCTCTTACGTATTTAATTACGACGATTCTACTAATCAATTATTAGACCCTGAAATTATCAGTTCCTGTCTTATTTCAAGTTTATAAGTGTTTTTTGTCTGGAAGAATATGAGTTCTTTACGAAAACCATAAGTAACCCCAACAGTTTTTGTTATATATGTGGAAAATTTTGTACACAAAAACAAAGAAAAAGATCATTGAGTTTGTGATAAAAACCTACGAAGCATACTTTGGGATAAAACTTGCCCAAAGGAATAAATATTGGGTGCCTAATATCGTTTGTAAGTCTTGTGTAGAATCTTTGAGATACTGGAGTCAAGGAGGACGTAAAGAGCTTAAATTTGGAGTGCCGATGACATGGACTGAGCCTACTAATCACGTCAATGATTGTTACTTTTGTCCAGTGAACGTAAAAGGCATCAACCGGTATAAAAAACGCACATGGGTTTATCCTAATGTAGAATCGGCTAAACCCCCAGTACTGTATAGTGATGATTTGCCGATTCCAGTGTGTTCTCAGGCCCATCTACTTCAAACTGTGATGATATTGAAATGTTAGAGGGATCAGACAATCAGAAGAGCAGCAGTGAAAGTGAGTTCGAAGAAAGTAGTTCTACTAAACTGGGATTTTCTCAAGAGGAGCTTGGACTTGGTCAGGGATTTAAATTCATAATAGAAAAACGTACAGAAAAAGTTTTCTGTAATATTTTTTAATATCTAATGAACAGAAAAATATATATCTTCGTTTTTTTATATATTTTCTATTAAGGGTATTAAAATATTTATTCCATTAATGTTGGTATTTTTCTTTAGATTTTTCCCTTGAAATAGCTAATAGTCTTTATCTCAAAAACAAGAGCCAATTTGACAAATCTAATATTTTTCTAGTATTCAACACACAAGTCTAATACATAATTGACTTTAATCTACTATGCCGCAAAATGACTGTTCCCCAGATATTATTGAATTGTACTTGAAAGCAGCTGTTCGGCAACATTACACGAAGAATATGCACAAAGTCATATCATAATTATGCATTCTTTGTGCGGTAGCTGACCTTAAACTGAAGTCGTTTGATGTTGACTGTATCTTAACATGCTGATAGATCAACGAATACAACACCTGTGATATTTTACTTATTAATAGGTACCAGTTTGGAAATAAAATATTGCATAATTATTTCAAAAATAACTTTTATTTAATGTTATTTATTAAACATTGTGGACTATGGAAATTAAAATGATAAACACAAGCGTCTCAGCAGGGTCCACAAAAAAAGATCTTATCAGTATTTAGATGCTAGTTTTTGGTTACATTAGAATAAGAAAATTAATGTACTAGGTACTCAACTAAATTGAAAAAAAAAAGCTATTGGACTCATTATTTGTGTTGGATTTTAGGGTTTGTTCGTACCAAATACCCAGTAGGAACAGTTTTATCTCATATAAAAATTATTTAAATATTCTACATAAAACTACTTATAAATAAACTGCACACAATTAGGAAATAAACTACAACGTAAATATCTAACAACATGAAATAAGTAAATGTTTATTTGAAGCTCTCTTACACGATAACGTCTGTCTTATTAGTGACAGCGATATCTAAACAATCACAAGAAACGGTCATAGATATTATCACTATTCTATAACATCGTGAGTAACTGCTCAATAAGGAAAGTAGTTTATTTGTCTTCGTGAAACACGTAGATTTTCCTTGTGGTCTGCGGCGGTGTGTAAGGATGATAAGGATGCACGCAGACTGTCCTCCTTGTGAAAAGAAATAGGGATACCCGTCGCGCCAGTCCCACCCCGATGTCTATACTCTTGTGTCGTGGTATGTCCATCATTGGTAGCTCGTCTTCGTCCTGCTTCTTTAAACAATTCAGTTTTCGGAAGCTGTTGCGAAACCGGCCAAATGCTGGTATCACCGCTCTTTGTACGCTCGGCAGTCGACGCAGTAAAGACTTCTTCGCTTTTTTAACATCTTCCGGTTCACTGTCACTGAATCTATTCGTCCACGGTTGGGTTTCATTAACTTTCACAGATTTCTTATACTTCCTTGTAGTCTTCGCCGGTGCGATCACAGATATGTCTTCATCAGACATCACTATATTGTTTTATTTTCCACATTTTGTATATACTTTGTTCGCTTATCGGACTAGAGTGAGCTCCTGTCTAAATTTTTGGCATTGATTGAGTGTGACGCAGTTTCATGATAAGATATTATCCTGATTACTGTGATTACAGCGACTTGGGTTTATTGTGATTATACGCTGTAAAAATCTCGTAGAAAACAAATGCATTATAGCACGTTTTTAATGGTGGCAATAAATATATCTTATAATTTTTATTTTGGCAACAGCTATCTGTAGAGTATGGGATCTTAGATGTTTTTTGCTAGATATAGTTACCACCAATGTCTCCGAAATGATAGTTAAAAACACAATGCAACACAAAAAAAAGATTAAATCCGTAGCCTTGTGTTCAGTAACCGTGAGCTAAACAACTCTTCCGTCACGAGAACAGCTTTAAACCTCACTTCACTGATACTAGTTCTGGACAAATATGATAAAATAAAACGTGGCAATTGTGTCATACTACGCAGATATGATAACATGGTGGAGGTACAGCTCTCCTCATATTTGAACAATTAGGTAAGAATCGCAGCGATGTGTTAAAAACACCCATAGGTAGGTATACCATATAAAATCGTAGGTACTGACAACACACATCATTTCCATTATAATCGAATGCATATGGTAGCATAGTCACTCTTATAATTATAAAAATAGATACCTGTATTGGTATTATTTGTATTGTAATATCGATTTCTCAGCGTATTTAGGGTAATTGGTTATTTTAAGGTATCAGATGAATAGTTTTCCTGTCAATGAATAGCATTCAAAAGCGTCTAGTTTTGCGTTTAAGAGGTCGAATACGAAATGTTTCGGATTTTGCTGATTTATATGATTTTATAAACGTGTTTTTACAGTTAAATACTTTATTCCTATAAGTGTTAATACACCATATGAAAGATCATTTCAATGAAGCTGATCTAATGAATGAGCTCCTTTTTTATTTTTGTCATTAGAATTTAATTTATTGACTACAAACTGGCGACTGTTTGTAAATTTTGCGGAATAACACATATTTACAAATCGTTTAAACGTCTACACGGTAGGCAAAAAAAACTTTTTTACAAAAAAAAAAACAACCGACTTCCTTAAAAACACTACAAAGTGAAAAATAACTTTAATTTCGGAAGTCGGTGTCTTAGGATCTGTATTTATGGTTTTTTTTTTGCCACCGACTTCCGAAATTAAAGTTATTTTTCACTTTGTAGTGTTTTTAAGGAAGCCGGTTGTTTTTTTTTTTGTGAAAAAGTTTTTATTTTAAAATTTTTAGTTGTGGTATCCACCCCGCACTAATTCCAAACAAACAATGTATATTTATGCGATAACAGAAATCGCGGTTGATTTGCTGTCATTTTTAAAGAGTTCCAGTGTCTATCTCTGGAACTCATCATCAGATCTATATGAAATTTATATGGGACCATTTCGAAATAAACTCCTTTCAAACAACAAGAATTTTGCAAATCCGTTTATATATGACGGAGTTATGGCCGAACATACATAAAAAAAAAAAAATTGTATATATAAACATCCGAATTGAGAACCTCCTCCTTTTTGAAGTCGGTTAAAAAAATTCAAACGAATTCGTAGTCTCAATAATCTTTCAAAACAACCTAAATCTCGCAGTAGAATTCAAACGATAACTATAACTGAAACGATATTTCTTGTTGTGCAGGAAAACCTTATGGAAATGCAGTATTTTAACTGTAAAAGCGCGTCTGTAAAATATCAAGTAAATCAGTGAAATCGCAAAAAAAATCGTGTACGGCTTCTTAAAAGATAGCTTGGATCATGCTCAAATCATGTTCTAAGTTAGTCACTGTATCTGTAGACAAAATGCAGGTAATGAGGTTCATTAAAATTCATGGTCGTCAGTGACAAGTAATGAACAGTATAGTTTTATAGAATTCTATCATCAATTAATTAGACAAGGGTTAGATATGGCTCGATAGATACATTGTAGTACCTAGCTGTACATAGTTCTTAGTAAAAAAAGCAAGTAAAACCAATATAAGTAGGCAACTAATTAGGTTATTTGTTACTTTTGTGGCAGCAATATCAATGAGGTAAATGGGCAATGATGAGTAAATAGAGCGAATAGCCTTTTCCTGGTTGCGCTCGTTTTATACCACTGAGACATCTTTCATCCACCCACTCACTCCTAAAAAAACCCTAGAGCCTTTTTTCATACCGTGAGGGGAAAATAAATTTGAGGAAATTATGGTATCATGATAATACCTACTCGAGTTATCTTACCATACCCGCGTGAACATTATACGTACCTTCGGATGTGAATAATTGTACACATTATGGTATTGAGTTCAAAATTAAATTTTGATTTTGCATTTAAATTGTTTTTAATTATGTAGGTATCTGGAAAGGTTTGGTTTGCATTTTTAGGGTATCGTACGCAAAAGGTGCCAACAGAACCCTATTACTAAACCTTCGCTGTCCGTCCGGCTGTCCGTCCGTCTGTCTGACAGCGGGCTGTATTTCATGAACCGTAATAGGTACACAGTTAAAGATTTCACAATTTTTGTATTTCTTATTACTGTCATAAAAATCAATAATAAAATAAAGTTATCTAAACTAATATTATAAAGTTGAAGAGTTTGTTTGATTGTTTGTTTGGTTGAACGCGGTAATCTCCGGAACTACTGGTCCGAATTGAAAAAATATTTTTATGTTGGGTAGCATATTTATAGAGGAAGGCTATAGACTATATACTATTACGCTACAATTAAAAGGAACGGAGCAGCAATGAAAAATGAACGAAAGCTGGCAGGCAATTCGATGCGACGGGAAGGGTCAGAGGAGAAAGATATGACGCGGTCGAAGTCGCGGGCAGAAGCTAGTTAATAATAAAAATAAAGTTATTATGGACCATACAAAGCATGTGTTTTTGGCGTTTTTTGCTTTATGGTACGAAACCCTTGATGTTGTTCACTTAGCCGGTTTATTTAAAATATTTAGACTGCTTTTCCATCCCATGTGTGCTATGAAGCGATGCTGCGAGGAAGTGATAGCTAAGGTACGAAACTATGTGACCGTTTACACTAATGCTAAGCTGTATAGCAGAGCGAGAAAGATATGCTAAGAAGAAGCGCCGCCGCGAGGAAAATGCGCAGCTCGATATGCGATGATACATCGAGACTAGGGAAGGCCCGATGATCCTACTTTAGGTACTCTGTTTTGCATATGGCTACACCACTCGCGCTTTCATAGCTCACATCCATGGCAAGCATCCAAAGCACGATTCCATAGCACGCATCCTTCCATATAAAAGTCATAGCTTAGTTGAACCCGTTTCTACCAGTAGGTACTATGCTATGTGGACCAAAGAATATGATATCAAAAGCATCCGTAACGACGTACATCCCTGGTGGAATGGACATCTTAGCTTAGTGTTAAATATTATCTGGTGGTACGGAACCTGTCGCGTCCCAACTCGCAGCCGGTTTTTTGAAATACTCGAAACGTTCTGTATTTTATTTTAAGTGTGTTCCTTAATTTAGAGGTTCTTCACCTCAAACAAATGAGATACTGTTATTATTAAAATGGTTCATACTTTTTTCCTTCACGTAAATATTTGGTTCGTTTTCACTACGTGCAATTTCACAAGGTTGAATCGACATTGCTCTCATTTTCACAACCACTGATAGCAGAGCCGTAGTTTTGGGTCTTTCGTCTTCGTTATCCGTATCGTTTTCCACATGGGTGGGAAAGAGATAAAGAGTTTTATTTATTACGAAGCGTTGTGCGCAGGCGTTGGCGTCATCGCATTATTTCCCCGCGCTAGTGTGACGGACCACCTGCAGCCCACGAACAACTCATTCATTCACTTTTGTTTCTTTAACGTTGTGTTGGTATCGTGGTCAGAAGAACTGTGTTGTTATTATAATTAAATATAAAATATCAGGTAAGACTTTTAATTAGGTCATGGTGTAATTAATAAACATGGGTTGCACTGGTTACTAACAAAACTGTTAAATTGGTCGTCCACTTACCTACATTAAAAATCAGCTGCTTTGCAATGTGATAATAATACTCTTGTTGTTTATTTACCTACAGTTTTTCTATGTCAATATTATAATATATGCGAAATTAAATCTCTGCAATGTATATCGTAGCTTATTTAATTTCCATATAAACGGAAACTGACACTTACATGAGATTTTATTCAACATTTGATTAACGGTGTACCTACCTCACTTCTCATATATTTTTGTTGGTTAAAATATGTAAAACTTATTCGATTTTATAGCACCACAATGACTATGACATATCATTGTGTTTTAATTAATATCTTTATTAGTTTAAACATAAATTACCTATACAACAATCTACGGAAACATTCTAGAATAGTGGGTACTTTCTATTCATTTGTTAATCTGTATTTCTAGGCATATTGTTCTTTGTGTCATGTTCATTATTGTTCAGGGCAAGAATGTATCTAAATAAAGATAGTTTCTTTAGTATTTAGCCTGTAATAGCATAGTTATGACTAGGCGGCGTTCCTAGGTCTTTTTGAAAATTACCCTCGGTACTTACATAGAGTGTCTATAATTCTGCCTCTCTTATCCTGCTAAACATATACATACACACAAGGTCTACATAAATGGACAAGCTCTAACCACTACGGTGAACATAGTACAGTCATAGGGTTTACCCCAATCACTTTAGGCCTGTTGTTTATTGCCAAGAAACGAGATGCCTTAGCAATTGCATTAGTCACATGACTAGGTACTGCAATTGCTAAGGCTTTACTTACTGGTATAAATTATACACTTTATATCAGTCTTCTAGTAGTGTTTTCCCCAAACTCACGACTTATGCCTTTATTACGTACACAATACGTACCTAAATTAATGACCAAATAAAAGCGTGCTATTGGATTTTCCAAGCTCATTACAGCGTAGAAAGTTAAAATTCTAAAGCCCGTTTTTGTTGATCTCTTGTTGTATTACTATTTATTATAAGCTATTACTGTCTCATTGCTGTGCGAAGGCCTCCCTACTCTCTTTTCACTTCGCTCTGTACAGAGCTGCCATGGATCAATCTTGATTAAAAGAGTCCAAATCATCCCGCCATCTCTGTGTCGCTTAGTGATACTGAAAACTGGCACTAGCCCTTTTTTCGTAAGTTTTACTACACCATTCCATGTTTGTATTAAGTATTTTAATTATTTATAGTCTTTCGTGTCTTCCTAACATTCAGTGGTACAGTGACACTTTTAATGTAATTATAATACCTACCTACTATGTCAACAATTAGACTAATGGGTATGAGTATTATTCTAATGAATAGACCAACACGTGACCCTTATCTACCTATATCAATATATTATTATATTATCAGAATTTTGGGTACCTCAATCCATAGTTATCTGCCTACCTTAAATTATATCATTAAATACTTAGCAAATATCGGAAACTGATGAATAGTTTTGATAAGTGTGTTTATAGATTATGTTGTATAATTTCGTAATAAACATTATTTCTTATCAAGTTGAGCACGTGACAAGCTGATCATGTAGATTTTAATTTTCCTCAACTGATCGACACTAGAATTACCCTAGATTAGCTATGCCTACTAAATATGGATACTAGATTCTGTGTGGTGTCTAGGGTTGCCACCCGTACTTTATAATAAAGTATTGTACGTTATTTCACATAATTGTACTCTATACTTTATGAGACCAATAAAGTACACGAAAATACGAGTCCCGACCCGTCCACCCTACTTTATTTTACAAGATTTGATTTCTTTGGGATTTTGAAAAGTTTAGTCGTAACCGTAAGTACTTTTTCGTTAAACGAAATTTATGTGATACAAACGGCAAAAAGCACAAAAAAATATGTTTTTAAATATAATAATAAAGACAAATAAATCATACTTTATTTTTATACTATGTACTTTTTTACCAATGTACTTTAATAGCAAAAAAAAGCCGGCAACCCTAGTGGTGTCGGATGTAAAGAATAGCGCCATCCCATTTCTTCCCGCGGGTGTCGTGACAGGTGACTAAGGGACTTACTAGACTCTAGTAAAATGCGTAAAGAACGCTGCTGCCCATTCTCTAGTAACTGTAGAATGGGCAGCAGCGTTGTTTATGCATTTTGCCACCATACTGCGACAGCAGACATAGTCCAGCAGTGGAGGCCTTTACGCTGAAATGATGTGATGACCAGGGCCGGATTTAGGGGTCTGGAGGCCCTGGGGCAAGAAAGGAGTGGAGGCCCCTAATAATTTTCCAAATTGATGAATACATTTTTTGAATTGTAGTGTTTCAATAATTTATTACAAGACAAATAATTAAATAATAAGAATATGTCATTCTTAGTAGTTAGTGGTAACATGTTTCTTTTTTTATTCTCATTGTGGGGGCCCCTCACTTGTGGAGGCCCCGGGGCTGTAGCCCCGGTTGCCCTCCCCCAAATCCGGCCCAGGTGATGACTAAATAATAACAGCCGTGAATACATATCCCCGTTAATTCGTAAAATCTTGTGGCTATATTTTATCCATCTGGACCTTCTCAGTAGCAGTACGGATTCTGGATTTATGCCCGCTTCATGGTAATGGGCTCACCCCCATGTCCTTTACCGTGGCCCTGGCATATGGGCAACTGAAGGATCATGCGTGGGTTTTAGTCCTTAAAAGTCTGACACGCCCTCCCGCTCCGCCCAGAGCGGGAGAAGTCATTTGATGATTTCCCATCCAAAAAAAAAAACCTCATGTCCTTTCGCGGATTGCCGGCGTGGTACTATGATACTACTAAGACACTTTCCAAGTACTTTGTCTCTGTTTTGCTTTGTACGGTCGCCATTAAAATACAATACATGTAACCCATTGCTGCGATCAATGTTATACTTTTTTTATGCCTCTCTAAATACTTTTTATTTAAGGAGGCATCTAACAATGTAATTACACCTTCTTAATAGTACATAGTTAGATGCCCTAATATATAGTTCATTAATATTTTGCAAAAAAAAAAAAAATGTTAGAGTAGAGAGAATTAACAAAATCTTTTTTTGACTGCCTCATCGGAATAGACATTTTTTTCCTTGTCAGACATGGTCAAAATCCCGGAAAAAGTGATAATCTGTAAGAGCATTGTCCAGGGAATATGGTGGGTGTCGATAACATTCCGATCGCAGCTCCTCTAATTAGTATAGCGTTGTCACGAAGCACCAGTGGGCTAGAGCAACAGATCAGTCTCGGTTGTTTAACGGCTAGCTTTGCCATGATTGTTTCCAATAGTTAACAATACATATATGCCATAATCGTCTGGCCACAGGAAGATGTGGATAACACCAGCACTAATGCACTAGACACTTATCAGAAACTTTTCTGACGCAAGTTTCGCTTGGGCCGGAGGTAGCGTTGCCAACTTTTTTTACAAAAAATAAAGTATATTGAGGTCTGAGAAGAATATTAAACAGTGTTTTAGAACATTAACATTATTTTTCTTAAATGTTATAATTACATATTTTTGAGAGCTTCTCGCACAACTTATTAATTTACAGTCTTTATGTATGAGCGTCAAAGTCTAACACTTATAAGTATTGTTAATCACGTTGATGCTGAAAACAGTATTTTGTATACTTTATTTTTGTTCAACAGTAAAAACTATAATGTAGTGAAAAACAGTATAATACTGTTTTTAACAGTATAGTTGGCAACCCTAGGCAGAGGGTGCCCGTTCTCGTTGGTTCAACCATTGTGACTTGCGTTTCCGATCATCATGCAGTATCCATCTTTCATCACAAGTAACGATATGATTTATAATTCCCTCGTTATTCCGGTTGAGTAATGTAACGCAGCACTCAGCGCGTTCTTGTTGGTGTACCTCGGTCAATGTCAACGCGATTTCCATTTTTCAAGCATTTTAACTTTTCTAATCGGTTTCAAGTGAATTAAAAATGTTTTATCATTCACGCCGAAGACTGCCGCTAACGTGCCCACAAAAAAAGACTGTCGCCAACTCTGACATGGATTGCGATGGATCCGCTTCCACGATCAGTTTTAATTCTTCATTGTCAACAACAACGAATCTTCTGCCGTCCACGGTGTTTGTTCCTGTGGATCAAAACTTCCAAAACGGAAACGTTTGAACCAAAAATGTGTCTTACCGTGTTTCCTTTTACAGTAGCTTCCCTATATATCCCTAGCTGGTACCACTGGAATTCGAATTCGATAATAACGCGATATTTTAAGTTTTCCATATTGTGAACAGCCTATGTCAAAGAAAAATCAAATGGCGCGAAAACAAATGAATCACTAAATTCGAAAAAGAAATACACAAGCCCAAATTAGAATTTGGAATTTCTAACCAAACGCCAGATTTTTGAGATCAAAGTGGCCAGTTTCACAAGACTCCATTTTCATTATAATGTAAGAACCATTACGTAGGTAGGTGTTATTGCATAGTCAGCTCTCAGAGTGTATGTCTTCATGTACTCAATATAGTTTTCCTTTTTAATGTTCACCATAACCACAGCTTAATGTTCTGCACTAAATATGAAGGTACATACCCAGTCGATTTA
Source organism: Aporophyla nigra (assembly GCA_947507805.1). Taxonomy (NCBI): domain Eukaryota; kingdom Metazoa; phylum Arthropoda; class Insecta; order Lepidoptera; family Noctuidae; genus Aporophyla; species Aporophyla nigra. The sequence goes on along the minus strand of OX382300.1, from coordinate 12,961,558 downwards.
ATTTCTTGGTGTGACTAACGTATTACATTGCTTAGTTTGTCCTAACACAGTTTATTGGCAATCCTTCAGTGACAAAGTAGGTTTTCATAAAATTTTAACATCATTTGTAAAATAAATTTAAAATCGGACTACTCTGAAAAAGATTTATATTTAAAAAATATAACAATTCTTTGAGTCGACTGGAGAACCTCCATAACGAAAAAAAAGAGTTACTCTGTATAAGCCCAAAGCGAACGACAAGCATAATATTGAAGCATTTAACGTTAAACTGATAATTAATTAGGAAGTGACCCTGAATCCATGACACATAGTGTTTTAATTTGGTAATAGCATGATAAAACATATTTGTCTAGTGACTGTGTTCCCTTTGTGTATCTTCACGTAGATATATCCTTTTGTGTTTCCAAGACTCGGCAGTCATTTTCCTCCTATATACTGTGAGCAATGGCTGACTACCTTATCAACAGATAACACCAAATGATAACAGTCTTAGCAACGATAACACTCCGCCATTTTGTCATTCCACAATAAAGACTCTGGTACTCATTCCATTTTATTTAAAATTCAGAATATTTTTTATTTTATTTTCACTCTGTTATCTTGCATGAAGGTGTTTAAGGAGTAGAAAAAGTAATTGATTGGTATCGGTTTTAGTTGACAACGTGGCGTGAGGATGGGTTTGTGTCTTTCGTTCGACTGTGGGGACTGTGATGTCTGCTGCAACCCTTGTTGTCTGGCGTTGGGGGCGTGCTGCCTGGTACCCTGCTTGTGTCCTAACGCGTGCGGCCAGCAACAACAACCACCACAGCAAGTGACCGTTATACAGCAGCCGCCAGTCGTCTACGACCAGCCACCTCCACCACCAGGATACCCGTACCCACCACCCCCAGGAGGATACCCACCTCCGGGCGGATACCCCGGATATCCTCCACCACAAGGATACCCCGGATACGGTCCTGATCCTAACCAAATGTACAGATGAAAAGCTTTTAGTTAAGGTAAGAGAAGTGGACGACCTTTTTTATTTTTGCTACCTAGTACTTAAGGGGGATGCTCCGACCAGCCCGCGAAGTTCAAAATTTCTTACGTTTTTTGCAATTTGCAGGCCAGTGCTAGGTTGTATGTTGATTAAAATATTATTCGCGCCTGTAAGACATATGTAGTTACAGAATTATAATCATCAAAATCATCAATACAACGCTCTAAGTTCATAAAGCTACTAGCACTGGCCTGCAAATTGCAAAAAACGTAAGAAATTTTGAATTTCGCGGGCTGGTCGGAGCATCCCCCTTAAATACTTTAACACCCGGTTTCTGGAACGAAAATTATCGACCTATCAAAAACGCATGTCAAGTGATCCGATTGGCTGTTGGTAATTCAGTAAACCAATCACAGAAGTTTACGGGCCCTTAATACTTTATAAACTAATTTTTGTGTCGATTTTCGTTGTTGGAACAGGGCGTTAATTTTGCATGCCTAGATTTACATGTATGTGAGTGATGAGGTGGAGGTTATAGGTACCTATTCAGCACTAATCGATACCAACACTTGATAACATAAATCATAGATAAGGTATTGATAATACCTGATATCTTTGTACCTTCATGGCAGTTATTAAACACGGTTAGTTTCGGATTGTTAGTAGTCCTAAAAAGTTTTGAGTCACTATACCTACAAATAACTGGAGAGTTCCTACCGTTACTTGAAATAAATCTCGAATTAATCCTGAACTGAACAACAGATATTAAGTGAGTAAACTAGACATACGTAAATTGTTTGTTTAACAATATTTTTGTTCTGTGACGTATTGTTTTTTTGCTGTAAGTGAACTTGATCATGTACCTTGACACATCCATATAAAAAACAGTTAATGGATTCCGCATATAATTTGAAGGCGAGGGGTCCTTCTAATACACATAGCTTTTGCTTTTGATTTATATCGGAATATATCCCACGGGCTTGTACTATCGGGATTAAGTATCATGTAGTATGTGTTAATTCAGGTTATGACTGGCCTGTTAGTCTAGTGGTTATTGACCCTGACTGCTAAGACTGAGGTCGTGGGTTCGATTTTCACCCAGGACAAATCTTTGTGTGATGAGCACAATTATTTGTTCTGTGTCTGGGTGTAATTTATCTATAATATGTATGTATTTAGAAATATATAAGTATATTTATCAGTTGTCTGGTTGCTATAGTACAGGCACTGCCTAGTTTGGGATCAGGTAACGGTGTATTGGTTGTCGCAAGATATTCATTTATTTATTTAAGGTTATAAACTATTTTTGTATGTACTTACCAAATTTAATATGAATCCGTTCAGCCGTTTTGTGCAAATCCGGGAAATACATCCATACAAACAGACAACTATTCTATAACGTATATTTTGGGAAAGTAAAATACTTAATGTACAGTTTTGACTTCTTTACTATTTTATTATATGTACATACACTTCCTAAAAGATCTAAAACATCCATCGGTTTCTCCTCTCCATTTGTTTTGTTCAATCAATAAACTTAGCCTATTGCACTCCACTGCTGGACATAGGCATCTCCCTGACTGCGCGACAATATTCTTCCGCCCTTCGCATCCAGTCTGTCCGTTTCAGCTACCTTTTGAAGGTCGTCGGTTCATCTAGCTGAGTAGCGTACATTACACTTGCCGATACGTGGTCTCTACTCTAGGACTCTCCTGCTCCACCGGCCATCGGTCCTTCGACATACATGGCCAGCTCACTGCTACTTCAGCTTACTTAATCTGCACGCATTGTCAGTAACTCTGGTACTTCTCTGGATAATTTCATTCCTGATTTTATCCTACTGAACTGCGAGCATAGCCCGCTCCATAGCGCGTTGAGTGAGCTTGAATTTGTGGAGTAACCCAACTGTCAAAGTCCACGTTTTGGCACTGTACGTCATAACGAGCAGACGATGAAAAGACTTGACGTAGTTTTCCAAACGGGAAATCCTTTGGAAAACGCTAACCCACCTGGATCCTCCTGTCGGCTTCTTTCTCAAAGTTGTGTCTACCGAGCTGGATGACTTGCCCTAGGTAGAAATACTCTTTAACGTCTTGAAGAAGTGACCCTTCGATGTGGAATGTACCTTTAACATGACTTTCGTCTTGTTCAATTTCTTGCACAGACCAATCCGCCTAGGCTGTGCAGCATGTAGTCTAATTGCTTCAGTATCTGTACCATTATGACGATATTTCAACCATATCTGACGACTTTGGTTACTTATGTCTTTTGGTGGCCGTACCTATTGTATTATGAACCGAACCACGGAACTAAATGAACCGTATCTACTAAAGAAATTCCCCATTACAAAATGCTGCCATGATTATACTGGACATAATTCTAGTACGCATTGCTAATTGAATTGACAGCAACACAATAAGAGACAGACAATTCTCACAATAATATATTTTCTCAGAAAAACTGAATCAATTACTTTTTCAGGCCAAGTAATGGCAGACACGAGACAAATTGTCGTCACTCGTCAGTGACAGACCTTCGATTCTATTAACATCATATTGAGACTGCGTCACATAATTGTATATTCCTATTATAGTGTTATTTAAATACATATATTTGAACCAATCACTAGCAACCGTTACGACAGTACCAATCGAGAATATAAGTCGAAAGACAATTAGCCGTCTAGAGTAAAATTTCCCAACCATAAAATACAATAGTTATGTTCAAAGGAAAGAGTATGACGTAATTGCAAAACTTCATGAGTATTAAAACGTGATAGTAATGATCAATTATCGTCAACAGTGTGCCTAAAACGCCTTTATGACTCATGACAGCTGAAAATACTTATCTATATTATCTATTAGTCACATGTACCTATGTATATCAATATAATATGACTAATACCTATTATGATATGTTACAACTGGAAGGTTTAAGACATTAAAATGTATCAACAACTATCGTGGTAATACACTACAACACTTAGTACTTTAATGCTCTTTCAGTGGCCATTGCAGGCTCAACAGATGAATTTTTGATACATCTGTGTATACATATAAATTAAATTGAAGTGTAGTTTGTAATCTCAAAATAACAGAATTTACTTAACATGCCGTGAAACTCTGTAATTGGTTTAAGAGATAATTGACATCATCTCACTATCAATGTGCAGTGCATGCTAGTAACTTTGACGCAATTGCATTGGGCTATTCATTGATAGTGAGGTGAACATTCATCATAACGCATGTAATTTATTAATAAGCTGTTGAGTTTCCAAATAAATAAATAAATAAACATATTTGAAAGTGTAAACGGTACTTAGAATAAAAACATTTAAAAAAAATTACCTATCTGTCTGCAGCTGAAAGCATTTTGATGCCACTTTCACCGGCAGATAGCTGATGTTATAAGGAGTAACATAAGGTCTTGTTAGCACGTTCCGGTGGGATTATTTCAAAAAACCACGCAGGCGAAGCCGTGGGCACAGCTAGTTAACTAATAAAAATAAACACGCCATTCAATGCCGTCTCTGATGACTTATTTAATGCCAAAAAACACACGATGCTAAAATCTTGTCATTTTGTTACCTTTTCTTGTGCTAAATCTTGACAAGATGTACTGAAATTGGCTCATCAGGGACATCAAGTGCTGTTGTAGCTTTATCATTTTCTTTAATTTCACAATTTTGTGTTCCAGGATGTGCTCTAATTGTTCATGTCGCCCGTGTTGCTGCTGCTGTATCCCCTGTTGTTGCTGCGACTGCTGTAAAGAGTCCCCACAACGGACCATGGTTGTCAACCATGTTGTCGTTCAACAACCAACTGCTGGACCCCAAGTTGTGCAGCATCAACCACCACCATACAAGAGATAAATAGCACAATTATAATACTTTTATACAAACATTTTGGAGATCGGCTTTAAATTTTATCTCCAAACGGTTTGATACCAATAACGTTATTCATAGCCCAATGTACAGTCACAAAATCTTCTGCGGTATTTGAAAGTCTGCCAAACAGACAATAACAAACTTTTTTTAATGTTTATATTTGTTTTTTGGTATTTTATCAATCAAGTGATTCCAGAAAAGCTAATTTTTATAATTCAGATTTGTTCTTTTTCGTCAATGTGAACAAAATGATTGTGAAATTAGGTTTGCTGTCAAATTTAAGCCTAATTTAAGATTTCTTGTTTTAATAGAAAATAACTTAATGTTATACAGTGGAATCTCAATAACTCGAATGTCAAGGGAAATTTAAAAAAAAATCGATTTAACGAGTTTTCGACTTAACAAGAACTTCAAGGTACATGATTTAACTGCTGAAATTTCGACTTATAAAGGCTCAAGTTCTAAGTAGTAAGTGCGGAGTCTCCTTTTTGAAATTCGAGTTATAGAGTATAAAAATGTATTATCAATACTTCGAAGGGAAATAACATTTTGTTCGAGTTACAAAGTCTAAATAATTCGAGATACCGCGTATTTAGGGGTTCTGCGGAAGGGAATGGCATTTATTTTTCGACTTACTGAGGATTTCGACTTAACGAGGTTCGAGTTATAGAGATTCCACTGTACCTCATTGTATGATGGTATAACATTAGGTATGTCCTAAGCATTATATTATTATCCCATTGTTATACATGCATATAACAATAGAAAATAATATATTCAAAATGTTTGTAACAGACATAATATTTACCTTTTTAAATATTTCCATCAAAATGAATGTAAAAAAAAGTAGCTATTTGTCGGGAACAGGGTCTGGGCTCCAGAGAGAGGAATCCTTTTCGAAGTTATCATATTCATATTACCCTTTTTGATACCAAGTCATTGTTATGGTCAATATCTTATTTTACCACAGCAACAGGAGCGATTTTTTTGGGGAGGTCTATGTCCAGCAATGGACGTCTTCCAGCTGAAATGATAAAACGGTTCCTCTCTCTGAAAGCATCTAAACAAATCATGGTATGCAGCAGCACTAACTTCTTCTAAATGTTAACCTAATATTGTCTTGTTGTAAATATTTTTAATTATAATTTTAGCACAATGGTTCTTTATTTATTTAATGCAGCTGTTGATTCTGGTATTAATACAAGATAACACTTTTTCTCCGAAAACTTAATTTCATAAGACAGGTGTGATAATACTTGTCTTATTTGATTTATTTGTCTCTACAAATAAGACATGCATATTATTTTGGGATAGAGCTAGTGAGAATTCTTACAAAAGAAATTCGTATAACGCTAAATCATACAGTTGTCTCCTAGTGTTATTTTACTTACTTCATCCAACTTTTGTCTAAATACAATGTACTTCAAACTAATTATAATATTATTATCTTTTAAATGAGAATAAGAGTACGTGAGTTCTTGTTTTTCCTTATTCCGAGATAGGAGATTTCAGTAATTGTGATAATATTGGTATTTCAAGCACCTATTTTACCTCGATTGTAAATAAATAATAATAAAATATGCTATGCTACTAATTCTTAAAGCATTAATTTTCGTCTCTGTCTAGAATATATGGACTTAATTATATGTATTCATTAAACGAGTTACTGTTTTACCAAAAGTGTTGTATGTGAGCTAGACACGTAAAACGAATCAGGAATACTTAGTTGCAACAAAATAAGCCTATGTGATGTATTTATATAAATATAATAGTTTCATATTATAATAAAGATATAATTATATATAGGGCTCATTTGTGGGAAATGTTCATGAAATATACTTCGTATACTAATAATATCAGATTATTTTAAGGTGGAATTGTGTACATTAGTTTGATAAGCGATACAGGGAGAGCTCGATCACTGCACGATACCTAAGGAATTTGTTTTTATTTAGTTATAAATGATCATATTTTGTATTTATTATGAGATAAAAGTTCCATTAATATTAATTGTTTTTTTTTATGACACTTTGAAACGACCAGTGATCAAAATTTAACCATTGGGTCAATTTAAGTTTTTATGTTTGAACTAATGCTTTATTATATAAAAATTGATGAATTTCGCCATAAAAAGTTTTCTGTTTTTAAAACTCTGAATTTTATAGTCAAGTTGTAGCAGTAGTATAGTTAATTTGTAATTTTAAAAGGGGGGTACTAAAGTTTGAGTTTGAAAAGGCACTGTAGAGATTTCACACTCAAGTGTCCTCCGTGAGGTTGATGCTACACACCTGCTAATAAAGAACCACGTCGTGGGACGTCGTGTCTGGATAAAAACTGAAGCTGTAATCCTTCTTTGGTATTGTTCGTCGAGTCGTAGAGCTCCTTAAGTTCCGAGTTGAGTTGCACGGTTACTGGCAAATGCTTGCAATGACCTGACAAGTCATTACCTCAAAACACAATTTCAGATATCAATATACAAGATCTGACAAAGATGTCTAGACGTTAAAACTGCAACCTAACACACAAACACACACACACTGATTAAACTTAGATTGTAGACAAATATTTTTGTATTTCTTTTGTTATGGAAAAGCGGAGTCTTCTACTACAGGCTTTTTTAGCTTAAAACGAGGCTTCCATCACAACTTCAGTGTCATGTATTTTGTTAAGAAATAAACTATTTTGTATTTGTTTTTTGTACCTCTGGGTTTGTTTCGGCCTTTCTTCTCAGAGTAGCCCGTTGACTGACAAGGTTATAGGAACAGTTAGTTACAGAATACTTTTATCATATCACATTTTGCATTGCATTATGCCCTTGACTGAAATTGCCGTAATTACTGTTGGATTGCAGAGCATATGTAAAGCAATAGTTATGACTATATTCTCTTTTAAACAGCTCTAGTTTATATACGTCCCCGGTATGTCCAGCTATTGAACATTCGGTTCAATAGCTGGACATACCGGATCATCTCTTGTGTTGTTAGAATTTAGTCATTCTTGACATACGTGGGACACTCTGAAAGTTTTGCGAAAATAAAAAGAAGTGTTCTATAGGTAAATATTTTTTTATTAAATCTTTTCAAAATACTTTCCACTAGCCTCTGTGCAAAGTTTCATGCGTTTGAACCAGTTTTCGAAACACTTTTTCCAGTCCGCCGCAGACACATCGTTTACAGCCTGCTCGAACGCTGCCAACGCATCTTCCGGCGACGAAAATTGTATCCCATTGAGCAGATTTTTAATTTTTGGGAATAAAAAAATAGTCACACGGTGCTAGGTCAGGGCAGTAAGAAGGGTGACCCAGAAGTTTGACCAGCGTGCTGTAAAAGAAGTCCCTCGTTTTGAACGCGGTGTGCGTGGGCGCGTTGTCGTAGTGGAGCAGTAGCCCGCGGAGCCCTGGGTTTGGTCGCTTGTTGCTCACAACAGAGAAAACTTCTGCAAAGCATTTGATAGTATACCATTCGGCGTTGATGCTTCTTTGGTTCCGTAAAGGGATTGACACCAAGTAGCCAGTCAAATTGAAAAAGCTCGCGATCAAAATCTTCCCCCCGCTTCTAGATCGCTTCACTTTGGTAGGCGTTAATTCGTTTTGAAACACCCAAACCGTCGACTGGCGCTTCGTTTCTGGATTGTATTGATAAATCCAGGACTCATCACCTGTAATAATGTCGACGAGTCTGCTTGAAATTTGTTTATCATATCACGGCACCATTCCACCCGGGCCTGCTTCTGAGCATCGGTGAGGTTGTGCGGCACCCAGCGTGAAACTATCCTCCTCACGCGAAGATGCACGTGTAGAATCTCGTGAAGGCTTCCCGATCCAATCTGCAGTATGTGTTGAATCTCCTGATATGTAATTCGTCTATTCTCTTGAATTAAATTTTTCACTGCTAGCACGTTTTCCTCCGTAACAGACGTCAAAGGGCGACCACTTCTTTCTTCATCCCCCAAAGTTAGTCGACCACGTTTGAATTCGTTTTACCAACGATACACAGTTGCCTTGGAAAGGCCTTCATCCATGAATGCAATTTGAAGTCTATCGTATGAATCGTCCGGTTTCAGGCGACACTTGAAATCGTATTAAATCATAGCGCGAAAATGTTCCCGGCGCAAATCCATTTTCCAATGAGACACGATAATTTAATTAGCTTGAAAAAAAAATGTGGAGGGAAATTTTGAAATTATAGCGTACCGATTTTTACTTATAAATAATCAGTATTTTATAATAGTTTATAACTGGCCAGTCTCTCATACAAAAAAACTTTTTTTCGCAATACTTTCTGAGTGACCTGGTACTGCTGCTATAAATGTCTTCTGCAATCCGGCCGGGGTAATTATGACCGTTTCTATCAAGAGCATAATGCAATGCAAGATGTGATATGATGCAATTGATCTGTAACCAACTGTTTACTATGACCTCGACAGTCAACCGCAAAATATAGTGAGCACTAAGGAGATTTACGTTTGGGGATAGGTAGGTAAGTTTTTCGTAATTCTAAATATTATAGGTTACTGTTTATGTCAATATTTAAAACTTATCCCTACCTCTGATAAGACTTTTTGGTCACCTCTGGTTACCCTGGAAGCCCCAACCCTTTTCTTGAACTCAACACATAATATTATACATTTTTCTTAATTTTTTGTAATGAAAGATGAAAGACTTCTCGCAGATTAATTTCAGAGGTTGTCGGCTGCCTAACCGACTATCTGGTGGATGTCTTTTAAATAAGCCAGCTAAGGCAAAAAAACATAAACTAAGTCACTTCACGCTAAGGGCACCCATTGTAACCCTGCTGGAGGTGCTGGTCGTTGGGGGTCGGCAACCAGAGACTGGCTGGATCGGATTCAGTTTAGGGAAGCTAAGCCCAGCGCCGTGGGCTGTCTCGAGCAATTCAGGTCACCTTTGTCTTTCGTGTCCATGATATCTTTTAAATTTTTTAGAGTAAAATATGGCAAAGTGAACAGCACTAGTGTAACCACATTGAGACCGTCAGCACAATCAATGTGAACATTGGAACAGGTAAATTGGATTGTAGCGGCATCTACACCGTCATATGCGAACTACACAGTACAATGACGTCAAGCAAAATCCTGCATCGCGCAAGCTGAGTTATTCCGACGATCCCGATCCCGAGTGTTCCGACATCAATCGTCGGGCAGTTGCCCACCAGCATGCGTAGCATGACCACCGTAGAAAGGGGTTTTGTCGACGGAAGAATAGACAAAATTACAGATTGTAGAAAGATTAAAGACAAAATTAAAGACTGTAGAAAGATTTGTACCGTTTTATGCTGGCGTAGCATGACGGTTCTATCTCTATTCTACCAAGAATAGACAAAGTTCTTTCTATGGTGGTCATGCTACGCAACATCCGTCTGGTCGGAGGTCCCTTTTCTCCGGAGGTTGACTGAAATTTACACCATGTTCCTCATACCTCCAAAGGATAATCCAGAAATCAATCGGTATGGCCACACCATGGTCCAACAAGGCCGACCAAATTATAATTAATTGGATGATGCTTTTGTGCGTCAGAAATTACCAGGCGTGTTTATCAGAACACATTTTTAATGCATCCCACATTAGGCCGAAAGATGTGAGGTACTTAAAGGTGACTAATATCCTGTGCTAATATCAGTACAAAAGCACAATGAACGAGGTTAATTACTAATAAAAACAAATGACTCATTAGGTTTTTCAAAACATTCGTATTATAGAACTAGCTGTGCCCGCGACTTCGTACCCGCCGTTTCGAAAAACAAATTGGTTTTCATGGGATTAATTTGTTTCGTGGAACACGTATTCTTTTTTTTAAATAAAAGCCTTAGTTACTCCTTTTTAAATCAGCTATCTGCCAATGAAAGTCCCATCGAAATTGGTTCAGGTGTTTCAGAGATAAACCGGAACAGACAGACAGACTGACAGAAAAAAAAATTGCAGGTACCGTATCACTACTAAGAAGCTGTTATTTTGTCATTATTAACAGTCACTTCAATTTTATTTATTTAAATAAATAGATATAGATATTTATCGTTCATAGCATTCAAGGTCTGTCGGTCATCAATATTATATGATTATCTTTAACAATGATTTTATTCTAAACTAAGTAAGTACCTAACCTAACTTACAAGTAACCCTTTTTTTTTTTCGTCTTGAGGTGGAAATCCTCATGGATGTCCTCCGCCCTGGGGTGGGCGGAGGGGTCTGTCAGACTCTTACTGACTAAAACCACCCCGGTGTTCCGTCCCACACCTACGTCGGCGACCACGGGAACCAATATGTCTTCCGCGATCCCCGACTGTTGCCGGCCCGCCTTTGCGGGCCTCCTCACTTTGGGGGGGAGTGAGGTGTTAAACTCCCCCCCATACATCACAGAGAGGCGCGCGTGGAACACTACGCACCACCATCTCGGGTCCTAAGAAATAGGGGGCGACGGATGTCCCCAGATCCGTCACCCCTAGACCCATTTAGGGGGGCTGGAAGAGGGCGTTGTCCGCCCTCCGCCGACGCCCGGTGCGCCTGCTGCGGGCTGGGTGAGCGAAAGATATCTCCCGCTCCCTTCCCGCAGCCTCCTTCAGCGACATAACTGATTCGCAGAAAGATACCACCGCGTCCCAGGACTCCTCGCTGCCGACCATCGACTCGACCATCACCACACTCTACCCAGAGTTACGTAGGTTAGCCTACTTAGGGGTTATTCAGGGTGGTTTCTACCCCTAAAAAGTGGATTCCGGAAAATAAAAAACACGGGTTCAATATTTATTAGTGTTATATCGATGTGCAAAGTTTCATTCTGATCGGTGGGTGACAGTTGGGTAGGGTTACGTGTTAGATGTTTTCCACTCGTATCTTATGTAAACTCATGTCATTCGTTGAGTCTGTCGGTCAGTCCCGTGACTCACATACAGTATGAAAAATCTTTGCAGTGGGAACAATTCTGATTAAGAAGAGTGTCCGTGGAGTTTCTTGCCCGTTCTTCTCCATAGATGCTTTGGAATGGGCAAATACATTGGCCCTTAAAACTAGTACTACACTTTTAAAATTTTAATTAAACTACACTACTATACTACAAAACTATACATAGAAGTCACTGGTTTGAAAAAAAAATGTGTTATAGCAAATTTCATAAATTTTCTTTGAAATTATACATAGTCCATTATACAAGTTATGTTTTAATTTTATTTTTAAAATAATGAAACCGGAAAATTGCCATTTAAACTTAGTTACTGGCACAAAACTCAAAATTTATTTTATAAGTATGTTTTACACTTATTTACTTCTTAATCAATGGCATTGCCTCTCGGGCTCGTGAGCCGGTTTCGCATACTGAAGACGAAGATATTGGGAAATATTCTGCCATTCTTCCTATGAGGCCAGTTTTAGGGCCCTGAGGGTGATAGGATGTGGTCTGCGGCTTCTGATGAACCTCTCGAGCTCCTCCCAGGTGTGCAGGATCAGGTTGTCAGTCGGGTGCCATTTTCTATGGCCTCTAGCTCTGTCTGATCTTCTGAAGAGATACCGGCCCATACGAATACGGAACCTCTATCGTATCGAACTCTTTCTGTAAAGCAGGCTTGAATATATCACTGACCAGTACACTCGTCGCCTTAGATCGGAAGTGAATAGTGAGAATTAAGACTCATCAGTGAATCATCATCATCAGCGTATAGCAGTCCACTGCTGGACATAGACCCTCCAATTGCACACCATTCAGCTCGATTCTCGGCAACTCTCATCCAGCTTCTACCAACCACCCTGAGAAGATCGTCGCTCCACCTAACCTGAGGTCGTCCTACCTTATGTTTGCCGATTCGCAGTCTCCACTCAAGAAGACGTCTACCCCAACGGTCATCGGTTCTACGGCTAATGTGGCCGGCCCATAGCTACTTCAGCTTGCTAATTCTTTCCACATGCTGGTCCTTGGGGCTTAAGGTTTGCTTCAGCAATTCTTCTTCTCACTGTAGTGTTACCATTGTAGTTTGTTCGTCGGTCTGAGAAAGCTATTGCTGGAAAAAATATCTCGAAAATATACCTTGTGTAGGTATTTTAAAACTTATTGCAATTTTAAAAGTATGGTAGAAACTAGGTTTATAAGACCAGTGTAGCTTCATCTCTGAAAGACTGGTCGACTTTTTGACAGTTCAAAAGTTCTTGTAAATGCTTTGAATTTGAGTTCTAAGGTAACTTAGTGCTTGTCATTTTTTCTCAGCCTATAATGTTCCCACTGCTGGGACACAGGCCTCCTCTCGTTGAGAGGGAGTGGGCCATAATCCACCACGCGGGCCCAGTGCGGGTTGGTAGATGACACATGATTTCGAATTTATGGTTCTAAGACATGCCGGTTTTCTCACGATGTTTTCCTTCACCGTTTTGAGAGCAGCGGTGATGAAATAATTTACACAAAGTAAAAGCCTGCGACCTACTACTCGTAATTCGCGGCAGGCAGTCACTCCGTATAAAATACTGGTACTCAGATGGATCTGGTTAGATTGGAAGTCGAAAAACCACATTTGGGATCAAGATAGGCATAAGATGAATGTTTAATTTTTTTTACAAATGTCAATCAATATCTTTTAACACATTTTACCGAATTAGTAACTTTTTGCAAGGAGTTTACTGCTGTGGCCTATTTAATACATACACATACATCTCATATCTGAGATATGTGATGTATATGTTACGGGCAATTTGATAAGTCCGGGCACTATTAATAATGGCCGGTCTGTATTCATAATGCCCGACTCAATTGGGCTATGTGATTAAAACAGCATAATTAATCACTTTTCCCGGCAATTATGAATAATGCCCACCCTATCTGGGGCAAAGTAATAAAATAGGCGACTGTATTGTTTTTGTTTATTCAATGAAATTAAACTTACGTAATTTCTATTGTTCATTACTTAACTATTGAACATAGTAGTTACAAAATAAACAGTTAAAAATGTAATGGCATCAGTAGTTACCTACTTTTATTTTGATAAAATATTACTTAAGAACAATAGTTTAAAAATGATTAAACTAAGAAAAATCAACTGAAATATCTAATAATTAAGGACTGTGCAAGAAAGTTATTAAGTTTAGAATGATTTATTCGACTTGGCATCGTGAGTTAAATTCACTACTTTTTATAGGCTTAACCACTAGCCCTTTTTATGGAACACTTTTTTTTTTTTTTGACATGGTTCACACAAAGCCAAATACAACGCCACAAACTTTTTAGTAATATTTCTGTACTTCGGTTTGAGCTCTTTCATCATCCTATTTCTACGTCCATGCCCGATAGAAATGTGAGTTTCCTGAATAATATCAAACGTTTCTTCCAAATAATAGTAATATTAAATTGGTTCTCTGTCATTTTTCACTGGTACGATTAATTTTTGAACTGTTCCGATCTTCACTATGTCATACCTCGACAATCGCTGAAATTCCTCCGGAGTTTTGCTTGCGATCTTGTCTTTTGTCACTTGCACTTTGGTTAAAAATGAATAATACTCATCACGAGAAAATAACTAAGTGTTTTTCGCCTTCGTTAATTTTAATTTATGAATTTCTTGAGTGTACTACGTGAGCTCGACAAATGTATGTGCGAATAACACTTGTGCGACAAAACTGTACTGCAACTCACCATATTTCGAATGCACGCTTTTGCGACACACTGAATCTAGTCGTTTCTAGCACTCGCCGGCCGCTCCCGCGGCACCGCTCGCTTCGCTCGCTCGGCTCGTGCGTAGGAGGTCACAGTTTTAACCTTTTTTTTTTTTTTTTTTTTTTTTTGATCACGAGGTGGAAATCCTCATGGATGTCCCCCGCCCTGGGGTGGGCGGAGGGGTCTGTCAGACTCTTACTGACTAAAACCACCCCGGTGTTCCGTCCCACACCTACGTCGGGGACCACGGGAACCAATATGTCTTCCGCGATCCCCAACTGGTGCCGGCCCGCCTTTGCGGGCCTCCTCACGTTGGGGGGGAGTGAGGTGTTAAACTCCCCCCCATACATCACAGAGAGGCGCGCGTGGAACACTACGCGCCACCATCTCGGGTCCGTACAATAGGGGGCGACGGATGTCCCCAGATCCGTCGCCCCTGGACCCATTTAGGGGGGCTGGAAGAGGGCGTTATCCGCCCTCCGCCGACGCCCGGTGCGCCTGCTGCGGGCAGGGTGCGCGGAAGATATCTCCCGCTCCCTTTCCGCAGCCTCCTTCTGCGACATGACTGTTTCGCAAAAGGATACCACCGCGTCCCAGGACCCCTCGCTGCCGACCATCGACTCGACAACGGCCGGCAGCGATAGGTCACTGCCTACTTCTGAGACGAGGACACGACGCGGCTCCTCCCAAGCGGCACATTCTGCCAGCGTATGCCGCGCCGTATCCTCCCGGCAGTCGACGCAGTGGTGACACCGGGCGTCCGGCTCCCTGTTTATGCGACACAGGTACTTCCCGAAGCAACCATGCCCCGAGAGCACCTGCGTCGCCCGAAACGACAGGGAGCCGTGCCTCCTCCCGAGCCAGGGCCCGAGTACTGGCCGGACCGCCTCGACGGTGGCGAGGCCGGCGGTAGGGCGTGAAAGCCTGTCCTGCCAGCTCGCCACCAGGGCTGCGCGGAGCTGCGACCGACGAAGCTCCATGTGTCGCTCCGTCAGTCGCTCGCCTCGCTCCCGCGCTTCCTCGCGCCACCGATACAGTGACGCGAGTACTTTCGCCTCGAGGTCCCACGGTGGGGATCCAGCCAGTACACAGGCCGCCTCGTAGGAGACCGTGCGATATCCCCTGATGACTCTGACGGCCATCGCTCGCTGCGGTCTTCGCAGAACAGCGATGCTGCCGGCCGTCAGGTCAGCCGCCCAGATTGGGGCCCCATACAGGGCCATGGATCGCACGATCCCCACGTAAAGCCGCCTACAGGCGGCGCTCGGGCCCCCCAGATTGGGAAGCAGCGTTGACAGCGCCCCAGCCGCGCCCATCAACTTGGGCGCCAGCCGCCGGAAGTGGGGGCCGAAGTCCCACCGGCTGTCGAGCACCAATCCCAGATATTTCATGGTGGACTCGACAGCGATCCGACACCCCCCGACCACGATGTGTGATCCGGCCGGCGGCGCCCGCCGGGGGCCATGAAAGGCCATGGCCTCCGACTTGTTGAGGGCTACCTCCAGGCCTAGGCGCCGTATGCGGCTCACCACCTGTGAAACCGCAGCCGTCGCCAGCAACGCTGCCTCCCTGTACGAGCTCCCCCGGGCCGTGACCAGCGTGTCATCTGCATAACACGTCAGTTCCACGCCCGGCGGGAGCTCGCCCCTCAGCACCCAGTCGTACCCGATGTTCCACAGGAGCGGGCCAACGGTCACAGTTTTAACCTAACCTAACCTAGTCTACTATGTGAGCTCGAGTGTGTCGCACAAGCGTGCATTCGAACTATTGTGAGTCGCAGTACAGTTTTGTTGCACAAGTGTTATTCGCACATTCATTTGTCGAGCTCACATAGTACACCCGAATTTCTTCGTTAAAACGTCTTTTCATATCCATCATATGGATGCCGCCATTTTGCGAGATAAACGTACTCAATGCACTCAAGTGTTCTCGAACCGAACTGCGAACTAATGCGCCCCTCGCATGTTGCAAGGCACGGCCGCGGTCCAAATTATCACATTGCCCGGTCCAAGTGATAAATTCAAGCTATCTCAAATACTGACTTATTACATGGACCACGGGCCGTCGGGCATTATTAATAATGGCTGGTCAAATTGATAACTTAATCACTTTGCCCGACGCTCTTGGGCGTTATTAATAATGGCCGGTCCTTATTAATAATGCCCAGTTAATCAAGTTGACCGTAACATATATACCTGTATCTTTGTTATCAATCCGTCGTAGTCGTAACGCACTTGGCCGAATAACAAATAATTCATTTCAATACTTTTAACGTACAGTAGCGTTGAAAAATGCTGCAGGCCATGTTTGCTATTAGATACAAATATTACATTCATTTTCTCTGATTAGTATTATTGCTCGAAGATCATTTTATATCAATTATACTGTTAATGTTCGAAGCAATTATGTTACTTCTTTGAAATTACTTATTTACTGGTAACTGATTAAAAATATGGGTGGCGATCGTAATTACTTACCTACATATTGTAATCTGTAAGTTTTAAATACCGCAGTAAGAATGGATATCCAGATATCAAATCAGTTTTTTAAGCCTGATAAATGATAACAAACAAATTAACTAAGGCAATCGATACATTGTCGTGTTTTAAAATTAATTCCGACATTTTCCTTGACGATATGTTTTGGAAAATGTGAAAAATGCCTTAGGTGATTCATACAGTTCGTATGAAAAATAAATATTTCTTTTTTGGCACTGAATTATCGATAATTTATCTTATCTTACTGGACACGGGCATCGCTTTAGCTAGCAAGTGGGCTACATAATAAGTCGCTTTGTAAAATAAAAAACATTTTTGTATTCGTTGTGGATCCACAGTTGGATAAACTCATATAAAGGTAAGTCTTATTATATTATGTTTTATCTTTGACACTCGAATGGATACTTAGGCATGTCCATACTTAGTGTATTTATTATACAATTAAGGTCATATTTAATCTGGAAGGTAAGCGGTTAATGCGTGTTTAGTGGAAAACGTGTATACCGATGATAAGTTATTTCTTCATCGCCTCATATTGATAGCTATCATAATGTTTAACATTAATTTATAACATTAGTGTGTATTAACATAATTATACAATCTATAGAATTATAATTTATTGTTGCATCTAAGAAAATTCTCTTGGACGAGGAGCGGCCGTGGAATTGTTAGTCTTGATGAAATGGATTTTAAGATGTTTAAACGGTGTCTAAGCTAAAGATGTTGTTGATGTAGTCTTCTGCATCCGTAGGTGATGAAAAAAAACCGAAGTACAATATAATTCGTGAAAAATCAATTTTCAATACAAACAACACTATTAGGTATGGAAGATGGTGGTTGTGGTTTGCTCTATATCAGCTCTTACCATCTTTCTGCTGGCAACCGATACCAAACGAATCCCAATACACCCCAACCAAACCACCAGTCAACCACGAACTACCAAACCAATGTACCAATTTTTTCAGCCGCTTCATGTTCTTAGCCTATCGCAGTTCATTGCAAGACAGGGCCTCTCCAAGGTTGTGCTATGACATCCTGTCAAGCGGCTGATTATGACAATTACTAATATTACATTGACGTTCTGCTTTGGAAATTTCTGAGCTAGTAACATCTGCATTGCCTCTGAATTTGTACTGTTGTCATTTGGTGAGCCGATGATTGGTTTACCATGCAATAACATAAAAATACAGTAGTTTCTGACGCCCATAAGCAGTCGAAGTTTGCGGGATTTTCTTGGTAGTTAGTAATAATGAATTTCTGCCCTACTAAGCGCAAAAGCGATATCTCAAAAAAATCGTAAAGTTGCTTTTAATGCCATCGGATAGATTTAGAAAATACGCATCTAATGAACTAAATCTTTTAACGCTATATTATTCAAAACATATAATAAAAGCCTTTAGAAAGATTTCTCTATCTCATCATATAATTTAAAAATTGAATACCCTGTTATAAGAAGGCGTCACTTTCGTCAGTTCATAAGTATGTTTCTTCTCGTTAGCTCAATTTACTATATTAGAGTTTTTAATTTCCTTGTTATCTTGGGTTAGAGTTCGAAATTAGTAGGTAAGTACATAAGTACTTGTATCTAAAATGTTGATAGATATCAATGGCATACCTATTGTCAATTCTCCAATCAACAATGAATTGTCTTCCATTTAATCTTATCATTGCAAAGATATTTGCAGTGTCACAGATGTAGAACAATGATACCAACCTATATATTTTTGCATTGTGCAATCGGTGGATTGAAATAAGTACCTATTCACCATACGAAGTTCACCAAACTTGTAACTCCAGTTATGGTATCCGGCTTACCTTATTTAGTTCAAGCCAAATAGGAACTTAGTTTACAATTTGCAAAGTTTATATTCAGCAATGACCAACTTATTTTGAATCTTTATATCACTTAGCTAAATCAGAAACTAGAAATCAAATCTACTTACTCTACACTACAAAATAGTAATATAGTGTATGTGTACTTCGTTATTAGGAAAGTGACACGTCACAATTGTATTTCCACAAGAGGTGGGCAGGGCAGAGGTATAGTTCACCCTCATTACACCCGTTATATGTAAGAGATAACTAGAAACTTAACTAAGATTGATACCTACCAAATTTTTCCAGGTTACAATCATGGGTTTATGCTGTAGTTGCTGTGGTGATGAAGGCGGTGGCGTGACCGTTGTGGACAACGCATTTAACAATGATGGAGGCGGTTGGGCCCCCCCACCGGATGGCGGAAACATGGGCAGCCACCCCATGGACATGCAGAGATGACCCTCAAGAACTCACGTTGAGTGATAAAACAACCAAGCAACTTTGCTATTTCTAATACATTTTAATTTTTGAGTAAATAATATACATATTTGATACTACTTAATGATGGTTTTATTTTTGTTCTTAGTTTCAAGTTTGAATAAAACATTAGGAATTAAGAAGATTAGACAAAAAACATCGTGAGCAATTGACAAGAAACGGCGGTGTTCTAGAAAATAAAAATTCAAAGACATGACATCCACCACCCCGAACTTGGCCCACGTGGTGGATTACGGCCCACTTCCTCTCACATAGAGGAGGCCTGTATCCCAGCAGTGGGAATATTATCGGCTGATTATGAATGTTATGAAGATCAAACGAACGGGCATTATCATCGGAAGGAACATCTAATATATACCTAACAAAAGCATAGCGAAAAGATGTAGCCGTTTCATAACTAAAAAAGTAAAATTAATAACTATTGTTCATCGGTTTCGCCTTCTTTTCTAACTACATGCTCAGCCATCTGACTTGGTCTAGAAATCATTACCCGACTGCTCAACAGCAAAGACAAGATCATGCCGAAGAGAAAACAAATAAAAAAACTGAAAACCCGATTGCGACTAAAAAAGTGGTATCAAATCTGAAATTAAATTAAAGTAACGATAATCATAATTATTATCACAATAGTTTATTTTCTTAGAAAGTAGTACATAAATAAAGGTGGTTACAAAACTTGTTATATCTGTAAGCAACTGGATCAGACTGCTTGAAAAATGATAGTTTCTTTTAAGTTTTCAGTTGTAGTCGGGTTGTTAAACTTCTCCATTTTCTTTCAGCGATTTATTTAGGCATGTGCTAATGGAAATCATATTAAAAAAACAAAACAAAATGTATTAAAATAATATCAAAATATTATTAACATTCGGAATTTCAAAACTTGAAGGCTGAGTGATTCCAAAGTCAAAGTAAAGTAAATTGACAATTCAAATTAAGATATTGAATAAGGGATGGGAAGAAACATTGTAATATTTTGGGTGTTATATTTAAAGGTTTGCTGGTTTTCAACCAACAATTCTGCACAGCACTTCGTAAGATTTGTGTGCAATTTCAGACCCGCCGAACGAAATGTAGCAGCATCCGTGACTGGGGTGCACCTGAAATGCAAAAAGGAATGTAATTTAATAAAAAATTAAACACCTACAGACTACAATAATACCCGTGAAGTAATCGGTAAGTTCAATCCGTGAGTTCAATGGAGAAGTAAGGTTCGGTTCGGCAGCCTATGCCACAATGGAAGTTGGTTATTATGGAAGTACAACTTTGTTAAACAATGATGAAGCATTTTATTCACTTTTCAACGATGATGAAGCAAATGCATGTGAATGTGAAGTGGCAAGTGAATTAAAAACCATGGGTGGTGCAAATATTACTGTCAAATTTATGTGCGCTGTGCTTATACGTATACGGTCCAGAAATGTTAATGGTAAAGACCTAGATAGCCGGAATATTCAGGGACTCTATTTAAAGTTTTACATTCTTAGATTGAATTGTAATTAGTGAGGGTACTTATTAGCGCAAATACTTTTGAAGTAAAGAAAATCAGAGGAAGGAAGTTTAGCACATTAAGTGACGAACCGTATTATGTGCTTTGTTGTCAAAATGTGTCAGTTTGTGGTTGCTGGTCCCCCCGCTTACACAAATGAAATTATAATAAACTCAGTTCAAACCCGAGCGTCATGTTATTTTGCAAGTAATTTCCTTAATTGCAATAAAAATTGAAAAGAAATAATGGAATAATTAATTGAATACTATTTAGATATTAACGTTAAAAGAACAAAATAAGATATTGAAGGACTTGAAAATTAGATAATACCCTTTATAATCTACAGTAATATTATAAAGAGGAAAGATTTGTATTTTTGTGTGTATGTTTGTAATGAATAAACTCAAAAACTCCTATGCCTATTTCAAAAAAAAATTCACCTTTCGAAAGCTACATTCACCCTGAGTAACATAGGCTATATTTATTGCTAGAAAAGATTAGGGAACCTTACTAAAACTTTAGTAACGTAACCCAAGGTGATACATTTTGTATGTCAGCTAGAAATCGCTTTAAGCATTTGAAGTACCAGGTGGTCATAACTCGGCAGGACCTCACTTACAAGGGTATATGTCAGCTAGAAAACGCTGTAGACCTTCAAAGTACCAAGTTGTCATAATTTATTATATAAGGCTTCCCACTATGGTTAGTTAAGGTAAAAAGATCAAGAATGTAAAAGGGTATAGGACATGATTTGAAGGTACCTGTTTTTAATGAAATACTTTCGAAAAATTGACCGTGATGCGTAGAGCTATATTTAAATACCAGCATTAAAGTGGACCTGTCTGGGGAAAGCCTGCATAAGGCTACCGCCGTAAATTGACTGATGATAAATGATGATAATAAGGGTAAAGATGAGTGTCGAAAAGAACTTACTTTGCCGGGTGTCAGAGATCGCATGTGGTTAACGCGCCCAATGTAAAGCGGTTCACCATTGTGGGTGTTGCCAGCTGCTATGGCTCCTACTGGGACCTGGCCGTTGCTGCTGTGCAGCCAACGTACTGCGTGAGGTGGGCAGCACAGCACCTGGAGATAATAGACAATTTGTAATAAAATAACATAGCATTTTACTTATAGTGGAATAATCATGGTGAAAAACATATGTATAGGGCAGATTTCATCAGTGATTCCCATTTATAATGCTCAAATTCTTATTAACAGCGTTGTTTTCTTTACTGTTGATATTAGGAAAACTCTCCAGTCCTCTAAGACTAGGAGAACTTTTCTCTTATCTGTTAACGCATATCTCTACTCTTGCAATTCAAGGGCTATTTATGTCTTTATGCAACACTTTGTTAAGTGTATTTGCTGCCATTATAATAAAATTTATATAAATTATATAGCGACGTACTTCAAAGTTGTGTACGGGAATTTCTTTTCCTCCATGCGGCACATAAGCGGAGCGATGTTTGATAGCCAGTTTCCCCGGAATGAACTCTCCGCTGTGGTGCGACCTGATGATGCAGAGGGGACTGCCATCCCAACCTTCCCTGCCAGCTACGTAAGCTCTGTGCGTCAGTGAAGTAACGTCCGATGTGGTAGCTGGTATCCATTCAATATAATCTGTAACGAAAAACAAGACTTGTTGATAATTTTATCCCACAACCGTGTTTCAGTTTCATTATAATAGAAAAATATGGAACGTATAAACAAACAAACATTCCTAACACTTACAATTTATGAAACGAATCTGTTATTCACTTATTTAGGTGCATGGGCAAGAGGAAATACACTGCTAAATACTGAAAATGTACTGCGACTTGAATTTACTATGATAGTGAATCATATATTAGTTCTTACTATGATTCCTAGAGCGAAGATTATTTTCGAGCACTGCCAACCCTTTGCCCATTGACGCCAGTCCCTTCTCGGCTCCCTCTCTCAATAAGCTACTCCAGTGATTACTTGGTGGAGGTGGAGGTGGAGGTGGAACATGGACTTCTGCAAATATAAGGCGTACCGTGCTTTCTGAGTAAATTATGTCTTGCATTAAAGATGAGCATGGGGCTGAACGTTTTACCTTGTGGAACCCCGAACTTTTTCAAAAGTTCATTGCAAATCCAAATGTTAAGTTTTTGATTTGTTTCAGTAATCATTCAGGAAGGTACTGAAACTGTGAAAGTCGGTACATAGCGAATTTCGTACAGTCAGCTTTAAAAATAAGAAATCAAACCAGCTGAACAACAACCTAAAAAGCTTTTTGTTTTGTCTTATCATCATTTAATGACATGTTATTCCCATATTGCGAATAAGTAGGCAGAGTAATTGTGTTTCAGATAAATTAAAGATTACGTGCCCAATAATACCTAAATCTTTAATCAAGAAATACCACAGTTCACTGTATGCATTTCATCTAGAGTGAAGCAATCAAATTGAAGAATATACTTATATTAGCCAAGGTTAATTGTATATCTGTTTTTATTCTTACATTACGGAAATAAATAATTGTGTCATTATAGAAGTGAATCATCCAATGTTGGTCATACATACCTTATTATTCCACGCGTTTCAATAAATTTGGTTGAACCTTGTGAAATTGTCTTTAAAAACTACTAAGAGAAATTTCTAGAATTGCGTATATGGTACCTTGAACAATAGTGACTGGTGGCGGCTGCGGTGGTTGGTGGTAGATGTGGTTGGTGACGTAGGTAGGCTGTGTGGGTTCTGGTGGTGGTTGTGGCGGCGGAGACTGGTATACTGGCATCATCACTGGAGCCGGCACGTACGTGTATGACCCGCCGGGTGGCGGAGGATGACCATAACCGGTGTAATACGGCGGAGGTGGTCCGTGCGGAGGATCTAGAAGATTTTAAACATCAATCAGATGAATCAGAACATGAGGAATTGGTTGGAAAATAGAAAGATATCATTGGTTCAAAAGGTTTCACAAAGAAAACTTTGCTGATGATTCATAATGAATTTCAAGACACTGGACTACGATGTAATATTTGCTAATAAGATAGGTCTGCATCATCAAAGTTTTTCATTGTTGTTTGAAGAAAACATTAATTTGTTAGGTCCATTAACTCCGTTCTAGAATCTACGTTTCGGAATAGAAATTTTTCGTTCTTTATCATAAATAACCGTATCACTCATAGTTATCAATCAATAAGTACCAACCCGAATGCAGTTTTTTACGTTCAACTAAATAAAGACGCTAGGATTACTTACTGTGGGACATGATGATAATTAATTGAAATTTAACAAAATAAATAATATATTGAACTGTTTGTTTCACAGGTGTTCGAAACTTCACTGGACACTTCAGTTGTTTATCATTTATTTGTACTTATCATCTGATTCACGCGCTTATCATATCGGATAGAACTTCAACGCATTTCATGATTAGATAAAATATACTTTGACTTCGACATACTACCAATTTCTATATTCGATTCGATATTTATTTATCGATTTTCAATATTTTTGATAGATTTTAAAATTTATCATATTCGATTTCGATTATATTTGAAATCCTCTCTATACTATAGTAATAATACTCTAGCTACTGTTTCTTTGCGTTGATGTCTTGGTGGAGCTCTGAACTCTATGTCTGTGCGATAGAATTTACTTTGCCCGTACTGATCTAGGGTAAGAAGCGAGCCCACCGAAGATAAAGAAACTCGCAGAACAGCATACTGTTCTACGGGTTTTGACGAGATGTTGGACAGTAGCAACCCCTCGAACCGTATCTCCCGGAAGTTGTCTTGTTCCTCACCTCTGGTTTGCCTTTATTCACCTGCTGGAGTGAATACTGACGAGGGACAGCTCCCACCTGTTTGTCTTTTATGGCGTAGCTTTTTTTTTGTGGATCATCAAATGATGTCTCCCGCTCTGGGTGGAGCGAAAGGGCGTGTCAGATATTTACTGATAAAACCAGGGTGGTGTTCCTTTAGTTGCCCATATGGCCACGGTACCTCTTTCGAACGAATCTCGCGATCCTGGCGTAGAGATTCGCAAGTGCAAACGTGCTTGAAAGAAGGAAGTATTCCAGCAAGATGCTCGGACCGATTTTGACCGTACTTCCAGGATTGTCTAATAGCATTGGAATGCCTCTTCACGTCTCAAATTAAAAGCACCTAAAGACATGTTGCCTCCTTGTAGCAACGTCACTATGGGCTAACGACAGTTCCCGTGGGTTCTTTTATTGAGTGTGAAGGATTAAGGGAAAATAAACCAGGGTTGAGTCTAGAACAATAGATTTATTATGAACGACATTACCGTGACAACTTACAAGACAAAAGAGACAGTATAATCCGAACAAGGGGAGTATGTAAAACGCGCCACCTAGTGCAACAAATGCAACTTATTTGTGACATCTTAATCTGTTTGGTTTATACTTACTAACACCTGCCCTTAAACTAAACAGTTTTTAAACCAAGATTAGAAACACAACTGAAATGCTTTTCTCTACCTAAAGACTTTGTCAGTACATCTGCTGGCATAAATTCAGTGGATAGGTACTCTAAAATCACAATTTTATCTTTTACAATTTGCCGTACAAAATGATGTCTTACATCTATGTGTTTACTTCTACTATGATGTATTTGACTATTACATAGTTTTTGAGCTGACTGACTGTCGTTATACAATGTTACAGAAAAACATTTTCCCAAACATTCATTCAAGAAACTTCTAATAAATTTAGCTTCTTTTGCACCTTCACATAAAGCCATATATTCAGCTTCGGTGCTTGAAAGAGCCACGGTCCTCTGTTTACGGCTTTCCCATGATACAGCGGCGTTACCAATTTTAAATACATAGCCCGTATAAGAACGTCGATCTAATTGATTCGATGCCCAATCCGCGTCAACATAGACTGAAACAGAGAATGTGGATTTTTCATACACTATGTTATAGTCTATAGTACCCTTTAAATATCGCAAAATACGCTTCGCTGCTTTCCAGTGTATATCAGAATGACAATTGTTAAACTGACTTAGTAAACTTGCTGCGTAAGCGATATCTGGTCTCGTACATACTGCTATATACATAATGCATCCCATAAGACTTCTAAATCTTGAATTAGGGTCACTCTGATCTCCTTTTTCATATTTCATACCATTTTCTAATGGTGTATTCACAGGCTTACATTCAGTCATCTTAAATTGCTCCAGAACTTTCTGTATGTAATTTTTCTGATCAAGAATTATTTTATTTTCTTCTTGTCTTAAACGCATTCCCAATATATTTGTAGCTCGGCCAAGATCTCTCATTTCAAACATCCTCATTAGCTCTTCTTTCAGCTTCATCTTTTCTGGTGTATCTTTACTGAAAATTAAAATATCATCCACATAAAGTGCCAAAATTATAAGATGGCCTTTGTCATCAGATTTTATATAAACACATGGTTCGCTGAGAGATTTTCTGAACTGGAGGTCTGTTAGAGCATTATCTATCTTATCATACCAAGCCTTCGATGCTTGCTTCAGCCCATATATTGCTTTATTCAATTTAAAAACATCGTTTTCCTTTCCTTTCACTTTAAACCCATCTGGCTGCTCCATATACACGGCTTCTTTCAAATCCCCATTCAAAAACGCTGTTTTGACGTCCATGTGATCAACGTGCATGTCCAAGTTAACTGCCAGGGCAAGTAAGGTACGTATTGTAGAATATCTTACCACAGGTGAGTAGGTTTCCTTGTAGTCTACTCCATACTTTTGGGTAAAGCCTTTTGCAACAAGACGAGCTTTGTGGCGTAATAATTGACCATCAGTTCCCATCTTCTTCTTGAAAACCCATTTACATTTCACCGCTTTCTTTCCTGCAGGTAATGATGTCAAACTCCACGCCTTATTCTTTTCAAATGACTCATACTCATCTATGATCGCTTTCTTCCAGAGTTCACTTTCAGGTCCAGACAACGCCTCGTCAATAGTCAACAGTTCATCACTGCGGTTCATGATTGTCATGGCCACTTCACCAGTTGCAGTGTCTTCTAAATCTTCGTACTCACTCGTTGACAAATCTGAAGCCATATCAGGAGTCCACGTAACATCTGAATAATTATCATCAGGAGAAGAATTAGAATCAGATATTTCTACTATTGATTCACGTGGTCGTGGTGGTGATTGATGTAGTTCAGTTTCATTACTGATCATCTCGGTAGTCGCGCTATTACTATTATCACTACTGAGATCTATTTGACAATCATCAGCACTAGTTTCCTGATTATGTTCTAAATCCTTATACATTTTATCCTCTAAAAACTGAACATCTCTAGACTTAATACATTTAGACGGATTATCAGGATCTGCCAATCGATAACCTTTCGACTCATTACAGTAACCAGTAAAAATGTACTTTTTACTTTTGGCATCTAGTTTCTTGCGTCTTTGATAAGGAATCATAACATACGCAATACAGCCAAATACTCGTAAGTTAGATAGATCAACTTTATTACCAGTCCATTTTTCCTCCGGTGTAGTTCCTCTCACTGCCTTGCTCGGTGATTTATTCTTAATAAAGATAGCTGTGTTGACTGCCTCCGCCCAGAACCTTCGATCCATTCCTGCATCCTGTAGCATACAGCGTGCTGACTCCATAATAGTGCGATTGGCCCTCTCCGCAACACCGTTTTGTTGTGGCGAGTAGGGCACGGTTGTCTGGTGCTCGATGCCATGCTGTCTCAGAAATACATGGAATTGATTATTAACATATTCACATCCATTGTCGGTTCTAAGCTTCTTTATTTTCAACTCAGTTTGATTTTCCACAAAACTCTTAAATGTTTTAAATACTGGCAACACTTCATCTTTTGTTCTAATAAAATAACCGAATGTCATTCTAGTGAAATCATCTATAAATGTCAACAGATATTTGGCACCACTAAATGAGGAGACTGACATTGGTCCACACAAATCAGAGTGTAAGTCTTTCAGTTGCTCTATTGTGAGATTGTTTTGGGAATGGTAATCTACATTGTTTCCCTTCAATGCAAGCTACACAAGGGGTATACTTATGATCAGTGTAATCAATTCCACTAGCCATACCTTTCTTGAGTAAGTCCATACTTCTCATGTTCAGGTGCCCGAGTCTGCGATGCCATAATTCTTGGGATGACCTCGCCTCGCACAGATTCGCAGCTTCTGCTTCCTGCTCTTCAGACAGAATCTCCATCAAAGGTTGCCGTTTTCGCTCTGTCTGACAAACTGTAGTCAACTTTTTTTTTTTTTTTTGGATGGGAAATCATCAAATGACTTCTCCCGCTCTGGGCGGAGCGGGAGGGCGTGTCAGACTTTTACTGACTAAAACCCACCCGTGTTCCTTCAGTTGCCCATGTGCCAGGGTCACGGTATCTTTTGAACAATCACGCGACCCCGGCAGGCATCGCACAGAAGGGCCAAATCGAAAAAATCCGGACAAAAGTCTAAAAATGAAAGTTTTTAATAGGGATTTTTCTATGCAGGGTTGGATAAAGTAGTCCCTAGTAAAGTAGAATTCACTCATAATAGGCCCTTAACTCGACTATACAAGCGCAGAAGGCAGTTGGAACGTAGCTCTCGAGCGAGCGATCAGTGTTGTGTTTGCAAGTGAGAGAAAGTAGTTAATCTTTTAATAAGCCCCATTTTTCGAAAAATCATTATTTTTATTCGAAATAAAATGGAATCGATTCCTGCAGGTATGTATAATAATATAACCATTTGATAAATCCTATTTCATTACCAAAAAAATTATGAGAATGAAATAAGCATGTTTGATTTATAATCTTAAAAATAAATAAAAAATATTCGCTTGAAATGAAAATAGTAAAATGTTCCGCATTGTTCCGACCTACGATTGATACGAGGTTGTAGATAATCATATCACGAATAAAATATCTGAATTTCAGTTGCTCATATGTGCTCGTCTAATAATAATCGATTTTTTCGTGTGAACATGAGCGTGTCGCGTGAATAACAGACGTTGCTGTAGTATACGAGTATATAGAAATTCTTGGTTCCCCTTATCCAATACATGAGCTCGTAGTAGTGAGCACTGAAAGACCTTTGATACAAATGTCTGTTCCCCTCTTTAGCTTGTCTCTGTCTCTCTCTCACTCTCTCTCTCTTTCTATCTCTTTCTGTAGGAAGTACCTCTATATCCTCCTTTCTCTTTTCTCTATTTACTTTTGGAAGAACGACTACCTGGTTTCTTAGCCTTTTTTTTTTTCTTTTTTAACCGACTTCAAAAAGGAGGAGGTTCTCAATTCGGATGTTTATATTTTTTTTATTTTTTTTTATGTATGTTCGGCCACAACTCCGTCATATATAGACGGATTTGCGAAATTCTTTTTTTGTTTGAAAGGGGTTTATTCCGAAATGGTCCCATATAAATTTCATATAGATTTGATGATGAGTTCCGGAGATAGACACCGGAACTCTTTAAAAAATGACAGCAAATCAACCGCGATTTCTGCTATCGCATAAATATGCATTGTTTGTTTGGAATTAGTGCGGGGTGGATACCACGACTAAAAATTTAAAAATAAAAACTTTTTTACAAAAAAAAACAACCGCGACTTCCTTAAAAACACTACAAAGTGAAAAATAACTTTAATTTCGGAAGTCGGTGGCAAAAAAACCATAAAAACAGATCCTTAGACACCGACTTCCGAAATTAAAGTTATTTTTCACTTTGTTGTGTTTTTAAGGAAGTCGGTTGTTTTTTTTGTAAAAAAGTTTTTTTTTAAACTTTGTACCTGGACGTAAATGTTTCTCTGTAGGTATATTCGTTTTTCTCGTGCTAAATTTAAAATGTTTCTTAGAATAGTCAAGTCTAGTCAATATCAACTGATGATATTCATTATTATTGTAACTTACAATTTATTTATTTTTTGTTTTAACTTAACTAATTCAGTTTTACGCATGAATCTTTTCCTGTTTATATAAAATTTTAAAGATTTTATGTAATTGTCTAACTTATTGACTGATTTTTATTTAATGTTTGAATAAAACCTCGTTAATTTAAAAAAAAAATTGAAAATTTATTGTTTTCAGACGGTTTTCAGAAGACGTGTCCGCCATATTGGATCCGCCATCTTGAATTTTCCGATTCTGAGTTCATATTCGTGATCAGCGACCCCAACGCATGAATCTTTTCCTATTTATATAAAATTTTAAAGATTTTATGTAATTGTCGAACTTATTGACTGATTTTTATTTAATGCTTGAATAAAACCTCGTTAATTTAAAAAAAAAAATGAAAATTTATTGTTTTCAGACGGTTTTCAGAAGACGTGTCCGCCATATTGGATCCGCCATCTTGAATTTTCCGATTCTGAGTTCATATTCGTGATCAGCGACCCCAAAAACCCGCGAGTAATCAGTTTAATAACGATCACTTGCCTTTTTCGACTTTTGTCCGGATTTTTTCGATTTGGCCCCACTGTGCATCGGTCCTAGCAGACCCCTTCAGTGTGGCTGACATCTCTTTGAGGCGCGCGTGGAACACTACGCGCCGTCGACCCGAGCTTGGTCCTTACCGGGCGGCGAGCTACCCATTGCTCGCCACAACTGTAGTCAACTCACGTCCATCTGTCACAGTGTCCAGTTGATAGACACCATTCACCTTCGTAGCACTTGCAACGACTGTCTCACCACAGCCAATTCTGCACAGTTTTGTATCAAAGTGCACATTTAACCCCTTCTCTGTCAATTTGTTAACAGAAAGTAAATTAGTAGACAAGTCCGGCACAAAAATAACATCACTAATTTTTGTAGTTTGTGTAGTCCCTTTCAAAAACAATTCTACATCACCATGTCCCTCACTGAATATTTTGTGATTGTTCGCAACTGTAACCAACCTCGGAGTGTCCACAACATAGTTCTTGAGAATGTTTTTGTTGTTTGCCATATGGCAAGTAGCACTGGAATCAACATACCACGCATTTGAGTTAATATCCACTGCCAATGCCGTAAGTAATATCCCGTTCCACGCTTTCTCGCTTTTCTCACTCTTTTTATCACTTTTGTTTGTTTTTGTTGGACAGTTTTTCGAAAAATGACCGGGTTTTTTACACGTGAAACACTTTAGTTTTGTAGAATTTTTGTTATTTGATTTCGACGACCGATTTGTTAACAATGCACTTTCTTCACTTTTATCAAACTCTCTGCGTAAGTTTTCTTGTAAAAGTTTGCTTTTCACGGTTTCACTGCTCAGTTTTATGTTCGAGTTTTCCAATGCCATAATTAGTGGGTCATAGTTTGAAGGCAAACCACTCAACATCAACACTGACAGGAAATCATCGTCTAGTGGAGCACTAATGTCTCGTAGTTGTTGATCTAAATCACTGATCTTCATGAGATACGCTTCCATATCACTGAATTGTTCCAATTTCAATCCAAACAGTGTTCGTAAAAGTCCAAGTCTTCTACACAGCCCCCGGTCCTCATAAGCATTTTTGAGGTTATGCCAGGCTGCATGTCCGGTGTTGACATTTCGCACATGCGCGAATGACGACGGCTGGACCATGAGACATATTTTCGCTAGCGCCCTTTGTTGTTTTCGCGTGTCCTGAACCTTGGGTACACCCGGCGCCGATTCCTCTATGCAGTCCCATAAGTTCTCATGTATTAAGTACATGCGCATCAAAAATTTCCAATTTCCGTACCTAGTTGGAAATTCCATTTAATTTCTCGAAATTTACGGAAATTCCTGAACTTGTAGCCGTACTAGCCGTTGAAAAGGCACCGCTCGTGCCGGCGCCGCTGCCATCACCATTAGACATTTTTTTTTTTTACTTTTACTTTTACACACCAAATATTATTTTTATTTAACTATTTACGCATCCTGGGCCCATAACCTGAAGGATTAAGGGAAAATAAATCAGGATTGAGTCTAGAACAATAGATTTATTATGAACGACATTACCGTGACAACTTACAAGACAAAAGAGACAGTATAATCCGAACAAGGGGAGTATGTAAAACGCGCCACCTAGTGCAACAAATGCAACTTATTTGTGACATCTTAATCTGTTTGGTTTATACTTACTAACAGAGTGTGAAAGTCAACCCCTGCTATTTTACCCGTGTCTTAGAAAAACATTGGTCTGGCTATTAAGCAGGAAAGGCACGGGTTATGATTACATGACGAAAGACCATAATATCCTTTCTGATGTTCAGTTCCAGCCATTTTTTCTCAATTTCTTGCTAGATCAGCTGTTGGCAGTAGAAAGTAATGGTTTGGCGGTAAAAGCTCATAATGAATGATGCCCTTCCAATCCAATTCTTCTTTTATTAACCGACTTCAAAAAAAGGAGGAGGTTATATGTTCGACTGCATGTATTTTTTTTTTTTTTTTTTTTTTATGTATGTTCACCGATTTCTCCGCCAATTGTCAACCGATTTTGAAAATTCTTTTTTTATTCGTAAGGGTATACTCCTGAGGTGGTCCCATATTAATTTTGTGAAGATTTGATGTATACTTTGGGAGATAAACGAAGGAACTCCTCAAAAACAAACAGTACACGTAATGTGATTTGGATATTGTACTAAAGATCAAAAATAATTGCTGGTTCTATCTATCCATCCGTGGTGAACTAATTATAGTCTTCGAAGATACCGCATGGAACTCCTCATCGGTGAACAGTACATATAGGAACTTACAGTGAAAGGTTAGAAGGTTAGGGGATAATTCTTTGAATATTATAGGCACGTTTAGACCGTTACTTGTATTCTTATATTCCGTTGAGCTGATGATGGAAGGTGCAACTCCTTATCGATCAGGAGTTAGAAGATATCTTGTCCTAGATAGACATACTCGTTGACATCGAGAATTGATTCCTCAGCAGACACTAGAGTGGGCTCTTACCCACTCTACTGTCTGCTTAATAAAAAAAAAGCAGCCTTAATCATTTTGGCCTGTCATATATAGACGGATTTACAAAATTCTTTTTTTGTTCGAAAGGGGTTTATTCCGAAATGGTCCCATATAATTTTCATATAGATCTGATGATGAGTTCGGGAGACAGACACCGGAACTCTTTAAAAAATGACAGGAAATCAACCGCGATTTCTGCTATCGCATAAATATGCATTGTTTGTTTGGAATTAGTGCAGGGTGAATACCACAACTAAAAATTTAAAAATAAAAACTTTTTTACAAAAAAAAAAAACAACCGACTTCCTTAAAAACACTACAAAGTGAAAAATAACTTTAATTTCGGAAGTCGGTGGCAAAAAAACCATAAATACAGATCCTAAGACACCGACTACCGAAATTAAAGTTATTTTTCACTTTGTAGTGTTTTTAAGGAAGTCGGTTGTTTTTTTTTTTTGTAAAAAAGTTTTTTTCTTTCCAATTGACTGGCCTGTTAGTCTACTGGTTAGTGACTCTGACTGCTAAGACTGAGGTCGTGGGTTCGATTCCCACCCAGGACAAATGTTTGTGTGATGAGCACAATCATTTGTTCTGTGTCTGGGTGTAATTTATCTATAACTAGCTTCTGCCCGCGACTTCGTCCGCGGTAAATTTCTTGCTCCCCCGACCCTTCCCGTCGCGTCGAAACGCCTACCCGTACGTTTTTCTCCGTTTTTGCAATATTTTTCATTACTGCCCCGCTCCTCTTGGTTGTAGCGTGATGTTATATACTCTATAGCCTTCCTTGATGAATAGGCTACCCAACACAAAAGTAATTTTTCAATTCGGACCAGTAGTTCCTGAGATTAGCGCGTTCAATCAAACAAACTCTTCAGCTTTATCATATTAGTATAGATATGTACTAGCGGGCCCGGCAGACGTTGTCCTGCCCTGAAAATCGGTACAAAAATCCAGGTCCATGCAGCCTACCCTATCCCACCTGCCTACCTACTTACCTACCCTACCAATCTGCCTACGTACCCTATCAACTCACCTACCTACCTCCATACTTACTCTACCTATCCTATCCCTACATACCTACCTACTCTACCTACCTACATAATTACCTATCCTACCCACACTACTATATACTTATTCTACTTACCCTACCCCTACATACTTACCTACTCTACCTCTACATACTTATCTACCCTACCTACCTACCTACATACTTACTCTACCTACCCTATCCTACATATTTACCTACCCTACTAACCTATCTACCTACCTACATACTTCCTTACCCTGCCTACCTACCTACCTACATAAAAAAAGAGGATAAAAAGTATCAATTTTTTTAGGATTATATACTATGTCTGTCTCCTGGGTCTTAGCTACCTCCCCACCAATTTTCAGCCAAATCGGTTGAGCCGTTTTTTAACCGACTTCAAAAAAAGGAGGAGGTTATATGTTCGACTGTATGTATTTTTTTTTTTTTTTTTTTTTTTTATGTATGTTCACCGATTTCTCCGCCAATTGTCAACCGATTTTGAAAATTCTTTTTTTATTCGTAAGGGTATACTCCTGAGGTGGTCCCATATTAATTTTGTGAAGATTTGATGTATACTTTGGGAGATAAACGAAGGAACTCCTCAAAAACAAACAGTACACGTAATGTGATTTGGATATTGTACTAAAGATCAAAAATAATTGCTGGTTCTATCTATCCATCCGTGGTGAACTAATTATAGTCTTCGAAGATACCGCATGGAACTCCTCATCGGTGAACAGTACATATAGGAACTTACAGTGAAAGGTTAGAAGGTTAGGGGATAATTCTTTGCATATTATAGGCACGTTTAGACCGTTACTTGTATTCTTATATTCCGTTGAGCTGATGATGGAAGGTACAACTCCTTATCGATCAGGAGTTAGAAGATATCTTGTCCTAGATAGACATACTCGTTGACATCGAGAATTGATTCCTCAGCAGACACTAGAGTGGGCTCTTACCCACTCTACTGTCTGCTTAATAAAAAAAAAAGCAGCCTTAATCATTTTGGCCTGGCCATTTATTATATTTTTATACAAATTTACAATTGCCTTAATCGTTGCATTTCACGCAATGCTCTTTCGTCATGCGGTTTCTTGAGCAATTTGTTTGCAATACCATCCAGAGTCTTTACACGACTTAGCGCAACATAAACTTGGCCTTTAGCAAAATCCAGTAAGACCTATCGCATAAATATGCATTGTTTGTTTGGAATTAGTGCAGGGTGAATACCACAACTAAAAATTTAAAAATAAAAACTTTTTTACAAAAAAAAAACCACCGACTTCCTTGAAAACACTACAAAGTGAAAAATAACTTTAATTTCGGAAGTCGGTGGCAAAAAAACAATAAATACAGATCCTAAGACACCGACTTCCGAAATTAAAGTTATTTTTCACTTTGTAGTGTTTTCAAGGAAGTCGGTGGTTTTTTTTTTTGTAAAAAAGTTTTTATGAGTTATAAATAGTGTAACTAAGACAGCTTTCTTTTATAAACGGTTAAATTTAAGTCGTTTCGGACCTCTTAATAATAATAATAATATAAATAATATGAACTAAAATATGATGAATTTTTAAAAGTCATAGCACAAAAGTTGTTGATTATGATGTTAGTAACATAGTCCTGAGAGGTTACCGGTGTTTTACAAATAACCCTGTATAAGTATATTTATCATTTGTCTGGTTGCCATAGTACAGGCTCTGCCTAGTTTGGGATCAGATAACGGTGTGTTGGTTGTCCTAAGATATTTATATTTTTTTAATATTTATATTTAATCCCACCATACACACAGCTTCACCTCATTGCGAATTAATCCAAGTTTCGCTGCTATCGAGTGTAGTATGTGGAGCTTGACTGCCCTTTGACCATGTTTTTTTCACACGTTCTTGTCGCAGGTGATACACTTTTTATTATGAGTGCTCAAACTTTTCAACAGTGGTTCGGGTTCATTAAGTTTCAATAGATGAGTACATTATTCATAAGGTTTCTTTCAGTGAGTTCATGTGACACCCAAATTGACCTTTACAATGCCCAGATTTTTTCAAATCTGTCAAAACTGTTTTGCGGTCAACCCCTAACTCTGCTGCCGGGGTCGCGTGATTGTTCGAAAGAGATACCGTGACCCTGGCACATGGGCAACTGAAGGAACACGGGTGGGTTTTGGTCACTAAAAGTCTGACACGCCCTCGCGCTCCGCCCAGAGCGGGAGAAGTCAATTGATGATTTCCCATCCAAAAAAAAAAAACCCCTAACTCTGGCCTGACTGGCCTGTTAGTCTAGTGGTTAGTGACCCTGACTGCTAAGACTGAGGTCGTGGGTTCGATTCCCACCCAGGACAAATCTTTGTGTGATGAGCACAATCATTTGTTCTGTGTCTGGGTGTAATTTATCTGTAATAGGTATGTATTTAGAAAAATATATAAGTATGTTTATCCGTTGTCTGGTTGCCATTGTACAGGCTCTGCCTAATGGGATCAGATAACGTTGTGTTGGTTGTCCTAAGATATTATACTATTATGCTTATACTCTTTAGCTGAAATGAAGCAAGATGGTACTAGTAGTTACGACATGTTACTACAAATATCATCTTGCTTCACTTTTTCAAAAATGGCATCAAATTTACCAGTAACTGCGCGACCACAGAGAGCTGCATCTTTGACATTAAAATTCCCGGACTCAAAACGCTTGAACCAACTTCAAAATGTATCTAATTTATGCGATAAATAAAATGTAATTTATTAACGCCATTATGGCGGGAAATCGTTTTTACGTTTTATTTTATAGAATGACATTTATTAAATGGTATTAAAACCAGTCAAATACAAACAGTACAGCCAAAGGGATTTTACTAAAACTTTATGCCTAAAAAGTACAAAAAAAAAAAAAAAAATCCCCGACCTATTTTTTGGTCCAGAAAGATGTTCACTAGTTCGCTTTATCTTAGTTATCTTTATCTTCCGATAATATGCAAAAGCATGTGGCACTTGATATCTTGTCCAGCACACAGTGGGGCCAAATCGAAAAAATCCGGACAAAAGTCGAAAAAGGCAAGTGATCGTTATTAAACTGATTACTCGGGGGTTTTTGGGGTCGCTGATCACGAATATGAACTCAGAATCGGAAAATTCAAGATGGCGGATCCAATATGGCGGACACGTCTTCTGAAAACCGTCTGAAAACAATAAATTTTCATTTTTTTTTTTAAATTAACGAGGTTTTATTCAAGCATTAAATAAAAATCAGTCAATAAGTTCGACAATTACATAAAATCTTTAAAATTTTATATAAATAGGAAAAGATTCATGCGTTGGGGTCGCTGATCACGAATATGAACTCAGAATCGGAAAATTCAAGATGGCGGATCCAATATGGCGGACACGTCTTCTGAAAACCGTCTGAAAACAATAAATTTTCAATTTTTTTTTTAAATTAACGAGGTTTTATTCAAACATTAAATAAAAATCAGTCAATAAGTTAGACAATTACATAAAATCTTTAAAATTTTATATAAACAGGAAAAGATTCATGCGTAAAACTGAATTAGTTAAGTTAAAACAAAAAATAAATAAATTGTAAGTTACAATAATAATGAATATCATCAGTTGATATTGACTAGACTTGACTATTCTAAGAAACATTTTAAATTTAGCACGAGAAAAACGAATATACCTACAGAGAAACATTTACGTCCAGGTACAAAGTTTAAAAAAAAACTTTTTTACAAAAAAAACAACCGACTTCCTTAAAAACACAACAAAGTGAAAAATAACTTTAATTTCGGAAGTCGGTGTCTAAGGATCTGTTTTTATGGTTTTTTTGCCACCGACTTCCGAAATTAAAGTTATTTTTCACTTTGTAGTGTTTTTAAGGAAGTCGCGGTTGTTTTTTTTTGTAAAAAAGTTTTTATTTTTAAATTTTTAGTCGTGGTATCCACCCCGCACTAATTCCAAACAAACAATGCATATTTATGCGATAGCAGAAATCGCGGTTGATTTGCTGTCATTTTTTAAAGAGTTCCGGTGTCTATCTCCGGAACTCATCATCAAATCTATATGAAATTTATATGGGACCATTTCGGAATAAACCCCTTTCAAACAAAAAAAGAATTTCGCAAATCCGTCTATATATGACGGAGTTGTGGCCGAACATACATAAAAAAAAATAAAAAAAATATAAACATCCGAATTGAGAACCTCCTCCTTTTTGAAGTCGGTTAAAAAAGAAAAAAAAAAAGGCTAAGAAACCAGGTAGTCGTTCTTCCAAAAGTAAATAGAGAAAAGAGAAAGGAGGATATAGAGGTACTTCCTACAGAAAGAGATAGAAAGAGAGAGAGAGTGAGAGAGAGACAGAGACAAGCTAAAGAGGGGAACAGACATTTGTATCAAAGGTCTTTCAGTGCTCACTACTACGAGCTCATGTATTGGATAAGGGGAACCAAGAATTTCTATATACTCGTATACTACAGCAACGTCTGTTATTCACGCGACACGCTCATGTTCACACGAAAAAATCGATTATTATTAGACGAGCACATATGAGCAACTGAAATTCAGATATTTTATTCGTGATATGATTATCTACAACCTCGTATCAATCGTAGGTCGGAACAATGCGGAACATTTTACTATTTTCATTTCAAGCGAATATTTTTTATTTATTTTTAAGATTATAAATCAAACATGCTTATTTCATTCTCATAATTTTTTTGGTAATGAAATAGGATTTATCAAATGGTTATATTATTATACATACCTGCAGGAATCGATTCCATTTTATTTCGAATAAAAATAATGATTTTTCGAAAAATGGGGCTTATTAAAAGATTAACTACTTTCTCTCACTTGCAAACACAACACTGATCGCTCGCTCGAGAGCTACGTTCCAACTGCCTTCTGCGCTTGTATAGTCGAGTTAAGGGCCTATTATGAGTGAATTCTACTTTACTAGGGACTACTTTATCCAACCCTGCATAGAAAAATCCCTATTAAAAACTTTCATTTTTAGACTTTTGTCCGGATTTTTTCGATTTGGCCCTTCTGTGCAGCATGTCCTGTTGTTTGCACGCCACAGGAGTTGATGGATGCTACTGAAAATGCTAAGCTCGTAGCCAAATTCTGGGCTAACTCTATTTAGATTGTTATCGACACGATATGAAGAAGAAGATGCAAAAGCATAAAAACCAGCCAAGTGCGAGTCGGACTCGCGCACCGAGGGTTCCGTACAAACCTGTAGGTAAAAAGTTTAAATTAAAAAAATATATTTTTATTATATGATGTAACTAATAATTTACGGTTTTCGCAATTTTTCCTTTATCTGTGCTATAAGACGTTGCTTCGTACCAAATTTCAAAATTCTAGATCGACTGGAAGTACCCTTTAGGTTTTGATTCCCTTGCGAGTTTCGAATATTTGCGGCATAAACGCTATATCTTTTGATTGCGTTAGCTTAGAAGTTTGATTTTTTCACAGCTCCAAGGGACAGTAAACTTGAGTATTTGATATAAATTTCAACTTGATACCTCCACGCGTTCCTGAGAAAATGGGTCTTGACAGACGGACGGACGAACGGACGGACGGACGGACAACAAAGTGATCCTATAAGGGTTCCGCTTTTTCCTTTTGAGGTGCGGAACCCTAAAAAAGGTTAAAAAAAATGATTGATTAAGCAGACTGATGCACTTGGTAGCAGTTACTTAGTTCAATATCAGATTTGATGCCATCAACTGCATCATACTGGTTGAAAAGTGAAATTTTGAGGTTTTAATTCTGGTCGGGTTTAAAAAAAAAATCAGCGTACTTGTTTAGCTCCATAGTCAAAAATTTTTGTAAGGTTTAAGTAGGTATGTGCAATAAAAAAACACATAAAGTAAACAAAGTAATGAAATAATATCAAAATATAATATTAAGGAATCTCGAAACTTGAATGTAGATGAAAAAGTTTGCTAAAAATTAAAAAGATTATTCGTCGCCAACTCGTAAATTGTATAATATCAGGTCATATTTAATGAATTGCTGGTATTCAACCAACAATTCTGCACAGCACTTCGTAATTTTTGTGTGTTATTTCAGACCCGCCGAACGAAATGTAGCAGCATCCGTGACTGGGGTGCACCTGTAATAGAAAAATGCATATAATGTACTGAAATAGTAATCCAACTGAAATTCTCCGGAAATTCAGTGAGTTCAATGGGGAAGTAAGGTTCGGTTCTACAGTCTATACAACAATGGGGGTTTGTTATTTAGAAACACATTTTTTCTTGCAATAATTTACATTTCAATGATGATGAAGCTAATGCATGTGAAGTATCAAATGATTTCAACCACATGCGGTGCAAATATAACAGTCATATTTATCTACCCTGCGCTTGAACTACTCAGCAAACATAAGTAGTACGCAAGTAGCGCAACTCCTTCAGAACTTAAACAAAAACAAAGGAAGGAAGTTCGAACCATGTAATGTCCTTTCTCTTCAAAATGTGTCAGTTTCTGGTTGCGAGTCCACTTATTAAATTAATTTAAGTCAATAGTAAAAACCCATGTTGATTTGTTTGCTCAAAATTTCCTCAAGTGGAGTAAAGATTTGGAAAAAAAAAAACGACTAATATTACTCGTCAAATTTTATGTCTCTTATGATAAAATTTGACAAGTAATGTTAGTCCGTTTTTATTCATTAGGATACTGAAGCGGGTATTAAATATAATTAATACTTGAATATGAGGCAGTCGGTGATTCAGTTATATATTTTATAGTCATTGTTTTGCATTTTCATTAAAATTTAGCTATAAATATTAAGTATAAAGATCAAAATGTGAGAAATGTACGTTCCTGTTCGTAAAAGAAACAACTGTACATGCGCCATAGGATAACAGAGGTAAGTCTGATTGCTTGAAGTGGCGCCCGGGAAGGTCTACCTATCGGTGCCATCGACCCGTTAAACGACGGGGTCGGCACTACCAGGGTCGATGCAACAATTTTTCCGAACTCCCCGTTAATGGGGTGGGACGGACGGGTTGGATGGGATGTACTCATTATATTAAATGAGTGGACGTCAGTAAACTGATGAGAAATAATGAATGCGATATGAGTCTATAAAAAAAACTTACTTTGCCGGGTGTGACAGATCGCATATGGTTAACGCGTCCAATGTAAAGCGGTTCACCAGTGTGGGTGTTGCCAGCTGCTATGGCTCCTACTGGGACCTGGCCGTTGCTGCTGTGCAGCCAACGTACTGCGTGAGGTGGGCAGCACAGCACCTGGAGGTAAAACACTTATTGTAATAAAATGATGTAGCATCATCTTACATATATTACGCCGAGAAATAGTTAAAGGAACGGAAGAGCTATATAGGACAGATTTCATCAGTGCTTCTGGATTCATATCAACAAATGTATGACAGCTTTGTTTTGATTACTCTTGATATTATGGACGCATGTATCTGCTGTTGCAATTTAAAGACTATGTCTTTATTTATCACTAGCACTTCGCCCAGGACTTGGTTCGCCTCAAATTTATAGCTCATGCTGCAGCATAGCTTTCCATAGATGAAATAAGTTTTAAAATCGGTTAAGTTGTTTTTGAGTGTATCCAATACAAACAATTTTACAAATAATAAAATCTACCCTCTTTAAAATATTTGTGTAGAACGTTATGTGAATTATTTTTCTTGCCATTGCAATAATATTTGTACGTATATGCAGTGACGTACTTCAAAGTTGTGCACGGGAATTTCTTTTCCTCCATGCGGCACGTAAGCGGAGCGATGTTTGATGGCCAGTTTCCCCGGAATGAACTCTCCGCTGTGGTGCGACCTGATGATGCAGAGGGGACTGCCATCCCAACCTTCCCTGCCAGCTACGTAAGCTCTGTGTGTGAGTGAAGTAACGTCCGATGTGGTAGCTGGTATCCATTCAATCGGATCTGTAACGAAAAATAATCTTGTTGATCATTTTATCACAAAATAGTGTTTAAGATTCGTCATATTAGAAGAGGCTTTCACAGCAGAAGGTAATATAAACAATCATACTTAACATTTTGAATTTTTAAAACAACTTTATTTTGCATTCAATTTTACAAAGGAAGGCATCTGCAGAAGAAAATAGGCTGCGACTTGAATTTACTATGACACTGAATCATAGATAAGTCCTTACTAGAATTCCTAGAGCGCAGATTATTTTCGAGCACTGCCAACCCTTTGCCCATTGACGCCAGTCCCTTCTCGGCTCCTTCCCTCAATAAACTACTCCAGTGATTACTTGGTGGAGGTGGAGGTGGAGGTGGGGGTTGAACATGGACTTCTGCAAATATAAGACGTACCATGCTTCCTGAGTAAATATGTCTTTCTGTATTAAAAATCAGGGCATGGGGCTCAAAGTTGTACCCTGCAGCATGCGTAGCATGACCACCGTAGAAAGGGGTTTTGTCGACGGAAGAATAGACAAAATTACAGATTGTAGAAAGATTAAAGACAGCATTAAAGATTGTATAAAGATTTGTACCATTTTATGCTGGCGTAGCATGACAGTTATATCTCTATTCTACCAAGAATTGACAAAGTTTATGTATTTATATATTTATTAAAACTTTACGCACAAGTAAAAATACTGTACAAAGGCGGACTTAATGCCTTAGGCATTTTCTACCAGTTAACCTTAGGGTGATGCAGAGGCAAAGTTCTTTCTATGGTGGTCATGCTACGCGTGTTGAACTTGTATTTATGGTAGAATAACAGTAACAATGCTCTTTGTAGATCATAATTGATAGCATCTTGATTAATGCTAGTTATAACTCAGGTAAAATATTAATTTGAAAGTAGGGACATATCATAACGGTTCAATATCTATGGTACAATCAGTTACAAACATAGAATCTAATCAACAGTACCTTCTAAAAAGTTTTTTTGTTATTTAATTTATAGATCGATTATCGAATGACATTGTTTTGCCACTTTTTATTTCGGCTTATCATCATATTGACATGTTATTCCCATTTCTCGGATTATATGGCTCGAGTTATTATATTTC
Organism: Aporophyla nigra; assembly: GCA_947507805.1. Taxonomy (NCBI): domain Eukaryota; kingdom Metazoa; phylum Arthropoda; class Insecta; order Lepidoptera; family Noctuidae; genus Aporophyla; species Aporophyla nigra. Next base: position 12,918,839 of record OX382300.1, on the reverse strand, counting down.
GGATTATTTAAGTGTGCGTGTCCAATGAGTAATATAACGATGAGTGACTAAGCGCGAAGCCTTAAGCCTATTCTATTTTGCAACTTGAATGAAGCAATCCAATTGAAATATATAGGTATCTAGTATTGTAAGCCAATGCTGATTACATTGGTTTTGAGGTTCTACGAAGGACATATGTAAATTGATAAGTAAACATAAAAGTGAATCATCCAATGTCGGCCATACCTATGAGATACCTTTTACTTTTTTCACGATATTCGCTTTTCAGTCGAAGTCAACTAATTTGGTTGAACTATGTAATATTGTCAAAAATGCTTCAAAAACTACTGGGAAAAGTTTCTAGAGTATAAGTACCTTCAACAATAGTTACAACTGGTGGCGGCTGCGGTGACTGTTGGTAGATGTAGTTGGTGACGTAGGTAGGCTGTGTGGGTTCTGGTGGTGGTGGTTGTGGCGGCGGGGGCTGGTATACCGGCATCATCACTGGAGCCGGCACGTACGTGTATGATCCACCGGGTGGCGGAGGATGACCATGACCCGTGTAGTATGGTGGAGGCGGCCCGTGCGGAGGATCTACGTTAAGAAAAAAAAGAGACATAAGGAACTGGTTGCATTAAGTGGTCATCGGTTCTTAGGATAACAGTGTCCAAAGAGCTTATTTGATCGTGATGCAATCCATAAATAAATTCATGTCACTGGACTTAGATGTATAATTTGCTACTGAATTGATATACCTACATCTAAGTTGTTTGTTGTTGTTAGCATCAAACAATCCTTAATAAGTAGCCTCATTACGTTTCGGAAAAGAATTCTTTATCAGAAATACTAGACTATCACAGGTAGGTAGATATTAATTGTAATTGTAATGTAGTTTTTAGTTTTCTGCTAAAGAAGACTCAAACTTTAAGGGCTGTTAGGTATTTTAAAGATTACTTACTGTGGGACATGGTGGTAATTAATTACTTTATATTAAAAAAAAAATAAACAATATACAAAACTATTTGTTTCACGGGTGTTCAAAACTTCACTGGGCAATTTGGTTGTTTTCCATTTATGTACCTATCACCTGACTCACCCTTATCATATCGATTAGAAGTCCAACGAATTTCATGATAAGATATAATGTACTTTGCCTTCGAAACAATGAAGAACTGAAATACTTGTTTTATTGCAGGTACCGGATCTTCATGAGAAAAGTATATGAGGCTGATTCATTGCATTAAATTGCGTGGTTTTGTCCAATGTATGACAGTGAAAAGAAAACTGTAGAGTTAATATAGGGATATGGACCATTTAAATCAATGAGAGACTTTGGAAGAGGCAATTAGATACTTTATATTACCAAATAAGAACAGGACCAACGAAAGATCCCTGTGGCAGTCCACTACTTTTAACACAAATTTCAACACAATACCCCATAAAACTAAAATCAAGTAATTAGGTATTTCTATATTATCATAACACAAGGTTTTGAAGTAAAGGAACGTCTGTTTCATTATATTCTTTAGAACATTTGTTTCTAAAACCGTCTCGAATGAAAACGTCAAGTCTTCAAAACGCAGGAAGATTAAATCAGATTCTGAGATCATCATCATCATCATTGGTAGCCTTGTTCAACTCGCTGCTGAGTAAGTATAGGCCTTCCTTTTGATCCTGAGATGCTGCCTTTCTTACCCGATTACGGCGAAGCAAATACGGAGGTTATGATTTTCTGTTCAAAGTACATGATGTTTTGGACGGAGATTGACACACAGAAACGAGTAACAGACAACAATGTGTCTATAAAGCCGTGTCTGAAAATCCATGTGCCATGTCAACAGCCACGTATTCTACATTCTATATATTTAACATATACATATTTCAACTCACGCATTCTTCTCACGCCTCCTATACACCTTTCTTTATATTTGACGTTGGTATTTAATAAATAAGGTAGTCTTAGTTCACGATGAAATGATCAAATCTATCTGCTTGATCTAAATCTGAATCTAATTGCTTGATGGATCATTCGATTGCTGAGTGGTGTCATCTATTAGTTTGAAACAGTATAATTATCAAGAAAGCATTAAATTCATCCCGATACATCATCCTTTTATCTACAAACTCCGTGATAAGAATGCCTAACGCCTTTTCAACGACACTCATGATGAACGATATTTAAACTTTTTCAAGTTATGTTTTCAATTTTTTTATGTTGTCTTAGTATCGGTTTCAGCCCCCCATAAACCATGAAAACTATCTCTCTCTCTCTTACTATATACCTTATAAAAATTCACATGGACGATAGAGATCTACAATATTCTACTAGGTTACTTTTACCACCTGTGCCGGACGCAAAGAATAGCACCATTCTATTTCATCCCGTTGGTGTCGTAAGAAGCGACTAATGGACTTACTGGAGAACAAGCAGCAGCTTACTCTATGCATTTTACACTATACTGAGTTCGCCCACCCGCCTGCCAAGCGTGGCGATTATGGTAACCCCCCAAATTGAGGAGGCCTTTGTCCAGCAGTGGGCGTTTTTCGGCTGAAATGATGATGATGATGACTTACGTTAAAGAACTTCGTTCTAAAAGAGCTATTACAAAATAACTACGGAAAGCAACATGAAAATACTATGGGCAGTAGAGGGTCCCTTTTAATAATAATTCCCAATTCCGCTTAAGTGAACATTCATGTAAAATAGTTGAGCTAGCTGAAAATTGTATTTTAATTACATTTTGATTTCTTTTCAATTGCTGTTCGAGTCTCATTCTACATTTTTGTGTTGTGGTGTCATGTGACTGAAAAATGTTCTACGGTTATTTCCGCCCGTTTAATTTAATTTGCAATGTTTTTGGATTACCCAAGCCGGCAATAACGGTTAAAGGAGAATCGATCAAGATAAATTTGTGGCTTAAGATCTGGTCTCTCATAGTTGCTGTGGCTTTGATTAGCAGCTATTCATTTACAATCAATAGAGTCATTGATTTTGACGTGAAAAAAGAAATGGAATTAGTACCTGATATCATAGATTTAGTCGTCAATATCTTGATTTTACTCATAAACCTTATTAACAGTGAAACCATTTGTATGAGTATGCACGAAATGTTTGATGCCATTTTCAAAGATTTGAATATTAATGGCAATGTTATAAAGTTATTCGCTTACAAAATGTATTTGTGGTATTTTACACCGATGGTGATATTCATTATCCTAATTGTGATGGAAATTGTAAATAAATATCCACCATTTATTCTTGTGATAAGAATACCAACGTTTTTATCAATTATGCATTTAATCATGCACTTGTTCTTATTATTAGCACTCATAAAAGTGATAAATTATCAATTGTCTAGAATATTAATTTATAATGATAATGCACGAATACCTAAAATGATTTTCAAAGAGAATATTGGAAAGGGAAGGATACTTCATTACGTTTGTAGCCCTAGTATTGAATTTATCGAGGCAGATGATCTTGCACAATTTGATTTAAAATTTCTGTGCAAACTGTATGACGATTTAAGTACTTGTGTTCATCTTTTGGAAAAATGCTACGGTTTACAGGTAAGGTCCAATAGATTGACTATCAATTTGAATGAGAATGTATAAAATAGAAAATCTTTCTATTACAATAGGCAATAATCTGATTAAGAAAGGGATTCTTAATCAGATTATTATAAGAGAAAGATTAAAAAATATTGATTGGATCATTGATATACAAAAAACCCATAGGATACCATTTCTATAAATATAATTAGCCATTAATGATTTCACTGCTGGGACACACGCCTCTTCTCTGTGAAGCTAGGTTCCCACGGTGCGTGATTCTGCGGATCATCACGCACAGCCGACGACCACGGACGGTAACGCACATAGACAGGGCTCTTTCAACGGTGCGTGTCGGTCTGTGTAGATCTTTTGATAGCTTCATTTCAAAATGCAAAGTGAAAGAGAAATCTCGTAAAAGAGAGAGTAAAAGTAAAAGAGAGCTCGGATCGCGTCGCACCGCACCTTTGAAGTTACCGCCTCGCGACGGATACCGGCGCACCGCCACAGACGTCCTGTGCTACCACGGACGAGAGTCTTCCTACGGTGTGTCGTGCGAGATGGTCCGCGTCCGTCCGCGATATCACGGACCGTGGGAAGCTAGCTTCAGAGGGAACAGGATTTTTTCTACGACACGGACCCAGTGCGGGTGTGTAGATGTCATATGTCTTTGAAGTTTTAGTTCTATGACATTCCTCACGATGTTTTCTTTCACCGTTATGAGCGCAGTGGTGATGAAATAATTTACACAAAATAAAACGTCTGTCGGTGTTCGAACCTACGACCTACAACTCGTAAGTCGCTGATTACACTGGACTACCACTGCTATGTCCATTTCTATATTAGAAAGAAGAAATGTTTTATAGGAAGAAAGTAAAATTATGAAAATATACTTACAAAAGGGAACACAAGAATAAAACCTAACAATATATAAACAAATTAGGGAGGTTTACTAAGACTAAAACACAATTTTAGGAATAAACAGTATTGATTCAAACAGCCTTCCACCACTTTTGTTTTGACAGATCGGACATCGATGTTTGCTCAGAAACTATTTCACTTATACCCTCGTTGCAATATCATGGATTTTAATTTTTATTATGTGGGTACTTAAGTTTTTTTTCTTAACTTTATGTTTGCATCACCTGAAATGTATATGAACTACAGAATAAATAACCATCGCAGATATAATTTAAGAGATCCCATAACATCCACGTTGCCATAACCGTCTACAGTGTGCAGTCAATCAATCAAATCAAAATATTTTTATTTCACATAAACCTACAAGGGCACTTATGAATCGTCAGAAGCTAGGTGCACGGTTCCAAATTGTTGATTCCTATAAATAAGAGCCGGCAAGAAACTCCATGGTTATTCTTTTAAAAATAATTGACTTTTACACTGGTTTCAAATTACAGTGTTAATAGGTATGGGAGAACAGTGCAGGACTGTCAACAAGTACCAGGTACTTAATAAAATAGAAAATTGTCTACAGTCTGGCAACGTTCTCACATTTACAGAATATAAAAGAATTTACATAAATGATGGTATTTCATAAATAAAGTGGGGTACAACATCCTACAGTATTACATATGGCAATGAGTTTCTTTTCGACTTTTTGTTATTTCAAGAAGCATTCATTGTTTAACTCGTATTGATTTCAGATTTTCTTATCGATCTGGTTGATGTTCACAAGTGGAGTGGTTGGAGTGACAGTGATTGTATCCAATCAGGTACTAGTATTGATTTTGATATTTCACTTATGACTTAGACATGTAACTAGATAGGTCTGGTCAACTCCACCCCTAAGACGACCTACTGACCTTTATTTTAATTAATAGAAAACAAGCAGTTCATTGATAGAAATAAATTTTATTCAAAGATATCCATCAGTTTCTTACTAAACTTCAACAATGCTCAACGACCCAGAGTACTTAGCTCTTTTGGTGACTTCTTATATACCCAAATTTCATTAGACCCTTAGTCTTGTCTCACCCCCGACGAGGAAGTGAATAGCTGTCGACTATTTTGTGGCTCAAAAGAAATACATTTGTTTCATACTTGATCGCTGACGGTTCACAACACCCGCCCGCGAGAGCTTAGTCAAACAAATAGTTCGTTTTTTATTTGCTATTTCTTCTCGCTAATCGCCGGTGGTGAGATAGTTTCCTAAGTTCTAAGCTACACAGCTAGCAGCTTCACGTAGTTCGCTGCGTGTTAGATGACATACTCCATGCGAGCCACGCATGTTTTTAGTATTGTAATAATGGCCACTGACACTTTGTGCATGCATTATTTTCTACTACAGCATTGTCACATTTTAACTTAATTTTTGTTATATGCCTGAAATAAATGAATTTTGTTTTTATTTTTTACTAACTGACCCGACAGACGTTGTCTTAATGATATTTGAGCACGCATTCTGTTAATTCTATGTCAAATGTCATAATGTTACATTAAAAAAGTTTACATTGTCCTATTATATGGTTGTTAAGTATTCTTAAATAAGTGTTCTTAAATTTTCTAATTTTCTGCGCAATTTTTATTTTTTTTCTTTCATAAGAACCTTCTCCTGACAATTACAAACACAACAACAACAAAAAAAGTGAAATTGGTCCAGCCGTTCACGCGTGATGGCGTGACCAAGGGAAATAGGGATTCATTTTTTATATATATAGATAACTGGTTTCCTGGTTTTTCCCTTGTTCGAATTACTCGACACACCAAGCGTGACATTACTCGAAGGCCCTAGCTGTGTGGCTTCAGCCTTAGAAAAACAATTGAGCCTTACTCAAAATTGTATGTGAAAACCGAAACGTTTCCTTACACATTTTTTTCCCTAAGAAAATTATGATTGTAAATTATTATAGTCGGTACAAAAGTATAATTCTCATATGATTTCAGGCATCACTTAAATGGCTGGTGATTGTTAAGAGCACCTTGCCTTTCTTCTGGTGTTTCATCGGATGTTACATTAACGACCAAATGAGTAAAGAAGTTGACCAGACCATTACTCTTATCATCAAGTGCTTGATAGACTTTAGATGTGGTATGTATGTTATTGTTTATTTCAATAATTTTAGGTACGTAAGGCCTTGGTGTTTGGCGAAGCTTTATTTAACTGGGTACATCTATTTTGGTGCTATTTGCTTTAGTTTCAATGGTCATAACAGGATATGAAGCAGGAGCTCCTATAAAGCTTTGTTAATCCGCTGTCCTGCAAGTACAGTGCAGAACCTTAAAATAATAGGTACAATTAAAAATAGTTCAGTCAAGTTTTCAGTCTTTGTCTATTTCAATGGTAATAATATGAAGATGTTGGGAATTCGTATGTAGAGAGTAACTTTGCAACTACTGATTGCATTCCTAAAATTCTTTCACTATCTTCACGATCGCACCGACGTATAAATATCACGGAAGGATTTATCGCGCACTGTGTCATAGGATAAAGCAAGAAATTTCACGCGGACGAAGTAGTTTATAATCAAAAAATCTTAAAACTTGGTTTTGATTTAAAAACTTTTAGATACTTTTATATTTTAATTTCAGTTCAGTCAAGGAAGCCCGTTTTGGAAACGTTTAAAGAACTTGTCAGCAATGATCGTCTCCAATTTACTGCGTGCAGTTTGTTCGAGTTAAGTTACTCTATGTTACTTGGCACTATGCTTAACGTCGTTACTTATAGTATTATATTAATCCAGATGTTTTAAACCGTAATTGTTGTACATAAAATTTGTCTTGTGTTGTTTTGTGTCGGGTCATTAAACAGTTTGAAATATTGTCTCTTTGATTTAGTTTTTTGGATTCTGTATTATTAACCCTGCGAATAAGTTGGCGCAAGGTGCTAGAAATTACAAAAAATCCGTGTTATTAAGTAAAAACCATACTTTATTAGAGATTCTACAATAAAACTTAAAACTACACAGATTCCCTAAAAACTAAAATAAATAATATTAATACTCTCACTACTACTCTCATTCAATAAGATTCTACAATAAAACTTAAAACTACACAGATTCCCTAAAAACTAAAATAAATAATATTAATACTCTCACTACTACTCTCATTCAATAAGATTCTACAATAAAACTTAAAATTACACAGATTGCCTAAAAATTTAAATAAATAATAATAATCTCTCATTCAATTAACCAGTTTCACTTCTTTCCTACGTACACTTAAAATTATATATTTATGAACATGTTTTTGTTTTACAAATACAACAGTAGCATTTGGATGACATTGATTTCTGATCGATGCGCTGATTAGTACTAAAAAGATTTTTCCTTCTCATTTTTATCTCGCTAGGGATTTCCCAAAATTTCACGATATGTTGTGTATTTTCCCAACAATTGACAGTTTTTATCAGTATTTTTTTCTTAGCTGTTATTTTGGCTTTTGAGGTCAGCGTCATAAGCATCGTATCTTCCTGGTGAATAAACCGATAGTCTGCTAGTCCCATGGACATTATTATCTGGAACACTAGGGGCTCTTTTCATAACTTTTCTATCATTTGTTATTTGTCATGAAATATAGCAGAATTAATTATTCGATCAACTCAGCTTATCACAGTTCATTGACAGTCAGCCGTCTCACTAATTGCACCACAACGGCTGCCTCTGCGCCTTCAGCATAAACATTTCCTTTGGCTCCTTTTTCCTCTTGTCCATTAAGCCGGGTGTCCCGCAATATATTTGTTGATGCAAGGTCTTCACTTGAGGACTTGACTCCTCCAGTGGCTTTCTATCCTACGACATAAATTTGTCAGCTGTTGAGTTGCAGCACTTCAGTTTTCTAACAATGTCAGGGCCTCCGGTTCATTTTCAATGTAATAATATTTGGTTTGTTCTACTCCCGATGTAAATATTTAGCGTTAACTTGGATAGCTTATGTACACAAATTGTAATTCCGAATTGCATAGCTTAGTTTTGTTATACTCTAGGACGATCTTTCGGGTTGTCTGGTGGTCCGTAAGGTCTCTCATAAGGTGGGGGACGGTACGGTTTCTGTTCTTTCTTTTCACCGGGACCGGACATATTTTATCTGTAACAAAATTAAAATAAAGTTATTGATTTATCAAAATATAATCATATGTTTGATATAAAGCATATTTCCATGTGCTTTTATATCTCAACCAGAATTGTTTTCTTCGAAACAAGTTTCATTAATTTCTCCCAATGTGCAACGTTTGAAAAATCTAATATTTTCAGTTCAATGATGTACAGGACAACCACCGTATTAATTATAGTTTGCTACAATATAATCACACAATTCAATTCGAACTTATTGCTGAACATCTGTTGCCAAAGTCAAAGGATTACTTGTGTACGAAAGTGCTCTCTTAGGGATGGGCTGGGTGTTGGGCTATTTCAATCACTAGAATGCAAGTTCAACAACAACGAACAGTCTTATAAGTTATAATCACGTAAAAACACAGTAGGTAGACAGTAAAATGAACAGGATAATCGGTAAAACAATGACAATTTCTATGAATGTGACGTTTGCTCAAGTGATCCTTCGACCGCTGGGTATTTTTTTATTAGGTAATGCTACACTTGTTATTTGTTAAATAGTTAAGAACTTTACCTAACACACACACATCACATTTAATTATTAGAGGGGGGCTGTATAATACAAGAGGGATGACCCAATGTAAGTCAGGTTTGGCGGGGCCTCTTTTTCGCATTGGAACTACTTAAAAGTAATGAGTTTAACACTTCCCTATACGACCTCAGTTATTTAGAATTCAAGGGGATTATACTTTTACGTAAATTGTTGAGGTGAAAAGAAATACACATATACAAATCTCGACAAAAGTATAAGGAATTACGAGCACAGAAATCACGACAAGATACATAAAATAATCCTATAAATCTTAGTAATTTGCTGCTTACCTGATTATGATTTTCTTCCTGGTATCAAACACCACGTTAAACAGTTATTTGGTTACTGAATCTTATGTGATGTTTGTAGTTTATAAATACAAGCAATAACTAGATAACAGCTGTCCATATTTTATCTTGAAAGAGTTATCTGTGATGAAAAAGCTTCATATATTTGGGTTTCCCTGATCGTCAAACGTCTTAGGCTGAGTGATTACTCATCCTTGGGTTTCTATATGTCTATTTTGATGAGTACATCAAAACACAGTATGTTGCAGTTATATTGCCGAAACCGGGATTTTATAAGAACTCTGATTTAGCAAATTATTATTATATTAATATTTTTACATCTTTCGGGACCGGGAGTTCCGGTCCTTTGGCAGGCATAAGAGGGGCCAAAACCAACTTGCAGAGGCAAACCAACTATGCAACTAAATCCAAGAACAACTCCCGTTTGCTGCAAGACTATTGCAGAGTATGGAAAAAAAAAACATAATTGGCTATGGCTTTGGTTGGCTATAGCGGATTGGTTACCTTGTACTATGCAAGAACAATCAGGCCAATATTATATGATTGGCTATGGTATGGCCATGTAACTGTCACTAGCTCATAGTAATATGGGGGTAGAATGGCCTAAGGTTCTTGAGGACTGGAGAGGTGTTGATCATCATGACACTCAGGACAATCCCAGAGTCTGGGACATGTTCGAGATCCCTACCAGCACATACTGAAATACTTTCTTCCTCCGCTTGTTCTTGCAAATCTTCACTGCTTCACGCGCGCCTCAAAGAGATGTCAGCAGCACTGAAGGGGTCTGCTAGGACCGATGCCTGCTGGGGTCGCGAGATTGTTCGAAAGAGATACCGTGACCCTGGCACATGGGCAACTGAAGGAACACGGGTGGGTTTTAGTCAGTAAAAGTCTGACACGCCCTCCCACTCCGCCCAGAGCGGGAGAAGTCATTTGATGATTTCCGATCCAAAAAAAAGGCCGTCAAATAAAGGCAAGAAAGGTGTAGAAGCTCTGTTCGTCAGTACTCAATTCAGTCAGCCAATAAAGTCAAGCCAGAGGTGATAAACAAGACTACTTCTGGGTGATTAGGTCCGTGGGCTCTCTACAGCTTTACTGCTCGCCACATGCTGACCCACGGGTTTCTGTACCTCTCTTGGTCTCTGGATCCTCACCGTAGACCTGTTCCGGAATAGTAAATTCTATCGGCACAAGAGTTCGAAATGCGCAAGTCCCACCACGACATCAATGTTAAAATCAAAAGTCATTTATTCAAATTAGGCTGAAGATCAGCACTTTTCGAACGTCAAAATTACAAAAGACAGTCCCCCAAAACGCCCACCCGTCGCGCACTTCCTAGTGCTTTAGCTGGGAAGAAGAAGTGGCCAACAAACTCCCCAGCAGCACAGCTGTCTGTCCAGTTAGAAGAACTTGATTCTATACAATGGTATATAGTAAAACATTAAGAGAAACAAATTAAATTAAATGATTTGCTATATGCCAGCTAGCCAACCCCATATACCAACAAATAAAATGAAAACTATACTCAAGCATAAGCAAAAAAATATGTATAATGTAAACATGGCTGCAAAAATAAAAGCCTCCTGGCATAAAGGGCGTGACAGCTTACATATGCAATGCTGAATTATGTTCATAAGATACAGAAGGGCGGTGGAGTTCTTACTATTTTTTTTAGTCAAAGGCAAAGGCCTCCTTTTCTCCTCTCCTCTTCTCTCTGTCTGTCATTAGGAATTGCAACTATTATTTTATTCCATTTTCTCTGAATTAAGGGGTAAATGGGTCACGGGTAGTCAAGAGCCCGGAAGTCTAACAATCTAGGGGTATCGTGTTACCCACTGGATTGTGGAGGTCAAAGAGACGGTCAGTCCATGTAAAATATTGGTGTTCAGCTGCATACCGTCTCCAATAAGGAAGACAATATGCCCTGACGGATCAACAGAAGGCCTTAAAGATTGTTGAGCATATAGAACAAATATTACAACCAAATAAAGCCAAAGCTCACAATCGTAGGGAAAAGGGAGTATAGATTTTTTTCCTATATTAAGTTAGCTATCCCAAAAGAAATGACTAGAGAAATTATTTCTTATTTTAATTGGATAAAAACTTTTTTACAAAAAAAAAAAAACAACCGACTTTTTTAAAAACACTACAAAGTGAAAAATTACTTTAATTTCGGAAGTCGGTGTCATAGGATCTGTATTTATGGTTTTTTTGCCACCGACTTCCGAAATTAAAGTTATTTTTCACTTTGTAGTGTTTTTAAGGAAGTCGGTTGTTTTTTTTTTTTTGTAATAAAGTTTTTATTTTTAAATTTTTAGTGGTGGTATCCACCCCGCACTAATTCCAAACAAACAATGCATATTTATGCGATAGCAGAAATCGCGGTTGATTCGCTGTCATTTTTTAAAGAGTTCCGGTGTCTATCTCTGGAACTCATCATCAGATCTATATGAAATTTATATGGGACCGTTTCGGAATAAACTCCTTTCGAACAAAAAAATAATTTTGTAAATCCGTCAATATATGACGGAGTTATGGCCGAACATACATAAAAAAAAAAATATGAACATCCGAATTGAGAACCTCCTCCTTTTTGAAGTCGGTTAAAACGTCCCTTTGTTACGAGTTATGATTAACTAGCTTTTGCCAGCAGCTTCGCCCGCGTGGAGGTCGGAAATTCTCCCGCGGGAACATACTACCGGGATAAAAAGTACCCTATGTATTATTCCAGGTTATAAACTATCTGTATGCCAAATTTCATCTAAATCGGGTCAGTAGTTTTTGCGTGAAAGAGGAACAAACATCCATACATCTATACATCCATACATACTAACTTTCGCGTTTATAATATTAGTATATAATAATAATAGTAGCGTATATAATAAGTAGGATTCACAGGAGAAGTTTTACCAATTTCTGACGCAAAGCTATAGTAAAGTTTACCACGCTCGCTTATGTTTTATTCCAATAAAAGCACATTCCTGACAGTCGCTGAAGCCACTACGATAGCAAAGACTGGAAATCCACCTCATGAAAACCACCTATTATTTTTTGTTATGTTAAAATTTTATATTGTAGCTGTTTATTGACCCTAAATAAAATAAAATGAAACAACATCTCTTACAGACCAATCTCACTGTTGCCTGTATTGTCATAAGTATGGAACATTGGGAATTATTGCCTTAAATATTGAATAAGGCCTGTTATTCAATGTGAAAATTGACGCCCCGGTTGCTAGTTCGTATTTAGAGAACAACACTCCGCGGCCGATTAAGTACACAGGATTACTAATATTATTAAAATAATACTAGAATAGAACAAAATATGCTTAACGGTCTTCTTTGATGTTGCACAGACTATTGATAAAGTATGGCATGATAACCTCATATATAAACCAAAAACTATTTTGCCTCAACAAATTTCAGACCACAAAGAGTCGTACATATCGAACAGATTGTTTAGAGCAAGAGATAGAAACGTCTATTCAGACCTAAGACATATAAAATCTGGAATACCACATGGAAGTGTACTGAGTCTGGTCCCATATCTACTATACATATGTGATATTACATTGAAACAATTTCATTGCAACCTATAATAACAACACAGCATTCATGGCACTGTTGGAAATAATCACGAGAAAGCTGTAGAAAAGTTCAAGAGTTCATAAATCGTGGCTATGAGTGGACAACAATAAGGCGTAAGTCTGTTGACTTTGATTTCACTAATAAAGAGTTAAAATACTACGCGGTATTAATAAATAAGCAACCAATACCATACCCGAATACTGCTGTATCTCGACATTACACTGGATGCAAAACTGCGCTAAAAAGTGCATGTTAAAAAGAAGAAAAGTTCCGAATTACATACCCTATACAAATGATGTATTAGTTACTTGGGAGACAGTCCCCATTTTCAATATCTAATAAATTATTAATACATAAAAAAGTTTTGAAGCATGTATGTACCTACAGTTTGCAACTGCGTGGTTGCTCCAGCCAAAGCAATCTAGCTGTACAAGTCAAGGAATTCAAAACAAAGTACTAGGGGATATATATGACTAAAGCCAAAGCGCCCTAGCACATTCGAAACATCGACCTTCATGCGTTGTGAATGAATGTATGCCAAACGATTTTCTGCGAAATGAAGTTTATGCTATCCGTTGTTATGCAAAATGATATTATGGCGAAAAAAATTCTGGGTTCATAAAGGGTGGACACTTTGTCCATAAGTGGATATCTTCAGACAGATGTTCTGATAATGGAAGTTCTAGTACAAAGTAGTCGAAAAACCGACCACTCAGAACTCGAGCATTACCATTTCTTTTTCTACTTTACAATGGAAAAATATTTTTCTTCAATTTTATCACAACTACATAAAGGCTAAGCTATTATAATTTATTTCCTCGATTACTTCGAGAGCTCAAACTTTTTACAGAGACCAAAAACCTATTTCTTAAATATCGTATGTTAGTACAAAATACGAAAATATATAATGGGTTTGGGATTACATATAATTTATCTGCACATACAATAGAGAAGTGTCAATCAATTGAAGAAAAATTATCATTAAATAGTAGCGATGTCTCTGGAGTTATAAGCATACTAACGGACAGACTGACAGGCGAACGTAACGGTACATTATATTTAAGGATGTAAAATTATGAGGAAATCAGTGTTTTCTGATAAAGCGAAAGCTGTCACTTAAATGTTATCTATTGGGAATTTCCTTCCTTACGTAATTGTATTGTGAGAACCAATAAAAGAGTGTTATTCGATGAATTTATTCACTTTTTTTTAAAATAATTCTATCTACTTCTTCTCATTTTACACTCTGCTAGGTTATGTCTGTCTGAGCCACGGCCATTCATAGATCAGTTTCTTTTAATTATTCATGTTAAGTCACCGTCTACCAGTGATGCCCTAAGCCGAGGTTCGACCCCACGAGATGCCCTTAGCGAGTAGACGCTCCAGTTTTAAGTTTAAAGGTCCCCTCCTCCAGCTGCGTCTTCGTATATTGCTTCGATCTTGAGGCCGTATCAGCCACATTCCAAATGGATTTTGACAGAGCGGATTTAAGTTAGAACTAACAACGTATGATAGTCTACAAGTTACTGTCCTGTACGTGATTATCATTACCGTTAGAAGCATAGAAGTATTTTTCTAGCATTTGTTGTGTCTAAATGGAAAATAATATGAATAGATTAAAACTGCATGAGCCAAGGATCTGAAAGATGTATGAATGTGTGGATGTTTGTTACCGTTTCACGCAAAAACTACTGTACGGATTTGGACAAAATTTAACACACAGATAGTTAACATTCAAGCGAGCGAAGCCGGTGGCAAAAGCTAGTAAATTATAATGTGACATCATGCCTAAACAGGCGAGAGGGTTCAAGGAATTCCCTAAAGGAGTTGGGTAGGAGTATCTACCCTTTTTTTTTGGATAGGAAATCATCAGATGACTTGTCAGTGTCAGACTTTTACTGACTAAAATCCACCCGTGTTCCTTCAGTTGCCTGTGCCAGAGCCACGGTAATTCTTTCGAATAATTCCGCGAACCTGGCAGGAATCGGACCCCTTTAATTGTGCTGACATCTCTTTGAGGCGCGCGTGGAACAACGTGCTGTCGACCCGAGCCTGGTCCTTATCGGGTGGCGAGCTACCCATTGCTCGTCGTCCGCAAGGCCGCGCCTACGGTGGAAGGGAGTCTGCTATGGATTTCCGACGCACGGGGCGTCTCGTGCTATGGCTAGGGACGAGAGGGCGCCAAGATTTCCTCTAACTCCACGCTCCTCCTTCTCCTTCGCGAGCATTACTGTTTCGCAGAAGGAGGTGGCGCCTTCCCATGCACTCTTGCTCCGTACCACGGCCTGGACCAGGACCGGACGCGAGAGATCGCCCCCGCCGAACGGCGACGTGGTTAATGTCGTAAACAGATAACTTTTGTGTATGTTTGTAAATGTTAATTTCTGTAAAGAAGTTATCTTTTGAATACTTCGAAAAAGTTACACTATTACCGAGTGACAAGATTATGTATAAGGCCAGAAAATATGTTATTTGTGAAATGTGATGGAAACTTCCCCTTAATTCATAATTTAGGAACATTGACGCCTAGGCTGTGAAAAACGCGGCTGAAAACGCGGGATTCAACTGGTAAATAATATTATTTATGCATATTACAAAATACTAACGAAGTGAAAACTGTGTATTGGATATTTTCAAAAAAAAATAAAAAAATTGGTACGCACAGCAACTAATCAAGGTATGCATTTCCTGTATAACCTGACTTCTTACTGTACGAAAAATCTATGCAATGCGAGGTCTGTTAAAATTGGAAATGTATAGCTTGAAACGTAGCCGTGTGTTCGAGATGCGGCGGAGTCTGATTTTGAAAACAGTTTTTAACAATTCTGGTGCGTAATAAGTGAAACGGTTTTAGCTGGTCGCATAGTTAGTTTATAACCTGGATTAACACATATTGTATACTTTAAATCCGGGTAGTACGTTCTCGTGAGAAATTTTTAAACATCCACTCGGACAAAGCCGCGGGAAAAGCTAGTGCTAAATTACTATTTCATTCAATTGTTCTAAACGAAATCTCGAAGATATTATGAATCAGTGTCACGTCACAGAATCTATACCAATTGAATAAAAGAGAAATCAGAAGAGGTGTTGGGGGCGTCAACGTTTTTCTCATCACTGATAACAGCCCTTGAAACGACTGCAAGCTGTGATCCATAATCGGGGAAAATACCAATACATGTCTCAGACGGATAAACCCAAGGAAGTTGGAAAGACGAGATAGTAGATTTCTTTCTGATTGTAAATCTCTTATCTTAACCGAATGAGTGGGGAATAATTTTTGGGAAATACCTTTCACATGGTCACGTTGAGCAAATATTTACCGATAATATCTGAAACGAACAGTAAAGTAGTAGATGTTTTCTCTTCGAGACGCGAGGCAACCTGCATTCACCAAAAGAGATAGGTAACGAGTGTCGTCGGATACAGTTAGTAAGAAACCGATGGAATGAAATTTAATTTGATACATAAATTGTTTACACACACCACACCTACATCACCAAACACATACCTACACACCCGCCCTCCTACATCACAAAACACACACACACGCACACACGACACCTACATTACAAAACAGGCACACATACTAAAACTGAGTATTGGTTAAATACGTTTGCAACAAAAAATCCTAAGCAGCCTCGATTAAAATGTTTGTACTTCTGTGGGAATCTGGGCTACAGATTACCTTGTACCCTAGCTCTAGGACGCCAGATCCAATTATTTTACTTGTTACATTCTGTCTATTCGATATAACTCTAAATTATAAAATTATATTTATTTTAAGAAACTGTACCACACTTTTTGAAAACATCACACATTTTGATCATGTTTGTTTTCTATTAAAAATTATATTTTATCGAAAATCCATTCTTACTAAACTTCAACTAAATGCGACGACCCTAGTAACTTTTTCTTTTGTTGACTGTACCTGCCTGCGGTGCGATAGGTAGGTGTTACAGATGTCCATAGGCAGTGGTGACCTGTTTACCATAAAGAGCTGGTGATTGCCTGTCTATGACATAACAAGAAACGCAAAACGCAGCAAACTACTACCTAATCTCCGACGACGGTACTGTGTTCAATTGTTTTGGCGGGGTGATGGGTACGCTTGGTCAGCAAGGAACTCCACTGGACGTATGATGCATCTATGATCCTACCTTTTGCTGAATTGCGCTTGCAGGAGCCCAAGTACCTAGTTGGTTTGTGCACAACATTCTGTTTTTAACCCCCGACGGAAATATAGGGGTGTTATACGTTTAACAATGTGTCTATGTATTTGTGTGTCTGTTTGCGTTATGGGACCTCCCAAACGGCTGAACCAATTTAGTTTTTTTTTTATTGTCCGTAAGGTGACTTAATCGAGAGTATTTTAAGCCATGATTCAAGAAAATTTGTACAGCCGTTTGAAGATTATCATTATTTTCTAGTTGATGCCGGGATGTGAGCATCTTTTACAGGTCTGATTGAGTCGATTTTATTACTTCAATGATATAAGACTTATTTAACCGATGCTGCAGGATAACCTGGATAGCCAACTGCCTCGCCAGCAAACAGCAGAAGTATCGTGTTAAGGCTCATTGAAATTCTTTAGTGAATTAATTATAGAGGGATCAGGAAGGTCAGGGGCAGGGCAGGTGATGATAGAGTAGCATAGAGGAATGAGGATAAATGTGTAGGTAACTAGTTTCACTTTGAAAAACATGTGCAAATGCACATGCACATACACATGCAGTACGTGTACTATCTGTTTAATATCTTCTGTGCTTAGAAAAGCACGATAAACAGTTGGTCTTGGCTGACATTCGTTGTGAATCCCAAAAGTCTGACAACCAGTCTTACCAAGGGGTATCGTGTTGCACACAGATGCTTGGTTGTGGAGTTCTGACAGTGAGTTGCTCTATGAGAAGACATAGCTCCCTGTCATTTTGGGCGACGCAAGTGCTCTCGGGGCACGGCTGCTTCAGGAAGTACCTGCATCGTATAGGCAGGGAGCCAGACGCTCGGTGTCATCACTGCGTCCATTGTCGGAAGGACACGGCGTGGCATACGCTTGCAGAATGCGCAGCTTGGGAGGAGCCGAACCGTGCCCTTGTTTCGCAAGTAGGAAACGATCTGTCGTTGGCGGCTGTGATTCGTTCTATGGTCGGCGGCGCAGCGTCGTAGGATGCGGTGACCACCTTCTGCGAAAATGTCATGTCCCAGAAGGAGGCAGCGGAAAGGGAGAGGGAGATTTCGAGTGCTCTCTCAGCCCACAGCAGGTGCACCGGGCGTCGGCAGAGGGCAGATAATGCCCTCTACCGGTCCCCCTAAATGGATCCAGGGACGGCGGACTCGGGTACGTCCTCCGCCCCCTATCATATAAGACCCGAGGTGGTGTTTTAGTCAGTAGAAGTCTGACAGACCTTTCCGTCCGCCCAGGGCGGAGGACATCCATGAGGATTTCCACCACGATACCAAAAAAAGGGAGTTGCTCTATGTCAAAAACTGGTATTAAGCCGGTGAGGCTGAAAGCCGACCTCAACATAGTTGGTAAAAGGCTACGCAGGACTCACTATTCATGATCATTGTGCGGCTTCGTCAAAATAACATGATTACAAATGGTTTGGTGGTTTTAGGTTCAGTACAACCTTTCAGTTTTCACGGTACGGTTTAATGGTCACATAATTTCGATACTGAGAACATTATACACAATATAGTAGTGGTGATACGCTCGATCGACTCGTACCCACATTACTATGATGACATATAAAAACAGGAAATAGAAGTTAAATTTAATATTCAAAAACCTGAAACACAAACAATATACCTACTGCAATACCAAACAATGTAGTGGTCCTTTAAATTTAGCACCAGTATGCGGTGGGGGAGAGGGGCGTAAACTAAAGGGCCAGTACATATTATATGTAGTACCTATTTGGGGCAACTCTACAGAAAAAGACATGGTGTTTAAGGCTCAAAAGAGATGCGTTCGTTCAATATTTAGAACTGGCTTCTGCCCGCGACTTCGTCCGCGTTAAATTTCTTGTTCCCCCGACCTTTCCCGTCGCGTCGAATCGCCTACCCGTGCGATTTTTCCCGTTTTTGCAACATTTTTCATTACTACTCCGGTCCTCTTGGTTGCAGCGTGATGTTATATAGCCTATAGCCTTTCTCGATAAATAGGCTACCCAACACAAAAAGGTTTTTTCAATTCGGATCAGTAGTTCCTGAGATTAGTGCGTTCAATCAAAAAAACATACAAACTCTTCAGCTTTATAAAATTAGTATAGATTAAACCTACTTTGACTGGCCTGTTAGTTTAGTGGTTAGCGACCCTGACTGCTAAGACTGAGGTCGTGGGTTCGATTCCCACCCAGGACAAACTTTTGTGTGATGAGCACAATTATTTGTTCTGTGTCTGGGTGTAATTTATCTATAATAAGTATGTATTTAGAAATATATAAGTATATTTATCAGTTATCTGGTTGCCATAGTACAGGCTCTGCCTAGTTTGGGATCAGATAACGGTGTGTTGGTTGTCCTAAGATATTTATTTATTTATACTGATAGTTGCGTGCCTTACTTTAAAAAATATAAAATTCTTACTTTGCCATGTCTGTACATTTTAGAGGTAGCTGTATTTGTCAAAACAAATCCACACCCATTTAAACGATTAGATGAAGTAGTCCCACATAACAGGCGCGACAAGTAGGATATACTGCGAGAACATCCCTCATGCGAAAAAGTGATTTCTGTATGGCTCCTACGATATTTAATAAATTGCCTAAAAGTTGCAGAGAACTGCTCTTGTCACTTTTCAAAAATAAGCTGAGCATTTTTTTAGTTAATAAAGTGTATTATAATGTTTTAGATTTTTTGAATGAAAAGTCCTTTTCTATTCCGACTTCTAATTTAATAATGTAAATTTTAAATCAATTGATTTTTGAATGATACTTTTTGACTGCATAATAATGAATATACTGGCCATAATTTCATGTAATTTTTATACCTACAAAATTTGTACGCCGTTATTGGCAAAACATGGACGCTCACTACATATTAATTTAATACCTTGCATGTCTGATTAGTCAGTTTATGTAAACGCATGTTTGACAAATAAATTATTTTTCTTTCTTTCTATCGTTTTATACACCTATTTTAAAAAGGATCACCTCGGTGATCATATCAATTTTAATAGGTGTTAGGTATACCCAAGTACATCAATACTGACTCTTTTCCCTTTCATTACCCCTAACACACAATTATTGATTTAATTATGAGTCACTGTCCTTAACTAAAAGTTTTGGGAGATACAGATCAAATGATAGGTAGTGCTACTACTACCTACTGCGTAACACCATTTTATATCAAATAAGATAGTGCGTTTGAGTAGAAGAAATCCCTATATGACATATTTATTCTTAGTCATATTCATATTGCATTTCATATTGTCACGCATATATTCCATATTGTAAAAAGAGGTTTCACAGGGCTTCTTAGATCGATACACTGTCCTCCCATACCTATTATCACTGTAATTTAAAACTATTGTAAAAGCCAATTATTTTTAAAGAGTAACCATGGAGTTTCTTGCCGGCTGTTCTCCGTAGCAATCAACGAATTGGAACCGTGCACCTAGCTTCTGAGGTTTCTGAAATAAGAGTTGTTTATCGAGTTATGCAGAAAAGCTTAAGAATAACTATCATCACTGACAGAACTATTGTTGCCAATAAGCCGGACATAGTGGTGATAGATCGATCTGAGCGTCGCAAAATGACTATTGATATCGTGGTTCCACATGCCGAGAATCTTATGAAGGCTGAAAAACATAAGCAGATCAAGTATCTTGACCTAGGTCGCGACTTCGCGAGCTTGTCGACATGTACGATGTGGATACAGCAGTCATTGTGCCGATTGTCGTGACGGCCAATGGCATAATAGCCAAGAGCCAGGATCAACATCCCAGGAGGCTCTCGTTAAGTAGCTGGATCAAGGGCCTGTTCCAGAAAGCAGGATACGGACATGGACACGGCGCATATAGTTAGGAGGTTCCTCGCTCAGCAGCCGTGACCTCCGGTAGGTTGGACCCTGTTCCCGATACCGGTGGGCTACTATGTTTTATATTTTGAATGTTTAAAAAATATATGTATTCTAATATTTAAAAATATAATTTATATGTATGTTTAACGTAATAAAGGAACAATAAAACATCGTGTGGTTGGGAATGTTTGTACTCTCTCGAGCTTGGCCTTTTGATAATTTAAACAGAAATCGTTTGATTTGGTCGAGTTACGCGGAAAAGTTAAGAATTCTCGTTGTTGTCTCGAAAATGATTTTACTGCACTATCTCGGAAACGTTCGGTTTTCCTTTGGAAACAAAATAGGGCGAGGCTGTGGTTCTGTAAAATGCCAACAGGACAGGACCTGCGTAAGACGAGGACGAAGGTGAGCACGCCGTGGCGCCTCTCTAGCCACTCCTCAAAGAGGGGACTTACCGCCCCAATAGTGGTGTGCCCAGCACTGGGTTGCGACAATCGTACTCGCCATGTTGCCATGAGATCCTGCTGGAGCTCTGTCCGCCGTGCCGTGATATGTTGCGGCAGTGGTGTTTCGCCCCGGCGTTTTGCCTCCTCGCGCCATTGCTACATATGCGCGAGGATATTTGCCTCCAGATCCCATGGCGGCAAGCCGGCAAGGAGGCTCGCCGCCTTACAGCAGACCGTGTGGTATCCGCGGACTAGCCGGATGGCCATAACACTCTGGGATGCACTCAACCGGCTGTTTTGCCTGACCTGGGACTCCAATCCAGCACCTCATGCCCAGCAGTAGCGCTTGCGAACACTAGACCAACGAAGCGATCATCACCATTATTAAATTATTCAATCTTATTTGTTAAAACCACATCTAAAATTGTCGTGTGCTGTACATTGTTGTGTGTAAAGTATTTAATTTGGGGGATTCGTTGTGCATCAAACCTGCGAACAAATGTGTATTGTTCAGTTACTCATTGTCTTCTTCAGGTAGAAATGCAAAAAAAAGAGCTTAAACGAAATAAGTTCAGTAAGATGAATCTAACATTATAACTACATTCTGACCTGTTAGTCTAGTGGTTAGTGACCCTGACTGCAAAGACTGAGGTCGTGGGTTCAATTCCCACCCAGGACAAATCTTTGTGTGATGAGCACAATCATTTGTTCTGTGTCTGGGTGTAATGTATCTATAATATGTATGTTTTTCGAAATATATAAGTATATTTATCAGTTGTCTGGTTGCCATAGTACAGGCTCTGCCTAGTTTGGGATCAGATAACGGTGTGTTGGTTGTCCTAACATATTTATTATTACATATTTATTTTTAAATTTCGATCTCCTATGTTATCTATATTGTTTAGCAAAATAAAAATTTTATGCTGCAAGACCACTGTTTGCTACATAGATTACAAAGGCACTATTTACACTATCCTGGAGATTAGTGCATTACCTACTTACTGACTTACTGACCAGAATACACAAAAGAAAAACATTATAGAACTGCGTCAGATTATTGGAAAACAAAGTTTTATTTTATTATATTAAAATCACATCTAAAATAAGTTTGAGTATTCATTTGGGGCCTTCGATGTGCAATTAAATTCGAATAAATATTATTTGTTTCTTGATTTTTTTTCTCATTGACTTGACCAGGATGTAAAAGTGAAAATAAACACATGACTGCAATTTAAAATCTTATCTCTTTGGTTATTTGATTCTCCTACATTAAGTATCTATGTATATTGTTCAGCGATAAAATTATTTTATGCTGCAAGACAAATTATTGCTGTAGAGTTTACAAAGGCTCTACTTACGCTATCCTCCAGCATAAAGCATTTTTACACGCTTTATATTAGCTTCACTTGTATGTTTGTATATTTGTATGTTTGTATGTTTGTATGTTTGTTTGTAACCGACTCCTTATAGCGTGATTTTGACCTACTTTAAACGACCAGATTTCATTCAAACTTTGCACACCTGTCAAGGACCGATGACAATGCAATAATTTCATAAATTTGTGCCATTATCCTTACCAGGGTTACCAGGACAGCAAAAAAACTGTCACAAACTACGCTGACATACGTCTCAAAATTCGAAACACCCAAAAAATTGGAAAATAAATAATAGTTTAAAAAAAACTAAAAAACACGTTTTAGTTTGGTTTTCAATGGAAGCGTGTTTTTTAGTTTTTTTAAACTATTATTTTTATTTATTAACTGTCACTGCCCGGAATACACGAACACTTCAGCATCTTAATTGTGTAACACAATTATAAATGTTATTATATTTAATTTGATCAAATTTTTTACGCATTCAAAATTGTATTTTGTAACACTTAAGTTGGTGTTTTCCTATGTTGACATTAGTTTCTAAGACAAATAAAATGTGAGAGGGCGCTGACTCCTGACATACAGGTATACCTAGTTCAGGAGTCAGAGGCTTCAAAAATTTATGTAAACAATTATGTCAATAAAGAATTACGAAATTACGAAAATTACGAATAATCAGAATCTGAGTCACTTGAAGGATATTACTAAACCATTGCTTCATATGTTCCAAAATTTGTCTGATCAACAATGTAAATAACGCAATGAATGTTATTAAACCGTCAAAATGAATGCCTCCAACTGTAATTGTGTTCCAAACAAACTGGTTTAGACGTTGAGTTGTCTACTATAGTTGAGGAATAGCGATGGGCACTCTAATTGTCGTGAATAAAACAACTCCAACTAACTGATCCCAATGAATGAGTGAATCTATCCATGTTTTATTTGATTTGAATGTTAAACACCCCCCATATTGGGGGAGGCCTATGTCCAGCAGTGGACGTCTTACGACTAAAATGAAGAACGTAATAAACACACCTAAAATTACCGTGTGTTTCTTGTATATTGTTGTGTCCAAAGTATTCATTTTTGAGGAGTGGTTGTGCATCAAAATTTGACATAATCAGGATGAAATAAGGAAGATCAATCTAACATCTTACTTCTTTGGATCGTTGATTCTCCTATTGTTTTTGTCGGAAATCATCAAATAAATGACGTCCCCCGCTCTAGACGGAGTGGGAAGGCGTATCAGACTTTTACTGACTAATGACTAAACCTACCCGTGTTCCTTCAGTTGCCCTGTGGCCACGATAACTCTTTCGATCAATTCCGCCACCCTGATAGGGATTTGATTCTCCCATGTTGTCTATATTGTTTCACGATAGAATAATTTTATGCTGCCAGAGCACTGTTTGCCGTAGAGATTACACAGGCACTACTTATTCTATCCAACAGTATTATAACATTATTTACTTTCACCGCCCAGAATACACGAAAACACAACTAACAGGATAGGTAGGTACTACACAACGTCTTATTACAGAAAAACCTTTTTTACAAAAAAAAAAACATCCGACTTCCTTAAAAACACTACAAAGTGAAAAATAACTTTATTTTCGGAAGTCGGTGTCTTAGGATCTGTAATTAAGTTTTTTGCCACCGACTACCGAAATTAGAGTTATTTTTCACTTTATCGTGCTTTTAAAGTTGTCGGTTGTTTTTTTTTTTTTTTTTTGTTAAAAGTTTTTAATTTTAACTTTTTACTAATGGTATCTGTCCCGCACTAATTCCTATACCACTACTGGCCAGTTGCAATTTAAAACTTATATAGTTTTTTCATGGATGCCATTGTCAGAACTGGACCAAATTGATAACATCAGCACCAGCTTTCAAATAAAAAAAAAGAATCATCAAAATCGGTTCACCAAGTCGAAAGTTCTGAGGTAACAAACATAAAAAAATACACTCGAATTGAGAACCTCTGCCTTTTTTTTGAAGTAGGTAAAAACAGCGTTTTATTTCATACTGGATTTTATTGCTATTTGATTCGTAAGGTTACATATATTGGATTTAATATAATAGTATGGAAACAGTCATCTTGGGCAGTCATTAATTCACCGTACGTAACTATGATGAGCTGGCTAGTCAAACTTAAAAAATCACTCTAATAAAATAACTCTATTTATCTAACTTTAAGAAATATATTGCGGAACGAAATAGTGAAGCCCAAATTTACCAATATTATCATCAGTATCCTACAGATATTAGGAACTGTATGTAACTAACTCCAAGAAATATGTTGCGGAAAGTAATTATGAAGGCGCTACAGAACTGATGCTTATACAGAAACCCAAAATATTATCATCAGTATCCTACAGATATTGGTAACTATATAAACCTAACTCCTCCTCCAAATTGGGGGAGGCCTATGTCCAGCAGTGGACGTATTTCGGCTGAAACGATGATGATGATTGACTTTCAATAAAAATATTTAGTTGATTGATTCGTATTTGAGCCATCACTGCAGCAACCTGAATCTATACTAATATAACTATATAATAGGTTGGGGAAAAAGTTTCTTCGCATTTTTTAAGAAAATTCAAAACATTTTTTAATAAAGTTTATTTACATTTAACTAAAGTATGTAGGTACCATTTTGTTCGATAACTTTTTGCCATCTTGTAGGTAGGGACATGATCCCATTGCTATAGAAATTTTGGGACTTCTGGTCAAAATACCGCGACAAGTGGTTTTGGCAGTCCTCTCGTGTTGTTAACCTGACACTGCCTAAAGAATTCTGAAGAGACCGAAACAGGTGGAAATCTGAAGGTGCAAGGTCAGGACTATACGGCGGATGCATTAACACCTCCCAGCCAAACTCTCTTAATTTTTGTTGGGTGGCTAAAGATGTGTGAGGTCTAGCGTTATCATGATGAAAAACCACACCCCTTCTGTTGATTAATTCCGGCCGCTTTCTCTCAACTTCTTGCTTTAATCTCATCAGTTGTTCGCAGTAGAGTTCAGAATCGATGGTCCTGCTTGGTGGTAACAGCTCATAATGAATAATACCCTTCCAATCCCACCACACACACAGCATCACCTTGTTGCGAGTTAACCCGGGTTTCGCCATAGTCTGTGAAGCCTGACCGGCCTTTGACCACGACCTTTTTCGCACGTTCTTGTCATTCGTGGTCCACTTTCCATCACCAGTTATCAGCTTCTTCAAAAATGGTTCGGTTTCATTACGTCGTAATAAAGAATCACAAATGAGTACACGGTTCATTAGGTTTCTTTCAGTGAGCTCGTGAGGTACCCAAATGTGGAGCTTTTTTGTGTCCCAGTTTTTTTCAAATGCGCCAAAACTGTTTTGTGGTCAATTTCCAGTTCTTCAGCTACGTCGTAACTACTGGTATGCCGATCTTGCTCCGCTTTTTCAAAAATGGCATCCATTTTTATCCGTAATAGGGCGACCAGAGCGACGTGCATCTTTGAAATCAACATTTCCGGATTGAAAACGCTTAAACCAAATTTGTGCTACTCTCACAGACACTACACTAGGTCCATAAACATCACACATTTTTTTTCGCGGCTTGCGTTGCATTTTTACCTTTTTTGTAGTAAAATTTTAAAGTTTTCTTCATTAGATTCACTCATCTTGACGGTACGAAAAACAAATGAAAATCACACATTTTCCTAATTTGAATTTGGAATTATGTTCTTTAAAATTTAAACTTTTAATGATACCAAAACCAGCCAGATACAAATAGTATAGCCAAAGAGATTTTATTACAAGTTCATACATACTATAATGCGAAAAGACTTTTTCCCCAACCTAATATAAAGCTGAAGAGTTTGTTTGTTTGATTGAACGCGCTAATCTCAGGCACTACTGGTCCGAAATGAAAAAATATTTTTTGTGTTGGGTAGCCTATTTATCGAGAAAGGCTAAAAGCTATATAACATCACGCTACAACCAAGAGGAGCGGAGCAGTAATGAAAAATGTTACAAAAACGGGGAAAATCGCTCGGGTAGGCGATTCGACGGGACGGGAATGGTCGGGGGAACAAGAAATTTAACGGGGACTAAGTCGCGGTCAGAAGCTATTACGAATATTGACCGTTACAACAAGAACAAAACAATACAAGAACGAACGTACGAATGTTACTATAAAAACAGTGAACATATTTTTCACCTTACGCCCATGTGACGGTAGCGAAACGAACAAGTCGCGTATTTTGACTACGGTGTTGAGTTTGTGAATTTTGAGTTTGCAGAGTTAGAAGCTTCTACATGATATTTGATAACTTTTTGACAATGCGAACTATATGGTCTCGCCTTGGCAACATTTTATATAAAATTCCTTTTGGGGGGATTTTACTTTTTTTTGTAAGTATGTAGCTTATATGACAATATAATTTTATTTTGTTCATTATTTTTCAGTTGTAATCGGCAATAATCGTTTCTGTTCGGACGGCAAGGTCGGCGCCGCGCTGTACTCGTATTTGCTTCATCATCAATCACAGCGGGTACAGTTAAGGCGTTTAGCGCGTCCTTGATTCCATCCCCTAATTTAAAGGGTGAGAGTGATTTTCTAAAAATCATGAAATATGTATTTTCTTATTTATATAACGAGAACTCCCTATATAAATTTTCAGTCCTCTAGCATCAAACTTTTCTGAAGTCTCATACAAATTTCTATCTCCTGGTTTAAGGGGTTGGGGGGTAAAAAATCCAAGTTTTCGTTTTTCTTATTGATTGAAATTGAATTGTTTTTTTATATACTAGTACTTGCTTACATACCAAATTTCAGCTTTCTAGGACTTCAGAAATTACTCTGAGAATTTTGATGATCATCAGTGAGCGAGTCAGTGACGAAATTGGAGTTTTTTAGATGTCTATAAAATCTAAAGAAAATTGGTAAATAAATAAATTTGATATGGTTTTTGATTTCATAATCCAAAACCCAAGTTATAAGGGTTAAAAAAAACGACGAAGCGCTTCGAGAAAAGGTAGGTAACAAATTGAAGTTTAAAGCTTTTTCAAATGACTAGTACCTACTTTTAAAGTAAATAATGAGTCTCATAAACAACGAAAATAACTCAATAAGTGTTGTTGAACTGTCAAAATGAAAGCCGTTCCTATTTGTGTTAATCAATTACCCTGGCCGTTGAATGGTCTTTTAAAATAAGTGTAGAGGCCAATGTTATATAAAAATCTACCGCACAGTAGTATTCACTTATTCAGGTACGTTTGACCTCTATAACACAGGTTTATTTTTTGAAAAATTTAATTCACGATCTTGTTACAATTAACATGGTTAATTATTAATGTAACAAATTGTAAGGAGACAAGAAATGATATTAGATTGGATTACACTTATGAACTTCTTTTGTTTAGCTTTATATTTTCGGCACTTAGGTAGGTCAACATCATGTTAAATAAAGGATGTTTAGTACTAACTAGCTACACATCTGCCGTGGTTATATTCATTTTTTAAGTGGATAAAAGTTGATACAAGCAATGAATAAACATTTAATTTCAATAGATCTGCCAAATGCTGAAGCATGATTGCTTTGACCAGAGACGATTTCGTTGAAGTGTTGATAAAGAAGAGATGACTAATTGCAAAAGGTACTGGGAAAAGTCTCTGAGGTGTATTATTTATTATGTGTATTCTCTAAGTAGGAAATTTGTGTTTCTGTAATTACATAGACAGTCATTATAATGGTGTTTTCTATTCTCAGGATTAGATTTATTTACACTGGCTCAAACCATAGAGTGAGAAGTAAGGAATTGTGAAATGCAAAGTTTAGTTTTTTTGAATAATTTATTAATAAAAAATACACTTAAAGTCAGGTCACAACAATTTACTTGTAGAAATAAATTATTACGATTCGAATCCCTAAACAATATTATAAATAGGTTCACTTAACATGTTTAAACTTATCAAATAAATATTGTGAGATTACTTAACCTAAACTAGCAGTAAACGGTAACCAAAACGAATTACTACTCGAGATTCCATCAAAAATGCTTGAGCCATCCTTTAGTCTAGAAGTTACGGCCGAAACCTTTCGGAGGTGTGGTATTGCTCATTTTTCTGATGACATTTGCGGTCATGAAGCATGTATTAGGCTGGAAGGGCTGTGCTGGGGGTGCGTAGCTTGCATTGGGGTGGTACTGGTTCCTGGGTGGCCCGAAGCAAGGGCTTGGCGAAAAGGTCCTGTAGCCGTTGTTCATGTTGGAAGAGAAGGCTGAATTGCGCTGCATTCTGGAAAAGTAAATTTTATGTTAGCATTATCAAAGTTTTGAAAGGCATTAAGAGGTAAAGAGAACACCGTTATGAGTGCTGAGATTCACCAATATCTTAATAAACTATTTAAGGTAAAACAGTTATTTTACTGTTTTACCTTAGTAGTAGAAACGTCATTTAGGGCCATATCTCACTAGGACACCGGTGGCGATGCAACAATGCGCGTCCGATCGGAAGCTTGGTGAGATACTCAGCGTAAGGCTGTCTATTAATATTCTCTCGACCATGATTGCGCCACCATGGTGTCCCAGAGAAATTTACAACTTAATAGCAAAACTAGTAATATGAAAATACTTACTTGAATGAAAGATTTGACAAAATATTTTTGAAATGAATATAAATTTTCACTTGGAGTCCAAGTCGACTTGTTTGTCTGTCACTAGAATGTGTTATTAAGTTAGACAGCCACTACGTGTATTTATACGGATGCTACATGTTTTATCATAATGTTATCACTACGCATTTATAATCCGATTGGAACATGCCCTGGCCTCCTTTGTGATTGTGGCGATGTCACCTGTAAATTCGGTCAAGTGAAAATACTACTGTGGGGTGTTGTTTTGGTTCCGTATTCCCTAGACCTCTCGTTTCAAATAGGTCCAAGAAATATTTGCCTGAAAAGATAATCTTTATAATATTTTCTATTTATGACGAAAACAGTATTGATATGTCTCTATAATCATAGTCTTTAGGAAAGACGTTAACCACATCAAGTGTTTAACTAAGAGGCAAAATTCTAATGATTAGAGGAGAAATAAATGTCTTGTTTAAGAAATATCTACAGTAAGTTTGTATTCTTA
The DNA here is from genome assembly GCA_947507805.1 of Aporophyla nigra. Taxonomy (NCBI): domain Eukaryota; kingdom Metazoa; phylum Arthropoda; class Insecta; order Lepidoptera; family Noctuidae; genus Aporophyla; species Aporophyla nigra. Next base: position 12,888,860 of record OX382300.1, on the reverse strand, counting down.
AAATAAAAACTGACTCACAAGCAGCGTGTTTTCAGATTTCGATAATTTATGAAACACAATACACATAGGCTTACTTACCAATCGTGTAGGAAAATGCTGTCACTAACCTCGATTTGGTTTTCCCTTCATGCGGATTACATTCGAATTCGCAGAATTCTAATCAAGCTATTTTTAATTTTGATATCAGATAAAGAGATTTATATTCACCTACTTAACGACTTAATTAATTATTTGTTGCTAAAAATAAATGTTTTTCTTAATTGTTTTCGAATTGATAATCATTTTTTTATCATCATCATATTCCTTTATTAATGTTTTGACATCTTTCTTTCCTTAATGTAGCAGTTGCCCAATGGTTATAATTTGCTGTGTTAGCTACCAAATCATACTAATCATTTGTGGCATACATACCAAGGTTAAGGAAATCTCTAATCTACAATACGTGTATTTTGACCATTTTAAATCGAGCCAGAAAAAGAACCAGCCTCAGTGGTCATGCGAAGCATCGACCTACCTCCATGAATTTCTTTGAATAGGCTCGAAACGGCTCAAAGCTTAGGTATTCATTTAAGGTAACGCAGAACAGATGGCCGATGGGAACGAAACGCTGTGGATTGGCGACAGCGTACTGGAAGACGTAGCGTTGGAAAGTATATTGGGTTGGCTAGCTGGCATATAGCAAATGATTTAATTTAATTTGTGTCTCTTAATGTTTTACTATATACCATTGTATAGAATCAAGTTATTCTAATTGGACAGACAGCTGTGCTGCTGGGGAGTTTGTTGGCCACTTGTTCTACACTAGGAAGTGCGCGACGGGTGGGCGTTTTGGGGCGACTGTCTTTTGTAATTTTGACGTTCGAAAAGTGCTGATCCTCAGCCTAATTTGAATAAATGACTTTTGATTTTTATTTTGAAGGCCTCCTACAATAATATACAATAATCGATAACCTGATGAAGGCCGCAGGAATTCGCTGGATGCTAGAAGAACAGAACCGGTTGAAGTGGCGGTGCTAGGGAGAGGCCTATGTCCAGCGGTGGACGTCTTGCGGCTGAAATTCTGATGATGACGGGTTTTTGCGTAGTTTAAGGATCTGTGCAGATGCAGCAAAAGTGATGTTACAGCCCAAAATACTTGAAAGATGATAGGTTGTTAGGCACTTCCTATACCAAATGCTCACAGAACTTCGGTAAATATTCCATGGCAATAACGTCATTTCTTTCGGTGTCTGCAAATAGTCACGTAGCATGCCGACATTGCCTGATAGGTCTGGTACAATGTACAAGTACTACGTCGGCAGTGATAATTGAGAAGTACACGACAATAAATTAATAATGTAATTTATTTATGGTTTATTAGTATTGCTGTGTTTATAATGATGATACTATAAACATTTACGCTCAAAGGCTTTAGTTTTCTGGTAATAAAAATTAAATAATAGTTCGATACTAACGCCACTTTCATGACCAATTAGATCGCTGATAGGGCTCTTCCGGCGGGCTCTTTTATCGATGTTTTTCATTTCAAAATCTGATAAAGTGTCTATACAGGGTGTCCAAGAACCTGGCGTCCAACTGGATTCCCACGATGCCCCAAGTTCTAACAGTACTCAGAAAAATATTTTAAAAAATCCACCCCATGTACTTACAGAATTATACTGATTTAAAAAAAAAGGGGAAATGAGCACCCTGTGACATACTTTTGAATGCTGTGACTGCTAATGCTGATAATTTCGATATTTCTTGGAGGTTTTGTAATCTAGGGTATTGCTGTGTCTAAATAGAATGTAAAAATAAAGTACTTATTGTACCATTTTAAAATAAAATATTATTTTAACTAAAGGTGATATGGAAAACTATTGAATTTCGCAACTTTGACCGACTGTAGTGTAAAAAAAATGTACCAAAATAGTATGGCAAGTGACGTCAAATTTTGACGCGTTTATTCCTCTTTTTAAAAAGGTATAATACTTACACATTAATTTGAAAAAAAAAATTTTTGATAATATTTTTACTCAACAACCCAATTTTTACGATGTCTTACAGAATTCTTAGAAAGAAAAATTTACGACGAATTGAATCTAACCTCTAAAGAATTACTATTGTATGCTCATAAAAATAACAACAGGCCTCTCAAAAAACAGGTTAGACCGTAAGGGACGGTATGTGCATGCATCTCACCATAGTGATTCGTTATTACAACAGGAGGGAGCAAGACAGAAACTATCTTTGCGATTTGCTGGTTCTTCTTTATGGTACCCCATTATTCAGGTAAGAGTGAGGGAGAAAAAGGTTAGAGGTGCGAGTGAGATAGATAGTGACGCTATCTGGGATCGTGCTATTTAGGATAACAGTACGGTCAGTACGCGTCACTGCCTCCTGCCGTTACTACGCACCTCTCTCTTATTGTTACCATTGATCACGTACTACGATTTAAAGCTTTGTTTATTGGACTCGATTACTCTTTGTGCTCTGGACTTTGAAACGAACTCTTTACGACGACCTTTGCCTGTGTTTGGACAGTTTGTGTTTTGTGTGTGCTACCATGGCGACCTACACTCCGCAAGAATACGCAAATATGCACTCCATTTATGGAGAATGTAGAGGTAATGGACGAGCTGCAGCGAGACTTTACAGAGAAAGGTATCCGAGGGCTACGCGATATCCCGACCATCGAGTTTTCATTAATGTGCACAGATCACTATGTGACGGGCGGTTCCCCAATCAAGTAGCTGGTGAAGGACGACCCGTAAATGACTTCATACGCGATGAAGTTTTAGAGGCGGTGTCGGCAAATCCAAGCATCTCTGTGCGAGGAATAGAAGCTGATACGGGGATACCGAAGAGCACAGCACACAGTATTCTCCAAAAAGAAGAATATCTTCCGTACCACGTACAGCGAGTGCAAAGTCTTTTACCTCGAGACTATCCGAGCCGAGTCGCGTTTTGTGAAACAATCCTGCAAAAACATCGAGAAGACGAAAACTTTATCGACAAAATTTTGTGGTCAGATGAATCAACATTTAAGAAGGATGGCTACATGAACCTACACAACTTGCACGAGTGGCATGTGGAAAATCCGCACTTGATGCGAGAAGATAGATCCCAGTACCGGTTCAAAGTGAACATGTGGACCGGTATTCTCTGTGGGAATATTATTGGTCCATTTGAGATGCCCGAGAATTTGACTGGCGAATCATATTTAAATTTTCTTCAAAATGATTTGCCAAACTTACTAGAAGAGACCCCACCAGATATGTGGTTCCAACACGACGGCTGTCCAGCACATTTTCGCGTATCCGTTAGAGAGTTTTTGGACGAGCAATACCCGAACAGGTGGATTGGGCGATCAGGAACAATCCCGTGGCCAGCCCGCTCACCTGACTTAAATCCGCTGGATTTTTTTTTCTGGGGAACTATGAAGGAGCTCGTTTATGCGAAGCCCATTAATGACATCGCTGACCTTCGTGAGAAGATAACACAAGCAGTGCAGGTGATACGTCAAAAAAGTTACTCGCGAAACATAAAGCGGTCCTTTTTAAGGAGAGTGAGAGCTTGTATTGCCGCGGGTGGTCAACATTTTGAACATTTATTGTAATAAAATATCTTTAAACTAACATTCTTTGCTTTTATTCTACTGGGAACCCATCTACCTGTGTGTATTTCCTTCTTGCTCACTCTTGGAACCGAAGTAAATAATAGTAGTAACATAACAGTTTCTAAGATAAGAAAGGGTCCGACAGTTACCGTTAGTAGGTAGGCACTTCGTAAAAATTGGGTTGTTGAGTAAAAATATTATCAAAATTTTTTTTTCAAATTAATGTGTAAGTATTATACCTTTTTAAAAAGAGGAATAAACGCGTCAAAATTTGAGGTCACTTGCCATACTATTTTGGTACATTTTTTTTACACTACAGTCGGTCAAAGTTGCGAAATTCAATAGTTTTCCATATCACCTTTAGTTAAAATAATATTTTATTTTAAAATGGTACAATAAGTACATTATTTTTACATTCTATTTAGACACAGCAATACCCTAGATTACAAAACCTCCAAGAAATATCGAAATTATCAGCATTAGCAGTCACAGCATTCAAAAGTATGTCACAGGGTGCTCATTTCCCCTTTTTTTTTGAAATCAGTATAATTCTGTAAGTACATGGGGTGGATTTTTTAAAATATTTTTCTGAGTACTGTTAGAACTTGGGGCATCGTGGGAATCCAGTTGGACGCCAGGTTCTTGGACACCCTGTATAAAGCTTTGTATTGCGTCAATCGAATTCTTTATTGATTCTATAAATAAAATCATATACTGTTCTCTACCTATTTATAAAAATATCACGCTCTTGTCACGCTACTGACTTTCAGAGCATAGTGATTACACTAGGCTTATAATCTGAATGCACGGGGCGCGGTCTGTACAAAGATTAAACATAACCTTTATCAGGACAAACATTATCACGAGACAATTTAGAAACAGTATTTTTCATTGAATTCGACTCGGCTGGGCAGCGTTCGAGAAGCTACGCAATTTCATATCGACCCACATACCGTAGTGTCTCAAGACGAAAGTTTTTGACCAGTAATGACCTATGGTACTGAAACGTGGTTTATCACATTGGGCCTTATTAGAAGGCTGAAAGTCGCCCAAAGGGCGATGGAGAGGGCTACTATGCTTGGAGTTTCCCTACGCAACCGAATCAGAAATTAAGAGGTCCATAGGAGAACCAAAGTAACCGACATAGCCCGAAGAATAGATAAACTGAAGTGGCAGTGGGCAGAGCACATTGCTCGCAACAGATAGTCTTAGATAATGAGGTGCTTGAAACTGTAGACTCGGCAGTTTTTCTAGGCATAACAGTAGACGCGAAACTACAGTGGGGCCCACATATTTCAAGCCTAGCCGGGAGGCTCAGTTCGGCTGCCTACGCCGTCAGGAAAGTTAGACAATACACGGACGTTGATACAGCTCGATTAGTCTATTTTCGTTATTTTCATAGCGTTATGTCCTACGGCATTCTGCTGTGGGGCAAAGCCGCGGACATTCAAAATATTTTTGTTCTTCAAAAACGAGCTGTTCGAGCTATATACCAACTAGGTACTAGAGTTTCTCTGAGAGAGTTGTTTAAAGATATTGGTATTCTTACGGTGGCATCACAATTCATCTTCGCCAACATCTTATATATTAAGCAAAATATACATCTGTACACTAAGAACAGTGATATTCATAATATTAATACTAGAAATAAGGACAAGCTACGTGCTCCCTTTCACCGGCTTCATAAGGTTCATAATTCATTTGTTGGTCTTGGTATTACCTTTTTCAACAAGCTTCCCTCTGCTTTCATAGATTTGCAGTTTAATGAGTTTAAAGCTAAAGTAAAATCCAACCTTTGTTCAAAGGCATACTATTCTATCAACGACTTCTTAAACGATAAGAATAGTTGGTCGCTGTAATTAACTCAATGTTTATGTTCTTTCAACCAGAATCAGAATTAGCTTTCCTCATCGTTGTGTATGTAAGCGGGCACGCCCTTTATACCCGGAGGCTCTTATTTAGGTTTTAAGTTCTATTTACGATTTTATTATTTCAGCTTGAGTTTAGTTTTTTAATGTTTTGTTCGTATATTGGCGTGTGCTAGCTGACATATGACGCATAATTTGATGTATGTTTTGTTTTGTTTTATACTATTAATTACTTACATAATACTGTATAGAATCAAGTTCTTCTAACTTAACAGACAGCTGTGCTGCTGGGGAGTTTGTTCCGCCACTTCTTCTTCCCAGCTAAAGCACTAGGAAGTGTCGAAGGGTGGGCGTTTTTGGGGGACTGTCTCATGTAACTTTGACGTTCAAAAAGTGCTGACTCTCAGCCTAGTTTGAATAAATGACTTTTTGATTTTGATTTTGAGATGGCTGATGGAGCCGAAAGGTTCTGGAGTGGCGACCGTGTACCGGAAAACGTAGAGTTGGAAAGCCGCCCACAATGTGGAGCGATGACTTTATGAAGGCCGCAGGAATCCGTTGGATTCGGGAAGCACAAAACCGGTCAAAGTAGCGGAGCTTAGGGGAGGCGTATGTCCAGCAGTGGACCTCTTTCAGCTGAACTGATGATGATGATTTTTAAATTAAAAGTCTATTGCTAGGTAACATCTTGCGTCCTTATATGGAACAATCATCGCCCCTGATAATAGTTCACCATCATTCTGGCAGAAGCTGTTCCGCCTGGAGGGAATCTGCAGCGGCCTTTCGTGCCCATTATGTAGGATACCTGCACCTTATAGGATTTAAATGAGGCCCATGGTAGGTGTCTAGGCAACACACAATTCTGAGTCGAATTTATTCATAAAGAAGGGTATATCTTAGTGGAAAAAGTCTGTCTTCTTTTTTTCTTGTCCATTGACTAACTACTGGAAAGTCTTTTAAAATTGGCTGCATAAAATTAGTTTTCAAGTCTTTTATTTATTTATTTATATAAGGTACTCCAACGACTTCTTCACTAATAACATGTTACTTATTACTAACTTATATCTATTAGTATGGTGAATTTGTCACTTAAAGAAGTACACAGCTTACACATAAATAAAAAATACATAAAAAAATTTAAAACTATTTGAAATTCGGAATAAACTATTTTTGTTACAGTGAAATATACATAACAGCTACTTAACCACAGGAAGACAGTATAAAAAAAACAACATCAGATTTACTTAAATAATAGATACTAGCTTAGTCTTCATATGTTATCAGCTGTTTATTATATTGCCGAACATTGATCGTATTTTTCCTTTCCGTTTAGTTACTAAACCACATGATAATATTTACTAGACTGTTGTCATGAATACTTATTTCAAAATATTGTTCAGTAGTTTTCAGTGATTTCACTTTATCCGAATATTTACGTTGTTTTTCCTTGTTTCGTGTCATGATTGTTTTGCTATCCGGAACTCAAATATGTTTACTAATCCGTGAATTTATTTATCTGTTAGCTATTGGCTGGCTTTCGTGATTCATTCGAACTTACGTTGATTAAAATACCTTTGTACTCGTCGTAAAAGTGTACGTGATATGAGATAATATTATGTAATTAAATCGAAAATTCGGAATTGACACGATATTTACACGAATCGTCATCCCTATCATAATTATACCGCATTACGCCACAAACTATTTCCATTAGGTAGAATTGATATTTTCATTTTAAGTTCCGACTTAATATCATTCACATTTGTTTTTTAAAGAAACCGCTAGATATTTTCTAATGAAATTTAATGTGATAAATGTATTGTTTGTGTCTATTAATTACATTAAATTTACTAGAAAGCATCCATCGGCCTCTTACTAAACTTCAATTATATCCGCACAGTAATGGTTAACGACCTTGGCTAAGTGGTCAAGGTCGAAGTAGAATCACCAATGGATTAAGTAATCCATTGGTGATTCTACTTCTAAAATAAATCATTTTTGTACCTGATCCTCCTTACTTAAACTCAGACAGATGCCAAAGAAACACACAAGTTTGCCCTTAGAGCCAGCGAGCTGCAAAATATGAATGAGCGCGAATTCTCGACAATTTGAAATCTAAAGAGGTTTTTGACCAAAAGTACCTACCTACTTGTACTATTATTTATTTTGTGCCGAAAATTTCATCCAGGGCTTCCATGGTTTTAAAATAAATAGTAATTAATGAGAACCTCCTAAGATGAATGAGTTCCTGCAGTTCCAGAAGTTCCTGAAGTTCAGAAGTTCCTGTTTTATGATTAATTTTTATAATCGTAAAGCACGGTACCTACCTGCTAAAATGCTTCTTGAAAACATACCTACGCGTTAATTAATCATTAGATATGTTTTTCTTCGCACTAGAATATAAATAGTACCTTACTTGTGAAATGAGATTTCATGATAAGAATACTGAGTAAAGGATCGGTTTGTTTCGTAAACAACTACACAAAGACTTGAGTCAGACCCATTTTACGCCTCATAAAATTGCTACTCATTAATTTATAGCATTATCATAATCTTAATCAGCCTATATCGTTCCCAATGCTGGGACACAGGCCTCCTCTATGGGAAAGGGAACGGACCGTAATCTATCTCGCGAACCCAGTGCGAATGTCACGTCTTCGATTTTTATTACACGCTTTATATTAGCTTCACTTGTATGTTTGTATATTTGTATGTTTGTATGTTTGTATATTTGTATGTTTGTTTGTTTGTTTGTAACCGACTCCTTATAGCGCTATTTTGACCCACTTTAAACAACCAGATTTCATTCAAACTTTGCACACCTGTCAAGGACCGACGACAATGCAATAATTTCATAAATTTGTGCCATTATCCTTGCAAGGGTTACCAGGACAGCAAAAAAACTGTCTTCGAAAACTACGCTGACATACGCCACAAACTAATTTGTGTCATTATCGTTGCCAGAGTTACCAGGACAGCAAAAAAACTGTCTTCGAAAACTACGCTGACATATGTCACAAACTACGCTGACATACGTCTCAAAATTCGAAACACCCTAAAAAATAGAAAATAAATAATAATTAAAAAAAAAACTAAAAAACACGCTTCCATTGAAAACCAAACTAAAAAGTACAAAATAATGGAAAAAAAGCGTGGGGCAATAAAAAAATACCTTAAAAGGAACCCCATGCTTTTTTTCCATTATTTTGTACTTTTTAGTTTGGTTTTCAATGGAAGCGTGTTTTTAGTTTTTTTTTTAAACTATTATTTTTTGGTTCTAGAACATTGCTCACGATATTTTCCTTCACCTAACATGCATGAGTATAACATTCCTCTTACGTTAAATTTCGAGTTTCATTATTAAAATGAAGAAACTTTTATGAAGGTAGACAATTTAGTAGACGTACCTACACCTACACCTAGTAAAATAGTACAAAATGAAAAATGTCAATGTCCTACCATTTAAGATATATGTAGATATGACATACTGTGATATGTTACTCACAAGAAAATACAAATTAATCTTATCATAAAATAATCAATATCCTGAAGTGGGGAGTACCATAATCTGAATTAGACATCAGAACATAATTACCTGTTTACGCTCAAACATTTTAGATTACATCAATTTAAGTGTAAATAAAACTTTGTTATGCCAGAGACACACCAAGCTGTCAAATTGCAAATCATACCAAGGGGTATCGTGTTACCCAGTAACTGGGTTGTGGAGTGCAGTATGGCAGAGGCAAACCAATCCAGCTACTCCAGTCAAGGTACAAATTTTACCAAAGGGTTCGTTATACCCAGTGACTGGGTTGTGGAGTGCAGGCAGACTGTCGGTCCATGTAAAATACAAATTAAAAGTCAATCCCATTCGAGAGAAGTCGAGACAGATGATGAAGAAATAACACTAACAATAACTAAACCTAACATTTCACAGGCGACAAGTACGCGCAGGGACTCTTTTTGCAGTGAACCCTTGCCGAACTAATTCTGGTGAGCGCTCACCTATCCGCCGTATGGTGGACACATATAACAGTACTTTTGAAAATGTTGACATCTTCAATTGTCCAATGAGTACTTTCAAAAGCCTCACCCGCTCCTCTTTATTAAAAAAACCCATGTGTATTCCTGATAACTATCGAATTCAATATGGCCACAGGCCATACTTTGTATTGTGCAATCTTTGTCTTTTTAATTTTATTGATGCTCATTACAAAATTTACAACTTCATGTACTGCTACTACAGCGCCTAGCGATTACACTATTTTTCCTTTTTTTCTAAACCACTATGTCTACCTGTGGACAGCGTCGTGGGTTACATCGTTACTAAAATTATTTTTGTTAAATAAGTTGTAAGTTCTTATAATGTAACTGTTTGCTGTTCCTTTCAATAAAAATAAAATAAAATAAACAATCTACCTTAGTATGTCTCATTAATGGGGGCTTCTCGAAACACAATGTTTTATAAGGTATCTTGTATGGGCCTTATTAGAAGGCTAAAAGTCACCCAAAGGGTGATGGAGAGAGGTATGCTTGGAGTTTTCCTACGATCGAATCAGAAATGAGGAGATCCGTAGGAGAACCAGTGTAACCAACATAGCCCGAAGAATTGCTAAACTGAAGTGGCAGTGGGCAGAATATATTGCTCGCAGAACAGATGGCCGATGGGGCCGAAAGGTTCTGGAGTGGCGACCGCGTACCGGAAGACGTAGAGTTAGAAGGCTTCCAACAAGGTGGTCCGATGACCTTGTGAAGGCCGTAGGAATCCGCTGGATGCAGGAAGCACAAAACCGGTCGAAGTGGCGGAGCTTGGGGGAGACCTATGTCCAGCAGTGGACGTCTTTCGGCTGAAATGATGATAATATGGTGTTTTCTCCTCTCATTTTCCATTTATATTTTCTATTGATCAAAGTTAAGACATAGACTCTATACCGGGTGACATTTTATAACGTCTTGAAAAAAAATGGGTGTAATAGGTGAACGGAGTAGAAGCCTTTGGCATAGAATCTTTTATTATTCTTATTTTTGAATAACATGTAATGAAATTGATCTAGCAATAAATACTACACATTTAAAGTAACATTTTCATACTAGAACAACAAAAAAAGAAATTTGGAAAAAAAAGAAGAAATAAAACAATTAAAATCTATCGAAACTCAAATCATACGCACTCTACTCAATACGCGGTACCTATGTATCAATGATTTCGTAGTGCGGCCTTAGCCTTTGAAGCCGGCCGATAGGCTGCTCCATTGATCTTTCGCAGGCGCACGAACCGCACACGCATCCCCTTGCGCCCGCGTCCCGCGCTCCTTTAGTTACCTGTGATGAATCTGAAGGCCTTCCTGCCTTCTATTCTAGTTACACAACACACCATATGAAGGTCGAGACGGTAAAAAATGTCATTCGGTATATTTTTTCTTTCACTTCATTGCTGCAGGTAACCCATTTGTCATATATAATCTCTTTGAAAGGTCTGATTCTGTTTTTGAGGGACTAGGTACTCTGATAATGATCTGAGCCATTATGTGAAATACTTAGAATAAGCAATAATTTTTGTGTAGTCAAGTAATGCAGCAAGTAACTCATGATTTACTCAATTCATAAATACAAATTAGATTTCACATTATCTTCGGATTAAACATGGGATTTTTTTAAGCTGCGTGGTCCTCAATACCTATTTTATTAATATAAATTTTCCTTATTTGTTATTTACACGGCGATAAGGCATTTGTTAATTTGTTTATCGAAGGAAACTTTTCTATAATCGAAGCACGGCTTAGGCAATATTTTGTTTTAAAACTAAAAATACTAAATGAACAGGTTGAGTTGATCACAGGTATCCCCTGCCAAAGAGCTGAAGTTTCTTGTTTGCATCATTTGTTTAAATACGTCTGGGCCTAGGCAAGTGGCAATAGTTGTCAAAGCCGAGAAGGCGCCGATTGCGGCTGATAATGACGAAGGTTTCAGGACGGTTCAGAGGAGGAAGTTCTGATCGCAAACTAACAAGAACCGCTGCGGCCAAGCTCCTACGGGGCCCGAAGTAAGCCTGTACTCCTCCACTAAGGCGGAGGACATCATAGAGTACGGACGTTAAAAGACAAGGTACACACCGAGGTTGTAGTTAATGGAGTCGTACCGCAATGTCAACTCTAAGTGTTCGTGGTGTGCGTGCTGAATTTTTATCTGCTTCTCGTCATGGAAGAAGACTTTTTGGCCGCAGGAAGTGATGTTCTGTCACCTCCACGGACAAATAACGTAGGATAGCATCAAGTTAAGCTACTGCTACTAAATTAGTCTTATTTATTAACACAAGTTCTGTTTATGATTAATGTATGTATATTTAGGTTAAGGTGTGGCTTGTGTCGCCTGAAATAATTGGATTATTATTTTTAAAGCGTTTCGTATTTCTACGAGTTAAAAAAAAACTCCTGCTCTTTGAACTCCAATTCTTATGAAGTTTATAAAAAAATCTAAATTTAATTTAACGAATGTGAGATTTGGAAATTTTCGATAGAACCCAACTAAATTCCAGTCCCATTTCTCTCCCAAAATCATACAAAAATAACAATAATTTAAAAAAAATACTAGTGTGTATAATACGTAAGTATCCTATTTTGTATATTAAAATACATGTTTTCAGTAACCCTTGTTTTCGTCCTTGCAGATAGTAACATAAAACTACCAGAAAGTACAAAGTTCGACGGCCCGCCACTTTGCGCCGCTAACTCATCGTGATCTTGCCAGAAAACTAGTCAGTGGCTCAAATCCCAAGAAAATAAAGCAAATTTAAACAGGATTGGCATTGGCTTTTCAGTAACTTAGTCAATCCAATACATTTTTGGCTTTTATCACCGTTGTCGCGGATACTATGCTACTTTGTCAAAGTATGGTGTACATAACTAGAACAAATCAAGAAAAAGCCGCAGTTAACTAGTAATAACTCAGAAGTATCATCAGCTTGGATTTAAGCAATTGACGAGAAATTGAAGATTTTGGTCGACTTTGCATTGAGAAAACAAAAGATCTTTTTATTCTGTTTATTATGGCAACTGCATCAGGTTAATTGAATTTATAAACTACCTAATAACGATTTTTAAGACGTTGCCACATAAAAGCTACTCAAAATCTGAATTGAATTTCTGACTGAGGTGTTAGGATAGATTTATGCGAAGACGATTGAATGGCTCTTCTTACTAAACTCACACACATTCATCCTGCCTAAATCCTTCTCAAAATACGTAGGTACTAACTTCATGGCTTTTCTATGTGTCCCAGATGAATTCTTTAGTATGATTGACAGGCCTGTTGGTCTAGTGGTTAGTGACCCTGACTGCTATGCCGGAGGTCGTTGGTTCGATTCCCACCCAGGACAAATGTTTGTGTGATGAGCACGATCATTTGTTCTGTGTCTGGGTGTAATTTATCTATAATATGTATGTATTTAGAAATATATAAGTATGTTTATCAGTTGTCTAGTACCCATAACACAAGCTCTGCTTAGCTTGGGACTAGATGGCGTTGTGTGATAGTTGTGGAATATTATTATTATTATTTACTACTATTATTTAGTCCTGTTATTTCTCTTTGAGTTGGAAATATGCTCCTCTTCACTAACTTATACTCATTTCAGTTTATCAGATTATTTTGCTATTTAACCCGGCCACTGATTAAGGTACTAAATGAAGCCACTGTCCTCTTACCTACATCGACATTAATACAATCAATCAATCTAACTATCTGCATGATAGCGTCGGCGACTTTCTCTAGATATCCATGTCCTTGATAAGTCACTGAATCAATAACAATAAAAATGTAGGGCAGATAGTGCAATTTGGACATTAAAGGTCGGTTGCCCTATGCAAGTAGCAGTCCTGGCTCCCTACCTGTCAAGGCCGTCATATCACAGAAGTCTATCATTCTTTTAATCAATAATAGAGCTGATGACCAGGTTATGGATATGCCATCAGCAAAGTCCGCGAGTTTCCACGGGTGTTTTTGCGGGTGTATGTCTGTTTAGTGTACCTTCTACTAAGCAGGATAGGATCTAAAGTCTTTTGTGTGGTACATATATGCTGAAGTTGATTGATTTACTTACTTACTTTAGTTGATGTAGTTTAGTTGATTAAGAACTCTATGAAGACAACACTAGATTATATCTACTTAGATTTTCTTCTATCACAGCGTCATTATTCAATTCAATTATTTCTGTATACTTTAGAGTAACAGCCATTGCAGCTGTAATATACATAAGTGTAAATTGTACATAAGTTAACTGTGTTGGTACACATAAGAGTCAAACAGTTAATCTCAACAAAAAACAAAACCTGTAGATTACCGGTAGGCACGATAATTTGAATGCAGTCTTGATTCAGGCCTGCGCATAGCCTTCAAAGATCCATCTATCATATAACCAAGTAATGATCTAATTTATACATATAATAAAAATTAGATGGCGCTGTTCTAAATAAAATTTCAGTAATACTTTGTTCTCTTAATTTGTGCCTCTTGAAAGACTAGATGGCGCTGTAATACGTGTTTTCAGTTTTTAAAGCTATTATATGGGTACACAATGATTAAAATGAAGTGATCTTCCTTAGCCTCATCTTCTTTGATTGGTAAATACACCAAACATAATCAACTAATTTTAATCTTTAGAGAAATAGCTATGTAGTATATATTTAATGGGGAGGATTTCTTGGGGGAGGCCTATGTCCAGCAGTGGACGTCTTTCGGCTGAAATGATGATGATGATGATGATATATTTAATTGGCTCATTGATTTACCTTCTTACCTTACGTTCTCTTATCAAGCGACATCTTAAGGAGTTTTATTAAATGTTTTTATCTTGTTTACAGATTAATAGCTTTTGGTAAACTAGGTCAATTTTACCCCAAGATTCAAACTATGACTGTATTTCTAATCCTATTTGAGAGATTACAAATACACTTTAAAATATTTTTTAATTCATCTCCAACTTAAAAATGCTGGATTTAAACTTTCATCCTCTATATCACCCTCTTTAGGATTATATTGGAGACGGTAAGTATCTAATGTCCTTCCCCAGGATGCCATCAATCTATCCTAATATTGTAAAGCTAAAGAATTTGTTTGTTTGTTTGTTTGATTGAACGCGCTAATCTCAGGAACTATTGGTTCGAATTGAAAAAATCTTTTTGTGTTGGGTAGCCTATTTATCGAGAAAGGTTATAGACTATATAACATCACGCTACAACCAAGAGAAGCGGAGCAGTAATGAAAAATGTTGCAAAAACGGGAAAATCGCACGGGTAGGCGATTCGACGCGACGGGAAGGGTCGGGGAAACAAGAAATTTAACGCGGACGAAGTCGCAGGCAGAAGCTAGTCTCCTAATAAACTTAATTGAAATCTGTTCAGCGGCTTAGGCGTGAAAAGGTAGCATACAGAAGGATTTGCTTTCGAATTTTTAATTGTGCGTCTAAGCCACCGCGGGACCCACTCACACCCACTTTCATCATGGTCGTTCCAGTCATATTTGAGGAGATTAATAACATACACACATACAGAATAATTATAACTATAAAGTAATCAAAGTGAGTATGCGTCAGGATTGTATATGTACACATACCATACTTGGAAATTTCCGATATCAAGTAAGATATACGGAGTGACATCTACAATGAAAGTCCTAAAATTAATTGATTTAGCGCAGGGCAATTAAATACGCGAACATAAATAATATTATTGATATTGCTGTCTGTCTTTTAATCTTTGTTACCTGCTATCTTGGCATTATCTTTGTTGTTTCATCTGCAGGTGTTGTCAAAGATTGTACTGGTACACGATTTTGATTAAGACTATCAGTAATGTGGACTATCGGTAAATATCTTCAGCATCAGTCTCTTGCAGATCAATCATCTGGTTTTTTATGTCCGGTAATCGATTCTTAGGTTCGCCTGCACTAATGCCGTCAACACTAATTATATTTTAAACATCAGTCTGTCTCTTTCATCTTCAGATGATTGACAGAAACAGAGCAACGTTTTGATACGTTTAGGAGTAAATACATATGTTAAGCTATTTGTCGTGCAAGGAGCTCCAGTCTAGTATAGCAAAAAAACGTTTATATGTAGCTGTTCAATGCCCTTAATCATGTCGAATGCCATAATTCCTTTAATCTCATAATAAAAATGCTTAAAAACTCTTAAAACTGCATATATAACCATCTAGAAGAGATAAATATAACCAAGATATATTTGCACATGTTACAATGCAGTATTGATATGTGAAGATCATAAGACAGTGTCGAATTCGCAAACTTTACAAAACTCCAAAGAAAATGTTTGATACGTGGTTGTACAACTGTTTATTTTAGACTTATCTATTTAATTTAACAATAACTTATACTAGCTTTATGGGATAATATACAGGCGGAGATTCAGACGGGTCATCATTATTGGAAGGAGGGGTCAAATCGTTGTGGCGGCGTGGTGTTACTGATCTTGCGGATGGTTGCAGCGGGCATGAAGCAGCCAGCGTTGGGTTGGAAGTTCTGCTGGGGATACTGTGGGCCTCCCATAGGCTGGCCGTACTGTGGGCCTCCCATGGGCTGGCCGTACCCAGGAGCGTAGACTGGGCCTCCTGGGTTGTTGAACCTGTTCGGACCTCCTGGTGCACCTGGGTGCATCGGCATACCGTTGTTCATGCCGGGGCCTCCGGGGCCGGGGTAGCCTTGATTAAATCCTGGACCTGGTTGTTGCATTCTGGAAACAACGTCAGTTAAATTAATTATCGTTGTGATAACTTTTTTTGGCCACGTTGGAAAAAACTCTATATTCTTGGGACACTATTGAAACACTTAAACATTATCTATTATGCCTCAGAAATGCACTGGTTAACAAAACTTCTTGGTAAATTTACGAAAAACTAATATTTTTTAAGTAAATACTTACATGATATTATTTCCAACACTTAAACAAAAATTCACTTGCTGTAATATCGACTGATTTCTACAATCTGCTCTTGAGATTGGGAAGCGGCATCTATTTATACGTTCTTTGTTATCGGATTATTCGTCAAAGTTATGCTATCGCCTGAAATCACGACAGTTGCTCTTTGTTTTTGTATATCGTATATCGGCCCCATCTCGTGCATTTTGTCAAAATAATACCTCGTTTTCAAAATTTGATGGTCATCGCTATCGTTCAGATGGTTTTTTGAAACTTTGTCTACTTTCAAACTGATTGCATTGCTTGTAGCTTGCAACAACCAGTTCTAGAGAACCTGCTGTAGCATTGCGTGTGACTTTGTTCTTATCATTTTTATCGATATTGTATCATTCATAATAATAACTCTTCCTAAGCCTGCATTGTAAATGGCTGATGTGTGCAAGCACTATAATAGTCCGTAAATGATGCCTTGTAAAATTACATTATTTTATCACCATAATAATCTTTTTGATTTATATATAATGTGCATTTCAAAAGGCAAAACCAGTGCCAACTGGTTTGTCAAATAGCTAGAAATGAACGCATGGTTAAAGAACCTCCAACAATAACATTTATCCTATACTAATTTTATTACTTTTTCCGTACATTACTTTCGTTTCTTGGAAGAGGTGATAAGTTACTCTTACCAACAGCTAAGTATTAAGATAGCGATAAAACAGAAAACAAAGTTGAAAATCATTATAATATGCAGATAACCACCGAAATTGAAATTACTATTATGTTTATGTAATATGTATTGCTATAATTGCCGTGGACTAGCTTTTATGGAGCCTGGACATAGCACAGTTTTTTTCAAATGCTTGTAAAATTTACTAATTCGAAAATTCAAATTATGAATATAGTACCGAAGGACCGGAGTCTCGACAACGATAATACAATCAATCGAACACCTAACTGAATTAAGATTATCATAATGATAGAGCCGTCTATTAAGATTTCATGTTGACGATAACAGTGATTCATTAGGTAGTTGAATTAAGATAATATTTAAAAAAATGTAGCATAGTGGTGTAATAGGCGCAATGGTATTTCGCAAGGGTCGTGTGTCGATTGTTTAGTGATAAAATTGACTGATAAAGCTATCCCGAATCATTGGTGCAATGTTGTAAGCTAGTCAGGAGCATAATATTTTAAAGTATGAATATATCAACCGTTTCTGTGTTTCCCACATCTAGCGGATTCGAGCGGTTGAAGTGATGGAGCTTGGGAGGCCTATGTCCAACAGTGAATGTATTTCAGCTGAAATGATTGATAATGATGATTAGGGCATGTCATCCAGCTCAGTAGACTCAGCTTTGAGAAAGAAGCCGACTGAAGGATCCAGTTGGATTGGTCAGTGTTTGGGAACTTTCGTTAAGTCTTCTCGTCGCCTGTCCCGCAATGTCTGAAAACTAAGTTCTGCAACCAATCCGCCCTGCCCGTAGTGACAAACGGTGCAGAAACGTGGACACTGAAAATTGGACTTTTCTGCAAATTCTGGGTCGCTCAGCGCGCTACGGAGCGACTATGCTCGAAGTTTCATAAATAAAATGATCCGGAAAAGATCCGGAGTTACCGACGTAGCTCGCAGTTTAAGCAAGCTAAAGTGGCAGTAGGCTGGCCATGTCTGTCGAAGGACCGATGGCCGATGGAGCAGACGAGTCCTGGAGTGGAGACCGCGTATCGGCTAGCGAAGCGTGGGATGCCCTCCAGCTAGATGGACGCATTTATTTATTTATTTATTTACACAATTCTTACCTACACTACCATTATAGATCAGCGATCCAATGCAATAGAGTGGCCTTACATGCTAAATCCTTAAAATAAGTACATCCTATAAAATCACGTACTACATATACCTATCTTAAATCTTAACCTACATCTAAAAACATATAATAAATAACGTAACTCTTGCGAATTCACTCAAGTTGCACCACAATACATCAACCCTCTCGTGAACCTCGTTCACCACGCGGATGGCTTTAGTAAGACGAGTTCTCGCCAGTAGGTTGGTTCTGG
Source organism: Aporophyla nigra (assembly GCA_947507805.1). Taxonomy (NCBI): domain Eukaryota; kingdom Metazoa; phylum Arthropoda; class Insecta; order Lepidoptera; family Noctuidae; genus Aporophyla; species Aporophyla nigra. The sequence goes on along the minus strand of OX382300.1, from coordinate 12,870,403 downwards.
CAGCAGGCACAGCAAGCAGGGCTATGTAAATAAAGTGGCTGGGACATACTGGACGTGGAAGGCAGAGGACAGGGTGTTGTGGCGCAGCATGGTAGAGGCCTATGACCATCAGTGGACTACGATAGACTGAGTTGATTGAAATGAATAAATTTAATTTATCTTCACAAACAAAAATGTTATTACTTTAAAGAAGCTTGAAAACTATGTGACATGAGTTTGTAAGTGCTTACACAGAATCCATACCTGAATAACTGATCACGAGAGTTCTACCACACAATAAGTTAACATAAGTAAATATTTGGTAAACGTGAATGGATTGGGCATAACATAAAAATCAACGATACATCGTATCATCATACATATGAAAACAACAACAAAAAGAGAAGTAAGTGGAAAATTTAGCGGGACGGACTATTTTAGAGATAGTAAATCCTCAGTTGCTTTATTATCTATGCCAAGAGCTGTTCAACTAGAGCACTCTTACCAACTTTATGGTAGTAGTAAGGAGATATCAGATAGATGGTGGTGTTAGAATTTATTTTAACACTACCATCTCTTTCATATAATGGGAACCTATGCATAAAATCTTTGAGAAAAGCTTGTTTTAAACCTTTATAAATATTGCAGAGAAGTATATAAGTACTTAAAAGTACAGTGTTTTTCCGAGATAGAGAGATCAAATATTACGGAGGAGCGCTTCTTGATTTCAATACAAAATATACATACAACAACAAGTTGCCTCACTGACTAAACTTTGTAGGATACAAGTTTGGTACGGTCACCCTAGGCTCTTTCCAATGTCAAATCTAGCAGCCCTGCCCCCTCCCCATGTTATCCTACTAATATTATAAACGCGAAAGTTTGGGAGGATGGATGTATGTGTATGTTTGTTACCCTTTCACGAAAAAACTACTAAACGGATTTAGATGAAATTTGGCACACAGATAGTTTATAACCTGGATTAACATATAGGGTACTTTTTATCCCGGTAGTACGTTCCCGCGGGATATTTTCCGACCTACACGCGGGCGAAGCCGCTGGCAAAAGCTAGTTATGTAATATTTCAGAAGAGACACATATAGTATGGTGATGACCTCTACGTCACGAATTCTCATTCGTCGTTAAAAGTTTAAATCGTTATCTATTATCATTTCTACGTACTTAATCACAGTGTAGCTAGGGGCCGGCCAGGCAGGCGGTTGCGCACTTGTAACTTTTAGGGGAGCGCACTTTGTAGGCCCTGCTTTGGGCCAAAATTGAACCTTAGTTATCTCGACGATTACGGTAAGGACTCTCCCATGTTTTCAAGCTTGTTCAGTAGGCTGGGTACAGAAAGCGTTTAGTAACATATCGTTTATTTATAAGTCACCCCAACGATATGGACATACAAATTTTAAAAATTAGTTCTCAGGACCCATTATATCCACAGGGGAGACTGCGTGGCGGCAAACGTAGCCTTAGAGGAACCTAGCAAGAGAGGCTGGGACAGACTGGATGCGGAAGACGAAGGATCGGGTGTGGTGGAGCAGCATGAGATGTGCATATCGTCGTTGCAAATTCAAAATCTCCTATGTGTAAAAAGTAACTTTTCGAGAAAAACGAAAAAAACTGTTTCCTGAAAAAGAAACTGAGGAAACATTCTTATTTTTTTTTTAAATGTAAAGTGTAAAGGACTTATAATGTATTGAGATAGAATTTGTCGTATATCAATGTGTCGTTCAGCGTATATTTATATAAATTTAATTATTTTTCTGCACATAGGAGATTTAAGTTGCAACTTTTTGTCACATAAGTGGTTTTACAGTTTATTACATCAGGCACATAGGAGTTTTCGATGGTCAATAAACATGAGATTTTATTAAATTAGCGAATATTTTAACGATACATTAAGATATTCACATATGAGTTTTTGCAATAGGTAGGTATACAAAATCGCTTGTAAAATATATGCATAGCTCGTATTTGCGAAAATTGTTACATAGGAGATTTTAAATTTGCAACGACGATATGCCCAGCAGTGGACGTTAGGCTGAGGTGATAAATGATGAACGGATATGCACATTTAGAGATAAGTACACTATGTATTGTATTGTACCCTTGCTTAAGGTACTAAGACAATGCCTAAATGAAAGGAATGCAGGTTATTCGAGATGCTTCTTTAGTGAACTCTGTATATTATTGACATTCGTTCAATGATATTAAGAATATTAGGTAATAATAAACAGACACAAGACTGATACGAGTTATCAACTGAAAGCAACGAGAGTTAAGATAACCGATAGTGTACATCATTCATTTCAGCCATAAGACGTCCACTGCTGGACTTAGGTCTCCCCAATTTGGAGGGCTTTGCCATAATCGCCACGCTTGGCAGGCGGGTTGGCGATCGCAGTATGGTGGTAAAATGCATAGAGAACGCTGCTGCCCATTCTCTAGTAAGTCCTTTAGTCGCCTTTTACGACACCCACGGGAAGAAATGGGGTGGTGTTATTCTTTACGTCCGGCACCACACGGCACCGATAGTTCAAACCGGTAGTGTACGGTAGGATACAATATAAGGAAATTACTTCAATCAATTGTTAAGTACTTTACTGCAAACATAACTCAATTTTAGACAGGAGTATTATTTCCAAATCCAACTTTATTGTAAAGGATGATAATGTAAAAATACCCAAATGCATTTTTCTATAAAATTTATTTTCCTTAATTAAAAGTTACCTCTTCGTTTACAAAATATTACAATATTTTCTAATAACTTCTAGATATATAGTTATTTAACGGGGTCTTTAGATTGTAACGGTGTTTTATTTTCTGAGTTCTTTTCAGCATCACCAAGATCCATAGCATTTGTTTTTAAAGCTGTTGTTTGGCTTAGTCTTCTTGTTATTAAGTAAGAAAGTAGTTGAAAGAAAGCTAAAGTAATTCCGGGTAGTAACCACGCGTCTGGCATATGTGCAACAGTCTTTGTGTAAAGTAAGGAGTACAGAGGCGATGATATGGTTTGCATCGCTGATTCCAAAGCTCCCATCACGCTGTAAATTTTACCTGGAATTGAAATAGATAGTATGGTTAAATAAGGCAGAGATAATATTTATTGTCCTACTATTGGGGACAGTTTGTACTATTGCTTAAACTATAGACTGATATTTTACGATTGGTGATTTTTTAAACCAGCAATTGACGTTAACATTGACTTGACTACAATAAGCTCATTCTGTTTTATATACTTTTTTAATGATATCTGTGTTTTTAGAAAAAAATTATGTGGTTACACACAAATGACGATGTAGCCTACCCGGAACTAGACGGCGACAGATTTGAATCAGAATAACAATGATATGAATAGTTTACCTTGTTCAGTAGGTAGTATCTGCTTATTCAGTATAGGTCTTTGTACCACCTGCGAGCCTTGTGAGATTATACCGACCAAGGGCACTGAAACAAATAACATATTTGAACATCAATATCTATGCAGGTACAATCATAATAGCTTTCATAGCACGAGCGTTTCTGTGTTTTTTTAAATTAAAGGTGTTTAAAAGTCTTTTGAATTTATATGAAAAACCGCTCAAAGGTTTCATTTTTAAAGTAGTCCATCAAAATCAGATTACTAGAGACTAAGCTGTCACTTTGGAACAAAGACAACTTAACAGCTTTAGGCATCATTATTTGGCATTAAGATATTCTAGATCTAGACATTTACAAAGTTCCAAAGTTATCCAACTCGTGATACGAACTCTCATGTTACTGTCCAATTTATCTTAACGTTATCATTTGATAAAACAATGATTGACGAATCAGTCAGAAATCATTCGTAATTTTGTAAATTGCCTCACGTAATATTTTACACTGATTAATTATCGTGAAGAACACGTATCATGTAATGATAAGTCGAGTTACCATTGGGTGGATTACCTAATAAGTACAAAATCCGTACGATCTAATGAAACATACGATTTGAATGAAAAGCTAGCTGTTGATAATGGAGAACGTGCTGCGAAACGTGACCATCCTTCTTAAAGATAAGCAGTGCCAAATTTTTAAACGGATAGTTTTTGAGAATTTCTAATACAGTCGAATTGTAGAATTCGAAATAGAAGGTTTAGTTTATAATAGGGATCAGTGATTGCATGAATGAGTAAAATATAATAACGCGTTCAGGGAGCTATTCAGGCTACCGCGCCACTGCAGCGCTTCAGCAATTTTTGCGGTGTGAAGCGTGGATGGCTTTCATGCCATCATGCGAAACTGTAGCGCTGCTCTTATGAAACGCATGCGGGCTAGCTTGAATAGCTTTCTGAGCGCGTTCGTGGGACGCTGCGAGTGCTGCGACTCGCCTATGTGGCGACATTGGATGCGACTTTTGATTTTGTGCTTTTGTATGTGCTAACAATAAATAGCTTTATAAGGTTTTTTGTGTTACTAACAGTATATAGACTACGACTGAAATAAATGTCTTAAATTAAATTATGAGTACAAAATGAGTATGGGGCCAAAATTGTACCAAAATGGAATTTTTCGTTGGAAGATGCCCGTTTATTTTCATTCATCTCACGTCCATCACTCTCTCATCTTTGTCAATGTATGTATTGCACCTACCAATGTTTGTCTCTGCACCACCCTAAGGTTGACTGGTAGAAAATGCCTATGGCATTAAGTCCGCCTCTGTACATTTGTGTGCGTGAAGTTTTATATAAATAAATAGCCAGTTCAGTAGTGAGTATTTCGGTCATTTACATGCACCAAATGACATTGTTCACGAATACGGTCATCATATAGCACGGCCTAAACATTTGTAGTCATGTTTTTATCACCTTCCTGTTTTGCTGTGTCGCCACGATAAAAAGAAAACGTGATCAAATCACGGTTGAAAAACATTATAGAAAACAAACAATGATTTATTACATTTTTATCTATTGAGCTGATAACCCCCTTTTAAATATTTGAGAGAGGTTTATGAGCCATCGTGCAAAATAGTCATATTTGTAGTTGGACAAGGAAAACATTAGAAAAAATAAATTCCATTAATTAAGGTGTTTCTAAGTTTCTAAAAAGCCCTAAAAGAACTATCGAGTCGGTACATGTTGAACCATTGCTGCCAAACTCTCTACATCAATCCATTATGTAGGCGATGGAAATATTGATAGCTAGCTTTTGCCCGCGGCTTCGGCTGCGTAGAGTCGAAAATTATCTCACAGAAACGTACTAGCGGAATAAACAGGTTTTGCCCACCACTTTGTCTGCGTGGATTTCAGAATTGATAGATGACATTGTCCTATTTTTTTGCCGCCCGACGTTCATCTTCGAGTTACTCGATACTCTTGAGCAACCAAATCCGATTCTATTCTGCCCGTCTTTCGTGTTTTTATTGAGTAACAAACTTCCAAACTATCTCATCCTACTTTCATGATCAGAGGGGTAACTGCGGAACTTTTTATCGGTAGGAATTGGTTTAATATTCATAGTTAAACAACATTCATTGCGTTATTTACGTTGCTGAGCCGACAATTTATTCGAACAAATGACGCAATGGTTTAGAAATAATCTTCAATCCCATTCAGATTCTGATAAATTGTGCGTTTCGCAATTAGGGTGCAGTATTATTTGTCTTAAACAACGCTATGATACCTATTCACAAGTTTCTCAACCATTTCCAGACGGCTGAGATATTTCCTCCGTGTGATGCCGGACGTAAAAAATATCACAATACCATTTCTTCATGTGGGTGTCGAAAAGGCGACTAAGGGACTAGAGAATGGGCAGCAGCGTTATCTATGTATTTTACCACCATACTATCGATCGCCAAACCGCCAGTCAAGCGTGACGATTATGGCGAACCTACCTGTATTTTGGGGAGGCATATGTCCTGCAGTGGACGTTTTTTAAATACGTATTTATAGAAATAGGATTATGATGAGAAACTTGCTCGTGGTAGACAGACAGACCGATGACGAATAGACGACCGGCAGTAGAGCCTTAGTAATAATTAGATACACGTTAAATTAAGTTATTCATTCACAAAAATATCATACCCCGTTTCACCCCCTCAATGGTTCATATTCCACCAACATAGAAATACGTTACTTGATTTTCCAACCATAAGATGAAGAACTATTCATACACAACTTCATCCCCTTTTTACCACTTTAAAGGTGGAATAATCAACGTCATACGTATAAATTAATTTCAATAATTAATCAGTCTTAACGCAAAATTTGAAGATCCTAATTCGAAACTGACGGACTTTCATACAAACTTTCACCCTGTGTTTTACCCCTTAGAGTTGGAATTTCCAAAACTCCTTTCTCAGTGGATGCCTACACTGTATATAAGAGATCTATTTGCAAAATTTCAAGTATCTAGGTCCACCGGTTTGAGCTGTGCATTAATATATTACCCAGTTAGGTAGTTTACCATTCTATAAATATGGATAAAGAGGCTGAAAAAAGTCATCTTACGGCTGTTGTTCGATAGGGTTCTAAACTGGGACCCATGTTCAGTAAATTAAGTCACATACATATATAAACTCACGCCTTTTCGCATGGGGGAAGGCAGGAACTACGGAACGCCACCTGCTACGATACTTACATATTCCTTATGCCTCGTTTAGGTTCATTCATCTGGTCCTACACACACGCCGGTTGCGAGTACTACGCTATTGACCTTTCTGAAGAACATCACCAATGAGATCACTATATGTGCCCCTAGGGCGTACCCCCGGCATTTCCAGTCACATCTGCCTTGTAAATACTTTTTGTAAGCCATCCTTCAATCATCCTCTCAACATGACCAAACCAAACAAATTAAGTTATTGTTTTACTATCGCGACAGATAGTAAAATTGGCTTTTGCTATTTATACCTATGCTCGGTGAACTCTGGTCAGTCAGCCTCCTGCTAACATCCTGCCAACTGGCACTTACAGGGTAGTAGAGACATCAACGTAAAGCCTGTTACCATGGATTACATAATACCAGAAATTAAAAAAAAAAACTAATCATTCTGACCGCGTAGGTATCGCACTTTTCCATGAAATAGCAATTTTTTTTTTATCTCCGGGGAACAATTTCTACAAATCGGCGAATCATGTACTGAATACATGGTTACAGTTTGTCGATATTCTTGCTAACCTGTATTTTTCCACAGCTTGAGCTATTCTTCTATACTTGGTGCTGATACTTGGGAACAAAATGAAGAAGCATCTATATCATGATATCAAGCTTATAAAACCCAGCTATGAAAGGAAGTGTTGGTTTTAGTCTGCAAACTACTGGTTATTCGTCTCGACTCCAGCACCCTAATTGCGAAACACACTATTTATCAGAATCTGAATGGGAGTGAAGATTATTTCTAAACCATTGTGTCATTTGTTCGAATAAATTGTCGGCTCAGCAACGTAAATAACGCAATGAATGTTGTTTAACTATCAATATGAAACCAATTTCTACTGATAGCAAGTTACGCAATTACCCCTCTGGTGCTGAATAATGGAACGAAACATGTAAATATCTAACAACTATTTATCTAAAATTCAAATAAGAATATGTGGCCATCCGTATAGACCTTAATTTGATAATATGTAATACCTTTTCAAAAACACTTGGCTTGATAAAATATTACTCTCATAATTTGCCTATCCTTTTCCCAACCATCTTGGAGTCGGCTTCCAATCCAGCAGGATGCAGTTGAAAGCCAGTATTTTACAAAGAGCAACTGCCTATCTGACCTCCACAACCCAGTTACTGAGTAACCTACTCCTGTCTTACCTCTTGGTAAGACTGATTGCCAGATGTTCGGGCTTCCGAAGATCCCTAACGACTATCAAAGATAAAACAGCCGGGCCCAACGGTTTAACGTACTTATCGAGACACGGAGGGGTCTTTGTATGTAAAGACGGTCCACCATCCGTTAACCAACCGCAAGCGTAGGTTAACCAGAGGGGTAATTGCGTAACTTGCTATCAATAGTAATCGGTTTCATTTTCATAGTTAAACAACATTCATAGCGTTATTCACGTTGTTGAACCGACAATTTATTCTAACAAATGATCCAATGGATTACAAATGATATTCAATACGATTCAGATTCTGAATGATACTGCGTTCCACAATTAGGGTGCTGATCGGTCAACCCGTGCGGCTGAATCAATTGGTAGAATTTAAGTTGCATAATCATTTCAAGTGCCCCGCAAACATAACTTTAATAGCAGATCGCTTCTTTCACAATACCCAATTTACTAAACAAAATAACTGTCGATATTAGAGAGTCAATAAATAATATAAACATAAAGTGAAGCTGAAAGAACATTAAATCAAATCTTATCCCTTTGTTAGCACAAGGACAGATTTGTTTTACGCCAGATTTGCCTTATGTCAGATTCGTTTAAAGAAAGAATATGTACAGACTAAATTAAATTAAATATCCACATAAATTCTCACAAAAATACCTTAATACTTACACATAAACACGCACCAAGTCGTAGTAGAAGTAATAAGGCCCGAAGTGGCAAGAATATAGGAGCTGCAGCTGAGCATACCCACTGTTTCATCGGATAGACGTAATCGCCGCTTTAATACTGACAGGATTAATAACGTGCCTGAAACGAAACAAAAGTTTAAAGAAATTCTGTGTGGTTTTTAAAATGGCCGCAGTTCGTGAGATTAGGTTTAAAATTTCACCAAATAAATAAATAAATATCTTTGGACAACCAACACACCGTTATCTGATCCAATAAACACATTTTTCTTTCTTTCTTCTTCTTCTTTCTATCCCAAACTAGGCAGAGCCTGTACTATAGTAACCAGACAACTGATAAATATACTTATATATTTTTCTAAATACATACATATTATAGATAAATTACACCCAGACACAGAACAAATGATTGTGCTCATCACACAAAGATTTGTCCTGGGTGGTTATCGAACCCACGACCTCAGTCTGCAGTAAAGCGATTAACACACGGCACCGCGCACCGCCGCGGTAGGCGGTGAAGCGGATCTCATGTCGCATTGCCCTCTATTAAATCCGTTGATGCCTAACACACGTACACCGACTGACCGCGCGGTCAATTCGCTTTATCGCCACCGCCCTCCGAGGCGGTGCGCGGTGCAGTGTGATAATCGCCTCAGGGTCACTAACCACTAGACTAACAGGCCAGTCTGTCAAAACACCAATAGTGATGATTTACAAATTCGATAGCTGATGAATTTTAAAAACTTCGATTCGGTTCAGAATTTTCGGTCAACTATACGAAACTTGAGCTGAATGGCATGCAATTGGAGAGACCTATGCCCAGCAGTAGACTGCTATAGGCTGATTATGGTGATGATGATATAAAAGCTAACCCATAAATAAAGCTAAATATGCTTTAACTGGAACCCGACCCAAGCACAGTTGGTAAAACGCTACGCAGGTGAGCTTCTGAATCAAACCATGCAGCATTATTCAGCTCATTCATCATCACCATAAATTCAACCGAAAGACATCCACTGCTGGACAAAGAACTCCCCCAAAGACCGCTACTTCGACCTCTGTGCTTTTCGCATCCTCGGATTCCTGCCGTCTTCACCAACTCATTATCGGCAGGTTATTATATCATAACCTATAAAAAGCGAGGATATACAGAATCACAGAATCATAAAAGTACATAAATTACAAAACCACACCTAGCCAGCGATACTGATTTCTGGTCCATTAGATGTGAACAAACGGATAAACAGTGACCGATACCGAAAGGTAACGGTAACCCACTTACGTTTCATCGACATTTATTATGTAGTAATAATGGATCCTTAGCAATAGTTTGCAATTATTTCTACGAAGATATACGTACCAACAAAACTGACAATGTTTCTGTATGCGAGGTAGGATCCGAACATCACGTCATTCCAGTGGAACTTGAACCTGTAGTACATGTACGCGATTAGCACCTCCGCTGTAACAAAGTTTTTATTATTAATTCTATGAGGATGAATACATCATGAAGTGACAGGTTCTCCCAGGAGTATTGTATGAGTAGTTCCAGTTTCTGTGACCCATATTTTTACAAGGAAAGAGTTTGCTATCCATAAATCTGGTGAGCGATTGTATCATGTATAAGGGTTGCAAGTTAGAACCCATTGCATGAAACCAGCAGCGTTACCTATATGATTTATAGAATAGAATAAAATATATTTATTTGACATAAAGTACACGGATACGGGGTTACACTTAATTTAAACGTGCAAATAGCCTGGTGCAAAATAAATGATCAATGGCCCCTATGCTAGGAAAAATCTGTGTTACAGGGGTCATCCATTTTTTTTTTTTTTTTTTTTTTAAAAGGGGTCATCCATCCGTCCAATTTGGATGTTATAAAAGCTTGTACAATAAATCAGTAGAACGTATCATAGCATGGTAGTTACTATTCACTTGCTACCTCTTTTCAAGTCCTTATAAATTTCAAGCATTCAAAAATAAATGTTCGGAAATGTATCCATAATGATGACTGATGTTATAGACTTTTTATGAATTTGGTCCAAACATTTCGATTCATTTTAGAAAGCGCCATCTATTAATATCATTCCGAACTTAAGGCTGAAGCGTAGCAGGCGTAGTCACGCGTAGCACATGATAACATACTGCTACGATGCTTTTATCTATGAAATGCCCTCTAGCGACAATATTTAAATTTTGTACTGAAATGCCCTCTAGCGACAATATTTAAAACTAAGTACACTCAGATACAGACTTGGTACCGACCACTTTATCTGTTCTGTGGTACCAACATTGTGCGCATTTTTCTCTTGGGAGACGGCAGAAACAATAGTAACTACCTACGCCATGTGTTTCAATCCCTATAGTGAATATGCTCCTTTTGTTTCGTCATTTTTGTTTATAATTGCATCTGATACTTCACTGATAAAATTACGCACCTTTGAAGTATGTACTAAGTATAGCAGTCGTGAATTTGTAATCTATATACATTAAATTCAAAGTCCTGAGTGTCTGATTAACTGACTGACTATACAGGGTTATTTGTAAAACACCGGCAACCTCTCAGGTCTATGTTACTAACATCATAATCAACAACTTTTGTTCTATGACTTTTAAAAATTCATCATATTTTAGTGCATCAGATTTTCATACAAAAATCGGCTGCCTGTAAATAGGTCAAGTTCAAGCGCCCCCGCCGCCCTAACCCCGCTCCCCTTGCTAATATACTATCGCTTTCTTTTGCTTCGCATAGACTCCGTAACATTTAGAGCGTTTAATGTAAATATTTTTATTTTTGTTTGTAAATCTGATGAACTAAAATATGATGAATTTTTAAAAGTCACAGAACAAAAGTTGTTGATTATGATGTTAGTAACATAGACCTGAGAGGTTGCCGGTGTTTTACAAATAACCCTGTATATCAACGCACAGCTTAAACCGCTGATCCTAGAGACGTGAAATTTGGAGGGTGTATTCTTTGTGAGGAATAGGTTTCTACTAAGAAAGGTGTTTTTAAATTGCTTTTCTAAGAGGGTGAAATGGGGGGTTGAAATGGTGAATTTTTCAACATCTGCATGCGGGCGAAGCCGTGGGCAGAAGCTAGTGACTTATAATATAAGTTAAGTACATAGGTGGTATTTTTGGGTGTATGAAGAAAATTCCCTTAGTTCCTTGGACTATATCATTAGGTTCAGGGTGAGCTGTACTTGTCTTTCCGTGTAACGCATCTACTAAGTTAGAATTATTTATTCTTACATCACAATTTTTGCTATAGATCATAAATGTATATCAGCATTTTCTCAACTAGCGCCCACTATCCTATAACACCAGCTGCTTATAATATTAAAGCTCATACTAACCAGATAACAACATCCTATCGCCAAGGGTGACGACCAACATAAGGAATATGATCATTCTCTTGCGGCCCTCCCGCGGCTTTATCAAACAATGCACTGCGTTGAAAGGCAGTTTCCAATTGCACACCGACACTTTGTTCTCTCTGTTCACACTAACGTCTTTCACAGCGAAGATCACGTAGACCAGGGATGATATCTGGAATATTATGATAAAGAGGTTAGTTTAGACAGGATAAATATTTAGGATAAAGTAATTTGGTGAAGCAAAGGATGTGTATGTGTTTTGGGCTTGAGTAATTAGGCAGGCGAAGAAGGACTTAAGTAAAAATATGATAATGGCAATGAAATGACATGCGTGTCCATCTGCCGCTTTGTAAAAGGAATATCAGGAAAAAGGGGCCCGCGTTTCGATACCTAAAATTTAACGAGAGGATACGCTAAGGTAATACACGAATTTAAAATTTTCTAACGAGTTTAGGCAATAAACGACTTTTTCATCCAATAGTCATTCTATGTGATTAGATGTATGTATGAACTTATTGGAATTTTGATTATTATAATTCAGTAAAACCATACGTATTACTTAAATATTTTAATCTAATACAGCCTGACACTGACTTGCAAGTTGCAATAAACGTTAGTTTTTAATTACGTGGCTTATCTTGGCACATCCACCTTAAGTTAAACGATCGATTTTCACTAGGATACTGTAACATACTTAAGTGAATTTAGATACCGCTTAGTAAGAAACAGATTGGTTTATGCTGTGCTACTGTCCCGAAATGATATTCTTCAGGTGTCATTGTAGTAAGTAATGAACATAATAGACGTCGAAGGTATTATTTTAGCTTCTGGGTAATAAGGTAATTTTCGTTTCACGGTCGAAAAACGATTGAAAACAGCTTGATGTAAATGCGAGGAAAATGTTTTCGTTCACGATATCGACCCGGCAGTTTGGCTTGCGGTGTTAGTCGCGAATTCGTATATACATAGCTAGATGTAAGATAGCATGCCTTTTCAGTTTCTTTTTTGCACTTTTCAGTTTCCGCCGAACGCAAACATGGCCGTTTACGGTTTGCGGAACTGTTGCCAAAAGGATATTTGATTGTATTTGGAGTTTCTGGCAGTTTGTCATTGTGACTTTGGGGTTTTGATGAAATAATTCTTCTGGTTTTAGTCGTTAAGATATTGATGTGGTTTTTGCCATGTCATAGAACAGGACACAAATGAGAAATGTATATATGGATTTGTATACCTGTAGAAATAAAACAAGTGGGAACACACCGAAGAATCCGAGGTAGCGGTACAGAAGGGGGCCGCCCACAGCGCCCACCACGTGGGCTATTTGTATGGCGGCCCGGTGGGTGCCCATGGTGCGAGTGACGTCACGGCCCGTCGCGAAGCACACCTGTAAGGATTTCGACACTCAGTTTTATAAGGATTCATGATTCACCATAGGTAAGGTAGTCAATGTTCCAAATTCAAATCACCATTGAGTAGCCAGAATGTCGCAGCATTAGTATTTCAATGGTGGTCGATACACAGCGCAATTTACTAATTGTGATTGGCTGCGTTGTGTACGGACCGCCATTGGAATTGTGGTAGATTCTGGGCTTTGACTACTCACTGGTGATTTTAATTTGTAACACGATACTTCTGAGTAGGATCGTGGACGACGAGTCTTAGTCTGGTAAACCTGCAGACGATAAAGGATACTTTATCATACTTTAAACTTGGCAACGAACGAATAGCTGTCGCGTTGGAGACTGTTTGCGATTGTTTCCAGTAAAGACAATTTTTGTGAGACTTCGATAAATTTGGCAAGCAGTTGATGTAAGAAAGTATGATCTACTACCAAATATGTACTACGATGACCAGTGCTTACCTATAGTAGATATAGCCATAAGCCAGCTATATGAAACGGAACTAACAGTTTATCTAATCGTTTTTTAAATTAGTAATTATGGACTGAATAAGTTGCGCTAGGTACTTTCCTTAGATAATGTTATGATGCAAATAAGTACATTTTTACATGGTGTTGTAAAAAAGTACTTACTTGCATCATAACATTCCGTATTTCGGTAATTCTTACGATATAAAATAAAGAAGTTAGTAAAATAGTGATTGTATAAGATTAATAAATATAAGAAACGGAAAATTAATATATTTTGAGTACGCATTTTACCAAGCAAAATAATTAAGACATAAAAAATAGGACTGCTAAACATTTAAGTTGCTTAAAATAAGTAGAATTGTTTCAAAGTTACCGTCAACCGTAAGTTCATCGTTCTGTTTTGTCCATGTTAAAACTTTAAACTTCTGAAATAATTATCATAAATAAATAAACGTTTTTTTTTTTACTTTAGTTTAACTAAATGTAGTTTACAATAATTAGCATGGCCGTCTTTAACGGGGATGCAAGGCGTCTTAGGGGGCGCAAACCTATCGCTGTATACTTACACGTAATCACAAACAATTTTTCTATTCCTCAGGAAATATGAGTATTCTTATGTATTTTTTCATTAATTGCTCTACTATGGAAACTTGTTGGAAACTAGGTGTTTGCAAAATGCACATTCGAGCGATACCTAAAGAGTAAAGTATTATTTAACCTAGTTTCAGTTCCAATGGAACATGTTACAGGCATTTTCGTGTCTCATAAAATGGACCGCAGTTGCGATTTAAGTCCATGCCTATTTAATTAGGCTCCCACAGTCCAGAAGCTAACCTACCAGAATGTGAGAGCTAAATCGACTAAAAATTGCTTGCCTGAAAATTATATGGCGACACATTTAATAGTACTTATAACGACATCTTTTAACTTGATTATATTTTGTCCTCAAACAATTTATAGTAAATAATCCGTTAATCATTTGATGTAACAAATTAAAATCATATATTATTTAACCCTCCATATAATTATTATTCATTCTGAACTCCGTAATCGAGCTCACTCATCTGTTTTTTAACCGACGAAAAAAAACGGAGGAGGTTATCAATTCGACGCGTATATTTTTTTTTTTATGTATGACCACGCATAACTTTTTACATAGTAGTCCGATTGTGATAATTCTTTTTTTATTGGAAAGGGTATACTCCGAGGGTGGTTCCATATAAATTTGAAAAACAAAATCAAACCCTAAGGGTCAGAAAACAGGGGATGATTGATTGTTCATTCACTGATTGTAATGTTTAACCACGCATAACTTTACATAATACAGAGTAGTCCGATTTTGATAATTCTTTATTTATTGGATAGGGTATATCTTGCCAAGTATTATAAGTATATTAAAGCCACAAAAAATTATAAAATAAAAACTTTTTACCAAAAAATTTAACCGCCGAAAAAACTGAAAAGCAAAAAATAATAAACCTTAAAATTATGAGTCGGCGCTGGAAAATCAATGAACAAAGATCACTCAAAGCGCCGACTCATAATTTTTTTAAAACCATGTATTGCATAATATCAACAGTTTTACTGCAGTAATGGCCCCCGTTTCATTGAGTTAGATTTACAAATTGTTAAAATAATCGTAATCTCTCTACTAACAACTCTCGTATGCTCTATAAATGTTTTATTGTTAACAGATTGCTATCGAAACCCACATACTGTTTCAAACTAAATTCTAAACTTAGCATACCTATCGTGCCTGCCAAAATTGCAGGCGAATAGAGACATTATTGATCGCCTTTTAAATAAAAAAAGACTCGTCAAAGCACCATCCATATTCAAGATAGAGCTATTTCCATACACAAATTGAATATGGAACAAATAATACAAGTTTGCACAAATATTAGCTACTTAGCTAAATCTTTCTCAAAGTGTTCTGAATTCATTATTATTCATTATTCAAATCAATTTACAGAAGAAATGAAGACGCATAATTGATAGTCTTTTATTTTAACAAGAGGTACGAAACCATCGTTCTTATTCAAGATAGAGCTTTTCCACACACATTTTGCATTTGGAACAAATTGATACAAGTTTGCACGAATATTACTTACTCAGCCAAATCCGTCTCAAAATATTATGAAACCAATATTCATCTCATTATCTTCGACGTAGGTTAAATATTTTTCAAACATAATCTTAAATGAAAATAACATTACACTTTAAAATAAAATGTAGGTAAGTACCAATGTTTGTTTACTTACATCGCCTATATGACTGAATGCGGCTGCTAGTAGCAATCCAAAATTCCCTCCTAAAGACATGGGAAGCTGAACTGCATACAGAACTTGAGTTGTTGACGCTCCAGGGAAGACCAACATAAGTAGAACTCCCGTCGTCATTACGCTCATACCGACCAGCGGCAGTATAAGCAGTGGTTTCCGTCGCCCACTGCAATCACTCCATGGACCCACAAATAACAGGACCACGGTTGATATGAGAGATCCAATGAAACTCCGACTGACGTTCACTCCTGATACTACTATTTGACTCTCGGCCTGAAATTCATACAAAAATTTATTGGAATATTAAATATATTTTTTGACTTATATATTAAATTTTTATTTATGACGGCCAAAAATTTGACGCGGACGAAGTCGCAGGCAGAAGCTGTACTAGCTTCTGCCCGCGACTTCGTACGCGTCAAATTTTTGCTGCCGTGACCCTTCCCGTCGCATCGAACTGCCTGCCAGTTTTCGTCCATTTCTCTTTGCTACTCTGCTCCTTTTAATTGTAGCGTGATGTTCTATAGCTCATAGCCTTTCTTAATAAATAGGCTACCCAATACAAACATTATTTTTCAATTCGAACCTGTAGTAGTTCCTGAGATAAGCGCGTTCAACCAAACAAATAAACAAACAAGCTCTTCAGCTTTATAATATTATTAAAGATTATAACTAACTCATAAGTTAATACAAATAACGAAATAATATCCTAACTTAACTAAAACTATACACAGACGAAAAGCGTCGAAAAATTCTCCCACATGACTGTCGACTGGTAATGTACCGAAGAGGCTGGCGCCATTACCACGTTGTATAGTAATGCCGCTGGCCAAAATAAAAACCAGCCCTTGGGTAATGGAAAGTGTCAACCAGCAGTTTCCAGATTTCATTAACGAGGCCATGAGCATTCAAACCTCACGGCCCGAGGTTTCATATTAAATGTATGTCAAATCTTAAAAGGATGAGATAATTTCCATGTCAGGTTTGCATAACAAGAGGTCTAAAGAAGCGAAAAAGCTGACAAGCATCATTTGACATGCCCCATTATATTAGGTTGGGGAAAAAGTCTTTTCGCATTATAGGTATGTATGAACTTGTAATAAAATCTCTTTGGCTATACTATTTGTATCTGGCTGGTTTTGGTATCATTGAAAGTTTAAATTTTAAAGAACATAATTCCAAATTCAAATTAGGAAAATGTGTGATTTTCATTTGTTTTTCGTACCGTCAAGATGAGTGAATCTAATGAAGAAATTCGATACATTTTAAAATTTTACTACAAAAAAGGTAAAAATGCAACGCAAGCCGCGAAAAAATTTGTGATGTTTATGGACCTAGTGTAGTGTCTGTGAGAGTAGCACAAATTTGGTTTAAGCGTTTTCAATCCGGAAATTTTGATGTCAAAGATACACGTCGCTCTGGTCGCCCTATTACGGATAAAATGGATGCCATTTTTGAAAAAGTGGAGCAAGATCGGCATACCAGTAGTTACGACGTAGCTGAAGAACTGGAAATTGATCACAAAACAGTTTTGGCGCATTGGAAAAAGACTGGGTAGGTACACAAAAAAGCTCGACATTTGGGTACCTCACGAGCTCACTGAAAGAAACCTAATGAACCGTGTACTCATTTGTGATTCTTTATTACGACGTAATGAAACCGAACCATTTTTGAAGAAGCTGATAACTGGTGATGAAAAGTGGATCACGTATGACAAGAACGTGCGAAAAAGGTCGTGGTCAAAGGCCGGTCAGGCTTCACAGACTGTGGCGAAACCCGGGTTAACTCGCAACAAGGTGATGCTGTGTGTGTGGTGGGATTGGAAGGGCATTATTCATTATAAGCTGTTACCACCAGGCAGGACCATCGATTCTGAACTCTACTGCGAACAACTGATGAGATTAAAGCAAGAAGTTGAGAGAAAGCGGCCGGAATTAATCAACAGAAGAGGTGTGGTTTTTCATCATGATAACGCTAGACCTCACACATCTTTAGCCACCCAACAAAAATTAAGAGAGTTTGCCTGGGAGGTGTTAATGCATCCGCCGTATAGTCCTGAACTTGCACCTTAAGATTTCCACCTGTTTCGGTTTCCTCAGAATTCTTTAGGCAGTGTCAGGTTAACATCACGAGAGGACTGCCAAAACCACTTGTCGCGGTATTTTGACGAGAAGTCCCAAAATTTCTATAGCAATGGGATCATGTCCCTACCTACAAGATGGCAAAAAGTTATCGAACAAAATGGTACCTACATACTTTAGTTAAATGTAAATAAACTTTATTAAAAAATGTTTTGAATTTTCTTAAAAAATGCGAAGAAACTTTTTCCCCAACCTATTAGTTTCGACTTTGAAAAGCTGAGATATACTGCATATAGCTCGCTTCTCAACGTTGACAACAAGAAAGCATGATTTAAACAATAGGTAGAATTAAGGAAAGTAATTTCGAGATGGCCCCAAAAGACAAGAGAGTAATATACAGTCTCTTTGGGATTATCTGAAGTCATTAATTTAATTACACAAACAGAGATAAAAGCTATTGTTGCTAACGTAAATAATAACAAGTAAATAAGGGCAGACGTTTATCATTTGTAGATCTTTTCCAGTCGTTACGAGTCGTTAGAAGCTCGAAAGTCTGTTTTTACAGCATACAATAATTTTTGTTTTTATGCATCATAAAATAGAAAGAATATTGTATGCTGTAAGCGAACTTTTCGGGGCCCCCGTTACGGTGGGGGCCCTGGGCACGGGCCCCGTGTGCCGTTATGGTAAAGACGGTACTGATGGTGTCGTATTATCCAGTATCTGGGATGTAAAGGTAATATAGGCAACTGCTCCATGTAAAATACTGGCATTCTGCTGCATCTGGTTAGACTTGAAGCTGACCCCAATATAGTTGGGAAAATGATAGGCAGATGCTGATGAAGGGCAAACTTTAGTACATGTCATTGTATCTTCATGTTCATCTTCTGTCATTCTGTCATCTATCTTTACGATCTCATTCCTTTCAGACGTAAATGATTTTGAGGAGTATCAAGTATTAAAGAACATATTAATAATGAATTTATTAGACCATGTTATAAAGGAAAATCTAGCTATTTCCCAACTATGTTTGGATTGGCTACCAGTCTGACCGAAAGCAGCTGAAGCTATGGTGAAGAAAAACTTCGTAAAAAAACCATATAAATCTGAAAGGGAACACGCATTGAGCTAGCGCGGGGATCAAAAATCGTTACTACGCTGTATCAATAAATACTTTACTTCAGCAATGGGACAATAATAGGTTGGTTCCATGTTAAATGTTAGCTATATGAAACCAGATGCAGTTGGACCAGTTTTGTCTTCTTAAACTTAATTGAACGTTTTACTGTATTTCGCCGCACAATCGTACTTTTGCAACCTGTCTGATCCTATAGTAGATTTAATTCTGGATGCATTCCTTGGTTTCGTCGAAGAACACGCAAACATTAATAGGTATATGGAGGTATTAGCTCTATTAAATGTTAAACATAGGATAAACTGGACAGGCCATAGGTCACTCATAGATATTGCCGTAAGTACTACGCCTTGTAGTGATAATTAATCACTACGAGTTGATTGGCAGTTATTAACTTTTTGCTATTTGTTTACAAAGCATTACTGTATTGGTCTTAGAGTCGTCAAGTACCATTTCTTTGTTAGTCTTGTGTATTTACTACAATGGCCTCATCACAAATACTTTTGTAACCTTGGCCCGACAGACGTTATCCTGATAAAATTTCAATAAAGCATACAAACATACGTCCCCATATAAAATGCAAGTTTTCAGCGTTTTTATGCATACCTAATTTAGAGTCAATTGATAATTTTAAAACAAAAATACTCCAATTGGTCCAGCTGTTTTCAAGTGATTTGCTTACCAACGAACGTCAATTCATTTTTATTTATATAGATTTAGGACCGTGATTCGTTTTTCTCCTATCCCAACTAAAAGTGTAATTTTTCAATACATCTCAACCGGCTTTCATTTCAGAGTTATTCATCCCATCAACCCGTATGTCATGTCATCTTTTATCTCGGTTCTTTGGCCTACTCTTATTTTCACATTCGCACCTACTTGAAACCCGCCACACGCCTGACTCTATTCCTTAGCTTCATATACACACCACAACATATGCACAACATGACTTCTAATTCCCAAGTACACAGATCGTCATTGGATATCATATCGATAGTTCCTCTATGTGTGTATATTGACATTTGTAAAAAGTGAGATAGGCTTAGTTTATCAAAGGTCTGATAAAATTCATGGTCGTCGTGTCAATACCTACAGTCTGCCCTAGACTTAATATCGAAATCATAATCAGATACTGAAAATATAGAAAAAGAATATTGTTTTGGAAGAATTCATGCTGTGGCTTATAGATTCTCGATCTTCCGAAGAATTGAAGCAACGAGTACTTATTGAAATGTTTTAAAATAAAAAAGATATCAAAGCCATCTAAGAATGATAAGATGTCACAGATATAAAAAGTCAAAGCAAAGTGAAGAAAAGAATGAATGAAATACATAAATAATAAGAATGTTGATTACCTCCATCTCTCCTCTTTCGCAAACATCGAAATCCACCCCTAGGTCAACTGTACACGCTGTTTGCAAATAGAAGTTCTGAAGCGACGTCTGACCTAGATTGATGGCTATCATGGCACCCACGAGGGCAGGCTCGAGTAGAATACGGTACTTTTGTGGTCGATTCTCACATGATGGTGATTTATTTTCTTCCTTTTCCTCGGGCGGCCCTCTATTCAAAGAGAAATGATTCGAGTAATGTTCACTGCATATAAAGTAGGGTTTAGTACGTGACTTCGGTGACACTTTCGAATACAAGTACTTAATCCATATTTGAAATTAATTAGTGCTGTGTTTGACGGAGGGCAGTGTGGTGGACAGGCCTGTCTTTGACAGCTGTTAATTGATTACGTACTGTATACAGTTATTGTTTGTTGGCAGTATTAAAAAAAGGTTATACAGAATATTACACCACATAAGTTAATTCTTTTTAGCATAAGTATAACACTGAAAGTAACAATACAAGTGTCAGTTGAGTGCATTATTCAACAAAGTACTTAGGCATTTAAAAAGAAAATCAGAACGAATATTTTTACATAACGATAAAATGATGACACACATTTTAATTAAAACAAAAGAAAAACCTTAATTTCTCCAATTCACTTTGTATATCCACCGTGCCTTCATTCATTGTCACTAAACTTTCTTTCAACACGGTCTTAATAAAAATAAAACAAATATCACAAACACATGAGAGGTTCACATCACAGTATTAGCTCAGAATCACCGACGCGTGCGCCCCTGTAGAACTCCTACTAATATGAACCGATAAGATAACCGTCTGTTTGCAAATTCGAAACAAAGTGCCTAGTCAAATAGAAAGATAACTTTCTGAACTGAATACGATGCATTATTGTAAATACACAATGCTCGTTTAACTGGGTGAGGGTACCGACCGGCGCGGGCGCGGGTAACCGGTGGTTTCAGACCAAATTGCTTCGATTACAGCAATTGGCCGACGCACTCTCTGATACCAATAGGGTTACGATAACGTTAAAACTGTGTTGTTACTGATACAGGTACTAGTGGCTCAAGTATCTTTTTTTTTCTGCAATTTGATGCTTGCTACCGAAAATATGTACCGGATTAAATAAAACAAGATAATCCGGTTGTTTATGAAAGTGTGCTTTGAGTTTGGGAATCCCCATAAAAATGAAGATAAAAAGATAATCGAATGAAACTGTTGTCGAGTATTGGGATACTTAGATAAAACAAAAGAAAATCTTTATGATAAATCACACCGTCACTTTATTACAGTTTATTTTCTTGTATAATTGTTTCTCTGAACTTATCAGATGTTTCGCTATTTTATGATTACTTGACTGCTATTTCTGTCCGATTACCTTTTTTGTAAAAATTAGTCCAAGGTCCGAACAGTCAAAATTATCGGCAACCACGTGCATGCCTTAATGAAGTCATTGTATATCGCACGTTGTACGATGATTCGCAAATATATAAATAATCTTTCGTATCATTCCTTATGTCATTAAATTCGTGATCTACGTGATAGAGTCCACATACGCAACTTCGTTAATTGAAAGTACAGACACAGTTTGTTACCTGCATAATTAGATGCAGATACCATTTTATTGTTTGCTCTAGTTTTAGATAACAGTCTTAAGGTGTTAATGGAAAATGTGTCATGAGTCTATGGCGCAATAAAGTGTCTAGGATGCAATCCATATTCTGTTTACGAGACAGATAATTGTTAACGTTTTCCAACGGCCTCAAATGGAGACGTACCGTGTAAAACGATTTCATGCTTCGATTGTTCAAAAAAATAAATAGCTTTGGCAATTAATAATGCAGCAGACAGCGCTCTTGTTCCACAGTCAATGAACGACATTGTCTATTGCTCATCAGTTTTGCACTGAGCTACTACACCTTTGCAATATTTTTCACGGCCAAAGTGTGCGGAGCCAGCTTTAAAATAAAACAGTTGAGAATCTCGCTCGGCGGTCGGCACGCGTTCCTACGACGGTTACGCGGTCATTACGTGTACAATTACCACTCATTATTGAATAGAGCGGAGGTCAATTCCGCTAGGTGCTCGAAAACGTAAGCAAGCGCATTGATCAACCATCAAAGCGACTACGTTTTGTGTTTTCCATTTCAAGTGGCATGAATCCAAGTGTTCCCAATTCACAGTGTGATAATCTTTTTATCGCTTATTAGAACTATTGTGTTTATGACGTTGCAAAGTCAGTGTACCGTATTTCCTTAACGTGTTATTTGTATATAGTTACCAGAATCTCTAACGTTAATTTTGCCTCAACTAGCTTGGAATAGAATTTCAGTTAAATGAAGTGAATATGAAGACCTGAAAATTAAACGAACGATGACTTTGCAGTCAATGATTTCGATAACCCACTTATGTTCACATCTAATAATAAAACATATTAACATTCAATTTACACACATTAGAACTCGGTCCTAAATAAGTCTGTACTAAAAATTTACAATACATTTAAAAAAGAAGCGTTAAATATTAGGCATGCATTTGTAGAAATATAACATAGTAATGGGGAACATTAAAACAAATAGTAATAATAGGTAGGTAATGGTAATACTCGTAATGGAACAAATTGATAATGCACTTGATCGGAATGTACAAAGTTTGTAGAATTAACGAATTCTAGTTGATGTTAATTAAATGCTATCTGTTTCGGCTAAACAAGTTTGGAATCACCTACGTTTCAGGCGGAAGCGAACGTGTGAGGCAAATTCACTTTTAACTGGATGATATTACGAAACATTTTACTTTGAAAGTAAAGTAATTTCAAAGTCTTACAAAACGTCCTTAATCAGTCAGTTGGTTGGAATTGTTCGTTGTTATACACGGTAGTTATTTTGTTAAATAAAAGTTTTCAATTTTACATAAAGGCAAAGATATTAATGTGCATCATCCATCAGTGTGTTAGTGGCTAGAAACAGTTGAATAATTGTGAAAACCACAACTGCAAGTCACCAGTGCATTCCTGTTATTATAATTCCTTCATGAACTGGCCTGTTTGGCTTTGATGAGTATGTTATTTTTAATTCTTGTTGTATTTAAACAGAGGACAAAATAAGCTTGCTTTTCTGTACTGCTATTCTCTTTATACCACAAACACAGAAGGAAGCCTATACATCATAAATTATGGTGATTTCTGAGCCTGGTCTAGTTCGAACATATTCTTTATAATAATAGGGCAGAACAAGTTCTGTCAAAATCAAATGCAATGCAAACGGGCTATGAAGATAAATATCTCTAAACATGTTAGATTAGCTTTAATCAGTCATTTATCACTTTCGGGAAAAGTATAATTTTTATAACGTCTGTTCTAACATTAATTGTAATCTAATCAAAGGCCCAATATAATCAACTAGGCATTAATTTGTTGTGAATATCCCATGTTCTCAGAATAACCTTTGAAAAACAATATTTGTTGATAAAGTAGGTCGGTTTCAGTACATTCAGACCTGAAATTTATAGCTTGATTAGATATTAATAAGACATAGAGAATTAAAGCCAGACAAGCTTATATTGTTAACGTGTAGGAAAAATCTAGGTACATTTTATGTGTTCGGTTCCTATAACAGAGTATATCTTTTACGAGTCGGTACCAGACGATGTTACCGATTGATTGACACCAGTAACGAGAATCTGGAACATGATTCGGGCGGAATTATAAAGCGGGTGTCACACCGTCGTCAACGATCGACGTGAAAAACACATGACCTATAAAGACGACACCGATTCATTATGTGAACTAACGCGTGAGCTACTCAAGTACGAAGAAAATGTTAAAGGATAGGTAAATTCTGCAAAGTTTTTCAGTACTTTCAGATGATTTATAAGTTGTGTCATAAAAATGTTACGAATTAAATATTGAATTATCGATAACGTTCGTACTGTTGATCCAGAATCGTGTGAGCAACAGATTTTCATAAGTCAACATTTTGTCAAGATATAAAAAAGGAGCATCAGAGGCAGAGTCTGTAATTTATTCTTTTATATAGTTTCAAATACGTATTCTACAAGGTTCAATCCTCCCAGGCCAATTGTTTGAAATCCCAGTCCCATAGTTGTTGATTGTACAGTCAGCCTCAATAAGATGTATTCGTTCCGCCTGCTGACAACCTCGCATCTGGACATGAGTTGACTTAGATTTCCTAGAAGTCTTTAAATTGACTCCGGACTCTGGTAGCCCGAATGAAGGAAAACCTGGTCGAGTGGAAATTCACAAATTACACCGTCCGGAGTGTAAATGTGATGCTGTCCTACAAAAAATAGGGCACTTGATGCGTTGTTCAGCGTGTCCTGCTGTCTGCTCGCTACAGGAGTTGATGGACGCGCGTAGCCAAACTCTGGGATTACTTTATTTAGATTGCTTTCAACGCGATAACAAGAAGAAGATGTGTACATCGACAAGAATACATAACATTGTTAGTGTCTCAATATGCAGCTAAAATAAAGTATTTACACACATACATAAATTCCTGTAAGCAGAAACTCCAGAATGCCACCTGGAGGTCTACTCCCTAAGCACGATATCCGTAGTTTCGGCCGAAGTTACAGGCATTTTAAACAATGTTCCCTGGTGTTCGATCAATTGAATCAGGCGCAAGTTTCAAGAGCATTCGGCCAAGAGCACTCGTTTACAGTCTGCAACTGTTAATCCTTGATGCCTAGTTATAGCTGTTCTTCATTTAAGAAAACCTTACGAAACGTGTACCTTAAGACCAGTTCCAGTAAAGAGTCGACAGCAATGCGTCTCATTGTCATCTGACTAACGTAACTTCGGACGAAGTTACGGGCGTTTCCTATTTTGTATCATCTAGGTACATAAGATTAGTTCGGGACCCGAATTAAGACCGAATGCCAACATGTTTTGACAGTTGTCCTTATACTTCCATGTGTTTTTGCCCGTCCGTAAAACTTAATTAATCGGGAGTAGGGTACATTCCGAAGCAACGATCTAATTTTGAACGGGCCCATACCGAGCTACAATCCTAACAGTATATTCCTTTTTAACCGACTTCAAAAAAAGGAGGAGGTAATCAATTCGACTGTATTTTTTAAAATATTTGTTACCTCATAACTTTTGACTGCGTGAACCGATTTTGATGATTATATTTTTTATTTGAAAGCTGGTGCTTCCCGAATGGTCCCCAATTTGGTTCCATTCGGACAGTGGGATCCACGTGAAAACCATATATGCATTAAGTATTTGCGCGACAAATGAACGAATAACGCGATTAGATTAGTGCAGGGTATCTACCATTACTAAATAGTTAAAAATAAAAACTTTTTAGAAAAAAATAACAACCGACTTCCTTAAAAAAACACTACAAAGTGAAAAATAACTTTAATTTCGGAAGTCGGTGGCAAAAAAACCTTAAATACAGATCCTAAGACACCGAATCTTTGTGTTAGTACTATATATCTATGGTTTGTGGCTTTGATACAATAGTATGGAACAAAGATTCATGATTTCATACATCGTATTGTGGCTGACCGTACTTGATTGAATGACGATGAAAGCCTTATGTGGAGGCTGGCCGACCTTGAAGGATCCTTCAATGCTCAGCGATCGTAACGCACATCTATTTGACGTAAGTTTGCTTGAGACTCGAGCATTGTTCGACGCCTACACAAAAACGTTTAGTTCTCAGAGTTTTAGGTTTTGTTTTAGAGTTCTTGATCAGGCAGGAGCACTAGGGCGTAAGTTTTGTTTTAAAGATGTCTCATGAAATAAACTTTGATAAATGTTCCTCCAATCTTGCTGCTCTAGAAACGTTAGTATTCGTTTGTTTTTTTTTTTAATAAGCTATTTGAATAAAAGCGTCATTTTAATTAGGTACATCATTAAATCGTAATTATATGATGCTTATTTTGGTTTAGGTAGGTTTTATGCATGAGGAAGTTGACAGAAGTTCACTCTATCGAATAGATGAAGTCTACAGAAGGAAAACCTATATGAATAACAACGTCATTTTAATTAGGTACATCATTAACTCGTAATTATGTGATGCTTATTTTGCTTTAGGTAGGTTTTATGCCTGAGAAAATTGTCAGTAGTTCCCTCCATCGAATAGAAGAAGTCTACAGAAGAAAAACATCTAGAATAGTTATGCCAAACGAAAATGAAATTCGGTATACTTATGTATCGTATTTATTTTTAGCCATTCCACGCCTATTTCCGTTGATAAAGTGCACTGCCATATTATAGTTGGCTTCTCAATGGTGTGACGTCACTTTATCGATCTCCTTTCTTGCAAGTACTTCTGTCAATCCGCCATTAGCGTACGTCACCAGTTTGTAACATAGAAGATAGGTTACCGAAAATGGTATCGAATATATTTTATTTTGTTCTCAAATAATGGTAGAGTAATTCTTAAATTTAAAAAATCTCTATAAAATATATGTAGTATTTTGGAAAATCTGGTTTTTCTTACTGGCAACACTCTTAATACGTAATACCATATTTAGTGATTACCCCTAGGGGTGCCATGGCGCATGCGTGGAAAATATGGCGAAGCGCGACGACCTCTCTGCAGGGGCGGTAGTTGCCGTTCTATGCAGGCACGAACTGGGCTATCCCGCGCAAAAATATATTTTTTTTAATTGAAAATCTTAAGCATTCTGTAACTTAATACAATATTAATCAAATAGTGTATGTTTGGCTTCTTGTATCGGTCACGACAGCCTTTAAATTCACTTTGTGTTTTTTTTAATCATCATTTATAAAGGGGTCAGTCGCGTTCAGATTCTTCCCTGTACAATATTTGCATTCGGGTACCATCGTAGGAGTTCGTGCATTTCCGTCAGATTCGCCTTCCAACCCTCAGCGATATGGCTCTCTCGCAAACTGAAAAATCTTTACAACATTTCCTTCTGTTTTGCCGAAAATATTAAGTTTTAAGTGAAAATGTGGTTATTATTGAGCAGTATAAATAAAGTTGATGTAGAATATCGTTAAATAGTGGGTTTATATTGTTTTGTTTGGTGTCAGTGGTCGTTAATTGTTGTGCTAACACATTGTGCTATAAGGGGTGAACGCAGTTCGATTTCTAAGGTAAAGATTAAAGCGAATTTCAACGCCTTTTAAATTTTAGACTCGTCCAAAGAAGTCTGTCTGTTGCTTTAGAGTCATATATAAATTAGTCCCCTGTATGTTCAAACAATATTATAATAAATAAATTGAATTATTTTTTAGTTTTTAACCTAAAATATTTTCTACTTACAGCTTCGAAGCCATGAAAGACGTTGACGACGACTATGACTGAAAGAGGAGACGTCAATAGGATGCTGGGTAAGTCTAGAATGTTCACGATGTTATACTTAGATTAAAACAAGTGCTCACAATCCTTGAACAATATACTATAAGTACGCTAATAAGGCTGTGATGTTTTACATACATTAACTGTTCAGTTTATTATTCTAGTAGGCACATAGTAGATGTTTTCCTATATTCAGTAGGTAACTATCTATGATACCTATATATTACGTTTAATATTTAATTTCTACCGTAATGACTCATAGTGTTGGTGCTATACATACATATACGGTTCCGAGTAGCCTAGGGTCTTCATAAAATGGTATTTTTCGACTTTCTTTTCTATGTTTTCCTATATTGTGATTCTTAGTTTGCATATATTTTTTAATAACATTCTTGGACCAATTTCCATGGAGAAACTGTTACCTTACGTCGCTGTACTGTTACAACAAAGTATAGTACACACTACACACTTTTAAGGAAAATATTCAACCTTCACGAAGTCGAAAATGTGCTGGAAAAACAACTGAACTGTGTAGTATTTTTCATTAATTAATGAGACCGCTCTTGACCTCGATATCGCTTGATGGAAAGTGATGGATGAGGTATTAAATGAACGAATCTAACATTTAGTGGAAAAGTCTATTAATTTTATTTAACATGCGTTCTCTTCATCGATGTTAAAATTAAATGATGCACTTTCACGCAATACATTGACAGTTAACTAACAACGATAAATACTTTCGTAAGATTTACATGTATATTCAATTAACGATTGCCAGCAGTTAAATAGTACTTATCATTATTTTAATCAATTTAAAATCTGCTTTAAATGAAACTGGCATATCCAGTGCGGATGTCACGAGGATCGTTTCCGCGTCGCCATATAGAACGTGGTCAGAATAATGCGTTTAACGTAAATTTTAATTCTTCTAAAATGATTCTGTATGTATACAAGGAATGTGTAGGTGGATTCATGCTTTTGTTTGTTCGATATCACTTGAAAATGTTTTGGATAATTCTTATCATTCATGACTCATGCACGCACCTACTACGTAACGTTATACTATGACATATTTGTATCTTGGGTGGGCCGATGCTTTGGCATGTTTTTTTTTTAAACTGGTAATGTGCGAGTCGGACTCGCACACCAAGGGCTCAGTACGATCATATATTTTATAGTATTATTGCATGTGGTATTGTAGTTTTAGGTCAGCGCCATCTCTTGACTAATAGTGGACCTAAAACAAATGTAATTTTAGTTGATGATTTCTGAAAAAGCGTGCTATTTAGAGATATCGTTTTATTGTTCATGTAATCTTTAAACAAACTTCTATCACATGGAATAACTTTTGATTTTTCTCTATGCAAACTTCGGAGATGGCCTTATTAGGGTATGGTATTTCTTTTAATTTTTTTCGTCAAAAGTCGTAAATTATGTGGCGTGAAAAAGAAAAGAAAAATGTTTGAGAATGTGCAAATAGCGCCCTTTCATATGATACCCCTACATGCTCCGATAACCCATTTCGAATTTTAAGGACCACAGTTCAGTCCCTGTTCCAAAAAAAACTATACATATTTTTATCTTTTCTTATTTTCAAATTAGTTGGGCAAACGTCATCTAAAACTATACCAAATTTCAAGCATTTTAGCAATGTGACAGACAGACGGACAGACAGACTGAGTCTCACCATAAGGGTTCCTTTTTACCATTTTGGTACGGAACCCTAAAACATGTTGTTCTGCTTTACTGAACTCTATTGGTATTTATAAATAAATATCAGCAATCTCTACATTACCTTCCCACGTTTTCTTCATTGACTTTTTGCAGAAATATTTAACCGGAATATACGAAAAAAGAAGTCAATTAAAACTGTACGACACCAATTAATTAATTGACATACAAAAAAAGCAAAAAATACTATACGTCATTTAATTTAAAGCTAACATTGAACAGTGGAACTTCCCATGTGAACTTTCTGTCACAGAACACTAGACTCATACGCATAATATTACTCCATTCATCCGCAAAAATGCAAACAACGGATTCTTCTTTAACTATAGACGCTAGAGGTAAACGGCTTCGTGGCACTACTTTTGTAATCTGTCTCCATTTCGTGTTTAAATTCAGATGAATTTAATAGAATGTCCTAGGAAGTTCTATTACTTTAACTTCTTTCAAATCATGTCCTCTTAAGAATGTTGAAAAAAGAAATTGAAATAGCGATGTTTTTAAGTATCGTACTGATATTTTATACCTTTCAAATTAAAATGCCAATTTGTGTGCCCACTGGAGTAAAATGGGTCCTCAATTTCAACGTAACTGAATCCACTCATTTATTTCGCGGTGGCTTAATGTAAAAGTGATGTTATTAGGCACTCCGGGAATTAGACCGAACTGATCCACTGGAAAATAACCACGGTTTGTGATTTTAATCAATTTATCCTCAATTAGAGTTTGGTTGATAACTTTGTATTGTGGGTTAATATTTGTATACGTCCCGGCAATTATTTGGTTCACAAATATTAATTTACTAGCGTTAGACTCCGCTTGAGTGGTTCCAGTCTTCAGGGTAATGACGTAACGCCTAGTTGAACGTAGTTAATTGCTCTTCTGTGTAGAATAAATCTTTACGGCGAGCACTGAAGTTTGAAGGCCTTAGCCACAATCTAGAACGTTCAAATGAAGTGATTTTCACGACAATACGAAATAATTTGCAAAATAAACCTGAACCTTATGTTTGTTGCGAGAATTGTTATAATACACGTAAATATGCAACATACGAACAGATACTTTCTACAATAGGTACTTTGTTGGACTCCTAATTATGCAAAGAAGAGTTCGTATGTTCCATTCACACATGGATGTGCATCTGTTTCCGTGTTATACATACTCACGCTTTTTTATTTCGTGTTTCATGGAAAAAAGGGGAAATATTTTTCCAGCAGATTAATTTGGCCTTAACACATACACCACGCAAGTAAAAGTTGAATAATCAAAGTAAAGCTTGTAGTGCTTAAATTTCAAACTTGACTGCATTAACATTATGAAGCTTTTCATATAACTACAAAATTGTTTCTGCTGAAATCGATTAAAAATAATCTAGAGTAGTTGGAAAGCTTTTTGGCTAATAGGTTGTCTGCTCTGCACGATGTTATCGTTTTAATACTTCATTTAATTACATGCTGACGCCGTTGTATCAATGTTTATTGTAATTGAATACGCAAAGCACATCTGAATAGAAAGCACGAAGCTATATGGCGTGCAGTGATTACCGCTACGCCACGACACCCTGGTGCATAGCAGCATTTCACAATAATCCTTCGATAGAACAAGTAGCAGTACTGATCTATTGCAACAAATGTCCCAAATTATTTTGGTGCTTTGAAAATATATATCGGAGCTTTAGGAAAAATACAGTTTGAAATGTATGTTCTCAAACAATATAGTGGAGTGCACTCGGCGACAACGGATTAAAAATGATTGAACATGTGTGGCGTCAGTGGCGTGTATTTTTAGCCTTATATAGAAATCACGCCAAGGCTCCCGGAGTGTCGCGAGATGCAACCAAACAGTCATATGTTTGTGTCTTGTCTTTGTAGAACAGTGATAACCTCTCGATAAAGCATTTCACTCCCACACAAGAGATAAACCTGGAGAGCATTCAAGAACTATCTACATTAAGTGCAGTGCTAAGGACGTGAATAGCAAAGGTTATGTGTTATTCAACAAAAACCGTACAAAAAATCAAATCAAAACTTGTTTTAAAAAACAATAACAGAGAACGGCAAAGTAATAAACAACTTGTGCATGAATTGAAGATTAACAAAAGAAAGAAAAAAACAGTGCCTCAAAGATAACGTTCAGTAGAGGTAGTAGATAAAGATAAACTAGTCTAAAGTTTTTCGTAAGAGTGCAAAATGATCGCCTTGGTACTGTGCTTGGTTGGCAAAATAATTGAAGTGGCAAAAAGTGCTTACGGTAATTGTGAATTAGAACAGTTTGAACCAAGGAAGAGGAAAACTCGGAAGCGCAGAAAAAGGTCCCGGAAACGGAGGAGACGGAGAGGTAAAGTTTTGTAACTTCAGATTTACTCGAGAAAATTGTGTCATTTTAGTCATTGATTTTATCGTATCCTAATCGTGTCATGTTATTGGGTATGTCTTCAAATGTATTTGTTATAGGTGTTGCTCCAGAGATTTTCTCATTAGCTTATTGTTTATTATTAACGCCCTTGTTACCCTGTAGACTAGAACTATTTACGTTTCTAAGTAGCCAAGGTCATCAGTTTATAAATAATGTAACCACACGTGGGATGTCTAGTGGTACGACAGTGTCAAGTTTCAAAACAAAAAGAGAAACCTATCCAACGACATCTGTGTGATCACGTGGCAACTAATTGGTAGTGCAGCGTTCGAGTCTGATACAAACAACAATAGCATCGATCGAAGGCAAGTTGCTGATGAAACATTCAGTACCAATAAATCTGCTAGGTGGCGCTACTAGCTGTATAAAATTTATCAACTCTATCTCAGCTAAGAGTTAAATTCTATTGACTATGTGACAGAAAATATTGTTTATTGAACTTTTAATAAATGCGTAAAACTCAACTTAAGAACGGAAGTTGACTGACTGATGAAGATTTTATTATTCTTTTCACTATGTGCAAATCTCTTTCGCAATTCATTGCTGTGTCCGGCTTCCATGCCTTTGTCTGTAACAAAAAGGACGTATGACGAATACTTGACCGAATGAGCTAAGTGTCGGCGAAATATTTGCCGGTTCGTGGTGCTACTAAACTGTCAGGGTCGTTTTGTAAATTTACTTGTTGATGTCACTCACAATCTTCAAGAACCGCTGGAATTTCATCAAATTTTTCATTATCGCCTAGATCGTACTTTATAGGTTTCTTAGATTAATTTTATCAGCTTTATTTCTTGTAACTAGTTCTAAATGGTATGACTAAACTTCAAATAGAAATGTTTGCTTAGTCAATTACTTATTCCGGTTCTCATAGCCAAGCAGTTTGTTTAGTCTCATGTCTTCTAATTTACGATATGAAACACAGTGGTGTAGTGTCGGACACTGCTTTACTTACAATTAACTGTATAATGGATGGTCGTAGACGAAGCATGGGAATGAGGAACCAGCAATCCGCATTAGCGTCTCGATTTGTGAGGTCATTCACTTAGCTTTGTGTTATGACTGATTTGGCAAACATACCGTTACATTTTTAGCCATCCGGTGTTACTCTGTCTAGTACAAACATGAGCCTACACTATGTACCTAATTTTATGACTTATTTGTAGAAATTTTCAAGGTATGCAGATACTGATGTTTATCTTAGAATATATGTTTTAAGAACGTTATCAGTTATTTGAGGTTACTTGGAGAGTTAACAAGGATACAGTCCATTGGATACTTAATTTGTTCAACAATATTTAACGCATTCAGAATCTGAAAAGGTGGTTCATTAAATTATTTTCGAACACGTAAACATTGTTAATAGCTAAAGTGCATTAACAGTGCAGGCTGCACTGTTATTCCACCTAGGACGTTACTAAACAAACAAACATTGAAATAACTACATGTTGTGTCACGTAATCATATTGCAGTTCATGATTAATTACACATTGAGTTAATTAACAACATTTTATCATTTAACTTAATGCTACATACATGTACCTGATGTGCCGCTGTTGGCTAAGTAACATCTGCTTAACATTTATTTATACAAGAGCACAATAACAATGTTTGACCATTATTTCGATTAGTTATGCACCCTACTACCTTTTGAGAGGCTGGTTGTGAATAGTGACGTATCTTTGGTGTGAAGTTGGCGCGAATGCGTACGTCAGTTACGGGCTCTGCGCCTGCGCGTTTGACGCTTTACACGGCGGTGCTGTAGTTGTGATCCGATTAACAACGTCAGTTTTATTTTTATTCTACCATACAATATGATTATTACATTAACTTGTGCATCGTACTGCTTGATCTGATTAATGCGAGCATTATCTCCGAATTCAATATGTTCCTTATCGAAATTCAATGTAGCGTAATCAACTACAGTTTCACTCATTGCGCGTGTATAAAAATGAATATTAGTGATACGATCATACATTCCTTAATGTTTGCAATAATTTTCCTGTTTGCATTTTGTTACAATGAACGTCCCAAGTGTTAAAACTCGTCCGTCGTAGTATACTCCAATTAATCCTGATCTATTTGTATCCCGTCCCGCTCCCAACGCGTTCCTGTCACTTGTGACTGTGTTCACTAGATTCGCCGTCTCGTTCCCGCGCCCCACGCTCATTCACGCGATTCATCCAATATTCCGACCGGGAATTCGGGATAGCGCGCTCGCAGCTGTCAAATCAAGCGATACGCGGCACAACTTTAATAGTAACAATAGTATTATAATCTTGTTTTTTTACTTGCAGTGTCTTTACTTGTGTTTGTCACGTGCAAAAACAATGTGAAAAGTGGTTGTTAATATTATTTTCTAAGTAACTTGTATCCTTTCTGACTTATTATATAAAATCGATCGTAGACGCGAAATATGAGGTGTTTTAACCCTCGATGTGTCGAAGTGTATAGTGATGAAGGTGCCTGAATTACGATAGTGTACCTAACTCGAACACTACATAAAGGATACATTGAGAAAAGAAAATGCGGATCAAGACACACTCAGATTTTCGCCCGAATGGTAAATATTAGAAACCTCTGAAGTATTAATTAGTCCAATAAGATTAACATACTAACAGATGATACCTATACCATATACCTACTCGATGTTAATCAATTTACTCATACGGTGTGTTTAATCGATGAATGAATTAATGTTATTGTTAGTCTTTGGGTACCTAGACACGTTATCAACGCATCAAATATCAACCTCTTGAATTTATAAAATTATCGATATGTGTAGGTAGCTGAAAAACAGTATAAATTAGGCTTGAATTTCTTTCAAGCATTCAAACACTTGTGCATCAGAACATGCGGGTAGATGTGGAAAACAATGATATCCACGTCGACGGTCACCGATGTTACTACATTAGGCACGGCTAATAATTGTGATGAAAATGTTTTAACACGCTATTGTTATTAGCTGAGAAAGCCAAATTTCACTGGCTTACGGTTTGTTCTTATGTAAAACTTTACAACTTTCGTTAGAATTGTTCTACACCAGTGTCAGATTTAGCGAATTGTCGTCTATGAATTAGTAATTTGCTATATTGTCTGACTGCTATTTCACATAGTTTATTTTAACTTTTTCTTTTTGTTGCATAAATACGGCTTTGTACCCTCTGAATATTCACATACACTCTCGTATTTGTGTTGAAATCACCGGCATGCCAAAAGAACTCAAAGTACACGTAATGCACTTAAAGGTTCTCATACATGAAGACAACGCAAACAAACGATTGTCGTAACGCACGCTTTACTCAGACATAAATATTTCTCAAAACACAGTCTGATTTGGATCGAAAGAAAAATATGAGACTAGTAGAAAGTTGCAACCGCTTATCATTTCATGCAAGACAACGAGAGATAGTCTATCACCACTATCACCGTGGCCATCTTTCAACCGGCACGTTACTGCCGTACGTGGCAGACATTATTGATGCAACAAATCACAACAGGAATGCTATCACATAATATTTTTATTTTGGTTTGAGGGATTTGACACAAATGGAAACGAAAGAATGTAGTTGGAAGGAAACGCTAAAGACAATAATGCAACAATAAAGTATATTGTGATTGTTGAAGGTTTCTGAGGCATATCGTAGAACCAAGTTTGATGGTAATACAGTAGCTACATTTATAACCACGATCATACATAAGACCAAGCAATTTTCGTCTCATAAAAAGGGAATGCGTATGGTCATGAGTGGTTAGATATACCAAAGCCAGTCTAAAGTACAGCAGAACAAAACGCAAGTTTGATTGCAATAATATAACACTAATAAACTCTTCTAACTAGTTAAGAAAAAGGCTTACATTTTTCGCTATAAGTCTGAAACCTGCGATACGTAAAACGCTATAGGTAGATTCAAACGTTATTGGCAAGGTATATATCAGAACAAAACCCAGTTTGACGGTAATACAATTTTGTCGGAGCCACCTACAAATATTCCTTAAGTGCTCTCGTTTAGATTCTCGCTTAGTGGAAAAGAAAATGTGTATATACGTAGTTTTATACGTCACAGGCGAAGTTACCGTAGAACAGTAGCAAGTTTAACAGTAAAATGCTTTATGTAAAACCAAATAATCTTCTAGGTGCTCACTGATTTACATTTTTCGATAAATGAAAAATAAAATGTGCACGGTAAACGTAGTTCCATAAATCTTTAGAAAGGATAGAGTAGAAGATAATCAATTTTGATGGTAATACAAGTTCGCAGGAACCATCTAAAAAAATGTCTTTACTGTCTTCAGGGTAAAAAAGAAAACAAAACAAAATTTGTATGCCATAGGTAGTTTTAGGCAAGGGTACAGAACCTTGTTTAATGAAAATACAATATAATGTAACTGTAACACCAAGAAATCTTTTAAGTGCTGTCTAGTTTCAGTTTTCGATACTTATATGAAAAAGATGCGTATGCTATAGGCAGTTACATACGTCATAGGTACAACAAAATAGACTCAAGTCTAATAGTAAAATATTTATGTAACTTTAAGAAATCTTTAAATGATTTTCAATTTCCGCTACATGTAAAAGAAAATGCGTCTGCTATAGCTGATTCCACACGTCAAGCGAACACAGCACTAGCTCGCTGTTAACGTTTTTTAAGATTAGCACAGTCATTACAGTCGTCGTATTATAGCTCAGAATTCAGGCTCAAAGCGTTCTAATGATTTAAATTACGATGACTTGTCCTGTCCTCTCGTTGGCGCAATTGTCGGACGAGGTCGGGCGCCGTTTCATCACGAACACAAATACTTACAATAAAACATCTTCCATATGGCGCATATAGCAGTATGGGAGACGAACGAAGTATTTACCATATGAACCTGAATTCATTGACTTTTGTATGCATATGTTATGTCCCTTCTCGTTTATCACTGAATGCAACGAGCAAAGCCAAAATTGTGTTTATTTGAAAAGGGTGTTTGTTATTTCAAAAATTTGAATGTTATATTGTTCTGTTGAAACGGTTTAAAGGGTTATGGTCATTAGGTGCATTGTTCTTGTCCCTGTCGAATGTTGATTTTACATGCGTAATTATATATTATTGTTTTGTTATTGGCCCGCGCCAAACCTACAGTCAATTACTGAAATTGCATTCGAGCCCGTTTTAAAAATATAATGGGCAGCCTTAGTGATTGTCTTTTTATTTATTTTAAATGAATTGGTCAGTGTCAGTCAACTTTTGTAAAGTGAACAATCTTCCAATTCGTATATATTAATATTGGGATTATTTCTTAAGTCATTGGTATTGTCATCAGAAGTCCCAGGGCGTTCCTTACGCAGATTAATGTTAAACTCATCAGGAAATAAAAACATGAATGATTCAGAAGTAGTAGTTAGTATTCTGATACCTTTACGGTATAGCTACATTAACATGACAAATAACCAAATTATGTCAGTACATTGTGAAGCACAATACCACGGTAAAGATATCTGACAATACCAAGAAACGATTCATATGTATGATTGCCCCAGAGTATCCTTACCTACTAAAGACATCAGAACTGTGAATATCTCGTGAACAATATTGCCAGTAAATTAAATATAACTACTTACTACGACGAAGGTTTTTTAAACTTTGTTCAACAACCTCCCTCCTATTGTTGTTTTAAATAGTCGGTTATCACGATTCTGTTCATTATGGCGTTATATTGTTATGGTTAACATGTTCATAACAATAATTAGCTTTTGTAATCTTTAATTATACGGGTAATTCAGGCTACTGTTAAACAGCCTTTCAATCGCTCCAAATAAGTAATTAACGAACACGCGAACAAACATTTCCTATTGTCTTGCAAAATTAACTCTTTTCACAGTGACGTAAGGTCTGTGTAAGCCGTCAATTAGTTTCTATAAAACATGTGGCACCTACACTATATAAAGTCGAGAATTAGCATAATATCATGCAAAAGAATATGAATATAAACCAGCAAAAGGTTGAGAAAAGCAAATATTCAGAACTTGTTCTACATGTGATATTAAGAAACTAATCCTTAACAAACACAAATTTTCATAAATTTTCCTAAAACATTGACCTTGTGTCACGCGACCGTGAGATTTAGCAAAGAAAATTATAGTTTTTCTTTGCACGACAATGAAAAGTATTTGAATAACGATAAGGCTTACATTCTTCATTAAGATTGGTGAGATAACAGACGTCAACCTACTCGAGGCTGTCTGCGAAGCTACCCTTGACACCCTCGAGGGGAAGAGGCTTCCTTATTCAATCGATGGACGATCCACCCTCTCCGTCGAACGCGACACAAATAAGTATTGACTCAGGTGACTCGACCCCATCGCGACAAAGCAAACATATCTTAATCTATAGTAAGTATATGACATCTTTGTTTTTGAGATTTTGATTCAAGTTACAAGATTTTTCTTCTAGGAAACGTGATCAATTCGATGTGAAGCCAATATGTTTCACGTTAGAATCTATTGTCAGACGACATGTGCAGTTTCATATTACAATAAATCCGTTTCTATTGGACTAAATCCATCATTCCTGCCCAGAACTAGACCGGGGTTCTATTGAATACAATGAATGTAGGTGATGTTTCCTTAGATAGCTTTGAGATATTTATAATGGAGCGCGTTTCCAGACTGTTCGCATATCTTTGCTGTATAGTATATGGCGGGGGCGTATCGCAGCAGTTTAACAAAAGAGTCTGAACTCGTTTCACCCTTGGTAATGACGCGTGTGTTCTCGATACTTTATATATGCGTAAATTTTCGCATCAATCGAGCATAATATAATCATCTTAATGGCAACCAGCTCGTCAAGTTGCGTGAGATGTGCGATTGGTGTTGTATGAAATGATGTAGATGTACGTATGTACCTTTACCAGGGAAAGTGCTCACTTTATCTATCTTCACTCAAATTATCGTTACATCATCATCATAAGGTATTTACGAGTATAACGTGCTTTTTAAGTTTGGTGGTAGCTCGTTGTGTAAGTGATAGTGAAATTATTGAATTGTATAGGTACTGGTGGAGAAGTAACAGGAAAATGATCGGGTGAAAACAAAAATAATGGGAATGCATTGAGTTAAACTTTTCCTGTATGCTTTTCAAAATAGCTTGCTATATACATAGATGGTTCGCTGTTATTGTTTTCAACTGACTTCTGTAAGAAGGAGCATCAAAAGCGAGCTAGTCCGTTTGTTATAGTTTACAACTTTACATCAACGCTAGAAGCGTTAAATGTTCCCACATGATCCGCGCAAATGTAATTTAGCGCATACCAAATAACAAATTATTTTAATTTCTGGTTTCCCGTACACACGTAAGTCCTTCACATCGTGGTTACGGGCTGGTGAATTTAATAATAATTTTAGTTTCCTTATTATGTTTACAGCAGTTCTACGCACTTGATGTGAACATATTCTATTCTCAGTTACATTTGCAGACGTTAGCTAGACATGCCGTAGTTAAATGGAGCTGCATTTGGCCAGAATTATCACCTTCGTCATTTTGTTGGAAGCACTGGTGCATTTCACTATGGCCCCGTCATATTGCCATTCATTGTATCACAAAAGTGTTTATATATTTAGACCTAGTAACATAATACGATATTCACCTTGCAGGTGATACTGTCAATTTGTACCAAGACTTCCTGACAAATCTATCACCCACATGTCGGAAAAAGATCGAGTACCCTTTTAAAGATATCATTAAACTTTATTTCCTTATAAGGCAAATGATATAAAGAAGTGACAAAGGACATCTTTATGTTGCAGACGTCAAAATAAATAACATCAGGTAATTCCTTATTTAGTACGAGTACAATAATGACGCGCAGATTTCGCAGAGTTTCGCTATATTTGAATCTCTATAGCTATGAACTTCACCGACTTTTAAAGGTGAAGTTCAGGCAAAAGTTCACGTGTATAAAGTACACAGTTTTATGGCTGAGTGGCTATAATTGTTTCGCAGGACTATGCTAAATGATCCATACGATACAAAAGAGCTAACCTTTACGAAAAGCATGAAAACTGTTTCTGAAGAATGTGGATTTAAGCGTCACAGACTATTGTCAATGTTGTTTAAGTTTGAGCATTAATTCTGACTGGTCAGTGTCATAACCTAATTCAGTTCTATGACGAAGCATTAGAAGCATTTTTGTTAAAAACTCCTCAAGCATTTAAACAACAACCTAGTTAAGAAATAATTAAAGTAATTAA
Organism: Aporophyla nigra; assembly: GCA_947507805.1. Taxonomy (NCBI): domain Eukaryota; kingdom Metazoa; phylum Arthropoda; class Insecta; order Lepidoptera; family Noctuidae; genus Aporophyla; species Aporophyla nigra. Next base: position 12,830,149 of record OX382300.1, on the reverse strand, counting down.
ATTTCACACGCATTCTTAATCGAATGAAATGTCAGGGATCAAGATAAGGCAAACATGAAATGTGTCCAGTACCAAAAATGGTTTCGTAAGAGATGCATTTACCTTACACAAGGTGCGTTCCGAACCAGGTGAAAAATGATACGATTATCGCATCTGCCGTGTTTGCTTAATTTATCGAGTCGTTTAAATTAAATACGACAGATTATTCGATTACAATGGAATCACAGAGCGAAACTGCACTTTTACATTATTTAGCAACGCCTCTGAAATTCTGCTTCCAATTTTCCTCATTGTTTTTTTAATTACAAGTAAAACAAAAGCGTTCTTGTGATTGGGACTTGTTTATTTTCATTTTTCTCCATCCGATGTTCATTTATTAGGTCAAATATAAATTCAACAGGTTTCATAATTATTCAAGAATGCAAACCAAATTAAGATAACGAATGTATTAATTTCGTTTTGATCATCGCTTTAATCGGATTTCACTGTATGCATTAGGCATTCATGCATTGAAATACGGTTAACATGTAAATCAATTTACGGACATGTATTGCGTAGTAATGTTTCTGTCCGATCTAATTTAATTTAAAACAAAAACACATACAAATACTAGACTGATACAAAGTCGTAGAAGAACAACACATACATTCTGCAAGATAAAATATTTAAAAAAATCATGTAGCGACATAAATTATTCTTTGCTGTTCAAGTAAACGTAATAACAGAAATAAATGGCTCATGTGTACACACATTTAGCTGAGATTAACTGATTTCATTAGGTGTAACGCATTCAAGCATGCTCTTCAACGTTGCAACGAAAGATTACGTAAAATGTAAATGTGAATATGTTTACGACTTTTAGGAAAAGTTCACTCAGACATGTTTGTCATTCGAATTTCATTTTCGTATTATACAATTGTTTAATATCAGGTTTAATATTATACATTTTTTTTATGAACCTTTCTTGTCACCAATGGTAATCTACGACATTAAATAATGCTGAAACTTAATCCACATGCATATAAAGTTACGTGGCTACCTCACCATAGGTACCCTAGGTACCTACTACCCTTTTTTATCAGGGTTGATTCAGCTCAAGACCCCCTTTACTTTAGCACCTCTTGTCACTTACATGTTCATACATTTAAGTGTCTAGGCACACCCCATAATGGCTCAAGTCACGAGACGTAGCGTTTTTAATAAGAAATTATATTACTCGTAATTACGTTCTTAGTACTATGTATAATCAAATTACTGAGAAGCATACTCACGAAGAAATTAATTATCATCAGATAGATGATTAGATGAGATTTGAGTACGTTTTGTCGATGACTTGAGAGTAAAAAATATTGTCACGTCTTTTGTAAAAGGAATATTCCAAAACTTATTCCCAAGGAGGAAGTCGAAGGGTAACCTATTGGGGACGAGCCTTAATAGGTACCCTTTATCGGACGCATTCAGAATTGTAAGCTGTTTCATAAATCCCCCCGAACAAAGCTCACTTTCCAAAATGTGAATCAACCCACTCAAGATTATAGAACAGATTGGCTCCACCGAGGTCAATGAGACGATTTTATAAGAAAAGAAGTCATAAAGATATATAATAAATTATATATTGCAAATATGGTCCTTCGTTATAAGACTAGAGCCACCCAACATAAAATCACTCCATGAATCACGCGGTGCGTGTTTTGTCGGAAAAACTCAGTTGCGAGCTCGAAGGATTAACAGCCAAAGGGGCTTGGGGGCATGACGTATAATATTGTGCTAGGACTTTATTAGATTGCTTTTCCCTCGCTTATTTGTAGACATATATATCTACATGACCTTTATTGTCACTTACAATCGATCTAGATTTAGAACCCATTTTATGAATCATTTCTAATTTCAAAGTTGTCCACCTTAGCTGCTTATTTGTGCTGTAAGAAGGTTGCGTGTCGTTTGGGTCTTGTTTTCACCATTATAGCAACAGTTCAAGGCTATGCTTATTTAGCCATGCCTGGTATGATCGTTAGGATAATGTTGGCATCAAGCGTCCAAGGCTAGGCACTTTGATTTATTAACGTGAGTCATGGTTATCTGGAAGAGAGGCGCAGTAACTTTTCCAAAGTTAGTTCTGCCGCCGATTTTCCAGGAATTCAGGGGTGAGGGTAGTTCAGTGCGGCGACCCCTCTATCCCTCGCCGTCTGCAACGTAGATGCTTATCTACATGTAGATGTGGTTAGTGAAGTAAAGGTTTTCGGGGTACATAATATAACGAATTTTATTGCTTTCCACCATTGTATGGAAACCATAAAATGTGGGACTCTTTTATAGATTTGAATGCAAAATCTTTTGCAAACTAAGATCGTTTTCAAATAAAGATCACGAAAATGAAGCCTTAAAATGGTACATCCTAAAATATTTGTACATAGAATATCATTCTGAAATTAATACAAACAATTTATTAAATTTTAACTCGGCTGTCGTGAATATTGGAGGCCTCTTCACTGATGAGATGGGCAGGCAGCCGCCACGTCAGCGCGGGGGCGAGAGAGGCCCGTGCGTGCCCGAGCAGCGAAATTAATTTCATTCCCTTCCCTATACCCATTAAAACGTCTAAGTAATGACGCATTAATTTGAATTACAACACTTTTTGATATGAAACTCCAGTCATTTTAGGTTTTAGAACGTTTTGTGCAACGTTGCTTATGGTTTTCGCTAAGCTTTTATTACAATTTCAAGGGGTGGTGTAGACTTTTACGTAAAATTAAAAGAACATAATATGATGACTATTTACGTTTTTGCTTACATTTGTATTTTGAAGTTCAAAACTAGAACGCTGAATGTTGTGTAAACATTTGCATAAAATCTCGAATAGGAGGAGCATGCAGTCCTACCAATGTTTAGAAATCAATGCCTTATCTGCCACTCCATCATATAATTCTCCACAAGTTTCTAACATTAATGTGTGCATTGTTACTCAACCTGCTTAACTTGTTGCCGCCCATAAACATGATACCTACTATATGTGAAAAAACAAATACACAACACACAGAACTTGATGATGTTATTTTCCAATTTCCTTTCTATCGTACATCAAGCCGCTAACCGCTATCAATGTTATCTTCACAGATTGAAACACTACAATGTGAAGCGTATGTTTGCACTAACACGAACGAGACGCGAGTCCGATATCACTTTCAATCGAAGTGTTGTCCACATGAATAAGAAATAAGAGTTTCCTTTCTGCAGACAATAAATCGCGGACGGCCGGCTCGGCGCGGGCGCTATGTACGCACGGCTGGCGCGTCGCCAACTTTTCCTTGCAATTTTACTGCTCGCCCGGCTCGATACACGGACATTTTGCAGTTGGCATTCTAGACGAAGATGGCAATAACCTATCAGTTTTATTGCTTCTACCACTAACTGAGATTTACTCGTCCTCTATACGATTCGCTGCTTCCTCAGCTAGTCTTTTGAAGTTAACGATTGAATAAAAAAAACATTTCTATTAGCTATTCAAATGCCGTTTGATTGATGACTTCTTTGCGATGTCCGTGAGAGTACTTAGCATATAAAGTTCATAGACAGACTTCCTCTTAACACTTGGAATTGAATGTTTATTCAAAACGTGATCATGTAAATGTTAGAATCTGCATGTTGTTATTTTGCAGTAAATAATAAACACGCTTGGAGTTCACGACCTAGTTCGCTTCTACAAAAGCCTTTTAAAATGTGTTGTAATGTGGAGCAAGGCTTAATTAAAATACAAACATAGCCATATGTAAACATTCACACGTTGTGAGAAGAACTGAAAACCATGAGTGTATATTGTTAATACCGTGGTTAATACTGACAAACCTCGATGCCTTCGGCGGGGAACTATTTACCTATGTATATGGAAAGTGATCGTTCTGATGACTGATAAGTCGGCTGCTTCGTAAAAACCAAGGCATTTTGTTGTCAACGTTCTGCATCGTAATGCGCACTGGAGCGCAAACACAATGCTATGTAAATGACTTTATTATTAACTATACCCACAAATACCATCTCATCTATAGGTAAAAATAATTGTAAACAAAGCATTAAGCCTACATTCGCATAGACGTAAGAATATCGTGACGGGATTTTATTGCTCACTCAATTTTCAGCTCTCTGTGTTAAGCCGAGCATTGTTAATACAACAGAAAGCATCCTAGCATGTCGAAAATACATACTGTACGACTTAAAAACTTTCGGCCCTAAGCGTTGTGTTTAAAATTCAGTGCGTCTAAAACAATCGCCGTGATATTTTACGTCCTTGCGGACATGAGCTTTACATTGTTAAAGGACGATAAATAACGGTAGCTTAAGGTCTGAAATATAATCTACTTAAGTTACAGTAATTTAGTCTAAGTAATTCATTGTACTTAGTTAACTGGATTATAGCGCTACGGCCTTTACAGTTAAAGGTTAATCGTTGCCTATTGAATTCCAGTAACTGTAAAAAAATGTTGGAGTGAAAACGCGAGTCAGAGACTGCAAAAAATATAAGCAAACATTCTAAAATAATATTTAGGTAAAGCAAGAGTGTGGGTATGTAGTATGTATCGTCTAATAATATCGCTTAAGAATTCGATGTTGCTCGTTCAGACTCAGAATAATGATGGAAAACAGATCGTCTCGGTGTTAAGTGTCAGACAGCTCTTATTATTAGGTGCGAACCTCTCGAGTGGGTTCAGAAACCGTAATACGAGAAGCAAAAAATATATGGCTACGTTGCCCGGAGGCCCACCGGGTTATGTTGTAAGTAACTATCCGATATAATGATACTGCGAGAGCTGTGTAATCTGTAGCAACTTCGAATTTGATGCAATGTTGGTTGACAACCACTTGGAGGCACACTTTGTTTATTTGAAGATAATAATGCAGTCATATTTGCAATTGTTTTGTGTAAAGATAACGACAGGTTATTAACACTTTGTTACGTACAATGTTCTATGTTTGAAAACACAACAGAATAACGTATTTTAAATTTATGATGACGCATTCGAAATTCCAGCTATGATCCTAATTGTGTCAACTGAAGTCTAGCAGTCACAAAGTGCAAACAATTTTCCTCTTGAAACAGTACAGATGATAAATGTAGTTACCGTAAGGAGAGTACCTCACAGCTATATTTGTTAATTTGGAGTCAGGGACGGGCAAACGCCAAGGAATAAAGATTGATTCATACATCAACAGACATTAGCGAGATGAGAATGAAACATGCTAAGATAATTTACAATAACCTGCAAGATGTGGAATGGACACAACACAAATCATAGATGATATAATATATCTTATCTACAGACAAGTAGTCCTCCATCACGTCTCAAACGGTGAAGGACAACATAGAGACGAAACTGGCATATCCAGAAACTAAAAATTCGATGATATGTGACATCCACCAACCCACTCTGGGTCCTCGTGGTGGATTATGGCCCACTCCCTGCCAAAGAGAGAGGGCTGTGCCACATCAGTGGGAACATTATAGGCGGATTTTACTTAGTAATCAATAAAAAAATCACGGACTTTGGCAAAGCAGAAACAATTTCTACCCACATGGTTGATGACAAGGAAAGAGTTAGAATGAGAACAATCACTTTCCGTTTACTCATACTACAGCAAGAAGTTATGTCAACAAGTAACATAGCATAGTTATTGTCGTTCTATATTATTCCCACTACTGCGTATAACTCTGTAAGTGGGATAAAGTGGTACCATAACCCACCACGCAGTCTCAGTGCGGGTTGATAGATGACCAACAAATCTCTAACAAAAATATCAATCAATCATCATATTTGAACCTGCAACCAATACGAACCAAGCAGACAACATAAATAATGCAGGAACAAATCAACAACATCTGATATTCTTTATTTCTGCTGCAACACCGCACATCCTTTTCCATTTCAAGAGCATTACATCGATAAAGCTTGAGAAGTGGGACCGATGTGTCAAGTCTCTGTCTCTGCAATAATAAAATATCCGTCTGCGCTGTCAGTTCCGGCTTCGCTGCGATTTCTCTGCGCTGCCGCCGTGAGCACTGAGCCTAACTTATTTTCCTGTCTGTGGATTATAAGAGAACAATACTGGTTTCAGGGTTGATCCACATCACATTGGGTGAGATACGATCAGTGCGGATGTTAAAACTGTTGGCAGTTGCGGAAACGGACAGTAAATGGACTTCAGAGAAAACAAGAATTCCATTGTTATTTTATGTTATTATATATTTTTTAAACGTTTTTATAGAATGCTGCTATGAAAAATCGCAGAACAGACATTCGTTCGACGTATGAATTTATTTCCAACTGGCTCTCAATTAGTGCCAGCACAGTTGTCGAAACCAGTTAACGAAATTCGCAGCTGCAGTTCTTTTTAACTATTGCATCAGTTTCAAAGCATTCCATTTAAAAGAGCAATGAAATAAATCTAATTCCTACTTCCTAGAATTGGCACTACACTATGTTCTAGTACGAATTACAGAGAGTATCGTAATACACCTGGTCCTTGTACAATGGTGGCGGATGCCAAGCGGTGGCAGGGTGGTCTGCCAAACGGTGACGCCGCGGGGCGCCAATGAGCCATGCTTATTTTAGCACACAATAGCTGCCCAATGTTAGAACATTTGTGACAGGAGCATTGTTGTTGTTTATGGGAAAACAATATCGAATCAACTATACGGGAATAGCGTTCGATTATGGTTTTGTAATTTAATATAGATTTGTAATCAGTGTTGTTTGAATTTATTAATATACAACAACAACGACATCTACATCTATACAAATAAATTTTGATGTATCTGTTTATGATGTCAAATTTACAAGTTTCTACTAAATTAAAAGAAATTATATAATATACGGTACTTCCATAAAATAAAAATAAAACCATTTTTTTTTTATCTACGTGTCGGTTTGTTCGCTCCGACTTATCTCCGAAACGGCTGGAACGATATTGATGGGACTTTCACTGGCAGATAGCTTATGTTATAATTGTAACACAGGCTATTTGTCTCGATAGCACGTTCCCGTGGGATAATATCTGACACCCCCGCGGGTTTAACCGAGGGCAGCAGTTTATCTATTAATACCTCTAATTGTATGAAAGTATTTTATGACTACTGGTCAAATCAAATCAAATCATAAGTCATTTATTCAAATTAGGCTGAGGATCAGCACTTTTCGAACGTCAAAATTACAAAAGACAGGTCGTTATTGTTGTCAACTTAAACAAACTTCTGTAAAGAGGTTACTAAAAACAATCGCACGTTTACAGCGGTTTTTAGTCCTAACAACATTGTACCAAACTCCCAAAATATTCCACATGTGAAATATGTCTGCCGGTCTATTTATAAATCCAATTTGCAGAAATTTGGCACTCCAGACCGACATCGGCAGAGGAATGCGTGTCCAAAACGGCGTTTTTTTATAGTTATAATATAGCTACGTATGTATTCTATCAGTGGGGCCATTCTCGTAATTTTAAGAACGTTCATTCCGACCTCTGTGTCAATCTGTCAAAGATACCTCGAGTTACCATACATTTTTGACAAGTTGATTGTCGCCGAGCTGAGACTACAACTACATTTTGATCGTTTTTAAGTATGAAAATTTGATTAATAGTGGAATACATTTATAATGTACTAGTTTCTGCTCGTGACTTCGTCCGTGTCAAATTTTTGCTCCCCTGACCCTTCCCGTCGCAAATTGCCTGCCACTTTTCGTCTATTTTTCAATGCTTATATGCTCCTTTTAACCGTAGCGTGATATTATGTTGCCTATAGCCTTCCTCAATAAATAGGCTAACCAACACAAAAATATGTTTTCAATTCGGACTAGTCGTTCCTGAGATTACCGCGTTCAACCAAACAAACTCTTCAGCTTTATAATATTAGTAGGTATAGATGCCATATATGCCATATGGTCGTGTCATAAATAAGTTGACATACCATTTATGACGGGACGTTATTCAGACGCTAAATGCGGACGGCTGAATCATCCGAAATGAGATCAGTGTCTAATCGTATACTTATCATATATTAAGGCTTACTTTTAGGGCAATTTCCTTTTAGGTAAACATGATTGTAATCAAAGGGGAAGAAATGTGTGTCACCGTTGACGGCTTGTTTTCCTCAAAAATGAGAAGGCAGTGTATGTTTCGAAATAATTATACGATATGTTTTATAATGAAACAAAGTTACCTACATTTGCAAATTATACTTTAAAGATCCCGAAGACAGGTGTTACGTGACGGTGCGACGCGATTCTGGTAGAACTGAAATTTCCATGAACTTTTTATAGAAATTGTTCAACAAAAGTCGCGACGCGCCTGTTTGCGGGATCCTTAAATCGTTGTAATACATTAATGTTAAATTGTGTGGTTAAATTAATCACAATCTACTTGTATGACAGTAAAGTTTTAAAAATGGAAGAAAGAACCGAACACGTTCGTCCGACTTCGAGTATGTTCGAGCAAAACTCTCGTTCTACAAAATTGTTCTTATCGGAAACAACTTCAAGTGTAGAAAAGCTTTTTGGTTCCATTCTACAGTATAAAGCCGCTAACATACATACAGATGTTGTTTAAAACAGCATTTAGGCGCGAAGAGCTATTAATCTCACTTTTGCAGTATATATTGCAGGTACATACGGCTACAGGTTAAGATATAAATTTCCAGTTTTAGCTGACCTCGCAGCGTATAGACTTTTCGTACAATGAGATGTCAGGTTATATTGGAAATGTATGGCTTTATGTGTGGCCGTGCGTACAGTAGATTTAGATTACCGCAGTAAGCGGGATCAAGTGGCTTGATACGATAAGTATTAACACCATTCTCAACACTAATTGCTTCAAAGGAAAAACCACTTTTCCGTACCTGGCACGACGCATTACATAAATAAGCGGTTACGATTTAATTTTAACAGCAAAAAGGCGATGTTAATCTAACTTTTGAAGGAAATTACAAAGTAAATACCTACATAATATTGTATAACACAGTTTACGTTCTCTTAAAAATGCATTTTACTTCTTGATCTTTTCGTCATAACCAAGAGCGACTTCACCATTTGATTTATTTTATTTAATGGTAAAACCTAAATTACATAAATAAATTACGAAATGCATTAAAAATCTACATTTATAATTAGCGATGAAAAATTTATGAGCATATGTAATTTCTAATTTACATTATGGCAACGGAAATACAAATTGCTTTCGAAACCTGCTGGATAAGTCAATCAGCGTCTTTGGCTGAATGCATAGATACTCGTTAGACGAGTAAAACATTTTCTATACGCACTCCTTTCTTTTGCTTTACAGGATTAACACTTCGCTCGTCTTGTACTGGAAGTAACTGCTTAGTAATCTAGCCTTGCACTCATAAATTGTTCTTATGACATTAAATATAAATGTCATCTAAAGTTGCTTTTAGTATGTAAGAGACGGTTAAACTTCATATCTGTACAGTTGCACTCATGTATTATCTGTACACCATTCATATCAATCTATTGATCATTATTAACAGAACTTTGATCGCCCTTCTTGGCTTTCAACCAAGTGGTGTCCAACTTAGAATTTTACTATAGACAGAAAAGATGTCAGCTTCTCAAACGTATGTGATATAGTCTTGAATGATCGATCGCTTATGAAAGCCCACAGTTCTATTCTAGATTCAAATAAAATTTCAATATGGCGGCACTGCGTTTTGTTAAGTCAATAATGCGTAACCGATGGTTTTTCCTTTTCTTTGAGCAAAATAAATGCTGAATTTATTTTTATTATTCTCTTAGACTTCATTTTCGTACTTTTTTTCAACAAATATGTTTATGAACAGAAATATATAATGCATTTCTAATGTATATTAGCTGTTTCTTATCAACACGATGACGTTACGAACCTGTCGGTCGGTTGACTAAGAATAAAAAGTGGTGCTTAAACATGAACTAGGTATTACAAGAAAGTATCAACATTCAAGATAAAACTTTATTGTTCATAGAAATTCCTGTGAGATGAGTAATTACTGTTCTAGGCAAGAATTATGAATACTTAGATTGTATCGTAGCTTTAATGTTACTCGAAGTTAATGAGGAAGCCGGTTAGGTCTTGGGAATCAGGCAGTATATTTTTTAACCCTCGACGGAAAAAGAGGGGTGTTATAAGTTTGACGTGTCTGTCTGTCTGTCGGTCTGTCTGTGTGTCTGTCTGTCTGTGGCATCATAGCTCCCGAACGGATGAAGCGATTTCAATTATTATTTTTTTGTATTAAAGGTGACTTATGTGCGAGTGTTCTTAGACATGTTTGATGAAAATCGGTTGAGCCGTTTAAAAGTTGTGGGGGGTGAAAGTGGGGAAGAATAACCGAATGTCTACAAATATACTCGAGTGGGGTCTCAAATGAAAGCGCACTGAAAGAGAATATTGATGACTTAATCGAGAATGTTCAAGCTTCGCTTGATGAGAAAATTGGTGGTGGGAAAATTGGGACATGGAAATCCGATTGTCATGTGAGAGTATCAATGACTACATCTCAGTCTTTGCAATTCTGCTAAAGATGATTTGTCATGTGGGTTATTAAATAGTTTTCTTTGGTCGAGCTCACAAACTGCTACACCATCCAAGGAAAAGGCCAAGCCTATGTAGCCTGAAACAGAGTAAAAATACTCTACTTAAGGCTACATAGGCTTGGCCTTTTCCTTGGTGGGAACCACAGCTTTTTCAACTGTCGTGCCTTGCAACTTATATGCCGTAATCGCCCAACATAAAATGATAGGAAACATTGTTCTTTCAATATTTCAATATCCTCTAAGACCTTGAAAAGTTACATTATGTGGCCTTATCAGAATCCATCCATTCTCGTCAACACAACTCCGGCCGATAGTGGCATCATCAAATTGAATTGATATTGTTTTTGGAAGCTTCCCATCTTCCTGTTGGCCACGGCGAAGTTCTAAGTATTTACAATTTAACAAAATCTACATTATAATAAGTATACCTATAAAAAGTATAAAATAAAAAATTTAATAAAAAATTTAAAAAACCCCCGACACAAAAACCTAAGGATCCCTCTAAAAAGTAAAAAATAATAAAAAAACTCAATCTTGAAGTACCTAAGTACGTATTAATAATTCAAAAAAAAAAATACGTCGCGTTGGGGGACCGCTCTGCGAGGGCAGACGTCGTTGACGGTCGTATCCTAATAATCCTAAATGCAATATTTAGAAGTCATTTTATAAAAGTTTTCTTCAGTTAGGTAATAGACTATTTGTAAATAAATTGTTAGGTTTGGAGCGGTCCCCCAACGCGACGTATTTTTTTTTTTTTTGAATTATTAATACGTACTTAGGTACTTCAAAATTGAGTTTTTTTATTATTTTTTACTTTTTAGAGGGATCCTTAGGTTTTGTGTCGGGGTTTTTTAAATTTTTAATTTATTTTTTGTGTATCTTCTTGGAATTTAAGCAATCAAAATTCACAGAGCCGTTTTAATTCTACCTCATTAATATCGACAGGGTCACTTGCTGCTGGGCCATAGTCCTTATCAGGTTGAGTTTTATTTTTTTCAGTAAAAAGCCGTTTTCGAGTCATTTTCTGTTGGCGCAATTTACTTCTCTCTTTTTGATGGACATATTTTTTAAAATATTGTCCAGGGCTCTCTGTTGTCTTTTTTTTCCATGCAGTTTGATGCCATTTATGTCCTACAGAATGAGACAATCCTGAAAAGCCAAATCATAGTCACATACATATCTGTTTGCAACCTAAGTTTTTTTACAAAGGATCTTGCTTGATTTTGTAGCTTATTAATCGGGCGAAAGAATACTTTTAAATAATATATTATTTTCTGTCCAATGAGCGACTCGCACGAAGTTAATTTGATGTAGGTGAATCGAAAAATCCAATAAACGAAGTAGGCAATTGTCACATATTGATTTTCATGCAATAAAGTTACGAGAAAAGGTCACTGCAAGTACATGCAATAAGGTGCTTAAAATTCCAAACGTGCCAGTTGCCTTATACCTACGTATTTCTGGAGTTGTCGATTCGCCCACATAATTATATGTAGATTACACTTTGTGCAAGTCGCGTATATAAAATAATAATTATATTATTCAATAGTCGACACTATCAGCCCGATTGAAACGAATGAATTTGTGCCAATCAATTAATAAGCCGATTTTGTTTGACATTGCTAATTACTCCTAAAATTCTCTAAAATATTTTAGACAAAACATAAAATCTTATTCAATCTGTCTGTAATTTTTCTTGCCATTGGCACCAGCTGCATCAATGATAACAAATGAGATGTCAAATCAGTCGGGATGAGTCAGTGTTGAGTGAAAAATAAGCCAACAACGACACAATATGTTGAAATATTATGTAGCTCTTATGAACTCGCGTCTGTGTAGTCTTCTTTTAAACCTTTTATTCTTTACAATAAATTTTGATAAAGAATGCGGTTAGAATTCCCATGATAGTATGAGAAAATTCTATTATGTCTCGCTTGGCCTATTCTGGTGTCCGCATAATATCTTTTGGTGACTAACAGAATCTGTAGCTATTGCTACATGCATTAATAAAACATGCCTTAAGACAATTCTCTGATGCTTTTAAATTTAAATGGGGGCCTTATTATCTGTTAGTAGAGACCCTAACAAGTCAATTAGAAGTCGAACAGTTGAACACTCCAAATTGGATGAACATTATGTAGGAAGAATTATAGTTATACACAAAACTCCATGCTTTCGTCACTATCGTTTCATTTTTCTCCCACTAATTACAACTCTTTACCGTGTCTATTAATGGTATCGTTTGAGCGGATGACATTTTTAACGTTAGCTGTAAAAAACCAAGCGTAATTATCGTTAATGGATGTGTTTCGACACTCTCCCAGTCCGCGTCTGTTTGGCGTCGCGTTGCAAACCACGTCAGTCAGTGTAATCACTATTAATGACGTCACGTCACCACCACACTGTACTTTAATTGACGCCAAAATCGTTTTATTAACGCCGTCTTTGGGTACGTCGGAAATCGATAAGTGTGCGCCAAATTCGTACACGGAAGTCTTTCAAATGTTGCGCACACATTGTTCTCGTTTCGTTTTTGTTTTTAATGTTGGTATTTTGTTTCCATACCTTATAGTCTGAAAGCCTGGTATCTTTAAGCCTGAAAGCCTACTTTCTAGCATAATCATAGCTGAAGCAGCTTATAACGTTCCCACTGCTGTGACACAGGCTCTTTGAGAGGGAGTGGGCCATTATCCACCACACCACGCAAGCCTAGTACGGGTTGGTAGATGTCACGGTAGAGCGGTAGTGATGAAATAAAATACACAGGTCACATCGAGGCCATTACCACTGGGCCACCATTTCTCTCACTACTTGCGATGTGGTCATCATTTCATGGAAACTATGAAGTCAACACTATTAATTAAAACCTCTTTGAACAGAAAACACTCTATGATATTAAATGAGCAAATGCCCGTTAGAAAAAACAAAAATGTTCAAAAATAGAACGTACAGTATTCTAAATTCTAAAACCTTCTGTACCTAAAGTGCTTTATCATCATAACTGCACATACCGTTAGAAATAATATAAGTACCTCCGTTGTACTGATAGTTACAATGTAAAGGATGTTCAGAAACAAATACAAGACAAATTGGCAGCTGTTAAAGCCTTGTATGGTAAATTCCATTTATCATTATGTATTGTCTGGCTGTACCCATTTTTCAGTGTTGACACTTACAACTTATATTTCAAGATAAAGAGTAACATGATGTAGGTACGTATTTTTAATAAGACAGGAAAAGGAAAATAATTGCAAATTCATCTTCACTCTGAGTATTGACTTCACTCAGTGTTTTTATTAATCTTAATAATGCTATTTATTTTAATCTTGGCTTTACCTTTACATGGCCAAATTAAATCAGATAGCGAAATTCCGCAGATGTAACAAAAATAAAAACTTTACACTGATATTTCAAGTAACAACAAGAAGCTATCATATCGTCATAGACCCTAAAAAAAACGAAAATATTTTATGCCCGTGATTAATTTTTGATTTGATTAGACTATGTACTTGTTTTAAATATGGCATTCGTATCTCGGGTAGTAGTTTTAATGACAGCTGAAACCAGAAAAAACACGTGTTATACGCAAGAAAGATAACATAACATGACTAAAAAGGAATAGTATTCTTAGATGATGACTAATTGAGAGAGACCTATGGAAGAAAAACACGTCCCGCACGACCCCAAATAAATTGTTAAAATATAATAAATTAGGCCCTATTTTAAGGGTAGTAGAATGATGATGATGATGACAATTAGAAGATAATAATTTTGCTTGAAACTTCAGCAGATAAGCCATATAAAAGTAAACCAGAAGAACGATCAATCAAACACATCTCTACAAAACCTAGTTCTCAATCTTGATTGGTAGATACCCAACTTCGATAGATATTGGTTTTGCTCTTCGTTTCTTTCTACCGCAGTAAATGGAAAACAAAAGAAAGTTTATAGAACGCGTATCGGATGTTTGCCGATCATATACCTACGTAACATCCACTTGACTCAACCGATCGCACTTACCTACATACTGTAGACATTACTTACAGTCAAATCATAAAATTATTCTTTAATAGAAAGTTACATGTCAATCACAGCTTCAATAGCAGTCATTACTTACTCAAAATCATTTGAATGTACAATATATTGATTTAAAAAGAGTGTCCGTGGAGTTTCTTGCACATGTCCTCCTCCATAGGAACTTACTGTCTTACTAGCTTTGGAATGGGCAACAGTATCATCAGTGTAACTGACCGATCCCTTGACAGTTTCAGTTCATTTATTTTCTCTATCTTTATTGTGTTTACACCTAGCTAGTTATATCTATTGTGCATGCTGTCATCATCCTTTCAGCCAAAAGACTTCTACTGCTCGAGATAGGCCTCCCCCAATAGGAGTTTTGCCATAATCGCAACGCTTGGAATTCGGGTTGGCGATCGCAGTATGATGGTAAAATGCATATAGATCGCTGCTGCCTATTTTCTAGTAAGTCCGTTGGTGCCTTTTACGACATCCACGGGAAGAAATGGAGTGTAGCTATTCTTTACGCATGGCACCGAGGAAACAATCCCGTGGTCTGCTGTAATTGAAGGAGCACACTTAAAAGAACCTTTTGTTTTATTGTGATTTATATTGTACATGTGGATCCTTTGTTGGAGATTCAAAATAATTAAATACATGAAAGTGTCTGTAATTGGTTTAATGGAAATAAATGGTTTGAGTTTGTAAAATTATATAATATTTGATGTCGATCGTCACTTATTAATTACTGGCATTATTTTCTTGCCGTCTGTACCATTAAACCATTTTACAAGGAAACCAATTTGATGTTTATAGCTAAAATTTGGCACAGCTATTTTTGGTTGCTCCCGCATCCGTAAAAGTTGATCTAGATAAAGAAAATTATTTATAATAGACTAAAAGAATTGAAGCAACGAAAGAGAGAGACTAGACAGTTCTAGGAAAATCAATTTACGGAGCCTATGATATGAAAATAGCTCTTATGCAATAATCTTTAAAGTTTGAAACGGCTGTAAACCCTTATCCTGGGCGTGCCCGTCGTTCTTTAGACTGTTTGATGAAGGAAATAAAGATGACATTAAGACCGTGGATTCTCGAGAGAATCATAAACATTATTATTATGCGAACAAAATGAAGTCATAAACAGCCGTACATAGCAATTTATCTAATACAAGTGAATGTCGGATACTAGGAAAATAAAATAAGGAAGCTTTAAGACCTTACACTTCCTACTAATTATCTCTAAGCCAGTAAACCATAATATGAGTTATGGTATACGACTTTAAACGTTAAACGCATTATAGCTATCTAGATTTTAAACTTAATTACGTATTCGGATCTGGCATAGATATAAAATAAACGTATTAGATACGGTTTCGATCGTGCGGTAATTTAAAACGAACGCATTGAAACAATATACCCGAGAATTGGGCCACGAATCTGAATTTTGCGCAGAAATAACGTTACGAATTGGTGGTCTTGTGTTAGCCTTCTCTTACAAAAAAACGGACAGATTGTTTTCAATACCGTATCAGAAACATAATACTTCATTAAAAAGATCCAAAATTTCCACCTAGCCAAATGTAACCAACACCATTCACATATGTGTCAGTAACAACGACGGTTCCCACAGTACAATGATACCTGTACACTAACAATAAGTATATATTTGCTTGTGTGGAAATGATTATTACCGTGACCTAACAATTGAGCAGTTTGTGAGTTGTGAATAACACTCAGCTTCGTGAGGCAAAAACTGAGCGGCCATGAGGCATTTGTTTCCGAGTGTTTTTGCACTGGCCGACCGACGACGACCGCGGTCATTCCGCAGTCGACCGGGGGGCATATTGATTTGGATGCACGCCTCGCAAAGTTTCATGTTTAGTTATGAACTTACATACCCTCAGGGTAGGAACTTATACCTACATTATTTGTATACGGGTTTAGACGAAAACTTGGATAAGCTTTCAGCTTTGTTTCAATGAATAAATTATTGTTTGAATAACATACTTTTGGTAATTCACTTCTTTATGATCTAGTTCAATATTTCCGCGATTATGGATGTTGTTTTAAGTGATGAAGTATTAAATCTCAAAGAGAATCGCTACTTGGCTTTGTGCCCCATGCTTTATGAAGGAAATAGTATAATATTAAATCAAGTGCCAAGGCTAAGACACTCTGTTATTAATAAATCTTATGACGATACGAAGACATCTCGTAGTAAAGGATTTTCGTTTTTAAAGCTCTAATTGACAGTACAGATATAAAACATCAATACATAGATAATCCAAGCACCTGTCTTCTTGGAAAGTCATTAAAAGGAGAGAGCTAGCCGCCGCGACACGTCAAAGAGCATTCTATAAGGGGAGACAGGTGATAACGTAAGTCTGGTTCTAGTGAGCGAGCTATCGACATCATGTGTCGATAAAAACTTATCCATACGACTTTCTAGTGACATTGATGCAACACCAACCGCACGTCTCTAATTCATAATAAAGCAGTTTATCATAACCACAATGGCAGCAGCTTCGGCAATCTCGATTTCGAAATATTCTCGCCATTTACTTTAGGAAACTCACTTTAAAAAAAGTAACAATTCGCTGGGGTTTCAACGCTGTCTAAACATGGGTTTCCGAGTGGTTTGTAGGTCGAACAAAAACAAGTTTTACTATTTGCAAAAAAACCATCGAGAAATTCATCCGGACGCTGACGTAACTAACTGTACCTTGAACGATGTCCTCAATCACCAGGGAAAGCGGTTTCTATTCATAAATCAACGTAAAGTAAATAAATAACCATGTTTTGTGTATCAAATACATAATATATTGATTTCAATATCCGGAAACATAAGTTGGCAATTAAAATGAGAGTATTTAAAGTCTAGGTCATCTATTCTTATTCGAGCAGAACTACCTACACGTATGTCAACAAGTGCGTGTGAGTCATATCGGGTCACATGTTAGAGGAAATAAACCAATAGAAATGTCGTCTTTGATTGCTTGAACCACTTATCACTTATCTATCAGTCATATTTCCAATGGAGGCCGAAGTAACATGTCCCCATACGAAATTACTCAAATAACCTTTTGTCTTCATTCGGCTTTCGCTGGAACACAATGGGCGACCAGTGACACCCACAGTGGAAAGTGCCTACTGTCACAGTTACCACTCTAGCCTATGTATGACAAGGCGAAAGTTAAAACTTTTTGTTTGCAGTTTCCTTCAGGCCCCCGGGTCGATATTTACATAGGACACGACATAGCTTGGGTCGTTCGTGATTTTTATCTGCTACTTATGTGGGTCGAGATTACATTATAGTTCCCGCCGTACCGTAGAATTCATAAGAAAACGTTGTCTCCCATATTTTGAATATAAATGTTGTCTTTCTCCTTTATTTGGACCTTGTTCTGTTTCAACCTCCAATATAAGTATGCATGACGTATTATTTGCAATACGAGTCACCTATTCTACCTCTATAAGACATTGTTGTCGAATTAATTGCATTGTAAATGAGGTGTTCATTACTATTTCAATCATTTATTTCGCACATGATATTCTTGCTCAATAGTACAAAAACGGCCTATTGTCAAAAGTGACTGGATGTGGGTTGAACAATAGTGTTGCAGATCATTAGAATTGACAAGTATTGTGCGGGGAAGTCGATAGTCAGAGTCGCACTTTACAAACCATTGATACGCAATCGAAGGATACGGTAATGGATGCAGCAGATAATAGTAGTAAAATTACTATACAATATTTCTATAGCTATACCTTGACATAAGAAGGAACTCAGGAATTAGTTTTATGTCAGTATCGAGAAATTGAGACTAATTCATCGTTGAAGAGGGACTGGTAGAGTAATTATCAATTTTGCAATAACAAACGTATTTTTAGATCTATGATTGTTTAACCAAGGTTTTCTGAATTTTGCAAACGCATCACGATTCACGAGTATGATATTATAATGCTATTATCGAAAACAATTGCGAATTACGTCACCGAGGAACTTTCGATTCGTTTTAACCATTTGCATCGCTGGAATGGCTTGGATAACCACATAATTTATAGTGGCTGAAATTGAAAGAAACCGCTAATATTTGGAAGATCAGCATCATTTTATCCGAGAGTCTGTAGGTAACCCAAAATACGATAATGGTTGGATTATGCTCCGGGACCGTTGGTTATATTTTTAAGAAGACTGTTCTAACTGTAGACAGCATTAAGACTTATAAGATGGACCGTACCTATCGATTGCAGAATCTGATTTACGTCAGTGACATTTCCACAATAACCATCTTTTCCCTTATCACTTGTTTGTACCTCTCACGATAAACAATCGACCGATAGCATCGAACCTATTTCTTGTTCAAGATTCAGAGCAGGCAATAAGTATGCCGACTCAGTATCTATGACTGTATCAATGAATATAAAGCTGTGTACAATGTCTGCCCGGATGGCGAGGCGACGTCCTCGGCGCTCGCGCCGGCCACAATGGCCCCCTGTTCATCTGCATCCCGCATCATGCATGCGCCACCATTTTAATCGCTGATGGCTCTTAAATTACTTATGTCAATACTGCCATTGATAACATCGGTGTTATATTGAACAGCTGGCGTTTATGGGCAAAGTTTAGAGCTAGTTCATTTTTTCATTCATTATGGTGTGAATAAAAAAATGTAGGTAAATAGTGTTGTTAATTGGATGTCTTTGTTTCTGGTATACGTGTTTTTTGAAGTTCAATATTTGTTTTCTTAAACGATGAGTCAGAAAAACCGAAAAGAAAACTCAATGTAACAAAGCGTTGAAATTGGTAGACTGTTTTTATTAAACGTTCTTTTTGTAGGCAATTTCGTTTGAAGGCCCTTTTTAAACAAGCTTATGTCAACGTTTTCTTATCTTTGCCAAGTTATGACCCTATTTTCATTAATTGTGTCAAAACTGGGACACGAGAATGAACGTAAACTTATCATATTGTTTACACTACCAATTCTTATCAACAGCTTGATCACCTAATCGTCGTGCCCCGGATAAAGTATCAAGAAGTACATTATACTAGTATCTAATAAGGGACAAAGGCATTAAGCCGTGATACTGTAAAGCCTGATTATAGCAACAAGTACAAACAAACTTCCTTAGTCTTTAGTGTCGAGTTAAGTACACCTTTACATGGTTCATGCTCTGCTGCGGGTCACATTCAGTGAATCTTCTTGCGTCATTTTATTACAGGCGGGACTTCAGCCCTTATAAGTATGGAAATTAGTTTCACTATTGCATGTCACAGTGTTGGAATTAGTATGTACGAGCGAGGTGAGCAACTAGGACATAAAGGAGAGTGTCCTTCAACGTTAGTAGTTTCCAGAGGAAGGATATGCTTCGTGACTTTTCATTTCAGTCGTCATCCAGACTGTCACCGCGATCGTATGTTAATTACTTAATTTTCCTCGTTTTGTGCTACTTTGTAACGATTTAGCTACTTAACTAACATTTCTAGTGATAAGTTTTTGTTAGAAAATCTTTCTAACGTGATATTATTTTTCATACTTTCAAACCGAATCGCCTTTATTTCGCACGTGAGTATCTATTTCGTAGATTTATTCGTGAAGGATAATATGCAGGAATAACATAATTATTCCAAACAAATACTAAGAAACAATTGTTTTGAAATTACAGTTTTTTCGCATGAACATAAACTTATTTCAGACAGTTAGTTTATCTAATTTAGATTACTTACTGTTAAATCTGGCATAATTGCGGTTTGTTCGTAATTTAGTTTATTTAATCTAGGTAGCATTGTTATTAAGTTTACCTAATAATATTTATGTAGAATTAATTAAATGACATAATACCGCGTAACAAAGTGTAAATAGAGGAGCTCTGTATAAATTACAATACATATAACTTAAAATATAAGATGACCGAATTAATGAAAAATTTTCAATGTTTTGTTGGTATAATGGCGTGTGCTAGCTGACATATGGCGAATAATGTATGTTTTGTTTTATTATATTAATAACTTATACAATATTGTATAGAATCAAGTTCTTCTAACTTAACAGACAGCAGTGCTGCTGGGGAGTTTGTTCCGCCACTTCTTCTTCCCAGCCAAAGCACTAGGAAGTGTCGAAAGGCGGGCGTTTTGGGGGGACTGTCTTATGTGACTTTGACGTTCAAAAAGTGCTGACTTTCAGCCTAGTTTGAATAAATGACTTTTGATTTTGATTTTGAATGGTGCTTCTGAATAATAATTATTAATTTTACTTTGCTATTCTATCTTATTAGCATGACAAAGTAAAATTACATTTCTTGATTAGTGCTAAAGTGCTAATTTAACTGTTGGCGGCTATTATGTAAGGTCCGTAAGTGATATTATATAAGCATCGGAAGCCCATTCGTTCGTGCGCACGAAGCCGATGGTTCCGAATATCAACGACATTATCAATTCGACAACGCTTGGATTAACATATTTGATGCCAATTCATTACATAACATCTCCACCTCATATCTGTATACCGTTCTATGCTTGCGCTTTCGAGATTACGTAACAAAAATGATGAATGATGTGTCGTGTTTTAGGATATTGATCAGTTTAATTCATTAACTTAGAATGTGGAAAGATTTTAATCATGATACCTACTGTGGGGCTTGTGACTAAGTAAAAACAGCCTCACGGCTCGATCGATCTGGTTAAGCTACGCTTGCCGCGGTTGTTCCATGGATGGGTGACCGACCACCTTTACATACCAAGACCCTTCCATGCATCGGAAAGCACGTTAAGCCGTTGGACCACGCGTGGGTCCCTGACGGTCGTTACGGGTCGTCAGAAGCCCGA
Source organism: Aporophyla nigra (assembly GCA_947507805.1). Taxonomy (NCBI): domain Eukaryota; kingdom Metazoa; phylum Arthropoda; class Insecta; order Lepidoptera; family Noctuidae; genus Aporophyla; species Aporophyla nigra. The sequence goes on along the minus strand of OX382300.1, from coordinate 12,808,738 downwards.
AAGTCTGACTACTAGTCGTAGTAGTACCATAGTATTACCTAGTAACTGGGTTAAGGAGATCAGATAGGCAGTCACTCCATGTAAAATACTGATATTCAGCCGCATCCGGTTAGACCTGAAGCTGACCTCAATGTAGTTAAGAAAAGGCTAGGCCGATGATGACCTACTTCATTAACTTTTATACAATGTTTAATTTTTCTTTTATTTTTTCAGGTAAGTTCGCTGTCTCTGATAAATTGATTTTTCAATATATGATACCGTGGAGCTATGTAAGTATACTAAAAATGTACAGTATCAACATCATTCATAACGGAAAAATGTCTTCTGCTGAACACAAAAGGTTTGCTTCATTCACAAAAGCAGTCACAGTTATGAAGACAATCTTTTGTTGCAAAATAATCATAACGTGACGGCTCGTCGTTGTAACAATTGTGATCTAAAGACGTCTGTAATTATGTATACAGGTTGTATCATTATCGTCATCATTATTTCACGTCCACTGTTGGACATAGGTCTCCCTCAAAAATGGGTGGGTTTGGCGTAATCGCCATGCTTGTCAGGCGGGTTAGCGATCGCAGTATGGTAGTAAATGCCTAGAGAACGCTGCTGCCCAATTCTCTAGTAAGTCCCTTTTTTTTTCTTTTTTTTTTTTGGATGGGAAATCATCAAATGACTTCTCCCGCTCTGGGCGGAGCGGGAGGGCGTGTCAGACTTTTACTGACTAAAACCCACCCGTGTTCCTTCAGTTGCCCATGTGCCAGGGTCACGGTATCTCTTTCGAACAATCACGCGACCCCGGCAAATCACGCGACCCCGGCATCTAGTAAGTCCCTTAGTCACCTTTTACGACACTCACGAGATGAGAGGCTATTCTTTGCGTCCGGCACCACACGGAACACACAGGTTGTATACAAACCACTAGACCACAAATGCTGACTGGTTATACCTGCACCCTAATTGCGAAACGCACAATTTATCAAAATCTGAATGAGCTTGAAGATTATTTCTAAACTATTGCGTCATTTGTTCGAATAAATTGTCGGCTCAGCAACGTAAATAACGCAATGAATGTTGTTTAACTATGAATATTAAACCAATTCCTACCGATAAAAAGTTCCGCAATTACCCCTCTGGACTAAATATACTGAATTTGTTTACATATCTTTTTTTTTTTTTGTCTGGCATTTCGTAGTTAGCCTATTAAGGCTGTTACTACTTAAACGGTCTTTCCCGCGGATTCCTTAAAAGTTAATTTAAGGCCTTCACCCGGGCCTTATATACTTAAAAACTAAAGCGACTAAGACCTAAGGGCAACCTCAGGTGGGGTATGGACCTCAGTTTAGGCAGTCGCTGGTAGAGGGGGCAGCGAGGAACAGGCTGGATCTGGGTTAAAATTATTCTGGAACTAATTTAAAGCTACAGGCTCAGCATCGCGGGCTGGCTCGTGCAAGGGTCGGGGGGGACTATTTAGTCGGGGTTTTCGCGACGTCGGACCTCGCTGGCGAGGTCGGTATGACGGTTTGTGTCTTTGTTTTCGAACTGTACTGGTGGCCTTATTCCTCTCTTGGAGGAGGGTAGTGGGGTCATCAGGATCGGTGAGTACATGCCTCGGACTTATTTAGATAAGGTAGTATACCTTGTCTATAGCTATTAACACAGTTGCTTAATTTAGCCGAAAAGTGCCTACCTTAATTTCGAGAATGACGTAGGGCTTTACCTACGTCATTCTAAAATTAGGGTTTTTCTAATTGTGTACAGAACATTATACGTCACGTAAAGGGCGCTTTTGTTGACGAAACTCCTCACGAAAATAAAGAGCCCTTAAACAAAATATGAGTAAATACAGGGTGACAGCGACATGTCACTACGGATTAAGAACATGATTCTAAACCGCCCTGTGCGTTGAAAATTTAGGTCGGTTTTATTTTTTAATTTAGCCATTCTATACATTTTAACCGCGTAGGCAATGCACTTTCTTCGTTTTGGGGTATAGTATCACTGTATCATGTGCTGAATTCATGGTTACAGTTGGCGCATCGATGTCACTGCCGAATAATACCTAATTCTCGGAATAATATACGATCAGAATCTAGTCGTAGTCTTATCTCGACGACGATCAAATGTCAATGAAACTCGATGTATTTTTGACAGATTAAGACTGACATCAGACTCAAGACTGTCAACGTTTTTAAAATCACGAGAATTATATTGCTGGTAAATATAACTAACACAATTAAATGTGTGAGTAAGCAGGTAAATTATATAGGTCAACATTATTTGTCCACAATGCTGCATTTCATTTAACTCGTTATATTTACTGTAGCAACACAAATTAATTGTAGCGTGTTTCACTGGACGCGTTAATTTGTCACGAACCGACGATGCTATCCAGTTGATAGCACTAACATCACATCTGTTTATACAAACAGTTTCCATCGGAAGTATTTCGACTTTTGAGTCCAACCTCATTGCCTATTAAAATATTCAGCATAATTTAATAATTAATAAATATTTTGTTTAAGTTATTCTGTTTTATAAATTATTCTGTTGAGCTCATTATACAATTATAAAACAGACTTCATGTCGCCTTCTTTGTAAAATTCAAACAGTATATTTATGGCTGTTATACTGACCTAAATAATAGGTAATTATCAGCTATTTACACATATTTACCACGAACCATCTGGTACTATTACACACAGTATACATAACCTGACCAAATAATGAACGTCGGCTAAATAGCTTTTCAAGATATTTGTGTTTGCTTTGTTTAGTTCAAACTGTTGTTCTCAAAAACACTATTATCCCAATGTATTAGGGGTCGGCGGAACATTACTCTATATATTGCTTCTCCCATAACTACATTTATGCTAGATACCTATCATCTCAGTGGTAACTAAGGTAACCCTATTTGTAGACTGTAAGTAACCATATCCTTTTCGAATAATTATGTCATTGTTGCTCTAGTCTTACTTATACATCCGACATTTACATTTCATATTCAAACCTTTTCACACGAAGTAGGTATCACTCATACCTCCGTTTCAAATGTCCATAATAACATGACTGCCGATTCCAAGCCAGTAAATCATCTCAGCCTATTGCAGTCCACTGTTGGACATAGGCCTCTCCCATGTTGCGCCACAACACCCTGTTCTCCGCCTTCCGCATCCAGATTGTACCAGCCACTTTTCTGAGGTCCTCGGTCCTTCTAACTAGGGGGCGTCCCACACTACGTTAGCCGATACATGGTCTCCATTCTAGGACTTGTCTGCTCCATCAGTTCTTCGCCCAACATGGCCGGCTCACTGCTACTTCAGCTTGATTACTCTGCAAGCTATGTCAGTAACTCCGGTTCTTTTTCGCATAACTTCGTTTCTAATTTTATCCTTTAAATAAACTCCCGCTCCATAGCGCTCTACGCGAGATCCTAATAAAAATGGAACCTAACCGTCTCCAGAACTTGCAACAATTTTGTGTTGTGTGTGGATAGTTCTAGCAAGAAGCTGTCACCAACCCTATTGTGGGCTTATTAGTTCCCCAAGTTGCTCCAACTAGTCAGAACGTCGTCGGTTCACGGGAGGATCTACAAAGTTGTTGGGGCAATATTTGCTCGAAATGCAAATGCGCTTGCAAACAAATTGCATATTATTAGTTTATTAATTAGTTTGTTAAAATCTTCAGACTTTCTGGAAGTTTTATGAGGTATTTCATTTACTTAATCCATAGTTCTCTCAGACCATTGTAAGAAACAACGACTATATTCACTTTGTTTATATTTAATCTTTGTATTCAAACTGGCCCCAGTTTCAATAATCGCAATTTTTGCGACAAATTGTCAAGCACGCGTAAATTGCAGCGATTGCGGTCAAACTAAGTCTATTATATACTAAAGTCTATTATATATAAGTCTAGTATTACTATAAAATCAGTTTCAAAGATCAGATTTCAAGATTAAAAAAAACTTTTTTGCAAAAAAAAAACAACCGACTTCCTTAAAAACACTACAAAGTGAAAAATAACTTTAATTTCGGTAGTCGGTGTCTTAGGATCTGTATTTATGGTTTTTTTGCCACCGACTTCCGAAATTAAAGTTATTTTTCACTTTGTAGTGTTTTTAAGGAAGTCGGTTGTTTTTTTTTTGCAAAAAAGTTTTTATTTTTAAATTTTTAGTTGTGGTATTCACCCTGCACTAATTCCAAACAAACAATGCATATTTATGCGATAGCAGAAATCGCGGTTGATTTCCTGTCATTTTTTAAAGAGTTCCGGTGTCTGTCTCCCGAACTCATCATCAGATCTATATGAAAATTATATGGGACCATTTCGGAATAAACCCCTTTCGAACAAAAAAAGAATTTTGCAAATCCGTCTATATATGACGGAGTTATGGCCGAACATACATAAAAAAAAAAAAAAAAAAAAAACATATAAACATCCGAATTGATAACCTCCTCCTTTTTGAAGTCGGTTAAAAATCAGCAAAGTCAATAGTGTACAATTTGCCAGGTAATGATAAATTACTTTGAGATACGTATGACGCCTACTAAACGACGCAACTTCTCTTTTATGATCACAGCCTACACGACTTACCATTTCTATTTATATTTAATATCAGATCAGCACTAGAAATGCACACGGTTTCACTTACGACTTGTTATTAAAATGATAGTGCAGTAGGCGTATAAAAGATGGCCCGAGAACCATCACCCACGTGATTTAAAACCGTATCTAATAACTGTTTAGCCACCGCTACAACCGCTTGCCACCGGCCAAAGACTTAAATACTTAGTTAGATTTGCTCTCACCGTACTTGGGCCGAATTTCACCAATGTAACTATGGTCTAAGTGTGAGTTTCTTTAAACCATCTCAGTTTAACGCATCGACTGCGTTCGGTGCTCTGATTGGCCCTTCACCGATCCAGGGTTTCGGTGCGTCGAACGCGGTCAATGCTTCAAGTCAAGATGGTTAAAAGAATCTCACACTAGGGCCTCTGAAAGTGATCAGAACATCTAAAACGCATTCAAGAGCTGTCAGTGTTAATATTTAGCGACAAGGATAGCAATAAGAGCTTATGAACGTGGGTTAGATGTGCTTGCTGATCACGTTTAGTTTAATTGGTGCTTAGTCGCACGAAGGTCATCAAGTAATACGGGCTGGTGTCCGCAACTACACGTCCAAAGCGCTTATTTTGTATACCGGTGATAGAATCGGTTATTCTCCACGTCAGCTCCTCGAGGAAAGCTGGCAACACCGTTTTCGGGTACCTAGGTTACCGAAGTACTTTGTCCTGTATTTGGCGACCACCGGACATTTTTATACTGAGAAGAGTGAGCACAAACTGTTCACATAAGAATATTTGCGTATACATGACAACCAAGACACGTCATATTATGTTACAGGTCTGTGTAACATAACAGTAGCCTTAGTGTGAGTTTCTTCTCACCATTTCGATCTAACGCATCGACCGTATTCGGCGCTCCGATTGGTTCTTCACCAAATCAGAGCCAATCGGAGCGCCGAACGCGCTCGATGTTTTCGATCGAGATTTCTAAAAGAAAATAACACTACCTGGGCGCCTGAAGTGCCAAAACGAAGCAGAAACGCGTCAATTCTTTAACGCGATTATAGGGACTTGGACTATATTCCCACTGACCATAATACATGTTCAATGAATTGTTGAAACTGGAACACCAATTATAAACACAATTTTACCAATTATTTTAATAGTACGGGTACGAGTTTTATTGACACTCAACTATGAATCTCGTTCATGATTATTTGATTTGGTCTAGAAATGAGGTGGATCAATAAGTATTTGGCCTTGATGAAGTTAGGCTTCAATATAGATTTCTTGTACAATCACCAAAAGAAATAAATAACCAGAGTTTGGATGTAGTTGAAAATTAGTAAGTAACCGATGGATGTTTTTGAATGAAATTTTATATGATAAATTAACAGTTTGTTTTCTATTAATCAAATAACTACAACAATTTTCTAGTCAGATACTTACTCTATTTTTAAAAGAAAATGGTCCAATATAATGTTCACTCATAAATAAGATACATACTATTATAAAGAAGTAACATTAGTGATTTTGTCTGCAGGGGGTAATATCTTCAGTAATGGGAAGCGACAGTATTACCGAGCGTCTTAGGGTAGGTATATTTTAAGTTAAAACAAGAAATTTCCCGCAGAAGTCGCAATACAACGCTGAACGAAGACACAATATAGCCATAGATACTAACACTTTTAAAACGAATAACAAGCCTGAAAGTAACCAAAGGATATGTTGTAACACGTTGTATAATAAAAAGAAGTGTTATATCAAACGACTGTGCTTTCGCCAATTATACACATAATTGGAATCAATTTAATTTATTAGCGGAGCTTGATAAACAAATAGTAAAAGTCGCAGTCTGGCTCGCCCACCGCCCACGTGTTCCATGCAAAAACAGGGGTCTATACATTCACAGTGAAATCCTGATTCTGCATTCCTCGGAACTTGGAACCAGTTGTAGTTCTTATGGGCTACAGCCTCTTTAGGAACGGAACATCTTTTATTGCGATATATAAAACTAGCTTTTGCCTGTGGTTTCGCCCGCGTGGATGTCGGAAATCATCCTAAGGAAAGAAAGAAAGAATACCATTTATTTGACACAGTTCGTAAAACACAAAATAAAATAACATGAAAAAAATAATTTAAAAAAAACACTAAAGCACAAAATAAAATAACATGTTTTTTTTTTTTTTTAATTCGTGTGTGCGTGCTTCACGGCTACGCCAAAAAGGTTAATTTCAACATGAATGCCAGCCAGATGCTGCCTGACGCTGGTTTTCTAACGAACCTATAGGGGAACGTACTACCGCGATAAAAAGGATCCTAGGTATTAATCCACGTTATTAACTATCTGCGTGCAAAATTTCATCCAAATCTGTTTGATCGTTTTTACGTGATTCTGGAACAAAAATCCAAACTTCTAAATATCCACATCTATAATATTACTACTAGCTTCTACCCGCCACTTCGTCCTCGTAAAATTTCTTGCTCTTCCGACCCACCCCGTCGCATCGAATCGCCTGCCTGTGCGAGTACTTCGTTTTCTATATTGTTTTTCTTTTTGCTCGGCTCTTAAGGGTCCAAGCGTGATGTCATATAACATATCGCACCCCTAGATCTAAAGGAAATTTACTCAAAATTCTTAATTTTTGAGTTATGCACACCTTCGAGTCTGGTTTATTGGTCGATAGGTATTGAAATGACAGACTCGAAGGTGTGCATAACTGAAAAATTAAGAATTTTGAGTTAATTCCCTTTAGATCTAGGGGTGCGATATAGCCTTCCTCGATAAATCTATGTACCACTAAAATGGTTTTTCAATTTTAAACAGCTGTTCCTGAGATAAGCGCGTTCAATCGAACAAGCTCTTCAACTTTAAAATATTATACAGTATCCCTAGATTATAATTATTAGTATATTAGGTATATAATTGAATGGACAGTGATTTTCAGCTATACCTATAAAATCAACAAATGCGATAAGTTTACGACCGTGTCCAGTAAGTATAGGCTGTAATTATAATAATGTATATGTACATAATTACTATGACCGCCATTTAAACTCCTCTATGTAGACACGCAAAAAATGTTCGTCGAAGTCGTGATCAATTTGAGTTTGTCATTTAGATAGCTATCTAACATAAGTCAAGCCGCTTCTGCGGTTTAATTGACGGACCAGTTTGAAATGTATTTAAATTATAAAATCGTCATTGTTTAAAGAGGAATAACCTCATTAGAATTACACTTTGTTCAAATATAAGCTGCAAACAAAGGTCATTTTATGTTATTAACTCAAAGTTTTACGTACCCTAAACAAATAATGAACTGTCGACCACATCACGAAATGTTTCTACTTTCTGTCGTACAATTTTGTAGTTGTATTATTTGTAAACCAGTAAGCCTTTCATCATTCTGTCTTTGTCCCACAAAAGCTTATTCGAAGACCAATCTATTTTTGAAGCCACCAATCAAACCACTAAGAATCGTATTCGTAATTTAAAAACTGGTTCACACTTCCAGCGTCATGTTTAACTAAGATTAAGTGCTGTTGGGAGATATGAAAGCGGGGTTCAATTGAAAATTAATGAAGACAACAGGAGTCAATAGATTAACGAGATATCGGTTTCTCAGTGATAGTGATAGAGTGCCTACATCGTGATTAAATTCAATTTGTGGTTGCAACGGCTTCAATTTAGATTCAAGTCATCTGTGGTAGAAAACTAGAAAGTCCTAGATTGTCTGTAAGGAAATCTAAACTAATACAATAAAACTGAAGAGTTTGTTCCTTTGAACATGGATCGGATTTAAAAAAATCTTTTAGCATTTGATAGCAGGATTCTTGAGGAATATTATTGGCTAGTTAATAGCTCGCCACGGCCCTAAGGAGCCGTTAACTAAAAAGAACTCTGGTCTGGGTCAGAAATTTCACGAGGACAAAGTCATGGGTAGAAACTAGTAAACGATATGGCCTAGGTTTAAATTGAGAGCGAAGAACAGTAATATTTACCCTGGTACAAGCATTGAGGTGTCATCTTGATAATGGTGGCTATGCAAACGATTCACCTGTGCCTACAAAATAACAAAGTTCACTTGTTTTATTAAATACAGTTTATCATCTCCCTGCTACAATTACCGGCATGCTCCAAAACACACAATTTGCCCGTAGGCGGTGCCAGTCTTGAAGGGGTCTGCTAGGACCGGTGCCTGCCGGGGTCGCGTGATTGTTCAAAAGAGATACCGTGGCCCCGGCACTGGGCAACTGAAGGAACACGGGTGGGTTTTAGTCAGTAAAAGTCTGACACGCCCGCCCGCTCCGCCCAGAGCGGGAGAAGTCATTTGATGATTTCCCATCCAAAAAAAAAAAAAAAAAAAAAAAAAAAAAAGAAAAAAAAAAAGGCGGTGCCAGTCTTCTCGACGACTCCATATTAATTGATCCGACTCGATAATAGAGCCAATGATTAAAAGATTTACAGTAACGCCTTGAAAAGTACTCCTACATGCTAACTACTAATTACTGAGAAACTCCTCAGTTAAACCCTCTTTAGTAACGGAGTTTACTATACTTTATTTTATGTTATTTCAACCCGTTGTTATTCATAAATCCTTTTGAGTTATAGTGTTATTAAAAGGATAGTGACTGATTTATGGTTTAGTTTATAACGTACATAGTTTACAATATTACTCTCTTTTTTGGTTTGCATAGTGAAATAATGGTTAAACGTAAATAAACCTCAATATTTAATGCGCTGGATTATAGAGCTTGAATAGGCATTCATCTTTTCGGCTTGAATCGACACCACGATCGTCTAAAGTAACAAGCAGATTTACATAAGTACAGCTATTATATCTATTTTCTGATTGTTTGTATATAATCATGTTCGAGCAAAAGTAGTTTGTCCAGCGTTGGCCTAATACGCACGTATACACATTGTAGACGCTGCGAAGCCGTAACCTAGTCAATGCATAGACAGTTCGTCGCGTTGTAATCGTGAAGCAGTAGCGTAGACGCAGCAACCGCGTAGAAGCGCGTAGCAGCCGCGTCGGAGGCTTAGCCATGTGAATGTAGTGTCGAGACACGACGTAGCGTGGTAACCGCGTAGTCATGCGAAGCGGTTGCGTTGTAGCCACGTAGACGCGCGTAGCAGACGCGTTGTATCCGCGTGTCGTGTCGACTTGGCGTTGTAGTCGAGTAGACGCACGTATCAGTCGCGATGTGGTAGCGTATAGGGCTAGAACGAACTAAATAAAGCATTCAATTTAAGGCATTACAGATTAATGGAAAACTTTGTAATTGCTTAATTTATTTATTCGTTTAGTATAATTATTTCATAAAATCTTTGTAAATATTCTCCAACGCATATTCTACATAGGTTGGAGTCGTTTTATGAGGCGTTTTTTGACGTTATGAAACTTAGTTCAGTTCTGAACGTGATTTTTTACCACGGACGAGTACGCGTGTTACAAAAACATTTGATAAAATGCTAACACACGGTTCCAGCTAGACTTAATTATTTCCTGGTTATCTATTAAAACTGGTTTTATTACAATAGTTTGTTACGCGGTACTGTTCACAGAATTAGACAAGATCCAATAAGTTTTTCCAAATGTGTCGAGTAGAACTCTTAAAATAGATTTTTGAACATGGCAGGTAGTATATATACGTGTATGTATATTGCTACATGACGCTAAAACTTAGTACCCTGTTTTACTAAAATTATGCGGACGGAGGACTAATAATTTGGCGCAGTTAAAGTTTATATGGAGATGGAATACAGAAAGCTAATATCCTACTAATATTATAAACGCGAAAGTTTGTATGTATGGATGTATGGATGTCTCGATGTATGGATGTGTGGATGTTTGTTCCTCTTTCACGCAAAAACTACTGACCCGATTTAGATGTGGCACATATATAGTTTATAACCTAGAATAACACAAAGGGTACTTTTTATCCCGGTAGTATGTTCCCGCGGGATAATTTCCGACCTCCACGCGGGCGAAGCCGCTGGCAAAAGCTAGTTTTATATAATTTCACCTGCCTAGCCTGTTCCCAACTAAGTTGGGGTCGGCTTCCAGTCTAACCGGATACAGCTGAGTACCAGTATTTTACATGGAGCGACTGCCTATCTGACCTCCACAACCCAGTTACTGGGTAATACAATACTCCTTGATAAGACTGGTTGTCAGACTTTCGGGCTTCTGACAACCCGTAACGACTCTCAAAGATCTACGAAAGACAGCCGGGACCAACGGCTTAACGTGCTTTCCGAAGCACGGAAGGGTCTATGGTATGTAAAGATGGTCACCCATCCACGGAACTACCGCTGCAAGTGTAGCTTAACCTGAACGATCAACCCGTGCGGCTGTTATTACTTAGCCACAAGCCCTTGTAATATTTTATATAATATTGGATTAAAAATACATTAAGGCCCTCTTGTAGTTGAAGACGTTTCGGCGAACACTGGCCGGTCGTTGCGAGCGCTTGAGCTGCTAGATTTTGTGTATAATTGTTTCGTGAAGACAAAATGATAAAGAAATTATAAAATATTTTCTCAGCATGCCCTAAAAAACAATAAAACCTATCTTTTGGTATAAGTTGATGGAACCTCTTCAAGGTACACGTTTTAAATGGCGATTTAGTGTCATCTTTAAGATTATTTTTTATCAAGCCAATTGTTTTAATTCACGTTTTTATCTTTACACAGTGCTTAACAGTATGTTCAATTTTCCTAAATATTTTTTTTGTACGGAAACTACCCATTTTGCTAGATTTACAGAGGTTTAAAAAAGTTAAAAAGTACTGCAACCTCGCCTTAAGTTTTAAATGAATAAATGGTTGAATTTCGACCACTGGGCAACCGCATAGAGAGAATTAGTTAATCTTTGAAAAATCTATACTAATATTATAAAGCTGAAGAGTTTGTTTGTTTGTTTGTATGTTTGTTTGTTTGGTTGAACGCGTTAATCTCAGGAATCACTGGTCCGAATTGAAAAATTCTTTTTGTGGTGAATAGCCCATTTATTGAGGAAGGCTATAGGCTATATAACATCACGCTACGATCAAAAGGAGCGGAGCAGCAACGAAAAATGGACGAAAACCGGCAGACAATTCGATGCGACGGGAAGGGTCACGGGAGCAAAAATTTGACGCGGACGAAGTCGTAGGCAGAAGCTAGTAGATAATAATTCTTCATACATACGTTTATGATGAGAAAGTCAATTTCATAAAGCTAAGTCAAGGCTAGGTTATGTTCATTAAAATGTCTGGGTCAAATAGTGTGTACTGTGTATGAAGAGAGATATTAGATATGACGTCCCTTTGACTCGTTATGTACTACACAAAGGGCTAATTTTGAGTTTTATATGCATATTCGAATACTTACGTCAGGGCACACCTGCCAGGATCGCGAGATTCGTCCGAAAGAGGTACCGTGCCCCTGACACATGGGCAACTGAAGGAACACGGGTGGGTTTTAGTTAGTAAAAGTCTGACACGCCCTTCCGCTCCACCCAGAGCGGGAGACGTAATTTCATGATTTCCAACCCACAAAAAAAATAATAAAAAGAGCATATCTCCGGCATCCAAATGAAAATTGGATGCCGGAACAACTAGCTTTTGCCCGCAGCTTCGCCCGCGTGGATGTCGGAAATTATCGCAAGAGGACGTACTACCGCGGTTAATGTATAAATAATGCATTAATCCAGGTTATATAGGTAATAAGAGGGCAGTCTAACACAAATTTCCATCCCCTACTCAATTTTTTTGCTCCATACAAACTTCCACCCCCATTTTAGGGAAGTGGAGGGTTAGAAAGAGACAAAAAGTATCCTATGTCATTCTTCATCCCTTCAACTATCTCTACTTTAAAAATCACGTCAAGTCGTCGCTCCGTTTTGCCGTGAAAGACGGACAAACAGACAAACACACTTTCCCATTTAGCAGGCTAGCAGGCAATTCGATGCGACAGGACGGGTCAGGGGAGCAAGAATTTGACGCGGACGAAGTCGCGGGCAGAAGCTAGTTATTATTAGTAATAGATGGTTAACAACTGTAGTTACTCTTCTACCAACTGTAGTTAGCTAAAATTAAGTTTATTTTTTACCTTCTGAGAAAGTTAGAAAAATATAAAAATTCTAATTAGTTATTCATTTTCATCGAGATATAAGTACTAACGTACGTACTTATATCTCGATGTTCATTTTAAACTATTCTCTCAATTTGATTTCTGAACCACGGGGGATACATCAAAGGAAAAACAAAATTGTTGTTTTTATTTAATTCCGAGCATTTTCATATTTATTCACCTTTTAAACCTTCTCTGGACTTCCACAAATAATTCAAGACTAAAATTAGCCAAATCGGTCCAGCCGTTCTCGAGTTTTAGCGAGACTAACGAACAGCAATTCATTTTTATATATATAGATTCATAAATTCCAAATAATTGACCACTGAAGAAAGAGACTCTATATTCTCCTTTTTAAAAGCTAGTGATTAATGTTTGTCCATGGCCGTGTCTTAAAATCAGATCGCTCTTTCATTTCAAGGTTGAAAGCATCGTGGAATTCCATGTTCTTATTTTAGATCCGCTGAAGTTTACGAGTTCTCGTAACGCAGGTACCTACGCTTTAGACTAGAATTGCATATATTCAGGAAAAGTATTTCGACAAAATCATTATATTTCATTCCAATTCATTTAAAATACAGGGCTTTTAGTCGACTTTTCTTTATGATTGTTTGTCAAGACGGCAATTTTCACGGTCATAAATAGCAAGTATGCACCAATTGGATGATTTACTGACTAGTCGCTGTAAAATTAATGCATTCTTTTACATTTCCGGCACACTTTTAGTAGTTGGCACGATAGTTGTCGTATTTTCAATTTATTTTTACACTGCAGACTTTGCATGCACAGCATAACTAACCGCATATTAAATTTGTTGGTTCAACCATGCTGCCATGCTTAGGTATAAACCTATAACTAGTGTGTACACGACGTGGTCCAACTACCAACACATAACGACGCCATTGCGGGGACTGGCGACGCCTCTGCCTAGATAACATGTCTGGGCGTGATATAGCCCACAAGCCGGTTATTAGCATATCTTCACAGCTCCCTTCAACACTTGGCGCTATCTTATTTGGCACTTGGTTCCCTCATTTTCGGGAAGTAACCCAAAATAAACAACTGCCATCTGCCACTCTAATTTGTTCTCAAGAATGTTAACGATAAATCGTGTGAAAACGAATCTTCTTTTTTTGAAATATCGTTCCGTCGAATGATGCCCTTTTTATGTCTTCATATTTTATTAATGACTATGCTTGTTCGAATAAAATATAGCGGAGTTAATTTATAGGTCGTGGTCACACTTAATCTTTATTGCTATTCATTTTATGGCTATCTCACACAGGATCGCTTTATCTTCCTTTCTAAGCGGAAAAATAAATACTTAAATAGTGATTGATATTTTCAAGTTAGTCTAAATTAACCGTTTAACGAATCACACATGACTGTATGTGAATGTGAATTGATGAAAAGTTCAGTGAGTTTTTACTCTTACACTGACTCTTGACGAAATATTTATGAAGCGACCAATTTCAAGCTATATTAAAATGTGATATCGTTTGAGTATTGTCTTCCGAGATAAGTTTAAGAAATTAAGATTCGAAAGTGGGTTTTGATTACTTATTATGTTTAATACCGATTTATGAATTTTAAAAACGAGATCGCATAGAACTTTTCATTTAACCAAATCTGACATTTTTATAAGCAGAATTCTTGAAAATGAAATTTGGCTTCTGTTTGCAAGGCTCGGCTTCAAAACAATGCATAAAACAGTTTGGAATTTAATATTAAATGAATGAGCAAGCATTTAGAACGCGATCATGTATGCCCTTTAGCAGTTCATCCATATGGAACGCGTCTCGTCTACGGAATCCATTGTCCACGCCGCCGCGCAGGCCGGTCCCGACTCCGACTTGGATGCCGGCTGGCTATTTATACGCCCCAATCAACTCCCACATCGGGAAATTTACCTCTACAACTTTTTGCTTACACAACTTTATGTAATGTGTATGATACTGATTAGATCTAGACTTCAACAACCAGAATACCTATGATCCCAAAATAATTTCTAACTGCGTTCTTTGCGTGTCAATTTTAACAATTACTCAAAATCTTTTTGTGAAATATCCCCCAAAAACTCAATATAAGTGTCTCAGTTGACAATCGGCTATGAAATAACGTTCTAACTTTGAAAATATTGAGATTAATTGCCGGTTGTCACGACAAACATTTCGGCTTCGCGCAACAAAGTGCACGCAATACCACGCGATCCATATTTTAAACAACAATATACGTTCAAGCGATTAAAATAATATAAGGAATAATCCTTGACACTCAGGAAGTGGTATTGGAGATCGAATTTGCATCGATTAAGTTTAAGGCTGCAGTTTTTCGGCAATACATAATACAATAAGATATTTCAATGACTTATTTAACCGCTCCAGTTGAAACTGGTTTTTATCTTAAAATAGATTAATCACTGGAGAGTACTTATGTCTACTTTATATGCTGACAAGATTGTCCTAAATTCGGCGTTGCTAACGTGACTCTATTAAGACAGTCATTACGGTATTCGTGGTTCGTGTGTATTCGTGACATGTAGCATTTGTGGTCAATGACTTGTATTTACAGTTAAACTGCGATGGGACTATACCCCAAACTATTGTTCAGTAAACGCAGTAAGTAATCGGTTAGTGCTAAAAAAAACTAAATGCTTTCACATGACTAACTCGTGCATTAAAAAGTAAAATATGTCTATGTACAGCTATGCATACATTAACACTTCTTATTTATGGTTTCCTTTATGTTAAACAGCCGTTATAATAAATGGACATTTTTAAATTTGTATGTTATCACTTGCGATTTAATAAATGTTCGTAATAATAGAGAGTGCTCAAATAGAAATGTTCACACGTTCACGCATGTATTCGATTACAGATTTACATTCGTTGGATCTAATCGAGTTGGTTGTGAAAGTGTTCAGAATCAAACATTATATGGATGAGTTGCTAGGACCTGAGAAAAGCAAGCGATGACTTAAATAAGTACTGAAATATCTAATCGTGACCCTTTACTTGCAATCTATAAATTACTGTTGCCGTTGGGGCTTTAAAACAGCTCTAAATATAAGTAGTAGAGTGGTGGCAAGGGACTAAGCTCGTACCACGTTCGGCAAAATGTTCACGGTTTTCGCGAGCGAGTAGGCCGGCGTTACATTTAGTAAGCAGCCTTTCTCTTTCGGTACAGAATAGGCAATAGGCTTAAGAATTCGTGGTAGAGGCTCAGAAAGCAGTGTCGGCGCTTACTGGCGCCAGCTCGCTAGTCAAGGACGACAACAGCCGCGCTCATGTCGTATTGTTAGCGATTTCACCGAGATAAACCATAGGGCGCATTCACACAGGTTTAGTGTGTACAACTGTACACTGTCTCTGTTGACAAAACATCGATACTTGAACGATACAAGAATGTTAACTACGCTAATATTATACCAACCCAGAATAACGATTTGGACAATCATCTCTGTTACACTGAGTCACGCTTGGGATAACGAACGCGGTAGTAAACATTCGATAATCCGATTCTGATTCACGACCACGCGCGTATTGGAATAGGTACTTTGTTAAAGGTGCGTTGTTTTAATATTGTTCCAATTCTATTTATTTTTTCATATATCCGTGAACTATTCTCAAAGTAAACATTGCCGCTTGCTTCACAGCTTTCGTTAACTGTTTATGTTGCGGATAAATATTAACAATAATGGTGTCATGGTTTACGTTCTTAGAACTTCTTAAGTAGGCAGTAATGAGACAAAAATCATTAGCCAAACAGTAAACAATAGAAGTAAGTTTATGTTTTGTCATTAAAACATAAATAATGAGCTAATTATGAGACTCAAATGAAATTATTACACCGAATTATAAATCAGTTTTATGTTCATGGGAATTAGGTAAAAGCAAATAAAATAACCTACTATTATTTGTTTTTAGAAAAACAAACAGTAACTAATTAAGTCTTTTAAAAAAGCTTTATAAAAGGCCATTAGGATATAAAAGACAATTGTGCATAATACTAAGCTAACTTAGCTTAGTAAATAAGAACTAAAAATAGAACGATTAAGTTTCTAGAGGCACAAGAGGACATAGCACTCACAGGACACGACGCATTCGAAATGAATAAATAAAAGTTATTACATATGGTAATATCGCTAATCAACGAGCTCGGATACTAAACAATAGAATATGCAGTGTCATTGACTCATTATGCAGGAGAATATCACGCCTAATGTGACTCGTACGCACAATGAAACCAATCCAGCAGGCTCTTTGTATTCTAACGAAGGTAGGGCATGCATTAGTGCGTGTAATTGATGCATCACACGCTGTAAATGCTGCTTTGGTTCGTACCTTTAATGACAGTACGTCTCTTTCGATCTATTTGCAAAGATAATGAAAGTACCTCCATAATCTAAACCCATCTCAGTACACCCTTATGTACGTTGATGTAAACAGCGATGTTTTTCCAATCCATAATGTCGTGTGGGCGGTGCAGCGAACGCAGCTGGAATATTCGAGGTTATTCTCTGTTGTGTTGTAACTGCTTACCAAACAGTATTATACATAATATACGTGTAGAGCTGTAGCCTAGATTCTAGACAATAATAAAACTCATATGTGCTACGTAACACGTTATGACATGAAATTAATAAACCAGAAACTGCCTCGATCCAGCTGTTTAACTCATCTTCTACTTCGTGAACTCATTGCTTGATATTTTTCGGGAGTATCTACATTACCAAATGTTTGACTTCGCATTAATATTTTGCTCTCAACTCAACAACGGAACACCAAAGGCGATTCCAATTTGCAATTTGAAAAAGGAAGTTGCCGTTTGCACAGCATCTAAATTGCCGCTTCAGCGGTCTCGTCATATCGTTGAAGTGGCCCTGACTCGCGCTACGTACAAATTGGTACCGCTTGATTTGTCATACAGTGTTTTGTCTATCAGTGTGTCATTTACTCATGCACATGTCCGCCCATCACATTTAGTCTCTCATACATATCGACGGTTGAATGACAAACGTATGTCGTAAGGGACATTTTTGTTATAAGGCAGGATTTTCTATCGATCTTTATCCTTGAATTTTGATATCTGATTACTAATCGAAATTGGTTTTCAGGCTATAACCAAACCATTTTATTAATTGTGTATTAATTAACTTAATTAATATTTGCTTTACAACAATAAATTTCAAGAAACACGACTTTTCTGGCAGTTACAACAAACTGATTTATATTTCTTTTAGGCCGATAGGCAAGACAAATTTTTGATTTAAATACCAATTTTTGTAGATGCCTTAACCCATTAACTTTTAAAAAGTTTTAGAAAATTACAAAGGGACATCATCGTCCAAACTATTGTGTTTAGCAAGGTTTGATCCCCATGTCATTGTAAAGTAAATTTAAAATAATTGGTTAAAAATCATCAAAATAAGAGCAAACCATTTTATTTTAATGTAAAATTTTGTGTTATATGTATATATACGTTTTCGCTGATTTACTTGATTTTACAGACGTACTTTTACTGTTAAAATACTGCGTTCCCATAAACTTTAATGCACAAGTTTTATTGTTTAACTAGCTTTTGCCCGCGACTTCGTCCGCGTAAAATTTTTTGTTCCGGGCCCTACCAGTCGCGTCGAATCGCCTACCCGTGCTTAGTTGTAGCGTGCTGTTATATACCCTATAGCCTTTCTCGGTAAATAAGCTACCCAACACAAAAATATTTTTTCAATTCGGACCAGCAGTTCCTGAGATTAGCGCGTTCAATCAAACAAGCAAACTCTTCAGCTTTATAATATTATTATAGATTTAACGGGCGTGATTTCTGTAAAATCACGTAACTCAGCAAAATCAGAAAAAAATCTTATACGGCCTCTTAATTCTCGCAGTGTTATGAAATATTGTAGATACTTGATATTTTCATGTACCCAGTCAATCATGCACTATAGGACAGGTATCACTGGTTCACCTGTATGAGCAAAAGTCGCTTCCAAGGTCCCTTCGACCTCACACCGGTCGTTGTTCTGATTTTGCGTAGGATGCTCGTTGATTTAAAAACAGGCAACACTGGGTATAAACCTGTATATCATTATAAGGCGGTATCTGTGTCTGATGTAACGCGTGTAGGTGCTTTTGTCCCACGCTGACATTTATAAAATAACAATTTCTAATTCAGCAAACTAAATTGATCACTGACTCATTTATTGACTGATCACCTGTTCTAAACTTGTTGCACACCTTGTTACAAGCTTTAACACTGTCATGTACAGACGCCAGCACATCAAGCTACCCAGAACTGTCAAATATCCCAATCAATCTTGAACGTAAAACTGTAGCGATAAAGTTGAAAATCTATTAAAGCAATTTGACAGATTGTAGTGGTTTGGTATGCTGGCGTTTGTACAACCGTCTTTACATAAGTTAGAATACCCTCAACTCGCCAATAAAGAAGAGATCTATTTATAAGATACACTTTATTGGACAGTAACTGGTTACAAAATTAGAGAATTGGTCATGCAGTGTGCGAGGAGTAATTCTATTTATAAGGGTTGGTCTTCTTCCATTTTGAGCTGAACTCAAGTCGCGGAGTCGCTGTGAAATTAACCGGCGCCACACAGCCTGTTTTCTTTTATTGTCGTCTCTTTGGTTTTGCAATCTGTTTTTCTTATGACTCACTTACCATGCTTAAAATATATTCGCGCGAGTTACTTACGGACTTGTTTATTACTTTATTATTGCCAATAAACTCTAGAGCACCATGTACATAATAGGTCGCCCCCCTAGAGATTGATTAAGTTACGAAATCCAATATGTTTGTCTAACTAAATGCGTTGGTTTAATGTATTTCGTGTTAGATGGTGCACTGAGTAGGATTTGAATTAAACGTTCGAGAGAATATTGATTTCTCATTTAGCATTACAACCATGGTTACGCTACGTGATAAATATTTACACTGTAAGGTAACTTACCCGTTCTCAAAGTACGTTTTAACTTTTTTTTTAAACCCAATAATAAGCCGCCCTTATGAGGAGAGGTATGGAGCGACACTCCATAAAAACTTCCCCTTGTATCACTCCCTATTCATAAAAACTTGACATTTGTAATGCCTTATAAGTATCACCTGTCACTGTCATATTCCTACAATAAAAAGAGACGACTAACTTGAAACTTTTATCCTCAAACATTCATACAGGAATTATGTCCTTTAGAATGTTGAGGAAAAAAGTTCTAAGGTACAGACTCGCTGATTAAATCATGAACAAAAAAATAAATATGGCATTATCTCCTTGAAAGCCAGATCTCTCATTTTATGACAATGTCATAATCGGATTGTAACGGCCTTATTTTTTAATATTACGAAAAAAATTGGAGGTGTGGACAATGGTTGCTGTAGGTCCGCCATTATAAGTCGGCTTAGTGACAACCAGCTGATATATTATCAATTTGTTTATGAAAGGTATTAAGGTAACAGTAATAACGTAATAAGTAGTTTTTTTTTTTGCTTTATTGAGGACGATAAAGAAGGAGATTAAAAACGGAATTGTCCCGAATAGACGTTTTGATCTGATTAAATACGTATTGTAGGCTTAGTCAAGTAAAAAGTAAAATAACAGAACTGAGAATTTAAAGTGTACAATTAAAATAAAAAGTACTTTTAAAAGGAAACCCCATTCCTGCTTCAAACTGAAACAACAAAAAACATAAACAAATCGTTATCACACAGCATTAGAGATAAAGCTTAAAATAAACAATTGAATACCAAATTACAACTGAAGAAAGTTAACAGCATACTAAATGACAATCAACTATAAACAATTTAGGTGCAGTTACTGCTCCAAACATTATCACTTTTCTCAGTATGTAGCCAATGCGCGTCCTAGAATTCTTACACAGTTCAGAACTTTTACAATGGTCTTACGGTTTTAACCTTAAGGTGCAATTACACTGGCAAATTAAACTGTTCAAGTATGTGCAACATTGTTACAAAAAAAAAATGCGGCTTTTACCAGAAGTGGTCATTATTTTAATGATTCAAACAGTTTCAATATCACCAGATTTGTGCCAAAATAGAGCAGTTCATGCTTATAAAACTTTGGGCACAATTAGGTACAAAATCGAACAAAAACAATACAACATAATATAGCAATGTTGCAAGAGTTGTCGCCGCACCATATTTTAGCCACACTTAATTCGAGGTCAGCGGTGTCCCAGTAGAGAGCAATAGTTGCCCAGTGGTAACGGCCGTGACTTACGAGTCGTAGGTCATAGGTTCGGACCCCGACAGGCGCTTTATTTTGTGTAAATAATTACGTCACCACTGCTCTCAAAAACGGTGAAGACGGAAAATCGTGAGGAAACTGGTACGGCCAAAAATATAAA
Source organism: Aporophyla nigra (assembly GCA_947507805.1). Classification (NCBI taxonomy): domain Eukaryota; kingdom Metazoa; phylum Arthropoda; class Insecta; order Lepidoptera; family Noctuidae; genus Aporophyla; species Aporophyla nigra. The sequence continues at coordinate 12,787,676 of OX382300.1, read as the reverse complement.
ATCATGTAACATCCACTTTGGATCCGCGAGGCTGGTTATGTTTACCTAACCCCTATGGTTATTATATGGGTATTAATTAATCGTACAGAATATATTGAGCTATTAGAGGTGATATTGGCGAAATTAAAGCAATTTTTAGAAATCAAATTCTATTGCCTTACCATTACTGTTACCAGGCAATAATTTCTGAAAAATTGCCCGTGTAAGTGTAGCTTTATCGTTTGTGTTCGCCCACGACGTTATTTTCTCGGAACATGACCGCGGTTTGTAGAGCGCGTGTTTCTGTGTGGTCCCGGAGCGCCAGCGTGTCGTCGTCTGCCGTATAATATGGACTGCCGAGATCCAAGGAGGTGAAAGGTTAGCTGGCACTGTGTTACCATTCTCACGTTTGGTGGCTTCTGCTCTGGCTTTTCATTATTTCAGTAAAGGCCACTGCTGCATATTGATATCGTCAAAGTCAAATAATTTATTTCAGATCGGCACATAAAAGGCACTTCTGAAAGTAAAAATTTCCTCCGCCATTATGCTTTTAAAATGTGTTAATACATTTTGTATGCTCACATAAATGATATAGGCTAACAAGATGTACCTAAAAAAAACTATTTTAGAAAGGGTTAAAAAAATATTTATTTACAAAACAGGTACGTACATAAATTTTGTGATAGATACATACGTGTTACTCACATATTTACAAAAATATTGTAAACGTAGATAACTTTTATAAATTTAAACAAGTAATAATTTAGTGTGCGACTTACTTACGTAATCATCACATAATATAAAATCATTGTCATAAAATTATAAACTGTACAATTAAATTAGCAACCAATTTAATTTTGTTTATGGGTCTCATCATGTTCTTTCAATGGATAATCAAAATAATTGGCATTAAAATTTGACAAGCATTCATTTGGGATTCTGTTCTTCATACACCAAGGAGGTGAAAGGTTACCTCGTAGGTATTGTGTTACCATTCTCATGCTTGGAGGCTGCAGCCCCGGCTTTTCGCTATTTCAGTAAAGGCCACTACTGAACATTGATATGGGCCTCATTACGCCGCTTCGATGAGCAGTTATGACAATAGCCACTGTGAAAAAATATAACAAGCAAGCTGTTGAGTTTTTAGGGTTCCGTTGCCAAATGGCAAAAAACGGAACCCTTATAGATTCGCCATGTCTGTCTGTCTGTCTGTCTGTCTGTCTGTCCGAGTATGTCACAGCCACTTTTCTCCGAAACTATAAGAGCTGTGCTATTGAAACTTGGTAAGTGGATGTATTCAGTGAACCGCATTAAGATTTTCACACAAAAATAGAAAAAAAGCAATAATATTTGGGGTTCCCCATACATAGAATTGAAACTCAAAATTTTTTTTTTCATCAAACCCATACGTGTGGGGTATCTATGGATAGGTCTTCAAAAATGATATTGAGGTTTCTAATATCATTTTTTTTTAAACAATAATATTTGGGGTTCCCCATACATAGAACTGAAACACAAAAAAAAATTTTAATCAAACCCTTACGTGTGGGGTATCTATGAATAGGTCTTTAAAAATGAAATTGAGGTTTCTAATATCATTTTTTTCTAAACTGAATAGTTTGCGCGAGAGACACTTCCAAAGTGGTAAAATGTGTGTCCCCCCCCCCCGTAACTTCTAAAATAAGGGAATGATAAAACTAAAAAAAATATATGATGTACATTACCATGAAAACTACCAACGAAAATTGGTTTGAACGAGATCTAGTAAGTAGTTTTTTTTTAATACGTCATAAATCGTAAACCACAATTTACCTTTCATTCAGTCAACTCAAATATAAAAATTAAAAAAAAAACATTTAATTTCATAAACGATGATGACGAATGATGATGATGATGACCTGCAGGTTTGTACGGAACCCTCGGTGCGCGAGTCCGACTCGCACTTGGCCGGTTTTTTTTATTCCTACATCAATGAGTTCAATATTATCAGTCAGCGAACACAGTTTCACTTATTTGTCAAGTCATGCAGTCCATAAGCAAGCGTCAGAATACGTATAGGTATGTATATAATTGATATATTCCTTCCTACTACTGTTATAAAATATATTCGGAGAAAGTTAAATCATACAGATGTCATATATTTGAAAAAAAAAACCAATTGATGTGACGGGAAAAAAAAGCTGTCCGACAAAGAAACATTTGGCATTTTGACTGTGTTCTGTTTTCTCCATGAATCATTTTTGTTTATTACGAACATCTATAATACGTTACCGTACCATAGAGCAGACTTTCAAAACCATCCGACTACATACTGGTACCCAGCCGTATCGCAATAACTTAATTACTAAATGAATGCAATAGCCGCCATCCGTCCATCAGGCAATGGGAAGCAAACGCCCCTACCACGATACGATGTCATCCAACTGAAATATTTTTACTCGCCCCAAATATCACACTTTCTGAAATGTTTTAGTGTATCGTGGTAGGTGCCCGTCGACCTCCATCGGTCGCTCACGGCCAATTTGTCTGGCGATCTCACGGGCAATTTTCATTGTCTCTCTGATGTTGCAAAAACTGACTGCAAAATCTGAATTGTCAATTGTGAAAATACAATTAAGACTTAACTCACCGATACTAGTTAAAGTAATTAACTGCTTAATTATTATTCTGTGTAAAGTGCAACTATTCTCACGGGTGTTTGATTGTTATGAAATGATTATAAATGATTTTACGTTATTTTGTTTAGGATGACGCTGGTGTTGTTAGAACGAAATTGTATTAAGTTAAACCCAGCTCTAACACATTATGGAAATACATTTTAAGCTCCATGACTTCCGCCGCATTTATCATAAACGGATTAGCCGTTTAGTTGCTAGTGACTTAATCCCTCTTGAAAAATGACACTTGCATCCAGAGCGCGGCAAAATGTAGCGGCTCTGACGAACTCCAGCGTCCGCGACACGAATAGCTGCTAATACATAAAATGGTATAGGAAACACGGTTAATACAACATTACAGCGCGTTTTTTGCGGTGATACGCCTCATTGCTAAATATAACAAGCACAGTTTCGTTTATACAGCCGGAGCAGGGAAAAGTCTCTTTGGCACTGTGCCGCTATTTGGGAGTTGGAAGTTGTATTATCAAAACAACGGCCAAGTAAATGCTTTCTCCGGCACGCGTTCCACGAAATTGGGAAACCTCACACATTCCTATTAATTACTCCGTGAACCGTTAATTCAAACGAACTTTTTAATGTGTGAGTCTTTGCTCCTTGTTCGTTAGTGGCATTCCTGAAGATAAATGTATTTGACTGTGAAAAATGTTGTTTTGTCTCGAATCTCTCGGCGCCAAATAACTCTTCATCAAATATTTTGGAGTAACTCTAATCCCCGGATAAAATAGGAAGCGTAAACGAAATTCAGTTTAGAATTGTATTGGGCATAGCCAAGATTCCTTTCATTTAAGCTCATAAATTGCAAGAACGAAGTAATGCAGTGTGTCCGCCCACTGCAGTAGTCTGCCCGAGGCACAGCCAATGAAGCCATACATTGAATTCTCTAACACTTTTCAATTCTGTATTTGGTGAGTCGTCCGTGTGATCAAAGTTAGACCATTACATCAATTTGTCTATGTCGTAAAGGCGAGACGCTATTGTACCCACGTGACTATGTAATTTAAATGGCTGCTCTACGACTACCCATATGACACCCACGGAGTTGTATACTGGAGGATGAAACACAAAGGCTAGTTTTATTGAGTTATTTGATGGTTCAAATTATATTCCGTTTCCTCCTCGATCGATATGTTTTATGACTGAAACTTTATGTTCTGCAGAAACCAGTGAATCAATGCTCTGTAGACTCCCATGTTAACTCTAAGTTCGAATTAACATAGGATGGTTACAAAAACAATTGAATGGCCAGTCATAGCCGCTTCTTAGCAATTTATCACTGATGAGTGATGAGTCAGTAGAACTTGCGTCATAGTGTACCTCGCACGGGAGTTCACAGCCTTGCTTACATTATAACGCGTGACGATTATTGACCCGGTTACTTGATGACTTAGGATTGATTACTAAAGGAGACACCTATTGTAATATTACCTTGATTGAAAATTGTAACTAATAAGCTAGATGTTGTAAGTTAAAGCGGCGTGTTACGCTGTTTTCCTTATAGCTTGGATGCACATCAACATTCCCTAGAAGGCATGTTGTCCAGCCAGCCTGCCCACCCACGCCCCTCTCCGCTCGATAAACAACCTTTACCACTACGTTTTAGTATTCCAATACCTTGCTCGTGACGGCCTAATGTGGCGCTGTATGGCGCCATGGGGCGATTGTTTTTATAGTTATTAGGTAAAGCGGCTTTATGGAAACTTGTAATTTTGAACGGTTTGTTTTGACAGAATGTTGATACGGTCTCCCTCTTGCAAGAGATTGCTGTGAAATCCATACGTCCCAAGGTAAATTATAGGACGTAACATCATCGAAAGGCTTAAGTCACAAATTGTATGACAGTCCTACAGTTTGCAAATAAATTCGGAAAGAACGACGACACATTTTGTTAAAAAATGACCCAAAAAATTTTACACCTTTTTGCAGCTTTGCTCGCAGCAAATTAACGCCTCGTTAACTACAACCCCGATGATTGCGCGTCGGGCGTTATCTCCCTCGTTACTTTCTGTCACACAATTTCCACCGTATCTGCAGTAATCAGCCGATGTTATGGAGGTCCGACTGAAATAGTCACTAAGGCGATCCAATTAACCCAATTTGTTTTAAACAAGAGGCCTTTAAACAAAATTGCAGTATAAAACGTTTTTAACGTCATTATGTTTTGAATTTTTAACCAAGTGCTTTCTTAGTTAAAAATTACTTCTACAATGTTAACCTAAAGTGAGTGGTAAAACGTGAGCCCAAACGCGCCGTCTTGATTTTTATAAGCTTTGTCACAATTTTAGCGTAGAATAATGCATACTGTTTTCTATTATGAATAGACAATACTCCAATGTTATCCAACCCCCATTTTTGACCATCAGCGGCGCAAGCACGGCCTACTGTGATAGGCAGAGTCACACATTTTTATCACAGTTTGGGAGCAAAAACCATGATAAAATACGTGACTTAAGCCTATCACAGAGGCCTTGCTCGTCTCGCAGGTGATATGCACCTGAACATCAATTTCTCTGCATATATCAACCACGTCTAACAGAACCTTGTTCTCTAAATTCCAGGGCCACCGCCACGGCTGGGGCTGAAGGCGGCGAGCCCCGGGGTGGCAGGCGCCGACGAGGACTGCAACAGCAACACCAGCCTCACCGGGAGCCAACACTCGCACGATGACCTCGATGCGCACTGCGACAACTCCGGGTATCTCTGGTTCCTCGACTACAAGTGAGTTATTATTATTTTATTTTATTATGAACTTAATGCCTCAGGGCTATCTTATGTCTCTTTCTTTTTTCCTATCTCTCTTCTTTCTTTCTTCCCTTATTGATACAATGGTTACAATGGTTCAAAGCCACCAACTTTTAAGCTAGGTTATACAATACCTGAGTTTACAAAGGCATGTATCAAAGTAAATAAACCACTTCTTCATCAGTCGTAATTGTATTAGTCGCTGTATCAATTGTAACTTTAATAGCGTTCTGCTTTTACTAGAAAGTATTAGTCGTATCTTTTATAGTGAAAAGCAAAGGAGAAGTATGAACAAAAATAATTATATACGTGAACGTTTTCCTAACTCTGCACTTCTCCGCTCCATTAAACCGGCAGATTATTCATCTTTTGTAAGGTATCTTAATTCCATAAAGGCGACTAAAGTCACTATCAATAGGACATGCAGCAGCACTGTACAATTTTATTATAACAGTGTAAGTAGGTACGTACAGTAAATTTAAAAATCAGTTAACAACCCTATTAAAAAGGTTGCAGATCTTACACTACAGTGACATTTCCGAATTCGTGAACATTGCAATAAATTCCAATTTGAAATGTCAATATGATTATTCTTTTGTTTATCTAAATAAAGACCAAATAAATCGATTGACCCAGTTTATTAATACCAGATAGATAATTAAAATCATTGGGGATGCCAAACAATCCGATTTTGGTTATTGGAGATTTTAATCCGTCACCGCTGTCGAGCAAAATAGGATTTATACGATGAAGTTTGTTTAGAATATCTATAAATTAGAAAAGTTATTCAAATAGGGCCTATTCGGATATTTATTCCTGACCTCGATCTCGAACAAAAGCTTTAATGAAATGTTTTCTATGTTTCAGCCCAATTTTTCGAGACGGCTCCTGCCACCACACCTCAGTGCTGTCCTCCGTGTCGGCCTCCTACAAAGGCATAAGCGACCTAACATCACGATTCGAGTTCACGTCCCGCTACAACGACCTTGCGCGGGACCTCGACGCGAACCTCGCTGAGGCCGACATGGAGAGCTTTAGGACCGAAGACATCCACGCACTGTTGATGACCGCCAACTTGCCTCACGACACCATCAATGACGACAGGACTCATGATGTGAGTAAAACTCAAGCTCTCCACTGGCCATATGCAAGTAATCATCAGAATTAAAACAATGGGCATGAAGATAGGGCATCTAGACCCTTGACTGCTCACACGCACGTTGACATCAGATTTGGGAAATTGGGCACAAAAATGGGTATCCTAAATACAGCTACAACAGCTGGTGATTGAATCGCGATACTGCTTAACGAACCTGACTTAATTCAAAATGATAACAGGTGTATAATACAGATTCGAAATGCCATGTTCTCATTAACATAATATGAGGCAATTTGTGACATTGATGATATGGTGGTGCACCTTATTAATATTCTCGAAGCAGCTATATTGCTTATCCATTAGGTTGTGCAAACGATAAGTGGTACCCCAGTACGTAAACGTATTAGTGTGTTGAGAAACGTTGTTTAAAATTACATATTTTTAGAATAACAATGCAGGATTATAATCATAAGAGAATTTATAATAATTTCGTCAAATGATGCATCAAAATTGGATTTTACCAATAACTTGCTTGTCTTACTAGTGCATCGACAAAGTCCTTGCAACGTCGATTAATATTTAATTTGCCGTTTTGTACGTACTCAAAATGCGATCTGGATACTTTTTGATATAATTACGGGTAATGGAAACATTTTAGGGTTATAAAATGTAACGCAAGTTTATTAAGATTTAGGAAACCACAGAACGGGATAGTTCCAGAAGTTTTGGTTATTAGAACGCGAACAGGAAGAACAATATGTCAAAATCAAGAATTTGGTATTTCTTTGCTTCTACTTTACATAGTATATAACAAAGTCACTTCCCACGTCTTTACGCTTATATCTTTTAAACTAAGTAAGTAACTAAGTAATACTAACGAATAAGTTTTCATCAATAGACATCGTGATTCAAGAGGAAGTTTTATATGTACAATACGCGGACGAAGCCGCTGGCAAAACCTGTACTAAATAAAGAATCCAAGAAACTAGTCGTACATTTAGTACGTATACTTCTTGAAAACTATATAACTCACGAAAATATACCTAATGAGGACTAAAGTGATGATGTAAATACTAATCCTTAGAAAGAAAGCAAAAATAAATCTAGTCTCAGCACCACTTTTAATTAGAGGTGGAGCACCACTCACCTAGAAAAAGAAGCTAAAGAAACTTAAGCATAGTGCCACATGTCTGTTACTGAGCTGCTATAAATCTCCAGTATTACTCTGTAACATTAAAATAATATCCTGCAGTTTCATTAAGTTTATTTACATAAATGGTTACTGCAAATTTTTTTTAAACCTGCAGTACATTCTTGTGAACCCTGCGTTCAAACTTTCTTAAATAAATCTTAGTACTTTGAATGCACAAAGATCAAGGCACATTGCACAATTATATACAGATCAAGGATTTTAGTAGGCAGTTAACATAATCTTAAGCTGCAAAACATAAAACGCAAGACGATTTTTGTCTCGAAAATGCACTTACTGCAGTTTTGAAAGCAGCTGTGAATTCATTTACTTGCCGTGTTGCAATGATAAAGTCATAAAAGGACAAGTTTCGAGAGGTGAACATAACGAATAATATTTATTTTTATTCTCATATTACGTACGTATTTACATTTTTAATTAAATAATATGATGCTATCTTTCACTTCAAGTTTGTAATCACAGGTGCATTTTGCACATATTTGCCTAGAAGGAGCAAATAAATATGATGACTAATTCGCAGTAGATGATATCATTAGGTGACGAATAATTTAAACACTAAAACAGACAGAAAAAATTAATTCAGTCGCAAGCACGAAAGATTTAATCACAACTGTCAGCCTTTTTGCCGATTCTAAGACCAGTGTTGCTAACTGGGCTCAAACTCAACGTTTTAGCCTATTATGGATCTTCGTCGATGGCATGACAATATTAATGAAATGCACAGATTCTGCTGTTTCATAGTTTTCTGGACCTCTTTCTTAGGACTGTAGTTTTCCAGTAAGAATGTCTTTGATTTAACAAAATCGCATAACCCACAAAAAATGGACGGTCTAAAATTTTATCGTATTCAACATCAACGACAAATTCTTCGGAATATCGTAGGAATCCGTCGTAGAAATTTTGTAAGCGCTAGAAGCAATCTAAGACCGTCTAACTCTTGTGTGTATTTACGGAAGACGGAAGCTATGGCGATGAAATCGACCGTTTATGTTCATGAAACGTTTGTAACACATATGCAGTGTTGTAATTACTTGCAAAATGGCAGTTGCAACACAAAACGATTGTTTCTCAATGTTCCAAGTCTGTTAGAAATTGACGATAACCTTACCAAGTATTTAAAAGATGGTCTTAAATGAGAATAAGAATGGCAGGAGGTATTCGCTGTACGTTTTAATTCTTGGCCGTCTAATCTTGTCGGTCTTTAGGCTTCACCTTGTAATTTTTACTACCTATATCTCTAAATTCAATGCTGTGGGTTTTAATAATTCATTATCATCCTTTATTTATGTATCATTTTTTCTACTGTATCTATATCTACTACGTTTATTTTATGTATGTTTATTTTTTCAGTATCATTACCCTTATTTTCTTTATGGATGACATGTTATGGTGTATTGCAGAGTAATCCCCGAGGCGAGATGTTCGCGAGCATCTCTAGCTCTATCATGGAAAGGTTTCGATTCGACAGCAGTATCAGTGCCAACAGTAGTTTACAGGTTCGCCTCGCATTGCTGTTCAGTGTTTCATTTCGTTCATTTCCTTTAAAGTTTTAAATGCTACAGGAATTTTCATCTCATTTTTGTCACTCTGCTAAGCACTTACAATTTTAATTACTTCTTCTAGCACTTTAAGTAACACTGCGGATTTCAACCACCAGTGCTGGGTACAATTTCAGGCTAGTCTATGGCAACAACGCCATCTAGTGTTACACAACGTGACTACTAAAAGTTTCATACTCCTAATAACGATAGATGTCGCTATGACGATAGCTGAATCCTATTTAGAATACTATTTTAGACTCTATTTACATTTAAACACGTTTATTTACAAACAAATCATTAATTTGCTGATAATGTTTTTTTTTTTAATTTGAGTTGAAAGTTAATTATGATAACTGTATCATAAATAAATAACTTATCAGTTATCTCCCATTTACTAATGAGCTGATTACCTTCATGAAAAAGATCACAGCATTTTAGTACTAATGTTCTCATCTTTAGATATCAATAATTTCGTCATTTTGTCGCTTCGTGTGTCGTGAGGTAGCTAGTCAGATTCTACATACAGGGTGACATCGACGTTCAACCTAATCGCATTGGGCGTTAAAATTTTTCGTTGGTTGTTCAAAAGGAATAAATTAATGTAGTTCCATAAATTTTGACCGCATAGGTATGAAACAATAGATTTTTTACCGACGAAAAATGTCTATGCTATGAATTACAGATATGGTTACAGATTGAACGTCAATGTCCCTGCCACCTATACTTATTGAAAATTCAGAAACATAAAAATATATGAGATAGCTACAATCATGCTCTCTACCTGCACCCTAATTGCGAAACGCACAATTTATCAGGATCTGAATGGGATTGAAGATTATTTCTAAACCATTGCGTCATTTGTTCGAATAAATTGTCGGGTCAGCAACGTAAATAACGCAATGAATGTTGTTTAACTATGAATATTAAACCAATTCCTACCGATAAAAAGTTCCGCAATGACCCCTTTGAAAACGCTTTTTTTGAAAACTTCTTATTAATTTAATTGTTCTCGATTATATACAAACTGTCACGCTTGCCAATTAACAGTTATTGACTCCCTAGAGTACTCACACATCATAACAATACGTGGAAAGTCCAGACGCTTGGCTAGCATTCACAACTAGTGTTCCTTATAGTGTGAAGTGCGTTGGTCCCACGGGATGTGCCAGTAGTAAAGACGGAATAAGACCGACAACACTGTGTGCGTGACTCAACTCACACACAGATATTTTTACAATAACTACACGCTGAATTGCGTCAATCAGTTTAACCACGCTCGTTATTCCCCCAGTCATAGTCTTTCCCTCTTCGACTACACATGTGTGGGTGCGCTATATTTAATCATCCTTATGTGTGGCCCTGTTCATACTACCACCATCTGTGTGCGTTGCCAATGAAGTCTATCCTCTAGGCCAGACATTCTCAAACTTTTAACATCGTGCACTGCCCCACCGACTTTTGTAATATACCAATTCACAAGGGCCAGTAAAGTAAAGCAAACATGGTGTTCTGTTCCGTAGTACTTTAAACCTTGAAGAGTTACTAATTGAAACTTGCTAATAAATAATTACTACTCGGCTAATGAGCATCTGTTACCCTCAATAATCTTATTTTTAGCGTGTGCTGCGCTCTGATAACAGTTGCGTTTAAAACTCTGAGTGGACAGTACGCGCGTTTATTTAATTTGTTGTAAAGTTTGACAAGCACAGGTTGTGTCTAATATTAAAATTAATATTCCCGCTGCCCCAGTCGCGCCCAGGGCTCTCGGGAGTGCTGTGCTGTGGTCTGTGCACTTTATTGAAATGAATTCGATCACATGTTGCTTTACCAATAAATGTGATAGTTCAGAGAACCTTATAGATAATTGTGTTTGTGTTAGATAACGCATTACAGCGGACGTTGTGGACATTATATACATTTCGATAGTGAGTGTGAAGCATGATGGCAGAGACATTTTGCTACAAGTACATGGTGAATGATTTAGTGGTATAGTGATCCCGTTCTATTAGAGACAGTGGGAAAAGATGAAACTGTTGTTAAAAATGGGTGTGACGGACTATGACTGGGATACTTACAATGGATTCTATTCAGTAAGTTTACTATATAGTTACAATATTTATATAATCTTCCGTAAAAAATACTATACGCTAGACCACCTACTATGAGCTTTGATTATATTAATTGAAATTTGTGTTATTTTATAATGAACAACAATATCTTATGAATGACAAAACAGTAGTTACGTACTCTGCAATTCTCCATTGACAACTATATCATTATTATAATAAATTACATCATCGCTTTCTTTAACAGTTTATTACTCATCTTTATCAATAAACACTTCTTAACTCACACAATAACTTGTCTATTCGAACGATCTATATAATTTATATTCTCTTACTACACTTCCTTTTATTTTTATCTAACTACCCTCATTATGGTCAACAATCATTTAGCGGTACTTATTCAATTACAATAAAATATATGTAAAACAATATCATTGTTATGAGTGGTTGTTTGATTTGTGACCTCATTTGTAGCAGGAAAAGGAATTAAATTGATGATAACGCTCGTGGCAGCCATGTTGTTTGTCACTTTAAACGACCCGCTTGCTCTGGCTCTGACTGTACCCAGATGCGTTACGTAGGGCGTGTCATGGACAAAATATTGGGCCGTTTTTACACACACATATTTTGGTTTTGAAACGATACAGAATCTTCTAACAATGTTGTCAAATAGGCACTAAATGATATTATGTCGCTTAAAATGTTGATGCCAAGCAGTGAAATAGGCTTCGTAAAGGGTTTAGTAAGGCACAGTTACGGTTTCCTCCACAGCAGTAATCTTTAATCGAATTATACTATAAACAACATGAAAACACAACATCACATATGTTTTGCCGGAAAAATACGTAATAAATCATGCGGATGTGGGAGCTTATCTGTATTCCAAATTGCAAACAAATCACCTGTGTGAAAAATAAACATATTTATCTTTATAAAGATACCAATGAAACCCCTATAGCCCCTATGGGTAACGGACATTAACCCTCACTTACAATTAAGCCCCTCAGCTCAATGATTAGAATCAACCAATATAAGTACCTTAATTCTCAAAAGCTCCCAAACATATCGAAAAACATTATCAATCAACCCATTTTTTGTGTGTGTTTTGATAAAAAGCTTTTTAATCACTGCCTTACTTAGATAATAATCATAGCCGAGTTAGATAAACCACAAAACATTTATACCCAGATCTACACCACTACAGTCTATTTGATAATGGACATTGTACCTGTAAGTACCCGTAGCCATTATTTTTAGCCGCGACTTGCATCCGCGTCAGTTTTAACTACACGTAAATGTTTATGTTCCAACTAACACGCGTTACAGTTTCGAAATCTTCTGAGAACATTCACATGTTGTAGTGTGCAGCATGTTTGCTTTCATCGTTATAAACGTTCTGTATTACATTTTGTTTTATTAGTGTGTGTTTCTGATCCCTATTTTATGTGGGATTCCCGTTTTTGCCATAAGGTTGCTAAAGTATAGGAATTTGCATATTACACAACTCTGTTATCAGTAAAAAGTATCTTAAATAATGTTTACCCACTGTCTTACTCCATCAAAAACAGCTATCAATGTTACGGTTATCAGTGAGGCTCAATATTGTATGAAAAATGTGTAATTCTTCCACTAGGGTGAAGAATCCGTCGGTTCGATCAACACAATGTCGATATGCAAGTCAGAACTTCTGTTCTCCCCCGTAAAAGAGGGTGCGCATGGCGTTCACTTCAGCGTGGACAGCCTGGACTGCGAACTGCCCTCCGAACAGGACCTCATCCTCACTTGCCAGGCCAACAAGGACAACTACACCATCGCCTTCGAGGGCAGTCTCACCACATACTCTGAGGACAGTGAGTGCATTGAACTGGCCGTCAATCAAATACATGGTACGCAACATTTTTCTTCTTCTTCTTTTTGAGTCAGTGCTAATCGTACACTTATTTAAAGTAATTTGAACCCTGTAAGTGGACATGTTAACTATGGCATTATTAAAGTTACCCGAAGTGCAGGTGAACGGGCATTTAGGACACTCCAGCATGTAATGCATGGTCTGATCAGAAGTACCGCATTCGCATTCGGTGTTGAATGGGTCAATATCCCCAACTTCAACATTGATTTCCTTCTCAGAACTACTGATGCATACCGCGATAATGATTATAATGTTTACCTAGTTTACAATGACGCTAATATACCCACCTGTACTGATTCACTGCTATGTTAATTAATTACTCATGATAGCTCGCCAACTCATACATTTGATATTTTTCAGACAAATTGGGCGAGGAAGAAACCTTAGTTTTAGATAACGATGAAAGAACGCGCAGGAATTTAGAATTATTAGAGAGATGTAAGAAATTAACTAATAAGTTAACAACGTCGATGGCTAGGAGCGATTTAGGATTAACTACTTGGAGTAAGCTTAAGAAACAAACCAGTCAATCACCCCTAAGGAGGTAAATAACGTCAATATTATTACATTAATTTTATCCCATTTTGTAATGTCCAATATTCATTATTTGATGTGGTTTTAGGCACCCCTCTGGAAATAACAATGAAGGTTCAAATGAAGGGACTGATGCAACAGACGACAACATGAGTAATTCAGTCATCAAAAGCCAAAGTTTGCCAAATCTTTACAGGAGGAAACTTATGAATAGTTCCATAAATTCGGCTGCTCTGAGTAATTCAACGGTATGTACTAGAGATGATTGCCAAGAGACTTACTATCACCGAATTTCCCGTCTATTTATAATCTTACAATGTGCTTTATTCACAGGTCGATTCTTTCACCGTAAATCAAAGGCTAATGGGCACTCCTATATGTATGAAAGTTTACGATGTGTCCCAACATCGGTCACAGGGAAGTCAACACTCGGAACCTATGAGCACGTCTTCTACCGACAATCAAACTTCATCAGATAAAAGTCAACCCAAACAAGCATTTAGCTTAGTAAAGTTATTTATGAAACAAAAGAGTATGAGCAACGAAGGGATTGTTAGCATGGATCAGCTGGATAGATCGGAGTGCTGGCCCTCGAGCTCTGGAGGAGAAAGCGGAGAATCCATGGGAGAACAAAAACTAGTCGATTCGAAAACTACAATCTCAGAGCGTCCTCAAATTGAATTGCCAAGTACTGCAGTTGAAGAAGTCTCATCACTTGTATATGAGGAGATAAATCCTACAAATCCTTTTAGTAACAGAGTATACGATGAAGTTTTGATTGAAGAAGAAGAAACAGGTGATGGAACTAAATTGAGTGATAGTGAATCTAATCTTTATGCAACAGTTAACAAACCACACATTAAGAGAACTAATTTAAATATTGTGAACAGTCCATCTAGAATGAGAAGTAACAGAAAATCATGTTCTTCCCAGTCTTCAGCCACTAGTGTAAGCATTTCAAGCTGTTCTGAATCTGATGGAACTCAGATCACCAGAATGAATAGGCTGCTACAGCGTGAGCAATGTGACCACAAATCAACGTCAACTCACCTTGAAACAGACACAACAGATAAGAGTATACAAACATCTAGCATGAATCTATCAACCATGTCTCAACGAGAACTATTCAAGATCGTCGAGCCTTCATTCTTACAAAAGCTAAAAGAAGGCGATTGTGAAAAACCTGTATTTGTCTTATATCCTAGCTATACTCTGCCAGATATTAGTTTCCTGAATGGGAGGCCAAATATTTATTTAAATCCGTTAAAAATAAATGTATCGCCCAGATCGAGTGAAAACAAGAGAAATAGAATGCAAGTTAAAGGTAAACGACCGTTCTCATGTAACGATCTTGAAATGCTAAAGAAAAAAGGAGTTGGTCATATAAAAGACTGGGATTCCCTTAACTTTTTGCTACCAATGGAATGTAGGCAATTATTATCTGAAGTGCCAGAACTTATGCAACATATGAAAGAAAAAGAAGGTATGCAAAAATGCGGAGATAAGTACTGTAATGCTTCGCCTGCCTCAAGATCGAAAAATCGACCGATGAGTTGTGATTGTAATAATTTAGCTGGCAATACTACCGCGGTATCTTCAAGCTCAAGCACAGCTACTCAGCCATCTTCAGGATACCGTGGTTCGTCCACAATGCTGACAGATTCTTCAGCACAAAATAGCCCTGCACCAGCTGGAAATTTCAATCCTTTGTTTGTGTATCGTTACGATAGCGCCACCAGCTCAGAGGCAAGTGGTGTTAATAACGATGGTCACAGAATAAATCCTAATATTCCGAAACGATCACTCTCATTAGCAGATCAAAATCGCATTCCCAAACAAGGCGAATTAGCGCCTCCAAGGCCACCATTACCAAAGAGCATATTACGTAAGTCAATGGATAAGACACGCAAATCTAGCACACATACTAAACGATACAGTATGTTCGAAATGGATGATCTTTTACAAGATCCGGTTGTTTGCATGACAGCGGCAACGGAACATAAAACTAAGAGGAGATCGCTACAAGAACCGTATTATCTTCAGAATCAAACTGTAGATTATAGAAAGAATAACGATATAGCTGCGAAAAGATTGTCTCAACAATTCCTCGACGCAGCCGAGAAAGATGCCGATTATAACGAGTATTATCCAGATGAAGGAGTTGGAACTGAGAGTAGTCTGGAATCAGGAAAATCTAACGAATTAAAGTTCCATAGGCCGCACACTCCGCCGTTACCTAAACCAAGAACAAAGAAAATGGAATATACTGAATTCCCACCTCCTGGTGCACTCATCAGCAGTGCTGATTTACAACAACTTGAAGAGTTTCTGAAACACAGTGGATTCAATTGTCTGAACATGGATGAGTGGGATCAAAATCAAGTTCAAAAGGTAAGGAACCAGGTGTCCAAATTCCTGCAGATGAAGCGATCTCAGGAGGAGAACCAAAGGTCCACAGAATCAAGTGGCAGTAGTTGTAATAGTAAGAAGTCAGTGAGTTTTGCGCAGAAGTCTGAGGTCACGAAGACCGATAGCCAACAGTCCCAATTAAAACCTATGGAGGACATAAAGGGTGTCGTCAGTCTAACAACGCCACCTAACTCACCAAATATTTCCGCTGTGATAGCGCAGAGGCTTTATCAGGTAACGTTTCATTTGCTAATGCTACTTCTGCTCACACACATCATTGCCCGTTATTTTCTGTGAGTACTTTAGGTTCTTTATTTGCTCTTATGTTTTCTTTTTATGATATGTTCTCGATGTTCTTTAGATTATTAAAAAAATAATTTGCTTGGCTGGATGTGCTATTATTTTACGCTGTAGCATTTCTAATTTGCACTCACGTTTTTATTAGCAAGTTGAACACGTTACCTGCGCTTGTCACTCATTAACCACTTTGTGACATACATTATGAAAATGTGTGAGTTTTTTCTCGCATGCCCAATATTAGATAACGTTATATCATTCTAGGGAAAGAATTTAGCAGAAATACCGATTTGTGAAGAAGCCGAAGTAAGCCCTGATGAATTTGGAAGTCCCATCCACCATGACGCGAGAGCAAAATATGATATAATCGATGTTTCGCAAAAGAGAGGTAAAGACATTTTCAATATCATAGAAATCGCATTACTACTTTGATTAACGTTAACGACGCCAAACCATATTTAATTCTTTTATTTTAGCCTTAGTATCAAATGTGACCGATGCTGTTGAAATGTTGATTCAACATTTCTCGCCTGCTACGGATCAAGCTGAGTTAGCCTTCTTAGGAGACTCCAAAGAATCCCCTGCCTGCGCCAAAATTGCACTAAATGCATTGTGTCCAGCTTTGTATGCAATCTTCAGAGATGGCCTGAAAGAGAATATTGAAACTTCTTTCGGAGCAGTAAATAATTCTGTTTGGCAAATGGTTGAAGCTACTGCAAGACAAGGTAAGAATATAGCAGCCAGTGCCAACCTGAAGCATAGTAATCATTGTGATTTAATCATATTGATGATGTTTATGTTACCTCTTTTAGGACCGATTACAAAATCTCTCAATGAGTTGGTACTAAGAATTAACAGCGAAGATGCAGTCACAGAGGGATTGGTCAAATTCAATGCTTTCATCCTTGGTTTGCTCAAGTAAGTAAAAACCAAATAAAAGAAATCATTCTTATTATGGGTGGAAAATACATTTATTAAAACCAAATGTTTCCTTACAGTGCACAGTCCGTAGATGCATGGGTGTCATACATACGTACACGGGAATCTATATTAGCGAAACACTACAGTCCTGATTCTCTGATTCTCGCCGGCTGTGTGGGCGAACCGAGATGCCGAGCTCTTTTGGACACGTTACTCGCCAGCCTAGAACCACTAAAACTCCTACCCTTCTCCCTGGACCTCATGTTCGAAATGCGTGAACTACACAGAAGTTTCAAGAAGATTGAAAGCGACATGCGTGCTGCTAGTCGGGTAAGTTTAGATAACATTCACAAAATAACATCTAACGTCTAAGAGCCGACACTGAATGCTACTTTCCCATGAAATATACGTAATCAATATTCCGTGTCTTTCGTGTTCCGAAACCACTATCGCATACTATCAAACAGCCGCCTGCCGAAGCAACATCGCTTTATTTGCATTTTATTGTTTACTGCATGTGCTTAAATCACAGTTCACGGCGTACGAACGCGATATTTTAGCATTTACTTTCGTGCACAGCTTACATAAAATGCAAATAAAGGTATGGCCGAACGATCGAACTCGATCGATGACCTTGTCAAGGACTCTAACTTATACTAAACTAACTTTGGATGGCATGATGCATGATGCTAAAAAACATTTGGTGTATTTAACAGCCCACTTCGATTAACACTCCACCACTAACCCTGAACCAGCGGAATTTGCTGAAGCTGGTGCGTTCGATGCAGTCGAGCGGTCTCTCCAGCGACGACTGTCAGACTAGTGTCATAATGAGACACAAAGAGCCCAAACACAAAGAGCCTTCCACACCCGACCTGCTGAATGATTCGGCGAATGTAAGGACTACTGTTGAAAAGAACAGACCACGCTCATGCGTTAATCCGTCGACAATTGGTTATGATATTTGTCCGAACAACAGCAGGATTGAGATAGAAAATAACCGCAGATGGTCCGGGGTGCACTTGGGCTCCAAGTTGATGCAGGCGTTCGATAGGCTCGTGTTCGACGACAGCGACGATTACACTGATAGTCTAGAGAACAATAAGCCTTCCTCCGCTAAGCCCTCCAGCAATGATGTGAAGGTAACTCGGCGGTGCTTTGTGTGGACATTACTTGAATGTTATGTGCTTTGACAATATTATGTTGCGGTCTACGTTGTTATTAATTAGCGAGTTGTTCTTAGTACCTTGCTTGCAGCTTCTAACATTTATTTTGTGTGCTTACTTTTCTTTGTTTCTCACGTCATTGTTTAGAATGTTTTGCAGTATGTTTATGTCCACTTTTTATGTTATTACTTGTGTCCCTTGATTGGTATTTTATTAATATAGAATATTTAAACATTTTTCTTTGTATTATCTTAAAAATTATATAGTATTATAAACTTATAAATTATAGATTTGGTATATTGTCTTGAAAGTTGTAAATTTTTTCGTCTTGTTTATCCAAATAGTTCAGTCTTTAGAACCCAGAAAAAAATAAAAAGATACAAATATACGAACACATTCCTACGTTTTGTTTAGCTGGATTGCAGCGGTGAGGAGAATTGGCGGCCAGGGTCTGCCAGCAGCGGTGCCAGTGGCAACACTGGTAATGGTAGCGGCAACTCGGGTGGCGGCAAGTTCCGACGTCTGCAACTCAAATGGGAAATGCTCAGCAATGCCGAAAGTCCCGTCACGCCTTCAGGTTTGTCCAACATTTGATAATGCTCTTGCTTATACTCCAAAAACCTTAGTTAAACCTGTAAGGACAATTTTTGCATTCATTAATGACTCAATACGATTCGTTGATATCAAAAGTTATGATATTTCACGGAAGGCACTCGTCAATAAGAACATCTGAAGGAAACCAGTAGATAAGAAACGATTTAACCTGCCTAAATTTCGGAAATACTTAGAATCAACCACATGTAAATCTAGATAATTGCAGTACCTAACACATACATCCGAAGATAAAACTTGAAATAAATTAGCAAAACATGTTTACTATATATTTTCGTGAGAACAAGGAGCAGCTGTGTAAACCCGAGCATCCGATGAATGACGTCACCCCTACAAAATAAATGAGTCTCACAGATAGTTTCTCGAACGAAAATGATCGCAAAATTAAGTGACAAATTGTAAAGCGTGCGTAAACTACTACGATTGATTTATCAACAGCCAACTTACAACAATAATGTTCGTTCAAGAAACTAGTCCTATATGTGTTGTATGTTTTCGTATTCAGGAGAGACGTCCCCGGCAGCGGCGCGTGGCTCGAAGATCCCCAGGCCGGTGTCGTCGCCCGTGCGGCCAGTGGCACCTGCGCTGCAGTCTCCAGCCAAGAATACAGCCCATCGGTAATGACAAAACAATGTTGTTTTCATATCTGTCAATGATTTTTTCGATTCCTATTAGGTACAGTACATACCGTTATTAGTTCCTTGATTATAATTTTGTATCGTGAGAATGTAATTGGTGGTGAAAATATAGTGGTAACAATTACAAAGGAAACACATTTATCCTTTCGATGTGTTAACAGGATAAACTTCTATTCAGGGGACACTCATGGATAAATAAGTCATTCAGTCACTCTTCTGTCACAGTCATTCTGTTACTAAGCATGCAGTATAAAAGCAATCTGAAATCTCTCTCTTTTATGTGGGAATCACAGTTAATTTTTTATTTCAAAAATCTTTTTTAAAAACAATTTAGGATTCCTAGAGATGAAATCATTTTAGATTATTTCGATCGACCTTGGGGTAACAACTAGCACATTCATCAGACAAGTCAACCGTTAACGAAAAAATATTGTTATAATTTTTCAGTCTCATTCACAATGACGAACCAATTGAGTAGGTTGTGGTCGTTGTGCCAATTCCCCAGGATACATGATTACTTTGTGCCAAATATGGTGAAACGGTGGCGAGAAACACTGTCAGCGCCCACTAGATAATTTATGATTGGAGCTATTATAATAGATATAATGTATAGATAGTGTTGCTGGTGTTTTGATTTCTCTTAAACAAAATGACTTGTTTTACGCATGGTCGTACTACTAGTAGATATTGGTACGTAGTTTTATGGTGCATAGGTATGTAACCGGGCGTTCAATCAGTTATACAACAAAGCATAGATTTTTTGGCAATCCTAGATATGCGTTTTATTTTCTAGACTTTTGTTTTCGACACAATCTAGATTTTCATACATGTGCTTATCGCACTAAAATGTATCACTGTTCTAAAGACTATTCAGTGCCTCCTACATGATTTTTTGGATATTTATATCAAATAAACTATTCCAAAGACAGAATTTTTCTTATGTTCAGGGGTATCCCGGTGCCTGTACGGAAGGGAACTTCTCCTACCACATCAACACCCAGTCGACCGACTACGGCGAGAGCTGGCACTGCCAACAAGAAACCACCTCAGGCTGCTAACAGGTAACATAGAATGAATACATTTGCTTATAGTCATAGAACACTCCATAACTATCTCGGGTCAACAACGTATCTCCTAAGCCTGATTCACACGGTGTGATTTAATTTACTTACCGTCTAAACAAGCCTAATTAGATGATGCAAGTCATTGGTTGCTTCAACTTTCTTAATTTTCCACAAGCAAGAACATTGCATCGTGATGGGACTAAAGAAATCCTTAACGACGTCAAAGAAAAGAAGTTGTCGCCATAAAAATATATTACAGTCGAAAAACAAAATGTCTGACACTAACTTTAATGTAGAAAAAGCTGCAATATTTTATTTTCATCGAGCACAGAATTATATTTATGCTGCACTAAATTTCAAGGTTAAATGGGATATCACAGGTGGCGGCATTTATTTATATCTTCCAACTGAGACACTGAAAAACATTTATATTTTGTAACAGTATGCTTTTATGTAAATTACGTTCAGCACCGCAATATTTTATTATGCTTACTGCACACATCTTCAGAGTATTACCCGAGGTGACAGCGAAGAGACCCGATGTGAAGCCCCGAGTGCAAAATGTAGCTGTTGTTAACAGTACAATTGTTAAGAAAACAACGTATGTACTACATATGGGAATAACTTGTGATTAACTTCGTTGTGACGATAGTTTGATGCTAACAGCATGTTGTGCATGTAAGCTTAAGGAAAATAAATCTGTAACCGCAAATGATGTACTTACTTACGTGAAACTGCCAATGAAGAACCATGACAGGGTTTTACTAACAGCTCACTTATTGAGTAATAAGCATAAAACGTAAATTTCTGATAACCAGCGCTGTGTTAATGTGACGATGCAATATTATTGAATAAAACTAACAAAAAGCCGATCTACAATCTGAAATGTATATTTGATTTCTCCTCTTCTACAGTTAAGATTCTTGACAGTGTAACAGTAAAGTAGTATAGTAGACAATGTATGAATGTATTTTAAAATCATTTCTGTTCTTAAAAAATTAGCCCATTTTCTATCTTTCTACAAGTTTATTATATAGCAATTACCTACGTGATTTTGGAGATTTGCATACATAGAAAAACATACCGCATAAACTCATTAAGCTGCGTTACCAATATCCTTAGCGTTAAACTTTGTAATACTTCCTACAATATGAACAGTTCAAAATACACGCACGAACGGAACAGATAAAAGAGGTCACGAACCATACTTTAGGCAAAGCATGCTTTGTGATTTACCAATATTGGCGCACCTCACCCAATGTGTGTGTATGTGCAGGACGTCCCGCGTGGACGGCGCGTGGCACGGCGGCGCGGCTCCACGGCCCGCGTCGCTGCCGTACGGGCGCACGCCGCCGCCCGCCGCGCCTCGCCGTGCCGCCTCCTCCTCCGCCGCGCGCGCCCATCACACCACCAACCAGCAGAAACAACACAAGTACGTACTCAACCTTCATAATTTCAATTGCCCTTAGATCAAAATCTGCTTAGTCCTTTTCCAACTATGTAAGGATCCTATTCCGTAGGACTGGTAACCAGATTTTCGGGATTCTTTTGGAAGCAGATTCATCAACTACATCGTACATATACTCATCTTCATCATTTCCATCTATCCCAGTTTGTTTCGGGTCCCTACAGCACGTCTCGTTTTTTTTATTAGCCGTTATCTCAAAATTCACTGATCATAATCACACAAACCTCCCATTTTTGTCTACCTATGATAGTCGTAAACACGCGTACTTATTAATTTTCGTGACGCATCCTTCTCATTTCTCCGCATCATAATTATGTCCATACCACAAACATTTAAATCAGTAAGGAAGTCCAAACTAAGCAAACATTTTTGAAGTATATAGGGAACAATAGAATAACTTAAGTTTTGTCCCTAAATTCAGGTCATATCCTAATTGACCCAACCACAAAGATTACGGATGCATCAATTTATTTTCCAACGGCTTTTTTTTTTTTGATGGGATATCATCAAATGACTTCTCCCGCTCTGGGCGGAGCGGGAAGGCGTATCAGACTTTTACTGACTAAAACCCACCCGTGTTCTTTCAGTTGCCCATGTGCCAGGGTCACGGTATCTCTTTCGAACAATCTTGCGACCCTGGCAGATCGGCTTTCCAACGGTTATTTAATTAATTGTGTATTATGTCATTCCAGGTACGTGAGAACGCTGTGGCACCGGCTGCCTTCAGACTCCGGTCACCTGGCATTCAACGAAGGTGAGCGTCTCCGACTTATACTGGAAGTAGACGACCAGTACCTGCTGTGTTGTCGCGGTGAACATAAGGGGCTGGTTCCACGCGATGCCGTGCTGCTTGAGGACTTCTGATATTGGCAGCCCTAGCACGACTGGCAGCCAGCCTGGCGCCCGTTACGCTTGAACGGCAAACGTTGAAGGAAAACATCGCATTTCTGTCTATATTTTCCAATGCTTTGAGACTTTTATGCTGAATCTACGCATCCAGCTTAGATTCGGTATAACACATTTCCAGGCTTTGGAAAATATATAAATGAAATGTTCGAGAAAAAGTGCAATAGGTTTCGGAGTGTGCAAACAATATGGAACTTGTAGAACGATATTTCGTTTCGTCTGGAATGTGCTTGAACCCTTGTGTTGTCTAGTTCGATTCGGTATGTGAAAATGAATGTGATCGTGAACTATGCTGTTCAAAGACTATGTGAATATAACTTGTAATGTAATTCTATGTTTCATACTCTACTCCACTCGTTTGGAGCGCTATTTGTATGTCTTAATAATTATTTAAAATTATTTAATTTTGATATTGCCTTACTCAGCAATATTCATAACTTCTTCGCAGAATCTTAACATCATTAAATATCTCTCACATTTCTAATTATTGTAGTAAAATCTAGTCTTACGTTATAAGGCACGACAAGGTCTTGGACTGTATATAAATCTATTTTAAGTAACACAAATTGTGGGAATATTTACTGGGAATGACAGCGCGTAATGAAAACCCTTTGATGGCGCATTATCAGTAAATATTTATCTCAATAATATGTGATATATAGAATACTATTTACTTTTATGCTAGGAACAAAATCTCAAACCTTAAGGGCAAACTCCATCGTATCCTAAAATCATGGACATCCATGATTGTCGAGAGAAACACGTCCCAATGTACTTCGGTGTTTAGATAATTTACGTGAATGTGAATTTGATGTCTAAAATTACCCTCGATATTAACGATATTTGTATAATATACTTATTACAACCTAATGGTATTAGTGGTTTAACAAGTAGGTATAAATTATAACAAAATTTTATAGTACTTCGATGACTAAGTATTACTTGTGAATTCACTAAGTTTTTTAATATCGGGTACGGTGAACCTGAATAATATTGACAAATCATTGACAGAAAAGCTATCCACAGATTGTGTTAACTTCTGGCTACACTAACTGCATGCAGCCTCTCCTTAGCACCCTCCTTTGCGGTCTGTGGTGAAGGGTTCATTAATTACAGCGGTGTGGGTGAACTAACTGGTGTACATGACTAACTGCATGGCCTTTGCCGATACTACCCTTCCCTAAACTGACCTACACTTTAGAAGTTCCATTTGACAGTTTATAATACGGTGTTGGTACTTAACTACCTGTTTTCTATCTAACTGCATGCGCCTCTCCACGTCACACATCCAAAACCAGCACTTTCATATAAAATACTGTTTAACAACCGTACCTGACTCTGTGTACATTATATGCGGTATTAAATCAATTATGATATCGATATTGGTATTAAGGATGGACTCTTCATCTAAAACAAATGTCTGCTTGACAGTCACGAATATTATTGTGATATAATGGTCATATCACTGCTATTATGATGCGGAAAGAAACGATATTTTTGGTATGTAATGTATTTTATTGCTCAAGTTGGAAGCGCAACATTATCGGATGATATGATTGATATTAATATTCGAGACGTAATACTCTAATATATCATGTAACCTATTATAAATTTCAGTATTCGTTAATTGGTGTAAAGTGATTGTACATAATATTATGGAGTTATTCTTAGTAGTGATTTTAGAGGTCAAAATTTGTAACAAAACTTTTGAATGCACGATACAGTTCCTGTCGTAGTCCGTCGTGCTATCGAGTCACAACATTGGCGATGTAGTGGATATACTCGTAGTGAGCTAAATTATGATAACTTTGCGTATGAGGTGTGTTTCTCGAGACAGTCATGAGGTATCGACTCTTGCCAGCTACGTTCAGTGACCAAGATAAAGAGGCTCGTCGACACGATAATCTCATTACCTAGAGTGGGTGGACGTAAGTTGACACAAATTAGTACTGTACAATAGGAATAATCTATACAATAATTAGGTTAATAATGTTATCTAAATTATAGTTGAATTACTTAGATGAACGTAACCTCCATGCTGTAAGAACGGCGAACGTTTGTAAAATACACATTTCATTACAGTGTTAGGTTAATTCGCGCTTTGTGACTGAATGATGTGTTGTGGCCTTTGTATGTATTAAAGTTATATAGTGTTACTGTGTCGTGTGTGTGCGCTTGTTGCATCAGTCGAGGTATCCATTGTATCGTCTACTTAACATTAAATAGCATGGGGAATGCTTCCACAAATTATTTATTATAGTAATCAGAACTCCTAACTAGCCGTTAAAGTATTAGTCGAACAAACATGCCTTAAAGTAATCAAAGTAATATCTACTCATGAAGCAGATCAGACCGTAGTGTTGGTTGCTTCGCGACGGCTTCAGCAAGTAATGGCTTCGCAGTTAGTCTCTGTTTGCAGTGCATATAGGAGTTTGTTAGTCGTAAGTTTTTATCAACAGTTTGTATTATTGAATGATGTTGAACTGGTTTTATATAAAATGACATCCTGCGCGTTCGTTTTAAGGTATTGTTGGATACATGTGGTGAGTCAGTTGTCCTTATGGGTACAAAAGGTTAAGTTATTGTACTATTTTGTGAGTAAGGTTTTTTTATTTATAATTTTTACGATTGGGATCAATAAGTTGAATTTTGTGTTGAAAACTTTATTTTCTTATAAAAAAAAAGTAAAAAACAAAAAGAGGCTTTCGTTACAATACGAAATGTCAACGAACGACTGAGAAATTATTCCGAATATTATAATTAAGTTTATTTCGAAAAATTAACACTTATTAAATCATTTATGTATCATCAATTGTTTTCCGGCGTGACATCTCATTCAATATATGTATCTATTTGTTTAAAAATATTTTTATTTGTGTTAAGTGCCATAATTTAATGAATTAACAATTGATAAATATTATTATAATGCATAACCATGTACACCAATTAAACAATATATAAAATATATTGTTGTTTTATTACAACTCAACAGCAACGCCTCTCCGACATCTCGACGACCTTTCAATATCGGTCAAATGTCGGCTTAGAAAATTGTCTGATGTATAATGACGAACAATTACTGGAGATTTATAGTTAAAGACGGCACAGTTGACAACAGATTACTGTCGGGCATGCCACCGTCCAGGGGAACCCATCAGACATTGTATTATCTCTAGGTGTTATCGTCTAGGAAACGAGGAATACTTGCATAGACACAACCAGGATCATCCACCAGTAATTTGCTCTGAGTATTGAGTAAGGATAGTTATATCAGTGTTGAGTATTGAAAACAGCGTTGTGGAATCAGAAGTGCTGTGCCACAGGTACCTATGTGCCGACGCAGTTCTCAAAAATTGACATATCACACTGTAATGAGAAAGATCTATCGTCACTAACAGGACTATTGTTACAAATAAGCTTGATATAGTGGTGGTGGAATGACTGGAGCGGCGCGCAATGGTTGTTGATATTACGGTCCAACATGACGGGAACCTCGTAAAAGCCGAGAAAAAAAACAAAGTATCAAGAATCATGACATGGCTCGCGAGGTTGTCGACATGAGGGATGTGGATTCTGCAATCATTGTAGCGATAAAAGTTACAGTAAAATGGCCTCATAGCGAAGAGACTCGACCATCACCTCAGGAGGTTCTAATTGTGTGGCTGGAATAAGGGCTTAAATGAAAAAGTAGTACTCCTGGACACGGCCTGCACTGTCAGGAGGCTTCGCTCTCTAGAGTCCTCACCACCGGCAGCTGGGACCCTGCTCCTGATGCCGATGGGCCACTACTATTTAATGTTATGTATAATTTTTGTAAAACTATGTAAAAACTAGCTTTTGCCAGCGGCTTCGCCCGCGTGGAGGTCGGAAAATATCCCGCGGGAACGTACTGCCGGGATAAAAAGTACCTATATGTTAATCCAGGTTATAAACTATCTGTGTGCCAAATTTCATCCAAATCCGTTCAGTAGTTTTTGCGTGAAAGAAAGAAGAAAGAAAGAAAGAAAGAAAAATAGAAACATCCACACATCCATACATCCATACATACAAACTTTCACGTTTATAATATTAGTAGGATATATAAATTTTTGTTTCATATTAAAGGATATATATAATTTAATATGAAACAAAAATATAATCCATACCACATGAATGAAGTGCCTCCATTGTTTAAATTCATGTATGCATCATTCTTAGCAAAAAAGGCTCCCACCGAATAAAACCAAATCGAATATCCTATACAATAGTGCAAATACATACTTATATGCCCCAAGAGAGCCTCTACGAAGTTTATTCTACGATCTAGGAGTAGTTCATTATCAGCCTAAAGCCGTCCTTTGCTGACCTCTCCAATTGCACGCTATTCAGCTCTACACTGCAACGCTCATCCAGCTGCTACCAGCCACCCTGTCTTAGATCGACGCTCCACCTCGCCTGAGGCGTCCTCCTTACGTTTGTCAATTTGCAGTCTAGAAGTAGAGACTAGCAGTAAAATTTCGCAGTAAGTATGTTGATAATAGTAATAACTCTAGATTTAGGATTGATAGAACAAGCTGCCAGTCAGTGACATCAAAATTCTAATTTATTTTCCTCTTTCTTACCGGGCTAAGGACCTTTGTACATACACGTTTTTCCTGCCGTAAAAAACTACGGTTTATCCGCCGTGTGTAGGCACGGTCGTCTGTGTAGTACTCGTATGAATCACTACGGAAGCTTGTGGACGACCATGTTTTTTCTACAGCGTAGATTATATGCCATACCGTAAAGAAACCGTGACGTGTATACAGGGCCTAAAGCCTGATTTTTCACGGTCTGATTTATTTGCCTGTGGTAATACCATAAGTTATAGCAGTAATAAATGTTGCACCATTTAAACTGCTTTGTGTGATTGTTGTTTTAATTTTATTATATGCCACCTGGCATTAAACTTGGATCGTGTAAATGGTTCTTAACCCAAGCTGCAGTACTCTCTTCAATCCTACGACCCCCTCTTATTTTAAACAACGTTTCATAATCCTTCATGGCAGTCATAATTGATATCTGAGGTCATCGGTAAACTTCAGGTCTTTGTGACAACTCTTTTAAAGTTCAAGCAGTACATTTATCGAATGCCTTGCCTATGTATGCTCGGACTGTGCCAAGATGTGCTCAACCTTAGTGCACTTTTATAATTCTGGTACAAAAAAACTTAGATCATCACATTTAGTTTTTGTTATAATAAGTATATATTTCATTTATTTATTATATTACGCTTTTAGAGATAGACCGTCGTTTTTAGCAAGACGACCACTTTCAATTCACTCATTGTGATACCCTATGTTTTTTTTTTCACATTTAGGTATATCTGTTATTTTTATGGTGTACATTGTAAAGAGTATTCTACCTGTCAATGGGTGGATTTTGTATTAGGAGATCCATCAAATAAAAGTCAAATTGGGGGTGTTTAGTTTAATCAACTTAAATAAACTCGAACATTCAATTAACGAATAAAGCTGTTTTCTACCTGTATTTACGAATGACTGTGTCGAATTTCCTACTATTGTGTGGTTGTGAAACTACATACATAGATATTTACCTAATAATACTTATGAATATAACTAAATCCAGCAATATTATGTAATATTGATGGATATATACATAAATTAAAAATTTGCAAAGCAAATCATGGCCTACATAATGCAAAAATCGAAACTACTGAGGACATAGGACACTAAAGACATAACTACTAAGACATATTAAGGACTAAGGACATTTTGTCATACATTTGACGTTATTTTTGTGCACGCTCGTGCAGTAAAATGTTTTTGTGCGTATTGTAAACCTACCACTACAAAGTCTAACATTTAGAACACGAATTACATGTCTGACTTCCTACAACATTAAGACAACACTGAAGGCCTAGGGCCCTGTTAATAAACTCTTCTTTTTTCCATCTTTTTCACATCAATATATGGAGAAAGCTGGACGTTGTGTAAGCGAGGTTCGCCTGGACAATGTGGAGCGAGGAATCTCGCGAGCACTTAGGGGTCTGGCTACCGAAGTCCGACGGTTCCTCTCGTTGTTGCGCATGACCAGGTCCTCTTCATCCATGGTTGGGACCCTGCGGCGGGGAGACAGCGCCCGGGGAGTGCGGGGTGTGCGGGGCGTGCGTGGAGCCCTAGCTGACAGGCACCGGGACTTCGGACGAGCCTCCTCAGTCCACTCGTGGGCGGACATATTGTAATATTGTTCCTGCGTAAATAGTGAATGTTAATGTTATGAATCACAGTTTTTTCGTGTGAACCTACAAAGAAGTCCAACTCAGTGAAGTTGCAGGACATAAAACCTCTCCCAAAAGTCTAAATGGGAAACTGACTGAACTAATTTCTCAGCAGTCAGATAACTTTTATGTGGAGATTATATATGATAGTTCGACATAATTTCTACACAGCTATCATTGCGGTATTTTTAAAATAAAAGAAATCTGACGATTGAAAAATGAACCTAGTGTTGAAAATATAGAGGAAATTGGTTCAGTTTCCCGCCGGATCAAAGGCAGATATCGTGGTAGCCAATACAATCTAGTGCCTTTGCGATCACTAATCCGTTTGGCTAGTAGACCGGTTTCCTTGGGCAGAAACCAAAACCATTTCCAAAAATTTGAAATTTTCTGACAAATATATGTACCTGCTAACTAATGTTCAGTCACCAAAAGAGATAAGCAACCAGGGTCGTTGAATATAGTTGAAGTTTAGTAAGAAACCGATAGTCTCGAATGTAATTCAATTTTAAAAATGGGCTATTTCTTATTCGTTTTTTAGTAGAATTTTATTCGAAAACGTACATCGGTTTCTTACAAAACTCCATTTATATCCGACGACTCTGGTTATTCATCCCTTTTGGTGCCCCTACAAGGAAAAAATTGAATAGAGATATTTTAGGTTAATGTTTTCGGTTTTCTTGAGTCAGTAACCCAACAGGTATTGAAAAATTCGACTCATAACCGGAAATTTCGGAAAATCGGCCAAACTTCATTATTATTTTCATGGCGTCAGCAATTAATCAAATTAATTCATATACAAATACTCCAAAGATCACTAGTATGATTCCAGGGTTTCATTTCAAACTAATTATTACTTAATTACGTTTACTCGATCTACCTAAAAACTAAAAAAAAAAACAAGTTAATTTAAAAGGTGAAAACTTACCAAATGGTTATGAGGTCTCATCCAATACATGAATCTGCCCTTATCTTAAGACAGTTTAAGTGCAAGTGAGAAGTAATGGCAATAGTTGACTACATAAAAAGTTGATTCTAAATGTCGGGTGATCTGTGAACTAGTGTACAAAATAAAACGAACTCGTATAGTGTTAAACTGTATTAAACGATTACCTATAGGTATACAATACGTCCTGCTGCTCTTCATAAAACATCGGTCTCAAAACTGGGACTTAAGTTGCTGTCTACTTGTATAGTAAGTATCTATTAGTTTAGTTAAAACTTATCTAGACATTTTACCATAAAAAGCTTGCGTATAAATTAAAGAATTCAAAATTTTAGTACGATAAACGCCTCCAAATTTGAATAACATAGAAGGAATCAATTGAACCGCTCAAATGCAAAACATCTTTCTAACAATAAAAATGACAATGCAAGAAAGTTTTGTGACTCAAGCTTCAAACATTAATACACGCTATCTAAACCTAATCATCTCTTATAGTCATAATTACATATAAAACATTTATATAATAATCTGGTCAGTCAATCTCGAGCCCGCAACTGTTCTCGCCACAGCAGTGTCTTCTGTTATGTATTATAGAACCTTCAGTGAATCGTCACGGAAGGTTCTCAGTATATCGATACTGCCAGTTTTCAGTATATCGATACTGAAAACTGGCTTGTCGGCATTACACGAATGCGAAAAAGCTACCAGTTTCTACAACTGTGTAACTCAAAATCATGATGAATGCTGTGCCAAGAACTCCTACCTGTTATCATCACATTCCAAATAATAAAACATTGAAATAGTCAGTGCATATAATACTATGAATACGTAGTGGAAACAACAAAACACAGTGATAACAAAGCCTATATAGCTAGGAATAGTATAAATAAATATACACGTTTAGATATAGTTGCACAATATATGAATATCACTTGATTACCAATACAATATACTAACACATCGCATGAGAAAATGTACGTTAGTGCTGCTAATGAAAATAATGTCGAATAGTGCATTGTACATAATGGTATCCTTGAAGCACTATTACTAGCAATGGTAGAGACTACGAAAATCATGCTTGCTGAAACAATAGCATCGATTAAGGTAAAGACTACTTGCCACAATGTTACTGTATACACCACAATAGATAATGACTTCTACGATACTAATATGAATTGGCACTCATGATACTAAAATCACTCGGGTTATAATGATTTAAATAAGGAATTCAATTGTCAAATTATTAATCAACAATACCGCTACAAATACAACATTCAAAGTTATAATTACGTATAACAATACAATTCAAATTTTAATGATCGGTACACTTATAACGCACTAAACATATTGTCCGAAAAGATATGCAATAAATCATTGACATTGATTACGACAAATTTTAATAATCCAATTTGTCTAAAACAAACGTACCTTAATAAAGTCACTCAAACTGGGTATCAATATCGAAAAAATTAACAAATATAAAAATGTAATACAATAAGTTTGGACTCTTGATTATAAACAATAGAGTGGTTTTCTGAGAAGTCAAAGCTTCTCAGTGTAGGTAAGCTCTTAAGACTGCTGTTGATTCAAATTCTCGTCGGACTTTGGAGGTTCCGATGTCGCTGGCACTGGACTCTACGATGAAAAAGAAAATGCATTAATCTCCACTCAATTGATGAAAATGAAAAGACACGCAAATTAAAAAAAAAAACAATGGTTATAAAAACGAAAACCAAACAAACAAAACAGACGCGTTAGAAAATAAAATTGTTATCCACAATAGCCACATTCTCACACACTGCAACCCAATGAGTTACCTACTCAATAAAACGTGTACAAATATCCTGGCTGAAACAAAAATGAGTGATTGCGATTTAAATGACCTCCACCGAATAACCAAAAAATGAAAAAGCGAACACGACAAATATGCAAAGGCCCGTCAAGCGGCTGGAAAGGGCCTCACCTCCTGTCGGGAATGGCCGTGACTGTCGGGCACCGGGGACTGGCCCGTCATCTGCTTGATGTAGTCTTTGTCATCGAATATTTTGATGTCACCGCCGCCAGGTTTATGCTTTACGTTATCCATGGAGCCCACTTTACTTTGTGCTTTGAATTCCAATTTTTGATTTTCGATCTGTTTCAAAGAAGTGAGTGTGCACATAAAATAAAAATACATACAATATAATAATATGGTGGAGGTTCCGTAGATATTAAAAACAATATAATATATTTTCCAAATGATAACCTATGCGTTTAATAGATTGTGGCCGTCCCTCCGTTAGTCTATTATTGCCATAAGAATGAAACGATGAAAAGTGAAATATTTCCAAGTATCGGGCGCCACGCGGTATAAAGTCAACATTGTCCATAATATGTATACAACTTCACTATTCTGAATAGAAGAAAATTGTAACCACACAAATGAAGAAATCCTATAATATATGAAACGTAAAATAATCTTAGGAACGGTATTACAGGCTGGACATAATTTAATATATTGCATCTGCTGAACTTATGTAGTAGATCTATGCAACGATAAAAAGTATTATGTAACCAGAAAATGCCACTGCTAATCGTCAGACAAATCATGTCAGGACATGATAAGTCAAATCATACTACATCTACATGTATTTATGAGAAATACAGCGATTGGTTATGATTATACATATTTAAGTTCAATGCAAGCCGTGTGCAAATTAATGTATATACATAAGTATACTGTTACTCATATTGTATAATTTATAACGATGTGTTATATCTATATGTGAATGGATATTCTTATCCAAATGAGGAAATGCTAAATCTGATAGAGTAAACATAAACGAACGGTCATTATCGTTAATTTAGATCGCGGTAAGATTAGAGAAGAAGAAGCATGTAACATAGTGGATCTTATTAAAAACGCTATTGTAATACTCCAAAAATGCATAAATTTCTTCGGACATCGAAATGTAAGTAAACAAATGTGAGATTCTATTTCGTAAGTCGTTATATTACAATACTCTCCCGACATATATCGCATGAACCCGTTCCAGTTCAGAAGAAAAAGTTCGAAGTAGATAAGCAAAAACACTGCAAACAAGAAGAAATAATAATCGTGAAAACCAAACTGAAAATTATCTAGACAATGTTTCTCATTCGATATAAGTACTTTAACCAATAGAAATGCTTTCCCTTAGGAATTTTACGGTGGTTTACAATTTTGTTCCAATTACATTAATTGCTGAGACCAATGATTGGACATGCCATAAAAAAAATTCTGTTTGCCAATTGTATCTACGGAACCTTGATATATACATAAATATATATGGTCATATCAGTGCGGTTGCTAAGTAATAATTTCATAAACATGTGGTGTGTGTACGTGTACACATATGTTTGTGTTTGTTTCATAGTACAATGCATAATCGTTATTGATTTCCATGGCGTGCTTGTCGATGATATTCGTGTAGGTCGTGTGTATAGGTCACATTCGTACGTTCGTTCTCTACGTTATGTAATCATCATATTAATATTTTATGTAGAAATTTGACATTCTGTGTAAAAATAAAACGTATAAGGTGTAAAGACACTTATTCTACTATCATACGCATTTCTCAATCCGGCAAGACTTTATTTATTTAGTTTCATATTTATGTGAACGACACAGTTATGTTAATATTGAAAGCAAAACACCTAGCGTGAAAAGTACAGCCACAGCCCGTCCTAGAAATACCTTAGGTAGACACTAGAAGGTTTCTATCAAGTCACATATCTCATGTATGGTACAAAATATGTACCGCCCAACCAACCTTACTCCATAAAGAGTGGTAGGCAAAATGTTTATGAGATGCCCTCCATCGCGGTAACGCCCATTTAACATTCTAGAAAATAATAACGAAACAATCCCATAATTACGTATGTATACATTGCATTTTATACCTCGATTATATATGACGTATGTATGTGCATTGACATCACCGCGTAAAACTAAAACCTAAAACACGTTTTATATAAAAAAATGTGCAATAAAGTGATTGTGTTCACACAAACTTAGATATTGATTTTTACTCACTGCTCTCGTTCCGTCTTTTGCAACTGTAGACTAAAGAAGAACAACATTATTTTCAATATTGCACTTAAACATACAATACAGACCTAATGACTTGGATTGTTCTATTTTTACATTGAGTGCGTCTATAATACGAATTGTGAACTGCGCTAACGTATTTGCTCGATGATGATACTTGATCGTGTTGCCATCTTTTTTGTCTAAGTGCTTTACCAAATATTTAAGCTCTACTCGAATGTTACTTTTACCAGCCGTGCTGACAAACTAGGAAAAAAGAGTACTCACTGAAAGTTGTTACCTAATATTTCGCCTATAACCGCATCCCTATGACCTATTTAATTCATATCTTAGGAACCTATATCTTGTTATTAGTTTACCTTAATGGCACCACCTCCAGGCTTATGAGTGATGTTAACTGTCGAAGCAACTTTTGGTTTTGCTTTCTCGTTAAAATTCAATTTCACGGTTTCAATTTTCTTGTCACCGCCGCCTGGTTTGTACGCAGTATTTTGGAGCGAGCCTACCTTCGATTTTGCGTTCCATTCTAATTTGGTCGATACAATCTGAAAATACAACCATAATTTTGTTAATAAAGATGCCTTTGCATCAAAAGCTTCGTTTTTTGTAGAGAAAAAGTTAATTACCTTTTTAACCCCACCACTTGGAGTATAGGCATCGTTTTTAGCAGCAATTTTAGGCGTTACGTTACCGAACTCTAATTTCCTGTTTTCAATCTTAACCTTTCCACCGCCAGGCCTGTACGTCGCATTGTCTAATGAGCCAATTTTCGATTTCACCGCCTTAATGTTAGGCGACGGAGCATTGCCAACTTGCACTTTGTTCATTGGAACTTCTGAAATGTAATTATGATACGTGTTTACCGTGCTCCTTTCAATATGTTGAGCATTTCAGGCATCTGCCTATCAATTTGTTATAAAGTTCTTACAATAGTGGATATCGTGAATTTTACAATTCTAAGCCACTTTATTCTCTCTTTCCTTAATTTTTAGCAAATTCATAAACATTCTACGACTAATGTAATAATACTGCGCAAATTTTTATTCATATTGTTTTGCTTTACCTAGGCTATATTGTACTGTATTAAAAATGGCAGTCAGCGTTTAATATTCTTTATTAACCAATATAATGGAGCTATAATTTCAATGAATAGTGGTTCTAAAGTACAATACAATACAATGAAGGTTAGGGGCAAAAAAATACGAACACAATAAAAACTGAAGCATAAAAACTTTGCTTCAACTCAAATACTCACTTTTCTTATCATTTGGTAGAGGGTTTTCCGGTGTTTTAGCAGTAGCACTTTTGCTCGATGATCGTGAAAGACTCGTTTTCAGGCTGTTACTTGATTTCTCCTTCATGGGTAACTTACTCGGAATCTTTTTGTTCGGTGAGCCGGGAGACCCATTGACATCCTTCAAAGAAATATAAAACTTGTAGAGATAAGTTCCGTTTAAAAAAAAAAACACCTATAAATAAATACATACATTTCCCTGAGTAGATTCATCGACACCGCTATCGTTGTCACCATCTGAAGAAAGGAAATGTTAATGTAATGACACAATTGAATTGTGATAACCATATTAATCTATATAAATCAAAGACGTTTGGCTCATTTTAAATCGATTATTCTTTGTAATTTGTTTTCCTAAATATTACCTTTAGGTCGAGATTTGGGCGCAGAAGCTGTTTTGCGAGGTGTTGATTTCTTTGAATCTGCAGTAGCAATAGGAGTGCTGAAATCATTTGGTTTTTTCGGGACTTGTAGAGGTGGCTTAGCATCCGGTAATGGTGACTTTGAAGGGGTCTTAGTGGGCGTCGGTACAGGTTTTGCATCTTTAATAGAATCAATCCCTCTTGTTGATTCTAGTTTTGGTTCTAGCTTTGGTGTTTTTGGACGCGCTGGTTCTGGGGTTACACTCTGAGACTTGTTAGGTGCACTTGGACTGAGTGTTGGTTTCGGTTTAGGTTCCGGAGAATCATCACTGCGCGTTAGCGATGGTGATCGATCAGAAAACTCTTCTTTCGGTTTCGCAGTTTCATTTACTTTTCGCTGTGCAGTCAAAGTATTTTGCAAAATCACATCATCATCGTCGTCTGATTTCTTTTTTGGAGCTGCAGTTGGTAGAGCGCCGATAAAAGATTCTGTCATTTTAGACCCAGATATGCGGGATTCGGGACGTTCTGGAATCTCTTTCGTTCCTTCGTTAGAGCCTTCGGATCGAATGCTTTCTTTAGATTCACGTACATTTTCTTTGCTTTCTATTTTCCCTTCCTGTATTAACCCAAGCCCCGGACTGCGGCTAATAAATTCATCTATTTTGCCTCCAATAGCACTGACAGATTTTCGACGATCATCTTCTCCTTTCAAAGGACTTGGAGCTCCGGGGGCAGCTGCAATGCTGTAGCTCCTACCTTTAGCCATCGTAGGCCCTTCGAGACCGTTTTCTGTTTTGTTGACATTTTGGTTGTCACTTGAGATACTTTGGTTATCCAGGTTGACTGGTTTCGTCTGATAAGTATTCGATGGGTCGAGACCCTTCAAAGAGCCTTGCGATGGTTGTCTCTGGAATCCAGGTACGGGTGCTCCGTTTTTAGCTGCCCCGTTAGGCTGTTGCAGAGGAATCTGTGGTCTGCCTCCGTCGGGTGTGGTTGCACTGCCAATTGGTGGCTGCCTCGGACCGAACTGCAAATTGTTCGGTGGAGGAGCTCGTTGTAGTGGCTGTCCTGTCGGTGACTGAACTGGTCTAGGTCCTTGTTGGGGTGCAATAGATTGCGGACCAAAAGGTCGTAAGGTAGGAGGTACAGGCCGAACTTGGGCTCCTGGAGGTCCGGGTGGGGCTGGGCCTCTTGGCACTGGGGCACCTACTCTTGGCGCAAATTGTGGAGGTGTAGTTACGGGTCCTCCAGGTTGAAATTGTGGTCTTGGTTGTGACGGCGGTAGTCCTGGTCTCGGAGATTGTGGTGGGAAAGCTGAACGTGAATCAACTCTATTAAGTGGACGAATTGGTGGTGGCTGAGAAGAATCTTGACCAGCCAACCCAGTACTCAGGGGACGAGTCTCCGTTGGGGCCTTTCAAAAATAAAAGTATTTATGATAGCAAAAAACAATTCTATGATACCCCACGGTCTACACTAATTGCAGGTTTATGAAAACGAAACTTTTAATGAATAAGATTTTAATTTAGATATAGGAAAACTTAGACGTGTTATTCCCATAATCAACATTACCAAAGTTTTACTCGTGGGTAAGTAAGCTACTTATTCCGCTGTTATCGCGTAACATCATTTTGGTTAATCACGAAATAGAATATTGTTTACATACAACAGACACGATCGATGAAGTATAGCCCAGACAATAGAGACTAGTACACGTTATTGTATCATGAATAATATTGCAAACACTCAATATTTTGCGAGTCTTGGCAATAATTCACAAAATGTAGAGTGATTGAACACGGTATCTGACGGGTGTGGGGCGGAGACGATCGCGCTGTCACCAGCCCCCCATCCCCCCACTCGACCGCAATCATAACAAACTAGATCTCCAGCAAAAACAAAATGTATCAAAACATGTATATAGTATCTTGAATAGAATAGAAAAAATATATGTCGCGTCTGTTATGGCTGAATAAAACATACAAGTTTATTCCCATTATCATTTATTCTAAGCTATTGAAGGCAAAAACCATCAGACTAGGTTTTAAGCCAATAACGTGCCATGAAATTAAATCAATCCTACAGCAATTTCAATTACGTATTCCTCTGTTATCAGGGCCGTTTACATCATTCGAATCGCGCGCCCGTAAAGATAAGCTATGATTACGTATGGTCTACGTGAAATTGAGAAATGTACGAAATGGCTTATTTCCGTGTTCTCGTCCCCTATTCGTTGATCTACCAGAGCCGCGTGAGCCAAGCGAGCAACGCCCGATAGATACAAGTTGTCACGAACTCGGCTACTGGGTCAACGAGCTATTGCTGAGTAAAAAATAAACTGCACGTCCTCTGAACCCGTTTCAGTAATAATAGTTTTGTCGAAAAAACGACAGAAGTTTGCCAAATTTCCTTCCATTTGGGAAAGAATTTTCGACATTTCCTTAGTACACGCGGAATTACTTCGCCAGTAAATGAGACACGATGACAAAAAGTTTATATAAAGAAAATTCCTGGTAAATGGCTTGTTTACGAATCCGCTTTATTCCCCACATTTTAGCTGCCAAATATTATTATCATGAAGCATATCTAAGTATCTTCCTTTTTTCAACCAAACTGACTCTCTCAAAGCTTTATCTTTTTAATCTCTCCAAGCGTCATCCTGTCTACTGTTTGCGACACTTCAAATATTCTTGCCACAGTTTATTTCTTTGGACAGACATCTCAGTGACGTCGCGATGAGCCTCACCTCCCTAGATATTACGCACAGTTTATCGCATTGAATCCAAAGATCATATTTGTGTTTATAATGACACTGCCCATAGCCATAATATGAATAGAGGTATCTCATTTCTTTGAACGAATTATTTCCAATTACTTGGCTGAAATATAAACTGATCCATACGAAAAGTTTTGACCGACGTAATTTCTACAACTGTACAATCATGGATTCATTTAAAGTTTGAAATAAACTTTGTCAAAATATAAGGACAATATAAGAACATCGCTGATAAAACTTCTAAATTGACTTTGAATGTTGAACGCATCGTAAAATGGTGGGCCTATTCCAACTGAAATAGAAATACTTCGCGCGAAATGATTTTTCTTTTCAAATGAATAGTAAAAGATCAAATTACCAAACAGTTATTTTATAGTTTAAATATTGCTGCTAGGATCAGTGTTTTGAAGAAGGGTAAACCTTTGACCTCTTCAAACAAAAACACTTATGACATAATGCATATATGCGGTTTAAAAAACTTAACAGAATGCATCGCCATAAACATGTCGGTGATCGTCTATGACAGAAGGTAGAAGTTCTCGATCGCGTGATTTTGCTATAATATTTTATAGCTCTCGGCAACGAATTCTCCCAAATTTACATGAAAAGACTGTAAAATTTCGCGAATACTATGGTTAAGTTTGACATAACATTGCATGGCAGTACCTCCACTGATTTATATTCATAAACACTTAGATCTGTTTCTTGCAAATTACGTTGATATTCACGCAGAACAAGGCAACAAACTTTGCAAATCTCAAAGAAAAAATTAGAAAAGTTTGCGAAGTTGTAACGAACTCAATCCGTTCATTACGTTTTAGTGCCATGATGTTCAATGCCGAAGTTTTCATGAGCTCGTCATTTTTGGGCAAGTTTAATAGTGGTATCTTTTAAGTAATCACGAAAATCCGTGATTCGATTTATTACCTAATAAGCTAAAACGGCCCTTGTACTTTTATTGGACGGGTTAAGCGCTTCACGGTCGTTTTTTGCACCTTTTTCGTGGAGGAAAACTGACGTGAAACTAATGAATTTGTAAACCTTTAGCCAGTTACATCAGAGTAGGTCGAAGTTTGTTATTAAACCGGTGTACTGTACCGATTCATATTCAGAACTTTATAATTTATTTGTGATGATGCCATGAAGTGCATTAGTGCAGCATGTAGTTCTGTGCTCTCGTGAAACCACGAGGCTTACCCGGTTAGCGTCCATATTGCTGTCAACAAAGATTAAAGTTTTACAATCTTCAAACTTTGACAGTAGTCTCTATGTCATATTTCTTCGCTCGACGAGGCGATCGCGTATTTGCGACGTCTCCTTGAAACTATAAAAGACAATAAACATTTTATTGGGCATGAAGCCTTCACGCACCTACCTGATCCTAAAAAGGTGCCGAGGGTGCTCTGCTGACGCATTTTAACAGTGGAAACTACACAATTATGCTCAAGTGTTATGGTGGAAGACTAAGACGCCAGTGACTTATGTAAGATTATTCGTATCGTCGTGACTCACTACTTTGCGACTTTATTACGACAGTGTACGGTTCATATTAGTGCCAAGATACGTGACCGACTGTCAGATCGATTATAGGCGTTACGAGGTTCATGTACAATCGATAAGTAGACATTCAGCCTTACAGAAGTACGTAACTAGGTAGGTACGTATGTATGTGTAGATGTGAGTGTACGGTTCAAGTGGTGGAGAATTTCTTATTACAACATTGATATTACCATCTTGTGTGATAAAACGACACGTGCCCAGACGCTCGCCAACAAATAAATTGTAACTATTGACTACAAATAATAATATCAATCATTTTTGACTTTGACAATCAATAGTAGCGATTTTCAATAAATTCTCTTTTAATTTTACTTTGATCTTTGATGACCAACCTTCTGGATAAGACAACGACTTCTACTTGACAATTAATCTTAGTTATCTACCTACGTACTTATTAACGTCACATAAATGACACTTACGAGCCATAATTAACTTATGAGTCACTTTGTCACGTCTGCACGTACGTCTGTAAAATTTTAAACAAAAGAAGTACCTACCTATTTTATTTTAAATACGTCATAGGCTCGGATATTGTTGTCGCCTTAACTAAATGTACAACTTATACTTAACGATAATAAGGTTGTAATGACTGCTCAATGGTTTAAGTGTTCCAGTGACCTTCAAATCCTATTGTCTTAAGAGCACTTCTGAGTTGTGACCAATATTAATGACGAATGATGTTCAGGTTATTATGAGTAAGACATCGAGGAGTTTAAAACGACGAATCATTTTCATGAACCTCTTAAAGACTGGAAGGACATAAAATTATCTAAAAGGCTTATTCTAAGCATGAATATTGATTTCAATCAGGTGAACCTACCAGTTTCTTTCTGCCCAGGCATGTTTCGAACTATGTCAATATTTACCTCTTAAATAACTGAATATTAAAATCAATAGCAGTCGTATAGGGGATTTTTATTGTTCTCTAAATTCAGATGTAGGTATATTTATATTTTGCTTCTTATCTTGTTTTCGTATGCAAATGCTGGGTTTTCGAGGAATCCAACAACATTTTTTCTTTTGTAACTCGTTTCTTTGCTTTTAATATTTCAAAACCATACTGAAAAGAACCTGAACAATAGAAAATATGCCTGAATACATGACTTCCAAATGAATTCAGCGCTAATTATAGCACTGGCAAAATAACTATGGCAAAGTGACCACTACAAGTATAAAGTGATCATTGTACAATTCCACAAAACAGTTTTGTTCGAAAACTATATAAATTCTACAATATAGCAGCTAATGACGACTGTGACACAAATAAACAACAAAATGTAACATTTTCTATAACTAGGCTCAGCGTCAGAGCTAAAGAATCTATTAATACATCGTAAATAAGCCTTGTTATTCCTATTATAAACAAATTCCAGTTATTTCGGACAGTTCCATCAACGCCTGACGTCATCTACGTCGATCAAAGCTGATATGTTTGATGAGTTTCACACATTTGTATAAGGAGAGACCTTTGATGTAATAACTCTGAGAAGAGATAGGATAAGTAAATAGACTATACAGATATTTAATTAGCACTCCACAGTCGTCAATAGTTAAAATGAGCAAACAAAGATATGTGTGCATGTTTTATGAATAAAATGTTTGTAAGTGTAACCACACACCCACCATACTTATCCATAACTACTGGAAAAATCCTAGATGGAGGAAATGTTTTTCATCAAAATTAATGAGAAACATTGAGGTGCACTTAATTTTTTACAATGTTGGCTCGATTTAAAAGAACACTGTGCAATCATGCTTACTAATACATCAGTTATAATTCCGGACCAATTAAAGTATAAAGCAAGCTCTTGTTGGATTGCAAAATATAGTGAGATTACATAGCCAAATATCATTACAAGATTATCCTCTGGGAATTTTTTAATGCTATCTACATAATACAAATGCAAATACCTACCTGGCAGCAGAAACAGAGAAAGTAAATGGAAAAAAAAATATGAAAGATGATGTTCCACAATACTTTACCAGCCCACCTAAAACGCAATATTTTTATACTTTTATTCATTGCGCTGAAAATAAATGCTGAACTGTAAAAAAATATTGGTATCCACGCAATATAATCTTCGAGCCAAATGCTCGTAAATAAACTATCTTCGGCATGGTATAGCATCATGAACGCCACGCAGTGTACACGTGGTGGGCCAGTGGCATCGAAGTGATTGGCCATGCCGGGCCATGCCGTCACTGCGGTACTCTGTCACTCCGTCAGTCCGGCACTCCCATGGGAGTTACCTGCACAGGGAGGGCCCGACCTTGGTAGGTACCGATGATTATGCTTTCTCACCTACCTACTACGTACTATTACCCTTTGTTCTTTCAAATAGAGGTGACCCGACTTTAAATGAGATATGACGTCCTCTAAGTACGTACCTACCTTCTGTGTAATACGCGTTAGTATGCGTGCTTGCTTGCCTAATATTATTAACTAACTTAACTAAATAACCCCCTTGTTTAATTACTGCTAAGTATTCCGATTTTACACGCGACTTAT
This sequence comes from Aporophyla nigra, assembly GCA_947507805.1. Classification (NCBI taxonomy): domain Eukaryota; kingdom Metazoa; phylum Arthropoda; class Insecta; order Lepidoptera; family Noctuidae; genus Aporophyla; species Aporophyla nigra. Next base: position 12,744,662 of record OX382300.1, on the reverse strand, counting down.
TAACAGAAGTGGTTTAGTTGGAAATGGTGCTATTTTTAATTTGATTTATTACGTCTAGTTACACAAGGAAAATTTAACTAAAGCGAACATGCAAATAAAAATGGCAGGACTTATTATGAATTATGAATAATGCGGACCGCTAAAACAATAATGCTCTAATCACTAGGATTTTTCGCAATAAAGAGGCTGGTTTAGGGCGTAGCATAATGATATTATTAGCACAGGTAGACTCCCCTTCTAACGAATGACCTTCTACATTCTGAGATGGCTCCGGAAGAATGTTATTGCCTCGGGTTTTACGTTCCAGATACCCATTATACACGTTTTATTAGGAAAAAGAATAATCTAATAAGATTTAATTAGAAACTATGAAGTGTTCTTAATTAATGGGTCGAAAATAAATCATGATTAAAGTGGAAGTGCAAACTTGAATGAACCGAACCGAACTTCAATCAATCTGGAACCTTTCAAACCCTTAAGGAACCCAAAAAAAAACAATATTCTTTTCAAGAAATTATAAATAGTAGAGAGTCAAGAGCGAGTAGTAAACTTCTTCAACAACATTTAATTAACAAAGGCAAAGAAAATTGAGCCGTAAATAATTACAGAAAACCTTCATGAAAATGAGGTAAAGATTTGTTCAATTATTTTTCTAGAGAAGAAACCTTAAACTACCTAAAAGAAAGGAATTGGGACGATATTTAAGAAATTATTTCAGAAGACTTAAAACAATTTAATATAGAATCAAAATATAATCGCAAATAGCGTGATGAACAAGCTTTAGACGTAAATAAAATTTGTCGTCAATTCTTTGTCATTGTACTAAGCGAAACGTGAAGAGGACAAAGAGAGAAATTCTCATAAATACTGGTATCCAGGCCACCAACAATTTCCACAGTAACTAGGTATACCTACTTCCCACAATTGAAAACCCGATGCGCTCTAGTTCATTATATTCTAGTCCAGAGCCTTTTGTATTTTGTTCCACTTCAGAACAAATCAATAAAATATATAATTTATTATCATCTACTGTATGGGAAATCACATAGATCTTACCCATAAAAAACCTGATCTCTAAATTCTTCTTATTTACATATGAATTAATGTATGGGAAATTTCACGATTTTTCCATTCATTAAGATAACTAGAATTATATCAAAGGTGATATCATTAAGGATACCAATAAAATTTTCATCATTAAACAAGATTAAATTATTTTGGGTAATCTCCTGAGTTTCGGAAAATACGTTACGTGTTTTTTTGTTAATGGTTATCAGTAGTGTAATTATGGATAGTATCTGTCAGTTATCTAATTTATTGACATCAAAGGGTACGCACAGATAGCTGCACTTCTGTACAACATGCTCTAAAATCGCTACTTAATGCAAACTGGGCCTCAAGTCTGCTATTACAATAGTGTCAAAATGGTCTATCATTGATTTCATAATTGTTGATTTTGACAAGTTTAGTAATCTACTAATATAATGGCGTCATTATGACTTTCCAATGGTCAACCACTGACACTCCATTGAAAGAAATGGCTTAGAATGGTAATCTCGTACATAATGACAAATTAATGACTGACTTAGGCGGTAATCTGCTAAAACTTTGACAGTTCCTTTGATCAGTGACCTATCATTGGACCGTCATTGTGCAGTCATTGCTTGTAATAGCTCGGTTTTCAAAAAAAGTGTTTGCTAGCTATCGTGTTTGTGTGAATATTGAATGGAGAAATATATTCACTACGAGCAAATATTCTCGAGCTAGCCAACGCAGTGGATGCTAGGGAAAGAAGAGGGGCGGAATGCAAAAGACGTCGTCAAACCCGTCGCTTGACGAGAATGAGTACAAACCCCTTTATTGATATTCCCGAAGCGAAATTTGTAAAAACGTTTCGCCTTGGAAAGGAGTAAGGGGGTTAATTGAAGAACTCATTCCCCTTATGGCCAGACCATGTCGAAGCGATAGCAAAACCTAATTTGACATTGATTTATTATTCTATAGCTATAAACACGAAATAGGTTGATCAATGTTATATTTTTTATTAATCAATTAGAGCCGAAATTTGTTCAATTAGAACCATTTTGTATATTTAATACATAATTAACTAACAAAACACCGGCCGCTAGAATTAAAACAGATTAACGTCGGTAAGCAGTAATGTCACCTTTGACTGACAGCTAAACAGATAAAATATTATTGAGTTGTCTATTTTCACATTTATCCGCGTTATACATGTAAATGCAATGTTTTTGCTATTTACGAACGTCTTACTACTTCAGATTGTTTAAAACACTAATAAATAATATGTAAAAATATATATAAATGAAATTTGGCATGATTAAATGTTCAAATTTAGTAGTAGTTTTTCGAAAATCATTTCTACTAACGGGTTTCATAATAATGGCAATACGACAATGTCATTATACCACGATTCTATTACGAGACCACTGACCGACCAATGATCCACCATTATGAATGTAGCAGATTACGAACTTTTAGCAAAATGACAATGGGATCGTGTTGGAATGACGAATTTATAAAAAATAGCAGACTTGAGGCCCTGAACGAAATGATAACCACGACCGTGACATACTTCCATCAAGTCGTCTCTACTTTATATTCTTACTATCATAAATAAGAACGCGACTGATGATGTCGATTATGCTGAATTTATGAGAGTAGTTACGGGAAACGTACAGTCAACATCCACGTCTAAAGTACGTAATTAATGGTCATGAAAAAACAACCGTAAACCTTCCGTATTCTACTACCGATTGAAATTCAGTAGTATGTTTTGAGTACCGTTTGTGATACATAAAATAATTGAATCAGCTGTTTCCATAATATTGTGAATGAAATGACCAATCAGAATCGTGAATCACAAAGGCATGGCAATGACGTAAAAAATATTTCCTTGTATGAGGCATTGTTTTAAAATAGTCCTGGATGAAACATTTTACTAATAATGTACGACTGCATAGCGTTTATTCATCTGCAGACGTATTGATTGTACGAAGGTAGCGGTAAGCTGTGAGCGAGGAAAATGTACTGCCGTCACAACATCGCGTCAGAGTCCAAGTGACGTGGTCTTAGATAGAGAGTTCTCTTGCCAAATGTGAGTCAGTGGCGATATAAAACCGCGCGGCCATTGTAAGCACCGTACATTTCGTGTTATACCGCCGGCCCACGCTGTGCTCTGATAATACATATTAAAAATCATTAATGTTTGTAAACGGTGAACGTCTTATCACTTCACAATTTGAAAGGATCAGTTTGAACGTAGACAGTAAGTATTCAACCCAGTGTTATTGTTTTGAACAGTTAATCAGTGATTTGTGTAAACCGTGAAAAATAAGTGTGGAAAATCTTTTCATGACTTCATGATAAATACACACCTCGTGTGGAAATCAAATCAGTCCCACAGAAAATTACAACTGTATTTCAGTGATACCCAAACTTAATGCCTTTTGTTTTGTTTTTTTCAGGAAACATGCAGCCGAAATCTGACAGACCACCAGTGGGTTCCACAAGCCAGCTACCTCAAGTACATCTGACTCCATCGGGTGGCGGACAGAAGCGACCTGATGGGTCACCTCAGAGCGGGAGTAACCCTTGGCTGCTGAAGCCTCAGCACGAGATCCCGCCCACTCCACCACCACAAGCCAACCCACAGCCCCTCGAATTCTTCCCACAAAGAATAGGGTAGATTCGCATCATGGACTCTCGAATAAAATATTGAAATATAAATGGCAAGTTGCCATTTTGTCGTTCTGGCTTTTCAGTAAAGCCGAATAAAAATACGCCTCGTTACGTTAAGCAGAATCTACGTAAATGTCGGAGACACGCTGAGGGAAACTTCAGTCAGGCATAACGTGAAGTGCGTCAGTGGCATGTGCGGTCAACCTACAGTTTAGCGATAAGTTTTATTATTTGTTAATTGTGATAATTTGTGGAAAACCGCACGACAACGTAACATTTCCGTGACAAATATAGAACTATGGACTTGTTTTGAGTGAACTATGTTTTATTTTTAAAAGTGTTTTAATCGCAGTGAAAGCAATAATCAGTCTATACTACGATGTTGAATAAAGAAATAGCATTTGCATAGAATTGTATAAGATATTGTTACGCTATATTCCATAAACAGCACGTACAAACTACATGTAGGTACTTATTGTAGAACTAAATTAAGTGATATCAAAAAACTTAAGCAATAAAATTAAATATAAAATACAATAATATTAATTAAATAACTTGTGTTTATTTTTCTTCATAAGCTATTTTAAGAGGTTATAGCAAGACATAGCAAAACATCAAGCCTGTTTTCTCCGAAGGATAAAGCAGACGTGACGTATGTAGTGTTGAGAATGTAAACGAACTACTTCTACTATCTAGATCCCTAAAGGACGAAGTCTGAAAATATCGTATGAAAATCCATACACAGATGTCTTGTTTTCGCTGTTCTGTTTCTTATACATTATATATACTTTATATATTATCTATTTTTAAATATAATCTTTTCACTAGAGTGCACTGACGTCAATAGTAGAGTGCTTACTTTTTGTGCGGTAATATCATTCGATCCGAAGATGAAGAACTTATGGTAGATACCTATATAAATCTACATACCTATCAATTTATTTTTTATAAGATACCGAATATATAAAGTACCTACCGCGGTCAATAGTTCAATAACCTTTGACTAACAAGTGACAATGAACTCTTTATAATTATAATTGACCGACTGTAGAATTGAAAACTTGAGACCTACACAAATATTACATTTCTGAACACACGTGCTACGTAATTACCTACTCGTGAATTCTTTATCAAATCGATTTCCTTCTAATTTGTTATCAAATTAAAAAGAAATCTAATGTTTATCAAAAACATGTATCAGGAACTAATGAAATAGTTATCATATTGAAAGATAAGAGTGTTAAGAAATTGCATAAGGATAACAAGATAAAAATTATACTATGACTCGTTTGAACACGGTATTTGGTTGGGATCTAACGGCTATAAAGTTTTTTTATCAACATGGAATCCCCTCTGACTCATCGGATGTTGACTCATGATTGGAAAAAAAAGTCAATGGCTACTTTTCCCAAAATTGTGAATCACGTACTGAACAATCGTATTTGCTATCCTCAATTACGTGTGTAGTAATTAGGCATTGTCCATTTTCACCACAAATAAATTAAATAAACGAAATTGTACCTAACATACCTCCTAATGATTAATTAATATTTTTAACAATGCAACAATCAAGTTTTTTGTAGTTCGTTTTGGAAACAAGTAGCAATCAGCGGTGGGCGTCGGAGCGGCGCAGCGGCGGATCTCTCAAATGGACCAATTGTACGCATATGACATATGCCCCTACATGTCTTCAGCTTGATTGACGTTTTCCCGGAATTAACGTTCCGTGTTCTTCCTTGTAAATATCTGTAATACTATGGCTACTGAACTCTTGACAGACCCCAGAAATCAGTCTAATTTAGCTGATGAAGTCTAATGTAATATCAACAAAGTTGTAAGTTTTGATTGTTTATAATCGCCATTCGGAATCTGGCAGACCGCATATCAATTAAATCAAATCCCCAATATAGATAGGTTGTACCGATGCTTGTTCCCTGTAACCTCACAGCGGCATCAAAGATCAAACAAGGAACCCCGCCAATAAATATTCCTATCAGGCAAATCAACAAGCTAGCCTTCGGAATCAATCGTCTTAATTGAAGCTAGTATCTTATCAGATAATGAGTGCAATTGACGAGGGAAAACATTAATTGCTTTGATATGTATGACGCAGTACGAACGTCTTCAAGTGTTCCTGCCAGTTTCGGTGCAAATGGTGCTTCAATTGAAAAGCCTTTTAGCGGTGCCTTTTGTGCATTTAGTTAATTGCACGAATCTAGATTCACAGCACGAGTAAAAAAAATGTTCGTCGCGTAATCAGATCACTATAATTCGTTTTACCCGGTCCGTGCTTCGAGTCGAGTGCTTCAAACGTGGGAGTGACAACACTAAGCGGCGTTTACCTATTAATACTACATTCATAAATGATTAGTTCGTCCACGATCGATATTTAGAACATATCTAGATATTGAATAACTACTTCGTATAGACTCGACACCGCTATGTGAACTATTATTGAACAGGAATCCTACTAGAACGTTCGAAGTGCAATCGCGGGAAGCCGTGGCAGTGCACACTTGCTTTTTAGGCTTATTTTACTACTCACCTCGCCGGAGACGAACGCGAAACACTTTGATTAACTTTGAAATAAGACTGAGTTACTTTGTGATTCGATTGAGGGCTCCAAGTAAGGGGGTGCGTTCCGCAATGGACGCCGGCAAAACCTGAAGTGTCGAGATACGTGCGGCCTCTATCGGCAACCGAGGAAGGCGAAGACTGCCTAAATGTTCAGAGAGGGCACAGGGCGAATATTTTTATTCGTATCTATCTATTTAAAATTCAAGTTGATGTCATTTTTCATTCAGGTTTCATTAAAAATAAGGACAAGTCTAGTTTCCTAATCTCAATAATATTTAAAATGGATTAATAATTGCTAATTGAAGAAAGACTTTAAAATTAAATGTTCACTTATTCGCAAGTCCGAAAACATTTTTATGTTAAAAACCCATATTTAAATGCTAATTCAGGTCTAAGCATTCGTAGTTCTAGATAAAAGGCGTCCTGCGCCCTGAAAATTGTGCGCGCGCATCCACCACCGGCCAATTCCCTACAGGGGAACCCTATTAAAGATTACTACAACCTTCATTGAGAACGAAACATACGCGTCCCTCTCAAATTCGGAATGAGTAAAAGGGACGACAGAGAAGTTTCATATTTGTTTCGCCATAAGGTAATAGGCACCCCGGCTTGTGCCGCTAGACGGCATGTTTATTTTTTCAAGTTCCAATTTACATGAATCGAAACAGAAAATTGAAATGGAATCGTAGAACAAGGTGGACAAAATCAATAAAGATTAAATGATTTGTGTATCCGTAACCTAATTATCACAGTAAACAAATGGTATGATAAATTGATAAGATTATATCGTTAAATAAAACGTAATTTGCATATCTATCTTTATGATTGCAAATATGACTATGATAGCGTTTATTGTGCGTACACTAATTGGGGATAATTCCTATAGGTACGTAATATTTCCATAAAACTTTCCATTACATTGAGTTTAAACGAAAATAAAATGAGCCAAACGATGTTTTGTACCGGATTCTGATCCGTTCTCGCCATTCTGCATGTTTTAATTACCTGAAACAATAAAAAATCATTTGTTAAAGTCAAAGTAAGGTTACAAACATGAAAACAATAGGACAAACCAATCACTTATTAACTCAGCTACGTTATTTCCACTGTGGAAAATAAATTGTTGTACTTAATAAGCAGGCTTGTTTAGTAAATTACAGAACGATTGTTTAGAACGAAGACAGATAGGAAACCCAAAAAATAACCCACGGACGTAGGTAGAGCGTAGGTGGGTACGACATCCATCTATATACCATAAAAGTCGTTGACCTACTCATTTGGACCGGTTAATAAAGAAACGCTAATGAAGTTTGAGTATTAATAAGTCTGCGTCAGAGGGATTTGTTTTTTATAGTGGCAACTCATCCAGAAATATCACATCTGGATGTGATATTTTTGTATGATAATGTAATAATATGATGACATCCCGTGCCGATTTCTGCTACGGTCACCGTTTCTGTTTCCTACGAGGACTGGTACCAGCATGGGATCTGGTGTTACTAATGTAACCTGTTTTGGTAGAGAACGTACGATATGATAATTATGATAATGTATTTAGTATGTTGTTGTTTTAGTTGATTCGCCGATCTTTGACACTCTTTACAGGTAGTAAGAAGCCCCAAATTCTGACAACCAGTCTTACCAAGGAGTGTCGTGGGTATGAAAACTGACAGTTTAACCTCCAGCTTCTAGTATAACCGCATGCAGCTGAATATCGGTATTTTACAAAAAGACTACCAATCTGACCTCCGCAATCAAGTCACTTGCTAGTTTAAGATAGTTGAAATAAATAATAGTTTAAAAAAACTAAAAAACACGCTTCCATGGAAAACCAAACTAAAAACTACAAAATAATGGAAAAAAAGCGTGGGGTGCTTTTAAGGTATTTTTTTATTGATATCAGGCACCCCACGCTTTTTTTCCATTATTTTGTAGTTTTTAGTTTGGTTTTCCATGGAAGCGTGTTTTTTAGTTTTTTTAAACTATTATTTATTTTCTATTTTTTAGGGTATTTCGAATTTTGAGACGTATGTCAGCGTAGTTTGTGACAGTTTTTTTGCTGTCCTGGTAACCCTGGCAAAGATAATGGCACAAATGTATGAAATTATTGCATTGTCATCAGTCCTTGACAGGTGTGCAAAGTTTGAATGAAATCTGGTCGTTTAAAGTGGGTCAAAATCGCACTATAAGGAGTCGGTTACAAACAAACATACAAATATACAAACATACAAATATACAAACATACAAGTGAAGCTAATATAAAGCGTGTAAAAAGGCTATGCAGACGATAATGATGATATTGTTTTATTTTAGACTAGCTTCTGCCCGCGACTTCGTCCGCGTTAAATTTCTTGTTCCCCCGACCCTTCCCGTCGCGTCGAATCGCCTACCCGTGCGATTTTCCCCGTTTTTGCAACATTTTTCATTACTGCTCCGCTCCTCTTAGTTGTAGCGTGATGCTATATAGCCTATAGCCTTCCTCGTTAAATAGTCTACCCAACACAAAAAGATTTTTTCAATTCGGACGAGTAGTTCCTGAGATTAGCGCGTTCAATCAAACAAACTCTTCAGCTTTATAATATTAGTATAGATGATATTTATTCGTATGACAGCGTCTGTGACGCAGATAAATGAATAAATATCCGCAGTATACTCTTTCTTTATAACAAAGATGCAGAAACCCCCGTTCGTCCTGGAAACGCCACCGTTTAAATTTAGCCGTTAACAGTCCGACTTACCCCTTTTCCATGATAACAGAACCTCCCATGAGGCCTTGCCCGGACAAAAAATGGATGGCTCCTAATTACAAATGGATGTAATCAGCAAGATGGCGATAATGGTATTTCCCGTGGGCATCGATAAAAACGTGCAAAGAATTGTTTGGAAGACAGAAATAAGTATGAACATTAACTACTGATAGAGCCTACCTACAATCACATATCCGCCTGCAACGTGATGATTACCTATGATTGATTGATTGGATGCGGCGATGAAGCATGATTACCCATCCAATATCGTTAGCTCAAACGACTCATAGAGGAAGCCTGCAAGCTATCTTCGGTATTGAGCTATTAATGTTTATCACCGTTTTTTATTAGTACGGAGCATTTATAATAGCATTTCTTATTTCGTATGATAATCACATTAAACCCCAAATCAATACAATCAATCTTTTCGCCACTATGTTGGGGTCGGCTTGCAATCTAACCGGATGCTGCTGAGTACCAGTATTTTACATGGAGCGACTGCCTATCTTACCTCCACAACCCAGTTACTGAGTAATACGATACCTCTTGGTATGACTGGTTATCAGACTAACGGGCTTCAAACCCTAAATACTGCTATGTATAATATTTACACCATGTACCAGAAAAGTCTTCACATCATCACCATTGAGACATGACATGTGCCTAAATCAAGTTGTTCGACTTCAAGACCCCAATCAAATTATTACTATCAGACTTATATGGTCGCCACACGGTTGTGGCGTCGGACGAAAAGAACAGCACCACGCTATTTCTTCCCGTGGGTGTCGTAAGAGGCGACTAAGGGATGTACTAGAGAATGGGCAGCAGCGTTCTCTATGCATTGCAGACTATCATACTGCGATCACCAACCTGCCTGCCAAGCGTGGCGATTATGGCAACCCCCCCCCCCCCCCCCAATGACAAGCACCAAAAATAAATGGCCCCTAGTGCCCGGCGGCCCACCTAACCTTGGCTACGGTAGCGGTCAAGGCCACGGTGAGGCAATGGTTCTTTTTTTTGGGGGAGGCCTATGTCCAGCAGTGGACGTCTTTCGGCTGAAATGATGATGATGATGACTTATATGGAACACAGAGCATCATAAGTGATGTAAGTCTTAAACAACACACTCCAAATGATTACCTTTATCATAACAAAACTTGTGGATAGTATAACCGGCTTTAGAGTCGATAAGGAAAAAATATGGGCCTCCTTCAGCTAAATTAAATGATATTTAGGAGATATTTACGATAGCTATTACGTTTGGCAGACGATCATGTGACAGTTGAATGGTAAATTAGCAAAGGACAATGACGCTGTAGACCGCTTCTTACGATATTTGTGAGGGGAACGACCAGTTGTCAGTTTTTTTTACACACAAACCTAAAGGGAAGTTATTTTTTTTTAAATTCCTTATTGGATAGGGATACCCCGGAAGGTGACGTCCTAGGAGAACATATGAATGACCTTCTTGGTGATGTTCTTCAAAAGGGCCTGGTGCTAGTACTGGTAACCGGCGTGCGTGTATGACCAGATGTATGAACAAAAACGAGGCAAAAGGAGTATGTAAGGATCTTAGCAGGTGACGCAGTTTAGACGTGTAGTTTCTGACATTGAATGACTTAACTATGTAGGCACTACTTTCTTTTCCTATGTTCAAGTGCCTGACTTGTTCTCAAATTACATGAGGTAGAAATAAAAGTTTCATTTTTGTTCCATTTCATTCTACCCATTTGTTTTTTGGAATGTTCCTTATTATAATCATCACTGACACGACACCTAAGGTCACATTTACGCGTGCATTTGTCGAGAACCATAATAATCTCATAAATACTTTCAAGTTATCGATGGTTGGTAGTCCTTGAATATTATGAGTTTTGTCCCAACCAGGAAGTGAGTTCGGGATCGCGTGTCTGTATACATTACGAGTCATTGGTGCGTGTCCCGTGTTTAGGCGTACGGCTGAAAAATGTGTGTCTCTAGTAATCTGTGCTGCCTTTTATCGGTCAATCGATAACTCTTTCATTGTATATTACCTATTTCAAAGTGACTTCATAACAGAACTGGATCTTTAATATTTTCAGATATCAAATCCAGTTCGCAAAACATAAAAAAAACGATGATAAAATGAGCTGAAACCGCAAACTCATAAAAGTTAGGTAATAGTTTTATTTGTCAAAAACCATTGCAAGTTTAAATGAAATATTTTACATGTTACGGTTAAGGACTGGAATTAAGAAATGCTGGAAGTCATAAGAATGGGCCATGCGAAGTTTTCTTTTGGCCGATTTTTATTTATTTATTTATTTAGGCAAACCAACTAAATACACACAAAGACATTCACAGTACATATCATTTTCAGATGTAATAGCATTGCATGCATCTAAATTATAGGTCAGCATAGCATTTTATTAAAATCTCACTAAACAATAATTAATACAAAGATGGATAACAAAGCAACTAGAACTAAGATCAACAATATTTTATAGATTGAATTAAATAAAATAAGATTGAATTGAATAAAATAAAATAAATTGAATAAAATTAAAAAAAAAAAAAAAAATAAGATTGAATTCAGTAACAAACTAAAAACACAATTTAAAAAACACACAAAATAGAATAGACAGAAAAGAAACAAAACTGAGCAGAAATTACAAAAACTGAGCAAAAATTACATTATTATTTTTCAATATTATACCTATTACATTATTTTATACGAGGAGTAAAATTGTTGTTTAATAGCTTTTGTATTATTGCTGAAAATAGTATAGGTATCTAAATTTATTGCAAAGTGTTGAGTAAATGCACAGTATTCTATGTACATTTATTATTATTATTTTCATATTTCTTAACATATCTCGGGACCCTAGGATCCCGGTCTTTTGGAAGGCGTACGAGGGGCCGAAGCCAACTCGCAGAGGCCTCTTAAAAAAATTTAGATGAAGTGAGGCACTAACCGACGATTATCCCCGTATGCACCGTGTAAATGCACCCAGAGACAACCTCCGGTTGGTATTGGACTATTGCAGGATACGGAAACCAAGATGTTGGACTATGTATTTGGATGGTTAAAATGGACTGGTTACCAAGAACTATGGATGGCCCCTGCCGCATCAATGTTTTATATAAACACGGATTAAATGGCAGGGGGTGACTTACATACTCAATAATGGGCCCCCGGAAACCGTCGCTGGCACATAGTGACGCAGCGACAAAGTGGCAACACTTCCTGAGGTGCTTGAGAAGTGGAGAGGTATTCCACGGCTTTCAGAAAAATCCCAGAGCCCGGAAGATGGTCAATATCCCTACGAGCACTTACTGGAATACTTCCTTTCCCCGAACACGTTTGCTCTTGCGAATCTCCACTCAAGCCGGCCAATAAAGGCAAGAATGAGGTTCGAGCTCTGAACCTCGTCAGTTTTCACTCCAGCCGGCCAAATAAAGCAAGCCAGAGATGAAGAACAAGAATTCTTCCGGGAGATAGGGTCCGTGGGGTCGCTACTGCCCAACAGCACGTCACATGCTGCCCTGCTTATTATTATTATTTTTCATTATTTGCATTTATTAATAATAAAATATAAGGAAATAAAGTAAGAAGTGGAATCCCAGTTACAAAAGTAAAAAGTTGTTGACTATGGAGTCAATACCAGCTAGTGAGCTAGTGCTGCCATCGCACTTCGTGCGAGAAAGTTTTCCTCACAGCGCCATCTATAAAATTTTTCACAAGCTATCAAATGAACGATTTTCCACTACGTTGTGTTTTAAAGCGGTATGCGCTACGTTCCGTAGCGCAGCGTAGCCGCGTAGCTACGAACGCTAGTAAACATTTCACAACTTTTGCAATAGATGGCGTTGTCAGTGGAACCTCTTATCCATTGAATATTTTCTTCGTATTTTTTTTTAAGTTAACTGATGCGTTGATAAACCTGTTTGTCATTAAATTCGTCTATAAACGAATACATAAATCAGCACAGAAATATTTTTATCAGGGAACCTTGTAAGTTCGATGCCCTACTCTACCTTATCTGATGTGTCGTAAAATAATTAAAATTGTTGACTATTTATATTAACAATTTCATTTATAAAACACGAGTTATACAGGGTTATTTGTAAAACACCGGCAACCTCTCAGGTCTATGTTATTAACATCATAATAAACAACTTTTGTTCTATGACTTTTAAAAATTCATCATATTTTAGTGCATCAGATTTTCATACAAAAATCGGCTGCCTGTAAATAAGTCAAGTTCAAGCGCCCCCGCCGCCCTAACCCCGCTCCCCTTGCTAATATACTATCGCTTTCTTTTACTTCGCATAGACTCCGTAACATTTAGAGCGTTCAATTTAAATATTTTTATTTTTGTTTGAAAATCTGATGCACTAAAATATGATGAATTTTTAAAAGTCACAGAAGAAAAGTTGTTGATTATGATGTTAGTAATAGAGTCCTGAGAGGTTGCCGGTGTTTTACAAATAACCCTGTATATTTACATATCACTCGCACTATCGTGCAAATCTGAAAAGTCTTCTAACCAAGCGCAGTTTTCTATTATTAACTGTCTAATGAAAATGTTACTATACAAACTGCATTCAAGATCATTTCATTCATATTCACACGTAAAAACCGTAATCAAACGAAACAATGATTGTTTACTACACACGACAGAGTAACGGGAGTCAAGGCGTAATGACCCGCAAGTGTGGAGGTTCACTAACAATAGGGTTCTTGCATGAGTGCTTTGAAACCCTACCCATTGCTAATAGCCCGGGAAGGGTGAAACGTCCCCAGTTTCACCCCCGGATGCATTAGAACGATGACATATTTCAGTTTGGAGCTATTATTTCGGTTGTTTCACTTAAAATCTTAACTCCAGACTGTTTATTCCGCCAGAATTCTTACTTTCCTCCTTTTGGGCTCGCTACGAAAATTGGTGCCTTCGAGCTTCGTTCTTATCTCCAAATTCTAGTTACAATTTAATTAACGCATATTTACAAAGGAACTTATTGATAAACAAAATATTTTTATGCTTAAGCTTATTTATTTTTCCCACCAGAACTGTGCGATAATACTTAATTAAATTAGTTGTAACTGCATGCCTATCGGTTGGTGCCAGAACAATTAAAATGCTAATAGGTACACAATATGTGGGCACTACTAACAACTCGACTAACGTTAGTACGTGTACCTACCTATGTGTGGCAAAAAGTATCGATTGCTCTGTGGCTACCCACAATAAGTGGGTTTCTAGTATTTCCTACGGACTGGTATACTGAAGATGTCCTAGAGGTTTCAATCGTTTTGCGGTAATTATGGCAATATTTTTACCACGGTATGAACTACCCTCATATAGTATGTCTACTTATTCCGCACCATGAGAGAAGAAGTAGCTATCCTAAAGGTCGCTCCGAATTTCATGGTGAAGTAGAGACACTAATTTTTCCCATATAGCGTCGTGATAAACAAAATTGTGAAATTAACGCTATATAACTAAATCACCGAATATAATAACGTATTGCTGAAAACTAGCACGTGGCTCATCAAACATCCTTTTCTTTCAATTATACACTCGTAGTTATTTTATACATGTTTGTTTAATTTATCAAGATCTTAGTTTTAACGGTTAGTCGAATAGAGGTTCAACCAAATTACCAGTGACATCTACGTACGTTGAAAATCAAAGGAGGTGCAACGTTTAATTAAGAAATACACTGAGACACCAAAGGGATGTAGCGCTAATGAGAAAGCTGAAAACACAGCCTTGGTGTTACATTCGTCTTGGAGTGTTCTTTGAAGTCCTTGTGAAAAGCAGCTCTTTGAGTATAGTCTGAAGATGGTGACCTTACACCTTGACTTTAGTAATAAGGTAGGTAAGGTAGACAGGCAAGACTACATACTTATATTATTTGTTGACGAGTTCATTGATTAATTTGCTAGCCCGTCTCAGGACCATTATTAAATTGCTTAGTTTCCGACGTTGTCTACAGAGTAAGCAGAAAATAAGTTTGTCTTATTGATGGAACTAAATAAAACGAAATACTTAATTTAAGAATAGTATTAATCAATATTACACTCATTTTGTTATGTAGAGCTACATTTATAATTATAATATCATGTTTGCCTAAGTTTCTTGGAAATCTTGATCTCAATTCTAAGCGTAGGAAAACCCGTCGAGTATATTCCCGTTTTAACACAAACATTCTATAGAATAGCTAGGAGACCGCCGCCGACCGACCTTTTGCGGTCCTATTTCTCTCGCATGATTGGTCAATACTGAGTGCGTTAAAAATTCCGAACGCAGGTCCCTCGACGCTGCAGGACAGAAAAGGGTAAAATGATTGGGGAAAATGGACGGATGAAATCCCAACGGCTATCATCATACTAATAATGATAAAAAGGAAAGTGATTGCCATCAGTGACGGATTGTGGCTAAAATTGCTTATCAACATGGAAGTCGCCTGTGAAAAACATTTCTTATCAGCCCATAAACTTCGACCAGGGACTTCGACTGGGGAAATAGCAGATTTTGCGAATCACAATTACAATTTGGCAGCTATTTTTGGCAACCGAAAGTTGTTATTCGCAGATTGAAACGCGTTTCATATATCCTACCTATTGAAGTTATCTCTTGATTACTTTTTCATACCCGAATCTGGCCTTTTCATCAATGCCTTTACCCTAATTTATTTGGAGTCGGCGCGGGCGGCATATCTTCTTCTTCCATACTTTTCTATTAACCTTTTTATAATTATTACAATTCTTATTCTTACCATATCGTCTTTCACACAACCCATTCAATCTTTGCCACGCATAACTCGTCCAGCAACTAACAAGTATGTTCTAAATGCCTTCTAATCTTTCGCATTAATGTTATTGTCAGTGTACATTTCTTTATCTCACTTGTGTAATCAGGTTCCCACGCCAGGAAATAAGAAAAGCAAT
Source organism: Aporophyla nigra (assembly GCA_947507805.1). Taxonomy (NCBI): domain Eukaryota; kingdom Metazoa; phylum Arthropoda; class Insecta; order Lepidoptera; family Noctuidae; genus Aporophyla; species Aporophyla nigra. Next base: position 12,728,699 of record OX382300.1, on the reverse strand, counting down.
CAGTATTCTTACACTGTTTTCGTCCCCACTTCTAATATAAGCTTTTATGTACTTATACAAAGCTTTTTGTAAGTGACTATCTACTTTCAGCTGCATCCATTAGACTGTAGACAAAACGTAATTTTTCTTTAATTACGTAGTTGGTAATATTAACAGTCCTTTGCCTCACCATTCTGAAAACAAACGTTATATTATGTGTTGTGCGAATTGAATTTGGAAAGAAAGTTGCTGATTTGGGATATCTAATTAAACGCAGCGTATTTAATTTACCGGCTCTTTTGTACTGTGTAAAGATGGTCTATTGTCTTTTTCATCTGATTTATTACTACATTGTAGTTCGCCTTATTTTGTAAATAACATCTACTCAGTGTATTTGTTCAGCTGTAAGTTTTCCAAAATATAATAAATGCTTACAAGCAAATCAAAACTGCTCAAATAAAAGGTCTCAAAACGAAAAACATCGTGTGTACACCAACAAGTCCTAGTACCAAAAATTCGAAGACAAATAAGGGTTTCGACCCACTCCCTCTAAACGAAAGGTAGCCTGTGTTCCAGCAGTGCGAACATTATAGGCTGATTTTGGATAATTTTACTAATCGAAATTATCAGGGATGTACCTACCTGTATATTTAATTGGTAAATATTTTATATCAATTTAGTATAGGTATAAAAGTTAATTGTATTTACATATTTGATAGGCAACGTTAATAGCTTAGCGTGACTTTGAATACCTAATTGGACAAATCACGATTTTAGGCTAATTATCGCCAATTGCAAAATAAACATTCGGTTGGCATGTATTAACTAAAGTTGTGGAACCTTATAAACATTAAAATCGCTTTAGTATGAACAACCGACGTCATATTTCAGACAATAGCGTGACTGAAGGAATTCTTTAGACAAACCCTGAAAGTCTGAAAATCACATTCAAAATGAAGAATTTTCTTTTTTGTTTTGTGATTTAGTTTCAAAACTATTCATTGCACTTGACATTTATAAAGTACTTAACACTTATATGGTTTACCTTATGATTTGAAATACTGCTTCTACATTATAAGACACAGAAAGTTGTAACAAGCTATATCATATCCTAATTTAAGCTGATAAGTAACATCAAACAATATTTTTAACTACAGTCTACGCAATTTTGTCAATCACTTTCAGCTTAAAAATAATCACAATATTCTTTGATTCTAGATTAGCTAATATCCTCGCCTACACTACACCAATAACGCAGATGACACTGTGGAGTACGTGCGCCAGAATACGAGGTACATGCCGAAGGTGCTGTTACTGGAGTCCCAACACAACATCAACTTGAAGGCGTTCGTGGTGCATATACCCAATTGTTATGTGACCGTCGTCATGGATAAAGACTTTTGGCTGGACGTGGTGTTCCGTCGCTGCCGCGGACAAATGCCACAGGACAGCATATGGACAAGCTAGTTAAGTAAAGTGCTACTAACATAATTTAAGCTACATTTATCAACACAAGTTTTGTTTTAATACTACTTATTTACTTTTTTGTATGATACTTTGTAAGATGCCTCAAATATATGTTTTCTTATTTCATATTATTATAATCCAGTTCACAGATTTTACAGAACCCTAATTAAGTAACAGACTATTAATCAGAAACTGAATCATTTTGAAAATTATTGCTAATTCATTGCTACAAACGTTCGAAAAATGTGTCTGCTCAACAACCTTAATACCGCAATTAATGTTGTTGTCGACTTGTTGTAGATTATCCAGTAATTGCATTTCATGCCATTTTACGCATAGTGAGGTTGATCTAGTTACCACAATTAATTAATTACCTTATAGCAAATTATACCTTCCTCCGTATTGACCTGAGCCGTATTTTATTAACAGCTACTGTTTCCACGGCTTCGTCGGCCTGTATGTCGGGACAATGAGTAGCCTATGTTACTCCTATCAACTAGCATCAGCTATCTGCTAGTGAAAGTCTCGTCAAATTCAGTCCAGTCGTTTCGAAGATAAGCCGAAAAGAAAAAGCAGATAAAAATGTAAAAATATACTTTCATATGCATTTCGTAATAAGCTGTTATTTTAACATTACAAACAGGCACTTCAATTTTATTTATTTGTAAGTTTAGGTAGTTTCTTCTACCCATCGAAGAATAGAACCAGAACCTTGTTACCTACCTGAACTCGTTAATTTTATAAAAAACATTTAAAGTTTTAACATTTGCATAGAACGTCGACATGATATTTAAGGCATTGGGCTGACATAGCGTGACTTAGGGCACCTGTTTAGACAAACTCTACAAAATAACATTCAAAGTTTTGGTTTTCTTTCTCGCGTGCATTTTAATATAAGTTGATATTTCCCTTTCAGATATTTATAGATCTTGCTGCTCTGACTTATACCTAGATATTACTGCTTAAAGTTACTAACAGAAGACCATTTCGATACCCCACTAACACACTCTACACTGAAGTGGGAGTTCTTAGAGTAAGAACAACTTTACATCCTCGCAGTTTCTTTAAGATTTCACAAAACATCCATGCGCACTTGTATCCGATCAAGTCGTAGAGTATATTGGGAAAAAGTTCAATGCCGTAAAGCAATTGGTAGAAGGTGGTACGGTTTTATGGGACCCCATATTTACACAAAACTCAACAACCGACTCAAAATCCCACAACACACTCAAAGTAAATGAAAAATTATGGTTACAAAATGGCTCTTTACTCTGGACTATGACATGACTGAGACCATATTAATCTAAATATTAAATTAGATAAAGAAATAAACAATTTGAATGGTACAAATACATATCTCTATTTATATATTTATTATTCTATATCACAAGCTTCCACATATAACATACATCCACAGTATAACATCCAGACACACTCAACACCAACACGACTATCTTAATTAATAAACCCACACAAACACAATCACACACAACATATATGCGTACCTATACATACTAGGTTATCTTTTGTATTTTCTCTGTGTATTAGTATTAGTTTTCTTTAATGTATTAGTTCTAGATTAGATAAAATTAAGAAATTTACTGTAACATATTTTCACAAACAACCTATATATTGTATATTCCAACAAATGTTAATGGAACGAAGGAGCCTGGATCTCACGACACAGGGAATCCTAATGTGAGTTCCAGGAATCAATCGCATATGACTGTAATTTCTTAACCAATAAATTATTCTTATTCTTATATATTATTGATAATGTGATCGCAATAAATATAGGACATTTGGGTACCAATGGTTTAAAAATCATTACGATTCAAACCAAATTCATTACGGGGATAAATTCATTATCAGAAAACTTAGACAAATGAACACGAACAGCAATCAAAGAGAAAAATAATCACATGATTGAAGTCATACCAAACAATGTTTCAAAGAACTTAAAACAATGGTAGTAAAAAATATGTAAACAATCACTATTTCTTACGATGCTAGTAATAGACTAGCAACTCAATCTGTAGCGCAAACAATACAATCCGCATGGGAAATAAACTAAAGGTTATACAAGCTATGAATTTGTAAGAAGACACTATTAGGCTTCTTGTGTCCGGAAAACCACAAGATAATTATATTAATAACTGTGACAGAATTCGTAGGAAATAATCCTACAGATAACCGGAATAATTCCCTAGATAGTGAAACAGAGACGAAGGTAAGAAAAAAAATACTTATCAACCAAACTTAACTTTAAAACCGAAAGTGGACATGCAAAAACCAATCACAGATGATGACGGCCATTTTGACCTTCGGGTGTCGTAATTACTAGAGTCTAGCTAGCGGTTTCTTACATCACCTCTTGAAATATTTACTAGCCACTTCAAGTTATGGGTCATCGGTGCACACACCTTCGCAATGTTGTCGTTTGGTTGGTATCTGATAATCTTATCTACGTCGGATTTGGGTCCATTGCAGCCGCTGCTCTTTCGTAAACACACACGTGCTGTAAATTTCCTTAATCTTGGAAGATTCTTGGTTCAATCTTCAGTTTTGTTTGGATTTGATGATTTATGGTAAAGGATTATTAAGGTTTAAGAAGCCCCCTAGTAGTTTCGTAAACAAAGCTTTAGCCAACCTTATAAACTCGATCGTACCTACTTGTCACATTCATGTCACAATCACCTTCATAGTTTATTTTATTTTATACATCAGTAATTGAAATAAAATCGTAGGTAGGTATGTAAGATTAAACAACATGGATATTCGTTTTATTGTCAAGGTTATCGCCATTATTCGCAAGATGTTTACGCATGATATTGAGAGATTTCTTAAGGACGAAGCCGTCTAAAGACCAAGGTGACTAATATCATATGCATTTTCTAGAAATTTCGTCGCGTCCGCGCTTTATGCATGAAAACGTAGCATAATGTCCTATATGTAATTGAATACTCGTTGCGTTGTGTTATGTATGAAACCAGCGCGCGCGCACCGCTACGCTAATTTGTATGCGACCTCACGCGTCGAGCGACACTGTCGGGGGCCAAATCTCTTGCGTCGCTTCTGTATCTTTTATTTACATGTTACTGTATTGTATGTACTACTCAATTAGCACAGTCAAATTAGTGTTTTTTTTTTTAATTTGTTACTTATTTATCTTCATTTGAAATTCATTTCATAAATCAAAAAAACAAACACAAGAAAGATTTACTAGCCTCCGTGCTTGCATTGTTTTTACAAACAGAAACAACTGTATCAAAACATTTTCAAAGCAATAAAAGAGCGACCAAGGAACGGATGCAATGGAAAAAGGAGTTGGAGTAACATTAAGTAATTTATTTTTGTAGATCAGCTTTAATTGGTGGATCCACCTAATTGGCAAACCGCACGCAATGTCGCGACTAAATTGTACTAATCGTTACAATTATATTGACGTAATGGTTAAAATTCGCTGGTGGGCGACATTAACTGCCTTCATTTAAAACCGATTCAGGCTGAAACAAATGGAGTTTGTCCTTAATTCCAAATAAAGAATGGTAAAATACTGCCGATACTGCTCCGAGCAATTTAAATAGTGTTTGTATAGCGTCATTTGAATGGAACAACAAATACCGATCTGTTTTTGTTTTTCGTTAAATCTTCGACCAACTGTTACTTGCCAAAGAGGTTATTGCGTTTAACAGTTCAACAACGATCATTGCCTTATTGACGTTGTTGAGCACACAAATTTTTCGAACTTATGAAGCAATGGTTTAGAAAAATCCTTCGAAATGATTCGGATTCTAATTGATAGTGTATTACGCAATTAGGGTGCAAGTTTGTAAAACCATTAAAATATAATAATTTCAATAAACTAGATAACATTTAGGTGTCCCTGTAGGTGGGAAATGACGCGATGCGTTTGCCCCGAACTCGTCCGGCAATTTACCAATCACGAGGCAAGATGCCACTAAATGTAATTGTCCTCTGATGTTGGAACAAGCATTAGCTAATCCCCCACGGTTGTCAGCTTTTAACTAAAACGAATGCCATGGGATCATGGGATAGTAGATATTGATAAACGAATGATGCAAATGCTACTAAGAACGTGGGATTATTGTTCTGATAACAAACAAAACTGTTGTAACTAGACCGCAGCTTCATTTAAATGAAACTGTACAAGCAAAGGGCCATAACCAAATAGATTTGTGGCTGTTGTACTTAACGATGATAAATCATTTCGTGCCCAAATGCTCTCACAGAACTTTCCCACTACGTGTAATAAATTTAATAAACGTTTAACTGAACGAGTTCACCCGTCACCCGCAGCTACCAATATTGTCCTTTCCAAAGTACTCTCAATAAATCTGACATCGTAAAAAATCCTATTTCTGAGTTTACTTTCGACTAGCTCTGAAGCTTGAGCCACAAAATATGTTTAAAACTCCGCTATTTGTATGCTGATATCCTTTATATTGAATAGAAACTTGAGATGTTTGTGACTTGTAGCTGTTCAGAAAGCTGGTGGTGTACCTTCCAAGACGCTATTGTTCGGTTCACAGTTCATTAATCAGCGACATTGAGTAAAGTTTCAGGATGAGCTCAGCCGCGCCCGGGAGCCCCGCCTTATTTTAACAGAAACATTTTTGACGTTATCTTATTCTCTTATTAATTTTAATGATCCATGGCAAGGGGTATGGTCAAATAAGTGTATTTTAAGAGTCAGTAATAAACGTTGCGGAATATCTTTTTCATTTCGACGCTGCTAAAACTCAAGATGTGAAACAAACACATTGGAATCATGATGTTCGTCCCAATTTAAAACTTAAATGAAAGATGACCCCAATTAAATGTCTTAAGCAGATTTAATTTAAAAAGCTTTGTCATCAAAAGCTGTTAGTCATAAGACCGTAGTTGACTTATTATTGTCAAACGACAATAGACCCGTTATGGAAGATAAACGGACTCAAAATCTTGTAACTATGTAAACTATTTATTGTATCTTGATGAATTTGAGCCCTAAAACGATAAAATTGTCTGCGGCGGCAGAGCTCCGTTGTAAAATAAAAGTTGGATAACCTCAGGAATATAAAAATATAATATTCTTCCCCTCCATAGAAGAAGATCCTTTGAAGCTACGGATATGGAGCATTAGAATGAGGAAATAAATCTTCGTGATCGACTGCTCGCTGTCAACCAGAGGGGCAATAAAGAAACAATATAAGTAAAAAGACGGGTAATAAACTGAAGGTTAGTTAAAGAAGTGACAGCAGAGATGGCCAAGTGGTAACGGCTCCAACTTACAATGTCTAGGTCATGAGTTCAACCGCATGCAAGCCCTTTACTTTATCCAAGTAATTTCATCACCACTGCTCTCATAACGGTAAAGAAAAACATCGAGAGGAAACCGATATGTACGACCAATTTGAACACATATGACATCTACCAACCCGCACTGCACGACTACTCCGAGGTGAATTACGGCCTGTGTCCCAGCAGCAGTGGGAACATTATAGACTGATTATCATCATCTGCCTAGCCTTTTCACAACTATGTTGGGGTCGGCTTCCAGTCTAACCAGCTGCGTACCTATATTTTACATGGAGCGAATTCCTATCTGACCTCCACAACCCAGTTACTGGGTAATACGATACCCCTTGGTATGACTGGTTGTCAGACTTTCGTGCTGCTGACGACCCGTAACGACTGTCTAAGATCTACGAAAGACAGCCGGGACCAACGGCTTAGCGTGCTTTCCGAGGCACGGAAGGGTCTTGGTATGTAAAGATCACCCATCCACGGACCAACCGCAGCAAGCGTAGCATAACCTCAATGATCAACCCGTGCGGCTGTTATTTATACTAGGTAAATATTTAAAATAATTAATTAGAACGATCATTTATTAATAAAGTTTACACAAAAATCAATGAAAAAAAAACATACAGGCCAGTATACATATCTACATTTAGTTTTACTCCTAACTGTAAGTATATAGTCCACACGCGATATACAAATAAGGATTTAAGAATTAAATGAATATGGGCGGTCTCCATTATCTTTGACTCGACTATGTATGAAAGACACTGACATAATGCTACATTCCTCGCCGTTTATTAGGCGATAGACATTTGCCTACATTTGACCTAATTGTTCACTTAACTACCACCGCGTCATTACTTGCGGACAGCGCACGACTATGATTATTTAGAACATTGTTTCATTGCTAAATATTAGTTCGAAAACTTCTATAAACTATTTTAGTGCAAAAGTAGCGCTCGAAATTCAAATTTTCCTCCGTTTTCTGCATTTTGCAGGACATTGTCAGGCTATATGTTGAACAATATATGATTCACTACCGTAACACGTATATATTAGGTTGGGGAAAAAGTCTTTTCGCATTATAGTATGTATGAACTTGTAATAAAATCTCTTTGGCTATACTATTTGTATCTGGCTGGTTTTGGTATCATTGAAAGTTTACATTTTAAAGAACATAATTCCAAATTCAAATTAGGAAAATGTGTGATTTTCATTTGTTTTTCGTACCGTCAAGATGAGTGAATCTAATGAAGAAATTCGATACATTTTAAAATTTTACTACAAAAAAGGTAAAAATGCAACGCAAGCCGCGAAAAAAATTTGCGATGTTTATGGACCTAGTGTAGTGTCTGTGAGAGTAGCACAAATTTGGTTTAAGCGTTTTCAATCCGGAAATTTTGATGTCAAAGATGCACGTCGCTCTGGTCGCCCTATTACGGATAAAATGGATGCCATTTTTGAAAAAGTGGAGCAAGATCGGCATACCAGTAGTTACGACGTAGCTGAAGAACTGGAAATTGACCACAAAACAGTTTTGGCGCATTTCAAAAAAACTGGGTACACAAAAAAGCTCGATATTTGGGTACCTCACGAGCTCAATGAAAGAAACCTAATGAACCGTGTACTCATTTGTGATTCTTTATTACGACGTAATGAAACCGAACCATTTTTGAAGAAGGTGATAACTGGTGATGAAAAGTGGATCACGTATGACAAGAACGTGCGAAAAAGGTCGTGGTCAAAGGCCGGTCAGGCTTCACAGACTGTGGCGAAACCCGGGTTAACTCGCAACAAGGTGATGCTGTGTGTGTGGTGGGATTGAAAGGGCATTATTCATTATGAGCTGTTACCACCAGGCAGGACCATCGATTCAGAACTCTACTGCGAACAACTAATGAGATTAAAGCAAGAAGTTGAGAGAAAGCGGCCGGAATTTATCAACAGAAGGGGTGTGGTTTTTCATCATGATAACGCTAGACCTCACACATCTTTAGCCACCCAACAAAAATTAAAAGAGTTTGGCTGGGAGGTGTTAATGCATCCGCCGTATAGTCCTGACCTTGCACCTTCAGATTTCCACCTGTTTCGGTCTCTTCAGAATTCTTTAGGCAGTGTCAGGTTAACATCACGAGAGGACTGCCAAAACCACTTGTCGCGGTATTTTGACCAGAAGTCCCAAAATTTCTGTAGCAATGGGATCATGTCCCTACCTACAAGATGGCAAAAAGTTATCGAACAAAATGGTACCTACATACTTTAGTTAAATGTAAATAAACTTTATTAAAAAATGTTTTGAATTTTCTTAAAAAATGCGAAGAAACTTTTTCCCCAACCTATTATATCAACAGGATTGTTATCATTAAAATCATCAATCCTACCCTCTAAGTCAATTTAATCCCATTGAATGACTATTCTATGATAATTCGGTAGGCTACCTTATCCAATTTCAAGACTTTCGTTCGTATACAATATTGCTTCAATCCAAAAATGTATAGCTGACTTTAGCATGTCTAACAAAAAATTTGAAAAACAAACCAGATCTAAAGTACATTTATGTGTTTGCACAACCCATTGTTATAATTTATCATTTTTGAATGAGTTGCAATGCCCTGTTGAACTCTCGGGCCAGGTTCCTAAAGACAATAGGCTGTGAGCTCAGCAAGTCAGCATAATACAAACGGCCATGCCGCTTGAGGGCAAAGACACTGCATTATCACACTAACGAGAGTAAAGTGAGTTTAATTGTATTTATGGCATTACTTAACACAATAGACGCCGTCGCAAGTCGCCCTGCCCAGGCCTACACTGATTTAATCAGTGAATCTTAGTAGATCTGACCGATAAAGTTCAGTGGTAGTTTATAACAGAATTGGTAACAAAACTATGAGGAGGCTAGTAAAGAAAACGAACATAGAGCCTCTGTTTTCGTTATGAATTCAAACCAGTGTGGTGTTTAGTCATTCCTATTTCGAGATCACTACATCATTTCATCATCATTTCAGCCGTAAGACGTCCACTGCTGGACTTAGGCCTCCCCCAATTTGGGGGGCTTTGCCATAATCGCCACGCTTGGCAGGCGGGTTGGCGATCGCAGTATGGTGGTAAAATACATAGAAAACGCTGTTGCCCATTCTCTAGTAAGTCCCTTAGTCGCCTTTTACGACACCCACGGGAAGAAATGGGGTGGTGTTATTCTGTACGTCCGGCACCACTACATTATATCACAATTAATACAAATCTAGGTTGTGAAACAAATAGGCGATAGCTCATTAAAACCCGCGCTCTAATCAGTCAACGATAGTAAACATTACAGATGATTACATGAGTGCAATAAAACAGCTGTTTGCGAGGATTTAATTACAAACAATTGAAGCACGAGTGTGTACTCGCAGCCACGCGAACCAAGAGAAAATATTAATATTCCATCACAAACGAACTTTCATTGTTTTAAAAAAGTCTGGGAAGCTCCGTGTGGAGTCCTCATTAGAATTTTTATGGCTTTTACTGACGATGTGCTAACCTTTTGTGTAGGGCTATTGAATTAAATTCATTCACGTAATTCTATAAAGAAGAAAGCGGAAACCTGCCAGTAATCATCTTCACAAATGTCGTGATTTAAAATCCTAGAGAATTAACAATGGATTTTTTTTTATATTTGAAGAACTTCAAAAGAAAACAAAAATCTACAAAAAAAAACATGCCATTAATTTGCGAAATGAAAGTGTGTTTGAAAGCGTTTTAACCTATCGCCAGGCCCATTAATCAAATTGGCCCATATACGAAACCGCAACTCATTGTTCATCACTTAAGAGCACAGAAGCCAAACAAAAACGAAATACTTATTTTATTTCTTTTAGTAGCTGCTTTTATTAAATAAATTGAACTTTGGGCTGGTATTTTATAACATCTTTCAATAATTACAACATTGTTCCTTTTGATTGGAAGTAGATATTTCCAAAATGGCGTAAGGTTAAGCCATGAAAGCAACAGCGCAAGCGGCATGAAAGTTTGCATAAAATAAAGAAAATACTAATAATCAAATGGCTCATAATGCCAGTTAATTAAAATTCAGTGATTACTAGTATAGCACGACATGAGACCTAGGCGCGACTGGTATCAGGCACGGGGCGAATTCTTCTAGGAACTTGGGAAGCGTCATTACGCCCTTCACACCCCGACCAAACCCCATACACAATTATCGTGACTGTCAACTATCGCAATCAATACTATTCAGCCTTAAAACTTCTTTGTGAAAACGAGAACCTAGTTAGTCATTATAGTTTACAAAGGTCTCCGGAATAAAGATTTCAAATTGAAACTCTTTTGAACTCAAGAATTTCTCGAAATTAACGCAATTGTAGCTTCAAACTGCTCCGGAAAATGCATACTGTACCTCAAACCTTAACACAATCAAATGATAAAGACAAATTTATATCCTTATCCTTCCATACTGCAAAACAGAGGTCCAATAGGCAACGGCTAAATGAAATAATGGGAGCTCCAGATAAATGAAGTCAAGGCCCCGTGCACTGCATCAACGGGATCCAAACGTATGTGTCAATTTATTGTAAGTATTCTTAGAAATGCCACCTACACCTGATCTATTTGTAGGAACTCTGGGCAACGGTCATCGTGCCGAATCCGTTTGCCGAACTTAAATTGTGCGTACAAAAAATATACCAGAGGGCAGAGACCCTTTTTTACGACATCTTGGTCAGCTTTCTAGATTGATTACCGAATTCTCATTCCAACGTATTCGTTTTTGTGTTGGGGTTCAGGCTATATATATATGGTATATTATGTATGTAACTAGGTGCTCTTTCAATGTCAGTGATCGTTTTCTTAGAATTTCATAAATCATGACCCTTGCCAAATTGATATGTGTAAATCCTGCATTTATTATCCCAAAGTCGGTTTTCCAAGTAATCCTCACGCTATGAACATGCCAATAGCCACAATGGATTAAAAATCTAAATATATATAAAACCAAACATTAACAGAAACATACTAATCTTGTTCGATTAGATTAAATTTATGAAGAAATCGATCATGATATGATAAAAAACTTTAATGCACCTGAATATGATAATCACCACGAATCACGCAACGCTTGCCGTTGAGAATCCATAATTCTTAATTACTAAATATGTCATGCAAATGGTTAATTAATTAGGATATATGGACAGTGATAATAGATGCAAGTCAAAGCCCGATTGTGCAAGGGCAGAGCCGATCATACATCATACCTAGGGCATCCGCTCAATTTAGTATTCGGATAATTCGGATATTTGGATTACACTATCCGGATAAATCTGGATATTACGGATAATATATTATAAGTGGAGACCTGTACTTGGCTTTCTGATTAATATACTGTCATTGATCTGTTTGTTGTAGCTGTAAGTCTCCCAGGTTATTTAAATAAATAAATAATTCGGATATCCGGATAGTAGATAGATGCCCTAATCCATACCTTATACCAATAAATTATAATATTCTCGTAAACTGGGACGATTCTATTACGATGTTAGTCGGTCATTCAGACCTCTGAGCAATATAGTGGAATGTGGACGATTGTCCCAAGAAAGTGGATTGACGTTGATATGCTGTCGCCTACGTAACACGTGATTATCGTTAACGGGATGAGGACTCTAATTTACAGGTTTATGACCGCCAATTTGTAACTTCCTATCTCAAAATGCAAGTAGGTGTGCTTCTGAATTCTTGCTTATGAAATCTATCCTAAAAAATATGCTCTTGTGTCACTGTGAAGGAAGAAATTATCTTCTCAATTTATAACCCGTTATTCTCATGAAACAAAAATTTAAAATACCCATTTTTTCTCGTAACATAATGAATAGTATTTGATTTTAAATTGAAGTATGCCAAAAAGTCTTTATCTCTTTTGAATACCTACTGCCACCGCTAACAATAAAATGATTACAGATTATAGTCATGACGAACTGTTTACCTATATTTAGACATTTATTTATATGGATGACATAATAACGTAATATTATATAATTCATGTTGGTGCTATAGAAGATGCTTAAAAAATGCACAAAAGAGCAAAAATAATTTCCCGTACCGGGAATCGAACCCGAGCCTCCTGGGTGAAAGCCAGGTATCCTAGCCACTAGACCATACGGGAGATGTAATACCTCACGAAAAGTACTTTTTGATCAAAAACATTTGTGTATCCGCTTTTAATTACGTCACCAATTATTTCAATACTATTATTCTTGACGGACATAAATGAAAACAACATACCATATGTCACGAAATCATTTGCGTTTCAATGTGAAAGTATTGAAAGTAAACGTAATCCCTCAACAATAAATGGGTAGACATGTTTATTAATTTCTACTACTAAGGTAGCAAGTACTAATACAAACAAGACATGTGTACAGTGTTCGAAGTCACGGGGGCTTCCGGCAATTATCTAGATACATTTATAGAATCATTAAATGGATCTCTGTATCATTCAGATGTCTCGATAGGGAATGATTCATCTACTGTGTAATTTATGTTAATTACCATTACTGATATAGTTAAAGACAAAAGCCCATATTATCCAACTGTCAATGATTTTGAATCGCCTATATCTATGTATTCTATTCAAGAACTATTACAATAAGGTACTTTGTAACTTTCACACATTCAATGTTCAATTCATTAAATGTGCATGTGTAGCAGGAGCATCGTTTAGCACTTAACAACTACATGTTGGGTTCAAACATTACTTTGGAAAGCTACATCGTCTGCTAGTGTATCAAATACAACTGCAATTAACCGTTTTCTTTAGGGTACTATGTGGGTCCTCCACTGATAAACTTAATAGGAGCACATAAAATGTTTGTGTAGCTATAGATACTTCTTCGAGGGAAGGTTTTTATTTCATTTTGATGAGAGACAGGTTAATCATTGTATTAATTATAATAATTACCTAGTTGGCTCTACTTCACCAATGATTCATAGTAATGTGGCTAGGTGTTACAATTGCACATAGCGTAATACAACACTCATGATCGTACTCGTAGATTTTAATTATGAATGATAATGAAGTTACAGTTCATAAGCTCACAACAGATGATGATTGTTAATTATAAATATGTAATAAACGCATTAACACCGAAGTTCAGCAGACATTTAACCTTTCATTTAAAGTTTTATTCATATAAACTGAGATACGTAAGTTGTCTTGCCAATAGAACAAATATTTATATGAGGAAGCAGACATCACTTTTGTGCACTATCCCAAATCTGAGCTTGCTTACAAAATAACTAAATGACACATCTTCTATACTAATATTATAAAGCTGAAGAGTTTGTTTGTTTGAACGCGCTAATTTCAGATACTACTGGTCCGAATTGAAAAATTCTTCTTGTATTGGGTAGCCTATTTATCGAGGAAGGCTATAGGTTATATAACATCACGTTACAACTAAGAGGAGCACAGCAGTAATGAAAAATGTTGCAAAAACGGGAATCAAGAATCGCTCGGGTAGGCGATTCGACGCGACGGGAAGGGTCGGGGGAACAAGAAATTTAACGCGGATGAAGTCGCGGGCATAAGCTTGTGATTGATATGAACACACGTGATTATCGTTAACGGGATGAGGACTCTAAACGACAAAATTATACATTTTTTTTAACGTAAATCGTTTCAAGATGTGTTAATCTACCTATTTATTTGTAAGTTGCCGATGTACCTGATTTGGTTATGAGGAAGCCACAACCACCTTTTTTCGTAGATCCCTACTTAATGTAAGATTAATTAAACATACCAGAAAAAAACGACTAATAGAAACATGATTGATAAATACTTATCCTAAATTGAATTTTGAATGCAAATCGTTTAGAAGTTTTCAATCTATTTATTTGCTCATCAAATGATTAGTGAATGTTAATTTGTGTTCTATAAAAACTTAGCAGGGATTACCAAATCGACCATTTATCAACTATTTGTGACAGCGGCTGCGAAATCGTTTGCATGTTACATTTCGAAAGATCTGGAAATCTTTGGCTGCTAATTGTATTAGCTTTGTCTCGTGACAACATGTATCAATATGCATTTAGTTCGACTGTGCTTATTTATTGGTGTTTGTAAATTTATTTCAAATTATTATTTTACATCATTCTGGTTTGGTTTTTTAAATTAGTTAACGATCACCGTAGCTTAAAGGTCAGACATGGTTATATATGCTAAATAATTTCAAAAGATTTGACCAAAGTTTTACAATTGAGTTTATAATTTTATGAAGTAGTATATTTAGACCCATAAAATGCTCAAAATGCCTAATATGAATTATTTTTATCGTGGTATTACTGCTGAGTGTTCTATTAAAAGTATATCTTTACACTTCAGCACGCGTAGCATGACCACCATAGAAAGAACTTTGTCTATTCTTGGTAGAATAGAGATATAATTGTCATGCTACGCCAGCATAAAACGGTACAAATTTTTCTACAATCTTTAATTCTGTCTTTCATCTTTCTACAATCTGTAATTTTATCCATTCTTCCGTCGACAAAAACCATTTCTACGGTGGTCATGCTACGCGTGCTGATGCTATCGTTTGCAATGTACGGGAAATTGAAATGATAAGCGACGAACGATCAAGACCCTCCTGATTTGGAACAAAATCCGGACCCCAACAATTTGGTAGGGGCCCGCTAGTCAAACAACTCTAGCCAAAAAGCCGTAGAAGCAATTCATGAATGCTCCTTTCAACTAGACAGGCCTGTTGGTCTAGTGGTTAGTGACCCTGACTGCTATGCCGGAGGTCGTGGGTTCGATTCCCGCCCAGGACAACTGTTTGTGTGATGAGCACGATTATTTGTTCTGTGTCTGGGTGTAATTTATCTATAATATGTATGTATTTAGAAATATATAAGTATGTTTATCAGTTGTCTAGTACCCATAACACAAGCTCTGCTTAGCTTGGGACTAGATGGCGTTGTGTGATAGTTGTGGATTATTATTATTATTATTATTATAACTAACAAGTAGTAAACGTAACGTAGAGTCAAAAGGCAGCCAGGATTTAGATGAAATGGTAGAGTTTTTTCAACTCGTTTTTAGTTCCTGTCTGTGAGTGATCCATTGTCTTCGCGAAACTGCGCATCCTTTAAAAGTGGAACGCTGCTTGTAAAGAAAAAATGTTGCATTTATTCTACTGTTTGTTTACCTGTGTTATGTTTGTCCGCAAGTTTGCTGCCACCATCTACGTTCTCTTTAACATCCGCCATTGTGACTTCAAAGACACCGACACCTGTAATTTTATAGATAAGCTGATGTAGAAGATATTTTAGGTCTGCATAGTTATCTAGGGTGCGTTAATTAAGAGCGTTCTGCATAATTATTGCATCCGTTATCATACGCTTAATTTGTGTTACCCAATGTGTATCAGGAAATGCGTATACGCACATACAAAATATGTTTATTCGAATATTGTATCATACTATTCACTATTGCCCAAACTTGGTATACCGTTGATTTGTTCATGAAAATATTATGCCACTTCATTTCATTTACATTCTTTCTTGAAAATGTCAACGTAAAGATTAAATTCAGGTACTTAATGAAAGTGTAATAAAGAGACAATCACCAACTGGTTTCCATATCACTGTTAATTGAGTGTGCGATAATAGCTGTAAATACTTTGTATAATCTACATTCACATAATGTAGCTATGTGTCTACCTCGTACATTATATATAGTGATAAATGGCTGTCTGCGTGACGAGGGTATAGGTGTAAACAGTCCTACCGGTACAAAATAAAAACCAACAATCGTAGCTTATGAATTTGTCTCTCAAACAAATAAATTTACATAACAAAATGGAGCAATGGCTTAAAATTTTCATTAACTCCAAAACTTTTTGGCAAAGACGCCACTTAAAAATGTTCTTTATTTAGAAAATAATTTTCTTAAAAGTGTTTGTTTCTTACTTGATAAGATGTTGTGTACTCCGGCAAACTCGTCACGTTATCACTGAGCAATCGGTCACACACAACGTAAACACTGCGGAGGCACGAAGCGCGGGTCTCACTCGCCTTCGAGATAAACACTGAACAGTGAACACTGCCTTACTTTGTGGAGCTGCGGAGCGAACCCGGAGCGGGGATGCCACGCTTAAAAAATAAAATCCCCGAACAAAACTCTATCAAGCCCTAAATCTTTGTTGTAGATTGTGTTGATAGCATACCTATTATGAATAGTTTTCTATTCATCTAAGTGTCTCAATCTGAATAATCATGTAAGTACTTACGACTACGGTCTTATTCACGAAACTACTTACTGGATTGCCATCTAATGCTCAACTACTTGGTCATTGGTACCGATGCCCTTGTTCACAAACTAAACTAAATTTAAGTTCAGTGCATCTTTTTCTTTGTATTTCATTAAGAAGAGGACAAAAGAAAAAAAATAGTTTAGTCCTGTCAAATTAATCAGCGCCTGTCACTACTCCATACAAGTTTAGACGTGATTAAAAACTTGCCTACTAAAATTACGTCAATTTACGTCAAGCGCTGATAAATTTGACATTTATCTTCTGTCCTTTCCTTAATGAAATAGAAAGAAAAAGATGCACTCAACTTAAATTTAGTTTAGTTTGTGAATAAGGGAATCGGCATCATTGTATACCTTTATAATTCCAAGGTCGATTATGTAGCTCACTGAGTGGATTACTGATTTACCTGAACAAGGTAAAATTATACTTTAGTTTATAATAGGTACCCCGAAAACATTTTCTATATGTTGCTTAACTGGACTTCTTTCTGCTTAACTGATCATAAGCTTTCAATTTTTTTAACGTTTCCTTGTAAATCGGCAGTAGTTGAAGGCTGACCACACCATATTACAGCTTCGCACTCGAAAAACGCCGAGCGAATCCGAACGCCCACCGATAACAGCCGAACGCTTGTATTGATGCCGGGAAAACATTTTCCGCGCCATTTTCTCTGGCGCAAGTGCGAGGGAGTATTTTGGCAAACAAAGCCAATAGGTGCCCCTGGTTTTAAATGGGTACCCGTTCGTAAGGAACAAAGGCAAATAAATCATTCGATATTGATTATATTTTAGTACCTAAGAATATAAAATTTCACAAATAGCTCAAAGTTGGTCCTTTTTCTAACGATTTTTTCAGGCAATTATCTTATTCGTCTATATAGCTAGTACTAAGGGGAGAGTGTAGGGAATCTCTTTGTTCTGCTTCGTTCCAGAATTTACATATTTTGATATTGAACTAAAAGCTGTGCTAGTTATAGTTCTTCATAAAAACCTACTTCTGACCCCGTAGCTCGTAGATAAGATATATACAGGATAAATTTTTATCCAGTGCGTAAATTCTAACCATGAATTCAGCATATCATTCTAGACCCCCTTGCGCAGAAATTTTTCGTCGGTTTTACAAAAAAAAATCAGCTGTTTCATAGAAAAATGCAATACCTACGGGGTCAAAATGTATAGAACAGCTGTTTTTTTTTTTTTGTATTATGACGAAAATTTTCTACGCTGGGTGTCTAGAATGATATGCTGAATTCATGGTTACAGTTTGCGCACTGGATAAAAAATGATCCTGTATTTATTTCAATCAACTCAGCCTATCGCAGTCCACTGCTGGACATAGACCTCTCCATGCTGCGCCACATCACCTTGTCCTCCGCCTTCTGCACCCAGTCTGTCCCAGCCACCTTTTTGAGGTCGTCGGTCCATCTAGCTGGGGAGCGCCCCACACTACGGTTGCCGATACGCAGTCTCCACTGATATTGATACTGATATTTATTTAACTGGTATAAATAGCAACTAAGTGGATATAATAATAGTCGAGTTGTGAGGGAAAATACAACAGTGGCCTTTATGGACAAGTTACAATTTCTACAGCCGCGTTGAGCGATTTTTGGTAGGGGCAAAACTTATGATTTAGCATTATCGACATGTAATGTAACGTGTTGTTTTCTTTTCAAAGTTTTAAGTTTTCACTTCTGTCTGCATTCCCCTTGACTGCCTATTTTGAAATGGGAATATTTAAATTGCCTTATTTGGTTTGGTGATGGTTTTCAGGTGAATTTTAGAATAATATCTATTCATTTATCCAATCAATGTTTTCACTACGATACTCCACACCACACTACTTAATCACTACGATATGTTAGTTTTTCGGTCGAATTTATATTTCCACAAATTAAAGGAAATTAGGGTAATTCTATGGATTATGTAAACAGACACATGAACATAATATCACCCTTATTTTCTTCTATGTAACAGAGGTTTACCTAACGCACAACAAAATCCTAATTATTTTTAGTTGTTGCTGGGTAAACTGCATAATAAAAGTTCCTGGCACCACTTTCCACAGTAGATGCTTTTCCTCTTGCTAGAAACCTGACCTCTATGATATTTATTATTTCTCCATTCATTGGTTCTCATTATCTATTGTTTAACACGTTACAACAGAGGGTTGGATATAAGTTCCTTGCAACAGAGATACAAAGAATTCCATTTTTAAAATATTTCGATAGATTAGGATGGCTTTACTCCATGGGTAATGTTTATTTCGTTGGACTAAAAGTTATGCCAAAATTCATACCTCTTCTTTAAATTAACGTTACCTACTGTTGAAATAACTTACCTACTACTAATATTACGTTGTACATAGGAAAAATATACTGAAATCACTAATCCACTACATTTTTGTGAAGGTAGGTACCAAATATAGGGACCAACCTACCTCAAAACCCGTTTGGTGTCGTGTACTATTCAGAGCAGCATGTTCAGTAGATGTTCAGCTGGTACATAACATCATTGGATCAAGTATGCCCTTTGAGGTACAAATTTTTTAGGATAGGTACAAAATAGTACTAAATCGGTACTAAATATACGTGGTAGAATCGTTTAAATACAAGATTTTGTCCCGCCATTATGACGTTTATTTTAAAATAACATCAAAAGAGTAACTCGACTATATTATTTAACTTGAAATTATTATATTTTATACAAACCTCAAGAAAATTATGAAGAAGTCCTATAAATCTTTGGATGTTACGTATGTTTCTGGAAACATTTTCTTCGTATTTAGGGCGGTAAAGGGACGGCAAAGTATTTATAAAGTCTCGTATTTCTCATCTTGCATTTTTGCAAATATGAATGCAAATATGAAGGGAAAACTTACAAGTATTGCTCTTACTATGTACTTAGGATGACGATGAAAAGTGGGTAGTGATTTTCACTCGCTGTAGATTAGCTTCTAATACTGGTATTCAGCTGCATCTCATTACACTGAAAGCCGACCCCTACATAGTTATGAAAAGGCTAGGCAAGGATATAGAATAAGTATCTAAGAGCGTTCTTCGTGGAAGAATTCTGGATAAGTAAGCGTTTGTAAGGTATCTTTAAGTGTTACACTACACAGTCCTCTAGCTTTCAATGTATTTCTTCAAAAATGGAATTATGAGTACCTAAACTTGGAATTATTATAAAGAGGTGTAACAAAAATAGAGTAAAATGTTATTTCAAATATCGGAATTCTCGAAGTTAATATTCACCTGTCTATTTCATTTTATTTAATTTCATCTAACATCAAACGATACAATGAACTAATTGAAGATAACACCATACTGAACTTTTAATAGTTTATTATAAAATTATTAACGGTTTTTGTATTTTTGTCATTATAAAACGTACTTAATAAATAATAATAAATTTAAAAGACACGTACAACGTGTGTTTACAGTATTTAATTTAATCTTACTTTAGTATGTACAGTCATAGGTAGAAAGTTGTACAAAACGATTGTGCATAGATGTTATATTCGTATAAAAAGGGGGTAGTCCGTATCTAAGATGGCGTATACGGGATGTCGATGTCACCGAGGTTGTGGCGAGGGCGGCGCGTGGCGGGCGGCGGCGGCGCAAGAATGCGCCCGCGCGGGCGTCGTCCGCCGAGCGGGCGCCGGCGCAGGCTCGGCCACTTAGCCCTCCGCAGGTGCTTCTCCTTCTCCCTCTGCCGGCGCCCCGTCCTCCGCCGCTTTCGCCCCCTTAGGCTTAGGTCCCTGCCACCCATCACACATTTTTCGGAGGAACGCTGAAAACATAAACGACAACATTAGAAAATCATAAAGGATTTTTGGCACTTGTTATTTGCAGATATATGGGTTATAAAGTGATGAAAAGTCGAAAATGATGAAGTCAAAATTGATAGAGTTGTAAAAGTATTATGGTTATCTTTTAAGAAACAGTTATATATTAAATAGTATGTCAAGCAGTTAAACTGATCAGTAGTAATAACAATAGAAATATAGAAGAGCTGTACAATTATAAAGCCTTAGATCAACAGTTAGAAGAAACGGAGCACAGTGATAGCTACAGTGTGTACGGCGGTCCACTTACGATCTTATAACTAAAGATATGACGTGACGTGTTGCCTCTACGCCATCACCTTCTTCAGGAATGCTGTAAACGGAAAATTGGTAAGACAAGGGGGCACACACAAAACCAGGAAATACCCTCATGCTTCGTACACTTGGGTTAGGAAATGACAACAAAAGGATCTACTGAATTCTTACTTGCTTTTAAAAATAAAGTTTTAGCATTTAAATACAAGGATTTATACTTTTGGAAAAGGCCAATCAATGATTTATTGACTCATGCAGTAAAATGGTAATATGCTTTACTAAGGAATTCGGGACGAATCTGTGCACTTTCTGGGCTACGTGTACAACATAAGGTATGTAATTTAGATACTTTTGGAAGGAGTCATACTTTTCAAGTGTAACACAAATCATGTCATTTATATACTGGGTTTCTACCGCATTAAATACCATGATCATATTCTTCTAAAAATGTGAACATATAATTTCATATTTTACAGAAAAAACGAAGAACAAAAAGAAACTTACGTGCGTAGGGGATCATGCCATCGTCATCCTCGACGTCCATGCAGTCCTTTGTGACTTCGGCGACTTCATTATCTTCCAGTTTCTCACCTAAGAATTCCAAAAATCAGTATCAGTATTTGGCAGCTTTTATTATTTCACATTCTCTACCAAAAGGATTTTCAAGGAAACGCTCATCCACAAATCTGGGGGCACGCTAGTGCCCCCGCTAAGTCGAGCAAAAAGCGGCACGGCCGTACCATTCTTTTCTCAGAACAGTTCAGGCCATTTTCGGCTCCCTTACGGTTTCCTTGCGTAGAAACAAAATCTAAATCAGCCGAGTCACAGAAATCATTATTTCGAAACGACAATCATGATGGCTTCTAGCCAAGTGATTTCAGTTCACGTCCAACTGGAAATGAAGTCGATGCCAATTTATCTTATTGACATGTTTAAGCCTCAGAAAAAATAAAAATAGCTTGTCTAATACACATAAACAACATGTACGACTGTGCTTCATATTGACAAATAGTAATTGAGTATGTTAACGAGCTTTCTCATGTAGTATGATAAAGTTCACAAGACTTGGACACGTAAATTGGACAATTTAAGGCAGGTGTACCAGGAAAAGACCGTTAATATTTGTATATTCTCACCTAACGCAAGGAGAGTGTGTGTAAGCTCGGCGCCAAGCATCAGACCGTTCTCGTTCTTGTCGTACAGTTTCAGACATTCCAAGAAGTCTTCGTACTGTCCCTGGTCTTTGTCTTTCTTTGCTTGGCTGTAGATGGGAAGGAACTCTTCAATCTGAAACAACATAATATATTTCTCAGTCACAACATTTATTACTTCAACATTACTTTTAGTGGTGGATATTTTTTCTGATTTTTAGTGCGTCAAACACCATCTATATCACAATTCTTATTTTTTAGGGTCGATCATTCCGGTAACTCAGTGAATTGTAGCTTAATTTTAAGCATCTGAAACTATTAATTTTGCTAGAGATCCTCAAAATATTTCTAGATCTTTCCTCTGTCTAGATGATTATCTTCACTTTGATTACTACTTACGGTGAGCGTCTTCTCGCCCTTCTTCTTGGTACCACCGAGTTTCTCGATGGTGGCCAGTGTGGGGTTGGAGTTGAGTGCCCTCAGGACATCTCCAACGTTGTAGGCGTCGATCTTGCCGGAGCCATCGAAGTCGTAGATGGAGAAGGCGAAGGATGCCCCTGTGCAACAAATACAGTCATAAGTCTTGGCCATAAACCATGAATTAGTACTTCTTCAAGAACTACTTGGTACCTTTAGTAACATTTGTTTTATTTTTCAATATGATGCAAAAACAGGACTCATGCATTATGTGTTAAATTCTCCTTATTTTCCACTCGGTAAAAACTAGACCCGTATAAGTTTAGCATCACTTCTCTGTATGAGTAAATTTAATTAAATTAATGTCAATTTAATATTCGTAGCAGGTGGCGTTCAGTAGTTATTGGCTACCCCATGGTAAGAAGGCGTGAAATTGTATGGAGTTTCATTTTGGATTTCCAATCCAATCAATCAACAGTTAAATTGACGTTATATACAGATACTTTATTAATAATCCATTATTCCCTATCTGTTATGAGTTGGAAATAATTGAAATCTTTAATTTGGACTTCTATTATTTCAAATAATGTTGCAGGTAGCACAGGTATTCATAATCTAGCTAGGAGAGCAATGCTCACCCACACGTAGACGTAGTACTTATTTTGTAAAACTGTATTTTTATCGTGTACAATCCTCTGCCTTGAATAAATAAATAAACTTTTATCAAGATTTAATTAAGTATAAATATTTGAAGATTCATTCAAATTTCATACGGGTTCTGGAAAATACTATTTGTTTAAGTCAGGTAACGGGACGGGGCGTGGGCGGACATTCTTCGCTCAGAATAATACTTTTCCACGATACGTTTCAATATATTCGGTGTGAACTCCTGAGTCACGTTCTAATTATAGCCCGATTGAAACAGTAACCGACTAAAGTGTTCCGTCACAAAATGATTCGTAATATTTTTCATTTATTCGTATTTTTAATTTTATTTAAAAAATATTTATCAAAGCATGCTGCTTTGATAAATTTCGATTTAAAAAATTTGTTATTTTTCAATTAAATTATATCAGCAGTATCATAAGAATTTTCTCGAAGATTTATTAGATCGCTCTTCATTGCTTGACGCATGCGTAAAGTGCATAAGGATCAGCTGATTCAAGATCATTTACTGACCTTGATAATGACAGCTGATTTATCGTTGTAAATGCAAATGCAACGACAGATATCCGTTGCATAAAATATACATAGTCTATGTATATAGATTTTGTTTCCCACGCTAAAACATACGTAGCACGCTTGCAGTGAAATCTGAGCGGAGTTTCTCTGTTTGGGCGGGCGGCGATTCGGGATCACGTGACGCACGAGTTTAATTTTGGAACGCAGCGCGCGCGCAGCATGGCCGTGCCACTGGCGCTGCCGCCCGGCATCTCTTAGTAACGCGCACCTTTTATGAGAAACGATGCTAAACTTAGATGTTATGATCCTCACTCCCGTTTCATTTAAGCAATGTTACGACTCTTTACGGAAATGTTAAACATGCTGACGCAATCACCTTTGTTCCACAAAGACAACTTATATTAATCCTGTTATCAATATTAGTTGTCCCTATAGTTTCACACCACAACATCCAGGCACATCTGATTCAGCTTGTGTCTCCTCAGTTAGAGTTCTTAATCGTTAGGTGAACACAATTACATGTAATAAAAAAGCAGGTAAGTACTTACTTTCAATGTCGTTCTTGCTGAGGTCGCTCTGAAAATTACCAAAAATATTTCGTTATTTCCTTGTATGTAACAGTAGCCATGCATAGTGTAGTAGTATTAGTTGGTGTGTATTCACAGCTTTGCAGCTCGGTTTGTGTAGAAGCTTTCAGATTAAACGATACCATCTTCTTTCACTGGTTTGTAAGCACAACACTGATTTATATGAGGGATGGTGAAGTGAACACATCCGAATCGCTCGCGAGCATCCGGTCTGCGGAATAACTTGCACGAGGAAAAAACGCGTTTACTTTAACGTATTGCTTTTTTTAATTTATCACTTGCCAAGCTAACAGTCCATTTTCTCACTTAACACCTTGCCACATTTTCACTGACGTCAGTGACTCACCATTTTGTGTGGTGTTAGTTGGTTCCCTCCCGGTCTTCACTGGCAGACGTTCAGACAAGAAGTGGGGCTCGGTAACTTTTCGCGGGACTGTTTTAACTGGCTTAGATGGCGCACCCGTCTGGATATTTGAGATTTAGCCCAGGAATCCGCGACCGTTCTATTTTCGGCAGAGTCGGTCCGTTTCCATAGCGTCTTCGAACGCACACTACTCCTACAAGTGTAAGAGAGATGAAAAGATTTTCCACCTGCCCTGTTTGTGGATACGTGCTAACGCCAATTGTAATGTTAAATCTACATTTATGCTAAACTATTTCGATCAGATCTTTGCGGTATAGGTACGCTCTGTGGAATGAAGGTGTTTAAAATATGCTTGAAATCAACAAAGGAAGATTTATTATGTGTTTTTACCAATATAATAGGTAATATGATATAATACCTAATAAAAATGAACGTATAGCTTTAAGAACGACAGTTCATAAGAATCAAACATTTTAATGCGGTCACTCAAACCTTTAATGACATGAAATAAACCAAATAGAAATAAACATATAAAATGTGCTGGATTTTTGCAGTTGGACAATTCAGTACTCGCCGCATTCATCAGCTTATACGTCGAATGTATAGTCTTTCCAACGTGAGGAATGTACAAGGGCTTCGTTGACCGTGTTGAACTTCCATACAACTGAACGATTCGGTGAGGGGGATCGTAGAAGACGGTGATCTATAAGACTGGCAGCTCGACGTCTTGCATCCGGAGATAAGGGACATAGACCGCGAGCAACAAACGGAATTCGGTTCTCCTGTAAAATAATACAGACTAAGAATCAGCAAATAATAAAAGGTTAAATTGAACTAAGGCGAAGATCAAAAATAAGACTAAGAAAAATAATTTGTAACGCTCATAAATGTTCCATGGTAAAGATTCAGAACCAAGATGACATCCCAACATGTTCACCAGATACTAGGCTCGGATGGTGACACAAATTGAGGTCATAACTAGAACTGATGAGTAATATAGTGGCGAATAGATGATAGGTCAAGCGTGCAATTTGTGATGTTATATTAATAATATAATAACAATAATTGAAAACGACTGACTATACTTCAAAAGGATACAGTGGAAGGTGATATAGTTAATTAAGTTCAATTAACGGGCTTATTGATAAGATTTAATCTATACATCTATACAAATAAATAAAATTGGAGTGTCTGTTTTTAATATTAAGATAACCACTTTTTACTAAGTGTATATGAATGTATACACGATACATATACCAAAACAACATTTTTTACAATTTTTGTCTGTCTGTCTGTCTGTCTGTCTGTCTGTCTGTCTGTCTGTCTGTTTGTTCCCGCTAATCTCTGAAATGGCTGGACCGATTTTGACGGGATTTTCACTGGCAGATAGCTGATGTAACAAGGAGTAACTTAGGCTACTTTTATTTTAGAAAGATTCTTTTATTTTAGAAAAAAATAACTTTCTTCGAAAACTACGCTGACATACGTCTCAAAATTCGAAAAACCCTGGCTGAATCCTACGAAATAGATCAAAATAATGTACTACAGTATTGTACACCTTAAAAAGGCCTACAAAAATGTCCTTAATGGTATATGTCTATCTCTTAGGGATAACCCACAATAACCATTTTTTATCTTTTACTTTTTACGAGAAATAAGGGCTTATTTACGAAGCGATTTTAAGCAATACAGCATTAATCCTTATCCAATTAAGTACCTTAAATACATTGTGCATTTTATATAGATCAATATGGCCCTTTACAGCATGTAATTTAAATGAATATCTTAGAAGATATTAGAGATTTAAAAAGCGGGCGCAGAGCGCGTTGGCAGCGGCCGGGTAGTACGGGATAAGTAGGATTGTAATTCATATTACTTTGGCTTCATAGTAATTGCGAATATCATGTGTGTTCGTTATACTCAAAATAAACCTAATAGTATTATTCCAAGAAAGAGACCGCGAAATGGCTTAGATGTTTAGATTTTTGGATGTTTGTTTCTCAATGATGCAAAGACGGCCAAACGGATTTAGATCGAATTTGGCACAAAGATCTATTATATCATGGATACGTAACAGATAGGATACCTACTTTATCCCGGTAGTAGGTTCCCGGGTGATATTTTCCGACAGCTATACGGTCCAAGCCACTGGCAAAAGTACTATTCCTATAATAATGTTCGGTGTCTGGTAAATGATTGAGTGTCTGTATAGGTAAAATAGGAGCGTTAAGAAAAACCAGGAAGACTTATATTCAACTAAACCAAGCCCTATGTCGCAGTCTTCTTACTCTGAATACTATTACTCTTATTTTAAAAATAATAGTTTAAAAAAACTAAAAAACACGCTTCCATAGAAAACCAAACTAAAAAGTAGAAAATAATGGAAAAAAGCGTGGGGTGCTTTATAAGGTATTTTTTTATTGATATCAGGCACCCCACGCTTTTTTTCCATTATTTTCTACTTTTTAGTTTAGTTTTCTATGGAAGCGTGTTTTTTTAGTTTCTTTAAACTATTATTTATTTTCTATTTTATAGGATGTTTCGAATTTTGAGAAGTATGTCAGCGTAGTGTCTGACGTACGTCAGCGTAGTTTTCGAAGAAAGTTTTTTTGCTGTCCTGGTAATCCTGGCAAGGATAATAGCACAAATTTATGAAATTATAGTATTGTCATCGGTCCTCGATAAGTCTACAGAGTTTAAATGAAATCTGGTCGTTTAAAGTGGGTCAAAATCGCGCTATAAGGAGTCGGTTACAAACAAACATACAAGTGAAGCTAATATAAAGCGTGTAAAAACACCAACACACATGATGTTCTCATAAACTATGAATCCTAAGTAATATGAATTATAATCCTACTACTACTAATATTATAAATGTGAAAATATGTATGGATGGGTGTTTGTTTTTCAATCACGCAAAAATGGCTGAATGGATCTGGATCGAAAATAGCACACAGAGTCTATATTACCCATATAACCTGGAAAAACACATTCTTATCGCGGTAGTACGTCCTGTTGCATTAATTTCCGACATCCACGCGGGCGAAGCCGCGGGCAAAAGCTAGTTTGATAATATAATTGACTTCCACAAAACATCACGCGTATCGCTAAATGTGTAGGTAGATGACACTTTGATCCGGTGACTCATCAATAAAGACAGTTTATTCTCGCACCTTGCGTCTCCCAGGTGTCCTACGCCGCCACCATCCTCGGAGACAAGCCAAGAGCCTGGCGCCTTGAGAGCGGCACTTGCTCACCAGCGAGCTTTTCTTTGACCCACTTGGGTCTGCAGACACCCCTGATGTTGCTGCTAGCTCCTTCATTTTTGGCTGATCAAATTCAAAGATGGAAAATAATACAAACTAAAATGAATACTGTTGAATGAATACTATGATACTTTATATTACTTACACAAATACGAGGTTCTGGGTCAATATGAGTTGTTAAGTTTTCATCGGAAGTGTTTGCTGTCATTAACTCAACTTCTTGAAGAGTCATGCCTTTTGGATCTTCTAGAATTGGTTCGACTTCATCTTCAGAGTTTTGATCATAATCACCTAGATTGAGAATAGCATTATATTAATTAGCTTCAAAGAAGATTGATATTATATCACTTATCTAGAACATTAACTCACGATTCAAAGTAAGATATGCATTTTCATATCGGGCGGTATCAAGGCTTTCGACCAATTTTTCAGGGATTTCATCACAAAGCTATTGACATAAAGAAAAAAAATAGATGTTAGGTAGTGCTTGATCATTCCAGAAGAGATATAAGAACACGAATAAGATAATACTTGAGATGTCAGAAAACTAGTGAATAGATAAAATCAGAATATCTACCTCTCTAATTTTGACGGCAGGAACTATATGGGACACTCCACAGTTCCTATCAATATCACCAGCTCCGTCGTCACGTATGTATAACGCTATATCTCTATCGATATCCTCAGCGTAAGCGTCCGTCAAAAACGAATACTCAGAATGTTCAGAATTTGATGACCTCTCCGATGGCATGGCACCAGCTACTGATTGAGAATGTTCTGCTTGGATTTGTTGATCAACTGTCATTCCCAGCGCAGTGTTCACAAAAGACTCCATAATTTTGTTCATTGCTTCAGTAAGTAGTTCATTGGGCTCTGGATTAGTTTGTATGATTTCAGTGTCATCACATATTATAACTCTTTCAACATCACTCATGTCAAAAAGATGATTGATAAACATCGATGTTGATTTCGTTAACTCGTTTTGACGCTAAAAATAATTTTCTCAGTTACAGAAAAACAAATTGTTACTTATTTACATCATTATAACTGAATATTTTATTTTTAATACTGAAAATAAATTTGTTATCAAAGCTCACCAAATCAAGTTCTTCGTCTCCTTGACCAATGAAGCTAGCCTCGAGCTTATTTTTTTGTACATCATCTGAAATATGAGCTACAGTAGGCTATAAACAGTGTTTACAGATATTTTTATTACAGTTATTTTTGGAAAGATGGTAAGAAAATATTTCTGTGTGCTATAAAGCCTCCTTTGTCTGTGATCCATAAAATATAGGTATATTTTATGGATAATTCGTTTATTTTAATTGCATTGACATTTTATTCTAATCGGTTCGTATTGTGAAATTTACGAACAGTTGTGGCTTGGTGTAAGTAACAATGTAAGCCTTTTTTAACCCACAAGTAGGTTAGTAGGCGATTTACTTTGTACAAATTATTGAATCGCCACTGTTCTCTAAAACGGTGCAGGAAAACATGATGAGGATGCTTTTCTTATAATGAAAAATTTGAGGACATATGGACGCACGGGCCCACTCCCTTTCACCGAGAGCAGGCCTGAATCCCAGCAGCGGAAACATTACAGGCTATTGTAATTTCTTATTTATTTTTGCCTGAATTAAATAAATAACAACACCGGTGCTAATTAGTCTTAAAGTATAGCAGAAGAACAGTTTGTCACATCAAGAATACCAATATTTTAACCAGTGGCATTGTTTGAGTCACTTTAAATATTTGGCAGGCGTCTGAAATGTTACCTGAGTAAGAACTACCTTTAACTTTTTCCGGCGTCGATGTAGCAACTACGTTGGCATCATGTTCCATCTTATTTTCATTCACGATGTCACTGTCGCCCTTTGACGCCTCAAACGATGTGTCTTCATCATCAGCATCACACGGTTTATCATTCTCAAGACATTTCAATATAGATTGATAAGGCCACTGCAACGGACTACCTGTTACCGTAATTGAAGTTTATAATTATGTTTTTATTTTTGGACCCGTCTATTTAATTTCGATGTAGGGTGAAGTGGCGTTATTGGAGCTTTTTGGGCTGCAATCGCATATAAGTACAGATAACTTTATATTATTCTGCTTCTGCCCGTGACTTCGTCCGCGTCATTTTTTAACCGACGACAAAAAAATGGAGGAGGTTATCAATTCGACGCGTATATTTTTTTTTGTTGTTTTTTTTATGTATGACACGCAAACTTTTTTCATTGGATTTTTTTTTCTTTTTTTATTGGAAAGGGTATACTCCGAGGGTGGTCCCATATAAATTTGGAAAACAAAATCAAACCCTAAGGGTCAGAAAACAGGGGATGATTGATTGTTCACTCACTGATTGTTATGTCCACGCATAACTTTATACAGAGTAGTCCGATAATTCTTTTTTCATTGGGTAGGGTATACTTTGCCAAGTATTATTAGTACATTAAAGCCACAAGAAAATATGAAATAAAATATTTTTTACAAAAAATTAAACTTGAGCGAATTAAATTTGAATGATCTTTGTTCATTGATTTTTCAGCGCCGACTCAAAATTTTAAGGTTTATTATTTTTTGCTTTTCAGTTTTTTCGGCGGTTTTTGCTACCCTGACCCTTCCCGTCGCATCAAATTGCCTGCCAGTCTTCGTCCATTTTTCGTTGCTGCTCCGCTTTCTTTTGATTGTAGCGTGATTTTTTATTAAATATGCCTATATCCTTCCTCAATAAATAGGCTAACCAACACAAAAATAATTTTTCAATGCAGACCAGTAGTTCCTGAGATTACTGCGTTCAACCAAACAAACAAACTCTTCAGCTTTATAATAATATTATAGATATTATAGATGTTGACAAAACTTGCAACAGTTTAAGAAGTATACATTTAAAATATGTATTTAGTAGCAGGACTAGAACTAAAGGCCAGCGCACAAAAATTTCCACGAAAATTATTAATTCTGAGGAAAATTGCTTCTTCAGTGCCTGAAGACCAAACCCTATCAAGTAGTTACAACCTTAGTTAATATCATTACTTATCTTACCTGCTTCGGAAGCAGAATTTGCTATGACAGAAGCTTCTTCCAAAACTTCGCTGACAAGATGGACTGCCACCAAGGCCGCAAATCGCTTGTCACAGGCTTGCTCACCGTCGACTGTACGCAAAAAGTGCGGTTTTGGTTTTACTAATAATTCATTGTTCATTTTTAAGGTACATACCTAATAATACATTTCTAGTAACATAAATAATATATCTACATCAAACACACCTACACGATACAACATCTTCATCATTTCTTCTTTACACAGCATCTTGACGAATTTTAATGTCAGTTATTCAGTTTTTTTTTTCAAATTTACTATCTCCAAACTTTTCCAGCCTGATACAGATATTATTTTTTTCTCCTCATAAACAAAAAGGTTTAATGTTGTTTTTTATACCTTATTTCATGTAGTGTATTCAAAGTAACTAGGCTTGTCGATCGGGATGTTTATACCTATGTTGGTGTACAATTAAGTTTATTATCATTCTTAAACCAGTCTTACCTACATCTCTTAGATGATATGGACAGCGTCTGAAAAAGGGAGTAATTTCTACACATGGCTCTTCAAGTGAGTTAAAATATTTGTATAACAGTCTGCTCTACATGTCACGAAAGGAATTATAGCAAACACATTTGAGTGTTGTACTTAACTAGGATAACTCTTTAGATCGTGGAGCTACAAGCTCCGCAATCAGTTAATAGGTAATTAGTAAGAAACTTTAATTTCCTTTTTTTTTTAGTACACATTTTTTTAATCTGAGAGCCGTGATACGGGTTAGTGCTACTGATTTGTTACCCTTATTGACTTTTAGGTTAGGGCCCCTAATACTCCTCTTTCTTTTTGACCAAAACACCAAATATTTCAAATGAATAAATGTTTATCAATACGACGATGAAAAATTATATTGTGACAGTATAATATTGTAAGTTTGTTAAAACATATTAGCATTATTTAACATCAACTTATGACATACTTTCATTAATTCTCCTAAGATTTATTCAACTAGTTCCAATATAATGCTGAAATTATTTTTGTGTCCTATAATAAAGTTTCTTAAATACGTAAAAAGCATTTTCCATTCAAAACACAACGTCGCTATTTCGGTAACGCCCAGCCAATAGCTATAGTATGTTGCATATATTCCAAAACTTCAACCTCGTTCTATTTTTGACGAAGTTTCGTGATTGTATCATAGAATAATTTGTTATGAACCAGGAATTTAGAGGAAATCAGCAAAAACTTGTTTAATTGCTATCTAATTTTGTATGCTGACAAACACTGAAATTAATAACCTACTAACGAGTTGCTCCATCAATATAGAAGAAAGTAAAACAGGTGTGTCACAAGGTGCGCAGTTCAATGAGAAATTCTATGGTTTCAAGAAAATACCGTGACATCATTAGCTTTTAGTTAGGTAAATCTATCCTGGATGAAGACTTAACCTAGTTTTACCTCATCATCTACTTACCAAACCCGGTAACGGTTCTCGTAATGACAAAAACTTTGTCCAGACTATAATTTTCCAATGTACTGTAAAACAGGAATATTGGAGATTTTTCGGTTTGATTTGTAAATTATAGGATTTACCAAAATGAGTTGGTAATGCAGGTACGGTTTGTTATAAAATAAGACGATTTTTCGGCCTATTATCTAGTTTAGCATATGGTAGGCTTTACCAATGCAATCATCATCATGATAATAATATTCGTTTCTGCTGGGGACTTTATTGCACCACTTCTTTTTCCCAGCTGAAGTACTAGGAAGTGATGAAGGGTGTGTTTTGGGGACTGTCTTATGTAATGTTAACGTTCAAAAAGAGCTGACTCTCATCCTAATTTGAATAAATATATTTTGATTAGTTTTTACTGCAAGATTCTTAGCATTTACCGTCTGAGCTTTCATAGTAAAATCTACAAAATTATAATGCAAAATATGCATATGCCTCCTCCGTATATTTCGCACAGCAATGTTGCAATTTTCAAGAAAAAATAAAATTAGTTCGTGATTCATTACAATGACGTAAGACAGGTGATGTCTTCGATATTATTTTAACTTCCTTCACCCAGTGTGGGTGGAAATAAACAGAGATTGTATGTAATAAGTAGGTACCTACGCAAGTAGGTACCAAAATGTCGGATTGTCCATAAAGCTATTTTCATCTCGTTGAATAATAAGCTCATTGTAGATTCTTATGTAATGGGCGCGGGGTTATAGTGGACCAAGTTTAGTTAGAGGACGAAGTGCATGATGTGGCGCTTATTTTCCTCATTCCTTTGATTTTATTTTTTTGTATGGTACTTTATTTTTATTTTATGCCTTATGCATAAGGCTTAAATAATCGTATTGTCTTCATATTTATCGTTCTTCAATTTAAGTAGAGTAATCTTATCCAGTCTTATTTTAATGTTATAAGTTTATTGAATGTTAACAGGGATATGTGGTGTTACACGAATGGATAGAATAAGACATTCTTCTTCATCTTTCGTGTCGATGGTACTCGTACACTTTTTACCATATAGTTTGAGCCCAGTAGGTGGCCACGTTTATTGCGGCATCAGTGGCATTTTTGAGATCATCTGAGGTGCAGGTGAACGGGCACTTGGGACCAAAAGGTGGGTCATGGTCTGATCAGACGTACCGCACACGCAAATTCGTCAGTAGAGAAGCACAAAGACATGCCAGTTGTGCGAAGGACATCGGGTGCTGTACCCCAGTTTGTAGCAATTAGACGACGTAGCAGATTGTTACGGGTCCCGATCTTCTGCTTCGTTTTGTAGCAATGTGACTTAAACGTTAGTGCCCTATCTAACGTTACTCCCAGGTATGGGTTTGGCCGGAGGGCATTGCTATCATAGTATTTTCCTAGTAAGTCAAGTGCCATTGCCAACTTATCTTCCACACCACTGAAAGTCGCCGATTGAGCCGCTAGAGCCACTTGGCTCCGCGTACAGGAAGCGTTCAGTATGTTGTGTAGTAGGCTGGTCGTTTGTGTAGATATTAAAAAGCGTTGACACCAACACACTGCCCTGAGGGAGACCGTTCTTTTGCCGTCGCCGTATACTTTTACCAAACTGAAAACAAACCTGAAAGCGGCGGTTGAGTAGAAGTTCGCTTAGGATGTTTATGAAACCCTGGTCGTTAGTAAGGGTGCTCACTTTGGCAAGTAGTCTTTTGATGTTAACGGTGTCGTAAGCTGCTGAGAGATCAACAAATACAACACTAGTGACTCTGTTGGCCTCGTATCTATCTTCTAAATATTGAGTTAAGCGAAGAACTTAACTGAAGCACGATTTGCCTAGTCTAAAACCAGCCTGTACAGGTATTAATATTAGCTCAATTGTTGCTGTAAGGCGGTGTAGTAATAGTCTTTCGAACAATTTATACGTGTGGCATAACAGGCAGAATAAGAAATGAGTACATAAGAGGAAGTCTGAAGGTGGCACTGATAACTGAAAAGCTGTGTGGGAATCGGTTGTCATGATACGGTCACGAGATACGTAGGAATGAGGAAAATGTCGTGAGGAAAGTATTGGGTATGAATATCAATGGCTATAAGAGTAGAGGGAGACTAAAGAAACGATGGATGGACTATGTGAATAATTATATGGATAGAAAGGGGGTGACTGCTGAGACGGCGACTGATGGTGGAAGGTGTGGAAAAAAAAGACATGTTGCGCCGACCCCAAATGAATTCGGATAAGGGCAGGAGAATATGATGATCTAGTCTTATTTTAATCCACCAGTGGACAAATACTGAACAATTAGTTCATCAAACAGCTACAGGCTTGGCATTATTGGTTCCCTCAAAAAATTTAAATACAAATTAATGCATATAAATGTACTAGCATGGCTAGCATCTATGTATTAACATGTAACCGGTTGCTTATGGGAAATTAAATTACGTACCTAACTAAGAAACAAGGTAGATATCTACTACTATGTCAATTAACAAAACTTGCGTACAAATGACAGTAGTTTAATAACGTGTGTAACAAGCCACGACACAGATGATAATAATCGTTGCTGGCAAGTGAATCACTCATGCCTTCGAAATATGCCGTTGTTATTACTGCATCTAGCTATGTCGGTTCGTCAGCTCACCTATTTATCAAGACGCCCAAGATTATATATAGTGCTTTCGAATACTATCATAATATATAATAGTAGGTATAAGTAAGTCATCATCGTTCATAATACATAAATAAGTCATCTTCATCATCATCATCATCATTTCAGCCGAAAGACGTCCACTACTGGACATATGCCTCCCCCAAGCTCCGCCACTTCAACCGGGTTTGTGTGTTCCGTATCCAGTGGATTCCTGCGGCCTTCACAAGGTCATCGGTCCTCCTTGTGGGAGGCTTTTCAACTCTACGTCTTCCGGTACGAGGTCGCCAATATAGAACCTTTCGGCCCCATCGGCCATCTGTTCTGCTAGCAATGTGCCCTGCCCACTGCTACTTCAGTTTAGCAATTCTTCGGGATATGTCGGTTACCTTGGTTCTCCTACGGATCTCTTCATTTCTGATTGTATCGCGTGGGGAAACTCCAAGCATAGCCCACTCCGTGCAGAGTAGCAGTAAGCCTGTCAGAAATATGCTCACACAAATATATGTATCTCTTGCGCAATCAATATTGATATACTGTATTCCTGTTTGGGGTGGGGCAGCAAAATCTAAATTCATCCAATTAGAGCGAGCACAACGAGCCCTGCTCAAAATAATGTTTTTTAAAAAAAGGAGATATTCTACAGAGAACCTGTACAAACTTAGCGATGTATTGTCAGTTAGAAAATTGTACATTACTCAAATAATTTTAAAAAAGCACAAAACCTTGCCTTATAATGCAGATATACACTCTAGACGAAGAAAACACGATATAGTTCAAATACCGAAAACGAAGACCAAATTCGGATCTATGCAATTTAGTAAACGATCAGCTCAATTATATAACAAAATAAATAAAGAAATTTTCGTATATGCAAAATCTTACCATATATGTAAAGAAATGTTGATTGACTGGATAAAACCACTGACATATGAAAACACTGAAGCTCTCCTACAAAACGTAACCTAACATAAATATACGACCCACTCACACACATTCAGAGACTCTTCCACTCCTATACACATACAACCACACACTCATCAACACAACCAACTCATGCACACGCACGCACACGTTCACATAATATTTTGTTAAATTTTATCATATTGTACTGTTTTTATTGTGTTTAAAGTAAGTACTTACTGTTGTGAAGGAGCGGAGTCTTTGAATACAGGCATTATTTGCTTAAATGAAGACTCCAAACCCAATATTGTTTGTGTATAACTTTTGGACACAATAAACGTTATTATTATTATTTATATATCTCGGGATCCTAGGATCCCGGTCTTTTAGAAGGCATACGAGGGGCCGAAGCCAACTCGCAGAGGCCCCTTAGAAAATTTAAATGAAGTGAGGCACTAACCGACGGTTATCCCCGTATGCACTGTGCAAGTGCACCCAAGGACAACCTCCGGTTGGTGTTGGACTATTGCAGGATATGGAAACCAAGATGTTGGACTATGTATTTGACTGGCTAAAATGGACTGGTTACCAAGAACTATGGAAGGTCTATGGCCCCTGCCGCATCAATGTTTGTATTTACACGGATTAAATGGCAGGGGGTGACTTGCACACTCAATAATGGGTCCCCGGAAACCGTCGCTAGCACATAGTGACGCAGCGACAAGGGGGCAACACTTCCTGAGGTGCTTGAGAAGTGGAGAGGTATTCCACGGCTTTCAGAACAATCCCAGAGCCCGGAAGATGGTCAATATCCCTACGAGCACTTACTGGAATAGTTCCTTTCCCCGAGCACGTTTGCTCTTGCGAATCTCCACTCAAGCCGGCCAATAAAGGCAAGAATGAGGTGGGAGCTCTGAACCTCTTCATTGTTCACTCCAGCCGGCCAATAAAGGTAAGCCAGAGATGAGGATCAAGAATTCTCCCGGGAGATAGGGTCCGTGGGGTCGCTACTGCCCAACAGCACGCCACATGCTGCCCTGCGGGTTACTTCCTTTCCCCGAGCACGTTTGCTCTTGCGAATCTCCACTCAAGCCGGCCAATAAAGGCAAGAATGAGGTGGGAGCTCTGAACCTCTTCATTGTTCACTCCAGCCGGCCAATAAAGGTAAGCCAGAGATGAGGAACAAGAATTCTCCCGGGAGATAGGGTCCGTGGGGTCGCTACTGCCCAACAGCACGCCACATGCTGCCCTGCGGGTTTATTATTATTATTATTATTACTCCATCGCAGTTTGGCCGAGGCCTTCTGGTGAGGCCCATTGTGAGCAACCACGTTTCAGTTCCATAAGTCATCACACTCATCACTATAAATACTCTGGTCAAAGACTTTCATCTTGAGACACTGCGGTATGCGGTAAGTACTTACTTCATTCAAAAGAGTGGCGTAAAGTTTTCCGCACGCTCCCTAAAAAACAACTTCTGGAACAGGCACCGCCTTCTATAGACAATACTTAATTAATTTGATTACGAATTCACCAGAGTATAGCTTTGAGACTAGGTCAAGTATAGATCCAGAAAAGTAAATTGGGTGGGTTGATGGCTGTGCGCAGCAAAACCGAGAGGCCACCGCCCGATCTGTGAGATAAGTATCATTGGGCGGTCAAGTGACGGGTTAAGCAAAGTTTTTAGAGCACCGCGATTCGAGACCCTTGTTGAAACATCTTACTTTTATGCCCTTGTATTCATCGGTTCCCAAATATTATTTACCTACATTGGTTAAAGTGAAAGCCCAGAATTGCAAAAACATAAGAAAATTTAAATTTCGCGGGGAGATTGGGGTAAAGTCGATTCTTAATTTATTTGTATAAAATACCTAGAGAAAGTATCTATTCTCATGCATCGAATTTTCCGATCCTACCACAGTTGATGATGACCTCTTGGATGACCTAGAGGTCATCATCAACTGTGTCAATCATGAATGACTTTAGGTACTAATTAAGTATAACTACCCTAACTACCCGTCACTCCAACATATAATAGAAACCAACTGAACATCAGCTAATTGGCTATAAAATCTGATGGCTGCATAAAACAATGACAATGTATGTGGACACAACTAACGGAAACAATCTACAAAATGGGTACTGTTAGTGCCGCCGCTCCCTGACCGTCTCTATTTATAAAGTAAATTGCCTGCCGCAAAGTGAACATTGATATCTATGCCAATCTTGTTAATTCAATGTCTTTATGTTTACCATTTTATTTGGGGACCTTACCAAATAAATTACATGGACAAGGGTTGATAAAGAACGTTCCTGAAAACACGTTATTTTTTTCACATAATTTATAAGGGTTGGAAAATCTTGAACTAGTGTATAACAATCTGCCGATGTGCTTGTTTGTGCTGAGTTTACTTTGAATATAAATCGGAACGAAACAAAAATCGTTTATTAAAATTGGGCTCAGAATTAGCACGTTCTGAACATAAAAGACAGCCCCCTAAAACTTTCTAAATGGGTACCCAACATGTTCAAAGTTGTGGTTGGGAAGATGGGGCGCTCAACTCCCCATCATCAACGTTTGCGGAAAACCTGCTGTACGTATCATTACGACACGTGATTGTTAATCCTACTAATATTATAAATGCGAAAGTTTGTGAGGATGGATGTATGTGTATGTGTATGTTTGTTACCCTTTCACGAGAAAAATACTGGACGGATTTGGATGTAATTTGGCACACAGATAGTTCATAATCTGGATTAACATATAGGGTACTTTTTATCCCGGTAGTACGTTCCCGCGGGATATTTTCCGACTTCCACGCGGGAGAAGCCGCTGGCAAAAGCTAGTACCTACATATAACGACAAATCCTACAAAGCATTCACTTTTAAAAGCGCGATATGAATTTCATACTGGCAATAAAATGGTCAGTGTATAAACCCCTATATTTTTCAAAACTAGAACATACCTATCAATGCAATAATCGTTGAATAAAAGTCTGGCCTACATTTTCAGCTGCTTGGGAGGCAGCCATGTTGCCGTTTCTATGGCAACCGGAGGCTGCCTCTCCGCCTCTCGACCCGCGCGCACAGATCAATGCTGAAAATTTGCCAGGGTTGCTGCAGCCGCGATGTAGATTTCGTAATAGTGAGGATAATTTTGCAAAGAAAATGATGATTATAGATTAAATAAGGTTACATTTATATCTCATTTTTTTAGGTAGCTAATGCGGCAGCATATAGGTATGCAGACTGGTGACAATTAGGTCTAAGTAGCCTAGTCTTAGTAGTTAGTCATATTTAATTTTCCCGGTAGTTGGTATAGAAATAATACTTAGGTAATTTCATTTTCTATGAAAGCAAGTATTCGTAACTAATTTGCAAAGTAGTAAACATTTTCTAGTAAAAATGACGACTGTATAAATTAAGAAAAACTTAGCTACGCCAACCCTACGCCTCCGTCTCGTCACAATTGCGCGGAACCTCATTCCCAGTCCCGCGTCCCGTGGAAGAGGTCCTCGTTTCCTCCTTAACTTCTCCATTGTGACACCATAGGATGTAAACAGTGGTGCTTTCCATGAGTTCAAAACTATGTGTTAATTACTGCAAGTGAGGTATGTTTGCAAGCTCTATAATGAAATGGTTTCACTTACTTTAATTATATAACACCTTTTAAGTGCATTACATACTTCTACGAAGGTAAGATAGTATCTGAATTATTTTATTCGTAGTATGTGCTTAGATTCCATTACTTTTTTCAGCTTTTAAATTGTTGTTTTTTTTAACTTTTTACGCATAGGACATCATAAAAATATTTCCTTCATTTGATGTGGTTTCGATGAAATGTTTAATGTTTCCTTTACAAATGGGTAGCTTACATAAGTATAATCACAATCATCTATTGAAACCACAGAAGAAATCACGGTAGTAGGTAGTTCTAGAAACCCCAGGCAGCAAATAGCCGGCGTATTTGTCCCACGCCAAAATCAATCAATGTATTTTGTCAGGAATTCCTCCTTGCTACGAAAGCAAAAGACATGTCCGAAGAAGATCCAAATTCCGAGGAGGTTGTCCCTATTCCAGTCCAGATATTCCTGTGGAGACAAACCACCCCGTTTGTGAGACCGCGCCTAGGAAAACTTCACGATGCTGCCTGCATGGTAAGTACCTAAATCTTTATGACAATCATAAAATTGTAATATAATTACATGTATTGTTAACGCCTACACTACACTTAATAACTAAATGTTTGCAAAATGTGTATATACGCTCAAAACACTAGCTGATATTTGTGTTTCCGTATAATTAGGTACCAATCTTTTTGGAAAAGATCGTTTTAGGTAAGAAATATAGCACATGTTGTAATGGACCATCAAAGGGTCCATCTCCCATGGCCACACAAATGCAGTCATTAAATATTTATATTACACTTGAATCGATGTGTACCTACGTGCTTACATATGTAAAATGGATCATTCCTAAAACATTTAAAAGGCCAAATTTGTCATGACCTTCATTCTACTTGAACATGTGCTAAGCTAATTGTATTATTGTAAGAAGTCGACGCTCATACAGGCTTAAAAATATCGCAGCGGTATTTTATCGCACCCCGGCTTTAAGTTTCGGTTTTGAACAGAGCAATGAGGACATACAGAGTGCATCTCAGGGCGCCGAAAAAACAAAATGAACGATTTCCAACTGACGGCGCTAAACAGTGCGTTGAAAATCCAGTGCGCGAAAAAATGCCGTCAAGATATTATTACGTCCGAGTACATCGACTAAGAACCTATGTTGTATGGCTATGAGGTCACAGAATCCGCACATTGTGTATTTGAATATAATACCGTTAATGTATCTCCCGTATGGTCTAGTGGCTAGGATACCTGGCTTTCACCCAGGAGGCTCGGGTTCGATTCCCGGTACGGGAAATCTTTTTGCATTATATTGAATTTTGTGTTCGTAGTTTTGATGTTGAATGTAAAGTGTCACTTGTTTGTTGATAACACGCAGTTCTGCCAACGGGCTCCTGGACACCATGTAAGTAATCACATGATTGTGCTTTAGCTTTAATTATGCTTACCTATCTTGGTTTATTGTTTTTAATTTTCCTGTTTTATTTTGTAATGATACAGTGTATTTTTTAACATAACTATCTTTTCCACCTACCTAATTATGTTTTACACCTTGTTTGCTCAACTTATTTCGTTATTTCTAGAAAATTATAAATTCAAGAATGAGTGAGAACAGCTATTATGTACAGTCAAGGATTTCTTTATCCTTAACAGTTTCAAGGGCTTACCTCTAAAACTGAACTTCTTTTCAACTTTTACTCAAACAATCCACTGCAACTTTTTTCGCCACAGGTTTTATTTTAGTTTGGCAACATATTACAAAGAAAGTTTTATAAATGACAACACAATTTTGACATACTTTGACAGATTAACGTTATTTTGACATATTTACCTTTTGCATTTTCTAATGTTTGTTTACGTGAAAACTTTTTCACAGCATTTATTAAATTAAATAATCTTTATTTCAATCACACACATAGGAAGTAAAAGAAGCTTGCAAGGTAAGATTTCTTCCTTAGTAAAAAATATAGTTAATTCATAAAACCATGTTTCTATAGATTATTTAAACCTAATTATAACGAATAAAAAGTTAAAACCTTGAAGAATGCCTCCTATCATAGGTATCTTAGTTTTA
The DNA here is from genome assembly GCA_947507805.1 of Aporophyla nigra. Classification (NCBI taxonomy): domain Eukaryota; kingdom Metazoa; phylum Arthropoda; class Insecta; order Lepidoptera; family Noctuidae; genus Aporophyla; species Aporophyla nigra. The sequence continues at coordinate 12,686,817 of OX382300.1, read as the reverse complement.
TAGTTACCTATAATATAAGATCTATTCTTTGGTCAGAGGGTCGTCTTACTCAAAATCTTACTAATCTTAAAAACCTTCCACTAAATTCCAGTCATTTGAGAAAGTGCTGGTACAGAATCTACGGTTTGGCCTGTCTATCAGCCTAGCGGATGCTATAGAATCCATTCCACGATGGAGGCTCATACAAGCATCGTTGCCTCATGTGATGCATGCATTAGCAGCTCTGTTGCACAACAGGTACAGTTCAAGTTAACTTGTAATGGATATTATATCTTTTTTTAAGTAATCAAGGTACCAAGGTGACAGCAACTTGCCAATAATTATATTTATTTAATACTAAACTTTTAAAGACCATGTGTCAATATGATTTATTTTAATGTTTTCTTTGACTTCCTTTGGAATCATAAAAATGTATAAGTAAATTTAACATTCTCAATCATCATCAGTAAATAAATCCTAGCATGCGAATATTTAGCAAATAAATAAAATACCTACTTAAGAAAAATTCATATGATATCAATGCTTTTTAAGGGTCAAAGACAACATGCAATCCCTGGGCAATGTGGAAACAAAGCTCCTGTACACACTACATTGGATCCTCCTTGATGCATCAGATGAATGTATTGAGAGCGACTATGAGAATGGAGTCTTCTTCTCAAACCCGTTTCATTATTTGTTCTCCATACCTGCTTTGACGGTAAATATTTATGTTTCTATTTACATTTCCATTTTAGTTATAAAGAAGAAATTAATAGTTCTCATTAAGCTCTAATAAGCATAAAATTTTCATATAAAAAATGGCCACTATATTTTTTTGACCTCATCATGACAACAACTCACTATTGTTTAGTATTTCCCTTACAATTTTCAATATTTATTCCAGCTGTTTGTGTTCCTGTTTGCACCACTGTCTCATCATCTGAAAGAGTCGGACTTCACAAACAACTATCGGTTAGAGAATGGCCTAAAGATGTGGCAAGCAATGTGGGAGTTCAGGCATCCTGAAGCACCATGCTTCACCACTCTCGTCAAACCAAAGCCCAAGCCTCTAGGTGGCAAGTATTCCAAGAGACACCAACCAGGCGACGTGTTTATGGGACGTATGTAGAGAAACTTATCATACTTTTACTCTTTAGTAATTTTATTACTAATGACTATAATTTATGGTACTTTTCCTTAACATCATTTCTTGCAATTGCATCCCCTGGACTGACCCCGCTGGAGTTTGTTTATTTACCACTGTAACCTGATTTCTTTATGTATTTAGCAACCTTGGGCGTATGCGTGTGTACCTTTTTTTATACCTATATGGAGCTTGGTTTCTATTATTATTATTAAATACCTATTTTGATTATTATTCATTCAGAATTGGCACATTTTATAGCGAACAACTTTGATCTTACAGGCAAACTGTCTAAGGAAGAAGGTGGGGGTGGTAATGTAAGTGGAAGTCCACCCAGCCAGAACGTTTCGATGTCGCAGTCGGAAGTGACGTCCAAACAAGCCAGTACTGAGGAGGAGCCATGGCTGTCATCCCCCAAAGACACCATATTCCCTGAAACTATTCCTGAAGAGAGTTCCAGTACTGAGGAGGAACATGTGGTAAGATAACGTGATAAACAAATACATTAGCCGTTCTGAAGTGATGTGCTTACCAATAAACATCATTTCATTTTTATTTAAATGGAATCATAAATAGAATACAAAAAGGCGGCCTTACTGGGAGCATTGTCTAGCCGTGTTACTTCTACCTATCTTTATATATATAATTCTACTGTACATGTGTATGTCACTGAACTCCTCCTAAATGGCTGGACCGATTTGAATGAATTTTTTTGTATGCGTTTGGGTGGCACCCTGGATGGTTTAGATTCACAAATCAGCCCGACAGATGGCGCTGCTATCGAGTTCTTGGGAACAGGACAATGTCTGTAGGTATGGTCAGCTAGTTTGATTATATGTATTAACCTACTTTCCTGGTTTCAATTATCTGTCTCCACTTACTAGCAGTTGACGACCTGTGCAGTTTACTTGTAAAGCCCTAGCCGTTACAGTATGTAATCTTGGATTAAAACATCATAGTCTTCAGGTGGCGTAGTGCCTTAGGGTGAAAGCTCCAGTGGTGCTCCCATATATTTTTTTTTTTGACTTTGCTTTGGTAGTTTTTGCATTAGCTTCGATAAATTGGTACATTACATATTTTTATCGTGATGATTTTCTAATACTTATTGTCACTGCTATTGACCCGCACCCTAATTGCGAAACGCTCAATTTATCAGAATCTGAATAGGATTGAAGATTATTTCTAAACCATTGCGTCATTTGTTCGAATAAATTGTCGGCTCAGCAACGTAAACAACGCAATGAATGTAGTTTAACTATGAATATTAAACCAATTCCTACCGATAAAAAGTTCCGCAATTACCCCTTTTTTTTTTTTTTTTTTTTTTTTTTTGGATGGGAAATCATCAAATGACTTCTCCCGCTCTGGGCGGAGCGGGAGGGCGTGTCAGACTTTTACTGACTAAAACCCACCCGTGTTCCTTCAGTTGCCCATGTGCCAGGGTCACGGTATCTCTTTTGAACAATCACGCGACCCCGGCAGGCATCGGTCCTAGCAGACCCCTTCAATAAAGCTGACATCTCTTTGAGGCGCGCGTGGAACACTACGCGCCGTCGACCCGAGCCTGGTCCTTACCGGGCGGCGAGCTACCCATTGCTCGCCACCCGCAAGCTCGCGCCTACGGTGGCCGGGAGTCCGCAATCGACTCCCGGCGCCCGGGGCGTCTCCTCCTGCGGCGGCTAGGGACGTGAGGGCGCAGAGACTGCCACTCCCTCACGCGCCCCGCCTCCTCCTTCGCGAGCATTACTGCTTCGCAGAAGGAGGTGACGGCTTCCCATGCCCTCTCGCTCCGTACCATGGCTAGCACCAGGGCCGGACGCGAGAGATCGCCGCCGCCGATCGCCTCCACGAGGACACGGCGGTGCTCCGCCCAGGCAGGGCACACTTCCACCGTATGCTCCACCGTGTCCTCTAGACGATCCTCACAATGGAAACACCCGGGCGTTTCCTCCCGCTTTATCCTGAACAGGAACCCACCGAAGCACCCATGCCCGGTGAGAACCTGCGTCAGGCGGAAGGTGAGGACGCCGTGGCGCCTCTCTATCCACTCCTCAAAGAGGGGACTTACCGCCGCAATTGTGGCGTGCCCTCCGCAATTACCCCTCTGGTCTGTAGTGGTATACGAATTAATACGGGATAGATAACATAACTAAAAATATTTAAAAATAACAAAAAAAAAAAAAAAAAAAAAAAAAAAAAAAAAAAACATAATCATTAAATCGAATTAAATTAACTTAGAGGTTTGATGTAATGATGATTTATATGATTATTTAATTTTATTTATTCGGAAGAACAAACAATTGCACATTATATTTTACAAATAAATAGAATACAAGAAGTTATACAAATGTGCAACCAACAACGTTCATCACAGATACACAAAAAGACAAAGACAACGTTGATATAGTAAAATTCGGACGGAGTAAATACGTACATAATTATATGAAATAAAAAAAATATAAATTACAGCTACTGCTAAGGAACACTGGAGAGATTGAAATATAATTATGTAAGCCATATATATTATGGTCGCGAGTCACGTTTTAAACAACATACAACCTTGCACTGACGTGCAAATTGCAAAAAAGGAAAGACAAATTGATTTTTGCGGGCTACCCTGGAGCTTACACCTTAAAGCACACACTTTACTTCTATAGAACTTCTATGAAGAATTTTATTTGAATGAATAATCCCATGAACACAATTCAAAATTGCTTGTGTCATCTGCACCGAAAAATACTACATTCTAATAGGTTTTAAACGAACTACACGATGAAAATAAGCTCTAAAGGGCAATGCGACACCTCAATTCTTTCTCCGTCTCTTTCAGTTTATATACCGACTGCCTTCAGAACAAAATTTCGGAGGTGCTGTAAAGGAGGCATACACGGTGTATGCAGCTGACCCAAGTATATTTCAACCCCGTAAGCCGGATTGCTCGAAGCCGGGACTACCGGGCATTAAACCTTTGCCACAGATCACCAAGATGAGGTAAGGTTTCAGTAGTGCGATTTAATAATATTTTAGATGACTCTTATGAAGCCTTTTTTTATCATTGTGGGTGGGAAATCATCAAATGACGTCTCTCGCTCTGGGCGGAGCGGGAGACGTAACGAAACTAAAACCCACCCGTGTTCTTTTAGTTGCCTTTATGTCATGGCCACGGTAACTCTTTCGAACAAATCTCTCGACCCTGGCAGGTGTTGTGAAGCCCTGGATTCATAACTGGTTAACTCAGTTTGGATGTTATTAGACATGACAACACAACATGACGTCTGGTTTCCACTAATAGTTAGGTAGACCGAGTATACTATATATTACAACCACATTATGCTATTTATGTTTAAGACCAATATATGTTTAGTACACATACACATAATGCAATTATTGTTGTCATAAAAGTCCCGCATGACGGCAACCTCGTGAAAGCCGAGAACTATAAAAAATCTAGTATCTTGACTTGACTCGCGAGATTGTCGACATGTGGGATGTGGATTCAGCGATCATTGTCCTCCAGAGCCTCGACCAACACCTCAGGATGCTGTCGTTGGGTAGCTGGATCTAGGGCTTAATTCAGAAAACGGTACTTCCGGACACGGCTCACATTGTAAGGATGTTCCTGTCTCTGGAGCCCTGACTGCCGGCAGCTTGGACCCTTTTATATGTTTTTATAATTTAACATTCTAATATTTAAAAATATAATTTATATGTTAAGTTAACAATAACGTTTAATGTTTGCAGTTCCTCAGACAAAGAGTCTCTGTCGGATAGTGGCGGCGGTGGAGGCGGCCCCACCAAGGGTACTCCTACATCTGCAGAAAAACCACCCACTGCCAAACAAGGAAACGTAAGTAGCTACATAAAAATACATTGTCTCTACTTTGCTAAGTAAGTGTTTCATACGAATTTGGACTTTAATGGTATACAAATAAAAATCATATTCGTATGCAATGCGTACTTAGGAAACTAATGTCAAAGTGCAGTTTTAAATCTTTCCCTTAGACTTAGGTATTGTTGCGAAGCCTGAAGTATGTGTACCTTTTTCTCTTCATCTCAGAATCATAAAAATAATTTATTTTTGTAAATACACAAAGTTTCACCAAAATGGAATAGGCACCACAGATTTGCTATGTATTTACAGGTGTCGGCTGCCACATTCTTAGACGTTGCTACGTTGAGGTGCTTATTTACATCGCAATGGCAAGAGGAGGGCGTGTATTGGGCGCTACACTACTTATATAACAGGTATGTATTCCTATAATTCTCCCCAATTTCTGGATAATAATAATAGTTGATCAACACAATAAAACACACACTACATTACAGGTTACGAGATATATGCGACGATATGTCTAAACAAACACAACCGAGGAAGAGAAGCAATTCTTTGCCTATACCTAAGATTGAGGTATCAGTCTACCAGAGCCCAGATATAAAAGACCGCGACTCACTGAAGAACTTTATCGAAATCCCAGAAGTTAAAGACATGTCTCCAATAACAGAAATGCCTTTTCCGTCACCAACAAAAGTAGCAGAAGAAGAAAACCTCATAACTCGAAGATCCAGTGAGAAGATAAAACGGAAAATGAAAATGGCCGACCTAAAAGCGTTTGTGGAGACAAAGCTACTGTCGAAGTCAGAAAAAGCGCTCGAAAAAATTGGACACGATGACCACAAGTTCTCCTTCCACTCTGCAGTTAGGATGCTATCTGTAGCTATATTTTTTCGCTTATTTTAGAGGCTTTAACGAGTGTAAATTCTTAATTTAAATATCTTTGCAGGAATATCACAGGAGCTTGGACAATACTGACGATCGTCCTAATTCTGCGCTAGCGAGTAACTTCCCGCCCTTGGCTCCGAGGCTAACTGGCGATCTATTCCACTGCAACCTGATCAAAGGAAAAAGTATGCCCAGTCTTAGGTAAATATCACAATCTAATTACTTCTCTTATCATATTTTTATTTTACATCGCATTTCCCATTTCAAATTTTATAGCTATGGTAATTTGTAATAAAGTATAGTACTTAATTGAAAAAGCGTAGACATTTTTTACTTACTTGAAAATATGCAGTAGGTACTTACCTATTTTTGATTCAATTTCTTACAGATTATTATAGATGATTTAGGTATCTTAATAGATGTAGAATTATTATTATTATGGATTAAGTAGATTTTTATGGAGGGGGAGAAATATGGCTGTTACCTACCAAAAGGTACATTGCATCTTTTAAGAATAAGTTTTGAATCAATAATTCTGAATAGTTCAGCAGCCTTATTGTGTAGCACGTCTAATACAAATCGCTTTCAATCTGACAGTTGACCCGCACTCAAAATGTTGCCATGCGATTCTCATTAGGTCTTCGCTACGCAATAAGACTGTTCTTCTTCCTCTCTAACTTATGTTTCAAAGATCTCACAAGCTGAAGTAAATCGCTAAGCAAATATCGAAGCAACAGCAAATATAGTATCTCTTATTAATATTCACAAAATTAATCTCCAAATTCGTTCTATCAAAATCACTACTCGTCATACTCTTTCATTATCGAAGCACAGCATGTTTATTTTATCAACACAAAATTCTGGGTGAAAATTCTATTTAAAAATTATATTTATTCTCTTTCTCCCATCTTGTTGACGCTTGTACCCGTACTATTGTAATGGACGAACGGTTCGGTCGCTAGCTGTCTGATTGATGAGCTAGCCTCCAATGGGTAAGTGAGCAAATTAACAAAGAAATTAGAGGCTTCGTAACTTAGACGCTAGTCATGCCGGATTGGTAACACAAATTAGTATTACGTCATTTACTAGACGTAGAGGTTTTGCTTCAGTTTTTACAAGCACTCCCGAAATGAGGCCTTGTTGCTACATGCAGTAGGCTTATTTCAGCACATTAAACAATTACTTTGATCTAGTAACAAAACACTCAGACACACTGTCACAAGTCACAATAAAACAGAACATCAAAGTAGTTGTATGCACGCACAATGCTCATTAGATTCCGATACAGAATCCTTAATTACAAATTAATGCATTAGAACAATAGTCAGATTACGTAGTTAGATGAAATATATTCCTTCATTTAGTTTGAGGCTTCATTGGTTGCGATAATGCGTACAGTCCATGCAAACATCTCTTATATACCTAGTAAAGTTTAACAATAAAAGCATACAATTTTGAACTTTAATGCTTCACGTTAAAGATACTGTTCAATTGCAAGTTATTAGAAGTTTTTCATGATAGTCACCAACATAATACGACCTAAAAGCATGATTGAACACTAAATATTTAGCATGAACAAAATACACTACAAAACACAGGTATGATGTGGAAGAAATAAATATTAACAAACAATAAATAAAAACTTATGAAAGGCCTTTAAATCTGAACTATAAACCCTTAGGTTTTTTAAACAGTATGTGGTAAGTATGACACAAGTTAATAAAAGAAACATGTTATTTTAAAGACAGTTATTGCAGGTACATCGATGAGGTGAGGACGGAGAGAACGCAAGGGCCTTCGAACACGATGCCTACAAATGCACAGAAAAAGAAGAATCCCATTATCACGGTGACTGAACACACTCCTACACCATCTCCGGATTATTTGTCTAAAACTAGACAGGTGAGTAGAGAAATTCTTAAAGCCCCTGACAGTGCTTATAAAGGATTTAAGACCAACTGATTATTTTACACCGGTATTACTAAAATTGTGAAGCCAATGCCGATACCAAAGCAGGATTCGACCTTTGAGAACCGTCATCTCTATTCACACGTCACGTTCTGCACAACTCGAAAGGACTTAATTGGCTGTCAGAGAGTTGTATCATTTCGTCATGCGACAACCATCTTCAGAGAGATAAAGAACGTCATCGTAATTTCAGCATTGTGACTTATGGATCCAAGAGCTGGCACTTAGAAATCGATAGAATCTAACATTTTGTTAGGAATGTAGGATCTTTAGTTATATAGTTTTTTATTTGCAGGGTTCACTGGAGAATCTAAACTTTTGTTAGGAATGTACGTATAGAATCTTCAGTGACATAGTTAATGTTTTGCAGGGTTCACTGGAATCCCAAATAGACTCAGTCAGCATGCAAGGATCCCAACACATACCGACTCCGGAACGCAAGCCCAGCCTAACTCGGTCACAGACTGACTCAAACATAACGTACGTCGTCGAAGAAATACAGGAGGCTCCAGGCTCTTTGCACTATATTACGAAAGATGGGGATATTGATTTCCAAGTTGTTCTTAAGGTACAGTATTTTTCTTTTTACTAAATCGCTTGACATTGAGTCCTAAACTATTTTAGAAATATCGTTTTCTGTGCTGCCTATGTCGAATACCTTTTATGGTAAGTATCCAGGCCAGGCTTCATGCTTGAGTGTTTTCTATCTAGCTGATCTAGCCCGTACTTCAATTTTTTTTTTTCCGTGGCAGGAATTAACACAATAATAATTCGTGCTAGCTACATTTTAAACCCATCTTCAACATTTCAGCCTGGAATCACTCACTGCTATAGCCCTGCCATTTTTTCTGACATACTTCCTGGTTCCATGCGTCCCTCATCTATCTCATATATCATGAATTCAACGCGCCTTGGAGGGCCCTGGTTTCTTTGCCCTAACCTTTGCCACCATTTGGTCACAGCTTTATTCCATTGGCCAGTCTCTTAATCTAACTAGATGTCCTGCCAAACTACACTTGAGGCAAAACGCCCTGACTCCGAAATCGTAGATTGTCGACCGACGAAGTATTTCGGTGTTCCGTACTTGGTCTAGTAGGGTTTGTATATTTTATACCTACTCTAAATAAACGATATACTTAAATTACAGGCAGTTTACTCCGTATCAACGATGGACAGTTTCTACATAACTCTTCGAGTTATGGAAGTGATGTTGAACTTAGTGGACACACTGATGGAAATGGGTGTTCACAAGAATTGGCAAAATAGCAAGAATGAAGAAGCAATGCCCGGAAACGTTGATCCTATGGCGGATTTCAATAAAGATAAGGACAGCAAAGTGAGTGAAAGTCTTGTAATACATAGTGAAGGCTCATAAGACAATCTGTCGAGAACGATTTGATCCTTTTTGAGCGTTTGCCTTATATTAGTTTAAGGAATTAGATAATATTTCTGTATGTTTTTGCACTTGACTGAGATTCCTTAGATACAGGTTTCCTCCTAGTTTAGGTAGAATTAAATTATTATATTCCTCTAAGTTTGGGTCCTATATATTGTTACTAACACTTCGTGCGCGACATCGTTCGCGTAAAATTTTGGCCCCCGACCCGGCGCGTTAGCCGTAACCCATCGCCTACTCGTGATATTACTTCGTTTACACTTAGCTTTCTTTCCGATTGTTTATTTTTCAGTTTGCTTGGCTCATAAGGGTTATAACCAGTGGTCGGAGTAGGTAGATTGAAATGGGATCAATGAACTGGCACGTATATATTAGTACGGATAAGCCTCTGGGATTCCGGTATTTTGAAACTAATTTCAAATGTTGTAATGTGTAGAATAAAGAATAAATCAATATGAATAAGAAATGTTTATCCTTTTGCTGTCTTTTTAATAGTACTATATAGGAGACCGGCCTTATACAGTAAAAAAAAAAAAAACAATTTTAAAGTTTATGTATCGCATTCTATACATTTCTAATGTAGTACCTAGTTTAAAAATCCTTACTTTCACAATATTTTATTAAATCCCGTAAGTACCAAAATGAATTCCTGGAAAAAAGGCTTATCCTTGTTATGATTTCTATGACTATTCATGATGCGAGTACGTAAAATCAATCTACCTACTCCGACCTCTGGTTATAACAGAGGATGTTTAATAACCGATAATAGAATTCGGTAATTTAGTGCAAAAACAATTTTTCAAATTCGACTTGTAGTTCCAGCGATTACTTACTATAAACAAACTTACAAACTTTACCTCTATATAATATTAGTCTAGATTATTTATGTAAATGAATTATTACAAAAATCCATTTTATTTTCTTATAGCCCAGTCTCACTTTGCCTTTCCGAACGCAGGATGCCTTTGCTTGAGTAGATCCGTATAAAATGTCTCTAGAGCAACTTTAACTATTAGTCGTTCACTGTGTGTTTTTATAGGAAAGAGATTCGGGAATACCATGTGCTCAAAGCCAGGAGTCAACAAACATAGATGGGAGCGACAGCTCTAAGGAGAGAACCAGAGAAGAAGACAACTTGGATTGTCCTTATTACATGCTCATGCATGTTATACTCAGGTAAGTGTGTGACCTGTGAAGGGTGAGCTGTGCTGAATCTTTCATGTTTAAATAGTGCTGGTTCTCAGCCTACTTTGAATATATTATTTTAAATTCCTTAATGATCCACAGTTTGGCATGCATAGCAAGCTCGATTACGAATTGGTGTGGGGTAGATACTAAAAAGTGAAAACGAAAATACATAACCGAAGACACCGACTTTCGAAATCGTAGTAATTTTTCATTTTATATTGTTTTTTTTTTGTGTATAAAAGGGTTATAGATCTGACGGTCCTCCTCCTTTTTGAAGTCAGTTAAAAAACCATTTATTTGTTCACCAGGCTACTACGTCAACTAGGCTGTTCGCACGGATGCACCACAGCTCTCCGAGGCCCTCAAGCAGAATGTCTGCGTGTGCAAGCTCGGAACTCCTTACGCCAACTGCGTTCAGCTTCCATTCCCAAGTTTACATTACGTTTGAAGGAAATGACCAAGTATTCACCAATACGAGAGGTGCTGGATAACCTGCATGCGGCTGTTGGGTTTTGTGCTGAACCTGCTACATTGGTATCGCCTATGAGTAAGTACTTTTATTCTCTTGATATCAATCTGTACTTCTCTTATGTAGACTTGATATAATAAACATTGCTTAAAATTGAGTAATGATTAGCGTCTGTTTAAACATACATTTTTGACGTTCAAACGTCTCTCTCATCTTAAACCACCGTTTATAAATAAGAGGGTATTAAGACAGACTACATTTTCAGCAATATGACGCTTCTATTGACCATTGATTTTTGTTAGTTTTATAGAAAAAGGCATCTGCAGATTACGGTACTGTCGTTAATTCTTGCCGTATATAAAAATCCCGCTCGTATTGCTGTATATAAAAATCCTATTCCTATGAATTGGCCCTACATAATGTATCTCATTTCTGAATACTATGTTCATATGATATGTGTTAATTAAAAAGGTATAAAAATAAAAGCTACAACAATGGCGTGGCATTCTGTAGTATCTGAAAATTACGCTACCTTGTAGTTTATCAATCGACTAACCTTTCCAGATCAACAAAAACGCAGTTTCACAAAATCTCCAGATATAAGTAATCTACAATCAGGCTACGCTACTAACTTTGGTAACGGTCAGGGTTCCAACGCGAACCGGGCCATAGAAACGTTCATCATTGAAACAACGTTCCGAGTACTAGTCACAAGATTCGCTTTGATGCACAAAGAACTGAAGATGCTTGATAATTCTGTAAGTATTGTGTGGTAATAAATGGTTGGGTTTTTTTTTGTGGGTGGGATATCACCAAATGTCGTCTCCCGCTCTGTGCGGAGCGACAGGGCATGTCAGACTGTTACTGACTAAAACCCACCCGTGTTCCTTCAGTTACCTATATGCCAGGGCCACGGTAACTCTTTCGAACAAATCTCGCGACCCTGGCAGGATGGTTGGCTATCTGTTCTTGAATGTTCAAATTTTCTAGTCCATTTAACAGACTACTTTGCTCTTAGGAATGTTTGAGAGGCTTATAAATCTGCTTTATACGATTTCGTTTGCGTTCTAAGATAGCCACTTTTTTATTGTTTCTCTCTTAAGCTGTTTCCAAATTTTACACATACTTAAAACACCCTGAATATTTAAGACTGACTCAGCTCGTGTATTTAACTGACCAATGAAACAATTGCCTATCCAATGAAAAAATAATCGTGAAAATCGAGCTCCTCTGTAAAAGAAAAACATACGCGTGTACTTGAAAACTTCTCCTTTTTCTCACGAGTAAAAATAATAACACGTTGGGTAACGAAGCTTTTCCCTTTTTATCGTCTGAAAAAATGAACGCAAGATAGTTTTATCGATAATAGTGCGGACCTAATCCGATTATATTTATATCCTTAGACGTTATATATGGAAGTACGTCTGCTTCTAAGCTATGTACGGGAAGCCCACGGAGGAGAGTTCCGAGTGGTAGCGTTTAGCGCACTGCTGGACACTGCGGAAAGACCTGACAGCCAGCAGAAAGAATCTAATATGCAGACTACTAGAGTTATCAGGTTTGTTTCACCTCATTGTTTTAATAGCTCTTCTTGCTTTTTAGTCTCCTTCATTTTTCTTTGCGTCTAGAACGATCGTTTAGCATTTTATAACTAATCATTGTTATAATGTGCATTTTACCTCAATGATCTTCGAACTTAAGATTCAAAGTTCATATAGGCATTTAAAGTGCACCAAAATTAAAAAGGGGCGGATAAAATCTAAACCCTCCTATGCACATAGTTCCGATTCAGAGCTTGGTATTTTTCATTCCATTTTAAGCTTTGATTCTGGCGGAAATAACGTTTCTTATGTATTAAATAAACTTACTATAGGCACATACCTCGTCAAAGCGAAGAGGAGCGTAATTCAGATACAGGTGCCGACTCCGGCTGCGCACCTGATGAGCGATCACACAAGAAGTTTACATTTAAGAAGAGAAGTACTTCGTCTACGGGGGCACATGTGAGTGAACAAACTTTACTTATACGCAGAATAATTGATTTCAACGTCAATAGGTTTGTTTAAGAAGTGTAATACAGGTCCAACTCTTGTTGCTAGAGGGGAAACCCTGATGTCGAAGTTACCTAAAAATACATCAATATCTAGCTTGCTAGTACTTATAAAAAAAAAAACGTTAACGAAAAATATTTTATTTGAGACACGCACAGGACATAAAAACAATAAGAAAAACATAAAAACTTTTAAGATACAAATAACAAAACAGTACTAAAAGATATAAAAATAAAAGAAAATAATGTTGCGATATTTGTAAAGAACAAGAGCGAGTCGGACTCGCGCAACAAGGGTTCCGTACCATCATATATAAATATAGTATTTTATTGCATATAGTATTGTAGTTTTATGTTAGCACCATCTCTCGACCGATACTGGAACGAATGTAATTTTTGTTAATGATTTCTGAAAAGTGTGCTATTTAGACAGATTGTTTTATTTTTCCTTTAATCTTAACATAAATTTCTATCGCATAGAATAATTTCTGATTTTCTCTATGAAAACTTCGAAAAGGGGCGGGGAACGGATTTTATTTTTTACATTTTCCGTCAATAGTTGCACAACTATGCGGCCTAGAAAAAGAAAAATGTTCAAATAACGCTCTTTCATATGATACCCTATATGTCCATGACTAAACGAGAGTCTTAAAAATTCGAATTGGGGCTACCCACATGGAATTTTTACGACCTTCATTCAGTCCCTGTTGCAAAAAAATGCATATTTTTTATTTATTTCTTATTTGGAAAATTGTTGGGCAAATGCCATCTAAAACTTTTCCAAATTTCAAGTTGATAGCATTAGTACTTCTTGAGATACCCAAACTATGATAGACAGACTGAGTCTCACCATAAGGGTTATTTTTACCATAACCATTATCCATACCATTTTGGTACGGAACTCTAACAAAAACAAGAGAAATACTGTACTTGCTTTGCAAAAATATCATATCGCCGTGTCTTCTGTACCGCATAGAGCCTCCTAGAGACGGAAGGCGGCGAGGAGTCGGCGAGTCAGTCGCCTCAGTCGGTCCGCGCGCGACGCTACCAGCTGACGCCGCGCCAGTCGGAGCGCACGCTGCCGTCCGCCTCCTCCACAGACATCACTCCGCACCATAAGATCTCGCACTCCAAGTCCATCCCCTCCAAGTTCCACATCGCTGGCATTGGTAAAATAAAACATTGTTGTGCTGATCTGCGAATAACAAAGTGTATGTATGACCAGATTTGGTTCGTTTGTCACCGCGATTAGTTTCACGAATCATGATTTACAGAACACGTACACGGTGCAACATTATTAGGTGCAAATATGATAGTTGGTTTACATCTCAGTCATTTTCTTTGCATGAAAATTTTAACATTATCCTTAGCAGCAAAACTATCGTTAGATTAGGTACAATATTTTTTACGAAAAGGTTCAGAGCTTTTTAGAAATACTATAAAACGAATATAAGGTTCTTTTGACCCCTTTGCTACTCTCATTTACTGCCGTCGTTAAAAACTTGTAAAATATCACATCTATCCCACTACTCAACAGTGGGACTTCCTATTTAATAAAATGACGACAACATTTCAACATTTTAGTTTAGTTCATTCCGTTATTGAAATAGCATGCATGTCTTTTCTAACCCCCTATACCATTCATCAACTACATAAATCGTCAAAACATTTGCTTCTAGTAAACTGGTTCCGCCAGAAACCGCATCATTCCCAGTCATTGATCCGCAATGGCGGAGGGTCAGGCGAGTCGCTGCCCATCTCGGGCAGCATGGTCTCACTGGCGCGCCCGCCGCACTTGCCGCCGCCGCACACGTCGCGACCCGTACATGTCAAACGGAGGGTTGGCTATACCCTCAATAGGTAACATATTGTATTTTCTAATCTAATCTTACTAGCCTGTATTATCCCACTGCAGGGCAAAAGCCTCCCGCTCCCTTTTCTACAGAATTCTATCTTTTGCTAGAGCTGGCCTTCCTTTCGGTAAAAGTCAAGCTCGTCCCGCCAACTTCGTCTCGGCCTGCCGCGATGTCGTCGATCGTTTAGTGGGGTCCAATTGGTGGTTCTATTAGCCCATTTGTTATCAGACATCCGGCAGACACGTCCGGCCCAGTCCCACTTCAGCTGGGCAGCTTTCTGGATAACATCTGTGACCTAGGTTTGGCGCGCAGTATTACGTTCCTTATATGGTCTGAAACTCGAACACCTAGGATTCTGCACTCCATGGCACGCTGGATTATATTTTCTATAAAATTATATTGCCGGACACATTCCCATTTTTGGCGTGGTCGTTGGTAAAGGCGACTAAGGGACCAGAGAATGGGCAGTAACGTTCTCAATGCATTTTACCACCAAACTGCGATAGTCAACCCGCTTGCCAAGCGTGGCAATTATTACAAAACCCCTCTCCATTTTGAGACAGGCCTAAGTTCAGCAGTAGACGTCTTTCGACTGAAATGATGATTATATTTGAACGCTACACAAAATAATTGAGGAATCGCTCATAAGAAGAGCCTATTAGCATTAAATATGACATCCGTGTTTCAGAGCTAGAAAGAGGGTAGAAGACAGACTGAATAGATTTGGTCTTAGGAAGATGGGAAAAAAGAGAGATGGCAGTATTGAAGACACGAGTGGTGGTTGTGAGTACAATATATTTTTAATTAATATTCACATCTCAAAATTTTCTACGCTAGTTATTTCTGAAAGCGTGTTTTGGTTATGTCTATAAAGCCTAGCCTTTATAGAAGCTGTTTCATAAAACCTAGAACATACGGATTTGTGTCGTTTTCATTATGAATTCAATTTTAAGTTTGGAAAGCAGTGACGAGGTAATGCTTAGGCTACATAATAAAACTATATTATTTTTTCTTACTACATACGACTTCTTTATTATATGCCCCTTTTTTTAGACATGTCGCGGCGTGGCTCCGCAGAGGGCGGGTCGGGCGGCGGTGAGTCCGAGGTGGTGATACTGAAACGGCGCCGCCTCGTAGCCGCCGCGCCGCTGTACGCAGGGCTGGCGCGGTTCAACTTCTTGTTGGACGCCACGCAGCCTGGCGGGACGCCTGACGCACTTTTCATGGCCGCACTCTTAGACTTGGTGAGTGTATAATTTCATTCGTTTTAGTAGAACACGAAAACAGTATAATTTTATTTTGAAGTGATTACCACTTATGGGAGCATAAACCACTTCGTTACGTAACGCGTTACGGCGCCAGTCTGTCTGGCTTCCCTTTCTCTCACGCATACGGCAGGCTCTTCCTCTCTCACTGTAACCCACAGCGCTAGCCATATTTCGGAGAGACGCTTCCCCCTCTACATACTGTGTTTAGTGTGCGATAGACACATACCGTTGACAGTGAGCATATAACCTAAAACGATCACCGTTTCAATATTAAATAGTTCAACTTAGATTAGTTTAAGTTATCACTTCTATCGGGCGTCCCGAGACGCACATGTTTTTTTTTAAATCTAAGTTTTGTTTGTGTGGTTTAATCTACATCCATATTCCGTGTATTGCCGGATGTAAAGAATAACACCATCCAATTTCTTCCCGTATGTGTTGTAAAAGGGCGACTAAGGGATTTACTAGAGAATGGGCAGCAGTGGTCTCTATGCATCTTACTACCATATTACGGTTGCCAACCCACCTGCCAGGCGTGGCGATTATGGCAAACCTTCCTTAGAGGGAGGTTTATGTCCAGCAGTGGACATCTTTCGGCTGAAATTAATGAATGAAAGTACAGACACCAGCACATCAATCTACCCGAAACTGACAAATTCTGCCAATCAGCCTTGAACCTAATGTTTCAGTGATAAAGTTGAAAATCTATTAAAGAAATTTGATATACCACACGTCTGTACATCAAATCAAATGTCTTTATTTGTAGAAATTTTATTTATAAGCAGAAATATGTTCATTTTATTTTACTGAGGCCATTTTGTTGTTGAACTGTTCATGATTCGGCCTTAGTATGTTACCTGTGTGTTTTAATCAATCGTAAATTGTAAAATTATCATGTCTAACGATTATAATTTTTCAGCCGCATACTGTTGTCGTTGGAAGAGCTGCAATACTTTTAGAATGTGCACACTTGGTACATAACTGCAATAAGGGCCAGTGGCCTTATTGGCTTAAATCGAATACATCCAAAGCTGCCGGTAATAATAATATTAAAACTATAATTATAATGTATCAAATGAAATCTATTATTAAAAAAAAACTATTATAATTTCAGTATCTATAAATCCTCAACTGAAGAGGCAGCGTTTGGCGGGCAAACTATTTTACCAGTGGGCAGAGGTAAGTTTGAAATTATTGTAGCATTATATACACCGTGACGATTTAACGGCAGCCCACTTCATGTATCCAATGACTACTACACATCCATAAGTAAAAAATGAACATTTGAATAACTAAAAATAAAAATATTATTCATTATGATGACGCATGACTTAGTTTGTCTCATGGAAAAAGGAAATGGAATGATCTAGTCGACTTGTGTGCTGGGTAGGTATGTATGTTCTCTACCATAGGATACGTAAACATTATTAAAAGGACGTTTCATAATTCTAATGCATTATTTATTTTTCTTATTACGTATTTTCTTAATTGATAACAATTTTTTAATCACGCCTGGAGGTATATTATGTTGGATACATTCAGTGGACAACCTTTGTAAGACCACTAAAATGTCACGGTGTATAGACGTCCTGAGTCAAAACCATTTGAACCATGTCAATTCGAGTTCAAGAAAACTTATACTGACAGAACCATTACTTAAAATTTTTCCCCACCATAGGCTATAGGAAACAGATTGGAAGAAATGTTGATCGAAGACAAGAAGCACGTCGAAACTGTGATCAACTTAGTAAATGACCCTGATGGACAACGCGAACTTCTGCAGCAAGACGAAGAAGAAGATTTCCTAGACGAAGGTAAACCTTTGTGTCCAAGGTTCTAAATGTATTGAGGAAAAATATACAAACTCACACAGATGGCAGCACTTTCGAGGTGTCAAATTGATAAAAGCAATAATGTCAGACATATTTAAAAATGCTTCTGTTACTTCCATAGTATTGCACCCTATTCGTTTGAACTTAGAATTCCTTTTTGGCTTTTAAAATACGAAGACTTACCACTCCTACAGCTAGTATTCGCCTGCCTGGAAAACCCGTTGGTGCCGAGTGTCCCCGGGCCCTTAGAATTATTGCTTGTGTACTGCTATTTGAAATAACGGCGTTCCTACGCGAAACCTACCAGAACCTACCGAAAACTTGCCGATCCTCGCTTAAGGAAAGAGGACCTTGGGACAGAGTTTACAGGTACCAAATTCTCTTGAATTCTAGTATTAGAAGATTAATTTTGGTAAGTAGCTTATTAATACTTTGGTGTAAAACGTTTTATTTTTTGTCATTATATTATGCGAAGATGGATGGAAAAACGACGTATTGTTTGTAAGACTAAGTGAGTTCATTATGTTCAGTTCATTTGAGATGTATTAAGAAGAGTGCATAATTATATTTGACAATACTTTTATTTTAACAGGGCTCTTAGCAGTCAACACACATTAATGCCAGTCGAGTATGTTTTCAAAAGAAATAATGCATGTTTCCTTGCATACGGCACTAAGCGTGCATGCGTATGTAGAATGTACATAATATTGAATAACGTACACTTTTAAAATGGAAGTATTTTGTGCAAATTGCACTTGGACCGATGTGACTCTTAATAGCGAATATTGTTCACTTATTGGCAAATTTTAGCACTCGAGATTCACAACTGTTGCTACATCTAACGCTAAGTTTCATAAAACAAACTTTAATATTCCGTGCAAGTATCCTACTTGTTACATGCAGCTACATTTGTGACGATCTCATCTCTTCGATCTTAATTGTAATGAATTAAATTGAAATCTACGGTATAATGTGCATACGCACAGTTAAATGCATGGAATGACGTAAAAAAATATTCTAAAATTTTTACACGAATATTAAAATTGTTTTGTGAAATACACCTTTTCGAAATTTTATCAAATAGTTTTATTAAGTGATAAAATAGTTTAGATAAAATTAGAAAAAAGTACAAACGCTTTTGCTACATTGGCATGTGAGATCAAAAAGTAAGAATTCAAAGGAAATTTTATAGTAAAGAGTATAGAAGCTAAAGTAAAATAGCTGGTAAATGCAAGCTAACTCGTTCATGGACTTGAGAGTCCATTGACGCGTTGAAATGTGAATAACTTGGATCACAGGGAAGCTAACCGTCGATGGAGTATGGCTCTGTCGAGCATGGGCCATTCACAGGCGTCTGCGCAAAGCTTACAATCGATCGCGGGAGCAGAAACGGAGAGGAAAATATCGTTTGTTCTGCACGAACCTGAGAACGTGTCTGGTGGAAGTAATGTAACTGTAAGCACATTTATACAAATAAAATATTGCGCTTTTAATTGCGTAGAAAAGTTGAAGCTTTTGCTAATGCTTAGCTACATAGTTTATGACGGGAAATAAGAGAATCTTGGCATTAACCAATTTTTTATAGTTAGCAGATGCCATACCGCCGGCGGTAGACGACAAAAAGGGTCGTTTAGGGTCTCGTGGTAAAGGTGGCATGCATCGTCGTAATACACAGCAAACGCATTCCGCGTATGGTTCGTTCAAGAGACGCTCTATCAAACTCAGACAAAAGGACACCAGAGATGTTGTGGATGAGTGTAAGTTTATATTTATTTTTACCTAATTAAAAAAGAGTTGGTTCTCAAGTCAAGTTTATTTATCACCACGTATAACTTTTTACCATATTCCACTTTGTCGATTCATTTTTTATTGTTAGGGTGCAGAATCCGCCTCTAAGAGTTGCTTGATTTTTTCCCCTACTGATTTTTCTTACCATATTCTAAAATGTAGCAATGAAAAATAAAATATTTAATATCGCAAACAAGCCACAACAAACACAACAAAATAACAAAACAATATTTTTGATATAACATAATAACAGATTTAAAACGGTTAATTTAACTTCCAGTTGTAACAAGGAGATCCGATTCAATACAAAGCAGACGAAAAGTGTCTTCATTGTCTGATAGAAGTGACACTTCAGAAGTATATCCAGGTGCAGGTAAGATCACTTCATTGAAACCTATAAAACAAACTTTTAGTCGCATTTCAAAACATCCAGTACATGTGTCGATTCAAAGTTTTCGCCAAAAAACATTTGTTGCTTCTTTAACAAATAAATATTTTTTCGAAAATTTAGAGTAAAATATCTGACCAAAAAGTATCTTTCAAAATTATCGTTAACTTTAAACAGGTGGAACGGTTATTATGTCAAATGAAGTGGACAGCGGTGGAGAAGAAAGTCCTGGGGTACTTTCTGATGATCACGACCACCCTCCAGACAGTCCTGATAGTAATTCTACTGACCCACCTGATACTAATAAAGGATTTCCGTGGCTTAAAGTAAGTTAAATTGCAGTTTATAAAGAACAACAAAAGAAAATCGTTTAAAAACAAAAACGTTTCTATCAGACCCCAGCCGCCCAGCTTCTTTATCTTTAAGCTTAGTCCTATTTTTCTAGCGTTTGTATACAATATGTTCTGATCTAATATGTCCTGATCTTCCTTTATCTTCGGCTTTTGTTTCTAAATGGTGTAACTGCTGACTCCTTTCTAACTATCCAACTGTTTTGTAATTGCAGGTGATGGTGAAATTCCTTAACTCGTTCAACTACGTATGTTGTCATCAGAACTTCTGCCACCCCTATTGCTTCCGAAGAAACATGAGAGCCAGCGTAAGACTCATGAAGTCTGTACAAAAGGTGACCTAATCTTTTTTTATTGATGTTTTTCCAATCAAGCTAAAAAAGTATATACTATAATCACGAAGACATTGGTGCAATGCAGATACATGAGACAAACAAACAAAACAACAAACATGACATCGCTTCACGCCTTGTTTCCCCGTAGGGTTGGCCAGAAGTGTACCTGTAGTACATCACATTTCATTATACATGTAAATTGTAGTACATTTCATTTCATCACATTTTGCCAGTTATGTTTAAACTTCATGTGAAAAAAAAACTGGGCACAAATTCAGACCGTTCCTTTCTTGAAGTCGGTTACTAACGAGAAATTGGCTTCTTGCAGATATATGGGGAAAAGTTTGGGCCCGAAATTAACACGACAAGCTCCGATGAAGGAAACGGTGGGACTCGCCGCGGACGACGCTCGCGCAAGTCTTCAGAACATTCTACTGATAGGTATACTCAGTATGAGTCCAATTGTACTCAGACAACTATAAGTGACTTGAAATAATTACATAAAATTGTTAAACAACCAGTCTTACCGACGGGTAATGAAGTGGGGTATGAAAGTCCGATAGGCAGTCGATCCACGTAAAATCCTGGTATTCAGCTGCATCTGGTTTAACTGGAAGCTGACCCCAACATAGTTGGAAAAAAGGCTAAGCAGATGGAACATAGCATGTCAGTTACTAAAGAAAATGCTTTTTTAAAAGTTCGTTAAGTAACAATCGTCTTGTTAAAGGATATTATGTTCTATTCGATCTAGCGTCTAGCCCATCAAATCTTTGAATGCAATTAAAAATAATAGAAAGCGCTTATGCTCTTACTAAATGAATCGTAAACTCAACAAGCGTAGCTTCGTAATCGTTGTTTGCGCTCCTCACAAAGTGAAAAATCAGTACGTATGAGGGTACCTTGGTGTCAAATTGGCCAGCTGTATTAACTTTTTTATATTTAAGTACCTACATTTTTGCTATGTTTGCTGTTGATCTCATTCGTTGTTATAGTTTTACCTACTTATTCTACACCTGCATGCTTGGTCATTAGACGAAGATTATTAATTTTAAATGTTAAATCACATTTAAGTGGACTGTATCATGTTCTTATGAGAAATAAAGATTCTTTAAACCTAACAATCCATGTAAAAAGGTGAGTTGCACATTCTCACTCTGTCACAAAACTCACTCTGTCACAAAACTCACTCCGTGTAAATGCTCCTTAACATCATTGGTGTTTATATTTGTTTTGTCGATATTTTATTCAATGCACCCCCAGAATCGAGCGTTCAGTGATCGAGAGTGCGGGCCTCGCATACCGGGCCGCGGGTGGGGAGCAGACCAATATGGCCGCTGAAGGAATACCTTTGAAACCTGGTGCAGTGCCCTACCCACCGTTAGACCCGCCACCTATACTCAAGTACCTTAAGGGACAGGTCTGAAATGTTTAAACTACTTTTAAGTAACCTTACATATGCAGTTTTATTTTATATGTGTGAGACCCAAAACTAATTTATTACTTTTGACGGTTTAACTCATGTGCATGATTTGAGTTTTGCCCGATGATATTTTTCTTAAACACATATTTTATCAATGAGCCTATCTTGTGATGACCTTCCAAAACTCTTCTCTAAGATGCGTTGAAAAAAAAGGCTAGGTCTTTGAAAAATTCGTAAGTCCTGATTTACAGCAAAAATCTGAGCATTTGGCTCCTCTTCCAGAAACACTGGACATGAAACTTAAAAATATAACTGTAAAAGACAAAATAAACAAATTTCGTAGCACTCCACAAGGCAAAATACTATCTCATTACATTCATTCTAGGTCCGCGACGCCTACCACACTCCTCTCGCGACCCTAATCAAAGGAGCAACAACAATGGGCGAAGACATGTTCGCAGAATGCGCACCCGTTGCTTGGCAGTTGCTATTGGAATCAGATCGCGAACTTAGTTCGTGTGCTGCCGCGTTGTTCATACTCGCTGCTGTAAAGGCGCCCAATACTGCCACAGAAATCATGCATAACGATTTGAAACATGCTGAGCCGAGTACCAGGTGTGTATGGATTCTTCATCATCATCAGCCTATATTGTCCCCACTGCTGGGACACAGGTCTCCTCTCGGTGAGAGGGAGGGGGCCGTAATCTACCACGCTGGCCCAGTGCGGGTTGGTAGATGTCACATGTCTTCGAATTTTTGGGTCTAGGACATGCCGGTTTCCTCACGATGTTTTCCTTCACCATTTTGAGAGCAGTGGTGATGAAATTATTTACACAAATTAAAGCGCCTGCCTGGGTTCGAACTCATGACTTACAACTCGTAAGTCGGGGCCGATACCACTGGGCCACTGCTGTATGAATCGTTAAGAATCCCAAATAAGATCTGTGTTAATGACTCACTAGTAGCATTGAAAGCCATATGTTTTCGCATGCGTTGGTTTTGCGTTTTGCCACTTGTAAAAATTCAACAAAAGTAAAAAGAAATATCATGGCATACTCCAGAATAAGGATGCAGTAATTTTATAATTATGATTCTAAAATGTCCATAAAACCAGAATACGAAATGAAAAATGAAAATATTGTTGCCATTTATAATTTTTAGAATAAACGCAATCCTAAGATTCCAAGTAATGTGGAAGCTAAGATACCAAGTATGGCCGCGCATGGAGGAAGGAGCTTCCGTGACTTTCAAAGTGCCGCCTCCAGGCATAGAGTTCACCCTGCCGTCTCCAAAGATCGGCATCGAGTCGCTAGCGGTCGTTGACCCTCCGTGGAGCCCACAGGTTAAGGATAAGGATATGGAGATGACTTTGAATCAGGAGAGACACGTAAGACTGAAGCCTAGTTTCTGCCTAGTGTGTGTTGTGCCGTGTCTGTATTTATTTTCTTTGTAAATCACCAGTCGGTCAGACGACAGAAACAAATAATGATATTCTTTCACTGTCTATTATAGCCCTGAACACCTCTAGCATGGACCCTGTTGTTTTATGTATTATTTTTGCTTATGTCTGAATGTCTTGTATCGAAAAACGTAAGTAACTAACAATTAAATATTTAACGTTACTTGAAAATGTTTTCTGTATGCTTACAATTTCACCCGCAGCGTTCCCTAGTAACAGCAACAAAGACACGCAAGAAACAGCAAACGGAGGCGATAAAGAGGGCGCTTCAGCAGCGGAATGATAAGAAACGTGCAGAAAGGGAGAGTTTCCTTATCACTACTATACCTATTACAAGGCAAGCGGCACGCGAACCTGCGCTTGACCATGCAGCTGATGACCATGTTGAACGTAAGTTATCTTATGGGTTTAATCAAATAATGCAGTGTCAGTGGTTTATTTCAGCGTTTCCTTTTAGATTTAGCGTTACAAGAAAAACTTGGACCCTTTGAAAAAAAAAGGCTTCTTCTTAGCGTGTCGATTTTTTATACGGCCGGAATCGGAATCTTTATACAGTGAGCCTAGAATTTGACGACGGGCACCTTCATTAGTGTCCATCCACTCCTGTAGCGTACAGACAACAATACATGCTGGACACGTCATTAAGTGCCCCATTGTTTGGTCCCCACGACATTTACATCTGTGAATCTCCACCTGAACAAGTATTAATAGAAAAAAAAATGTCCTTAAAATTGGTTTTTAATTGCCACTCAAAATACAAGTCGTTGAGAGATCCACCAACAGATTTTGGTAAAAAGACATTAGCATACTTTTGTTCAACTTCGACAGGTACGTATGTTCATCTTCATGTCAAGCACGAGTTACATAAGGAACTTCCTGTGCCATAGCACGACATTTATCAATCCTACTAAGCATTTGGAACTGACATTCTTTCATTCTTCTTAGCACCAGCAGATGAAGAACTAGTAGAAGGTGTACGAGGATCGCATCACACACAAGTGGCATCAGCATTGTTTCCTTCAACATTATGCTCGGCTGTGGCTGAGATTGTGTCTCTATTGGATGATGCTGCTGTTTCCAGAGACGGGTGTTCTGTCTACGAAGTCGCTTATCAGGTAGCGTATTTCTGTTGTTACCAATGAAAGACATCATTTTTCATACTGCATATTTTTGGCCAGACCTGATGAAAGATTGAAAGCTATAAGATTAATGGGTGTATCACTGCTCGAGCGTTAATAGCCAAGATATTTATATATATTCAAATGCCTAAGTATACTAGCTTTTGTAAGCGGCTTCGCCTGCATATTATACACGTATAAAACTTCTCCGTAAATCACTCAGTGTAGGGATGAAAACAGCATTAAAATTTCGTTGCGTAGTTTGAAATATCTGCGCGTACATACGCGGGAAGTGACTTTGTTTTATATTATAGTAGTATCTAAGTATATAGTACAATAGTATGTAGACATTATAGCTTTAAAACCTTATTTGGCAGTAGGTATGGTTTTATTTACTTCAATCCAGTTGTCTATGTGTTACTATAGACACAAAAATAACGGCCGTTTATTTAACCAAAAAGAAAACATACAAAGTATCTTCCTTTTCACCATGCATTTTCTACAGGTTATATGGTGTTGCCTCGTAGAAGACTCGGCACTATTCCTCCGCCATGTCCTGGAACGTTTAACCCGAGACCATCAGGACGAGATGTTCAAGCTATTGCGTCACCTGATTCGGTTCATACCGAGGCTGCCTCAACAGGTAAGAAATGCTTAGTATACGATACCTCATAAAAGATATTTAATACTGGGTGTAAACAGACCCGGTATTCCATTCCCATTTGTTCCCGTGGGTGTCGTAAAAGGCGACTCTGGGACTTACCAGAGAATAGGCAGCAGCGTTCTCCATGCAATTTACCACCATACTGCGATCGCCAGCCCGCGTGGTGATTATGTCAAAGACCCCCAAATTAGGAGAGGTCTATGTCCAACAGTGGACGTTTTACGGTTGAAATGATGATGAAACAGACCCAACATCAAACCGAGCACATTCTGTCATTCTAAGTAACAGTAAGTGAAATAATTTTTGAGCCTAATGATTTCTATGTTACTTTTTTTCAGGCTGCCTTTGCGCTGTACAACTATATTATAGGGTACGTCATGTTTTATGTGAGGAGTCCTCATGAGGAGGGACAGAGGCTTGTTGGTGCGGCGCTGTCTATATTGTGGATGGTGAGATAAACTTTTAAGCTATATTCCTTTTGTAATTTGGTCATTACCAACTCTTAGTGATAGATTGTAAGTGTGATTGCAAATGGCAGAATATTACTTTTCAAAATATTACTGGACAAGGTTTAGGTAATACAAACCACAAATTTCATTATTATTCTCCTGCGCTCTTATCCCAATTTATTTAGGGTCGATGCAACATGTTGTTTTCTTCCATACTCCTCTATTAGTCGTCATCTCGACAAAAATATAATTATCGTTAACATTATTTGGAAAAATTGTTCTATTTCTACCCCTCATTTGAAGTTAAGAGAGACTTACAGATGTTTAGTGTAAAGCCTTGGTCACACACAGCGAATACTCGCTGCGAGTGCATTCGCTGCAAGCGAGGCTTAAACAGTCTTTCACAAGAGCTTATCAACTTCAATTTGAGAAACAAAAAAAACGAGCAAACAGTATATTCCATTCAAATTTCAGGACACTCTCGTGTCATCATCATTCTCTTGCCCTTATTTCAATTTTATTTGGGGTCGGCGCAATGTCTTTTTTTCCAAACTTCTCTATTAGTCATCATTTCGGTAGTCACCACCGTACTAGTCATATCTTCTTTCACACAGTCCATCCATCGCCATCGTTTTTCGGTCTTCCCCTACTCTTATAGCCATCGATGTTTATACTCAAAACTTTCCTCTCATTTTCTTCATTCGTCCGCACCAAGAACAAACTCTCGTGTATTACAACAGTACTCCTTTTTATTTGTAGGTGGTTCACAGTGTTCACGGTATAATGTTCAAAGATCTGAAACAGATCTTACGTAAGGAACAATGTGATGCATCCATCCTGCTTACCGCTAATGTGCCTGCCGCCAAGAAGATTATTGTCCACGGTCCACGTAAGTATCATCATCATATCAGCTGAAAGACGTACACTGCTGGAGGCCTTCCTCCCCTATGCACCGCCACTTCGACTGATTCTGTGCTTCTCGCAAGTATAAAAAAAAACTAAATTATATCTTCAAGAAACTAATTTTAAATTCATGAGAAAATACAGCAATACTTTACCTTCTAAACAAGCTGTAGTGTAATGTAATTTACTTGAAAATACGATCCTAGATACATAATTACATGATCATTACATTTATTGCCACCTACTCCACTATCTACTTTAACGTTATACAATCTAAGGTGATTTTTGATTGACCATTTGTAATGAAAAGGTCCTAAATAAATTTCGGTTGCAAAAGAATTTGAGCTTTGTCACGTAACATTTTCCTGTGTTATCACTTATTTTTGAGATGGCTGATTTACCTATAATGAGCGACAGTGTAAATCCAACGGTAAAAGTTATATAATTAATATATTTCAATATCTCCTATATTTAAAGTAACTCTAGTACTTTAAGTATCGAAGATATCGATTTAAAAAATAAAATTTGTTTTATTTCAGCTGACAATGAAGGTTACATACCGTCTCAGTTTCCCGTCCAAGAAGACACAGTATTTGCACAAATCCTTAAAGAGTCTCTTGATTTCTTTGGCATCCCAGAAAGGTTACATCGAGAACATTTCCTTGTTGATTTCAAAACTCGTAAGTCGTATCTTTATTTTATCAACCGACAAAAAAAACGGAGGAGGTTCTCAATTCGACGCGTTTATTTATTTTTTTTATTTTTTTTATTACTCATTCAAAACAAGTTCATGTTTGCAACAATACTTTAACTTATGTTTATACTATCAGGAGAACAGTAGAATTGCCACGAGTAAAGATTTTAAATTGCACTTTTGTAGCCTGGGCAGGTCGGTTCCTGTACCATTTTGATATCTAGCTAAATGACTTAAACATTTGTTCACATGTTACAGTTCTCGTGTTTGTGTTCATATGTTCATAAGAGCACTCTAGTCCTATATAAATCTTCATTATACAAGAGTAGACGACGAACCGCAATTAACAATTATATAGAATCTTTGTCATGGCGCGATGTAACCGGCTAACATTAAGCTTATCACCCCGTAAGTATTCGAGACCACAGCTGCTTATACAATTGAACGTGCTCTCATAGCTCAAAAATTGATACAATATCTCGCTAAACGACGCCACGCAGGCATACGAAACGGATATTTGGATTTTATTCACCTTAGCTATTCTTTCGAAGGTCAAATCCACAACCCGCAAGGCTACGTCCGCGACCACTACTTTTTCAAACGCTCACAGTATCCACAATTAGGATTGGTTCACATGGAACCTGATGAAGCCTTCCAAAAACTACAGGAACAAGAACTCTTGCAGAAATTCGTTGAGATCGGAAAAGTATTACTGACTTGGGCTATTTTGAAAAATGTTGATATGGTATGTACACTTGCAGTATCTATGTTTTTTTTTTTTTAACAAAAGCACAGGAGAAATCAAAATCTGTTGGCAAAGCTATCAAAACTATTTCGTTTATATGCGAGAAAGTCATTCTGCTGTCACTTTCTTGCACTAGAACGGTGATGGCTCCAACATCTAGAACGAAATTTACTAATGTTACTTACCACGTGTTTTATATGTTCCCCTTTCTATCTTGCACTTGTAGTTTGACAGTTGTGCGAGAGAGACAGGAATAAGACTTAGCTAAAGTACGTGACAAGTAACGTTTCTCAATCTAGAACTGTGCTTGAACTCAACTTGGCCAGAATTTACAAAGAGTATTAACACAACGTACTGTTTTAGGTGGTTCAACGCGTAGTGTTTCTACACGACGAGCTCATGAAGTTACCGTCGTTCCCCCGTAAAGCCCTTGAGGCCGATCTCGTGTTGTATAGTCGGGGAGCTCTAGGTTCTACGTTATTGGGATTGGATGTTTTGCACAAGTTTATGTAAGTATTTTTTAGTTGGCCCTTCAAACCTCATATTGGGCTATGTTGTCCCTACAACGCACTAACATCGATTTTGCTTAATTATGCGGCCAAAATTGAAGATTTTAAACTAGTTACAAATACAAAATGTAATATTTTTCTACGTTAACAATAGAACAGACGATAATAAACCGGTGTTCTCGACTTCAATACCCGCGCGGGGTACGTATGCAGGTAGTCGGAACTTGTAAGTCTCCCGCTACGCACGCGCTTTCGCTCTTTACGCTTTTAAAGTGACTTGTTTTTCGTCGTCAATATTTTTCATTTGAAGACAGTTATCAAAGTAAACAATATGGATTCGAGTACTTCAGGTAAATACCATTATTTATTATAGAAATTGTCAACCTAGTATAATTAAAAAACCTTTATTTTAAACCTTCAAAACATATTACGTTTTCTTGAAAAAATATTCTTGATTTTTCAGTTTAAAAGTAATTTAGTTATATTATCGCTTCCTCTCGCCTCAAAATTATGATTTATTATAATACTTAATACTCTTTTCTTATGATTCTGATAAAAATCAGCTGCAGGTAGATGCACGTAGGGTAAAAAAAGTTATGTTGAAAAATGTTCCAAAAAATATTATTTTTTTCTTTTTCGTCGTAGGTTCTCCTGGCTCATCCGGAACAAAATTAGTCACCCGTCAATTTCTCTACGATAAAATGCAAAGCCAAAATTTTGTAACAATGGACGAAAAATTGGCCTATTTAGAAAATTACCTGTTTTCTTATGGTGACACAGAGGGAAATATAAAAAAACTAAAGCGAAATATTGCTTACTTCAAGACTGCCATAAAGAAAAAATGGTCTAAAGCACAAAGAAAAGAAGAGGATTTCTTAAAATCTAACCACTCATGGTTAAATGGGACGTTTGAAATCCCAATCCAAGCCCAAAATCGCCCAGGCCGCCCTTCAAAATCATTTGAAGAGTCAAGTGAGAGGAGCAAGCGTCGCAAAACTGAAGTGGTTCGCTCGGCCGTAGGCGATTCTGTTATCATTCATGCTGCTCAGTCAACTTTGAGAGCTAAGGGACTTCGAAATGCATCAGAAATCCTTAAAGAAATCACAAAATCGCCAACAAGGGCAAAAAAATTAAGAAATGCTTACAAGTCATCGAGTGAACCCGACAAACACAATATATTAACACCTCAAGAAGCATTGGCGATGTTTATAGAGGCCGACCTTACACGACAGCAATATGAAATCATACGTAAGACAAATAAGTCGCTTTATCCTTGCTACGACAGATTATTAGAGGCCAAAAAAGAATGCTATCCACCTGAACAACACATGAAAGTGACGAGTCTGTATGCAGAGAGTACTTTGCAAAGTCTTATTGACATAACTCTTATGCGCCTTTCAATGTACTTAGAGGAAGTACTTTTATCTATTAGTGAAGAAGATAGACAGACTTTAATTATTATAAATAAATGGGGATGTGATGGCTCCCAGCAAGCCAGATATAAGCAAAAGTTTGAAAATCCTGCTGATTCGGACGCCAATATATTTTTGAGCTCATTTGTCCCGTTACAAATACTTTGTGGCAAGGATAACAAAAAAGTTATTTGGGAGAATCCTTCTCCATCATCCCCCCGGTATTGCCGGCCTATAAGATTCAGATTTCTGAAAGAATGCAATGATGTGACCAAAGAAGAAATCAGTTACGTTGAAGAATCGGTAAAAAATTTGGTTCCTACCGAAATCGAAATAAAAGGAAATAAATTTACCTACAAGCACATTTTCAAGATGACTATGATTGATGGCAAGGTTTGCAATGCTGCAACCGACACTAAGTCTACCAGTCGATGCTTTATTTGTAAAGCCACTTCAAAAGATTTTAACAATCTAAGCAAAAAATATGATGTAAGTCCTTAAACTTTAGACTTTGGAATATCTGTGCTGCATGCCAGAATCAGAATTTTTGAGAGTATTTTGCACTTAGGCTATAAACTAATAGTTCAAAAATACAGACAGAAAAAAACGACGGAAGAAAAAGACTTGGAATTGGCCGCTAAACATAAAATCCAAGACAGATTTAAAATTGAAACCGGGTTACTCATTGACATGCCTAAGTCCAACTATGGGAATACAAATGATGGAAACACCAGCCGTAGATTTTTCGAGAATGCCCAATTGGCATCCGACATAACTGGAGTGAACTTCGATTTAATTTACAGACTGAAAGTCATTTTAGAAACGATTTCAAGTGGATACATTATTGACGTCAAGAAATATGATGAGTATGCACTAGATACCGCCAAATTATACGTGCAGCATTATGGGTGGCACCCGATGACCCCTACTATGCACAAAGTGCTCATACATGGTGCTGCCATAATAGAGAATTCACTTCTTCCAATAGGCCAATTGTCGGAGGAGGCTCAAGAGGCCAGAAATAAGCACTTTCGCATGTATAGAGAAAATTACGCTAGAAAATTTTCCCGCGAACAGTGTAACCGCGACATCTATAATCGACTATTATTGAGCTCTGATCCGCTCATTAGCAGTATTAGTATAAAACAAAGAAGGAGAAAAAAAATATCTAAATCCTTTTCTCCGGAGACTTTAGATATGCTTTTACCCACCAAACCAGACTCCGCTTCACCAGAATCCTCGGATGATGAGGATCTGGAGTAACGAATTGGCATGGAGTATGTGTCGACTGTCGAGGGAATACGTCAATTCATGACTCACTAACGTTTAAAATGTACATTTATGAAATATATTTTTTTATGTCTGTGACGTTAGTTTTTTAACTTTTTTTTTTCATAAATATGATATTTTCTTGAATAAATATTTAAAATTTCAACAGAAAGTTGTTTTTTATTATCACTTATGTCATTTAGAATAGTTATTGCAATTAAAATAATTTTGGCCGCATAAAACCTAAAAACCTATCTATGTGCAACGGCTATAAAATAATAATAATTGTCTACAAAAATTGGTTATTTTATTTTGAATTTAGTACCATTACATTTGAGTTAGTTTTCCTTGGCTTAGACTGCATCCATCAAATAAACTTTAAGCATTACGAAACTTTTGATATTCATTTTGATTGATGGGACATCATTAATCTCCTGCCGCTATCCCAAATTAGTCGAGGTCGGCGCAATATATCTTTTTATTATATATTTCTCTATGTAAGTATCTTAAAATGTTCCATATTCTTCTTTTTTTCGTATGTCCTTTAAAAATTTATAAACTACCAAATTTTACCTATAGTTAAATTTTTAACTTTGTTAGCTTAGTTGTTAACTCTATTGTTCATGCTGTGATTTCCTATAAGTGAAGGGGTACATCTACTT
The DNA here is from genome assembly GCA_947507805.1 of Aporophyla nigra. NCBI lineage: Eukaryota > Metazoa > Arthropoda > Insecta > Lepidoptera > Noctuidae > Aporophyla > Aporophyla nigra. The sequence continues at coordinate 12,654,782 of OX382300.1, read as the reverse complement.
GATACCTGATGTTGCCCTTTATTTATGTGTCAATATATTGTGTACATCTTTTGTTGTAGATCTTAAACAAATAATAAAATAAAATTAGTCGCCATCTCGGTAGTCACCCCCGTTCCAGCCATATCATCTTCCACATAGTCAATTCATCTTTTCAGTTGTCTTCCCATACTCTTATAGCCATCCACATTCGTCCTCATAACATTCCTCACACCATTTTCATTGATAGTACAAAGTAAAGTCTACAAATCAAATAAATAGTACCTTCCCTAAAGTAATATTATTATTCTAGGTGGGTACGCCTAATAGCCCGAATGTTCGAAGCAATGGCCGGTAACTTCACCTCATCACGCGACATTCACTTGTTTTTGAACGTCCTCAATGGCGCCCTGATGTTACATAGCGAAGACTCTTTGATCCTACGATACGTTATCGCCACATACGTCAATGCTGCTTTCAATTTTAAAAGCATTTTCTCTACAAATGGGTATGTATAGTGCAAAATTACATGGTTTTCTACCAATCATGTGTTCAGTCAACTACAAGTCATATCATCAGCCTATAATGTTCCCACTGCTGGGACACAGGCCTTCTCTCAGTGAGAAGGAGCAGGACATAATCCACCACGCGGGCCCAGTGCGGGTTAGTAGATGTCATATGTCTTCTAATTTTTGGTTCTAAGACATGCCGGTTTCCTTACGATGTTTTCCACAAAGTACAGCGTCTGGTTAGGTTCGAACTCACGACCTCCTACTTGTAAGTCGCGGCCGTTACCACAGGGCCACCACTGCTCACACACGTCATAGTAACACCAGAATTTCGAAAACCGTTCTTACTGCTTGCGAAATACAATTTCAAATCGATTCAATTGTAGCATCACCGTGCGGTTGACTGCACAAGTAAACCTTTATCTTATATCGAATGTGTCTCTTCCAGGTATTTACTAATCATGCCAACGCTACTGCAAATATACTCAAACTTCCAAACTAATAAATTGGTGACGACGACAATAGAATACGCTGTGAAACAGTTTTACTTACTGAACCGGAAGCCGTTTATACTACAAATGTTTGGTTCCGTATCCGCTATTTTGGATACAGACGAAGAATCTACTTATGGAGATGCTAGCAAGGTTAGTATCGTGTTTTTTTACCATTTTACCACAGTCTTGCATACACAACTCTAGTTCCAATCGTGTCTCATTTCTCTTCATTTAATAAAAAATATAAACGCTTTAGAATACACATCGGATAGTGCAACATTCATTTAAACAAATTAGGTTTAGGTTTTAATTATCATCATATGATTTTTAAATAAGTCTCCCTCAAAAAAGAGGTAACTCACATAGACAAAGGGAGGATTGCAAAGTATCTACTTTGCAAATCACAAAGTAATTGTAAAACTAAAAGTGATCTCCTAATTCTGATTGCGTGCTTCTGGTCTTTCGTCATTCATCATCAACCTGTCGGCATCCTCGTTATTTTCCTTCTATACATCGCTGTTAATATTCTATCAACTCATCAGTCTTGCTTGTCGTGGACCATACTTATCACTAATCAATATACCATCTTCAAATAGGTCCAGTCCAGCTGCCTCTTTAACCTACTCCTAAGCCTGGAAACACCGTCTCCAGACCCACTACACATAGCCGAACTCATCAAAGAAGAGAAACCACTAAAACCTATCGACTTCTGCTATCGAGATGAAGAGGAGATGGTCAATGTGTTGGATTGCATCAGTCTTTGTGTCATGGTCGTGTCTTACTCGGCAGAAAGTATGAGGGGATATCAGATGCTGGTAAGTACAGTTATTTAAAATATATTTTTGTATTAAATTCTGTTATTTTGAAAAGGAGAAAGTTAATGTATTGCCCGAATATTTCGCTATAACATGACACCCGGCGCTATGTCCTTTGCATGGATTTCTATGCCAAAGACAGCATATTGACACATTTGACCCAAATACCTACTTCATAGCAATTACATCCTAGCACCCCATGCCTTACCGTGGCCTTGACCGCAACCGTAGCCAGACTGTAAGCGGGCCGCCGAGCATTAGGACCCCAATTGTTTTTGGTGCTTGATATTTTACTACAAGTTTTTTTTTTAACCATTGCGCAAATTTTTTTGGTCGTTCAGTATCTGTAGTAAAACTCATTTCAATTATTTTTCCAATACTTTATTTTTATCCGACCTTAAATCAGTAAACTGTGGACACCCTACATATTTCGTAATATGATATCGAAATAGTAATAGGTCAGTAACCGCGCGCCGGTAGCTAGGTACTTCGAAAATCTTAGAATTTTGACCGATCGAACAGCTAGTAGGTACTAGTAGCTACGCTCGGTCGTTCACCTTCGCTGCCGCGAGCAAATTACCATAAAAACCAGTTTCAAAATAAACATCTTTCGTTAACGATAACTTAATTTTTTGTACTAAGATATATCAAAATAACCATATTTACATTCGTGGGACTTCGGTCAAGAAACTACTGATACATGAAAACTTTACAGATAATACTAGAGGCAATACTGCCTTGTTACGTAAAACAAATCCAACTGCCAAGCTACAATCGTGAGGGAAAAACAGAGAAGGAAATTATTCAACAACTTGCTATAGCTATTAAAACACTGGTGAACAATTGCGAAGGACTTTCTAAGTAAGTATTTGCAATCACAAGAGGAATAAACTTAGAAACTATTTCAGAAACAAAGAACATTTCAATATAGGTACTTAAACGAAAGGATTTATACCTACTGGTGTCAGGCCTTCACAATTATTCGTCAACTTTTATTATTTCACATAAACTGGTTTTTCAGATCTTACAACGGCCCTTATAGAACTTCTCCCGAACATAAAAACTCGTCACAAAGGACCGGTCCCCGCACCGCCGCCGCTACTATCATTGCCTTTGAGGAATCCCACTCCAAGTACGATAACTCTAAGATGCCTGTGCCTGAATACGCTGGCGCTGAAGACTCGGAGGTAAATATTAAATCAAACGTATACAAAGTGACATGGAAATCGTCGCGCAAACTGCAACCATGATTCTAGGCCCCCCTTTTTTTTGTGGGTGAGAAATCATCAAATGATGTCTCCTGCTCTGGGCGGAGCGGGAGGGCGTGTCAAACTTTTAGTAACTAAAACCCACCCGTGTTCCTTCAGTTGCCTATATGCCAGGGCCACGGTAACTCTTTCGAACAAATTTCGCGACCCTGGCAGGCATCGGTCCTAGCAGACCCCTTACATACTGCTGACATCATTCCAGACCCCCTAGAGTATGAATTTTTCGTCAGTTACCAAAAACTTAATTTGTTGTTTCATATAAAAGTCATAAGCTATATTGTTAAGGTATAAATCAAACAGACATATTTAATAATTAACATCAACAATATGACATTTTCTTCTTTTAAAACATCACACACATCTAACACACCGCTGAAATACTGCAAAGCAAATATACTTAAACACACTAATGAGCTCACTGTGTTACAAACATTTCTTATAAGATTTCCATATAATTAAAATTGCTATATTGAATTATCTCAACAGTTGGTACGAGCAGAATACCGTAGACCCCGTGATGTTTTATTATCCCTCGTCGGCGAATTCATCGGCCGCGCTACTAGCCGCTTGTTGGAAATCAACGGGTCCAACCGAAGCGGCGGCACTGACGGAAAGCCAGTTGAACTGCTGGATTCTAAGTCACATGCTGTGAGTTTGTAGTACTACCCATGATATTTTTTTATTTTTTTTCTAACTTAGCAGACAGCTGTGCTGCTGTGAGATTTGTTGCGCCAGTTCTTCTTCCTAGCTAAAGCACTAGGAAGTGATGAAGGGCGGGCGTTTTGGGGGACTGTCTTATGTAATTTTACGTTCTAAAAGTGCAGAATCAGCCTAGTTTGAATAAATTACTTTTTATTTTGTTTTCTACCACATTGACTGTGCTACACAAATAGTGTTGCCCATCGTAACCACGCTACTTGTCGATAGGCGTAAACGGCGGATGACGGCACAATTCTATAATTTCAATCACAATGCTTCATAGAAATTCCGCATATTTAAACCGGTCTTATTCATGCTAAACATGGGGAAGCAACAGTTGTCGTGGTTTCATCAACATACTATACCTATATTGCTGTAAACATATTGGTATTACTGTAGTATATGTCTGTTGCCTTATAAATTTTTTTGCAATGTCAACGCCCAAATAACTAGGTATTTAACCAAAAGGCATTTGGTGATCCACCAGGATCTTGGAAAAAAACTAGAATGCGCAATTTAAAAAATCTTTTTCTTACAGCGCCTCGCAGAAATAGCCCACTCATTACTAAAAGTGTCTCCCTACGACCCGGAGTCTATGGGTTGTCGCGGTCTACAACGATACATGACCCAAGTACTACCTGCGGCTGATTGGGCAGACGATGCGTTACGGCCGGCACTCATTATGATCCTAAGGAGGTTGGATAAGGTGTTCCTCAAAATCGCTAAAAAGCCTAGCATCAGGGTAAGATTTTCATTAAGTTTTTACATTACAAACTTATCAATTCATAACTGCTTAAAAAGTTCTTCTTTCAGGTTTCGCCAGAGTAGGTACCTGCGCTTTTACCTGCTTCGACAATTTTGGATTTTTTCAAGTAAATCATTTTCTAACTAAGTGAACCCTTTTCAGAGAAACACCGATTGGGATTCAGCGGCAGTGCTCTTGAAAGGAGTATATGAAACAATGGTACGGTGTCCATACATAATGCATTGGCAGCATGTTAAAACTCTACTCAATACTATTCAAGTGAGTCTAACCAAACAATTTTCATTTCAGCCCATAACCGTCGTAACTATGAACGTTGGTTTTTTTTTTTATTAAGAAAACTACAATTTCAGAACTCCACATATCAATCGCGATCTTTCAGCTTTGGTTTCGTTTTTAAACACTTTTTAATGGGTTAATCAACCTATTAGTTCATAAAGTTCTCGCGCATCAAAGTCTTCTCAACAGAAGAAGAAAACTCATTGTCATACTTCTGTCTTACTTCACAGGCACTGATAGTATCTGACAACAACTGCGGAGAGAACCTATCTTCGGCAACAGCAGCGCTTATGTCGCAACCACCGCCGCCTCATTTCTGCAGTACAGTCGTGCGACTAATCGCGTTGCAGATCATCAATACAGGGGTAAATAACACTTAAATATACAGGGTGGCAAGGAAAACGACACCCATCCTGTTACCCTTTCTTTTTTGGATAGGAAATCATCGAATGATGTCTCCCGCTCTAGGCGGAGCGGTAGGGCGTGTCAGACTTTTACTGACTAAATCCCACCCATGTTCCTACAGTTGCCTATGCCACGGACCACGGTAACTCTCGAACAAATCTCGCGACCATGGCAGGGAACCTGTTACTGTGGATTCAGTACTTGATTCGGAACAGCTAATGTTTTAAAAAAAAAAAAAATAACGAATGATTTCTAGAGTGTCTAGAATGTACTGAAATCATGATTACAGTTTGGGCGTCAATGTCTCTGTCACCCTGTATTTACTGTCTGCTCTTAGAATTCCCGTACGTAATGTAGGTACGTATAGAGACGTGTGAAAGACGTCTTTATTCCAGTGCCAGAAAGGAATGGTGCCATAGAAGACTAAATGTAGCCATCCCTTTTTCGCAACGGAACATTGATGCCTTGAATGCTTCCCTATACGGCCCGAGTTTATGTTCTGTTAATGTTCTAATATCTGCATATATCTTGTAATACAGGATAGTTATTCACTGGAACAAATGTGTGGAGGAAGCGCGTCGTTCCCAACTGGAGAGAAAACTGAAAACATGCTGATGAATCTATTCATGCCACTTTGTTTACGTGTCGGCAGTGGTAGAAAGGGTAAGATTAATCTTAAGAGGGAAGCTCCAGAGCAGCCCGCGAAGTTCTTTTTTTTGTCAGGCTGTATGTTGAACAAAATATGATTTGCGACTGTCACTATTGATCTGACTGAAAAAAAATGCATTTCGCGGGGCGCCTTAACGCATTTCCTGTACAAGTTATAACGAATAAGTATTGCACATTTGTAGAGTTTTTCTCCACAACCCATCATACAGCACTAAGAACGATTAAAGTTATACATATGCCTCGGAACTCATCGAATCTTTTTAGGGTTCCGTTGCCAAATGGCAAAAAACGGAACCCTTATAGATTCGTCATGTCTGTCTGTCTGTCCGAGTATGTCACAGCCATTTTTTTCCGAAACTATAAGAGCTATGCTGTTGAAACTTGGTAAGTAGATGTATTCTGTAAACTGCATTAAGATTTTCACACAAAAATAGAAAAAAACAATAATATTTGGGGTTCCCCATACATAGAACTGAAACTCAAAAATTTTTTTTTCATCAAACCCATACGTGTGGGGTATCTATGGATAGGTCTTCAAAAATGATATTGAGGTTTCCAATATCATTCTTTTTTAAACAATAATATTTGGGGTTCCCCATACATAGAACTGAAACTCAAAAAAAAAAAAACATCAAACCCATACGTGTGGGGTATCTATGGATAGGTCTTCAAAAATGATATTGAGGTTTCTAATATCATTTTATAACTTAAAAAAAATATATGATGTACATTACCATGTAAACTTCCACCGAAAATTGGTTTGAACGAGATCTAGTAAGTAGTTTTTTTTTAATACGTCATAAATCGTAAACCACAATTTACCTTTCATTCAGTCAACTCAAATATAAATTTTTTAAAAAAAACCATTTAATTTCATAAACATAAACCTTATGCATAAACCGTGAATTCCTGCAGGTTTGTACGGAACCCTCGGTGCGCGAGTCCGACTCGCACTTGGCCAGTTTTTTTTTGTGCAGCTCGTTATAATTTTATTCAAAGGCCATTATACCATATTTTTATGGTATCAACTTCAAAAAAGAAGGTGCTCGATTGCTCTGCAATTTTTTTTAAATATTCTTCTTCCAGATGTGCCACCCCTCCGCCAATCAGACGTAAGCTACCTAGTATCGGTGGTATTAAACGCACTATGTCCCCCCGCACCTCCAGGACAGTTGGCGGCCGTGAACGCTAAACTCAACGCCTCGGACAACCGCGCCAACTCACTCACGTTCACTGGTAGTCGCGATACTAGGAACACTACGAGGCTGTCCAATCAACTGTATAGAATCGCTTTCTTAGGTATGAAATACTAACGTTTTGTAAATAATTCTTTAGCCGCTTTGAGCGATTTTTGTTAGAGGCAAAGCTTATGGGTACGCGTCACCGACATGTCAATGAATAGCATTGCTTTAACAAAAAAAAAAGCTACTTGATAGTTCTACTCTCGTTGATGTGATCTTCGAGAAGAGTAGAGAAAAAAGCATTTTTTTAAATACTGGAATAATTACTTCGGATTCGTAGTTTTGCTTTTTTTCTTTAACTATCACTTCGACGAGAGTGGAGTTTTTTTTTTTTTTTTTTGTAATATTTTTTATTCGATTCCATAGTTATATGATATTTAAAATAAAAAAAGCCATCAAATTAAGCGTTCTCATCAAACGTTAGTGAAAATGTCAAAATATTTGATCTTGCTTATTCTTTTCACAAATAAATTTAATTTTGCATTTTATTTAGGTACTTATTATTTCCTGAAAAATTTAGTTTTCTGTGACTTTCTAACTGAAGTAAATAACTGTATTTATATAAATGATATCATTAATTTATTATTTTATACTTACAGCGCTAAAAGTGATGTGTGCATGCTTCACAAGCGAGCTATGCACAGAATGGGGCCGCATAGCGCGCGCCATGCGGGACCTGGGCAGGCGGAACGAAGCTGCGCATCATCTGTGGGACTTCCTCGAACATGTCGTCACGTATCGAACGCCACTTTACATTTTGTTGCAGCCTTTTATCGTTCATAAGGTGCGTACTGTAGGGTTAGAAGTCTTCTGGCCAACAACGTTAATTTAATTTTTATTAATTTTCCTGATCATGAATTCGATTTTGTAAAGTATATAGGAAGAATGTTAGGACTTGAACTGAATATGGATAAGTCTGACTTGGACAAAGGTACCCAAACATCTTGCAAAAACGACACCCATGATGAATAATTTCTCAATTTTTGCAGACACCATCTTTGATTTTAGCCTCACTATCAGTTTTAAAACCCTTCTAAACCACGAAAACGACACCCATGAAGAAAAATATGAAAATTTTAGCAGATGTCACTTAGGGTTTTATTTGACCTCACTATTGACTTTAGCACCCTCCAAAACCAATAAAAAGGTACCAATGAAGAAAAATGAGAAAATTTTAGCAGACGCCTCGAAAACTGTTTTAAACATTGCCTCTTTCAACCTTTAAAAAACGTATAAATAAATCAGGCTTCCTGTACATGACGCCGGAGCCGTACCAGTGTCGGATTGTACGATATGTTATACAAATGAATATCGATCATGCGCCAGAGCCGCCGCGCCGGAACCGTGTGTACACCGCATAGATGCCGAGTTAAATAGTAAAGAAACGATCACAGTTTAGCAAAGCATTGCCAACAGAACTGATCCGGTGCGGCGACGATGCGGCGCATGCGTGATATTCACTCGTATACACAAGCATGCGGTCCGGCAACGGTATAGATCCCGCGTCATTTACAGAGAGCCCACAATATAGGCTCCCTGTACACAACCCTTAAGTGACTGAACAGGGTTTATTAACACTTATCACTGATAAGTGTTAATAAACCCTGTCCTGTTTATGTTCACATGGTCTGTCCCCAGCTACTTTTGGGACAGACCATGTCAACATAATCATATTCATTTTCAAAATGTAACTATTACTTGTATCAGCTATCACAACCTCCAATCGGCGACAACGAGCGTCACATGCAGTTCGTAGTGCGCGAGCGAGTGAGAGGACTCAAGCTGCCGGCCGCGAGGGCGCGCGGCGCCTTGTTAGCGGAGCTCGCGAGGGAACTGCGCCATATGCGCGATACACACGACCAGTTCAAGTTTGGTTAGTATAAACTATAGACATGAATGAATGAATGACGGAATGACTGAATGAATGATATATTTGCTAGAATATAAGTACCTAACAAAAGTTCTTAAGATCTAAAGATGGGTTTCACTATATTCGGCATATCAACGTGCAAATGTCAACACACAACAAAACATAGAAAACGAATGCTTAGAATAGAAAGAAAAGTGAACGTATTTGCCCGAAAACCATTTATAGCGGATAGTCCGTTACAGCTATGTTTGATAGTGTAATCTTTATTGTGATACTGCTAATTGGCAGAATGTACAGAACAATTGTCATAAGTTAGTCGCACTTTTTTATTCTAGAACAAATAGCCGAGAATCTTGGCCAAGCGGCAGGCAAGCGAGCTTCAGAAGTATTCCCCCGTACCACTACAGTACCGGACAAGCACCAGCAACACAGACCGTCGCTAATCTCCATGCTGGTGGGACGCGCGGGCGCTGGAGCCCTGCCGCGCACGCCCGACCATCCCTCCGCGCCACTGTCGGCGCAGAGAGGTAAGTACTTAAAGAAAGCTGCAGATTTTTTTTTTTTTTTTTTTTTTTGTAGGACATCTCGTAGTTAATCTGAAAAAGATTCTGACTACTTAAACGGATTTTTGCCCGGCGATTTCTAAAAAGTAAACTTTTTAGACCTCCAGCCGGGCCATAGTAAAATTAAAACTAAAGCGAAAGTCCTAAGGGTAACCCCGAGGGGGGTTCGCACCTCGGCTTAGGCAATCACTGGGGGAGGGCAGCAAGGGACATGCTGGATCTGGGTTAAATTATTTAGGGACTAATTTAAAGCTACAGGCGCAGCATCGCGGGCTGGCTCATGCAAGGGTCGGGAGGGACTATTAAGTCGGGGTCGCGACGACGGACCTCGGCGGCGAGGTCGGTACGATCTGTGTTTGTGTGTTGTTCTCACTGTACTTGTCTCTTTTCGACTCTCCTGGAGGAGAGTAGTGGGATCATCGGGTTCGCTGAGAATGTGCCGCGGACGGCGGACTTTACTGATACGGGAGGGGGTATAGCTAGCTGCCGCGACAACCAGAGGGTTGGGGTGGGTCACTGCTTTATCGAAGAAACGCTTCGAAGCGCGTTTTATGTACTGCTGGATCGTAGGGATCCTGAGATCTACGTGGAGATTGATATTCCTGACATACCAAGGCGCACCTGTGGCTTGTCGGAGAAAACGGTTTTGGAGGGTCTGCATCCTATGGATGAATCGGGGTTTGGTATGTGCAAACACGGAGCTTGCAAACGTCATGATGGGCCTAATACAAGCGAGGTAAATGCGCTTCTTACACTGAAGCGACAGTTTACTACGCTTGTTTAGGACGCAATGGAGCCTACCGAGAGCGAAAGCGGCCCGCGAGCGGACCTGCTTTATGTGCTCGAAAAAGGTGAGGTGTTCGTCAAGGATGACGCCTAGATATTTGGCTTGCTTTCCCCAAGGGATTTGCTTGCCGAACATAGAGATGGGTCGGGGAGGGGGGTGATTTTTTCGCGGTCGGGTGTAGAAGACAGCCTGACTTTTATCGGGATTTACTTCGATTCGCCACTTCCTGAACCACTCGCCGAGCTCGTCGACTGCGGTTTGGAGGTAGCGAACCAGCGCTTTATCACTGAATCCCGAGAAGTAGATGGCTGTGTCGTCTGCGAACAGAGCTAACATTGCCTTTCTGCTTCTGGGGATGTCGCTAGTGAATAGCGTGAAAATGAGGGGAGCTAGTACAGAGCCCTGAGGGACTCCTGCAAGGATCGGGTGAGGGGAGGATAGTGCCCCTTCGATGCGGTAGCGAAAGGTGCGGTTCGCGAGAAAGTCTCGTAAGATGAGCACGAGACGGTCAGGCACTCCGAGTTGGTACAGCTTGTATAACAAGCCGTTGTGCCAGACTTTGTCGAACGCTTTCGCTATGTCGAAGAATACTGCACCCGTGAACATACCACGCTGAAAACCAGCATTGATATGCTCGACGATACGGTGCACTTGGTGGACACACGAGTGTTGGGATCGAAATCCGAACTGCTCGTTGGGGATGAGGCCCTTCGTCTCGGCATAATCCCTGAGTCGCTTATAAATAAGTCTCTCATAGATTTTGCCGAGGACTTTGAGCAAACTAATAGGACGGTAGCTCGTGGGCTCGGTTTTGGGCTTGCCGGGCTTAGGGATGCCAATGACGGTGGCTTCCTTCCACGTTTGGGGGAATATGTTATTACTCAGGGCACCATTGAAGATGGTGGTCATGAGCATAATCAGGTGAGCGGGGAACAGCTTGATCACTCTACTGGTGATGCCGTCTGATCCGGGTGCTTTACGTGGTCTCAGACCCTTGATGATCTCGTGCACCTCGTCTGGTGTGACGGGGGGCAAGGGATCCTCAGGGTCTTCGACGGGCGGGAGTGATGCTTTGCGTTCGACTTCCGCGTTCACCTTATCGACGAACGCTTGGTCTACTGGCTGCGAACTTGGTGTGCATTGGGCTTCGAGGCTATCGGCTAGGCATTCAGCCCTGTCGATATCGTCGAATGCAATGGTCGCATCGGGGCGGGTCAGGGGGGGCATTGTGGAAACCTCAGAGGATTTGAGTTTCCTTTGAAGTTCCCAGAATGCTAGGTGAGTCGGCTCGAGATCGCCCAGCATCTTGTCCCAGTTAGCGTTACGCAGCTCGGACACACGTGACGTTACAGCACGCTGTAAGTTACGCATGTGAGCTTTGTTCGCGGCACAGGGAAAGCTACTGTAAGCACGCACGGCTGCGTTCTTCTCAGTCATCAGAGCACGTATATCGTCTGGCAGCCTCCAGAGGCGGTCAGCCGCCTCTGGAACCTCCCGTGAACAATCGTTCACGATCGATTGTACGTGCTCCGTGAGTGAGTCGATCGCAGCCGTTGTGTCGGCGACGGTGTCGAACTGGTCGGGAATGGAATCTAAGTGAGTCGACGTGTTAGATTGTAAGCGTTCGCTTACTTTCTTCCAGTCGGTTATCACTTTAGTGGTGGGGGGTTGAGAGGGGTCGCGGGTACCTATCCGGGGGGCTAAGTGCATTACTACTGGCCGGTGATCAGAGTCGAGCTCGTGTATAGCTTCTATAGAATCCAACCTTAGGTTGACGTTCTTTAGAAGTGCCACATCGAGCACGTCAGGTGATTGATCGGGGTTAAATGGGTAGTGGGTGGGAGTCATCGGGGCGATGACGTCGAATAACATGGTGGAGCAGAGATTAAAGAGTTGTCTGCCTCTGGTCGAGGTGCTGGTACTATTCCAGGCTGGATGTTTGGCGTTGAGATCGCCCGCTATAATAACGGAGTCACTCATGCCGAAAAGTTTTGAGAGGTCGCTATTTAAGAGTTGGGGGTTCTCGGACTCTATCCGAGGGGGAATATAAGCCGACACGATAGTGATCGGCTGGTGACCTGTCAGTCCTAACCGACAGGCCGAAACTTCTAATCGGGAGAGAGGGGGTGGGTCCATAGGTATGCAGTATAGGGACTTTTTATAATAAATGAGAGTGCCACCTTTGTGGCAACGGTACCTATCGTTGCGAACTAACCGGTAGTTTGCAATTTTAGGGTCGCGTTGGTGTGGCTTTAGGAACGACTCTTGTATGAGTAAGATGTCTACGTGATGGTCGCGGAGGAACGTGGCGATCTCATCACGTTGGCGGAAAATGCCGTTGGCATTGAAAAAGCCTAGCTTTAGGGAACGGGGTTTGAGTTTAACTAGTATTCCGTTGTTATTCATAACGGGACCGTTGGGAGTTCATGACGTGGAGGGCTTGCGTGACCTCGGGGTACGCAGCGTAAATTGATTGGATTCGGAACAAGTTGCCGCCGGCGGCGACCAGTTCCTGGGCCATTTGTTGAGCACGCGGGGAGAGGAACGTGCTGTAGGTATTATAGGTCCCGGCGATTACGTTGAACGCATCGATGGGAGCCTGACCTCTCCTATGGTCTGGGCCTGCCATGGGGGCAGAGGGGGGGCGCGACGCGGGCGGCGGCGGGTGCGGCCGCGGAGAAACCGGGGGGCGCGGATAGGGGTGCGGGGGCGCGGGTACGCGGGTCCATTAGAGGAGGAATGGGAGCGGGCTTAGGCCTAGAGGAGGCCAGAGGGGGGAACGCTTGGCTTGAGCTCAGCTGAGGCCATGCCATTGGGCGTTGGGGGGCCAATCTCACGGGGAGTTTGGCCGATGGGGATTCCCTGGTTTGACGGGCGTCGAAACGCTGCGCTAACTTAGGGGAAGAGGACTTTGGGGCTTTCGGGCAGCCCCTGTAGTTTGCCGGGTGACCAGTCTCTTTGCAGAGTACGCAACTGGGTGGTTCTGTGCAAAGAGCTCGGTCTTTAGGCCGGGAACATTCCGCTGTGCCATGATCGCCCAGGCACTTGACGCACCTGGGGGTGGCAAAGCAGTGATAGGCGGAGTGACCGTAAAGCTGGCATCGGTGGCACTGGCCTACGATGCCTGTCTTACGGGGCTTCTCTATGACTAGACCGGACAGATTGCATACTGCTTTTACCTTGAATATGGGGTGGTGACCCTCCGTAGGAGGGCATACCACCAGGACCATATCGAAGGCAACGCCTTTGCCGGATCTGTGCATGCGGTGGACCTCTGAGACAGGCACGTTCTGTCTTTCGAGGTCGGCTTTGATCTCATCCGTGGGGATTTCGCAGGGAATCCTGCGAATGACCACTCTCGTCAAGCGCTCCTCAGGTAAGGCGTACGTGTGGTAGGACACGTTCCTTACCGTGAGAATCCTTGTGAGCTCACGGAAGTCATTTGACGTGGGGACTAGCACTTTAATGCCCTGCTGGGTGGCTCGGGCATTTGTGTAGTTTACCCTCTGTTCAGCGCACCATTTGGATACCTCCGTCCACTTTGCCTTGTCCTGAATGAACACTGGCGGTGGTGGAGGGAGTTTCCTGGCGGTGTTTGAGCCAGAGGGCGTGGGCTGGGCGCTAACGGTAGCGCGGGGCGCGGCAACCTTCGCGGGGGTTGGAGGCGTGAGACGGATTGGGGTCGCGGTGGCGGCGGTCGCCTGCGGTGGGGTGGGGGTGGACGCGGTCGCGGTGGCGGCGGTCGCCTGCGACGTGGAGGGGATGGGCCCGGTCACGGTGGCGGGGGTCGCCTGTGACGTCATCGGGGTGGGAGTGGCTTCCTCAGCCGCTATGAATTTAGCGGCTGGTTCGGTGCTACTGCCCTTTTTCTTTAGTTTCCGCTTGCTCCCTTTACCGTTTTTACGGGTAACGGTCTCGTACGCCTCCCCGTCCGAAGCCGAGGAGGGGTTCGAGTCCGCAGGGGGAGCTGAGGTGGTTGCCTCGGCGGAAACTGAAGCGGAGTCGGAAGTGGGAGTGGGGGTGTCCTCTGTGTCCATGGACTCGTGAGGATTTATCGCGGCGTCGGTGTTACTCAGGGCAGGGGTAGCCGGTGAGTCTAGGGCGTCACTAAACCTAGTGACGCCGGAGACTGCGAGTGCGCGGGCTTTCCTTTCCTGATTTTGTTTCCATCTTTTATGAAAGATGGCCGTGAATTCAGCGTCATCCATGATTAATTCAAGGATCGCTAACTTCATGGCTTCTACCTCATCGGGGGTCATCTTTTTGGGCATGATTCCCAATGATTTAGAAGAGAATTAGGGTGGGGGGGGGATTCCTAATCGCTCAGGAGAGCGAGGCCTATCCCAAAGTCCTACTCCTAACAACCTAATCCCCGGTGGGTTTCCGGGGGTGAGTATTACACTCCTCTGTCGGGTATAGACAGGGAGGTGATCCTGGTGTGCCCTAAGAGTGTATCCCGTTGCCAATCTTATTGTGCAAACGGGTTCCTAACTGGTCAAAACGGCGGGTACAGAAGGTACCCTGACCACTAGTGCGGGGGGTATAGAAATACCCGCGGCACTAGTACGCGGCTGTGAAGGGAAAACTGTCACCAGGGCTGACGAGGGAAGCCCCCAAGGCCAGCGATCTGGGACCCGTCCAACTTTCGCCTAGCCCTGAAGGGGATAGGCGGGTGTGTTGGGTCAACACCCACTCGGCTTCGTTGGCACCGTTAAGGTATCCACCGAGTGACCACGAAACTGTGGCTTTGCCCTGAAGGGGCCACAACACTTCACAACACAACGTTTTAGACCTTTTCTCTTAGAGAAACTAGGCCGTCTTGAAAAAGACAGCTTAGAATAACGTTTTAAACGACTCTGTTTCAAGAAACAGTTGTCTTGAAAAAGACAGTTTTCCGAATATTTGAGATTTAAATAAATTTAAATCCCAAAAATTACGGAGAGTAGTCGGGGCGACTACGCGGCGTGAGCACTGAGCACAACTGACGGGCGATCGAGCGGCGGGCGGTGGAGGGGATACGCGCAGCGGAGCGGCAGCGTAACGACCTTCCTTGGCGAGCGTCGAGCGTAGAATGAGAAAGCTGCAGAAATTTTGGTGTGCTATATATAGGTACACCTCTGCCTAACCGTTCGGGGATTGAAGACGTGATGTGATTTACTTCTTCAGCTCCACATTACATATGGTATTCAGGGAAACAGCTTTTACCTAGGGGTTTTAAATAATCGTTAATGCTTAATGGTTACGTGTGGTGCCGCACAAAAAGAATAGGACCACCCCATTTCTTCCCGTGGATAGGTGTCGTAAGAGGCGACTAAGGGACTTACTAGAGAATGGACAGCAGCTTTCTCTATGCATTTTACCACCATACTGCGATCGCCAACCCGCCTGCCAAGCGTGGCGATTATGGCAAGTCCCCCAAAATTGGGGGAGGCTTATGTCCAGCAGTGGACGTCTTTCGGCTGAAATGATAATTATTAAATAATGCTAGCAAATGGTCGCAGCACTTTTTGATAAATAACAGACATTAGAACAGCAGTCTATGCCCTACGTAGTCTCCTGTTCTAATGTCTGTTATTTTATTTATTTATTTATAATAAGCACACCAACAGCACAATCACTTACAATTCAATAACATAACAATTTAAAATTGGCACTTCAGTAACCATGCAAATAACAGGAGTGCATGACATTAGCAGATGAATATTAGAGACAATAGACAAAAAACTTAAAAGTAAAAAGTGTATCCAGAGACCCAAATTTAGAGCACTACAAAATACTAATTTACACGCTACACAGACGTGCAGTCGTCACACTGTTTAAAAAGGGAACGCCTGTATGAAGCGAAATTCATGGAAAATATATCAATGGGGTAATCTGTCAAATTGGACCTGTCATTATATTCCCTTGCCATACGTGTTAAGGGGCTATTAAATGTGGTATTTATTGTGGATGTAGGCAATTCAAAAATACGATGATGACGCTTACTACGTTGGCAACACCTAAAGTTAAAATAGTTTACCAATTGCGCGTCAATGGAACCGTTTATTATTTTATAGAGTATTAGTAAATCAGAATGGTTACGTCTTTCTTTTATGTTATCAGAAGAGCGAGCGAAGCGTGCTAGAAAAATTGAAACTACCCTCCTCGTTCGGGTTAGGTTTTGTTTTATATTTTCAAACAGAAATAGAAGGTACATTGTCGATTGATGCCAGGATAGCTATGGCAACTATGAGAATAATGAATGCAAGATCGAGCTAAGTGAGCTCGAAAATTTTAACAACTCGCCTCGTTAGGTTTGATATTTTCGAACAGAAATAGTAGTAACATTGTCGACTTAGGGCAAGAAACCTCAGACAATTTAGAGAATGATTCATGCAAGAGCGAGCGTAGCGAGCTCGAAAATGTTCCATAAGAAGAAGAATATTTGTTCCTTAAGAACTAGGAATTACTTGCTATGTTGATTTATGAAGAAAAGCTCACGTATCAAGAGAAAGCAAAATGCAAGACCGAAACAAACCTGAGGATTTTAGCATACTTGAATCTGTTTTCTTTTGACCATAATGCAGAAAGAGAACTTACTTTGTCGAGTGATGACGAAAAGTATCGCGTAGGGTTTAACCTGAACAGGGTTTGTTTACATTTTCAGAAGTTACTTTAACACTACTGGAACAGACCATAAATATTTTCTAAACTTTAGCGCCCAATAAGCTACAAATGTACCTGAAGGTAAATAAACAGGTTCATCAGCCCTGTGTTGCGCCCCAATTATTACCCCAAACTTCCTATTACAGAATCACTATCGAGTAGCTCGACCACGAGCCAGCACATGCCAGTGTTTGAGGCGCAGTTGAATAGCGGTCGTATGAGTGAAAACAGCAGTAATAATATCAGCAGTGCCAATTCTCATATAGGTAGGTAAACAACATCTACAATAAGTACATGTGTGTAAAAGAATTGGTTTTCCCCATGAAGTTATTCTTTGGATAAAATTGTATCATATTTTTGCTCAACGTACTTATAAAAAGCAATATGCAACTTGTTTTTGTTTGGCCGGTGGCCCTTATACCCACTAGGTATAGTTAAAATATTTTGCCCGATTCCGATTACTTTTTGGGGTTCCGTTGCCAAATGGCAAAAAACGGAACCCTTATAGATTCGTCATGTCTGTCTGTCTGTGTGATATTGAGGTTTCTAATATCATTTATTTCTAAACTGAATGGTTTGCGCGAGAGACTCTTCCAAAGTGGTAAAATGTGATTCCCACCCCCGTGACTTCTAAAATAAGAGAATGATAAAACTTAAAAAAAAAATATTGTGTACATTACCATGTGAACTCCCACCGAAAACTGGTTTGAATGAGATCTAGTAAGTAGTTCTTTTTTAATACGTCATAAATCGTAAACCGCAATTTACCTTTCATTCAATAGACTCAAATATAAAAATTAAAAAAAAAACATTTAATTTCTTAAACCTTATGCATAAACCGTGAATACCTTCAGGTTTGTACGGAACCCTCGGTGCGCGAGTCCGACTCGCACTTGGCCGGTTTTTACTGTTTGTTCACCTTGTCTGCTATTTATCTCACAGGGTCACTGAACAACTATGGCAATGACAAGTCAACGGCTAATGCTCCATCATACGCAAGCACCCAGACTAAACTGCGATTTGTACCGTCCGTGGAACTGAAGTTCACATCTGGTAAGACCCCACTTTGAATATACTAAATCAATATATGTTTTTTCAGCTCACAATAGTAGATATTTTTGTGGTTGGGAAATCATGAAATGATGTCTCCTGCCCTGGGTGGAACGGAAGGGCGTGTCAGACTTTTACCAGGCCTGTCTCACTTCCATACAAGCGGCGCAAAATCCCCGAGATATTTACCTACTATTCTGGAAAACAACCTAATTTCAACCTTTTGCATTGCGTATAGCGTTCATAGTACAATAACTGTCTGCCGTCTCGCTTCAATCTGCTAGGGCTGTCAGAGAGGTAGAATATACCATAGTAGGTACTTTACGGTATTAACAGTTTACTTTTGATCCGCGGGTGCGTGCGCTGCGTGTGCGACAAGTCGAGCGAGTGCAAGCCTATTGAGACTAGTACGGTAGCCGGACGCTTGCGTTTATCATACCTAAACTCGGGAGTGAAACTTCTGTACCGTAAGGTACTTATACCGGATGACATTTTTTACCGTCTCGACCTTCATATGGTGTGTTGTGTAACTAGAAAAGAAGGCAGGAAGGCCTTCAGATTCATCGTAGGTGACTAAAGGAGCGCGGGACACGGGCGGAAAGGGATGCATGTGCGGCTCGTGCGCCTGCCAAAGATCAATGAGGCCGCCTATCTGCCGGCTTCAAAGGGTAGGACCGTGCTACGAAATCATTGATACATGACGCGCATTGAGTAGAGGGTGCTTGTGATTTGAGTTTCGATAGGTTTTTAAATATTTTTTTGTATTTTTTTTTTAAATTTCTGTTTTTGTTGTTCTAGTATGAAAATGTTACTTTAAATGTGTAGTATTTATTGCTAGATCAATTTCATTACATGTTATTCAAAAATAAAAACATCAAAAACTTCTATGCCAAAGGCTTCTACTCCGTTCACCTATTACCCCCATTTTTTTTCAAGACGTTAAAAAATGTCACCCGGTATATATTCTGTGCTTTTACTGACTAAAACCCACCCGTGTTCCTTCAGTTGCCCATTCCATGGCCACGGTAACTCTTTCGAACAATTCCGCGACATAGTAGATATGCCTAACAAGTGCGCAAAATCTTTGGTCAGAACCTAGTACCTTCGCACCAATTACTTAAAACCGCGATCACGGCTAGTACCTATTACTGCTTCATGACTTGACTAAGGCTGTATTATGACGTGTTATTGCCATCAATCTGTTCTGATCAAGACAAAATTAAAATTAAAAAAAAATGTTTATTTCAATTACTTACTTTTTTTAACATAAATGATTTGGAGATCACCTTTTAAGCATTTATATGCTTGTGTTAGGTGACTCCGCACTTCCACTTAACGTAACACAGAGTATGCAATTAAAAACATAAAATAAAAGAAAACAGAATAATAAAATAAAATACAAAAAAAATCAAAAGGGAAGGAGCGCACTTGTGTGATGTATGCGAGTGGGTTTGAGTGTGTGTGTGTGTGTGTGTGTGAGACAAATATAGAGCTACATAGGACTCCCATCTCTTTTTCCCCAAGGTACAATGATGACACTTCGTAATACAGCATGTATAGCTTAGCTGACTAGTCGAAGGTCCCTGAAGACGGGTGTCGTCACTGAGGCAGGCCTATGAAAGACGACTATGACGATTTGGACTCGTCCCCGACCCATACGTCGTAAACGGCACAACATAAAGATAATTTGGTGGAACTAGCAGAAAGTTTAAACTGGTTATTTAGTGTGTTCTATTCCGTTTTGAAGTTTTGTCAGGCTTATTCTACCTGAAATATTAAAGTGACTAGTAGATTAAAAAGGTAGATTATATGTAGATTTAAAAGGTTTTCTTTAAATATAAGTAGGTCTATTTTATAGTACATGACATGTACATTTATCTCAGATACAAATCATTTATTAAAGTTGTCGATTTCAGCCGATCTGAGCGTGGTCGTGCTAAGACGGATACACTATAGTTCGGCCACTGAAAATGGTATCATGAAAATTAATGTGGTACTATTATTTCATTTTGTAGTACCAAAAGGTACATATCCGTACAGTCTACTGCCATAAGCATAAACCTTGTTTGGCATCCTAATTTTAGCCGGGTCAGAACGGAACACACAGGTTTTACACGCTTTATATTAGCTTCACTTGTATGTTTGTATGTTTCTTTGTAACCGACTCCTTATAGCGCGATTTTGACCCACTTTAAACGACCAGATTTCATTCAAACTTTGCATACCTACCTATCAAGGACCGATGACAATGCAATAATTTCATAAATTTGTGCCCTTATCCTTGCCAGGGTTACCAGGACAGCAAAAAAACTGTCTTCGAAAACTACGCTGACATACGTCACAAACTACGCTGACATACGTCTCAAAATTCGAAACACCCTAAAAAATAGAAAATAAATAATATTTAAAAAAAAACTAAAAAACACGCTTCCATAGAAAACCAAACTAAAAAGTACAAAATAATTTAACAAAAGCGTGGGGTGCCTGATATCAATAAAAAAAATACCTTAAAAAGCAGGTTTTTTTTAAATATTATAAAATTTATTTTACAAGAACAGACTGCGTAACTTCAAGTTTTGTGATGCAAATACATGTTTGTAATAAGGAGAGACATCAATGAGCCCCCTGTCCCCGATGTCCCCGGGCGCGGCGTCGTGCGGCGAGTGCGCGCCGCGCGCCGACAGCGAGCTGCTGGTGGGCGCGCGCCCACACTCGCCCGACGCGCACGAGCGGCCCCGTCTGCAGCGCGCACACGGGCCCTCCAAGAAGACCTTCAAGTTCCGCCGCAGCAGGCATACCAAGCCTGACGTAAGATTCATTTCATTAATCACATACATAAACTTTCCGGAATTGTAATAGTACCTATATTTATTTGCAAAAAATACGGTATACAAAGAGGTTCTACAGTGGCGACTGCGTACTGAAAGACGTAACGTTGGAAGACCTCCCACAAGGTGGACCGATGACCTAGTGAAGGCCGAAGGAATCCGCTGCAAGAAGTACTGAACCGGTCGAAGTGGCGGTGCTTTGGGGAGGCCTATATCCGTAGACGTCTTTCAACTGAAATGATGATGATGATAATGATATAAAATCTCACACCTTCCCATGGAGGAGGCTGAAGCTACAAAACGCCTCCTGCTGCGATCTTTTCAGTCCTTTTGCTTGGTTTACGTTCATATATCCGCAACCTAATTGCGTAACGCACTATCAATTAGAATGTGAATCATTTTGAAGATTATTTCTAATGCATGTGTCAATTATGTTCGAAAAAATTGTCTGCTCATCGGTAAATAACGCAATTAATGTTGTTGAACTTTACTGTCAAAATGAAAGCAATTCCTACAGATAGTAAGTTACCTACGCAATTACACCTCTGATCATACACCAATGCCTGACCTTTCTGTAGAACAAAACCAATAAGTTCATCTGTAATATGTCCTCGACATTTCCACTCAAATCTGCTTTGTTGTTAGTCACGTTACATTCATCCTATCAACATGATTATGCCATCTAAGCATACCTACTCATTTCAATTTAATTAATATATGGTAAATAGTTACTAACTAATCTAGATTTTTTTTTACACGAGAGTTTCCCGCATGGAACTTCTCGCCACTCGGCGGTCGCGAAATTCTTCTCGTATGAGAATTTCTTTTCTTTAGAATTTAGTAAAATACTAATTAAGGACTTAACTTTGTTGAAGCTATTAAAAAAAAAAAAAACATAACGTGATTCTACTCTGAATTTTCTTTATTGTTGTGTCGTAAATAATGTTTCTGATATAGGTGAGCCACGTCCGCCTGGAATCGGATGACGGTTCATCTCCGGGCCCCGAGACAACGCCCCTACGTCGCGCGTGGTCCCAGCCACCGTTCCTACAGCCTTCCTACATCAACACCGACACGTCCTACGACAGTGAAATCTCGCAGACTTCGTCCACGTCCGGATACAGGCTAGCATTACCCAACCTTCAGTAAATAGACGACCAATATTAAGTGTGGTCCGCATGCCGTCTCGATGTGAGAACACCTTTCGAAACGGGTTTTATGTGCGGCATGATATTCAGCCATCTTGTAGTGGCATGTGTGCACGGAATTCGTAATATAATTAATATCTCTTATGTATCTATTTATAAATCACTCATTAATTCATTTGTTCAGTGTTGTGCAGCTGCTAGGCAGGATTCGCGGTCTACACCTGAGCCGATGTTTTCCTTGCCTTGGAAAGCACGTTACGCCATTGGTCATGGCTGTTATTTTTAAATCTTTTACAGTCGTTACGGGTCGTCTGCAAGTCTTTCGAAGGACTATATTACCCAGTAACTTGGTTGCGGAGGTCAGATCGGAAGTGGCTTTATGTACCTGCATCCGATTTGACTGGAA
This sequence comes from Aporophyla nigra, assembly GCA_947507805.1. Taxonomy (NCBI): domain Eukaryota; kingdom Metazoa; phylum Arthropoda; class Insecta; order Lepidoptera; family Noctuidae; genus Aporophyla; species Aporophyla nigra. The sequence continues at coordinate 12,632,367 of OX382300.1, read as the reverse complement.
GCTGACCTTAACATAGTTATGTAAAGGCTAGTCAGATGATGGTCTATGCCGATGTTTGGTACTGTGGAAAGATTTAGTAACAAATTAGTATTACAATTTCTCCCGATAGATCTGTATACTCCAAATCGGTGACCTATTTACTTAACGCCTTTGCTTCCCTAGAATCATAAGCATGATGGTTATTGAGTTAAATCTATAAGGAACATACTAGTAACTCTTTATTAGTAAACAACTTTAGTCGAGTAGCAGGACGCGATGTCCATCGATGTGATGTTACAGGGAGAGCTACAGCCTGCAGGCGTCTATGACGGAGTCTCCGGGCGGCAGTGCGCGCGCGGCGCTGGCGTCGCCCGAGCTGGGCGGCGAGGCACGCACCTGCAGCGCCACGCCGCACGCCAGCCCCGACGGTAAACAGCCCTTCGTATGTACCGCTCTACTTATACGCAACCCCCCCGCACTCTCGTCTTCTCTTTTTCCTCCTGTCGCCTACCGAGCAGTCTCCTTTGTCGTGAGTTATTGTTCCGTCTTTGCTTTACAACTTCCAGGTTGTTTTGCGATGTAGTTTGTCAATTTTCTTAACCCAATGACAGACAGTTCTCCAAAAATTTGAATGTGTATAGTACATACGGGGAGCTTTTCCGAGTGTCATAGAATATTCAGAAATGCTTGTAGAATTTAAAAAATATACCTAATCATGCTATCAAAACTATATCTGGTCTTAAGTGCAATAAAATTGTTCCAAGTACGTCGCATAACGATCTTTCTTTTCAATGTTGCTGCTTTTTTGTATTTGATCAACTTACAATTATGTAGGAAACTTATTCTAATGCAATATTTTGTTTCCTGCCTAGCTTCTTTGAGCTGCGAGTCGGGGACATCGTCTGCGGAGCGAACGGCCTTACTCGGTGCCGCTAGCCAGCGCTCTCTGTTGCTAAGTAGCGACTTAAGAGATGAAGATACCCTTCTTTGAATTATTTCTAAGCCATTATTACTATATTTAATTTGGATAGCGATAATGACGAGTGCTGGTAGCCAATCTCCATTTGGAGAAGGCAGGTGAAGAAAGAAGAAAACATGAATCACTTGACATTACCATTTACCAAGTGTTTTATACCTGTTATAGTAAATCTGACTTATTTTGACTGATATTTTGAAATGGCTGTAATTTCGTTATACATATAGATACTTCATTTTATATTTTTTCTAGATGCTACCCAATATAAATATAAAGTTTTTCAAGCACAGGTAATATTTCCAACCACCAACAAAAAAATCTTTACAAAGTTTTACTTTACATAAATACCTATTATAGAAGTGCATAGAATGTTACATGAAATATAAGATAAACTCAGTTTGTTATAGACCTTTTTCATCTTATTACACACCTAAGTCAAATTGTGCTCCTTAGGTACTCAACAACAGTAGTTCCTTAGATATTGTATAATAACTAGTTAATAATTAATTCATACAGATAGTATGATAGTCAAAATGTTAAACTGTAGTATTTATGTTACATTTTTAGAGAATTTTAATAAAATTTTTGTTTTTATGTCATTGTTTTATTTGTGGCTCTGATTAAAAAAACACATAGTAATTAAAAAGTTTATTAATATCACAAATCATGCTTCTTTACACATCAAAAATGGTTGTAATGCAACTTGAATATCGGGATCCAAAGGTATTTCATGAATGTACTTTGAAAAAGTGATGGCAATCTTATAAATACTTCTTTTGACAGCAGAGATTAGAGCAGTCTTCATTTTTATGGCAATTATATCATTTAAAATATGTTTCCTGGGCACCAGGCCTGGTTTTGTCAACTTATCTAAGTTTTGTTTGAGATTAATTAAAGTTGATATCACAATAGGCAAGTCATTCTGAACCACTCCATATTTATCTTCATTCAAAGAAGCAGCAGCGATACAAGCTAACCCTTCACAAGTCCACATCACCGGCTGAGCTTGCATTAACAGGAACTTTAATTTTGTGTCAGTCAGTTCTCCAAAAAGGTAACTAACGCCAGGTTTTTGACACAACTTCTGAAGGAAAACATTAAATTCTTCTTTTACAATGTTAGCAAATGTGTCTTCCTCTTTATTCTTGTTATGATCCTTCAGCATTTGTAATTTAGGAGACGTGGCCATGTTTCTTAAATTTCCTGAATAAGTAAACCCATTGCCTGTTGCTGGCTTCCCATTTCTGAGTGCAGAACTCTCTGTTTCATTAGATTTACCATCTCCATTAACAGCATCTAATTCTTTGCTGAAGTCATTTATAATACATATACACTGTTCCAACAAATTATTCCAATTTCTTGGATGACCTCCAGGTTGCGAAAGAGTAAATATTTGCTGCCTCCTTACAGGATCTGTCATTGACATAATTCTTAGATCTTGGGCTCCTAAATATCCATTAAATTGTGACCTCAGAGCCAAAGCATTGTGGAGCACTAAACTTTCTGAAGATTCAATAGGGAATTTAATTGGTTCTGTAAGTACTATATTAAAAATTGTTCTCATTGTGTAAACAGACACAAAGAACAAACTAGTGTAGAACCAAAGTCCGATCCAAATCCCAGAGCTCATCAAGTTAACAACATTATCTAAAGGTGGATCTTCCAGGTATATACTGTAAACATCTGACACTACACTTCTAGGTTTGTTTCCCCATAAATAGTAGAAAGTGCAGTAATAAACCACTGGCATAATGGAATTTTTGAATCCCATCGAGAGTATATTATTGACGGCAAGTTTAATTTGTTGAAACTTATCTTGATAAATATGGGGGAACATGAGCATTGTTGTTCCAAAAATGTGAATATTCAGAAAATAATACAATCCCATCCACATGCCGCCAAATTGTAGGAAAAGGCTTTGTTCTACCAGACATTGACCATCATAAAAGGCACACTTTTTCTTCAGAATATTATAATTGCTCTTTGCCAATGAAGAATATAAACCCATAGTAAAATAGCCACTGAGCGCATACAGTATACTGAACATGGCGTTTTGTACTGTAAACATGTTCAAGAACATGGAGAACCTCGTAAAATATTTAGGCAGCGGCATCATATAGTAGCTTCCATAAACGTATGCTTGGAAAAAAGATACCAGTCCGAGGAGCATGATGTTGATGCCCATCTTCCATCCAAATATTTCGTGAAGAGTTGAAGTGATCCATGACACTGGGTGCAGGAAGTCGACTTGTATTAGAAACACTAGCACAACAGCGAGAATCGTCTGGAGTCCAATGTTCCATAGCACCGCAATAATCAATCTCTTGGAAAAGATTTCACTTTTTGTATCCATACCGGCGATTAATGTTTTATTACAAGAGACTATAATAAATCGAACATTTATGGAACTGTCATAGTTACGAATTGTCCTTTAAAGTAAGCCTTCTTAATCTTCTTTTAAGTATAACAGGTTGTACGGAATTCATAAAAATAACCTACAACGAATTCAAAATCTTTGTAACCGCAACGCAACACCGCAAGCAACCGAAAACTCACTCCTATTCCTATCAACAAGTTGACATTGACAAATAACAGACGTGACAGCGGCAGACGCTGAATCACACAGATAATAAAAAATAGTAACCAAAGACAAAAATACAAACGTTAAAGACGTGATGGCTTCCAGTGGCGTCGATGAGGATGCACGTTAGAGTCATATCTTTTTTAATTAAACCTTCCACCTTCTGTGGTTTTGGCCGATAGAAAAACCTTTGCGAAAAAACCTAGTATTTACGGTATTTGTCAAGGTAACTCGTAGCTAACAGCTGTGGAAAATCGTGATAAAACTTATGATAAAAGCTATCCCTACTAAAACATTTTTTTGTAGCAACACTGAAATGTCATTTTGGATTGATTTTACGTATTTTGTCTATGGGTAACATAAAGATGCACTTTAGTAACGCCAAACTCGTATCGATAAATTGAACACAGCAAACCACCGCCCGCCACATTTTTGACAACGGTAAGGTATGTCTCTAACGTTAGCTGACCCCTCTTGAAGTCTTGAGTAATAGCGAACTTGATTTTTATCCCGAAATATTATCGAAATTCCTTCGTGTATTTCTATAAATTCCTGACATAATATAAAGTGATTTTAAACATAATGCCAGAGTGAATCCCAAAGGACGATGGCCAGTGTCACACCAATATAAAAAAGTCACATCTTGGCGGCCAAGGATTTCAGCATTGTAACTGTACTGGCAAATGCGTTTCTAATAAATGTAAAAAGTCAAGCCTCTTGCGTAACTCAAAATGTAACAAGAGCTTTACTTATTAGCCTAAATAATATTAATGTAAAATTGTTTTTAAATATTTTATTATTGTAGTCGTTAAGGAGTGATATTGATAAATCGATACGCATAATTCATACTAAAAGATGCATACTGATCTGTGTTTTATTGTATTTTGTGTTAAAGCTAGAGAGGTTTCAATTTAGTTTTTTTTTTACACGCTTTATATTAGCTTCACTTGTATGTTTGTATGTTTGCTTGTAACCGACTCCTTATAGCGCGATTTTGACCCACTTTAAACGACCAGACTCATTTAAACTCTGTAGACTAATCGAGGACCGATGACAATACTATAATTTTATAAATTTGTTTTTTTTTTTTTTTTTTTGTTGGACATCTCGTAGTTAATCTGAAAAAGATTCTGACTACTTAAACGGATTTTCGCCCGGCGATTTCTAAAAAGTTAAACTTTTTAGACCTCCAGCCGGGCCATAGTAAAATTAAAACTAAAGCGAAAGTCCTAAGGGTAACCCAGAGGGGAGTTCGCACCTCGGCTTAGGCAATCACTGGGGGAGGGCAGTAAGGGACATGCTGGATCTGGGTTAAATTATTTAGGGGCTAATTTAAAGCTTCAGGCGCAGCATCGCGGGCTGGCTCATGCAAGGGTCGGGAGGGACTATTAAGTCGGGGTCGCGACGACGGACCTCGGCGGCGAGGTCGGTACGATCTGTGTTTGTGTGTTGTTCTCACTGTACTGGTCTGTTTTCGACTCTCCTGGAGGAGAGTAGTGGGATCATCGGGTTCGCATTTATAAATTTGTGCCATTATCCTTGCCAGGGTTACAAGGACAGCAAAAAAACTGTCTTTGAAAACTACGCTGACATACGTCACAAACTACGCTGACATACGTCTCAAAATTCGAAACACCCTAAAAAATAGAAAATAAATAATAGTTTAAAAAAACTATAAAATGGGGTGCCTGATATCAATAAAAAAAAAAACCTTAAAAAGCACCCTACGCTTTTTTTCCATTATATTTACATTTTGGTTTGGTTTTCTATGGAAACGTGTTTTTTATATTTTTTTATTTTTATTATTATCAATGGCAATGTTGATTATAAAATTTTGAATATTTATAGTAAATTTGTAATTTTTATTATTTATAATAACAACAATTGTTACTACACATATAATATATAGTTAGCTTAAGGCATATTGAAATAAACTCTTCACCTATACTTGTTTTATTACTTTCTCCGAGGTCTTGAAGATATTATAAAAAATACTGAATTTATGTGATTAATTCTGGGTCAATTATCACTTTGTCTAAATTGAGTAGATATTATACTTAATGGTTGGATAGTATGTATAATATCCGGATTAAATACTTTCGCTGTAACATATGTATATAGATATAATAAAAGGTTCTAATTAACCAATTTAAAAAAAGGGATGTTTTTTGTTTTCTAAACATTAATTACAGCCCAGTAAGGGCTCCATTTTCAAAGTAGACGAAGTTAAGTTAAGTTGGAAGACGTATTTTACACTTTGTAGGTTCTTAAGGTGAATGCTTCAACCAGCCCGCGAAATTCAAATTTTCCTTCGTTTTTTCCAGTGTGCATGCCAGTGCTAGGTCGTATGTTGATTAAAATATAATTTGCGCCTGTAAGACATCGTAGTTCATCATCATCATCATTTCAGCCGTCATACGTCCACTGCTGGACATAGGCCTCCCCCAATTTGGAGGGCTTTGCCATAATCGCCATGCTTGGCAGGCGGATTGGCGATCGCAGTATGGTGGTAAAATGCATAGAGAACGCTGCTGCCCATCCTCTAGTAAGTCCCATAGTCGCCTCTTACGACACCCACGGGAAGAAATGGGGTGATGCTATTCTTTACGTCCGGCACCACACGGTACAATGTCATTGTAGTTACAAAATTATAATCATCAAAATCATCAATACAACGCTCTAAGTTCATAAAGCTGTAGGAATTACTTTTTTTTTTTTGTTCTTAAGCCTTTATGAACTTGGAGGGTTGTATTGGCGATTTTGATGATTATCAAATCAAATCAAATCAATTTATTTCGGGCTACAAAGACCCATATCATAAATACCTTACAGACTAACATACATACAAATAAAAACAATGTAAACATAAAACTATTGTACACGAAGTGACGGCGTCGTGTTGCGCTGCGTGGTGTCGCGTAGCCTTCCGCGGAATCGCCGATACACGACACCCTTCGGCCAAAACTCTTCCTTGAGGAAGGTCTCGATTTGAAGAGTTGGAACTCGCACTACAAAAGACTTGAAGTTCGTGTTATGGCGTGGTTCCAACTTCTCGACCCTCAAGGTCCAGTTAGTCTTCACTCGTACATACTCCACGACCTCCTCAACCTTCGTGGTGTAATGTAGACGGGACACATAGAGCTGCGTCGTCGGTGTAGCTGGACGCAGCAGCATATTGGGTCCTGCAAGCGCGGTCCCGCACTGGTTCCGACTAGGAGGCTTCCTCCTCTTCTTCCTCTCCACCTTCACGAAGCCATCCTTGTCACACGTGTCTGAAGCCGGGCCTAACTGTTTCGAACCCCTGTTGTCAGGTTCACAGCAGCTCTTCTCATCCCCCTTCCTGGTTCGCGACACAGGTTTGTGCGTGGCAACGATAGCAGCGTAGGCACGTTTAGGGGTCGACGTACCTACACGAGTCACTACCTCGACCGGAGTCGAGTCAGCGACGGCGGCGGCGCATGTTGCTACGCGCGCAATAATTCTGTAACTACATACGTCTTACAGGTGCGAATAATATTTTAATCAACATACAACCTAGCGCTGGCCTGCAAATTGCAAAAAACGCAAGAAATTTTGAATTTCGCGGGCTGGTTGGAGCATTCACCTTAACAGGTTTATTTTACTGTCGCTTTTAAGAAACGAATTATTCTGATGCACATTATTAAAAAAAGAATACGCATTAAGTTACACTTTTTACTCGAAAATTCAATGGTACACTTTTTTTGGTCATTGCATGCTGCAATATGAATTATAGTAGGTGCAGGTTACCTAAATCATTTGTAATTTCATCGACAAACAACTTTTTGTTTACAGTTTGTGCGGCCAGTCTCATAACTCATTCATGATTGCAAGTGGCAGAATCTAGCTTTAATGACCAGTGTTTTTCAGTGTTAATCAAACCTAACAGATTAAAATTACTATTATGTTACAGACCTTGTATAACATACTACAAATTGAGCAACACTGACACAAGAATAATAAATGAAATGGATGACTCAAGCCAGTCAGCGTAGGCCGTGCTCACACCGTAGATTGTGTAAAATAAAACATAATGTAAGTAAGCTAATTACGCCAAACAAACAGAATACATCGATGCCGGAAAATTGAAATGCCGTAAGGGACGTTTAAATCCCTGTCCCTTACGGCATTTCAAATTTCCGGCATCGATACGTTCAGAATTTGTGTGAAGTCGCTATTTCATTTTATCGACATTGTCATTATGATTAACGAAACAATCATGACATCACTATTAATGTAATTTTGCATCTGTGTCGATGGATGTGCTTTGCTTTCGCTTCTACTATTTTTAAATGATAGCGAAATAATCTAAATTAAAGATTACAGGCAAACGAAATATCGCAGACGTTTCTTTTGTTAAAATTGGTGCAATTGAGTTGTTTCCATTTTAGTTTAACTCAGTCTATGTGGTCGCGTAGTCAAGTGTCCTACATTTCAACACTTTTTATTCAAATGGAAGAGAGTTGTGTACATATAGTGTTTCTGTTTAAGGGAGTGACTTAATGTTACATCTGTGATGGAATATTTCTTCAGAATATCGTCAGGTCGGATAGGCATTGATTGAGAAACTCTTGTTATGTATACTCTAATAGAGATAGCTCTAAGTGTGGGGGTGCTAGTCACTCTCATTACAGCACTTTCAGTATGTGTCTGTGGCTGCAAGAACTCCAACCAGAAGTAAGTGTTTGTTTATTTACTTAAGAGTATACCATAATTTTTTTAAAGGCATTTACAAAGTACTAGGTAAATTAAGTTGTATGGCTCTGAGATAGCTGAATAAACTTTCACCTCATTGATTTAAATTATGGACTCAAACAGTTGTCTTATTAGAATCAAATACTACTGTTGTAAAAACATAATGTAATAATTAAAAACAAACAATGTGTTTAAGGTACTCGTCTTTTATTGCTTTTCTATTAATATTTTAAATTACTCCTTTACAAGACGTAAATATTAACTGATTCTTTCAAATTGTATTGTTAGTTTGTTTGAGTTTATATTAGCTTATAAAGTACTACATAAGAAACTACAGATATTAGTTTATCTAATTATTTAGTGCAAGATATACTTAATATTGTAATGGAATGCTAACAGCTATTAATTTAAATAAATTGTAGAAGTGTCACTCAGTTAGTCAACAAATGTAACAGATGTTGTTTATAATTATAAATAAAATATATTTTTATATTTAACAGAAGTGAGTTGGTTGGTACGGCCGGTGTGGTCAAAATACGTTTTGATGAGGAGGCACCGTCCCCAACGCCTACCACTCCGGCCTCTATCAAGCGGTTTGTTATAGATCTAGCATGACCTAGACTAGACATACCTAACTCAAGGGCTAACAAAATGGTCTAGATACTTAACAATTTAACGGATCACTTAATCTGAGTTTCCGACTAATTTTTAATTGTTGTCATGTAGCAACTGTGGTACCTATGTATTTATTATTAAACTTTTAATCAGTCTAATCAAATGGGGATATTATTATTAACTATCTAACAATTATGTCTGGGCTGCCCTAACAAATTACCCTTAGATAATTCTATCAGTTTCCCTCTATTCCCATATTATTTTATATTAAATTAGATTCTATCTCTGAAATGAAATTCCTTAATTTTTGCTATCATAGGTGGCTAGTATTATTTATGTTGTGTATGTGCTTTGATTTAAGTGAAAATTAGAATGTTTATTACTTTTTTGTTTAGAAATACTTATTAAAATTAACCATCAATTTTTACATAATATACAGAGTGACACGGCCATCAATGGTTAACCGGTTACCATGGACCATTGTTTTTTTAAATAACATATTATATTATGATGCGTCTATGCATGGGTGTCCAGCTTCATGTACTGTATCCGTGGTAACATGTTGCGTGCCAATGTCCGTGTGACCCTGTATAGTATTAACAATACCAATGAAGAAACTGTTGTTTAAGCTAACAGCTTTTGTTTACTGCTTTAAAATATTTATGTTTGTTCCTATTAAAATATCATACATTTTTCAATTCTATAGTGAATCTATTTCATCAATACTCACCTTAGAATTGGATGTTTACTTACTTACCGAAGCACTTACATACTATTTTATAATTGCTAAGTTACCATATAAAAACCACAATGCATGAATGATAAAATAGGCTAATTGCATGTATCATTTTATCAACAGTTAATGTTTCTTGTTAGATGTTGTTAGTCATTTTCTGAATCAGCAGTGCCTTAATTGAATAGATTGCTGTGTTCTCAGTGTTTCATTCATTTAACGTTTCTGCTGTAAATTAATACTATTTAGACTTTGTGCAATAAGAAGTAAAAAAAAAACCATTGGCTTACACTATTTTTAAATTTTGGGTAGCTACACAAATTGGAAAGTTACGAAAATGAGTCACGCGAACGATTTAGATGACTCACAATTCGCTATCGTAGTTTTTATAATAAAAAAATGGTCTACGACTAGTTTGCAGCAATAAAACTCTCGCTTCTAGAGTTAATCTTGTCTGGACCGCGTCTAGATGTTGATTTTAGTGTTAATGTAAGTACGAATTAAGTGTTAGTGCAGCCGAATAAACTGCTTTCGGGAAGAGGTAGGAGATAGAAAGACAGGAGAGAACCGTGCAGTCAGACTTCGTTTCAGGTCTCGGTATCTAACTTCTAACACTACCACATACCTATTCGGAAACTCTGCTACACGCAATTTAAAGCTCGAATATTCCAGAAAAAAGTTCTCTGATCAATTCAACCCATCGCAGTTGCACAAAGTCCTCTATTAAAGCTACGCCGCTATACTCCTTAATACTTTTCGCAACCAGTCCCTCAGATCCCTGCAGGTTGATGTCGTAAAGTTACGATAAGTTCTGCCCCTGCGGTCAGGCCCGCCAGCACCCTTTTTTTTTTGGATGGGAAATCATCAAATGACTTCTCCAGCTCTGGGCGGAGCGGGAGGGCGTGTCAGACTTTCACTGACTAAAACCCAAACGTGTTCCTTCAGTTGCCCATGTGCCGGGGCCACGGTATCTCTTTCGAACAATCACGCGACCCCGGCAGGCATCGGTCCTAGCAGACCCCTTCAGTGCTGCTGACATCTCTTTGAGGCGCGCGTGGAACACTACGCGCCGTCGACCTGAGCTTGGTCCTTACCGGGCGGCGAGCTACCCATTGCTCACCGCCCGCAAGCTCGCGCCTACGGTGGCCGGGTTTCCGCAATCGACTCCCGACGCCCGGGGCGTCTCCTACGGCGGCTAAGGACGTGAGGGTGCAGAGACTGCCACTCCCTTACGCGCCCCGCCTCCTCCTTCGCGAGTATTACTGCTTCGCAGAAGGAGGTGACGGCTTCCCATGCTCTCTCGCTCCGTACCATGGCTCGCACCAGGGCCGGACGCGAGAGGTCGCCGCCGCCGATCGCCTCCACGAGGACATGGCGGTGCTCCGCCCAGGCAGGGCACACCTCCACCGTATGCTCCACCGTGTCCTCCAGACGATCCTCACAATGGAAACACCCGGGCGTTTCCTCCCGCTTTATCCTGAACAGGAACCCACCGAAGCACCCATGCCCGGTGAGAACCTGCGTCAGGCGGAAGGTGAAGACGCCGTGGCGCCTCTCTATCCACTCCTCAAAGAGGGGACTTACCGCCGCAATTGTGGCGTGCCCTGCGCTGGGCTGCGACAATCGTACCCGCCATGTCGCCATGAGATCCTGCCGGAGCTCTGTCCGCCGTGCCGCGATTTGTCGCGGCAGCGGAGTTTCGCCCCGGCTTTTCGCCTCCTCGCGCCACTCCCACATATGGGCGAGGACCTTTGCCTCCAGATCCCATGGCGGCACTCCGGCAAGGCCAGCACCCATTGGTCTTAAGTCAGACGATGTCATGTGGTATGATAGTTTTACGTCGTATTCGAGCAATCACTCGTCATTTTTTCGCTCGGTGTAGCTCGCCAAATACGGCTAGCCCTCATTCCGAAAGTTGCGGTTATCGTGCTGAATAAAATTCTTAGGGAATACTGGAATTTCAAAGTCAGCCTGTAGACTAGTTTCGTTTTATTACTAGATTTTAGAGATCCTCAGCTCACGTTCGGCGAGAGCCTAGGCCGTCGAAAAGCTCAATTTAAGGCCACACAGCATCTCTTCTAGCTTTGCCAACGAGTGAGGTGATAAAACTACCTATACGATTCATGCAATTTAATCGTTCCGGGGAAAAGTCCGCCTAACCCCTCTGTAAAAAGTCTGGTTTTCTCAATCTATAATAATTTGAGAAAACCAGACTTTTCTTCATCATTCTGGCTTCCAAATGTAATAAATGTCCCAGTTTCACTTTGTCCGATCCGGAAATTGTGTCCCTTAAAATATATTAGAAGCTAGATGCACGACTAAGTACTATTTAGGATGTTACCAGATTACACCCTAAGAAGTCGTTGCACTAAATACGTATTTAATGTCTGAAGATGACGAAATCACAGATTCCTTAGAATTACGGAATCCTATTCGTCACTAGCCCTAAAATGATCGATGTTTGAATGCTTCACATACCTAGACGTTTGACCATGTAATGTTTGGATACATTTACTAACATTTATTTCCACATTTTCCTGGATGTATTTACACGTTAATGGAGCTCAGCTCACGTCCTTATTAATTTATTTCTATAATAATACGGACCGATTTCTAAATATAAATTCATGACAATTGTGTGTACATGCACATGCAAGTAATATTGTTATCGAGTTAGTAAACCAATTGTTTAATTCAGGTACTGCTCAATTTAAATATTGCTGCCATGTTTACCTAAACGCATCGAAACGCATAGCAAACTCGACCATAACTTTTACCACTTAACATTGACCTAGACATTTGCAATGTTCCGAAATGTTATAGTAACGGAGGCAGTGTATAGCGGCATTATGTTTACGACAGTTGACTCTAGCGTGATGCACGCAAGTATTCTGCTACGTTTTGGGTCGGTACGAGAACTCGTTGTATATGCTTTTACAATATGTTCCCGGGGCTTTGCGAACGTAACGATATCTAGCATGCGATAACTCGATGTTAGTATAGAATCCTTCTCATGTCCAAAACTGAATGTGTTCTACGGTACAAAATGGGGGTCTGTGCATACTGAATTTACACAGACCAGGACTTCGGCTGCACAAAATGTAACTCTGACGAGTTTGTAAATTGATCTTTACTCCACAGAACTGCTAGTCAATAATTTGTAATGTCTGTTCATTCTGCCAAAATTAGAGATCGAACCCAACAGTGCTAGGTAGGTACCCTTGTAGATGTCATTCAAAAAAATATATCCGTTTCCTATCATCTCAGAATTTTCCCGCCCGTCGAATCATTGCCTTTAGTCCTTATATCTCTGTCGTCTTAAGGAAAAATCCTTCTTGTCTCCGACCAAAGTATTTTATTCTTCATTTTTTTATTCGTTTCATTGACAGGGCGTCTACACAGAACAGTCAACGGAGTTTGCCAGAAATACCACATGCAGTTGGAAGGCCCGACAGCGGAGATACAGCTTCAGAAATATATGCCACCGTGAATATCGATGAAGGTAATTATTAGAAGGTTCTAGAATGCGAGTAATTGACTTTCAATAACATTGCAAGACATTGCAGTCGATTGATCGATATTTATGTGAATCGATTAATGCTGCTCCAGTGATTCAGAAATTAAGTCGGTAATATAACCGATGTCGATGTTCTTGCCGAGTGAAATTCCTGCTTGAGCAAAATTTGCCCATGAAGTTCAAATCAACTGTCATAAGTTATTAGATAAACATGTTGCGGTGTGACCTACGAAACCTCGACACATACCTTGTTCTTCAAAGGTCGCGAGCGAAAGTGTGCGCAACGAGATTCACGTGATATTCAATTTTGGAATCTATGTCTATAATCTTAGGTGTCACCTACACGAGGTGTTAAGGTCTTTTGTTGTTATCGTCTGCAAACTAGGATCTAAATAGTTTCATTCCTCCGTGACGTGTTACACTAATGTAGGTAGTTCATAGCCATGTATATTGTATAATATGTTAAAATGTTAGCTCGTTGCGTCTACATTGTGTTAATTAACCATGAAGTGTATTATTTATTGTGTACTAAAAGAACATGCAATTACAAAGTATACTATGAATTGTTTATTACTTATTGTTGGTAGGTTTATTGCTCATGTTACGGTAAATAATTCATTTTTAATGAGTTAGTAAAGAAGAATAACACTCAGAGAGGACAATACTGTCGTGTTTCAGTTGTTTCATGTCATTCATAACTTCATAAGTCATGAAGAAAGTTAGGTAGATAAGTACTTAATTCTAATTTATGAGAGTTACCGACGTTTGTAGAGTATATACAATTTTGGCAGAGAAAAACGGTCAAAGGAAAAGACATAATTCAAACTTTCATACTAGTCCATCCATATACTATTGTCCGAACCATTTTCGTATGTGAATTCTTCTTACCATTTCACTACTTGAACCGCTAAACGGATATCGATAAAATTTTACACACAGGTACCTAGACCATGACCAAGGTTAAGACTTATTATCCGGGAACTATTGGGTTGTTCGATAATTAATGTCGTTTTTTTTTTTTCATATTTTTCAAACTAAATTTATTTACCATTTTGTTGGATGACCTTTTGCCATCTTTCGGTAAGCTGAAAAATTCCACGTTCGAAGAAGTCCTGGTTTTTAGAAGCGAAGAACTGGTCCAACTCATTTTTAACAGCATGATCGAAATCGAAAGTTTTACCATTCAAATGGTTTTGAAGGGAGCGAAACAAATGGTAATCTGATGATGCTATAGGGTGGATGTGGCATCAATTCCCAATTGAGCTCTGTTCATTTTTGACGGGTTATAAAAGAGGTGTGGGGTTTGGCGTTATCATGATGGAACATCACGCCTTTGCGATTGGCCAGTCAAGAGCGTTTTTTCTTGATTTCTTCATTTAAAATTAGATAGTTGAACAATAGACATTTGAATCAATAGTTTGGTTTCTTGGAAGCAGCTCAAAGTAGACTATACCCTTGTTATTCCACCACAGAAAGCATAATCGTTTTTTTGGTGAATATTGGTTTTGGATGTCGATTTAGCATTGGATTTGGCTTATTATGCTTGGTCCATGATTGTTTTCCGACTACGTTATCATAAACAATCCATTTTTCATCACCCGTTATGATTCTTTTTAGAAAAGGGTCGTTCTGGTTACGATTCAGCAAAGAGTCGCATATGTTAACGCGTTTGGTGAGGTGGATTTCCTTTAGTTCATAATTCCTTAACATCCATTCCTTATTCCCCAAACATCCAGTTTGTTTACATAACCAAGCTGTTGTAAGTGCAAGTAAACGGTTGAATTCGATATGTTGAGCTTGCCGCTATCTCTCGAGTTGTCATACGCCGATTAGTTTCGATTAACGCCTTTATTTTGTCGTCATCAGTAGTGGTTGGACGACCAGTATGTGGAGCATCTTGCACATTAAAATCTCCAGAGCGAAAGCGAGCTAACCAACGCTGACACTGGCGTTCAGTAAGGAAGTCCTCACCATAAACTTCACACAATTTCTTCCGAGCTTACACCGCATTTTTGCCCTTTCGAAAATAAAACAATAAAATATGCCGATAATGGTTTGATTGTCCATTTTCAACTTAATTTTTAACCAACTTGTTTTTACTAATGACGCTCAGTCTTTGACTAAGGATAGTCTAAAGTGTAATCTTTAAAATAGTATATAATAATGTAAGCCACGCAATCACTACTACATGAAATATGCAGTTCAAGCCATCTATGAGAAAAAAAACCGGCCAAGTGCGAGTTGGACTCGCGCATCGAGGGTTCCGTACAAACCTGTAGGTATTCACGGTTTATGCATAAGGTTTATGTTTATGAAATTAAATGGTTTTTTTTAAAATTTTTATATTTGAGTTGATTGAATGAAAGGTAAATTGCGGTTTACGATTTATGACGTATTAAAAAAAAACTACTAACTAGATCTCGTTCAAACCAATTTTCGGTGGCAGTTTACATAGTAATGTACATCATATATTTTTTTTAGTTTCATCATTCTCTTATTTTAGACAGGGGGGGGGGGGGACACATATTTTACCACTTTGGAAGTGTCTCTCGCGCAAACCATTCAGTTTAGAAAAAAGTGATATTAGAAACCTCAATGTCATTTTTGAAGACCTATCCATAGATACCCCACACGTAAAGGTTTGATGAAAAAAAAAAATTGAGTTTCTGTTCTATGTATGGGGAACCCCAAATATTATTGTTTTTTTTTTCTATTTTTGTGTGAAAATCTTAATGCGGTTCACAGAATACATCTACTTACCAAGTTTCAATAGTATAGCTCTTATAGTTTCGGAAAAAAATGGCTGTGACATACTCGGACAGACAGACAGACAGACATGACGAATCTATAAGGGTTCCGTTTTTTGCTATTTGGCAACGGAACCCTAAAAACGACATTAAATATCGAACAATCCAGTATGTTCCCATCGGATAGTTTCCGACCTCATGGCGGATGAAACCGCTCGCAAAAGCTAGTGACTTAATAATACCGTTGTCTATCAGGATCACCCTGAACAAATAGATAGGTGTAGTTAGAAACTGTTATAAATTCTAAAACGAGTAGTGCAACCTAAATAATTAATTCATGAATGCAGACGTAATTAGGAGTGGCGCAGTAGACTTAATGTACTTATTGCAGTTCTCTATAAACCTCAAACTATTATGTTAATATCAGTAGAAATTAATACAAGATCTAGGTATGAGGACAAAATAATAAAAGATATTTTATTATTGAGTTTGTATACATCGTGAGGGCTAAACTATTATTTGTTGAAACAAAATCTAAACTTCCTAGCTTATTTACCATCCTCCTAACCATTAAATTTAAATAATTAATGCCCTCATCAATATTTTTATTGTTCTTGTATTTGCTACAGGAACCAATAACTGAATTAAAAGCATTGATAAATTTAACAAAAAAAAAAAAATCAAGATAAGTTCAAAATTTCTTCAAATTAGTCCATTTAAAAGTGTCTGCTATTACCAAAACAAAGTCACAAAACATTTTAAAACAGCAGGTATAAAGCGGTTTTTTCAACAATGAAAATATAAACAGATGGTACATGATTCTGAAACCCCTGCATTGACATTTTTCGTCGATTATAAAAGCACAATACCCTCCACAGTGGGATAAAAAAAACAAACAGCTGTTTCATTTCATGCAGTATAAAATTATGAACCAGCACTTTTTTTATAAATAACGGACGAAATATTTCTACGCTAGGGAGTCTAAAATCATGTTATCAGTTTGCGCGTCGACCCTGAATATCAATCATTAAAAGATAATTAATTGAATTTAAGGAAAACCAGCAATATTTGAAAAGTCATTCAAGGAAAACAGTACAATATACATTAAATGCATACATATATAGAACCACATGTTTTCCTTAGTACATAGAATGCAGCTTATTTCGTGACTAGATGATAGTTATTTTATATTAAATAGCAAACAATACAATTAATTCAAATAATAAAAATGTGCTGAGAATTGTATTTTCCTGCTTTTGATTATGTAAAAGCATCATATTCTACACACAGTAGGCATAAATATTATTATAATAATCACTGAAACAATTGTATGTGCAGTAGAACTCTACTTAAAATTCAGTACATGACTGCTGTTGTAGACTCATTCACTATCAATAATAATATTTACATAAATAGAAATAAAACATTAATTACCTTTGTGCTTTTGGTATTTCCTTAAGTTTCGGTATGAAGGCAATGTATTTGACAATAGCGCAACGCAGCAACAAATAAAGCTCAAAACATGCATTTATTTGTTGAATCGAATGACCACCAAAATAAAATTAATTTAGCTATTTTTATTCAATAAAAAAAAAATACACGGCTGTTTCAGTATAAAGATGGACAGTAGGGAAACAACGAAGAAACTGTTCAAACGGCACACTCACACAGACACACGCATCTAGGAGACCTCTTGGCAAAGGTCGCGGTGCTTTCAGCTCGCGAACGTTATTAAAAACTAAACTACAAATGTTACGAAAATTAAAATACTCAATATTGCTAACTTTTCACAATGTGACCTTAAGTTATATAAAATATACAGGGTGTGGCGTAAGTAGTGGTCCACCGTTCAGGATTCGATGAACCAGATAATTAACTATATTTTTTTTTAAACATTTTTACCCAAGGGTTCCGAAAATATTTCATTTTTGTCTTTTATTTACGAAATTTCTACCTTTTATTACACATTTGTTTGTAGTTTGAACAAAAACCATTATTTTTTCATTTTGATTTCTGTTAATTACTGCTGAATACTAGAGCTATCATAATAAATTATGATTTTTATGTAAATTCAGCTCTTTTGAAAAAAAAGTTGGTTCTTCTTTCATTTTAACCCCAATTTTTAACACACCATCAAGTTCAAGAGCAAATTTTGTAAAAAAAAAAATTGGGTAAAAATGGTTAAAATTTTTAATTGTTATAGTTAATTATCTGGTTCATCGAATCCTGAACGGTGGACCATTACTTACGCCACACCCTGTAAATATATGATCATTGTGGACCCTGTCGGGCACAGCAAAGTATAAAAGTATAAATATCTCTAAAAGTAGCATTCAATTAACGGATTATGACTTCATGCACAAATATTTTACTCAAGGCTGTTCAGTTGATAAAAACCCCCGCATAATTGCAAGATTATCAAACGTAAAAACAATGCGGTTTCAACAGTGGCCAGCGTGGCTACCGTACGGCGTGGTTCATTCATCAGATTACAGATAAAATCACTACATTATCGGCGGCAAGATCCGGTAGTATCGTATAAAAGTGCCGCTACTCGGAACTGTCGATAATTAAATTGTAATCAGTATTGTTTTGACTAATCACCGTTGTTTATCTGCAGGTAATAAGACAGTAGCGACCGCATCTACAAGCCGGGACTACCCCTACGAACACGCCTACGCTAAAGTACAGAATGAAAGCCATAATATGTTAGTATGACATTAAACCTAAGTTTTAAATGTAGGGCTACCTGCACATTAGTAGTATCACTTTGAACTACGAAAACCACGTTTGGCTCACTTTCGAACGGACGCAAAAATATCGTGGCGGGCCCCCAGCACCTCGAACAAACACACTGTTGGATTTTTTACTCTGGGCGCCTAGGAGAGCATTAAAAATCCAGTGCACGATCAAATCCAGTCGCGATATTTATACGTCCGTGCGAAGTCATATCGTTAGCATTGACGTCCGGTTAACTGTACGAGGAAATGTGAACTACTTAGTTAAGTAAACGCAATTTGATCCTTGCCCCCAATACAAGATAAGATACCATCTTGTAACTAAAAAAAATGTATTAGTTGGTAAGCTGCTCACTTAAGAACAGCTGGACTGATTTGGCTACTTTTGTTTTTAAAATAAATGTTCGTAATGGTACGAACAAGGAAAAAAGAAATCCCGAAAAATTTGAAAAATAGGAAAATCTAACAGTGTTTTTATAAGGGATTCTTTTATTTATTGGGACACAACAGAGCCTGTGGGATCAGCAAGTTGTCAATATAGGAGTTTATTTCACGTTATTGCGATAAGTAAAAAAATGAGACTAAATGCATGTATTACTATGAGGAGGTATATCCTCATACGCACTCTACATTACACCAAGTAGGCATTTCAAAGTGCAATTAAAATCAATTTTATTTATCTTTAATATCTGATAAATTTGTCATTTGATTGATTGAACAATTAATGCTGTATCATTTAACGTCATCTGGGGTGTATGGCATCGAATAGGGTGATTAACCAAACCGAATTCCTATAATCAAACTTTGTTCTATTTACACTGATCTAGAACAGACATACCTAAAATACATGAGTCAATCAATCATTATGAGTAATATTTATTATGAGTGCGGGGGACAAATACAAACCGTTGCTTTATTTATTTCCTGAAATTCTTGTTAAGTACTTATTAGTAACCTACCTACAATATTTCCCTAAAATCGATTTCCATCAATTTCCACCGACATCAAATTTTGTTTTAAATTATACGTTGTATTACATGTAAGTTGTATAAATGATTCCTTCTGATTTGTTATTTAATTATTGCAGTCTTGTTGAAGTAACTGATGAAACATCTGAACGAGAACTTATACAAATTGATGAGAGGGAAGTTGGACAAAACCCTGCAGGTTAGTATGTATAATAACTTTTAACTACACCCGCACTGGAAAAAAAAGAAATACTAGAAAGACTTCAATGTCAATTACCTACGACAGCTAGGTAATTAAATTGTCGTCGGTAATTGGTACAATGATACATTTTAATTTGTAAATACACTCATAGTTACTGAAAGTCACTACCAATTTTAATCATCCAAATTAGTATTAACTACCCATACTAAGAATCAAGCATATATTTATCGTTAATGACAATCAAAAACAAGATAAAATCGTAGAATCCGATCTAGATTTTAATCGTTAGTGGAATAAATATCTATAGATTGTATATGTTAGTACAATTCTGAAAATAAGTAACGTTTTTAGAATCGGTGGTAATATCGGCGTCGGTGGCGATAAGTGGGCAACTGCCTTCGAGTCAGGAGCTGCCTTACATCACGCCGCCATCGCCGCGCCCCAACACAGATAACACCACACACTTCAGCGGGGATTCCACTGACTCTGCAAGTAAGTCTTTCAGGAACACACGCCATGACATTCGCAATCATATGTAAAATATACAAGTAGAACGGTGAATATTTAGTACCTTAGTAGGTATAATCTAGTGATTACTAAAAACTTCCGTATCGTGTTGCCCAGTAACTGTGTTGTTGAGGTCATCATGAACAGTCGCTTCAGGTCAGACTGAAAGGCATCCGGTTAGACTGGAAGCCAACCAACATAGTTGCAAAAAGGCTGAAGGTAATGATTTCTGAAAACTGTATACTTAGTCTTGTGTCATCTCTTTCCCGCGTTTTATGACAGCAGCTCCTATATTGAGCCTTTCAGCCATAAGACGACCAATATACAGGATAAGATTTTATCCAGTGCACAAACTGTAACCATGAATTCAGCATATCGTTCTAGACCCCCCAGTGTAGAAAATTTTCGTCGGTTATACATAAAAAAAATCAGCTGTTCCATACATTTTGACCCTGTAGGTATTGCATTTTTCTATGAAACAGCTGACTTTTTTTTTTGTAAAACCGACGAAAAATGTCTGCGCAAGGGGGTCTAGAATGATATGCTGAATTCATGGTTACAATTTGCGCACTGGATAAAAACTTACCCTGTATTATTGGCCTTCCCCAATTCGGAGGGGCTTTGCCATAATCTCCACGCTCGGCAGGCAGGTTAGCGATCGCAGTATGGTGTTACAATGCATAGAGAACGCTGCTGCCCATTCTCTATTATCTAGTATTATTATAATTGTCCCTTAGTCGCCTCTTACGACAGTCGGATGAAGAAATGTGATGGTGCTATTGTAGTAGTAAGAAATCAGCTTGCACTCGTTGCAATATACATTTATAATACGAAAATTGTATGTCATCGATCAATATTCAGTCCACCTCCGCAAGTTGCTTGAAGATGTCCATGTAGATTTTAAATTACACCCAAATTCCATTAAACACTGATTAGATTCTGAAACGGATAAGCCAAAAATATCTTTCATACAATTTTCAACCTTTTTACATGAAAATAAACGTTACGCTTTAGAATTAAGACCCATTTTCTAATAATATGCAGTGTTGGTATTTAAATTAATGTGGAATTTTTGTCAGCAATTCCGCGAAATCGTCAAATGCATCTTATTTGATAATAATTATTATTAGCGGTGACGAAGATATTATATCATAATGTGTGATATATTGTTGCAAGTAGTTTATTTTAATCTCATTATTCACGAAGTACCATAAACTGTTTTATTTAATTGCAATACAGAAGTAAGAAACAGTCTATTTCGATTAATATAATTATTATGAAAGCAGTAAGTCTAAAAATATTAAATAAATGCACAGAATTGTATTTTTTTTAGCTACATTCCTTGTTAAGTGTCACGGGGCAGTAAAGGCAGGTACCTTAACCGTTTTAGCTGCAAAACATCGGTCTAAGGACTCCTTAACTTTTTGAGACATTTTGATAAGATTAGACAGCATGAAAAATGGTAATTTTCACAAACACTGCTTTTTGATATCATTCGATTATGTTTCTTATGAGGATCGAAAGAAAGACTCATTCGAACCAACTGAGGTGTCAAGAAAAGTCAGAAATCACAATTAACTTTTTCCATACATTTCGTAGGAAATGAGAGTCTCAAAATATTCTCTTTAAACAGGTAAGTTTTACGTAAAACTTTTTATCTGCCCTCTACAATACTATCACCACAATGACAGTGTATCAGTTATTGACCCTCAATTGCTTATTTCAACAATGATATCTTTCTAATCCATTATTGTTCTACAAAACAGTATTATGATCAGTGTATTAAATTGTCATGCGATATTTTTATATGCGTTTTTAGTTCGTCACTTTATGTGTCCTGTAGAGGCGCCATATTCAATTTAATGTGACGTCACTTAACTGGTTGAATGCAGCAATTACAGAAACAATTAAAAAGGCATTGTCTCGCGTGGATCTACGTTCCGGCATACAAAGGGTTAAGCTATACTATAAGATGATCAAGAAGACGTTTCCAACAATACCTCTTTTGTCAAATTATCATAAGGAATAATCAAGTTATGAGGGAACAGATAAAAATAAAAACATACACACCGGTCAAAATCCATACTTCTTTTTGATTTGCCGTAGTTGGGTAAAAAATTTCAAGAATAAATAGGGATCATGGTGTATACAATTGTTATAACTTTATTTCATGGCATTTATTACAGAACATCCATATTTGTGTCATTATGTACTAAGTTAGTAAAGGGGCCATCCATAAATTACGTCACACGAATTTCATGTTTTTGACCCCCTCCCCCGTCCTTGTCACAGCTGGTCACATTTATGAGACCCCCCCTCTTCCTAGTGTGACGTCACATATTTTACATCTAAAAATAATTATTGAATTAAAACAGCAGTTCCGAAATTAGTTTTATTTCAATTTAAATGATTTTTATATTTAAACTAGCTTTTGCCCGCGGCTTCGCCCGCGTGGATGTCGGAAATTAATGCAAGAGGACGTACTACCGCGATAAGAATGTGTTATTCCAGGTTATATAGGTAATATAGACTCTGTGTGCTATTTTATATCCAGATCCATTCAGCCATTTTTGCGTGATTGAAAAACAAACACCCAACCATACATATTTTCACATTTATGATATTAGTAGTAGTAGGACTATAATTCATATTACTTAGGATTCATAGTTTATGAGAACATCATGTGTGTTGGTGTTTTTAAAATAAGAGTAATAGTATTCAGAGTAAGAAGACTGCGACATAGGGCTTGGTTTAGTTGAATATAAGTCTTCCTGGTTTTTCTTAACGCTCCTATTTTACCTATACAGACACTCAATCATTTACCAGACACCGAACATAATTATAGGAATAGTACTTTTGCCAGTGGCTTGGCCCGTATAGTTGTTGGAAAACATCACCCGGGAACCTAGTACCGGGATAAAGTAGGTATCCTATCTGTTACGTATCCATGATATAACATATCTTTGTGCCAAATTCAATCTAAATCCGTTTGGCCGTCTTTGCATCATTGAGAAACAAACATCCAAAAATCTAAACATCTAAGCCATTTCGCGGTTACTATTAGGTTTACTTTGAGTATAATGAACACACATGGTATTCGCAATTACTATGAAGCCTAAGTAATATGAATTACAATCCTACTGATCCTGTACTACCCTGCCGCTGCCAACGGATGGACGGGACGGCCGCGGCGCCCGCTTTTTAAATCTCTAATATCTTCTAAGATATTCATTTAAATTACATGCTGTAAAGGGCCATATTGATCTATATTAAATCCACAATGTATTTAAGGTACTTAATTGGATAAGGATTAATGCTGTATTGCTTAAAATCGCTTCGTAAATAAGCCCTTATTTCTCGTAAAATGTAAAGGATAAAAAATGGTTATTGTGGGTTATCCCTAAGAGATAGACATATACCATTGCGGACATTTTTGTAAGCCTTTTTAAGGTGTACAATACTGTAGTACATTATTTTGATCTATTTCGTAGGATTCACCCAGGGTTTTTCAAATTTTGAGACGTATGTCAGCGTAGTTTTCAAAAACAGTTATTTTTTTCTAAAATAAAAGAATATTTCTAAAATAAAAGTAGCCTAAGTTACTCCTTGTTACATCAGCTATCTGCCAGTGAAAGTCCCGTCAAAATCGGTCCAGCCATTTCAGAGATTAGCGGGAACAAACAGACAGACAGACAGACAAAAATTGTAAAAAATTTTGGTTTGTTATATGTACCGTGTATACATCCATAAACACTTAGTAAAATGTGGTTATCTTAATATTAAAAACAGACACTCCAATTTTATTTATTTGTATAGATTAACATCAAATCAAACATTGCAAGAAATTTGAAACTTATATCTCTACAGATAGAGTTGCAAATGTTTTTGAGTTTTTTGTTAATAGTTCAAAGTTCGTGTTTTACTTAACACTTAGATTAAAATAGATTTTGAAATGTGACGTCTCGAAATTTAGGACCCCTCCCACCCCCTCGTCCTTGCCTTGCCGGGTGGGGTGCCTCTTAACGTGTGACGTAATTTATGGATGGCCCCAACCACAAAATGAAAAACAAACGCAATCAAATAGAAACGTACGAGTGCGAATCCAGTGTTTAAGAAAAGGACCGTGTGGGCCGTGTGTGTGTACAGCTAACATGAATACGGTGCAATATGGATGCTCGCTAGCTTTCTCATGATGGTATGAAAGCCATCAATCCGAGCCTCCATTAACATGCCAGACACACTAAAGCATCTCAGCAGCCTCGACAACATCCTAAAAGCATTATTATATTGTACTAGCTATTGCCAGCGGCTTTGCCCGCGTGGAAGTCGGAAATTGTCCCGCAGGAACGTACTTCCGGGATATAAAGTACCCTATGTGTATCTAGGTTATAAGCTGTGTGCCAAATTTCATCTCAATCCGATCAGTCGTTTTTACGTGAAAGAGTAACAAACATCCATACATACATCCATACTCACAAACTTTCACATTTATAATCCTACTAATATTATAAACGCGAAATATATAATAATACTAGCTTTTGCCAGCGGCTTCGCCCGCGTGGAGGTCGGAAAATATCCTGCGGGAACGTACTACCGGGATAAAAAGTACCCTATGTGTTAATCCAGGTTATAAACTAACTGTGTTCCAAATTTCATCCAAATCGGTTGAGTAGTTATTGCGTGAAAGAGTAACAAACATCCATACATCCATACATACAAACTTTCGCGTTTATAATATTAGTAGGATACGAATAAAGTACTCTTTATTTACAGAGGGCTACACGAGCATATCGGTGCGCGAACCACTGAGTAACATCCGTGCCCAGACTAGCAAGCCGTCGTCACAAGCACACTATGCAACAGTATCCGATGACTCCGGTAAGTTCCCTACAAACCTTTATGCTGTTAACGTCTCATCATCATTCCATTTACCCTTATCAAAAAAAATTTTTTCATGCTTCTTTTTAGTTGTCATCTCGGTACTCTCCTTTCTAGACATACCATCTAGCAACCATAATTGCTTTGGTCTTCCCCTATTTTAACGTCTTTAGGTGTTTTTGTTTATTCTGAGCAGATCGGTCCTTTTTGCACCGAAAATAGCAATACGATCCAAAACGTGTGAGAGATGCTTTTACAGTAGCAATGGCGGATCCACGATAAACTTCTGGGTGGGGAAAGAAATGTTTCCCAAGTCTTGTACCATACTGTTTTTGGATTCAGACCGCTATATCTTTTAGCATTCCATCTTATCGTGAAGTACTCGTGACGACTCTAGGCCAGTGCACTGTTGGCATAGCAGACCTCTGTGCCCGAGTTCGAACTGACTGCACCACTTTGAGCTTTAATAGTTACGTCACTGTTGCTGAAGATACAGTAGTTCTTATTTTTCTTTTTTAAGTGTCATCTATTTTATGGTATCAAAACTAGTCAGGTACAAACGATACAGCCAAAGAGATTTTACTACAACTTTATACATATAAATAAAGATGTCCAACGGGCCTCTGCGAATTGGCTTCGGTACCTCCTGCTCACCAACGTTCCGGTCAAAATTAATACTAATAGGGACGGACGGATCTATTTCTATTCCTTAAAACTCTTATTTCACATTAAATTACGTGTTTTCTAACATAGCATCAAGAAGCATCAAGCAATCTCCTAAAAGAAATGCTCGTGGCCCTTAAGAGTATCGTACGCTAATCTGCACTTTAATGAGTTTCTCTGCGCTCGTTACCGGCTATAAATTTTCTAACGATATTTTCGAGTTTTTCCTGACGTTCTGTCAAATGAGAAATGTTTCAAACATTTTTCTATTATCTCAATTTAATTGATAGTTATATTGCTATTGACATGTAATCGATCTATCTCGCGCTGATACCGATTAGTAATGACGCCTACCATTCAACTATCTTGATGTAAGTGTCCGATTTAAAACATCAATAATTCCCCTATTATGATCCTTATCGTGGCAATAGGTACAACATAAAACATTGACCGCCACCATAAACAGATAAAATAATGTAATTCATATTTAACTAAACTACATCGACTATGGAACTATAGCAGAAAATTTATCAGCACAAAAGTTTTGTATTATGAATACTTTTCCCTTATTACATTTACATTTTCTTGTACCACCACTCCAAACTTAAGAAGCAGGAAGAACGCATTTTATTAACGAATTGTTTGCTAGCTTTGTCACTTAGACAAAGTTACAATTTATTGACGATACTGAAGTGACAAAGTTACAAACAACATTATGTCGATTCTTAAGGCCTAAGCGCCCCGGGATGGTCTCAGCATATCTGCAGAATACCTTTACCTAAGTACTCAGACTATTTAACATCGTATGTAATGTGCCATAAACACGACTGCTAGTATATTTTGCCTCGATTCTTGAAGTAATTATTTTACTTACAGATGAAATGTACGCAGCGATCGAAGAGGCGAGCGTAGGCGAGGGCTCCGACACGTACGCGCAGATCGCGACCGAGCCGCGGCGTCGAGACCCCACGCCCGACTTACTGCATACCGACCCTACACATGCCTCTAGGTACATACATACATGAACTGACACCTTCTACCCATGGAGTAGGCTGAAGTTACACTATGCTACCGCCTACGATCCTTACACACTCGTTTGGCATCGTTTACGTTCTTACATCTATTCTGGTCATACACGCACTCCGTTTACGTTACTACGCACCTGACTTTTATGAATATCATCACCGATAAGGTTTTAGGGCTGCCTCTGCCCGGCGATTCCACTCACCTCTGCCTTGTAATTGATCTGGGTGCATCTAGGTAAACCTATTATAATATTCTCTTAGAATTGTGGTCCTCTAGAATTTGCTATCAAGACTACACCCCGTGTATAGGAGGACTCCGGAGTAAGGGTAAGATACAGTGACAAAATTTAGTGTAAAGTTCCGCTCGCCACTGATTTTGACAGCTCGAAGCGAAGGTTTACGCAAAATTTCGGCACTGTTCTATCCTTAGAGCTTATTATCAGTTCAAAAATAGTATAGGAAAACTCTGTACGCAAGTAATTACGATAATGATCATACTGAAGATATCGAAGTAAACATACACACAATAATTCCAAATTTTTCGGAAAGGTGTTGTCAATTAAAGGGTTTGGTACTACAGACCATCAAACAGAACAACTTTCTTTATGGGACCAACATCTTATTCGCGAAAAAATTACCAACTGTCAGATACAAAACTTCAATACCTACTCAACACAAATGTATGGGACGGCTGATGTTTGGTTTTGACGGCGACGATTTTGGTTCAGATGGTACATTTTCAGTTCGATGGCCTGTACCACACCCTTAAATATTACCAAAACGTTCTGACACATGCTGTATAAAACTTACATGACATTATTAATGACGTCATCTGTGATAACCACAAAATATTCCAAAAGCGTCGCACATACATTATTTGTAAATTCAGTAGCATGTTGGTGTCCTGCAAGAACAGTAAACTTGTTTCGTGAATAATTAATATAAAATGTATTGTATATAAAATTGTGAATGTGTATTGTTTTTGTAATTTGTTTAGAAGAAGTGCTCCACCAGACGTCGGTGCATCAACGTCTAATGCGACACACTCCAGACAAGGTATAGTCGCCTCACATCATTATTATAGTAATTTGTTGCCTAAATTGCATGAAGAACGTAGCCATAAGGAAAATTGCATTAGTTTATCCTTTTTCTAAGTTTAAAAATTGTCTTTGTCATTATTTCGTCGTGTTTTCCTATTTTATTTTATGATAACAATAAAGATCCGATGGAATTTGTGGTTGTGGTATACAAGGATTTAAAGTATGGTAGCAAAAACGTTTGTTATTATAAAAAAAAACCGGCCAAGTGCGAGTCGGACTCGCGCATTGAGGGTTCCGTAGAACGTAGTACCTACCTTTAAAATTATTAAAAATATTTTTATTATATGATGTTACAAAAATTTACGGTTTTCGTAATTTATCCTTTATTTGTGCTATAAGACGTTGCTTCATACCAAATTTCAAAATTCTAGATCGACTGGAAGTACCCTTTAGGTTTTGATTCCCTTGCGAGTTTCGAAAATTTGCGGCATAAACGGCTATATCTTTTGATTGCGTTAGCTTAGAAGTTTGATTTTTTCACAGCTCCAAAGGACAGTAGACTTGAGTATTTAATATAAATTTCAGCTTGATACCTCCACGCATTCCTGAGAAAAAGGGTCTTGACAGACGGACGGACGGACGGACGGACAACAAAGTGATCTTATAAGGGTTCCGCTTTTTCCTTTTGAGGTGCGGAACCCTAAAAACATATCAGTACTTGGCTTTTCTATTTAAATTAGTATTTTTTATTCTGAATAGCCAGTAGTTCCCTGTATATTCAGGGCGTTTTTAAATAACTTCTGTATATATTAACAAATAAAACATTCGAATATAATGTTTCCTTAATATCATAAATTTACCAACGCATAGTCTGTATGTGAAATTATTCTTTGATTTATATTTTTCGATCACATGAACCCATCAAGTCTGTACATTTTAGCCTATTAATTAAAAAACTCCTACTTAGGAATACTCGGAACTTCAAAGTGATAAATACTTTTCTAACGCTATATTGAAATGGTACTCTTATAATGTCAATAATTGCAATCCATCACCGGTCATTGTTCCCAGAAGGGACGATCGGAGGTCTTTTTACATGCTTTATATTAGCTTCACTTGTATGTTTGTATGTTTGTTTGTAATCGACTCCTTATAGCGCGATTTTGACCCACTTTAAACGACCAGATTTCATTCAAACTTTGCACACCTGTCAAGGACCGATGACAATGCAATAATTTCATAAATTTGTGCCATTATCCTTGCCAGGGTTACCAGGACAGCAAAAAAACTGTCTTCGAAAACTACGCTGACATACGTCACAAACTACGCTAACACACGTCTCAAAATTCGAAACACCCTAAAAAATAGAAAATAAATAATAGTTTAAAAAAACTAAAAAACGCTTTTTTCCATTATTTTGTACTTTTTAGTTTGGTTTTCAATGGAAGCGTGTTTTTTAGTTTTTTTTAACTATTATTTATTTTCTATTTTTTACATTGTAATGCTGTAATTAGCGTCTTGGCTAAGCCAGCGCCCCAATTCCGTAACTCACTTACAATGCCTTGTAAAATATAATCCAAGGCTTCATAAGTATTACAAATTGGCTTAATAAAACGAAATTCGTATTATGATTGTGAGTGTGTTACTCAATAAGATTGTTGTTTTGTGGCCTAAAACTTATAGGACAATACAATTTACACCCATACTTATTTCCACCAGCATCTTCCTCATCATGTTCCAACTCAACGGGCGCGCTCGGTTCTCCGAAGCCAGAGAAGCGCCAAGCCAACTCGCCGCTGCCGCCGCCGCCTCACGCCACGGCCCATGCCGCGTCTCACGCGACCTCCCACGCCTCATCACACGTGAACTCCCACGCCCCGTCACACGCGAGTTCCCACGCCCCGTCACACGCGAGCTCCCACGTCAGCTCTCACACCACGTCCCACGTCACGTCCCACGTCACAGTGCACGCCTCAGCGCATTCGTCGTCGCACAATATGCCGCACGTGACGTCACACGCCACGACGTCTCACGCGCCGCCCCGACAGCCTGCCATAGAACAGGCGCTCGCACAACGACACCAGCGGATGTCAAGTACAGGTACTGATTTTTGTTAATCAAAGATATTATATTTTGTAGAGATACGGTCAGTTCTCTCGATATGTCACAAATAGGTTTTTTTTTATATTATGTGGGTACAATTTTCAGTATACCTATAACTTGCATTTTCAGGCGATCTTCATTTTAATCATGACAAGCGACGGAGTCTGAACGAGAAACACCAACGAAACAACAGTTGCGTCAACTCGTCTGATTTCTACGGTTGCAATTACCCCATCGAGAAACATCGGTTTAGTTCTGGAGATTTAAACAGACCGCTCGTCGCTAGAGAACTTAACATTGATATCGATCAACGCGATGGTCAAAGTGACAACCTGTATAATTCTATCGACGGACCCGGTTACAGCGACTATTCATCGGCGGATGCCAACACTAGTTTTAATTCGGATCATCGTGTAACTGAGAGTCCTTCTCGTAATCTCGAAGAAATGTACGCTAAAGTAAGCAAGAAACCTAAAGGAAGAACCGAAGAAACAACAAGGCGTTCAAAAGACTTTACCAGCGCCGACGGCGAGCCTCACACATCCAAATATCGCAGTGATGATCCAGGCTATGAGACAATAGATCGTAAAAAGTCAATGAATCACGGATATGAAACAATTGCCCATAAAGAGCGGAAGTCTTCCCAAAACCAGGATCCAGGTTACGAAACAGTCAAAGATATAAACAAAGCAGGACCACACTCTAATTTTTCAAACAATAACTTATTGAAACTTAATCATCTGGTTGTGGACAGTGGCCCTAACAGCATTGTAAGCAGTGACGCTGGGTATGAGCATATTTCTAAGACTGACAACAATGCCTCAGATTCCGATCCCAATTATGAAGTGTTGAGGAATCAGCCACCCACACCGCCTTATGCTACAATCGCACCGAACTACAAAGTACAGCCTACTTACTCTACAGTCAATAAAAAGCCCGTCAAGTACAACAATTGGCCTGCGAACAATAACGAAGAACCCACCTTAGAACCAAATTACGAGTCGATGCCACATGACCCGCTCTACAACACAGGAAGCGAATCTGATCCCAACTATGAGTCAGTTCGACCCAAAGACCCTAACTATGAAAGTGTAAGTACACAAGATCCCAATTACGAGTCGTTAAGATGTAAAGATCCCAAATATGAGTCAGTTCGATCTAAGGACTCAAAGTATGACTCGGTACGCTCCAAAAAGGACCCGAATTACGAAAGCGTTAAATATTTTGAGCTATCAAAAAAAGACCCGCCTTATGAAAAGGTTAACAACGTAGCATCAGGTAGCTCAAGTGTGGAGAGGTCAGATTCAGCAGCGGGCTATGAAAAAATTAATGTACCAAACAGAAGCGAGACGAAAAGCAGTATTAATAACGGAGGCGATGCCACCGTCAGTGATTACTTTCAAGTGTAAATGTGTAACAAAAGAATATTATATTTGACTTTGTTTATGAACAATGACAAACACAGGAAACTGAGCTATTAACATGAATATTTTATTAACAGTATTCACGTAGGATTTTGAGATTGAGTGCTTTTAATTTATTAATTAAAATATTTTAGGGACTGTTTACAGCACCTCAATGTTAGATATAATAAGTAATATCTTCCTTAGGTATCTGTGATATAATATGTATGTTATAAAAAAATGAGTTTTGTTTTTATTTCCATAAGATTTTATATGAGCATTGACATTATGTTATTCTGAAGACAAGAATAATTTGTTACGAAATCTCCATTTATTAATGTGCTCGTAAGTGTGATTATTTTCTACACTTTGATATTATGCTGATGAAAATGTATGCGTGTATTGTATATTGCATGTACAAAATGTAGATTTTTTTTTTTAATTTTAGGTAATTTATGACTAACTTTATTATGAACTCTTTTTTTTTATTGAAAACGTATTGACTTGACGTTGGTCATGGATGTCATTGTGAACTTCTCGTTTTACGTGAGTGTGCTTATAAACAGGGTGATAAAAAGGTGTCGGTTCTTTGGATGTTATAATGAATTTATTTAACATATTGTTTTGCTATTTTAATTAAGACAGAAGTTACATTTTTTACACGCTTTATATTAGCTTCACTTGTATGTTTGTATATTTGTATGTTTGTATATTTGTATGTTTGTTTGTAACCGACTCCTTATAGCGCAATTTTGACCCACTTTAAACGACCAGATTTCATTCAAACTTTGCACACCTGTCAAGGACCGATGACAATGCAATAATTTCATAAATTTGTGCCATTATCCTTGCCAGGGTTACCAGGACAGCAAAAAAACTGTCAGAAACTACGCTGACATACGTCTCTAAATTCGAAATACCCTAAAAAATAGAAAATAAATAATAGTTTAAAAAAACTAAAAAACACGCTTCCATTGAAAACCAAACTAAAAAGTACAAAATAATGGAAAAAAAGCGTGGGGTGCCTGATATCATTTAAAAAATACCTTAAAAAGCACCCCACGCTTTTTTTCCATTATTTTGTACTTTTTAGTTTGGTTTTCAATGGAAGCGTGTTTTTTAGTTTTTTTAAACTATTATTTTATATTATAAACTTGTATTAACTTATAAACATAATAGGTGCTTTCTTTGTTCTTTTCCACCTTAACCAATTTTAATTTGTAAACACTACATGAAATTTTACCGTGATACCTTATTATCACACCTGTTTACAAAGAAGGTTATCAAGTTAATGGAGCCTGCATTTTAGCTTAAGACTGCCTTATGAGTTTGAACATAATATTACTTTTTATAAATTACAATAAACTTTAATGAAATTGGTAAATCTAAGAAAACAGCCTGTAGGTTGCATCAGCAAATATACGTTTAAAACACTGTTTTATATTTTGTTGTTAATTTTGTTATTAACGTCCTGTTGTAATAAAAAGGGGTTATGTATCATTAATGTCGTCTGTCCATCTTAAAACATAGCGAACTGAAGACAACAGACAAGCACGAAGTTCTTTTTTATTAATTCCAAGATACGAAAATGGGTATTTATTGTAGTTTGCTTTTTGATAAGAGAAATAAGTACCTGAAAATATTATTTTACGACCATGCTCTGTCCAACGAAAGTTATACATAATATAATATTAGTGTATGTGAATGCACCAAAGAATATGGTTATTTCATATTTACATTATTGCATGGTACGGCTGGTACTTATGTCTTCGTAAGATTTTTTCAATCGCGGATGGTAATCATATCGGTTTTTAGATCATGATTCACCTCCAGATTTACTTTGGTGCATTCCAGTATTGTCTTATTATACATTTAATACAGTGTGGCCGAGACACGTAAACTGTTACCAGTCAGTTTGTGATTCTGGACCCCCAAGCGCTGAAATGTTTCCGTGGTTATTAAAAAAAAGTTTTTTGTTATTCATAGTTCGGTTATTAAAAGGCTCAGAATCATGTACTGAACCTATGAAAACATGTTGCGCGCCGATGTTCCGCCTCATTGTATAACTCTTGAGTGCCCAAATACGAGCTTTCCAAACAAAACGTTCCATTTTAGTAAAACATTATCTTTTTTATACACTGTGGTGTGACTCAATTTCAACTACAGACCTTTATTACTAATATATTGTATCTACATATTATATTATCAGTAATCTGAAATAGCTACGTAAGTATACTTATAAATAATATATAACAACATATTATTTATGAATTTCTTTACATGTAGATGTTTTATTTACTGTGCTTAAATCGACTTGTATTTAATTTAAGTGATTATAAAACACAATATACAATGTAACTTCACGTATTGATTGACTGTAATATTATTGTACCTATATTTACTTACTAAAACTTGTATGTATTATTAAATTAATAAGTATGTATCTGTAATATTCAAACAAACTCGAAAACATTCCATCGTATTAATAGATATCCAGTGACTAAAACTACCTAAATTTAATGGAATAAAGTATGCCATATATCGGAAAGTTTTATTAAAACCTAAAAAGTTGAAAGTCAGTAAAAGTCTGAAATGCCCTCTCGCTCCGCCCAGAGCGAGAGAAGTCATTTTATGATTTCCCATCCAAAAAAAAACCGTAGTACAAACTTTATCTAATCGGATTTAGGGACTTGTGTGGGGCTCATTTTCAATTTAGGCTGGCTATGAAACACCGAACGAGTTTCCTGATGTCGATACAGGAAAGAAATTTGTATTGTAAGCAGGCACATTAACCAGGAGAAAACTGTCAGGTCCTCAACCCAATTGATTGATATAAACGGATATTTCTCGAGACTGCACAGGTGTTCGTGGCAAAAAGGATATTCATATAAGCGATCTATACTTTCTAAGGAAAAATACCTACTATGCATTGATTTAAATAGTAAAGATACGGTCGTCCGAACATTTGACGGACGCGGTCGCCCTACAAAAAACACTAACGTCATCTATTAGAACTAGTATGAACTACGATGTCAATCCGCGTGGTCTGCTCCTAGACGTAACCTTGTAAGAGCGGGGTGAGGTATTTTTCGAGGTACAAAGAAATAAAAAAAAAACCTTTTATTTTTGAAAATTTATATTTGTTGCAGTTTGTTGGTGTTATTAAGTTTTCATTGGCCTTCGAATAAAACATTTTTTTTTAAATTATTTACAGTAATATTATTAAATCTTTCCATTTCATCGGCTACCGGCTACAACGAGCGCCGCTGCAAAGTTATGTCGTACTTTTACGCGGCTTCGCTTCGTCTTTGTCATAGGTTGAGACAAATATGAAAGAAAATTGTTTTAAATAATGTTAGCAGTGGATTTAATGACATATTTTTAACTTACCGGTGATATGAAATGTTATCATTTTTTTTATTGTGCTTTTTTTCGTAGTTCACGCAACCCTTCACGGCAAAACTTGGCATTTTTGCTTGCAAAATATACGACCGTTCCGAAGACAGCCGATCGCGTTCTAGTTCACTTCGATAAAGGGAAGACCATTTTGGGACCAAGTTCGAGGCGTCATTGTAACATGCGGTCCGCCCTGTCCTTACGCAGTAATATAATATGTCAATGCTACTATGCTTACTAAGGACGCGTCAAGTCCGCATATCCGATGTATACGACCGGAGAGTAAGTATAGAGAAGGCCCTAGAGCATGTACACGACGAACAGAATACTCTGTACATGCATCAGCGTAGTGATAACCTTTCAGGGAGGAAAGTAGAACCTCAGTCTACAGCACCTCGAATGTATCGTATTCAAGGGTTATGTATCCACCTAGACAGATATAGTATACTATATTATATACCTATATAGATATAGGTATGTAAATGATTATTATGATTTTTATGTTCTCAAGTTCCATAATAATAATTTAATACCATCAGTCTCCACGGGACACCATCACGCACTCAGCAGACATTGCGAGACCCCTTAAATTTAATTCGCGGCAGCCATCCGCAATAAGTGGTTAAGTCAGTGTGAGCCCTGAACTTTCCCTCCAAGCTCATTTACTTACAAGGGGTCATGATTAGATGTGGTCCGAAAATCCTTTGCCTACCAATTATTTGGAAAATGGGTAAACTTCAACGTGTGTGCCAAAATGAAATTCAAATAGATTACTTTCTTTTTACGAGCTTCCACTGTTCCACTCCTGTGCAAAGGCCTCCCTCCACTTCTTCCATCTTTCGCGAGCCCGCACGATCTTCTTCCAGTTTTCACAGAATCTTCTTCCAGTTTCCAGTTCGTCCCGCAATTTCCTACGTGGTCTGCCTCGACCTCGCCTCATTATCTTAGGGAACCAGTTCTGTACTACTTGGGCCCATAGTTTACCGCATGCGGCAAACATAATATCCTGCCCAGTCCCATTTAAGATGGGCAGCCTTTTTGGATTTACATTATAAATGTCTTTCTAATGATGAACAATTATGACCCAACAGTAGTATAGTATTACGAGCATCACTCTGATAGTAACCAGGGTCTTTTGTAGGGCTTTCAGTGCCGGTATTCCGGGATCCCGTAATACCGTGATGCCGGATTTTATTTTGACACCGATATAATACCGGTATTGACACCTCAATACCGTGATTACGATATTACAGACATAATTTGATCTAGCTCACGAGCTGTCTGGCTATCAAGATATACTTACAGTTTTACAAATAACCTATGTTGATTTTGTTTGTTCCGTGTGGAGGCGGACGTTACGAATAGCACCATCCCATTTCCTTCCATGGGTGTCGTAAGAGGCGACAAAGGTACTTGCTCTATGCATTTTACCACTATACTACGATCGCTAACCTGCCTGCCAAGCGTGGCGATTATGGCAAACCCCGCCAAATTGGGGTAGGCCTATGTCAAACAGTGGACATCTTTCCGCTGAAATGATGAATGATGATGATGTTGACTTCTCATACTATTCGTCATCCATCACGAATACCAAGGCTCATACATACTGGACGCGCTGGCTGAATTTTTGTTAGTTTGTCTAAACGTATCTGCATTACGCAAATACTACCGGATAGATTCTGTTAAAACTTTCCATTTACCTCGATCCGTCTAAAGGCAAACAATTTCATAGAAACTGTAATAGTCACGTCGTGCTGCCTGTGCCTTGGGCTATAAATTATCATTAGAATTATATTACCAGGCCAGGGTTCCTAAAGCTGCTACAATTCGATAGTCGATTTTTTCGGACATTACGAGGGACGTGTCTTGTCAGTTGTCATGTTTGTTTGACAATGACATTAAGTATTGACAAGTAGTGACATGGAACTGGTCAAATATTTTTGACTATTTTTATGAAATAAGTTGTTTTATTCTGAAATCTGAAGCCGAATAGACATCAAAAATGGCAAATTTTAACAACCCTAATGATTTTTCGTGGCAAAACCAAAATAGTAGCCAAAATTACTCTTTCAACACTTCCAACACCTTTGCTGATCCAGCGCAAACGTTAGGTGAGCTGCCACTCTTTGTTTTATGTTTTTTGTTATAATAATAATAATAAATAATCAAACTAGCTATTTGCACATGCTTGCACGGGCGCAATATGCTGCTGTAGCGACATGAACACACATCAGTGTTTGTGTGTTGTATCTAAGTTCAATACTGTATTACAAATCTTACCTCCGTGCCTCGGAAAGCACTCTAAGCCATTGATCCTGCGGCTGATCTCTTTCCGGTTGTGTCGGATGCCGTCCCATCGAACTATGATAACTATGGAAGAGTGAATGCCCCCTGTGTCTTGTGCACTATAATATCTCCCGCGCCGATGGCCAGGCCCCATTGAGATTGGCTGCCATGGCCAAAATACGGTCTGGAGAACTGTATATTACAAGTTAATCTTCTGGATTAAATGCTCTAACTAAATGATGATGACAAACACATCAAAATCCATTATGAAGTTTACCATACATGAAGACTGCAATACCATGAAGAGATTATGAAGCATTATTTAAGACTACCTAATGTAACTGGGTTGTGGTGGTCAAATAGGCAGTCACTATGTAAAATTACCGACCCTAACATTGTTGGGAAAAGGCTAGACAGATGATGATGATATTTAAGACTATCTAATGGTATTTTCGTTTTAGATTTTCAGACCTTTCCGACTGATCAACAAAACTACTCATTTGACCAGAACCAGGGTAACATGACTGCGAATAACAATCAGTACTACAATTCGAACATATTCACACCAGCACCTATTCCTGGGGATCCCGTTGCAGAGCCAACAGACTTCGACGAACCGCCGCTATTAGATGAACTTGAAATATACCCAGACAGAATACTGGAAAAAACTTTAGCTGTCATGAATCCATTCCATGGTCAATCAAAAGCTGATGATGCAAACTTTCTTTTGAGGGATACAGACATTGCTGGGCCAATAGCATTTTGTTTAGCTCTTGCTGTATGCCTGTTTCTTGCGGGCAATAAAGCTCACTTTGGATATGTTTATGGCTTATCAGTCATGTCAGTCATTTTGATGTATTGTCTATTATCTTTAATGAGTCGTTCAGAAGGAGTTTTTACTCTGTTAAGTGTGGCTAGTGTACTGGGCTATTGTATGTTACCCATGGTTGTCTTGGCAGGGCTTGGTATATTTATCTCTCTTGAAGGATCAATAGGGTTAAGTTTATCAGCTGTTGCAGTGATTTGGTCAGCTCTTTCTGCCAGCAGACTTTTTGTTACCATGTCTGGTGACTCTGAACAAAGGCCACTGATTGCCTATCCCTGTGCCTTAGTTAATGGAGTCTTTGCTCTTTTAGTTCTCTTTTGATTACAAATCTTTTGTATATGTGAAGTGAGCAGATAATAAAAAATAATTTTGTAAGCTTTTACAGAAACATGAAGAATAAGCCAAC
Source organism: Aporophyla nigra (assembly GCA_947507805.1). NCBI lineage: Eukaryota > Metazoa > Arthropoda > Insecta > Lepidoptera > Noctuidae > Aporophyla > Aporophyla nigra. The sequence continues at coordinate 12,594,065 of OX382300.1, read as the reverse complement.
CAACAATTTGTTAATTAGTCTGTGAACTAAAGTTAATTTAGTTGTACTTAAAGTTTGTCCAAGTTCTTCAACCATGAGAAATGTATATTATTTTACAGTGTAATATTAACAATAATTACTTTTCACTTCTAAGTTGCAATATAATGATTTTATATTAGATCTTATCTGTACATTATTACAAATAAAACTATAATGAAATAAACCCCAAAGATGTTTTAATAAATAAACTATATATTTAGCTAGGTATTACATTCTGTTGTACAATGTAGGTCGGTCACTGAAGAAGTTCTTAAGGACCATGACTTGTGCGAATGCTACACATACAATTGCTAGAGATTCGCCCATGGACCACCAGAATACTCGCTCATTGAGATCTTCTGCTCTTTTGCGGCCCTGAGCTTCCCTGAGCCTGTGGTGAGTTTGATGATCAATGATTCTGTTGAGGGCTGAGTGAATTTCTTCTGCAGAAGTTTCCAGCTGAAAGTAACATTTTTAATATTAGATAGAACATAGTTTTCATTTATTCAGAGTTATATTATTTTGTCTACTTGTTCCACATTATTAAATTGAAGATGCCAACTAGGCAAGTTACTAGAAATGACCACTGTAATTTCCAATCTTATTGTTATGAGTTAGAGATAAGAATTCTCCAAGTTCAGTTGATTTCTAATACTTATTTCAACACAATTACTAGGTTAAACTATTCGCTTAGGAAAAGGCTATTAGCATGTTTTTATTTCCTTATCAGGTGCCATGTAAAATTAAGTCTTATAATTTTCAGCCAGCTACATTTTGTACAATAATAGTTTTGATGCCCACACTACAGTATATGGGCCATAAACTATGATCAATATCAGAACATTCTATGCACTTCAATGATGGTTGGTTGGATACTACGATTATTATGGATTTATTAACCTGTGTTAGAACAGTTGCATGGTCTCCAACACCAGGCAATGGTTTCTCAGGACCCACATTAAGTTCCATGTAGACAAGTTTGTGGGAGAATGTACTGAATTCATTGCTAAAGCAAACTTTGTATACGCCTGAAAAAAAAAAAACAGAAAAATTATTAGTCTTGGAATATAAGTGTCTTATGATAACGTAGGAACGAATCGTAATGGCCCTAAAATATCTAGGAATCTAATCTATAAAGGGCTTTTGGCTAAGTAATAACAGCTGCACGGGGCAAAACTAACAGCCGCACGGGGCAATACTAACAGTCTCACGGGGCAATACTAACAGCCGCACAGGGCAATTCTAACAGCCGCACGGGGCAATACTAACAGCCGCACGGGGCAATACTAACAGCCGCACGGAGGAATACTAACAGCCGCACGGTGCAATACTAACAGCCGCACGGTGCAATACTAACAGCCGCACGGGGCAATACTAACAGCCGCACGGGGCAATACTAACAGCCGCATGGGGCAATACATCAGGTTAACCCTTTATAAGGCCAAGGAAACTAGACATGGTATAGAAATAAATTCTTAGTATGTTAATAATGACATTTTTAAGTATTTTTTCAAATTGGGAATTCGAGGGGATATTTGCGGAAATGTTTATGTTATCATCAATGAAAAATAAAATCATTGTCAACAATACAAAATCAAAAAAAAAAAAAAAACAAAAGTCATTTATTCAAACTAGGCTGAGAGTCAGCACTTTTTGAACGTCAAAGTTACATGAGACAGTCCCCCAAAAACGCCCACCCTTCGACACTTCCTAGTGCTTTAGCTGGGAAGAAGTGGCGGAACAAACTCCCCAGCAGCACAGCTGTCTGTTAAGTTAGAAGAACTTGATTCTATACAGTATTATGTAAGTAATTAATAGTATAAAACAAAACAAAACATACATCAAATTATGCGTCATATGTCAGCTAGCACACGCCAATATACGAACAAAACATTAAAAAACTAAACTCAAGCTGAAATAATAAAATCGTAAATAGAACTTAAAACCTAAATAAGAGCCTCCGGGTATAAAGGGCGTGCCCGCTTACATACACAACGATGAGGAAAGCTAATTCTGATTCTGGTTGAAAGAACATAAACATTCAACAGTTGAATAAAATAATTTTATTGGTGACATGTAGACTGCCTCTAACTTAAAAAGGCTTAAGCTATGCATGCCATGGTTGGTCTGTGTGTGAGTGACCATCTTTACATACCAAGACCCCTCTATGCCTCGGAAAACATGTTAAGCTGCTCTCAGCTGTCATTTGTGGATCTTTGACAGTCTTTAATTACAAAAAGGAGTCTTAAAGTCTAACAACCACTTTTCCTCATTAGATATTGTACTACCCAGTAATTGGGTTGTGGAGATCAGATTGGCAGTTGCTCCATGTAAATTACTGGTATTCAGCTGCATTCACTAGACTGTAAGCCGACCCCAACATAATTCGTAGGCTAGGCAGATTGATATCTTGTGATTATATAAAAAAATCTCCACCTCTCTCTAGAGCATTGCTGTAGTGACTAACATAAGAATAATAAAATTGAAGCCACAACAAGATTAAAAACTTTTTTATATAGGCTTGTTTTTATATAATTTTTCAGTATCAACTGAAACGTTGGTTCATTAGTATTATATTAATTAGAATGTATTGTTTTTCAACCAATAATACCTGTTATTTGTGCAGTAAACTGATGTGAATCATATTGCATTTTTTGTTGCGTGTAAATGACTTGTTTGTTGGGACCTTCTATCTTTACATCAACGTCATATTGTCCTCCGGTGATAACCTGAAACATTAAACAGTAGTATTGACGCCTTGGAACAGGAAAATGATATTACTAGTGGTTGTAATCTTAGGAGGTTAGGAATTAGTATATTTCACTGTATAATGTTTAAAACTATTATTAAACTACAAAAACATTGTTTAATTATTCTTCAGGAACTGTACATTACCTGATATTCTAATGCCGCTGAGGTATTCTTTTCTATTTCTTGATAAAAACATTCTACTGCACTATCAGGTAACTCGAAGGTAAGTTCAACGCTTTTGGAAAGTAAGCCGTTGATTAACGTCATAAATATTGTAATGAATATTGGTGTGAACATTTTTTAAAGAATATTTTTTCCAAATAACGTAAGTACAAAAATAATTGGAATCGTATCGAAAAATTCACAACTCGCATCGATTGACAACTGACATTTCACCACGTAATTGGCTGCGTTCCAAAAAATACGTCATTTACCATAGCGTTCAGTTTACCCCAAATGAGTAAATCGTTGTCAATGGTTGCAGTAGTTGTACCTTATATTATATTGTAGTCTGTGAGTAGTTGTAACGGTTTGGCTTATTGTTCGATCAAAATAGTGTAACCATTCTATTTTGTTTATTTCGATCGATCGGATCGGCAGTTCAGCACAGACTAAATAGAAAAAAAGCCATCAGCAAAAGTTCTTGCAACTTGTAACCCTACCACAAGCCAAACTAAAAGTATGAATTTGATAGGGATTGTGGAGTTTATTGGCAAGAATGTGCAGCCGGCAATTATACCCACGAGTTTTTTGCGATAACTACCTTTCTAAACTTGTATTCAATTTGATTTTGACGCAATCGTGCAATTGCAAACAATTGCAACGCAAGTGAATTCTGTTAACGTCTATGTTCCTTCCCACATTTAACATGTCTACCTTCATAGCAATCGTGAACAGACATCTTCTAAGCACGCTCGTTCAATCACTCATTCAATCGCTTTGCACTAGCCGCGGTCGAATGCAAGCCCATTCATCAATAAAAAAATATGAAAAAATCTGTTCTTTCGCTGAGAGAGCATGGACACAATCACGCGACACGCTCAATCACGCAGGGGTTGGCAACACAGACGGTTTTTAACTATTTGGTTTGTTTGTTATCTCGCAGGTAAATCTAGAAGGTTGTCGGCTACATAACTGGGCTATCCTATGGAGGTCTTAATAAATGGGAAAGGCCACCAGGTAGGGCACTATAACTTATAAAGTAAGCAACTACACGCAAAGGGCACCTTACGTGGGGTATGAACCTCGACTTTGGGCATCAGTGGGGAAGGGCAAGAAGGGACTGGCTGGAGCGGATCATGACTAATGATTAGGGATGAATTGAAAGCTACAGGCTCTGCGGCGCGGGCTGGTTTGAGAAGGATTCGGTGTGGTCAAACTGTTTTTCCAAACATGTTCAATTTATTCAAAACACGAGTCCTCGAACCGTTTTAACAGACTTCAAAAAACTTGCTTATCGTGATAATATTCTAATACTTCCTGTTATTGTTATTGGCCTGGCCAGCAGTGGTATACGAATTGAGGTCCACTTGCCGCGGTTATAAGTCTATCTAGTATAAGTCACCATCCGTTAGTTATCGAGACCCCTTCGTGCCTCGGAGCAGTTGGCCCCGGCTGCCATTCGTAGATGACTATCGTTACAGGTACACAGACGCCAAAAAGTTTGTCTTACCAAGGGGTATCATGTTACCCCATAACTGGGTTGTGAACATCAGATAGGCAGTCGTTCCATGGCTGCATCCGGTAAAACTGGAAACCGACCCCAACATGTTTGGGAAAAAGCTAGGTTGATTGATTTTTCTAGAATATGTGTTAACATTATCACTGTTGTAAGTTTATTTGGGAAGTGGATTTTGCAACATGTCATGAGAATATTAAAAGAGCTTATACACTTGGTTGGATTTTGTCGTCTATGAATTCTAACAAGTTTACTTTGCGTCTTAGAATTAATTACAAGAGATTCCTTTTTTTTTTGAGTTTTTCGCAAATATCTCAAACAAAATGACAACTCTTTCTGCATCGCACAAATACGGATTGCTTGCGGTGCAACACTGAAGAGCAGTGTGTGTGTAACATACCATGCATCACAACTTACATAAAACAAAGTCCGGGCGCCACTTCTGAAAGTCTATTTGATCGCGTTAAATTCAAATAACTACCTAGCGAACGGATTTTCATACGATTTTCATTGAAGTGATTTATGAGGAAGACCGCGGCCTCGTCCTGCTCAAAACGACCGCCTCGTGATCACGCGAACGTCGAACGGTTTGGATTACTGGAATTTTAAACTTATTACCTATAAAAGATAATTAACTACGTATTTTGCTGTTAGAATAAAAAACAGGTTAGGAATAACAGTAAAACAATTTTATTCAAAAATTCAAGACGATACAATATTGGAAAATTAAATTTTCACTTTAAAAGTTCAACGATTCGCTTAACATTAAAGTAAAAAAGCCATGATTCCAACAAACAAAAATACTGTGATAATAATGTCTTAAAAGTTACACTTATGTGCATAGGGACTAAAATGGAGTCTATAAAATGCAGACAATACTTCAATTTATCTAGTGAGTGTTTAGAATGCAAGACCGGCGTCGGCGTATGTGGTGAAGATCTTCTCGATGGAGTTGGCGTACGCGGCTGTCCTCAGATCTAAGCCCAAGTTGAACTTCACGGCAGTCTTCATGATGGCCTGTAAAGAACATAAATTATTAAGTATAATTCGGATCTCCGTATTATTTATTAAACGCAGTGTATAATTTTGCGAAACACCTCGAGAATGGTATGGTGAATCTAAAGTACAAACTTTAGATCCACCTTACCATACAATTACAAAATTGTTGTAACTTTTGTGCGCGTTTATTATTATGGGGGGGCACCTATGGGCTAATTAATATGATATTATGCCATGAGAATAAGTGAAATATTTTGGGACATTTTTTAATGTTATTCTAGGTTATTTCCAAGCACTTTATTTTAGATCGCAGCCATCCTGTAAATAATTATTTTGATTGATGCTTACCCTAGCCGACCTCTCCATGGTGTAGTCGAGACCGGAGTGCACGATGTCTTTCTCGGAGGCACCAGAGATCCTCTTCTGGAAGGACTCTGATGGTGTGACTGGAATGCGACCTCCGACGCGGCCGAAACGCCTCTCTAGAGACTCTTGTACGGATTCTGAAAATAAAAAACACGTTTTATTATATACTTATAGTAACATTTATTATTTTAGCAAGTCATAGTGGTTTCTGGATCATGGTAGAGGTGTCAAAAATAGTGACGCGCAGTGTCGGAGGCGATCAAATGTCGTTATTTTTATTCTATTTTCAACCACACGAATGAAAGTTATTTTTGGAGACATCCAGCGTATTATCTTAGCATTCACAGAATTGTTATCGTGGCCCAGTAAAAGCTGATGTAGTACAATAGAATAAGGAAAGATGGCCTTCTATTCTCATAAAACCAACAGATAACAAGCCTGCAATGTTTGCGGTCGTTCGTTTCCACTGATACACGAACTGTGTAAATAGTGTTATGTAATCGTAAGATGTGAGAAAGGAGGAACTACCTATAGCAAAAATACTGTAAGTTCAGCTATGAAATTCGCGATAAAGTTTCTGGGCCTATGATACTTTCAACCAGTTGGCATTGCCCCAGGTATAATTTTGGCTTATTGAAAGCTCCAAGATATAGAAGTGAAACAAGGATGCTTTTATTACAAGTTATTTAGTGGCAGGACTAACTGGACTCATTTCTGGATTTACTTGAAATATCAGTTTAAAAACTAGTTTTTAGGGTCAACTGCATAGACGTAATGGGTAACAATAAAATAAAATACCTAAACAGATTTTCTAAACTTATCATTGACCGAAAAAAAGATCTTTTTTGTGTTATTTTGGCTTTTACCCTGAAGCTGAAGGTTTTCGCCTAAATAATAATAATCAGAAAATGGACTGATGGCCAAAAGCTCCGATCAACATCTCTCGAAGCCCTCGTTAGGCGGGTGGATCAAGGGCCTAATCGTGTGGAGGTTCCTGTCTCTGGAGCCCTAACCACCGGTAGCTTGGACCCTGCTCACGATACTATTGTGTTTTGACTATTAACTACTTCTACGTACAATTGGACCACAATTGCTTTTATTTTAAAATGTTTCTTTTATAAAATATATCAAAATGTATGCAATAAGCTGTAAAATACATAAAAGAGATAATAATATATTTTTTTAAACGTTCTAATAATATAATATATTTAAAAAATAAAAATAAAGGAGATAATATTAATGAACTTACCCAATAGGTGGTAGTTGGACTCGCGCTCATACTTAAAGGTAAGACGTCCATAGGACACGTGGTTGAGGTTCTTGAGCCACTCGAAGAAGGAGACGGTGACACCACCCGCGTTGATGTACAGGTCGGGGATGACCAGGATGTTGCGGTCGATGAGGATCTTGTCGGCTGCCGGGGTCGTGGGACCGTTGGCGGCTTCGGCGATGATCTGGAGTGAGCACAGAGATTTGAACATAAGTTTGGTATTGTATTAGTAATAGTATTGTAGTAATTATTAAAAACAAACTGGTAAAACCCATATTACATAAAATAAAATTGAAAACTGTGTAACAGATACTATATAGCAATTTCTAATAAAGAGTCTACTTAAAAGTAATAAAAGTCGTCAAAAAAAATAACATGCGTTTAAAATTATTTACTTACTTATTAAAAAGTTTTATAAACTTGGATAATAGTAGAAAAAAACTGTCTCAATAAAACATTAATCTTATCAGCAAATGAGAGTACATTAGGTACTTAATTTGAGTAAATTCCCACGTTATGTAATTTTAATGATAACAGCCAATAAGAAAATATAATGCTTTGGCCAAAGTAACTACACTATTTTGTTGAGAAGGAGATAAATATAAAGGCTGTAAGAAGGTGAGTCTGTAATATAGCTCGTCATAGATTGGGTGACTGATTTAATTTAAGGAGGTGGAATTACTCGAATATTAACAACATTTTGGTCGGTTCAACTCTGAAATGGCGAAAGAAGCGCATTTTTGTATGGAATAGCAGATTCTTGCTCGAAAATTTCGACTAAATTCATCCTCGAAGTGTTCGCACAACAATTTTAATGTTCTTGACTTACCTTAGCGTTGATCTTGTGTGCGTTCTCCTTGTGGATGACCTGTTCGACGGCGGCGGGGACGAGAATGTCGCACTTCTCGTACAACATGTTCTCTCCCTCATACGCCTTGGCTCCGGGGAAGCCGACGATGGTGCCAGTATCAATTCTGTAGTCTTCGAGGGCCTAGAACAAAGCATTTTCCAATTACCGGTTATTATAGACTGAGAACACTAAACTTATATTTAGACTATGAGACAATTACTTAGAAAATAAACTCAACATCAATCATTACAAAGTTTAAATCCCATTGCAGCAAAAACTGGTTTTAGGACCTTATTTATTAGATATGGTCATTTAAAACATAACGCTAAGGAAAATAGCTAATAAAGTGGCAATTAATATAAATTATCTAATATTCTTACATAAAGTATAGGTGTTTAGTAGTACAGAGGGCTGGGCGTTGATAAAGAATTCAATGCACAATGTTGATAGGTTCATTAATGAAAATGCTTAGAAACTGTTTACTGTCTATTGCTTTAAATATGTGTAAAAGTCTTGAAAACTGAGATCTCGGTAAGGCCCAAATTACACGCCCAGCCTAGGGTTTACAGATCCTAAATACGGTGCTGTATCTACGAACCGCTTCAACTTAAACTATCAAGCTAAATCGGCGTGTTGTAGTGTTAACAAAAACAAAAAAACAAAAACAAAACCAGCGTAAACAAATTAATCCCTACAAGTACTTATTATGAGCTGATTACATTATCTATTAGTAACAACTCCACTTGGAAATCAATAAGTCGGCTGATTCGTGCCTATCGTAAATTAAGATAAAGGGTCATTAAAAAAAACGGGTCATTAAAAAAAAACCTTTTCTAAAAACATTTGATTAATTGGATCATAATGACATGGTGACTTATTATCATAACTATGTTAATTAGATTATACATTGATGACCACAGGTTTTATTGTTTATATAAGGTAAATTCGGTTATATGTAGGAAAAGTGTTCCTGGAAGGACGCGGTAAAAGAGTTCCTGGTAGGTCTCGGGCAAAGAGTTCCTGGAAGGACTCGGAAAGAGTTCCTGGTAGGTCTCGGGCAAAGAGTTCCTGGAAGGACTCGGAAAGAGTTCCTGGTAGGTCTCGGGCAAAGAGTTCCTGGAAGGACTCGGAAAGAGTTCCTGGTAGGTCTCGGGCAAAGAGTTCCTGGAAGGACTCGGAAAGAGTTCCTGGTAGGTCTCGGGAAAAGAGTTCCTGGAAAGACTCGGGAATAGAGATCCTGGAAGGAGTTGGGAAAAGAGTTCCTGGAAGGTCTCGGGAAAGGAGTTCCTGGAACGACTTGGGACAAGAGTTCCTGGAAGGTCACGGGAAAAGACTTCTTGGAACGACTTGGGACAAGAGTTCCTCGAAGTGCGAAAGTATAGGCTAAACCAAGAAAAAAAAAAGGTAAATTCGTCTCTTAGAGGCAGACCAAAGAAAAGATGCATGGATTGTGTGCGGGTGTTACGCCGACCTCAAGTAACATGGGACTACGGCAGCAAGATGACACTGCAGGTAAATTCTTATAGAAATTGGTACATCAAGCGCTTTAAAAAGATAAAAATAAGATTAAATCTGTACGCTCTATCTTGACACGTAGGTATTTTATCTGACATAAGTACGTAACAAACAAATGAAAATCATTCGATGTCGCGTCATTTTACGTAGCTGATTGTGATTTTCTGGAAATACTAATACAGATTCGGCGGTCGGCAAGGCAAGATACTGTGACACCTGTGACCTTGCTGATAACTACGGTTTTTGTAACGCTCTGTGATTTTAATATTTTTGCATGAAACAGACGATAGCAGGTAAACTGATGACATATCCGGTTCATTATAATTTTTTTGTATTTGAATGATTGATATTGAAATTTATCAAGCACTAAGCCAGCCCAGGACCTGCTATATGGGGGTTAAATTTTACATGAGGAATTTATAAGTAGGTAGCAGCACGGAGTGTCAATTTAAGGGTTCGCACACTACAACGAGGAACTTTACTAATAAATATAGGTGACCTAAACCCAATTTTTTTTTTTGTTTAATCAGCAAACAGACATCATCAAATTACGGCTCCCGCTCTGGGCGGAGCGGGAGGGCGTGTCAGACATTTACTGACTGAAACCCACCCGTGTTCCTTCAGTTGCCTATATGCCAGGGCCACGGTAACTCTTGCGAACAAATCTCACAACCCTGGCAGGACTTAATCCACATCTGCCTATCACTTCGGCAATAACAAGCGTGTTGTAAAAACTAACATAATCGTCTTCTCAGATACGAGTCATTGTATAATGGCGAGATCAGTACGTTAATCGTCTTGTTATTATCTATATACATCTATACAAATAAATAAAATTGAAGTGTCTGTTTGTAATTTCGAATTAACAGTTTTTCACTAAATGCATATGAAAGTATTTATGGTACTTATATGAAAAAATCATTGTTTTTAAATTGTGTCTGTCTGTCTATCTGTCTGTCTGTTTGTTCCGGCTAATCTCTGAAACGGCTGGACCGATTTTGACGGGACTTTCTCTGGCAGATAGCTGATGTTATAAGGAGTAACATAGGCTACTTTTTGTCTGAGTAGCACATCCCTGTATGATAATTTCTGAACATCACGCGGGTGAAGCCGCGGGCACAGCTAGTTATAACTAAAGAGAATTTAAATTACAAATTCGTCATGTTTGATCACGTGATTGCAGACTGTTTCACGCTCGATTGAGGGGCTTGCGATGGGTGTCGGAATCAATTTAACATATAAATCTAGTCATTTTTATAACACGAGTTATTAATCCTGTGAGCTAATGACATTAATGGAAAGAGATCATGAAATTGAGTTTTCATGGGATTTGTATTATATGTTATACAGATTAAGGAATAAATAAAACAAGACTGTATCTTATCGGTGAGAAAAAAAAAACGGGAATTCTAGACGTAGGCAAAAAGCCTGCCAGGCTAAAACGGAATTGGGCGGGTCAACCTAGCCCAGTGACCGCTGGGCAATTGTGTCAACACAGCGGGTCACGGGTGCCTGAGGATGGATGACGCCGCCGTGCCGCCGAGGCCAGCTCAAAGAGGTGCCGAGACGATCTAGACGCGTATTGCAAGGGTTGGATCGAGGTGGACCTGAAAACGGATGCCTGGAGGGATTTCGGGGAGGCCTTTGCTCAGAGAGTTTGGTTCTCAGAAAGCGGGCATTAGAAATGACAAAACTTTTTACAAAAAAAAAAAACAACCGACTTCCTTAAAAACACTACAAAATGAAAAATAACTTTAATTTCGGAAGTCCGTGGCAAAAAACATAAATACAGATCCTAAGACACCGACTTCCGAAATTAAAGTTAATTTTCACCTTGTAGTGTTTTTAAGGAAGTCGGTTGTTTTTTTTTTGTAAAAAAGTTTTTATTTTAAAATTTTTAGTTGTGGTATCCACCCCGCACTAATTCCAAACAAACAATGCATATTTATGCGATAGCAGAAATCGCAGTTGATTTGCTGTCATTTTTTAAAGAGTTTCGGTGTCTGTCTTCTGAACTCATCATCAGATCTATATGAAATTTATATGGGACCATTTCGGAATAAACCCCTTTCGAACAAAAAAAGAATTTTGCAAATCCGTCTATATATGACGGAGTTATGGCCGAACATACATATATAAAAAAAAAAACATATAAACATCCGAATTGAGAACCTCCTCCTTTTTGAAGTCGGTTAATAAAATAATATTATTTCAGAAGCGCTGAAACAATATTATTCCAGGAGAAACTATGGACTGACTAGGTACTTAGTGACGCTGTAGTTTTTTATTAGTAATAATAAGCGGGCATGTCAGTTTTATTGTGATTACATTTCCGCTGATTGTCGTTTGATGCTTACAAAAAGTCACGTGGAATTTCAGCGTTTTTTTTTGACAAAAACAGTTTTTTCGAGTGTGACAGTGCAAAAGTTTAGGTCGCATTGATTTGGGGCAGTCAAGCACGTTGCCTTTGTAATATAAATACATTCAAATCACGTCCACTATACAGTACCCCAGCAACAGTGGTAATGACTGCGTCTTACGAGTTTTTGGTAGTAGGTTCGAACCCAGAATGGCGTTTTACTTAATGTAAATTATTTCATCACCACTGCTCTCAAAACGGCGAATGAAATCATCGCGAGGAAAAAAAAAAAACATGTGGCAGCATCTACCAAGTGGGCCAGCGTGATAGATTGCTCACTTCCTACCAGAGGATGCCTGTGTCCCAGCAGTGGGAACATTATAAGCTGATTGATTATGATGAGAGACCATCGGCAAGTAATATTATTCCTAACTAGGAATAATATTACTTGCAGACTACCTATTTGCTTAGAGTAAAATAGTTGAATTTTTTTTTTTTAAATATTCTCCTTAAATGTGCATCTGAGCTTACCTTGGGGTCAATGCCATCAGGGTTGTGGATGGATCCGTCGTGCTCGATGATACCAATGCAAGTGGCGCCGGCGCGGACCAGGTAGCGGCAAGTGTGCAGACCCACGTTACCGAAACCTTGAACAATGAAGGTCTTGCCACCCCAGCCGGGGGTTGTGCCTGGTGAACAAAATGGAAGAATAAGACTGAGAAACGATTTATGGACTGTGTGAAAGATGGGAGGCTAGACAGGGCGTGACTACCGAGATGACGACTAATAGAGAATTCACCATCATTACCGGCAATGCTACAACAGACATATTGTTACCTTGTGAGTGTCCGTTGTTGTCTGTGTTTGTTATTCTTTTATGTATCTACTTGTAAATGACTCTTGTTAATTTAATTAAACTTGATTTTTAATTTTTATCCTTATTCCAATTTATTTGGGGCGGTTCAACATGTCTTGATTAATAGAGAACTATGGAAAAAAAGACATCTTGCACCAACCCCAAAAAAATGCGATATGGGCAGGAGCATAATGGGTCAAATGAAGACTGTGTTCTGCGATTTGTACTAACGTATTCAAAAGTAATATGTTTCCAATATATCAATTATACATACTGCGATAGCCAACCCGCCTGCGAAGCGTGGCGATTATGGCAAAGCCCCTAAAAATTGGGGGAGGCCTAAGTCCAGCAGTGGACGTCTTACGGCTGAAATGATGATGATGATATCAATAATCAATAATTTTGACATAGCATAGTTTTGGTTCTTTTGATATTTTCCTTTGATATTTTGACCTTATGCCTGGGGTTGGTAGCCCCACAAGGCGGACTGAAGACCGCGAGAATTCGTGTGCAGGGGCAGTGCAGGACCGGTTGTTGCGATTGTCTTTAGAGGAGGTAATATGTCTAACCGTAGACTTCTTTTGTTTGTATGTTACAGAAAAACCAAAGTATTATTAATCAAATGTCAAATGCATCTTTTTGTTATGTTAAGCCTTAATGTTATTTATATACACGGTGCGACTTCATTGCTTGTGGCATACCATAAGTTGAAACATCAATAAAAGTAGCACTATCGAAACAGAATGAAGACGATGCAATTCATTTGTTGAAGAAAGTTGTGTCGTGTAAATGGGGCTTATGTCTTAACAGGGTAATCAATCAATTTATAAATAAAACTGACATAACACCTAGATATACAACACAGTCGGAGATATGAATATCGGATACCATTTTATCTCGTGAATTGGCGACAAACAGAAAACTGTATTTCATATCGCGTGACAATAGTGAATTTGGGAATATACCTAATCAAGGTTTCGTTATAAATTGTTTTAATAGAATTAATTACACTAACGAAGACATTATCGTCGTTTGAAGTTTCAAGAATATTTTTTTAAGACTTGAAATAAGGCGATGCCGGTTGTATGTAGCTACCCACATACATAATATTATGATTATGAGCATCACATGTTTACAGTTACGTATGCAAGCAATAAAAAAATAACAATACAACGAACAAACATGAACGTGACCCTGAAAATACATAGGTATGTGATGTGAGATAAAAACTGTAAAGATTTATGGCCACACCGTATCTGTTTGCTGTTTCAAACTACAATTTATCTTAAACCGAGGAATGCTTTTGTGTTTGAATTAAAATGATTATATTTACTCTGTGGGTACGACTTGGTGAACGTCACTCTCGTCAATCACTGCGTGACGTCATCAGAGAAAGTGTGTTTTATAATGAACAAAGAATATGGAGATATAGGGGGAAACGACCTATACAATAGGAATTTTAACAAATTTAATAAGAACGACAACTTAATTAGGGTATTATAGAAACTTCTATTAGATAGAAGGGGTTTGCGATTTAGGTAATTTCATTTTTTCGTATACCAAACAACAACATAATAAATTATGAAGCGAGTTCGCTATAAGCAATGTAACTATCTAGGACGATATCTCGATTCAAATCTCGACAGACTCCATGCTCTGCACCCTTATTGCGAAACGCACTATTTATCAGAATCTGAATGGGTTTGAAAATTATTTCTAAACCATTGCGTCATTTGTTCGAATAAATTGTCGGCTCAGCAACGTAAGTAACGCAATGAATGTTGTTTAACTATCAATATGAAACCGATTCCTACCGATAAAAAGTTACGCAATTACTCCTCTGATCTCAAAACTAGTTTTAAATCGAGATGCATTACTATGCAAGTTATTCAACAAGGGCTAATACTCAATAGTAACCTGCTTTCGAAATGTCAGTGTTATTATGTGACAGCCTGATCATAAAAATAAATGAAGTCATGTGGTCTTAGCCTCGACTGTACTTTATGTTGTGTTGTGCACTTCAGATGATGTCCTAAATACATTATGGATAGGGCTACAGTTTAAGACGTAGGTATGCACATCAAGCTATACATTTTCATTTTAAGCTGACTTCGCATTGTATGGACTTCGCGTACAATGAGAGATCCCCTCATAATGGAGAGCTTAACTCTTCAATTCCCAGTGTCACCTGTAGGTGACAAAACTTTAATAGTGATTTTCTACCACTAGTCAATATTTATTTCCAATTCTATCATTACAGTAGTAATGCTACTAATCATCACTAAATTTTTTTTTTATCTGGCAACTCGCATCAACTGCCACTTGTCAACGTCACTAAGTTGTTTCGCGCTTATTTTGAACGAGCTGAGTTTGTGTGATTCATTGTGAAAAAAAGTCATATAAAAATGTCTAGACCGTAAGTATTGTGTTTTTTCTTTTTACATATTATAAATAAATATGTAATCTTTATTATACATGTATTTATAGACAAAAATAACTAAAAGTATTTTTACTACAACGCCTACAATGTACGGTGTCACCCACAGGTGACACTGGGCATTATGTTATATATTTTTATACTATTTTAACGAATCTTTTTTGTTTATAGTTAGTCATATCGCTATGCGGAAATAGTGTTTTAGAAGTTGTTTTTTTACAGTCTGACATTAGATGAGATTGCTGAGGTGTTGCAGAACGGGGAAGAAGACCCAGGTGATATTATTTTATTCCCTCCTGACGATGGTGAAGTAACTGATGAAGACAGTGGAGATGAAAACGATGCTAACATTCTTCATCTACCTAGTCGCATGCTTAGATATCAAGTTGAGTTTCAAAATCGACCTTCTGTTTCTGGAGAAATTCGTGTACAAGACCTGGAAAACGAGGAAGAAGAGGAATGTGGGCCAACCCCCAAAAAGAAAAAGAAAAAAGAGAATACTGTAAAAAAATGGTATGGCGATGTCACTATGTCACCTTTTACTACTTGCGGTAAGGGCGACTGCGACGAAGAAGTGTTTAGTTACTCACAGGAAGTGATGACTCCCATTCAATGTTTTGAATTGCTATATAGCGACGAAATAGTGAATTTCATAGTGGATATGACCAACACGTACGCTTTACAGAGGAATCACACTCTAAATGTAGCTAGTGAGGAAATTCGAGTGTACATTGCAATACTCCTATTGACAGGATATTTGACGCCAAAGTACATGAGAATGTTCTGGGAAGTAAAAAGTGACACACACAATGACTTAGTAGCGTCCAGCATTAGGCGTAATCGATTTTTCGAAATTCAGCAATATCTTCATCTGTGTGATAGTACATCCTTACCATCGAACGACAAATTTGCTAAAATACGAGAATATTTTACAAAACTAAACCAAAATTTTAGTGCTAATTTCATGAGAGCTGGTTCTTCACATATTTCCATTGACGAAACTATTGTACCATATTTTGGGAGGCACGGCACCAAGCAACATATACATGGAAAACCCATTAGGTTTGGTTACAAGCTTTGGTCAGCCGCAACTCGCCATGGTTATTTAGTGAATTGCGAGCCTTATCAGGGTGCGTCTGGTCCTAGCCTCAAGATGCAATCCGACTTGGGCCTAGGTGCTGCTGTTGTCTTAGAACTTCATGAAAGATTACCTCAAGAGTTAGGACCGTATAATATATATTTTGATAATTTTTTTACTGGTCTACCATTACTAAAATATTTGCGAGATCAGAATATAGGGGGAACTGGAACTGTTCGTGAAAATCGTTTGGAGAACTGCAAACTTCCAAACTCCAAAGATATGAAAAAGGAGCCTAGAGGTAAGTTGGCGCATAAAGCATCAGAAGGAATTATTGCTGCTAAATGGCACGACAACAGTATTGTCACCATTTTATCCAACTGTCACGGGTTGGAGCCCGTCACAAAAGTGGATCGAATTGGATTTGTTGATAAAAAGCGGGCCAAAATACAAGTCGATTGCCCAGCTATAATAAAAATGTACAACAAGTACATGGGTGGGGTCGACCGTTTTGACGAAAACGTTGACTCCATGAGAGTAGCTCTTCGTGGCAAAAAATGGTGGTTTCCTCTTTTTGCATTTGGCTTGGATGCAGCTTGTCAAAATGCATGGCTGATCAAAAGGCAGTCAGAAAATAACTGGACCTATTGTGACTTCCGGCGAAATGTTGCCACTACGTATCTGCAGAAATATGGAAAACCACCGACTCGTAATTCTGCTTGTGGCGTCCCCGTGCAATTGAGAGTGCCAAATGAGGTGAGGAGCTCAGGATCTGCGGATGATCACTCAGAAATCGACTGTTCTCAGCGAAGATGCGGGTACTGTCACCAACGAACAAGAAAAATGTGCGGTAAATGCAATATCGGTTTGCATTTGAAATGTTGGTTCATGTTTCACAACAAGCATTAGATATCGTTATTATCTCCTTTTTTATATTTTTATAAATAATATACTATTGAATAAATAAAAACCTAACTTTTATTTCTGCCGAAATTATACTTACAAACTCATAAGTCATCTATCGCAATGCCCAGTGTCACCTATAGGTGACACCCCCCTAAAACGGGAGGGGTGGCAACCTTACTTTTTTTTTCTTCTTTTACCTCTTCAATAAACGTCTATTAACTAGGTAATCAAAGAATTTTTTTTAAAAATGCATCAGATTGGATATGGGAATTGAAGAGTAGAAGCATGAGGAACACGGTGTAAAGTTGATTCATAGTCCATAGAATCCTCTGGAGCAGGGCAAAGACTTGCGACCCGCGGGCCGTTGTCTGGAATATTATTATTACATAAATTAATTAATTTAGAACCATTAAACGTATAAAGAAATGGTTACCCTGTATTTTTTTTTTTTACTTGAAAACTGAAAATATCTGTTTCTGCGGCCCTCCAGCTTTTGTAGTAAATTTAATTAGCCCGCGAAGGTATGTAGTTTGGACAGCCCTGCTCTGGAGAATCCTCTGACTAATGTTATGTTGTATATATGTCAATGCAAGACCAGGAGTTGTGATTGTGGCGATGTATGGGGGAGCCATTATGTTCAGCACAGTTCAGCTACGAAGAAAATTGTTGCAATCTCAGATTACGTCCTCAAATATGTGACTAAGGACGCTAACGCATTGATCCCGGCTGTATTTCCTAGATCTTTGATGGTTGTTACGGATTCAAAACCCCAAAAGCCTGACCACCACAGTCTTACGAAAGGGTATCGTCGGGTCACGCAATATCTGGGCTGTGGAAGTCAGATAGGCAGTCGCTTTATGTGAAATACTGGCAGTTAGCTGCACCCGGTCAGACTGGAAGTCGACCCCAACATAGTTAGGGATAGGATGGGCAGATTGGTTTTGACATCTCACTAGGTCCATAGCGTATGGTTTAGATACCTACTGGTCGCTGTGCCGAAGCTCAGGGGAGATGTATGTCAAGTAGTGATGAACATGGTAATGTATAGCTTACCGATCATGCTCATGTAGTTGGCCTCGTTGATGAAGTTCTCCAGGCCGTGGAAGACTCCTCTGCCGGTAGCGGACACTCTGCCGTGGATACCTCCCTGTTACGAACGGCAAATGTGTCATTAATTATAATATAGGTGTATGGTAAGTACACAAAAAAGACTGAGTTAACTGCATTACCCACATTCGTTTTTTTTGTTTTTCACTAAAAACAATTAAGTTCGTTTTGTGGAAATCCCTAGATTATAAAAGGGGTACTCTTTTAGTTGGCTAATGTCTGCAAAAACACCAATTGAAGGTCCGATTTTTTTATTTACACAATGCTTTATTATTTGACATAATTAATGCCGTATTTAAGTGAAGACTGCACAAAGGCGGACTTAATGTCTGAATTATGTAGTTGGTACATTACAACAAATGAATTATGGTTGCCTTATTACGTGCTTTACTTTATTATTATTCTGTTATCTGGCTTATTATTCAAAATTATATTGCAACAATTTTTATTTATTACCTATCTTTTTTTAATGGTCACTCAAAAATAAACTTCAAATACATTTCACAGTTACCTAAGTAAATGGCGATGGAAGGTAAATCTTCTGAGATTTCAAGTGAAGATTCTGTCGGGAAGTTCTTACCTGGTTGATAGGCTTTCCAGTGACACAAGCGTGTGCGTTGATGTCCTGGTAGCCGATGGTCTTGGCGTAGGTGTCGGCGATCCACGACATCTCGCGCTCACCGGTACCCATGTCTGGGGCGGGTACGTCCACACCGGGCCCTGGGATACAATAGAAAGCACATTTTTTTAGGACTTTAAAGTCAGTAGATACTATTATACAGAAAAAGTTTGCACTTCCGTAATCATCGTCTGTCATCGGAAAATGAACACGCGATTATTAATATAAGAGCTAGGTATGCATAATAAGATATTAACGATTCTATGCGATTCCTAGGAGTCTATCTATAGATAAAACACAAACGCAACAACAACAAAACGCAACGTTGTTTTCGTTTTGTTGACGACGCTCGACGTTGCGCAGATGTAACTGGAGTATGTAATCAAAATACCATATTGATAACTAATCATGCAACGCTAACTTTAATTTCATATGCACCTACGTCCTCCTACTACGTAGTATATGACTTATATTTTCGAATTCATATCTGTAATGAGCTTGGATTTTTATTATTTGTCAGGTTTATTCACTCTGTTATCGGTTGCTATGGAATTATGCTGGAAGAAACACTTAAATAGTTATCGGTCTTTCAATTAAATCCATCTGTGATAACCGATAATGAAATTAAGGTAAATTAAATGTGCGAAGGAAAACTAAAATGTTGATGAAAAAGAATCCGACGAATTGATAACTTCCTCCTTTATTGAATTCGGGTAAGATTTGGTCTATCTTTTGTTAGATTTGTGTGGAGAAAGGTTTTCGGGGGTTGGGCAAAATTTCTCGCTTATCCGGTTTTCCTAGAGGTCGAAACCCACGACGAGACCACTACGCGTTATCACGTGTCTTCTAAAACAAAACATCACACCTTTATTCCCCGAAGAAATAAGCCGATGTGTACACCCATTGTAACTGACGAGTAAAAGATGATTTGGATATGGAAAGGGACCGCAGGGCATTGGCTGTGAGGGGAAATATGATATGCAGAAGGTTTCATGGTTGCTCAGTACACGTAAAATTAACTCTTTTTAAGGCCTACTGCCAAATATTTTATACCAGTAGCCTTTGGGACAACCACACCCTAAAAGCAGAAAATGCCCTGCGCATTCAGTACAACAATGCCTTCAGGGCGCTGTTGAGGCTTCCACCTTACTGTAGTGCGTCTGGTATGTTCGCTGATGCGCACATTGACAATACTTTGCTATAATGCGGAAGAAAGTTGCCTCAGTAATATCCCGAGTGAGGGGAAGCAGCAACAGCATTCTGGGGGTGTTTGCAGAGAGGCTGGATGGGCCTACATTGGGAAGGTTTACCAAGCTACATGTTGGCGACAAAGCTTGTTAAACCTTCCTGTGATTGTGATTTTCTTTTTTTTCTCCTGCATGTTACTAACATAGTTTTTAAGTAAAATGTAATACTAACACCCTATGGCCCCTGATGCCTGAAAATAAAATATTTTTATTTTTTTATAATTCGCCAGTTATGTTTAAGTTTCATGCAATGGGGGCCAGCTTATTCTCATCATTAGGCCAAACCGGGCTGCTACTGGGGAATTTGAAATGGAAAACCCCAATTACCCTTTCCCGACTTGGGGAATCGATCGATCACAGGACCCAGCGCACTTGTGCCAACTATACCCTTCTCAGTCTCCAGTTTTAGTCGGTGGCTATTATAACCGTATGTTCCTATTCTACAAAGATACATGACAATTTAACATAACTGTTGAAATGTGGGTGTATTATAGGTGCGCCTGTGTCTAACCCTTTGGGGAATTCAGATCTGATGTTAGGTCAAAATAGTACGCATATCCTACTAATATTATAAACGCGAAAGTTTGTATGTATGGATGTGTGGATGTTTGTTACTCTTTCACGCAATAACTACTGAACGGATTTGGATGAAATTTGGCACATAGATAGTTTATAACCTGGAATAACACATAGGGTACTTTTTATCCCGGTAGTATGTTCCCGCGGGATAATTTCCGACCTCCACGCGAGCGAAGCCGCTGGCAAAAGCTAGTCGTCTATAAAATCGTAATATTTCAATTCGAACAAATTGTCGCTGGGCGTTTATCACGCGACAGTAATTTCCTTCGTCGGTTATCGACCTAGGTAAGTGGTCAGTTGACAGTCGATGAACTGAGCTAAACAAGGTCGAAACGAGACTTCGCGATTTACGTACAACATCGATATTTGTAAGTAAATAGTTATTTCCATCTAACTGTTTATTTTTTACTTAACTAAAATGAAAAATAAACAGTTTGGTGGGAAAACCAGAATTTATTACACTTTTATATTACAACATATTTCATTATTAGGTAATAACTAGGGTAGGTAAAAGCTATGTAACTTTGAAATTCTGTTTCAGTCAGAAGTTAGGGAATATTTTCGATTCTAAAGTAGGTAAGTTTTCGACCTACATATACCTACTGGCAGCTTCATGTAACACCTTTATCGTGACACTGTCAGTCAAACGTTATCATTTCAATTAACTTTTCAGTGGTTGTGTAAACTTGTTTACTCTCATATCGCTACTAATGAAGCAATTTTAAGACTACTCCAATTATTCTTTTTTAAAAGCCTTTAAATGAGTAGGTACATTAATTATTTTCAAGTGCAGGGGAATTCTAAACTTACGCACGTTTAAAGTATTAGACAAAAAATTATTCCTGATCGAGAGATTTTGCTGGTTCTGCCAGCGCATACTCGCGAGCGACACCTTATTTTTTATTTGTTCTAGATTATCAAACTTGTGTAAGTGCCAGAACTTTACGTTATGTGGTTTCATAGGGTAATAGGGGTCCAGTAGAGGACGTGTTTTGACTGATATGATTAAAGGTTCATAAGAAAACCAAAGTCAGGTAGCATCTATCTTGCATCACTGGTGAAACCAATCTTT
Organism: Aporophyla nigra; assembly: GCA_947507805.1. NCBI lineage: Eukaryota > Metazoa > Arthropoda > Insecta > Lepidoptera > Noctuidae > Aporophyla > Aporophyla nigra. The sequence goes on along the minus strand of OX382300.1, from coordinate 12,572,358 downwards.
TTGGTGCAGCCGTGAGGTACACACTGTTTTGAAAAAGCATTACTTTTTATTTTGTGTATCATAAAGTGGTTGTAACACAAGTGTTGGCAACAGTTCTTTAACCACAAAATATGTTTAAAGAACTGTTGCCAAAAATATTATCTCTTTCAATAAACTTGGTATATAAGAGTAACTCACCGATGAAGCCTTTCTTGGCGAGCTCGAGGGTGAAACGACGGGTGATCTTCTCCAGCTCATGCTCGGAGTACTCCTTGGGGTTGATCTTAATTCCGGCCTTGGCGCCGCCGAATGGCACATCGACGCACGCGCACTTGAATGTCATCAGGGCGGAAAGAGCCTTGACCTCATCCCTGCACACATCGGTTGAGAATCTGATACCTGTAGAAAAAAAGGAGAAATAAATGAGATATTTTTGTAGTAGACAACAATAACTTATTTAGTTGGAAGCATTGCAAAGCTTAACTATTTTTACACGCTTTTTATGTAAGTAGGTATATTAGAAAATTTGAACACAGAAACGAAACTTAGTCTATTTTTTTACATGCTTGTTTGATTTGATCTAGTTACTCTAGTTCCACTTGTAAGAATACAACCGTTTCGTTGGTGTTAATAAGTTGATTTTAGAATGACTTGTACTAATGAAAAAGTCATGAAAACTGTTAGGTAATGTAAACTGCAAAGTGAACCTTATGTATTGTTTTTAAAGTTATTATTTCAAATATACATATTTTTACATTTTTGGAGACTTAAGTTGCGGACGAGGAATAAATAAAATTCGCATTTCTATTGAATCATTTTTCATACATAAACACACACTACAGGGCTTAGTAATATGACACGTATTACCATAAACGTGTTTGTTAACACATCGAGTTAATTGTTGTTAATGGTTCATTAAAAAGACAGCCGCAATTAATTCGAGGAAGTGGCAGTTAGAGCTCGCTATCTTCATAAACGTGATATTGCGATCAATAGTGAATACAGTAACTCACTCCGTGAACACAGTAACTCTTTTATTTATGTTTATCTGCCGACTTGTTTTCTCTGGTAGGAGTTAGAATGTATTTAGATAATGTTGTCTATCGGAAAGTTATCTACGTAACATATCTAAGTATGAATGTTTTCGACGGATCAGTCGACAGAAAATTACCGCCCAGTTGGCAGTCCTTCACAGAGTAAAGATCTTAGTTAGTCACAACTGTGTTTTTTTAAAAATTAAGTTTCTTTTAGTACCTGTGTATCTCAGCATATTTGGTAACTAATTGTTCAATAGTTTCTTGAATAATAAAGACATAAAAAGTTAGATAAGAAGGTGTAGGTAGTAGATGTCAAATCAATATTAATGCATCATGCCAAGTAGGTATCCAGATGAGATGTATGCTTATAATCTTGCAAGAAAATCAATTTTGATTAATGTTTATTTTGCACCAAAAGAGGTTATCCGTAGCAAGTGGTATGATAAGAGCAATCTCGACATTTAGGTATAATATGAATGATGAAATGTTTTTGTTTCTTTTAGTGGGGGTCATACTGTTTATCCATAGGTGTATACGCGGAAAAGCATGTCCGAGAATCCAAGCTAGGCATAGTTGGATAATTTAGTAAATTATGATACGGCTCGAAGGACCAATATGTACGATAGGTCGCATAGTGTGCTGGATTGGTGGAATTTCAACTGGACACCAGTCACAGTGAAATTAAATTTATCTATGATATCGAGGGTGCTAATCGTGTGGAAAAATGGACTGCTTAAATAACACGTTTCGTATAGGTACTATCGTATAGCACGTGTGACCCGAATCAACGCTTTAGTCCCTCTTTTCTGTGTAAAAATTGGCTGCTTAAGTCACAGAAAAGCGTGGATTAGTTCACCCAGTGCTATAAACGGAATTAATAGGGTATGGATGGATTCTCGGACAAACGATTCCGCGACCTTAGGGTGGATAAACAGAATAACCAGTCACTTGTGGCCTTGTCACCTGACTAACAAATGTGTCTCAATTCCTCATACAAACAACGAACAATATGGTTATAATGCTCATTGAATGTCATAATTATTTATAATGATGCGATAATTTGTAGGTACCCTATAATATTTTATATGTTAAATTCTGATACAGTTTTGGGTGTAACAAAGAATTTGAAAGATTTCAAAAAAGTGTTTTTTTACACCTAAAGCTCAATATATTCAATGTCATGCATGATACGTACTAGGTTAAGTATTATAATTCATTATCATAGATTTATTTAATCAAAACAGCTAAATATCTAACGGCTATTTTTGAAGTCCCAACTTCTGCAAGTTGGCAACTTCATAAATAGCCGTCAAATATTTCGTTGTTTGTCTGTTTGTTTTGTTGTTTACATACTGAAAAGCAAAGCCTTGAGAGACGCTGTTTTCTACTCTCCACATTCTTGGCCGCTTACATAAGCAACCAATAATCGGTCGTAAAACGACAAATATAAACTCCATAGTTTGGAACAAATTCTTAGGTTTCGTTTGGGGACGCAAGAGGAAAACGAACTATATAAATGCCTAAATAGGTTACATTTTTATACTTTATTACCTCATAATTTTAAACGCATTAAAGACTAATGACCCAAAGGAAGGTAGTTGGCGACACAAACATCATAACCTGTCAATATATTCTGTGGTTTAATTTACACCTACGTTGGTTTGTATGTGGTGATATCTTTAATTTAATTAGAGTCATGTGCTAAATACATTTCAGTTCTGTAAAAATACCCCTTTGTGTCTGTCTAGTGAAGTGCTTGCTATTTTTTAAAGACATCACGACGTGAGATTATGCATTTACTATGGCTTACCATTAAACACACAATTACACAGTATGTATCTCATATAAAGGAAAGCACAGCACTACCTAAATTGCGTACTTGTACATTATACAATAGAAAATAAACTTTTATGAGCATGTAATAATAAAACAACAATGTGTTTTGATTACTACGTTATAGCTTAGAAAATGCTCTATTTTTGTAGTAAATAACACTTTCTATATATATATTTTTTTCTTATTTATTTCGTGCCGAAACAAGAACAACAAAGACTTAAGCTAGCTAAGTAGCTCCTAATTTAATTTAAAAACAATTAAACTTAGAGCGAATAGTGGGAAACAAACATAGGTTTATAAAAGTCGTGGGTAGGTACCCTATGACGTAATACATAATTGTGGTACCTAATGATTTCAATTTAGTGGAGCGCGTAACCTGAAAGCTTCAGTTATATACCCAACTATAAGATAAATAACTAAAAATAAGTAGGTACTGTAGGAATGATGTCTATTTGTAATTAAATAATTACACAATTCATCTGCCCACGTGTAAAAATCCGAAGCTGTTTTCATGAAATTTTTCTATGTTATAAATAGCTCCGAACGATGAGTGACTGAAATAAAATTGGCCTTGTTCGAGACACATTTCAGTTATTTTACAACAGTTTCGTTACGTTGATGTGTAGATGAACATTTTGTATGAAATTCATTACTAATAAACTCATAATCATGACTTAGTTATTGCCAATGTCATGTCTAGTCTCGATATTTATTTGATACATACGTAATTTTAGATTACCTACACGTTATCAGTATATGCTAATTAGTTTTGTTCGTAGTAATGTATTCAGAATATACATAGAGTAGCTATCTAGGTGCCTATGGTAACTATTGTTTATCAATACAGATTATAGCGTGGATAGTAGTTAATTACACTATGGCTTAGGTGGGGCAAGTATCTACTTATATATTTGTACTAAAACAGAAAGCTTCATTATAAATGTCATCTAACAATTTTCTTCCTGGTTCTGTGCCATTTTACAGTTCAATAGTCGCGTGCTAAATAAATGTCATTCGCTGGCACTGAATATAGCTCCATCGAAAGTATAATGATTTTAGTTTCATTGAGCTGTTCTGGTTGAAAATTGTTTGTTTGTCGAAATCTGTAAAAATTAATTATGCCAGCACTCATTTTCAATTGTTGATGTTCGTCGTAGGACCATAACCTATACGTGCTTCTAAGGTGTTTTAGTATTCCTACGAAAATGTTTCCACTTTGATGGCTAAGCCGGAACAGTCATCCTCGTATTAAAGAGTTACATTAATCTTGATCTTTCCAGAAGAAAATATTTTTATTATTTTAGTAAACAAGAGTTGCATACCTAGAGATGAATAGAGGACATGCCATGGGCAAAGTATATTACCACTTAGGACAAGTAAATACTTAGCAATACGTGACTCTTTAATAAAGCTGTTGTCAAGTCGTGTATGCTTTTCTAATTATCTCCAATAGGTTAATAATACACGCCCCTGCATATGGCTAGGTGTCGAATATGAAATGAAAACAAGTCTTGTTTAATTTTAGCTGTTGCGCAATACAAAATGACGCGAAAAACTGCGTCACGACCACGCCTCCCGTTGCCAACCTGCTAAGAACCTCTGAAATTTTTATCTTTTGTGTCAAGTGTCTAATCTCACTACCTACACTAAAGCCTGTGAAAAGAGTCACGTAACACGTGATGTATCACGTTCTTAATCGTCTTCAGTGATTTTAACAGCACGATAACGCTGTTGCCAGCCAACTGTTGGAGGTGTGTTTTAAGAAATGGAACACACCTCCAACGGATCCAAATCTTTAGGCCTCCTATGTGGTCGTCTTATCTCGTCTATCTTCACTTGCTTGCTAATGTATGTTCCATAAGGTGTTTTCATTCTTCAGTGGTTCAAACAATATTGGCATTACGTTTACTGGTGATACTCGTAAAATTGACTTATGTATGTCTGTGTCCGTAATCATAAAAAGCAATTCCGTTAAGCTAATTTGCTGGTGGTGGGTACCTCTGTTATCAACGTTGATTGTTTCAGATACGGAGTTTCTAATCCCCAAAAGCACTAAAGAAATTATGATTACATTACCACTAGTAAACAAGTTAAAGGTATTCAGAAATTGCATGCTTTCTTTCATTTACCATTTTGCTGATGAATAAAATGAAAGAGTGTAATCTTGCAACAGTTTTAATAGATTCGTGCTTCGATTTTCATATTTCTGTTGAGCGTTCGTGTCTAAGCTCATTGTACTTGACCTTCTCGGAAAGCGATCTTGAGCGTTTTGTAATTATGTACTTAACTTTTTTCCTTCAATTCTTTCTTCGTTTGTCAATCAAGCAGATTAGCCATTCAGACGAATATTATACCAAAAGACACACATTTTGCACGGTTGAGGAGGACTCAGGTGTTGGCAAGAGCGAATTTTAGTGGGCGGGACTTATAATACAATAATAAACCGAACTAATTGACAGTCTAGCTATTTCTAGGTTCCGTAAGGCTGGGCCGACCTCAGGCCACTCAATATTCTATTTATGGACGAGGAATCGATTGTAGTTCAGAAGAAGGCATTTGGTCATGAGTACTCCTGAATTGGCATTGGCAATTTATTGAAATTGCAGTACCTATTTAGACAGCAATAGGACGGGTAAGCCGTAACAATGGCTTAATAATTTACGGAGTTCGTAAAATTGTAATCCATGGGCACACGTGGAAGCATATGTTTCTCCTTCGAACAGTGGAACAATGAAAATATCCTCTCGTTAACTGTTAATGACCGAGTTGCGTCAATTATTCCATACCATTACAAAAATACACCAATTATGTAAATATATCTTGGTGGTTCCGACGTTATTGCTCTACTTAGAAACATTCATCGTAATAATATAAATGCATCCGCTGAGAAATAAAAAAAGGAAAGAACCACGCTTGTAAATAATATGAACAGATCATTGGGACAACATTATTGAGATCAATGGAAGGCATCAAGGTTGGTTTGACTGATGCGTCATAACTCATACTAAACGACAACAACATCTTTAAAAAAAAAATTGTTGGGCAGCTGGCACACGTCGCGGCAGGAACATTGTTAGCAAGGAAGGTTCTAGAATGGAGTGCAATGACCTGACGGAAGTTGAATTTTTTCTGCGGACAGATGACGACCGGGCAGAAAAACTGACCGACGTAGGCGAAACCTCTAGAATAATGTAAGAATGTGGAGTCAACTTGGTATTGAGACAGAATGAAGACGATACGTTTTAACACCGGTGATGTAAGACAACGTTTACAGGTAACTACAATGATATTATAAAGTTATGTTTCGTATTTTTGTATTTAATATCATTGAGTAACTAGTTAAGTGTTAATGCACTGATGAGACGTGAGAACTAAGATTGCATTGTTTATATTTTTCTCCTATGAATATCAATAAATATTATCTTGTTGTTTCCGGTTACGCATTGCCCTGCTAAACCTACTTGGAAACAACGGGTAAGACAGAGAGACGGTAATCTAGAATCGCCCCGAGCCCTACTTGATAATAATGCTTTTAAAATAGATCAGGTAGTGGAAGCAGAAAAAGGGGTGTTCATCCTGAGCTAACGATGTTGATACTGCGCGAGTTTTTGTAACATATTTAACACCTGGTAGCCGAGTCTCTGGTTCCTGTTGCAAACATAGGGCGACCGTTCAAAACAGGTTACAAACAAACACAGTACCTCTACCGAACAGCTGTGTTTTGTTCCGGATTTATAGGAGAGGGTGCAATTTTATATTTCACTGGGTAGTGCAGTACGCAATGCAGTTATTATGTAATGTTCTTCGTTCTACAAATGTCTCTCTTAGCGTATAATATAGTACTGCCATATTTTGTCCGATTGGACAAAAGGAGTACATAGTTTGCTAGTATGTCTGATACTGTTATTATTTTTTTGGGCAGATTATTCTGCGCTAGCAAGAAGTCGTGTTAGTCATTTTGAACAGTCAATCGCTCAATTAATAAAAACGTCAAGTTTATAACAATGAGCTACCTATGCAGATTCGTAATAAACACTTTTCAGTTGCATTTTGCTTAAATATTTTTTATTCTAAAGCTTATGGATAAAACGTTATTTTATTGTACCGATTTATCCTTTTCGTTTTTTTTTTTTTTTTGAACAAAACAATGTTACAAAACGGTTTTTGCTATTCGTGATTATATCGGTTACCTAGAACGAATTATGTAACGCAAATATTTTGCATATTATGCATATTCAATAATCACTTCTTCGAACGTCACCCCAGTGGAATTTATTATTGTTAGTGCAACTAGAGAATCAACAAACAACTTGAGTGCTGCCCCGTGGTGATATCAAAATGAATATCCAAATGGATAACAAAGGTACATTCGGTACCGTATCAGTCATCTGTATATTTACAGTTGCTATACATCTCCTATATTATTATTAGTGGTACGATTATTGAACCTTGAATATAATCACTTAGAAATCACATTTGCCTTGGATATTGGGTGTTCATTCATCGCTAGCTCAAAAGTAATAATAGGAAAGAACGAACTTATTTTTAGGTTAAATGTGGCTCGATGGTATAACTAATCTAAATCAAATCGCACAATCAAGGTGAATGGCATAATTCAGCTAGGTTAATTCAACATGTGACCAGTAAATCAAGTTATAGTTTTTAGTTTCTATAAACTACAGATTTTGGCAACTCTTAGGCTAAAAGGAACATACTAAAATGGCCTCTACAAAATACATTTTTCTTAATTTTGCGAGTTGTTAAGGTTATTTTAAGCATAGAAAGCACAAATTTTACGTCCACATATTTTAGCTAATATAACATTACATACAGTAACATCACGTGTCTCCGGAGCTATAAATAAAACTTCCTATTAACAATAAGTATTACGTGGATGATGTAAGCAAAGCTAAATGAAAATCAAATAAATATGGCACCTACCTCCTTTGGTTGGAGTCCTGTGTGAGGAATGTTGCGCTCTGTAGCCGCGGATCATTTCGTAATCGCCAGAATCACGCCTTAGTGGAAACTGGATTTCAATGATGTGGTCGCATGGCTGCATCAGCTTCAGGATGCCGGCTACCTTCTTTTTCTTATCTTCAATGGAAGTTCTCGACTTCATGTCTTCTACCAGTTTGTCTTCGATCACTTGGCAGGCTCTGTGGAAGAAGTATTCCACCATGTCGAAGAATCTTGGGTTTGCATGAGTTGGGATGTCTTTAAGCCTCTCTGGAATTTCATGGCTTGCGTATGTGCGGCAGCAGACGTTCACACCAGCAGGTGTAAGTTTGAGCATGGTATTGACTCCCTCATTCTGGATGCTATTTTTCAATGGTGGAACCACCGCCTTGGCGATATTCTTTAGATGCAGCATTGTCGCTGTTATAATTAAGTACGTTAGTCGGGTTAATAATCGGGCCGCCCTACTCTACACTAAATGTATAATACACAATTCTATGTAGTGCTATAATAGACTGTAGTGACGACCCGCCCCGACGGAATTCGACTCACTGAGTAAAGTGGCGTATGACAAAAAATAAAAAGGCCCCAAGTCGTGATGCGGATATTTGGTCTCGCTCCCACTTAGGCACACGATAAGAATAGCGATTTCAGTTCGCTGCGAAGTTGGTCACACTCACGAGGCAGAATCGATGAATCAAATCGTATGCTGGTGGTGTGACTTGACTAAAATTTTAGTGTAGAAGTTGACGCTTTATATAAAAACTTGTCACTAATTACTCTGAATGAATGAATATCAAATGATTTAATTGATTATAGTCTTCAATTAAAGTGTCATTTTACAAGACGTTTACACATGATTAATGTTGGAGGTCGCGACCATTTGGGAGCTATTAAATTGATCTATATAATGGTTTATGCATTTGTTCGTTCCATTATGCCAGTTTGTAGAACTCGATATATTTTTTTGTCTATGAGAACTCGGCTGATTATTGATTTGACTCGACTACAGTGAGAAGAAACTTCTCACTACACTAAAGCTAGAAGCAGCCGTCTGAACTGTCATAATGTAGGTTTGAGTATGTATTTGTTAGAAACCTTATTCACCAGTCAACGTTTACAGCAATCAAAAATGTGTTTATTTTATTGAAGTTACTATAAATAATTGCGGAAAAAAAACAACATTTTAATGATGTAAGTACCTGAGGTTTGGTATTGATCCAATTAAGACTTTGAATTGTTATTTTCTGTAATTTTATTTATCGTTACGTATAAAACCGGGCATTAATTTCGTGTATTCTGTAAATATAGTTATGTGTACGCATCTCCTCTCCGCCCTTACACGCGTGGTAGGAGAATGTAAAGTAACAAAATACGCAAAATAATTCCGAGTGTACCCAATTTTAGAAATTGAAATGCTTATTTAAATTGATTTGCATTTTGAACGTTAACGTAGTCTCACACTCGAAAAAATACAAGATTTAATAGAAAACAAAAATTCAGTTTACCTACCAGAATTTTCTAATTGAGATGAAACGGATAGCTGTTTGACCGTATACCGGATACGAATATTCGCCAAACATGTAGCCGGATAGCCGGCCGAACCTTGCTGTTTGGTGTATAGTAAAAAGTGAGCTTGCGTGGGATTTGTCAAAATTTATCTTTCGGGACCACGTAGCAGTAAGTACAACGAAAGACTTTTTTCTAAAGCTTGCCTTGTTTATGAAGACAAGCGAAACCACTCGTTACCTCTTACTAAAATTAGAGAAATTAGCATTCATTCACCATTATTTGCCCTTAGTGCAGTACAAGTACTAATTAATTTTCTAAGTAGTCTGATGACAATTTTGATATCGCTGATTGTATTTGATACGTGATATAAATGAAGTACCTACTAAAATTTGATACCCCGTGAAAAACAAATAACCCGTGTCTGTAGTTACCGGATATCCGTTGCATCTTTAATTTCTAATATTTTCCGCCCATTTTTTTAAGAATGTATTATTTTTTTGTATAATTTTATAAATTACTTTGTACTCACTTTCTAGATCCCCTAGTTCCACAACAATGACGGTTCCAACAGACGAAGTAGCATCAAACCATATTGATATTCTACCAGATGAATTACTGATTAGCATTTTTGAATACCTGCCATTGGACACAATACTTGAGTGTGAAAATGTATGCAGTCGATGGAAGAAACTGTCTCGAGACGCCACGCTTTGGAGACGAATCGTTGTTGTTTACTCCAAGAAACCAGGAGAATCCGAAGTAAACAATACAAATCTGGAAATCATAGCCAATCATAGTGAATGTATTCGTTGTCTTAAAATACAGTACGTTTACAATTACTCTGTGATCAGATCAACAATAGAGCAGTGCCCTAATATCACCTCAATTGAACTTGTAATGTGTCTCATCTCCAAAGAGTTCGAAGACTGTATTGTGAAGTGGCCGAATTTGAGAAAAATTAACTTGAAAAATTCTCAAATGTCGATGGATGGCGAAGAGTTTTTGGTCCAGTATGATTATTTTAAGTTCTTGACCTATTTGGATGTGGCTGATTGTGGTCTCCCAGCTGTGGCACGCGATAGCTTACTCCGATGTAATTCTTTAAGTCACATTATCATTAAAAAAGTTAAAGACCTTAACTTAGAATATGTAAAAAAACTGATTAAATCAAAAATGGCTATTCTTCGCGCCCTACATATTTATGGGGACGACGCTATAGATGACGAATGTTTGTTTATGTTGTCACAATGTCATTTACTAGAAGATCTCGCTATAATACGTTGTGAATATCTCACCGATGCAGGACTAATCAAATTAGCAGATTTAAAACAAATGGAACATTTACTCATTTGGAAAAACGACCTCTTCACCGAAACTAACTTGCATAGATTTTTATCAAGTCCGAATTTAGTCAAACTGGAAACCTTATGCTTATCAGAAATAGAAAATATTTCACCTTTGACAGCGGATATGATCTGTGAAAATTATAAAAATCTTAAATTTCTCTCTCTTCACCAGTGCCCTAAAATCAGCGACGAAAATTATCAACAGCAATTAAGGTCTAAATTAGGAAATATTAGAGTAGTTTTATATCGAAGATGAAGTGACAAGAACTAACTAATATTTTGGCGTTTTCGTTTTATTACTTAAATGACTTTAAATAATCTTTTGCGTGAGCTGGAAAAAGCAGGAAACCGTATACGTTATTTTTAACGAGTTATTGATGACTGACAGTAACTATTAAGCAACTGTGCGTTACATTTGCTGGCAATATCATCTAATAAACTAATAGCAATCATCACTGCTGCTAGTAACGTCTTTACTCTCGCGGCTGAGCCAACCAGGTTGGTTTTCCTATGTTTATCTACGAAGGATAATTTCATAGGCTAATAATGCACAAGCGAGACGGTGGTTTGTGAGACAGATAGAAGGACAATCGATATCTGTTTTACCAATATTCTTCTGATATTTCGTTTAAATTTGATTCAAGTTGCAACGTGAAAGTTGGCGAAAGGAGTGTTTTGTGGCTCAGCGTGCTATGCTCGGAATTTCTTTGAAGGATAAAATCAGAAATGAAATTAACCGGAAAAGAACCAGAGTTACCGACATAGCTCGCAGAGTAAGCAAGCTGAAGTGGCAGTGGGCTGGCCGTGTTTGTCGAAGGACCGATGGTTGGTGGAGTAGACGAGTTCTGGAGTGGAACACCGCGGAACGGCAAACGTAGCGTGGGACACCCCCCAGCTAGGTGAACCGAAGAACTAAAGAAAGTGGCTGGGGTAGACTGGATGCGGAAGGCGGAGGACAGAGTGTTGTGATAAGTTTGTGCCAGTTTTCTTTCACCAAGGAAAGCAGGGTGAGGCCCTTGTTCAATGCGACCACATCTCGATGCATCCCCACGTCAGTTGGAAGGAAATATTCCCTTAGACTACAAATCCGGTGGTTGTAGAGGGTTTTAGCATTTAAATCTTGAACCCCACACTTGCACAGGATGTGCAGTCTCAGCACTCCATTAAAACGATAATATTATTTTCGAAACATTTCGAATAAGTATTGTTAAAGTTCACATAAAAAAAATATATATATATATAAAACAACGCTTTTTTTTAAAATATTGTAGCATTTCTTACTGAAAAGATCTTCTATCTTGGCTATTATAATGCATATTTTTAAAGCCAAGTTTTCAAATATCACCTATCTGCGCCTAAATCAAGAAGTTGATTGTACTCGTATATATCCTAGGCTCACACATCCTCCGATAACCCGCTTTTTATATAATATATAACCAATAATAGCTTTATTCATACGTTGTTTTAAAAAAAAGTTTTTTTCGTTTCCTGTAAAATTATGTTTTGGGTAGATAAGGGTTCTTTTCACTTCATCGTTGATATTAATCTCCTATAGGTATGCCCAATAACGTAAACCCAATTCATTAATCTCTAATGGAAGTTATCATTAAATTTCCACCTCGAAATTAGACTATTAGGAATAATTGAATATTATTGTGTTAAATCTATTCTATTGTGTCAAGTCAAGGTTTTTGTTTTTTAGTGGCTCGTTGGTCTAGGTCCTAGACTCTAGGGGTATGATTTTCGCTTAGGGTGCGAGAGGTCCCGGGTTCATATCCCAGACGAGCCCAATTTTTCCTGCCAGGGTCGCGAGATTGTTCGAAAGAGATACCGTGACCCTGGCACATGGGTAACTGAAGGAACACGGGTGGGTTTTAGTCAGTAAAAGTCTGACATGCCCTCCTGCTCCGCCCAGAGCGGGAGAAGTCATTTGATGATTTCCGATCAAAAAAAAAAGTCAAGGTTTTTAAATACAGATTAATGTTCTGTAGAGGTACTAGGTATGAGGTGGGCACGAAACCTTATAGCGTCACTATATTAGCCATTTTACGTATAGTCACGATTAAAAAGTATATAAAATCCATATAAGTATATGTCACTATATAAATAATTTATGTAGAATAATATTATAGTTATACCGCCAATATCTATGGAATTTATTTGCTTCTCTAAAATATGTACCTACTTTATTACATAGATTTGTATGTTATTTATGATGATATTATAACAATACATAACTTCCTAGAAACAAACGAAGTTGTTTTTTTTTCCTTTACCATAGTGTTTTGAGGCCATTTAAAGACTTTTAATATAATACTCTTTACATTGCACGAGTAAAAGTATCTATTTATTTATTTAAACTTCTCGCACACAAAAAGGAACACATGCGGACTTAATGCCTTAGGCATTCTCTACCAGTCAACCAAGGATGGTGAAGAGATTACATGGCAGGTGCTTTGGTTGAGATGAACAATGATTGAAAAATACTATTAAAAATACATCCCATGTTAAATTATAAATAAGATGGTAATACTATTATATAAATAGATTATAAACTTTTAATACACATACACAAGTATAATGTTTGTAAAATATAATTAAAATACCTTAACACGAAAATACATACTTATCGCCAAGTCACCCATCTCACGTCTTACAAAAACACTACATTACAATTTATGTGTTATTTCAAACATACCAGAGCATTCCGAATCATTTGGTACTTTTCTGACATCCCGTTGTATGATTGACTATTCGCGTTTGTATATAAGATGTACCTACAATATGATAATAGTGCTGATAATTTACGCTAAATACACTTATCAACTACAAATTTTGATATATTTTTTAGTTTTTGTTATAATTTTATAAGTTTTTGTTATAATTTTATAAGTTTTTGTTATACTTTTATAAGGTTATGTTATAAATTTATAAATTGCTTTGTACTCACTTTCTAGATCCCCTAGTTCCCCAACAATGACGGTTCCAACAGGCGCAGTAGCTCCAAGCCATATTGATGTTCTACCAGATGAATTACTGATTAGCATTTTTGAATACCTGCCATTGGACACAATACTTGAGTGTGAAAATGTATGCAGTCGATGGAAGAAACTGTCTCGAGACGCCACGCTTTGGAGAGGAATCGTTATTGTTTACTCCGGGAAACCAGGAAAAACCGAAGTAAGCGATATAAACCTGGAAATCATAAAAACTCATAGTGAATGTATTCGTTGTCTTAAAATACAGTACGTTTACAATTACTCTGTGATCAAATCAATAATAGAGCGGTGCCCTAATATCATCTCAATTGAACTTGTAATGTGTCTCATCTCCAAAGCGTTCGAAGACGATATTTTGAAGTGGCCGAATTTGAGAAAAATTAACTTGAAAAATTCTCTCGTATCGATTAATATCGCAGATGTTTTAGTCCAGTATGATAATTTTAAATACTTGAACTATTTGGGTTTGTCTGATTTTGGTCTCCCGGCTGTGACACGCGACAGCTTACTCCGATGTAATTATTTAAGTCACATTTTCATTAAAAAGGTTAAAAATCTTAACTTAGAATATGTAAAAAAATTGATTAAATCAAAAATGGCTATTCTTCGCGCCCTACATATTTATGGGGGCGACGCTATAGATGACGAATGTTTGTTTATGTTGTCACAATGTCATTTACTAAAAGATCTCGCTATAATACGTTGCGAAAATCTAACTGATGCAGGACTAATTAAATTAGCAGATTTTAAACAATTACAACATTTACTCATTTGGAATAACGTGCTCTTCACCGAAACTAATTTGCATAGGACTTTATCAAGTCCGAATTTAGTTAAACTGGAAACCTTAAGCTTGTCAAAAATACGAAATATTTCACCTTCCGTAGTGGATATGATCTGTGAATATTACAAAAATCTTAAATTTCTCTCTCTTTACCAGTGCCCTAGAATCAACAACGAAGATTACGAACAGCAAATAAAGGCGAAATTAGGAAATATTGACGTAGTTTTATATTAAACTCCTATAGGTATGCCCGATAACGAAAACCCTAATATAACTGAATAACGAAAACCCTAATATCACTTAATAACACTAATCAGAGTTTAATAACTCCGACCTAATTACGCAAACCCAATTCATTAATCTCTAATGAAAGCTATCTTAAAATTTTCAACTCGAAATTACGTTATTAGGAATCATTGGATATTTTTGTTAAATCTATTATAATGTGCTATAAAGTCAAGGTTTCGGGCTGGAGTTGTTAGATACAGATTAACGTTCTTTGGAGGTACTGGGTATGAGGTGAGCACAAAACCTTATAGCGTTAAAACGATATTAGCGATCTCATTTATTAGTCACGATTAAAAAAATACATAAAATCCATATAAGTATATTTCACTGTATAAATAATGGCATATTTATGAGTCAAATAATTACAATCACTTATTCCAAACAAAAAATAAGATAAAACTTATAAAATAAATACTACTAGTCTTTTGTTAAGAGAATCGATTTCCTTTAAATGGATATCGTGCTTAATTTATCAAGAAATAAAAAAATACAAGAAAGTGACCTTAATGTGCTCATATACAGTTTTTTTTTCAGTTATTCTTATGCTTATGATTGCCACGAAAATTATTCACACCCCTACGCTTGCCAGGTGGGATGGCGATCGCAGTATGGTGGTAAAATGCTATGTATAGTATGGTGCTAGAGCGCCAATATCTATGGAATTCTCTAAAATATGTACCTATTTTATTACAAAGATTTCTATGTTATTTGTGATGATATTATAACAATACATAACTTCCTAGAAACAAAGTTGTTTTTTTTTTCCTTTACCATGGTGTTTTGAGGGCATTTAAAGACTTTTAATAAAATACTCTTTAAAGTAAGAGTGCACGAGTAAAAGTATAAATGTTTCTAAAACATTATTAAAAATACCTTAACACATAAATACATCCAGTGGAGCGTCGATTATCCGAACTAATTGGGGGACAAGTGTTCGGAAAACCGTTTTTTTCGGATAATCGAACTGTATAGATTCAGCCATACATATTTATGTCCAGGTGAAAACTTTTAAAGTTTCGATATAATTTTATAACTAACTTAAAAATCTTCCTCATACATAAATCATTTATTTCTAAAAGGAAATATGGTATGTTATCGATATTGGGGTCGTCATCTCCATAAAAATTACCCTTTTCACATTCTCTTTGGCAGGGAAGAAGTGGCTTAGTCATGGACAAAGCTAGTTATTCCCTATTGAATCCAAAATGCAGCCCAATTTTTTAAATGATCCAGCTAGTTCTTGCCTTGTTTTAGATACGCGTATGGTAAAATGTGGATTTTTGTGACCATAGACAATAAGAGATCAATTTGAAAAAAATGACTTAGCAGATTTTTCCCCTTTTTAGCCCTTCATATCTTTAATGACAAATTGATTTTTTCACGCGGTTAAATTTAGTTTATCAACCAACAGATACCTGGGAGTGATATATGAGTACATGCAACTAACAGTTCGAGACAATTTCGCGTGTATTGTAACGCGGGAGGATGATAGCACGCGCGAATCGGGCGGGCGAAGTATTGTAGTTCGGATAAGCGGTCGTTAGGTTGATCGACGTCGGATAATCGACGCTCTACTGTACTTATCGCCAAGTCACTCATCTCACGTCTTACAAAAACACTACATCACAATTTATGTTTTATTTCAAATCACAGCATCCCGAATCATTTGGTACTTTTCTGACATTCCGATGTATTATTGACTACATAAAAAAATCTGGTTTAAAGTTCTAATGACACGAACAAACGCGATAGTTTCGCGTTTGTATTTAAGATGTACCTACAATATGATTATAGTGCCGATAATTTACGCTAAATACACTAACTTATCAACTACAAACTTTTGATAAGCTCAAAATTTGTTTGTTCTAGGTATTTTACATGATTTTGCTTTGTACACTGTCTATTTTTTTGGTTTCAAGCAGGAACAAGTAATTTATAAGACCGGTGAAGGAAATTTGTGACAGCGATTTTAATATATTTGAAAGAAAATTTCGGAATAAATATGTAAAGTAAGTTTAGGTATCGTAAGAAGTTTACGAATGTTACGAAATTCAAGTAGTTAAATATTTTTATTGTATTTGGCTACGAGGTAGTATTACAATGTGATGTTGAAAACAAAATAAATAAGTTAAAAAAAAGTATTTTTTACACATTGTTTGAAAATCTATAATTCATAAGATGTAATCAGTGTTACAATGGAGCTATGATCAATAGAAAATATAGAAGAATAAATTTATTGAAAACGCTATACACGTTAACAGCTCTGCAAATTCAAAACGAAGCACTAAAATTTCCTACAGGTTTGCTTGTTTGACGATCGACACGTGTTAAAATCGAGTAAATGTGTAACGACGATCGGTATCGTATTTTTCTCGATCCTTGATATTTATGAATTGTTAAAACAAGGGGACAGTATCAATTCACAAAATCAAACGAATTTGTAAGAAGCTAACAGATCTTATTGATCGTCAAAACAACATATTGAGCGACAATGACGAACGTTAAATTCGAGCAAATCTGTAGGTATCGAGTAAATACAACTGCACGCATGCACAAATAGTCAAAAGTAAAAGTTACAACTACAAAATGAAACACGTCGTATGCTGAAGTTAAAAGATAATCACAAAATATTCTTCGCGAGAAATCCCACGGTACATTATAAATATATTTACAGTCACAGATGGCCGTCGCCGGCATCCTGCAGTAGTCAACACGGGCGCCGCCAAAGGCTAGCGACATTAACACTAAAACTTCTTAAAGTTGGAAACGACTCTTAAACTTCAGTTGGATCTTAACACAAAATCACTAGATCATCGATCGAGGGGGGTTAACCTACAAATAAAGATCACATAGGATGATCGGGACGGGGTAGGGAGTGGATCATCGCTTGCGGCCGCGCATGATCTGTAGCGCCTTGGCCATGAGCGGGGCTTTCTTGGGCTTGAAGGAGGAGCCGGCGCCGGGAAGGGGGGCCATCGCGCGGGCCGTCGCTCCGCCGCGCAGAACATTGGGCCCAGCTAGCGACGCCACGCGCGCCGCCGGGCTGCCCGTCGCCACGCGCGCTGTGCCGTGCTGTGCCTGCACACACCACACCACACCAGCATTAACCCAACTACCCACGCACATAATAAATCTGTGGCGGTATTTATTCGCGCACTACTTAGAGACTTGAAAATTCATCATCATCATCATTTCAGCCATAAGACGTCCACTGCTGGACTTAGGCCTCCCCCAATTTGGGGGGCTTTGCCATAATCGCCACGCTTGGCAGGCGGGTTGGCGATCGCAGTATGGTGGTAAAATGCATAGAGAACGCTGCTGCCCATTTTCTAGTAAGTCCCTTAGTCGCCTTTTACGACACCCACGAGAAGAAATGGGGTGGTGTTATTCTTTACGTCCGGCACCACACGGTACTGTACCAGACTTGAAAATTGAACACTGTTTTTTTTTCAACGCGCTGAGACTCACTCACGCCGCAGTCTATCCTTGTAAGGCCCAACCTAAATTTAGGTCGATATAAGTTACGATCCAATGTACTAAAAAAGGTGCAAGTAATTGCGGCCCAGAACTTCGATCTAGTAAAAATGAGTTTAAATGATAAACTCTTGTGTTTTTTTATTAGACATATTCAAGGCTAATGAATTTTTGATGACAGATTTAAATTGGCGGGTTTATTTAAACTAAAAAATAGGTTAAATATTATGTCATAATTTTAGCTCGCTCGGTCGTAATATAATGATTTTAAAAACTGTCTTGGGCCGGAGTGCCTGCATATTTTTGTCATAAAATTAGGTCGTTGGGCTTACGAGGTTATTGGATTCTGAATGTTCGGTATAACATCGAAAGTTTAAACATGCAGTGCGCGAAAAAAATTCCGCCGCGATTTTATTACGTCTGTATGAATGTTGATTTACATAATACAGCTTATGCCGCAGATATTTGTTTACCATATCCTGAGAAGGGGTTCCGGGTGAAGGACCAAGTTTAATTGAACTGATTCTGAGATAAAGCTTAACTTGTCACAGTCAGTCTGTATGAGCAGCTACTGTTTCTGTACACATCAGAATTACAGGTATTAAGTACCTACGGGAAATGACCTCAAAGAATTTAATTTCAAATGTCACCCATTCATCCCTGGGTAACTAGATTTCTCAATACTGTGTTACAAAGATATGAAACAAAAAGTTGACTTACTTTTTAGGTTTCCCGAGGTGGATATAATATCCAAGTCATTCTTTTTTTACGCTTCCTTAAGCGACGTTTCTAGACAATAATTTACGCTCTAAATTATGGTTTACAAATAAAAATCAATCATTAATTAAAATGATAATTAATTACCTGTTTCTTGGCGATGTTGCGCGGAGGTTTTGCAATGGAGTCGACATACGCCATTTTGGTTTGTTTGATAGGAGCCTTTTTCGCTTCTTGGGCTATTCTTATGTTATTCGTGAGCGATTTTAGTCTGATTTCTTGTTCCTCTTGGCACCTCTGAAGTTGGGAGTTACAATATAAATTAAAATGACAAAACTGAGACCGTTTTATGTGAAACTTATTTTTACTGAAGCATAATGCATAACTAAAATTACATAACGAATTTAGTGACATGAAATGACATAGAAATATAGTGCGACAGTCCTATTTATCACACGGGCAAGCGTCTGAGTTTCCCACAGCCCGTACGGTTGAACGAGAAAGTAGCCATATAATTTTATTTTGTAATATTGTGATGTTATTTTGACATAGAAAGAAATCGCCAGGGCAGCCAGCGAAATACAAATTATCTTACGTTTTCTGCAATTTGCAGGTCAGTGTCAGGCGATATGTAGAACAAAATATGATTCTCAATTCACACGTAGCTGTTACCTGACCCACCCTACCATTGTAGCCAATGGCAGGGTTTTTTTTTTTTTTCTGGATGGGATATCATCAAATGACTTCTCCCGCTCTGGGCGGAGCGGGAGGGCGTGTCAGACTTTTACTGACTAAAACCCACCCGTGTTCCTTCAGTTGCCCATGTGCCAGGGTCACGGTATCTCTTTCGAACAATCTCGCGACCCTGGCAGGTGGCAGGGTGGGTCAGGTAACAGCTATCATAGACTGTACATTTATATTTACAGAATGTAAATGTGATTGTGTGTGTGTGTGTGTGGTGATGCGTGTGTGTGTGTGAGGGTGTGTGTGTGTGTGTATGTGAATGTTAGTGTATGTTTATGTAATACGTGAAGCAAAAACTTTGTACACCATTTTACGAAAATTTCGTACGGAGGAGGATGAAATTTGGCACAGTTAAGTTTATATTGAGAAAGAGTGTAGAACGCTAATATTTTTATTTAAATGAATAGAGATAGTCGAATTTCGACAACTGGGCGACCACTAGTAATTATTAAAATCATCAATACAACCCTCTAAGTTCATATTTATTTTTTTATGGATATGGCACTTCCACGATTACTAGAACATATGCAAACAAAAATCACTTATAATTTTATGTATCGTGAATACGTCACTTACAGAAGTGCACAGCACTAGCAGAGAACTAATGATTAAAGTACTCGTAAAAACCATTAACCATTAAATAGTCATTCATATTATTCCATTGAATGACTATTTCATGAAAAAGACATGACTATTTGTCTGACACTGACCTGCAAACTGTTAAAAACGTTAAATTTCGTGGGCTACCTAGCGCATCCTCCCTCCTTCAAGGGCCAACCATACATATTTATGTAAAAAGAAAACTGTAATGACGAACTCTTAAGCGGCATTTCCACGGGCGAGAGTTTCGCGGAGATAGTCTCGCCAAGACATCAAATTTTCACTGCGATGACATCGCCGTCTGGAGATCGTTTCATATAGTTTGTATTGAATTTGATGCCACGGCATGACTTTCGCCCCGATACTCTCGCCTATAGAGGGCGCCTAAATTCCCCTACTCACCGTGTACATTTCCCTCCAAGCTTCATTTTCCTGGCGCTGTTTGTTGCGGAAGTTTTTCTGGCAGAATTTCTGCCAGAGATGGTCAGTGTCCTCCATCAGGTAAGGATTATAGTGCTCTAATATGAACATCTGTTGCGGGGTCGCCCTGTCTACAACGGGCTTTAGAATTTCATATGGCACACCACCCGTGTATTCAAGTGCTAAAATGTAAACAGAACATTTATCCGTGTGTATTTTTTTAGCTGTACATTAGGGTGGTCCAAACAAGTATGAAAAAAAAAAATTTTTTTTTTTACCTGCTCCACAAGTCGCATTTTGTTCATTTGCTTATAAATCGGATATATACTAAAATTTATCCCTATACGAACACGTTTAGAGGTCGCTATGATTGATCAAATAACTTATTACAAAGTCAAAAAAAAAAAACTCATCATGCAGCGAGAAGATACTATGAGCTGCAGTATGGCTGGTATAGATATGAATCTATCCCAAAAAGAATCAAGAAAGCGAAAACGACAAACTGCGATGAATGACAGAAAACTCAAGAGCGAATCTAACTCCAACTTACCTTTTACTGTTAGCAAAGAATCTATGTTACAAGCTACTGGTTCAAGTTCAAGCAGTATTGAATCTTTACTTTAAGATAATGATTTCCAAGTGCCGAGTACTTCTAAGTCTCGTACTAGCAAGATGAAATCTAAAAACATCCCTTAGGTACTCAACGAAGATGTTGTTGCAACATTAGACCGGGTCAACGTATCAGACCGGCAGGCGATGATCTTAGTTGGATCTGTAGCTCAAGCTTTGGGTACAAAGGTGGAAGAAATCTCTTTTGTTAAGAAGCACTATTCGGCGTAAAAGAAACGAGATTCGCAAATCAATCGTAGAATCCGATAAAAAATCTTTTTCTCCACTAAATCCACTTGTTTTGCACTGGGATGGTAAGTTACTACCGAATATTGTTGGTGGCGTACAAAAAGTAGATCGTGTAGCTGTTATTGTAACTGGAGGTGAAATAGAAAAGCTTTTGGCTGTTCCAGCCGTAAAAAATGGTACTGGGCAAGAACAATCAATCGCATGCTTGAAAACCCTTGACGATTGGCAGCTAAAATCCCAAGTGCGTGGCCTCTGCTTTGACACGACCGCTTCTAATACGGGTTTGAATCTGGGTGCATGCTCTTTGATCGAGAAGGCTTTAAATAAAGAACTTGTTTGGATTGCTTGCCGACATCACGTTTTCGAAATTATCCTGTCCGATGTTTTCAAGACCTTGTTTGGATCCAGCAGTGGACCAGATGTCAGTCTTTTCAAACGATTTCAGAAGGAATGGCCGAACATAAATCAACAGGAATTTACGGTTGGCAGTGATAATTTGTACAAAACGCCAGAACTTGTAACACTCCGTAAAGAAATGTTAAAATATTACAATGAAGCAATAAAAACTTACAGCCCAGAGATGATTATGTAGAATTACTGAACTTGTGCCGTATATTCCTAAGAAGTTCCAAAGTAACTGAAGAAGTCAAGTTTCGTACACCTGGAGCCTTACATCAAGCTCATTGGATGGCAAAAGCTATATATTGCCTAAAAATGTATTTATTTCAAGATCAGTTTCATCTAACTGCAGCTGAAAAACGATCTGTTACGGAATTATCTCTTTTTATCAGTTTGATTTACGGGCGATATTGGAACGAAGCTCCTCTGGCAGTGCGAGCCCCTTTAAATGATGCTATTTTTCTAGAACAGGTCAAAAGCTATCCGATTGAGAAGATAAGGTCGAGCGTCCTAAAAGCATTCTGCAGTCATCTTTGGTACTTTTCCGAACACTTAATTGGTCTATCGTTATTCGATTCTAGAGTTCTTCCTGAAGAAAAAAGGGTAATGGTAGAAAATCTTCAAAAACCGCCAACAAAAAAAGCTTTAAAAAGACCGGAAGGTAAGACGTTTCAGTTAAAAAATCCAATACTTTTACAGAATGTCTTCACTCAACGAACTAAAATTCTTTTTGACCTGCTTGTCTTTGATGTTCAGGAAAAATCAGAATCATTTTAAAAAAAAGATCCTTCACAGTGGCCCACTGACGAAATTTATATTGAAATGCAGCACAAGGCCCGCCAAATGAAAGTAGTGAATGACTGTGCAGAGCGAGATATAGCTTTGATACAAAAATTTAATTCGAGTATCACGAAAAACGAAGAACAAAAGCAATATCTCCTGCGTGTCGTCGATATTCACCGAAAGAAGTATTCGGTGGCTTCAAAGTCTAATATCCTGAAAATGAAAACTGAAAATGAGGAATCAGTTGAAGTTATCATAGCATTTACTTTATTTTCTCTAACATTTTAACTTGTAAGGTCATTTATGTTCATTAAAATTACTTTTTACTGATATCACAGATTTTTATTTATATCAAAAAAATCGACAAATCATAGCGACCCCTAATTATTGTTCAATTGAGCTGAAATTTTGCATAGAAACGTTTGATGCCTAAACGAACAGAAATAGCCTTGTGGAGAATGAAAATTAAAAAAAAAAAATTTTTGGACCACCCTACTGTACATGTGAGTAGATGCAAGAAATATATTATGGATAAAACATAAGATGGCATTATGCCTGTGATCCTCGAAGGAACCTCTGCCCATAGGTTTACCTATGGTACACCAATATTCTGTCAGCTTTGTAAGAAGTCTAGATTTCTTATAAATCTTTAAAAACCTGCCTCAATACGTGTTGGCTATTACTTTTATTTTCATTAGACCAGGGAAATAAATCAACTAATTTGAGGAGATAGGATATTCGAGGTATTAATCTACGGAACTTACCATCAATGTGTTCTTGAAGTACATTTACGCACATTTCGTAAAGCGACGGTATTTTTCCTCCTATCACTTTGTTGCCTGAATAAACTTTGGTTCTGAAAAAAGACAATTAACTTGATAAAATTCAGAAACGCCTGACAACTGAACCAGGCGTGTGAGTAATCTGGATCGTAATGGATCATAAAAACAGGAAGACAGGAATGAACTGCATTTTGAATTTTAGCTCTTGTGATACATGAAGTCCTAGTAAAAGAGCTAGGCTACACTAATGTTTGTAACTTGAAGTAAAAAAAAAAAAAACAATCATGAGAGAGAAGAGAGAACTGGCGATAATGTGGTAGCACAGATTTTTTTTTTTTGAAAAGGTCCAGTATTTTGTAAATTACTAACGTTTTGTTCTATTATACTGACATTTTCTTCCTACAACTTCAAACAAGGCATTGAACCATTGACAGTTTGATAACTTCATGAAAAGAGTGTTGCGATTTTAAGTAAAAGATTAAAATGATATGAACTATCATAACTGCACTCACGGTAGGTGACGGGTATCGATATTAAATCAATATAAGACAAAAAAAATACATAGTGCCAGGGGCATCCACGCGCAAATTTTTAGTATGGATTGAGTAATTTAAATTTTTCGTTGATTACTGCTGTTCTAAACATTTTAACCGCGTAGGTCGTGCACTTATCGATGAGAAAGCAGATTTATTTTTGATAACTAACCAAGCATTTCTATGGTCGGGGGACTGTGATTCATGTGCTGAATTCAGTTTCAGTTTGTGCGTGGATGTCCCATGTCACCCTGTATGATTTAGCAAACGTATTATATCTCACAGTTCGTGCAACCCGTCGACTGCGAGCAGATGTACTTACGCAAAATTATAAGTTTATAAAATAAAACTTTAATTTTGTTTTTGATATTTTGATTTAACGATTCACTAGTACGAAATATTGTCGATTTCGCTGGTTTACTTGCATTAAAACTTATAGAAATACAGTGTTTTAACTGTAAAAACACTTTTATAATCACTAGCTTCTACCCGCGACTTCGTCCGCGTCAAATTTTTGCTCCCCTGCCCTTCCCGTCGCATCGAATTGCCTGCCAGTTTTCGTCCATTTTTCGTTGCTGCTCTGCTCCTTTTGATCGTAGCGTGATGTTATATAGCCTTCCTCCATAAATAGGCTATCCAACACAAGAGGATTTTTCAATTCGGACCAGTAAGTTCCTGAGCTTACCGCGTTCAACCAAACAAACAAACTCTTCAGCTTTATAATATTAGTATATGTAGATGTAAATCAACAAAATCCAAAAAAAATCGGTTACGGCCTCTTAAGTGCTAGCTTAATTCAAAGCAAATACACAGAGCTGCGTTTTGCCTGCCGACAACGCGGAATCTATAGGAGACCAAATTTATCGTGCTACAATATGGGCGAACTAAATGTTACATAGCTTACCTTTGGTTTTTGGATGAAAAGTTCATAGCGTCTTCTTCAATGAAATGTGGCAATGGTCGAGGTGGTGGCCGCGGCTTGTAGTTGGGCGAAATTTCTGGCAGCGCCGAGATCTCCAGCGACGGCAGCGGCGCTAGCTTCGCGGTAGGAGCCAGCAGGGCTGCGGGGCTATACTGGGGGGAAGACAGTGTATACAGAGTGTAAAATTATTGCTGGGAAATTACTTTTTTATTTGGTGTGAAAATCGATGTTACCGGTAGAACGCAATGTAACGCACGTAAAACATTGTGCTTATTCTATAATTTTTATGATATTCATTTCATATTCAGTGACTTCAAACGAAATAATAACCTACCAACTTGTTGGTTTATGAAAAATCATCTAATTTAACAATATTTGAAAGTGATCACCACATATCTGTCACTTAATAATATGTTATTTACCTGTCATAGCTTCATTTTTAATACATTACCTATTGTAGTACTTAGGTATAGTAATTTTATTCTAGGTGCATCGTCTTCACACATTACCTACCTACTGTGGAACAAAATATTTTAATATATTTTAAAAGAATTTTGGTGGAGTTTTTTTGCTTGTCCTCAATACGAAACTACTTTTGGGAAGGGGTAACTAGAATCAATTCAATTTTTTTTAAATTATTTTGACGTCCGAGTGTGCCTATTTGAATTAAATGATTTGACTTTATGGGTGCATGCAACGGTACAGGGGTCATGGGGCTATGGGTAATATTTAAAATTTGTTTCCGTGAAAAATTACAAATTGTCGGAGAGCTTAGACCTACAATATCTCCAATAACCAAGAAGGTACCACGTATATCTATATATATAAAAATGAATCACTATTTCCCTTGGTCACGACATCACGCGTGAACGGCTGGACCGATTTCACTTTTTTTTTTGTTGTTGTGTTTGTAATTGTCAGGAGAAGGTTCTTATGAAAGAAAAAAATTAAAAAAGTGCGCGGGAAATTAGAAAATTTAAGAACACTTATTTAAAAATACTTAACAACCATATAATAGGACAATGTAAACTTTTTTAATGTAACATTATGACATTTGACATTACATTGACAGAATTGACAGAATGCGTGCTCAAATATCATCAAAGAGACAGGACAACGTCTGTCGGGTCAGCTAGTAAAAAAAAAAAACACTATAATGGTAAAACAAGTGTCAATCGGCTTCGTTATGCACCTATTAATTTACACTGGTTATTCATATATTCATAACGTACAAGTGCAATAAAGCGCCGTCTACCGGTATTAATCAGGGGGCTTACTCTTCAGCCTAATTTTAATTCCCATCTAAAGCCAATACGATTCCAATGTTAATTTTGCATACACGTGATTCGGTACTCTTGAAAACAATAGTGTCAACATTGGAACAACAACGCCCGATCTCGATTCCACTTAGTTCTCCAAATGGACACTCAATTTAAACACATTTTGGCGCTAGCTAGGGATGCCCGATTTTTTGCTTTGAATCGATCTTCTGGATCGGAATGAATCGTAACTTCGTGAATCGATTCACGACCTTAATCGTATTGTATTGAATCGATCTTACTCGATCTCGGAAGATCGTATCGTAATTTTATAACAATAATGAAAAAGCACAGTATGCATGTAAATT
Organism: Aporophyla nigra; assembly: GCA_947507805.1. Classification (NCBI taxonomy): domain Eukaryota; kingdom Metazoa; phylum Arthropoda; class Insecta; order Lepidoptera; family Noctuidae; genus Aporophyla; species Aporophyla nigra. The sequence goes on along the minus strand of OX382300.1, from coordinate 12,545,759 downwards.
TATTTTAACTTAATCTACTTAACAGATTTATTATAAAGTACGCCACGGACGCCGTCAAAAAGATATCAACTAAAACATAAGCAACGTACCGTACGAACTACAACTTGACGGGTATGTAAGCATTCCCTTCCGAACGTCTATTTTCTAGCTGGGATATTTTTTTGGCAAAAAGGGTATAGATCCAGTGCGTCTATCCAGATGATCAATTTTGAAAAGTTTAAATGTAGACGGTTGAAATCTGTTATGTAAACCATGTTTTATACTTTTCAAAATTAATAAATCAATATAGAAAACAGACGTTCGAAAGGAAATGCTAACTTACATGACAAGTTGTAGTTCGTACGGTACGTTGTTTAGGTTTTAGTTGATACGATTTTTTCATACGATTTTATAGGCGCATACGATTCGATCTGGCGAAGATTGTATCCTGTTGGATCGATAAAAAAATCGGTAGATTTATGGTCATGAATCGATCTTTTGAAAGATCGATTCAGATCGGGCATCCCTAGCGCTAGCGTCGACCTCAAGAATACGAAACGTCAAAATTCCAATGTCAATCGATCGGAATTAAAATCAAGAGTAAGCACCCTGGTCTGGATAATTTATACTTACGTCATTGTTCGGGGAGGCTATGTCCCTTAACAGTTTCTTTTTGGATTTGACGGGACTGATCATGCCAAGCGCTTCAGCAAAACTGGCACCTAAATATATAGAAAATATTGTAAAAAAAAAATTGTAAATATTAAGTTTCTTGCCCATTCTTCTCTATACGTAACTAACTTTTTGGAAGAGAAACTAGAATCAATTATTTTTTTTGTGATTAATTGAAATAAATGAGTTGCCTTGAATAAAACAGAAATGAGTATAAAATTGTATACCTGAGTGTTTATAGACAATAAGCAATGGTTTCGTTAAACTATAATAACATCATTTACCTGAACCACAGTCAATTCCATCATCGGTATCGTGATCCTCACTGATCTGTATTTGAACTTTTTTCTTTGGTAATTCTTCACTCTTGCTGCTGCTTGACTTACTGCTTTTATGTGACGAGGAACTGGATCTATGCTTTGACTTCTTGTCGCTCTTTTCATCATTCTTCTCAGAATGGCCCTTACTGCTACTATTCGACTTATTTTCACTCGACGACGAATGTTTTTTCTCACTACTATGACTACTCGACTTCTCCTTGGAAGAACTACTATCTGTAGACTTGTCCTTGCTAGAGGAACTATGTTTTTCCTTAGAACTACTACTATTACTAGCGCTTTCTTTAACTTTGTGTTTAGATCTTTCAGAGTCCTTCTCTGATGAACTCTTGTGCTTCTCTTTTTCTGAAGCTTGCAAGTGACTGGAAGATTTGTGTCTGTCTGATTTGCTGTGCTTATCAGAACTTGTTTTGTTTTTGTCAGACCCACTGTCAGATTTGTGGGAGCTACTACTTGACCTATGTTTGTCAGAACTGCCGTGTTTTTCAGAGCTACTGTGCTTGTCTGAAGTTTTATGCTTGTCTGAACTACTCTGCTTCTCTAAACTATGTCTAGCAGATGACTTTGATTCGTGATGACTTTTCTCTGCATCTGATTTATGTTCTGTTTTGTGTTTTTTCTCAGAATTTGATTCTTTTTCCTTCGAACTTTTGTGTTTGTCAGAACTGTGACTTTTTTCTTTTATTGAAGGTGTATCAGAGGAATGCCTCTCTTTTGATTGAGAGCTATGATGTCTGGAGTGCTTCTCAGACTCGTAGGGTCTGCTTGAACTGGGTGATTTATGATCTGCATGCTCACTGTGAGAGGAGTGCTTAGATGAAGATGACTTATGGCTACTGTGTTCTTTCTTTATTTCTTGTTTGACTTTTACCTCTTCCTGTGAGGAGTCGGACTCCTCTGAGTCACTTTCGTCACTCTCTGAGCCATCACTTTCACTATCGGTCTCTTCTTTTTTAACTCTACCATGATACTTTCTTTTGTAGTCATCCTCACTGGAACTAGAATGTTTTGAACGCTTGGTGTTTGGCTCCTCGTCCTGGAATATATTAAAAAAAAGTTTTTAAAACAATCATGAAGTCTTTTACAGGCTCTTTTAAGTAAGTTATATTTTGCGCTCTTTTATAGACCTGATTTCGCAAAATAAAGTTAGAAACTCTTATTCTCCATGGACCTATTTTTATAAAACAATGTTTTGGTCAGTGATATACCACCACATTCCAGAACTTGAGTTGCACCATGTCAATAAAATTAAATTAGTAAAACACCAGTAAAACTAAGAAGTAAAAAGGCTGATAAACCAATAAATTATCATCATCGTCATTTCAGCTGAAAGACATCTACTGCTGGACATGGACCTCCCCGAAAAAGCCCAGGTTTGCCATAATCGCCACGCTTGGCATGCGGGTTGGCGATCGCAGTATAGTGGTAAAATGCATAGAGAATGCTGATATCCATTCTCTAGTAAGTCCCTTAGGGTTCTTTTACGACATCCATGGGAAGAATTGGGATAATGCTATACCAACACTACACCAATGAAATTAATTATAGATTAGAGAAAAGAAATCATTTATGATAATTATTTTAAAAGAAATAGTAACGTGCTGCACAAGTTTTGTAGTTGTAGAAGTGATAGTGTAACCACTGATAAAGGGAATAACCATGAACATGATAAAGCTTTACCTCACTACTGTGGTATCGTTTCTTGCTTCCACTGTAATTTCCATTCATTTCTCGGTGGTCTTTTGGTTTTGATGAAGAGTGTGACCTCTCATATCTATCAGACTTGTTCCTGGATTGAGCGTTGTCATCAGAATCTTTTCCACTCCCATGTCCATTGTGTGTTGAAGCTGAAATAAAATTAGGTATGCTTAACACGTTGAGTGCCGATCACGCGATATCGCGTGATTCGTCGGCTCTGCATTATGGCCGATCACGCGATATCGCGTGCTTGCTACTAACAATTTTGTATGCGCTCTAAATCTGTGGCCACATGGGATTAACCATCAATCTGTGTTCGGCACTCAACGTGTTAAATGAGGTTTTATCCTTACACTCTGATTAATTCCTCATTTACCATGAGTAATATTATGATTATCACTCACACTTACACCAAATCTATATGAGTGCAATCTTTAGCGCTATATAGCCTAGTAATGTCATATTGACAAAATAGGGTTTTTCTGAAAATAAAACTACAAACTCGAAGTTATATCATTATGACTGGTCACACTGCACACCTGGTGATGCTTTACCTAAAGAACCTACATAATGATGTAATATACTCGAAAGCATAATAAAACATGTAAATGCAGAAACGGTCCAATTAGCGCATGATTTTGCGATTGGTAGCTGCGGTTTTCTTTCTCGCATAACATATTTTGTATAGCTTATATCTAGTTAGTTGTTATGGCCCTGTGTGGTGCCTGATGTTTTGTATCTTATTGCATTAACAAAATAGTAAGTATACCCTTGGGATCAAGGTTATCAAAAAAACGATGATCATTATCATTCTACTTACATCTGGGTTATCCTGAAAAGACTTGATCAATCTAACTATGGAAAATTTCACCCAAATGAGCAACAAGTGCATGCTAGTTAACCAAATATTTTTATTATTCTGCTGTTTATTCTCTGGATGTCATGTCTTAGTCACACTCTTATTTTCTGTCTGTTAATATTACATTACTGGGCCCAGTAACATGAAATCGGTAGTAATGTGCGGTTCTAACAGGAACCAGCATAGTATGTCACTTGGTATTGTGTAACTTTCTTTTAGTGAATGATTTTTTAATATCATATTAGTATTTCCAGCGATAATCTTTTATAAAACTACAAACTTCAAATATTTATTTATAAAAATAAAAAAATTGTTTACACTGGGATTAAAATAAATATTAGTCACACAAACAATAATTCAGTCTACTTCAATTCATGCAAAATTAGCAATATGCAACCAATACTTTAGCTATCTGAGTACCCTGAAGTGTGGCTACTATTGTAAGTTCAACAAGATAATAAGAAGTGTTGAATATTTTCAAACAATGTGATTGATTTAAATTAGAATTTAATACTTAAGTCTCATTGAGTGAAATGCTCAATGAGTTATGAATGAATACTACTATGTGCATTGTGTGTGCATTTGTGCAATGAAATCAAAAGGTTTTAGCAAAGGGTCAATAATGAAAATGAAGGATAATTTAAAAATATATATATTTCATTAAATATTAAATCTATAAAATCTTTAAGTATAATAAAAATTGCCCCAATTGTAAATGTCGAAACACAACTTAAGTTATAACATAAAGTATTTAACTTGTACAACAAACTACTGCTTAAACAACAAACAAACAATCTGTACATATAAGTATGTTATTAATAATTGACATAGATAAAGTGATGTACAAGGTCATTGCACAGTTAAAATAATTAAATTAATTTCAAATAAGATAACTTGTCCTTATAAGAACTAAGGAGTTCCTTTTCAAAAATTGGTCCTATAGGCTCCTGCCACCCAGCTTAATAGTTGCACACATTTAGAACACTTGTTTTTATTCAATTAAAAATATCTGTATATTGAATGCTTTTGTTATTATTTATCATAACTTGTCCTAATGAATGGCCCACATGCACAAGCTTGATGTAAACATAAACACTGTTATGCTCAATCATGGTGCCGGCAACTCAACAATTGTATAGAATGCTCTACTATCTGAGATGGACTTTTTTTTAAATGACTTATTGCACTTTTACTTTATGTTTTTAGTATCTAACTAGCTTCCTGTGACCATGCACTATCATGCTTTGAAAGTACAAGAGCATCTTTTGAATCAGTTTAAAAATAAAAAGCACTATTGTTTTTATCATGCTACAACAAGAATATTTAAATCAAAACAAAAACAATGCTATCACCAAAATGTATGAAACAACAAGTACACATAAAGTTAAGCAGTGACATGTAGATGGTTCTTTATATTGAAGCACAAAATGCTGTCACTAAATACAAATAAGTTTAAAATGTAGTTGGCTCACTGTCATTGTTCTGGTCAGTTTCCTGGTCGCTCTCCTCTGCTGCGACCATCAGCTTCCACTTGTACACAAGGGAGCGGGCCGCCTGCCCCACTTCACCCGCCTCCTTGCGCAAAGCATTCACCGTGCGGCCCACTCCTGTCTCTTGAAGATGCTGGACTGTCACTGCCATGTTGTACAATTTGTCTATACATTTTAAAACCTGGGAATATTCAGCACCTGTTAGTATTATACCGTAAATGTTACTGTGCATAATTCAATTCATCAGCTGTCACTGGTGTGGATGAGGGATGTGAAATTAAATCACCATACATATGTTCACGGCAGTACCTAATTTCAAAATCATCAAACAATGCATATCTAGCGACATTTTTTGTCAAGCTAAGACGTGTCGTTTTGTTATTTTTGGATCTCATTATTACGACAACGTCGCAAACTAAAATTATTCAGGAATTATCTAATTTATGTGGGAATTACACCAAATGGAAGATGAGTACAATGAAAACTCACTTTATGCTCGTCGGTAGGATATTTCTCTATTGTATGCTGGTAATGTTTGACTAATTCAAGAACAGACGCCATGCTACACGATTTTTATCATCACAATGTCAATTCTTCAGCAATAAGGACTAGATGCCAGCTGGTAAACGGGCACCATTTTTATCATACACATAGACATCAATGACGTTCGTTCATATCACACATGTTTGGGATTTTCGGATACGCAAAACAAAGATGATATTCTATTCTAGTTCACAAAATTGTGCTGCAGCAGTGCAGCTGTCACTCGTGTCTATGGCATAGTACAGCTTGGCAAAAAAGAGTCTGACGCGGTGACAATTATTAGAACTAACATATTTTTTTTGTGGCAACACTTCTTTGTTTATCAACTACAGGTAGCTTCTCTGTCATTGTGTTATGTTCCCAGTAGTATTTCACTTATTTCTAATTAACTATCAATTATGATTGCTTTTGTACATATACAAAATGAATAAAACAATAAAGAGTTGTGGTATGAGCTGTGATATATCAAGTTTTCGTAAGATAATTGGTGGAACCCCTAAGATGACCCACTAACCGTATCTTTCCTTTTTGTCCTAGTATACAGAAGATAAAAAAAAAAGATAAAATTAAAAGAATCTATACTAATATTATAAAGCTGAAGAGTTTGTTTGTTTGGTAGAATGCGGTAATCTCAGGAACAACTGGTCCGAATTGCAAAATTATTTTTGTATTGGATAGCCTATTTATTGGGGATAGGCTATATATCCGTATTTATGCAAAATGGAACCACACGACTTTAGACAAGAATTTAGTTTTTTACTTTTTTTGAAGAATATTCATTTCTTTTTTTTAATTATATTATCATTTTTATACAAAAAAGAACCACATGATTTGTTCTTTGGAAACAAGGTACACTATTTTTTGTATAAGAATTTAGACCACTTTTAAATGAGTATTCTTCAAAACAAAGTAAAAGAACTAAGTCGTGTGGTTCCATTTTGCATAAATACGGACATATAACATCACGCTACGATCAAAAGGTGCGGAGGAGCAACCAAAAATGGACGAAAACTGGTAAGGAATTCGATACGACGAGAAGGGTCAGGGATGCAAAAATTTGACGCGGACGAAGTCGTGGGCAGAAGCTAGTTAAATTTTGGTTATGATTAATATGAATACACGTGTTTTCCGCTACGTTACAAAAACTAGTAATTCTTCTCTCTCCCTGTTTTACTTCGGTTAGGTGTTATAGTACTCTTTGGTTAGGCGGTCACTGTTAACGGTATGTGCGTACTTGTTTATTAGACCGAATATTTTGTAGATGGTCTGAGGCCCGGTGGAACATTCTGCTCAACCAACTTCTCGGAGCGTACCCCAACCTAGTTGGGGCTTATAATAATACTGCCTGAGGTAGAACAGAGTCTTCTCGCCGGTGGTCCGAGATAGCTGGATTGCTCAATGCCGAGGGACGCGGTTCCACCAAAATTCCCAAGGATTGCTCTGTTGTGTTTTAATATTTCTCATAATGTGTGTCATCCATCAGAATTTCATATTATTTGCCGTCGCATTTGGCTGGTTTAAAAAAAAAAATTTTTTTCAGTATGTATGTCAATAACTAAAAAAAATACTAGGGCTTCTCATTTTTTGTTTATCAGTTTTTTCGGCAGTTTAGTTTTATGTTAAAAAGTTTTTATTTTATTTTAATCTACTAATTACTACATGCTTGCAAAATCGGACTATTCTGTAAGAAGTTATGCATGGTCATACTTTAAAATCAATGAGTGAAGAATCAATCATCCCCTGTTTCCCTACCCGTAGGGTTGGTTTTTTTTTTCCAAATTTACATGGGTCCACTTTCGGGATAAACCCTTTCCAATAAAAAAAGAATGAATAAAATCGGACCACTCTGTAAAAAGTTATGCATGGTCATACAAAAAAAGAAAAAAATATTCGCTTCGACTCCTCCGTTTTTTTCGTCGGTTAAAAAGTAAGCTCAAAACTAATAGTTTAAAAAAAACTAAAAAACACGCTTCCATAGAGAACCAAACTATAAAGTAGAAAATAATGGAAAAAAGCGTGCTAGTAGCGAACTTGACTTAGGCAGGACTAGGCTCGGCGCGGCATACGCTGGCAGAATGTGCCGCTTGGGAGGAGCCGCGTCGTGTCCTCGTCTCAGAAGTAGGCAGTGACCTATCGCTGCCGGCCGTGGTCGAGTCGATGGTCGGCAGCGAGGAGTCTTGGGACGCGGAGGTATCCTTCTGCGAATCAGTTATGTCGCAGAAGGAGGCTGCGGAAAGGGAGCGGGAGATATCTTCCGCTCACCCAGCCCGCAGCAGGCGCACCGGGCGTCGGCGAAGGGCGGACAACGCCCTCTTCCAGCCCACCTAAATGGGTCCAGGGGCGACGGATCTGGGGACATCCGTCACCCCCTATTCCTTAGGACCTGAGATGGTGGCGCGTAGTGTTCCACGCGCGCCTCTCTGTGATGTACGGGGGAGTTTAACACCTCACGGGGAGTGAGGTGCTAAACTCCCAACGTGCGGAGGCCCGCAAAGGCGGGCCGGCACCAGTCGGGGATCGCGGAAGACATATTGGTTCCCGTGGTCCCCGACGTAGGTGTGGGACGGAACACCAGGGTGGTTTTAGTCAGTAAGAGTCTGACAGACCCCTCCGCCCAACCCAGGGCGGAGGACATCCATGAGGATTTCCACCTCGAGATAAAAAAAAAGAAGGCAGGACTAGGCTAGGCAGGTGTTTAATATTGATTATTTTATTTATTTTAACAAAACTGTAAAGTTGTAACTAGATTCACCTACCGAGATAGGCTACCCACTAACTTATAATTAGGTAGATACTGCTAATTTATCAATTTCGCTTTGTTGCAACAACTGAGTTCACAATAATGAACACAATTGTTTTGAAATATTTACTTGAAGCTACAACCGGAATGGGCAAACTGCAGTTAAATACATTGAGGAGTATATGATCCTAGTTATAAGTATGGGCGGATGCTAGTTAGTTGTCATCTCCAACGATTTATGGAGCTGGTTGCGCTGTGGGTCAACGGGGCATGGGTGAGCCCCACAGCCGCCGGCGGAGTAACGTGACCTCTGTTAACTAGTATCTACCTTCCCCTTACGCTTTATTTACCCACAATAGCCGCGCCCACCCTCTATATTTAACCTAATACTCATCCTTGGTCTTTAACCTTCGACATAGCTTTTCATAAGTGCCAGCCGACATCAATTACCTACTTTCGCAATATTGGAAACTTTATTGTTCCACTGTAGGTTTGAGAATAACCTTTGTCTCATGTTGAGTTCGATCACGAACGTATCCGCTCTCATTTAATTCTAGCAAAATATTTCTACACAGTTAAGTCATTCTGAATGGCGGTATAATCGAATATAGAACTCAAAGAACATATTATGCTAACTAGCAATCAATGTGTAAGTGCATGTAAGTAGTAAGTGCCCGTTAGCTCGTCTGGCTTTCAAGTTGCCACTTACAAGGTAGCAAAATGCGTGTTGTAGTTACAGGAAGCTCATCGAATTCTGTGCAATTGAAGCCACTATCTGAACGACGTGTAGCATGACAAGAGCGGATACGTATTATTATACAATTAATTATATGGATGTATAGTAACGTATCGGGTGTATGGTGGCTGGCGCCCGCTTCCCACGCATTTGCAGTTGACCCTACTGCGTACCTCTGCTTCCCCTACATACTGGTACATGGCGAATCCTGTGTACTGCGTGTTAGTACACGTCTAGCGCTAATGTCCCCGTTATCTGTGTGCTCCTGCCTCCCTTCGTACCGCATTGTAGCCCAAACTGCTTCGACGTAGGTACTCATAAATAGAGCATCCGCTGTCCGCGGTATTCTTAGAAGAGCTAATAATTTAGTTACTTATTTCAATGAGATTTGAATGCGCCTTAGCTGTTGTAGGAGCAATATTTTTTAACCATTCGTTGTGAACTTGTGAAGTGCCTGCGCAGTGCTTGTCTTATTATAATTAAAACATCTTGCTAGCGCTTTCCCCGTAGGCGTTAATGTGCTTTGTTATGGAGTGGAGTGGTAACGTAGATAAAGCTCAGACATTAATTACCCAAGTGACCAATTTCCAGTGTGTGTACTTCATTATAGACCTAGATATTCAAATGCTTAGCGGGCATTAGATATCTAGGGTTCTTGTCGTGTACCTGAGAACTATATTGGCCATTTATTCTGAATCTGTAGTCTAATCATTCCGACATAACGACTCCTTACAGTTACGAATGATTAACTTAAGGTATATTGTTACAAATATTCGTCCAAGCAATACCCGCTAAACGTATTCTTGATGGATAAGCGTCACAAGAGTTTGCCTTTATATTATAGTTCCACTATCTTCCGCATTATTTTCATAGATCATTATTTGCAAGGATAGCCGGACTTATTCCTAGTTGTTATTATGCTCGGCCCGCAACCGGGCCGATTGTTATCATTTGAGAATCACACTAACAAGTAAACGTGAACTGGTAATGGGAGTCGGGACCGTTGGTACCGAATTCAATACAGCGTGCGGAAGCATTGCGACGGTAATCTGCCTGCACAGCGCCCGTAGATCGAGATATTTGCTTGTATGCAAATGGAGGCCCTTACCGTGCGACCGCGCCGGGAACAAGCTGATGTGATAATACCCAACGGTCTCCATATAGAGTGATACTAACACAAGATACACGTGTAGATAAGGACGATGGCCGACAACCCGTAATAGAGACAAAGGGACAAGGGCCCATTGCCGGACCGCTACACTGAAATAGGCGCTCATAACAATAATTTTGTAATCATATTATTTATAGCATCAAATAACGTTATGCACCAGATTAGCATAGCAGTTTCTTATCTCTGTATAAAGCTCAGCAGGAAGCCTCATTATGTAAACAAGTTGGTAAGAAAAAGTAAAAATAGCTCAACAGTCCGGTTCGTCTACCTGCATGACTTCCTGCGCGTACGGCTAGGAAGTATGTCCTGATTGGCGAGGCAGCGCGTGCGCTAAAGCTTGTTACCTATAATTTCACAGCAGACAGGATTAATATAATGTTAAAGGGATCATCCGTAGAAGTTATTAAGGGGTTGTTCAGCACTTGAGGCGTTTGTCCAAAGGTCAAACCATAATCACAATACATCGTAATCACGAAATATTATACCTAAATATTGCGCTTCACACCAGCGTCATGTCCCATGTATCATCATAATTTTCTTACTAGGTATTACCTTGGTACTTATGCTGGTTTATGAAATAATTAATATAATTTCTCTTTAACCTTTTAGCACCTCAGTCAGATAAACTGAGGAGAAACTCAGTGGAAGATGGATGAGAACTATCAATAGCAGACGGTCGGGTCGCAAGATCTCGATGATATTAGCAAAAATTGCAATAACGACACATTTTACATATTTATTTTTTTATCAAAAAATGTTCTTCCATTTTATTATAATCCTGTAAATGTTTAGATGGGTGACATTATTTTATGTTGTAAGAAGAAACCGAGTGGCGGCGCTTCGGCGTGTTGTGTACAGCCTGACTAATAAGGTGTCTGATTTAAAACTGCAATATTGCTCGGATGGTGACAAGCGGATAGCTCATTGCTCGCTAGAATTATTAATCCTGCAATTTCCCTAGTTGACTTTTGCAAATTACACAGTGAGATACGCAGGTTCTGAGATGTTTTATTTCATTTTTAGATCGTCAACATTTATATCTTTATGTTCACAGTCACTTTTCTTACCAAGATGAGTAGTTTTATGATCGTAGAAAATGTTCAAGACTCAATTTACTTACCATACCGAGTGTCAAGTCCATAAAACCTCAAGGCAGAACCTAATGGTGCCAATAGTATCTATTTGAGAAATCTTGATGATGTGCTATCTAACGGAGCCTTTTTGGACAAAATCTCAATAAGAGTTAAATTTCTTCCCACATGGTCAAATATCAGAATATTCGATTGTCGAGTGAAAGATTACACCCGGGATCCATCGCGCATACGGACCTAATAATGATCTTGAAAGCAACACCGACCTAAAAAATATCGTTGTAAATATCGCTATAAGATCAGAATTGTATGAATAGAACAAAAAAGGAAAAATAAGAATGTTATCTTATACCCAGAATCGAATAAGCAACAACCCCTCATCACAGGTGACAAATTTCACACTGAATGACACCACTAGGGAAATAAAACCAACCACGGAGTTGATAGTGCGATCAAATTGCAGGCGAGGATAAGGCAAGCATGTGCGATTACTGTACCCGTAAAAGGGAGCTCATTTAGATAAGTTAGATCTTCCATAATTTGCACGGCTCTCCGGCGAGAAGAGGCACCTTAAACCATGTAACATCTGTATCAAACTAATTTCATGCAAATAAACCTTTTACTTTTTTCGTATCGCAGTTAATCCAGTTTATACTCACCGTGAAAATAGCAACAAAAACTTGGCATTCTTACAAGTCCGTATGAAGCGCACACATTCCAATAACTGATTTCTGGCTTCGAATAGAAACATTAATTCCTATAACCGACAGTTTTATTGAATAATAAGTATCGTAAATAGTTCCCGACGCGAATTAATACAGCGACCGATCTCCTTGACCTTTAATGATTTAACAATATTGTCTGTATTGAAAGTAATTATAACGGTGGCAATAAATTATCAGTGCTTTACCCGTTCTATGGCCATACAGAGATAGGTGCATGTAAGGAGTTCCGAGTGAACTCCACTTTGTATGGTTCCGTACATCTTCAAACTTGATATCATGATACAGTTATTGTGGTCGGTGCGTCCGGTAACTTATCGAATAAAAATGCAATAAATTACTTTTTTTCTCTTTTCCCAGGCGACACGACGGTTATTTTAAGTTTAATGCGTTGATGTAGTTGTTGTACGGTTTTTCCTCTCATGAAGGTAATTTTCAAAGAAATACTGGAAGAAGTTCAGGATCTCTTAGTAAAGGATGTTTCTTTTTTTTGAGAATGACTAATTGTCAAGTTTTCATTTGGAACAAGTTCATTCATTTGGCACCTACTTATCTCTCTATTATATAATATTTTTTAGAAGTTGAACAAGTAGGTACCTATTGAGTATTTTTTAGGGTTCCGTTGCCAAATGGCAAAAAACGGAACCCTAATAGATTCGTCATGTCTGTCTGTCTGTCCGAGTATGTCACAGCCACTTTTTTCCGAAACTATAAGAGCTATGCTGTTCAAACTTGGTAAATAGATGTATTCTGTGAACCGCATTAGGATTTTCACACAAAAATAGAAAAATAAACAATAATATTTGGGGTTCCCCATACACGGAACTGAAACTCAAAAAAATATTTTTCAGCAAACCCATATGTGTGGGGTATCTATGGATAGGTCTTTAAAAATAATATTGAGGTTTCTAATATCATTTTTTTCTAAACTGAATAGTTTGCGCGAGAGACACTTCCAAAGTGGTAAAATGTGTCCCCCCCCCCGTAACTTCTAAAATAAGGGAATGATAAAACTAAAAAAAAATATATGATGTACATTACCATGTAAACTTCCACCGAAAATTGGTTTGAACGAGATCTAGTAAGTAGTTTTTTTTTAATACGTCATAAATCGTAAACCACAATTTACCTTTCATTCAGTCAACCCAAATATAAAAATTAAAAAAAAAAATAATTTCATAAACATAAACCTTATGCATAAACCGTGAATAACTGCAGGTTTTTACGGAACCGTCGGTGCGCGAGTCCGACTCGCACTTGGCCGGTTTTTTTGTACCTTCGTGTTTGAATGGGTCCCGGTAGGTGGTGATGCGATCGAGTTCTAGGAAAGAGGTCTGTCCGGTAAGCTAGTATTTAAATAAATAGATTTTCCTCAATTTCAGCTATTGCATCTATACCACCGTATGTCACCCAAAGGTTGGCTTGTAGAAAATGCCTACCTCGCAGATTCACCTCTGTAGATTCGTGTGCTTAAGGTAGGTAATAATGCTTAAGGTAGGGACCCCCTAGTGGGTACCTATAATATGCATCGGGTATCTACAAGGCCAAATTGAAATTGGTGGCAGATCTTCACAAACGTGACACAGGTAGGTACTTAGGTATTGTCATTGGATATCAACCACGTCCGTGCAATTTTGACCCGCTTATTATTATAGCTTGCGTAGGATTAAAAACAATTATAATTTTAGTGGACTGTGCACAACAGATATTACAATTAAATCTGAAATCCTAGTAGTTAACTAGTTAGTGTATTTAAATAAGTTCTGAATTTATTTTCATTCTCAAGTTATACTACAAACGGTCGACCGGTTCGGCCGAAGTCTAACTGAGGGAAAAGTCCCTAAGAATTCAGCGTTTCTTTTTTAAGGAACATAAGTATGATTTTATGATTTGTAATTGGTCCTTGTTGGCTTACATATAAATAAATAATAGTAATAATATATAAGAATATATTTATAGATAATAATTGCAGTATCGTGGCGGGTTGACAACCAGTAACTCTAGAGCCTCTGGCAATGTCGACGGAATGCCACGCCAAGTGCAATTTTCCACCGCAACCAGGTTCAATTGTGATTTTCATTACCGGTCCCAAGAGTTCGCGACCTACTCTAATTAGCTTAGATGCTTATGATTAAACGACTTGGTCACGACTCGTCGATTTACCTCAAATCCGTCGCGCTTTTGTCTTGCGATGTCGAGCCATCCGTCAAGTCGGACACTACCTGGAAGCAATGTTGATCTATCCATGCTATAAGTTCAGAAACAATTGCTAGCTCAATGAGAAACTTAAGGTGATCAGTGTATCTTTCACTACTGAACATTATGATTTATCATGTTGTCTTCAGGAATATGAGTACGGAGATGCTTTACGTCTGACCAGTTGAAGTAATGGCCATGGCCTCACTACTCAGGCTGCTTAAGGGCCTAATGTTCGATTATAATTTACAAACATTGTTCTTTGTTGTTCCACTTAAACAGATGCAGTGTTAGGCGGCTCATCCATTAAAGTTCTATTTGAGTATGATATAGTAGGCACCGTAGGCAGGTCACTAAGTCCGCAGTCAGCGTCCGTTAAGCCTGTGATGGATGTTAGGATGTCAACCCGACAGTGTAGTCGTATGACACAGGATGTACCTTTGAACCCACAAAAGTTTAAATAAAACAGTTGTAGGAAAATTCGATTCTAAAGCGTTGTGTTGCCAGCGATGAAATATGACAGCATAAAGTTGGAAGAAATTCTGTAAAGGCAAATAAACATTAGAGACTGAAGTAAAGTACTGCCAAAAATTAAGACATCTAAGTAATTACGACCGCGTGTCGGGAGGTTGTGTTCGACTTTTCTCCAATTAACCGTACATAGGTCTGAAACTAGAACTTGTCTGAAGACACCTTTACTTTCACACAGTTTTTGTGTAATTACCTACAGTTAGGTATCATCGGCATCCGGCTGCTTGGCAGCGGACAATTGTCTCAAAAAAAAACCCTCTTGACGAAATACTAGTTTGGAGAGAGGTAATTTGTAGGCTATTTTATTTGAAACAAGTTGCGTGGAGGACTTTAACAAAGCTAATTAATAAAAATAAAAGAAAATAATAGCCCAGACTAACTATCAAGTGACAAGCGAAATGTAAAAAAAAGTTGTTTTCGTTGGAGTCTAAAAAATATAACTGACAGTCGTCTCGAGTTCTGTTGTAGAGGTTTTTTTGTCTTAAGTAAGTAGGTACATGATAAATCAGCAGTTCGATTTGAAAGCAAGTGTGTCTAAAAAGTAGACCGTTATCCCGAGCCCACGCCTACCAAGTAGGTATTCTAATTAGGCGGGATTTTTGTACATACCTATCTAAAGATGTGAGTCAGAGTATTATGTGCCCTGAGACCGAAACCAATAAATTGTAACTAGTTATCATAGTACATATACTGCCCCATATCACCCCGTTCTACGTTCTCAATTTATTAGATATGTCTTTTCCGTACGTTCCTCCGTGCAAAAATCTGCTAATGACAAAAGTGGAGACAGTTTTTTTCCCACGGGTACTGACTTTATCTTCCAATTTGCATATCTGAAAGTCCGGATTAACGGGCCGAATGAGCCAATTGAAGTGGATTTTTGAGGACACATCCTCGATAAGATTTACCGCAAACATAAATTCTGAAAGGTGCAATTATGACAGAGTAACTGATGACATTAATTTGCAATCGATTCTGCACGTAGCAGATGCAGTTGGTAAAACTTGTTTCCATTTGGTTACGAAAATATTTTTCAATTAGTGAGCGTATCGAGGTGTCTACCTGGTTGATGTAGGTTGTGGTCTCCGCTTGTTATTGGCCGTTAAGCGTCGAGTCCTCTTGACGCCCGGTCGCCGGGCGCCGCAAGTGTTTGTGCAGTCACACATCTCTGGGTCACGGTCAACGTTCGCTTTGTCATGCGAGCTTATTCGCCCCTCAAACCTAGTAATCACTACCTGTTTATTGCAACATATTTGCTGTACTTAATTATCTACGACGGACGTTTAATTTGTTCTCAGTTATAAGTTCGCGCCGAACGTTTTTCGTTCGAACAAAAACTTAACACAAATGATGTACTAATACTGTTATTTTTGTTTTGCATATATCTGTTTCGTGAAACATCAATAGGTGTCGAACAACGTTTGTACATACAGTTCGCTCAAGTCACGTGTGTACGTGTTGGTTTGTCCATTACGGAACACATCGCGCCTATTGTAATGATGTTTGGTGCTTACATCCGTCAAGATCCTATCTCGATAAAATAAACTAATGACTGAAACACACCTGTTGTTCGCGTAGGAGGGACTTGTAATAACGATGAAGATAGCTCCCAGCAGTTTGATGGTCGCACAATAGACCTGAAGCTCGTATCGCATCCATTTTAAATCTGTTTTTGTAATAGGTAATAAATATTTATTTATCATGTTTCATCCTATGTATGACGTGACGCCGTGCACTTTATCAATGTCCCTTTCAATCGCTACTCGTACGCGAAAGTACTTACAGGCATATACAATGCCAACTTAATCATTGAATCCTTTATTTCATCGCTTTTTCAATGAATCCTACACAGCATCACGCTTACTAACCCTGGCACTGGCGTAAACACTTTACTGCCAGTGTCAGAGTAGCCCGCGAAATAGAAATATTCTTAACTAGCTTCTGCCCGCGACTTCGTCCGCGTTAAATTTCTTGTTCCCCGACCCTTCCCGTCGCGTCGAATCGCCTACCCGTGCGATTTTCCCCGTTTTTGCAACATTTTTCATTACTGCTCCGCTCCTTTTGGTTGTAGCGTGATGTTATATAGCCTATAGCCTTCCTCGATAAATAGGCTACCCAATACAAAAATATTTTTTCAATTCGGACCAGTAGTTCCTGAGATTAGCGCGTTCAATCAAACTCTTCAGCTTTATAATATTAGTATAGATATGTTTATTGCAATTTGCAGATCGAACAAAATATGATACTCGACCGTACACATATGGATTTACAGAAATTTAATGATTAAAATCACCAGTACAACCCTCTAAGTTCATTTTAATCTCATTGAAACATTTTTTGAGACAGTCGTTCAATGGGATTATATTGACGGATTTTAATGATTATGATTCTGTAAATACATATAAGTTACGGTAGTGAACCATAACATTGCAATCTGAAACTGACCTGCAAATTACAAAAAACGGAAGAAAATTTGAATTAGAATGTTGAATTAAGCGCATCCATTTTAAACAGTTTCAATTAGGCGCTTACCAAACCAAACCAATTCGCCACATTAGTGGCCAACATTACAAACGCTGTAGGTGAAGTAGGTAGGGTGATTGCGCCGGTTAGCGACCAGTTAGCTGGGTTGCCCAGTTAAGATGAGGAAAAAAAAATGTTGTTTACACGCAAAATAGTATATGTTAATATTAATTTGTCCCAAATATAATGTAGTTTGGATACAAAAACATAAAATAAAATACATTCATACAAAAATATTTATAAAATGCTGAAAAAGCGAAAATATAGCGAAAACGTCGGTTTACGACCATTTTTATCAGTTTATGACCACCAGTGAGCTGGTTTGCGACCGCTATTATAATATGAAAAATATACCAATAAAACAATTATAATCGCTTTAAAAATATTTTAATTTTTGCCTTTTAATAAAAACAAAAGTGGTAATCATTTGGTGTAATGTTTTCTTATAATTAAAAAATAACAATCTTACATTTTGTAGAGACTTAGTCATAGTTGTAATAGAATCAACAATCATTGGTCAAACAATATCCTTAATATGTAGTATAACATTTAAAAATAATCAACATAAATCAATATTAAAAAATAAATTTTATATTTTAGGAACCATATTCCGCTTTTCTTATTCATAATTATGATAGATTAATCATCGGAAACTGCAACAGTATCTGAATCTAGTTTTTTTCCTTTTAAATATTCATAGAAAACAAATAAAGGTCTTGCATTTAATAGGAATCATGTTCTGTGTCTTCTTCACTTATAATATTATAATTAAACTGTATAAAATCTACAATAGCATTTTCACTGTGATTTTTCGATTCGTTATCTAAACAAAAACTTTTTTTTTGTTGACTCTAAATTATTTGGGAGCTCCATCTAAAAAAAAAAATATATATATATATAAAAAGTAGTTTGCTTTTTATGACAAAATTTTGTTTTAAACTGAAAAATAGTAATATGTAGTTTTCGACAGATTAGGTACCTACAACAAATAATTATGAAACGGACATTTCAATAACCAACGAAATTCAAAAAATCAGACGTGGTCGCATACTCAATGAACTTTCATACTTATTTCTGTTGGCGGCCGTTATTTCTCTCATACTAAATTATGGTGGCCGGAAACCAATGTCTTTATTTCGCTTACTTTGGTTTACGACCACCTGTTTAGCGCCCAATTTTGTAGGTAAATTAAACAAACTTCTTACAAAGAAACTGGTGGTCGCTTACCAAAGAACTACAAAGAAAAACTTTTACAATACTACATTCAAAATTGTAACAGTCCTGTATGAAGCATTAGGATCATATTAATCAAAACAAAATAATGCTGATCTCGTCGGTTTGCGACCATGTGGTCGCTATCTAACGTTTTCGATAAATAAGCTTTTCGGTTACCGACCACTTGATTTTATCTTATTAATAAGTTTAAAAAAAACAAAATACAACTAAATTATAACCCATACTTATCAATTGTACAATTTAACATGTAACTGGTGTCTAAAACATGAAATAAGTATTAAAACTTACCTTTGAGCGCCGCGCGCCGTGTTAGTTTTTTTTCAACGCACGGTACGTCCACTCACCACGGAATCAAGACGCGCGTTAAGCAATATTTTTTCGGCTCTAGGTGAACCCATTTGTTTCAAACTTTGCAAATTCTTATTTCATAATTATTTATAAAGCACGTTAGATTTATTTTTTATGTATGTTACCTCTACAAATACTATTTTCTTGATTTAAACAAACTTAGTCCGTCAAATGGTCGCCTAATGAAGGTGGTCGCGAAACCGGCGAAACAACCCTAGTACCTATACAGCAAAGTATTCGTAGGGTCGACTTTTCTGTAACTGCTAACATACAATGTAGGTTTCTGTTATAAAAAATACGATTACGAAATTGATAATGAACTTGTGTAAAACAGAGGTAATTGTACGAGTAATGCGGTTGACGCAATGTGGTTTGTCCTGGTGGTGGTAAATCTTGGCTGCTTGGACTAATTGGCCATATTGTGCTATTACCGGCGTAATGGTGGAGAGGCCATTAGGCAGGCACGAGTCGCGGTGACGATACCACGAGCACAGCCAACGACCCGTGGACCCGCCACACACACAGACACACATATTTGCATATGACCAATCAGACAAATGAGAAACTATTTTTTATGTAAACGTGATACACGATTTGAGGTCTAAGTTCAAAATTGTTTTGTCAAGAACGTTTTCACTTAAAACGGTGGTGTCAAATATTGAGTAAACAGTAACGGGATCGTACAGAAGTCTGTTGAGCTGCTTAACCCGCATTACAATAAACCCAGACATGGATGGCAAATGACTATGAGTTATTGTTGAGTGTCGGCGGCTCCCCTCGGGTGCTGGTTTAATTGGAGAAACGGCTGGGTCAATGGGTGATGACCGCAGTTCGCAGGTAATAGCCGACTTAATAACTTCACCTGAATAAATCACGCACAACCGTTACTATTTCTAAGCCAAATGATTGTTAATTTGACAAGACACGAATGGATGTGCGAACTAATAATACAGTAATGTCGAACAATGAAGTGCTCACGAAAGTAAGTAAAAAATTAATTCGATTAGAATGTAAAAACTGACTGTAATAATAACACATTTATTTTCATATTGAATAGGTATAGGTACAATTTGAAGAATAAAAGTGACGAAAGTAGATACAATTTTATTTAATGCGGTACACCAAATTGGGTTTACATTGTTTATAAACGATTCTACTGTACAACGTTTAGTATAAAAATATTGGTAGAACCATTTAGGATGGCAGGGTCATAGACACCAACTGTAACCGTGAATTCAGCATATGATTCCCCTAGCGTAAAATCTTTCTTCTGTTAACAAATAAAAAAATTCTAAACTTTTTTTGAATAACCGACAAAACGGAGTAGGTAATTAGTGAATTTCAGAAACAAGTACTTACTGAATCCACGGTAACAAGTTGCCTGTCGATTTTCCTGCTACCATACCTCAGTACGTTCCACATTTAAAAAACGTTATTATGCGTTCACATACTTTCTTCATAACAATCAATACTCACTGAGAAAATTTCAAAACATTTCGTAGAAAATGTAATCAAGGAAAGCTTTCAACGCTCTAACTATGAAAAGGACGTCATCTCGTCATTGTGATGTAACGTTTACCTAAAATAAGGACAACAGTCTTGTAAAGCTGTATAATAAACAGATGTCGGAATTAGGTAGAGTTATTTATGTACTTACACTATTTCATACAACGAAAGAATAAAGTGGAAATGCCCAAATCCCGGGATTAATTTTGAAGAGCAGAAAATCCCGTGATCTGTTTATAAAAGTATAAGTATGAGAATTTGCTTAAGATTATAATAAGTATTGTGAATTTTATACTAATAAAAATTGTATGTTAATTATCTTTGTTTTATTTGTCTTATCTATCTCTGAGGTTTTTATTATTATTTATTTGTAATATTGCTGGGCACACGGGATTGTCTATTAGAAATCCCGGGACGATCCATATTAATATCAACATTTCGATGCAAGTACATAAATAAGTCTACCTAATTCCGACCTCCGATAATAAACCTATCTTACTATGTACAATTAGTCCACGTTTGCACTGATGTAAAAATATCTGGGCGGGATTTCCTCGCGCACTTGATCTTGAACTCACTGTTTAGTGGTGAGAGTTGATAATCGAACAATTAGTTTTTTCGACGTGCTGGTATACACTCTGTTGGATTATCAATGCTCGGTTCAACACTGAGAGTTGTAATTCCATTGCGCGATAAAACTCCACCGCGATATACACCGTGACATTTTAGTCGTCTTACAAAGGTTGTCCACTCAATATATCCGACATAATATACCTCTAGGCGTGATTAAAAAATTGTTACCATTAATTAAGATAATAAGGTCTACGAAAAATAAAGAATGCGTTAGAATTATGAAACATCCTGTTAATAATGTTTACGTATCAGATGGTAGAGAACATAACTACCCAGCGCACGAGTCAACTAGATCATTCCATCTCCATTTTCCATGAGACAAAATATCAATTTCAAACTACGTCATGTGTCATCATACTCATCATAATTAATAATATTTTTATTTTTTAGTTATTCAAATATTCATTTTTTTTTCTTATGGCTGTGTAGTAGTCATTGGATACATGAAGTGGGCTGCCGTTGTAAGACGATTAAAATATCACGTGTATTTACGTCTATGCGAACGTGGTCTTAAACTGATGCGAGGGTGTTACAAAAACATGGAATAAAGCCGTATGCTATCAATAATTAAATTGTTATTCTATGACATCTGTTTTAATAGAAATAATTATACCATATACATATAAGTACTTGCTTAGTAGCTAATAAAAGGCACATTATTCTCGTTAACACAAGCTAGATGTCTGAAATTCAGCCACGTAAAACTTTAAGCGATAGTATAGTATCAGCGCGGGCGCATACCATCGTCGTCGTACGGGAATTATTCGAATGACTATGAATATTCTCCTACAGTAAATTGGTTATTTGATACTAAAGAGGTGTAAAGTCACCTACTCCTGTTCCCAGGAAAACAGTTACGAATACTGGAATTTCTCAGATAAGGATTAACGGTTTTTAATGTTTGTGCACTCACGATATAAATATACATATATTACTAATATAATTTTATATCGGTAAAAATCTAGTGACGTCATGTCGTCTAAAGTTTTCACAGACATTGGCCAAAAGTCCATAACAGTTATCCGTTAACCATCAGTTTAATATAGCTACGGTAAATATACATATTATACTTTTCCAAAAATAACAACAAATAAATCAATAATATATTTATAACAATAATTTAAAACGTAGGTGCCATTGCTTGTGCTCATTTTTTAATGACTGTGAACCAAACACAACCTCTTGACTCAACTAATAAATTCAAAGAGTTAACACACATAGTTTTGGCATAATCTACATCTAAAGAACCTCTTCCTTTTATGTGCATAATGTGTTTAACTTACCTACATTTCACAATTCATTTACATTTCTTTTTATTCCGAAGTTATCCTTTAAAATACACCATAAAAATATACCGCTAAATGCAAACAATGTTTATCAAAAAGAATTTATCACATATATAATACATATAATAGAAGTGAAAAATCTTAAACATCGAAGTTAAGTGACTAGTTATAAAAATGGCCGGCGAAATATTAGCTGAATTACGCCGCCGTTTGAATGAAAATAAACTTCCATAGCATGCTGGCGACTATAATTTACGAGTATAATATGGTCGAAGAGTATGACATGTTTTGGCAAGAAAAAGTGTACATGTAGAGAGACAAGGGGCATTCGAGTCCTATGCAAAGTGGGTGTTGTGGGCTATTATTAGCCGAGCCGAAGGTTAACGAAGCGTAATTTAAGAGCGGCGCCGGATTAGGTTTTTTCTGATCGGATTCCAGCTCCGGACGTCGCAGCAGTTTGGAGTAATTAAGCGGTTGGTTATGAGGTGTAATTACATGTGAATATTAACACTTATGTGTGGCACGAGGTCTTTGAACTGTACGGCAAAAAATGTGGTAAGAAATGACGATGAAAAAGTTGCCTCGCCTGGTTGTCAAAACACACGTCACGGGAATATGGATGTGTCGCCTGCGGCGTGCGCGCGCTTGCGACGTAGGGTTGCCACACGATCTATTGACGACAAGCGAATAAATTCAAAAACAATAACAATCCTATGCTAACATTGCAAATGAAATTCAAAGAAAGTTGAAAAAAGAAACAAAATTGTAACGTCATCTTCCCTATCCCATGTAGGCGTGTAAGACATCCTGTAAACGGATAGAATTATGCGATTTGAAAGTAGATATACATAATGGCAGCCCTAGATCTGCAAGCCGACGCGCTCTTATCGGCTCAACAGTTTATTGATCGCGAGAGGCTTCGGTAGTCGCCGCCGCCCGATCATTGTTTGCTAATGAGACTACGGGAGCACAGGTGGTCCGCCGCGATCTAACTCAGTTAACTAAAACAAATATGATGTCATATTGACAATAATAAATGACCCCCATTAATTTATCCTAAACGCAGGAGTATAAAACGTCGCCGTAGGTACCTAGAATTACATTAGACGCTATGGTTAAGATCAACTAGCGAGTAACACGGCTATTGTTCTCTTTGAAATTCTTATTGTTACTTCGAGAGACGTAACAACTCTATGCTAACTTATTTAGCTAACTATCTAGTACAAAAGTTCACATAATAAACTACAGCATAAACGTAGAAAAATCGCATCACGGTGAAAGCTTCACGCCACAAACGCACATTCAGAGCTTGCATTATAAAATATCGTTTTACTTTGTCCGATGCACGATATCCAGCTTTAAAAATGCACAGAATAATGCACACGAGTTTATACAGGAATGGAAAATCAAACTATAGGTACAATTGACGGAAGACAGCTTACATTCTAAATTGGTGAAGGTTTGCCGGTTCGCCACCAGACTGCACTTCAGTTCACTGAACACTTAAACGTTGAAGTTCAAATCACGCATGCATGGAAAAACCCACGGGATGAATTTTGATAGGCTTTTGTGGTTATTTATATTCAGGTTTGGAGCTCCAAAGCATCGTCATTATAAGTATGTTTTAAAAAGATCTGAAACATGTACGTAGCACCTCTTCATATTTACAAATTGTAATAAAATTTATTCACAAAATATACGAAAACTTTTGACATTTATTTGCTGCCATCGATCCGTTTTTCCATTAGTTACTACGGAATATTATCCATAATATTGTCCGTTATGAAATCTGAAGCGTGATCGACGCATTCAATTTAGCAGATCATATTGGTTGTTCTTGTTACGTGAACCGATGAAATATGTCCGTGGTGATACCTAGCAAGAAGTCGAACATCTCTCCGGAGTCGTTTTCCGCTCCAGTTTTTTCGTCATCTTTGAAAACCTGCGAACAAAATTATATGAAAATTATACACTTAGCAATCGTGATTGTATAATAATACCCTATATGTATCAGAAAACATTTTATGACAGCTACAAATCGATTAATTTTGCTCGTATTTCCAACAAGAAAGGAACGGCGTTAAGTGCGTAAGTAAATAGCACCATTGCGTTGCACAGCGCCGTACACTTTAATATCTGAGACTATCTGATAACATCAATTAAGGTTTTAGTTACAGTGAAATATGTTGAGATTAACAGGTTAAGTGTGGAACGACCGTTATTTCGTAGTTCTCGTATATTTGTACTTCATGGTTGTGTTTCAAATTGAATCGGTATTCGCGATTTATGCAGGTCGTTAGACGATTGTTGATATGTGTGTAAAGATTAATTAAATTAACTACAATACTGGATAGTGTATTTGTATCGGTTTCTGGTTATTTATTTATACCTGTTCTGTGGTAAAGCCTCGAGCTGTGCTCTAAATATGCGCACTATAAACGTTAAAGTGTGTTGCAGCTTAAAGTAATGATAGATTACAAAGAGATCGCCTACAAACACAGTGCTCTATTTTTCTTAGTCGTTTCGTAGAACCTGCGTGGTAGTCAGTAAAGGCTCCTGCTTTTACATTTATTTCAGTAAAATAATAGATTATATTTATTTTATAATGTGAACTTTTTGTGGTACAAACAAAATAGTTATCAGAGAGGCAATTCTCGTAATTTTAAGAACGTTCACAATCTGATCTTAGTCTGAATCTGTCAAGAATACCTCGAGTTTCGATACATTTTTGACAGGTTTTTGACATTTGATTGTCGCCGAGATGAGACTGCGATTAGATTTTCAACGTTTTTAATTATGAGAATAGGCCTACAGGTCACTTCAAACATTCAATTAGAGATATCTCTTAACAGAGTTTCAATGTGTGAGTAACAGCATTTTGCAAAATCTAATGTGAGAATCATATCTAGTTTTTATTCCACTGTGAAATTAACAAAGGTAATAGTTGCAAATCACTGGAGGTTCACAAGCAAATGATACAATGATAGCACATAAACGCGCCAAGATAATAATTTAATCATGATATTAGCCATGCTCGAGGGCAAATTGCTCCGTTTATTTGGAGGTGAAAAAGAAAAAGAGTGTGACACACATTTAAAACAGGAGAGATTGTATCGCAAAAAGTTTAATGAATGGGACGCGGCAATGAGCATATTTCGTGTTCATTGTTGCCGATTTCTCAGAGCGATTTGCTAATAGCGGCTATTAGCGCGCCTCCGGTCACCTAGTGACGTTGCGTGCCGACTACCGGCCTTACTAACGTACACAAAAAACATAATTATTCCTAAAACGGTAACACTTAATTGATCCTCCATGTGTAGATAGTCTTACGGTAAAATTGGTGTCACGTTTTTTTCGAGTGCCGACATTCGGTCGTCGCTCGAGCGTCCGTTCCAAAGTAGCGAATTTATCGATATGTTATTAACTTTAATTCTATATGCGAAAGCGTAATTATCAGTAAAGATAATGTACATTACGGTTACCGAGTTTAAAGTTGATTTATTCGTGTTTACCGAATCTCTTCCACGCTATAATTATTTTTATCAGATTTCAAACACCGTGTTTGAACAAAATTGAAATAAACATAAAATGTTTGAAACTATGTTATTACATTTCAATCATTTCGTAATACCATACTTTTTCATGTTTTTATTCGTAGCTAAGCTTAGTTTTGTATCTAACAAAATTTACAGACCGTAAAATTACGGCGCAATCGCTGTAACTTCCACTAATGTGAATGTTGGTGGTATGGTGCGGAGACCACAGGCAGTGCGCCGGTAAAGAAATATAGGTATTAGAATGGTGGGAATGTTCTTTTATCGAAACGATCAAAATTATATTTACATTTCTATATTTTCACGGATGAGTCATATCGAGGTATTGTGAAAGTAACAAAACTGAGAATATAACCAATATATTCACGACAAATTGTTTGATCAAATTTAAAATGAAGAATGTTCGGTGTCAGTGCGGTGTTGCGGAAATTTGCGAGGCTGCAGTTAGTGAGCGTGGATGATTGAGATCTGCGACATTCGTGCGGCAGCGCCTGCGCAGGTCATTACGCCGAAACTTCAGGCTCGGCGCGCAACGGTACCGAGACGAGCCGCTGAGATGTTTTGGGACAAATTTAACGACATAACGCCAATACTTACTCAGCTCAGGTTTTTTATGAACCTAAAGAAGCTTCACATCAAAAGTCCTTGCTATTAGTAAAATGGAAGTGGCGGTTTGTAAATTTCTTTTTGATTTCTGATGGACATTTTGAGAACTGGGTTTAACTTTTTAAAACGATTTGTAAATGAAAGTACTAATGGACGTCGATCGGTAATCTATAGACGCTAAGAATAGTTTAGTTTTTCTTATTGGTAACCCGATAATCATACATTGATTTTGATTGACGACTGAAGTTCCTATGAATAGATCTGTGTCAGCCTTCGAAAACTATAAAGCCTGGCATCGATACGGAAGATCTAGAAAGCTTAAATATAATTTAATTCTGTGTACACAAGTCAATTATAATTACTACAATATTGATGTGAACAAAAAGTTAGTTGGTTGAAGAAGATAAACGCTCTGTCGATGGGAAACGAAAGTGTGCCATCACAGTTTGGCTACAAAAAGAATGATACTGATCACGTACAGAGCTGGAGTATTAAATTTTCCGCTTCGTTTTGGCGACAAACGGTTAGTGAACGGTCCAGCGCGCGTGTTGCGCTCGCGACCACCTCAATTTGGCCAGTAACGCCAACCAACCGGACACTATGCTGAGTTTCCTACCACCTTTTGAATTCTTTACTGTTCTTTTCACGGAATTAATTTCCATGGCATGATGAAGCATGACCTTTTCCACGAAAATGATAAACATGTTTATCTTACAATTGATCTACGATACGCTGATTTAATGCAGCATTTCTGCAGACTTAATTGAAAAACGGCCGATGGAATAAAAATAAACAAGTTTGTTTTCAACACAGATACGAACAGAGATCTTGTTTAATTATTTTGTTTTCTCTAGGAACGAATGTTTAATTCCATTAAAATAGTTTTCTTCCAATCAAGCAACTAAAATGTTATCAGATTCTGTTAGTCGATTTATACGGTTAACACCACTAGTGTTGCGTCGATCGACAAGCTCCACACAATGATGGATGACTGTCCGGTCCACACACACGCCAATCATGATTCGTGTCGATCGCCTGCAGCGACAACATCCAATACATGATACGGTAAGGATCTACATCGCCAACACCCACTTATTGAACCGACCTGCTTTTATTTTTCCTGTATTTGTTTTTGTGCCTATTTAAATATACCACTATTTTTAGTAGTCGAACCAATACTAAAATAAATAGTATTATTGCTCGTTAGGCGCCCGGGGTTTGGATTCACTTTTATCGTATTTTAATTAGTTCTCTCTCGCGTTCCTTTTGTTTTACATTACATTATTTTATTTGTGTCTGTTAGTATGCAGAGTTTTTTCAAGATACCACTTGAGGTTATTCAATTTATATTTAACAAAATAAAGATTGGAAAAGTTGTTTATTGTCTAATTATATCTCATCACGTTCGACGTTCATTTGAAAGTAAAAATCGAGCAAATACCTACGCGGACCTCTTTATTCAGAATAGTTCGGCAGATTTATGTCGCGAGACAATATGGACCGGCCGTTCGAGACCCATACATACTCTTACACAAAAACTTAATGAAAGTCGAAAGTACGCTTTCACTTGTCGACGGTATTGTATTGTGCGTCAATTGTATACAACACTATTTCAATTGTATTTCTTAAAGTTTTTTAAAACAAGGGTGGCGTACTCCCAGACGGTCCATTAGCAGTCTAGCCGGTCATCGGCACAGAATTAGCTACAGCATAAATTTTAACCAGGTATCGCACACAATGCCACATGTTCTAGATAGCATTATTATTTTTGAGTGAAGTCATGGTAGCTTGGCCAGTTTTGAATAGAATGCGTTTACAGATTTGAATGAAATCTGCGGGTGATTTATTCAGCTGACGTGAATGACGCTTTGTGTGAGGATAACGAAGGGCATGATTTTATGGCGTCGGGTAGACTGACTATTAAGATTTCTGTTCTTATATGAAGTAACAGAAAAAAACTTGGCAACAGAACCTATGCAGTAGTCATTTCATCATCATCTGCCTAGCTTTCTCGCAACTATGTTGGGGTCGGCTTCCTGTCTAACCAGAAGCCCGCTGAATACCAGTATATTACAGTTTACTACAGTGGTGGCCCAGTAGTATCTGCCCCGACTTACGAGTTGTAGGTAGTGGGATCGAACCCAGGCAGGCGCTTTAAATTGTGTAATTTATTTCATCACCACTGCTCTCAAAATAGTGAAGGAAAACATCGAAGGAAACCGGCATGTCCGAGAACCAAAAATTCGAAGGCATGTGACATCTACCAACTCGCACTAGGCCCGCGTGGTAGATTATGGCCCAACCGAGAGGAGGCCTGTGTCCCAGCAGTGGGAATGATATAGGCTGATTATGATGACATCATCTGACCTCCACAACCTGGTTACTGGGTAGTATGCTACTCCTTGGTAAGACTGTAGACTGTAACCTATGCAGTAGTCATAGTGGTTATAATAAATGCTCGTAATGGTGTAAGAAAGCCGACGGGTAGCACGAAGCACCTGTATGATGAACATGAGCTACCGACGGCGCGTATTGTGGAGACGTCGAGTGACAAGCATTCATCGCGATGACCGACACTAAATTAAATTAAGGACAGGTTTATACACGCTTAGCCTAGTTAAACCGATGAAAATTATCATTATTTTTAGTATTAGACTTAAATTACCTATTCTTGATTTTACACTTTTGGAAATATCTTAACACTAGCTTTTGCCAGCGGTTTCGCCAGCGTGGAGGTTTAAATTATCCAACGAGAACGTAGACAAAAAAATAACAAACGACTTCCTTAAAAAAACACTACAAAGTCAAAAATAACTTTAATTTCGGAATTCGGTGTCTAAGGTCTTATTTGTATTTAAGGTATTTTTGCCACCGACTTCCGAAATTAAAGTTGTAAAAAGTTTTTATTTTTTAGTAATAGATACCCTGCACTAATCTAATCGCGTTATTCGTTCATTTGTCGCGCAAATACTTAATGCAAATTAAGACTTATATGGTTTAAACATGGATCCCATTGTCCGAATGGAACCAAATTAAAATGGGACCATTCGGAAAGCACCAGCTTTCAAATAACACCCAGTTCACCCAGTCCAAAGTTATGAGGTAACAAACATTTAAAAAAAATACAGTCGAATTGATAACCTCCTCCTTTTTTTGAAGTCGGTTAAAAAGTATCCTATGTCCAGGTTAACTGTTTGCCAAATTTTATCCAAATCCGTTCGGCAATTTTTGCGTCATAGGTATAATAGCAAACATCTTAACGTCCAAACAAACTTTCACATTTATCATATTGGAAATCCTGAATATGAGTGGATCCATAAGTCATAACTTTTAAAGCTCGTGTGAAACCATTATTAATACCCATTTTATTTGTACTGCGCACGAGTTTCGTTTCTAACGGGCAATTAGTGATCTTAACGTTTTGACAGCGCTATTTATACTAAGCACATAAAAACCGCGGACTAGTCTGTAAATTGTAGAATTTATTAATAAAGCTGCAGTACAATGTTACCGACGGAATAATTTTGTTTTTATTGTTATAATTAGTGTGGTAGGGACAATGACGCACAACCTGGTATCATAGATTCAGAAAGTTTTGATTGCGTAGGTAAAGCACTTTTTTATAGAACAGCAGTTTTTTTTTTGATAACCGACGAAATATTTCTAGCAACTGAAGGAACACACTTGGGGTTTTAGCCAGTAAAAGTCTGACACGCCCTCCGGCTCCGCCCAGAGCGGGAAAAAACATTTAAAGATTTCCCTCCCAGAAAAAAACGGTGTTTAGAATCATGTGTACATGTGTAACTCATGGTAAGAGTTTGCACGTTGATATACCCGCCACCCTGTACAATTTTCAATTTAAATCGCTTCAAACTTAAATGACATTTTCCCAGACATAAAAGAAAATAATTTTAATTGAAATGTCTTTATTGTACATTATAACTTTATCAAAGCTATCGGTATGCAAACATTAACCGGTAAATCTCCGAGTACCGGTGTTTAGGTTCCACATAAATACCATTCTGGTCATACTCAAGATTTTAATGAGTTTGAAGGCACTTAATGTCTGCATAATAAACAGACTATCACGGTCCGCTCGTGTACTTTGCTTATAGTAAATAATACACTATAGTGCTTAGAACTGCATGGTGAGATCTTCATTATAACTATACTAGCTTTAATTCGCGACTTTGCCCATTTTCTTTTTTTTTTGTGGGTGGGATATCATCAAATGACGTCTCCCGCTCTGGGCTGAGCGGGAGACGTGTCTGACTTTTACTGACTAAAACCCACCCGTGTTCCTTCAGTTGCCTATATGTCAGGGCCCCAGTAACTCTTACGAACAAATCTCGCGACCCTGGCAGGACTTTGACCGCATGGATTTATTCATTACCGTTCCTTTTTTTATGGTTCCGAGCCTTATTCTTCGTTCATATGGACGTTATAAAATCGCGGCAGTATTTTTCCGTGTATTGGAATTTCCCCTCTCGCTGTTGAACCGAGAATTGAAAATACAATAGAGTGTATGTCAGAGCGTCGATAACCGGACACTGTGGTTTACTGTTCGATTTTAAACTCTTTGGCGCTAAACAGTGCGTTGCAGATCCAGTGATTTTATTACGTCCGTAGGGTGTCAACAGAGTAGCTCGATGCTCGGTCAGGACCAGGCTCGGGTCGACGGCGCGTTGTGTTCCACGCGCGCCTCAAAGAGATGTTAGCAGTACTGAAGGGGTCTGCTAGGACCGATGCCTATCAGGGTCCCGAGATTTGTTCAAAAGAGCTACCGTGGCCCTGGCACATGGGCAACTGAAGGAACACGGGTGGGTTTTAGTCAGTAAAAGTCTGACACGCTTTCCCGCTCCGCCCAGTGCGGGAGACGTAATTTGATTCATTCCCACCCACAAAAAAGAAAAAAAAAAGGATGTCAACAGAAACTTTTTACTACGCTCATCGCCGCATCTATATAAGCCATAGCGTGATACTGTATTTTTTTTGTTAAATAATGCCTGTTCTTCCCTGAGGTTATGTCTACAAACAGCCATGAAAACAAAACTGGCCGACAGAGTCCAATTTTGAATATATAATAATATATGGATTATGATTTCATGTTAGCATGCATGAACGTATATCTAAGTTGTTCATACGTTGAATATTTTATGGATATATCACATAATTATAAATTGCTTCATGTGCTTGGTAAGCGTTAAAATCATGATAAGTGAATTAAGTTACGTGTGAGATAGTTGATGCAAGTTAGTAACTTAGAAGAAACTATGTATAGATATAAACTATCAATATTGCTGTTCGTTAGACTCGCTAAAACTCAGAAGCGATTGAACTGATAAAGAAAATTAGGAGAGACCCAAACTAGGTTTTTTTTTCTTTTTCGATATCTTTACCCAACACGTGGTCATCGCGTCTAATTAGACGTCTAGCGTAGACGCTGTATATACAATATCATCATCATCATCATTTCAGCCGCAAGATGTCCACTGCTGGACTTAGGCCTTCCCCAATTTGAGGGGCTTTGCCATAATCGCCACGCTTGGCAGGCGGGTTGGCGATCGCAGTATGGTGGTAAAATGCATAGAGAACGCTGCTGCCCATTCTCTAGTAAGTCCCTTAGTCGCCTTTTACGGCACCCACGGGAAGAAATGGGGTGGTGTTATTCTTTACATCCGGCACCACACGGTACATCACATTTACAACATATGTACGTTGAAGATAAGTCAGATTTAAGAATTAGAGTAAGTTGTATAGTACTCTAAAAATAAGTACGATAATAATGAAAATGAATCCTTTTTATATCCAGGTCACTCTAATAGCCAGTCCTATTCAGTTTGCCACAGCATACTTAAGCTTACTTTAATGAATTTATTATAGAAATCAACACAAATAAATAACGTTAAAAAGCTCAGTAACGATGAAGTGATGAAAAGACTCAGATATAAAAAAGCATGACATTAAACATGACCATTAAATATGGATAGTTCAAAGTCATTAGTCATTTATCTGACAGCGGAACGAGCAATGACAACACATTTACAGCGCAGCACTACGTGATTAAAATGAATGAGAAATGTGTCGAAAATATCGTCAAAAACGTGAAACTCCATTTAAATGTTTATAAAGAGGTGATATAAAAACGTCAAGTGACATGTGTCGTTAGTAAGTTGTAATGTTCATATTTATGATGACGACGTGTCACATGTGGGCTACTCTTAACACTAGCTCACTTCAAAACAGAACCAGACAATGATGTCAAGAATTCACAGTGTCATAAACCTTTTAACCCTCCACGTTGGTGTCAGAACGTCTGTGAGAGTTAGTTTAGTGTCACTGGTGTAATTAAACCTGAGCTAGGGGCATTGGTCACTAGTACCTAGGTACCAAGTATTCATCCAGAACTATAGGAAGAACAGTTAAATGCAAATCATACGTGTGATGATCATTAACAAAGAAAACCATAAAAGGCTGGTATTAGCTTTTTATGGTGTCACTTAAGTATTAAGAATGGTTGTAGGGAAACTAGTTGTGATGTTGCTCGAGTGATGGGCAGACAACCTGTTAGGTTGTTACTAATTGTACGGTCTTGCGGTATTTATGAGTGTAGCAACACTTCTAGTTGGCTGGCTGGCAATACTAGTAGTACTAGTACTAAAGCTTTAAGCTAGATGAACGTGGAAGTACAGAATATTGTACACACATTGCCAGCAGTTACCGAGGATCATTGATGTTTAATAGTGTTTGTGTTTGTATTATTTTCTCCTTGTTCAATATTCTCCTAACCTTATCTTAATTTATTTGGGATCGGTCCAACATGTGTTTTGCTTCCATACTTCTTTATTAGCCGTCATTTCGGTAGACGCCCTTTTTCCATCTAAATCATCATTCACACAGTCTTTCCATCCATTTCATTTCATCAGTCACAGAATCAAACCATTGTTTCTTTGGTCTTCCCTACTCTTATAGCCATCGACATTGTACAAATCTACTTATAGAAATGGAATGATTTATCATTTAACTTTGTGACAATATTATGAAAATTCATTAGTGACAAGTGCTGTACTTCCCGTTCACATTTAGAGGTTTGATAAGAAGCCAGTGTTGATAAAAGTTGGCAGATCATAGGCTAATAAGATTTAGTGCACCTATTTGTACTTCTTTTTACTCATTGTTTGCTTTACCGTTCGCCGTCATACGTCAGCGCGGGCTGTCGTTGAGAACCAGCGCTGGGGCTCTGTCCCGCATAGGGTTGCAGCATTATACTGAGCGATGGTCGTTTTGCGCGGATGTGGGTGTGGCGCATATTTTCCCCAGCTTTTTTCATATTTTTGTTGTGTTCTGTTTTCTTTGTCATATTTACCGCAAATAAACGTATTTTCTTTCTTACATCGTACACATATAGCATTTTTTTATTTTTTTTTGGATGGGAAATCATCAAATGACTTCTCCCGCTCTGGGCGGAGCGGGAGGGCGTGTCAGACTTTTACTGACTAAAACCCACCCGTGTTCCTTCAGTTGCCCATGTGCCAGGGTCACGGTATCTCTTTCGAACAATCACGCGACCCCGGCAGGCACACATATAGCATCAGGCCAGTATTTCCCAAATTAGTAGATAGGGCTGTCTAGTATCTATACTCACATATTGCAAGTTATGTCTAAGTCCCAAGTAATAGGGGAGAGAATATTGCCATTAATCGGGTACATAATATCCAGACTCCGAGGTGCTCTTGCAAATTCCTGATATACCCAATTGCGTTTTTGCTGAACTGGAGATCAAGACCTATGGCAATCACTATCATCATCATCCGTCTAGCCTTTCCCAACTATGTAGGGGTCGGCTTCCAGTCTAACCGGATGCAGCTGAGTACCAGTATTTTACATGGAGCGACTGCCTATCTGACCTCCACAACCCAGTTACTGGGTAATACGAAATGGTGATGATAAAACCTGTGGCAGTCACCAATTCTCTGTGGACTCATTTGTCTTCATTTAGAATACTTAGGTATTTACTTGTACGGCTGGTGGCGACTGCAAGGGCGCCTCCCAGGCTTGTCACAAATCTCCCCAGATGATGGCGCGCTTGCTGCGGTCGACTGACGCCAGCAGTCCAGACTGAGGGTGCCATGACACCGCCGTTACTGCTGACCTGTGAACAAATATAGAAGATGTATTAATACCGGGGCCTTCT
The DNA here is from genome assembly GCA_947507805.1 of Aporophyla nigra. NCBI lineage: Eukaryota > Metazoa > Arthropoda > Insecta > Lepidoptera > Noctuidae > Aporophyla > Aporophyla nigra. Next base: position 12,511,107 of record OX382300.1, on the reverse strand, counting down.
CTGCTTATTTTAGCCGCTTGAAGCAAGAAAGGTCTTCTTGCCGAAAACTCGCGGCGAAAGTTTTACCTATTTATTGTTTGTTCCAAAAGTATCTCAAACGTGAAGAAAGTGTTAACAGTCCTGTCTAGGTATTTAGTCTTACGCAATCACAAGAGAATCGGTAACATTCATGTGTATTGAGGAGTTGTCATCTTTATATCTCACTACTTCTTCCCACATTTTTTTTTTAATAACTTCTGTAAATTGTAATTGAAAATTCGATCAAAACAGGTTATATGAACCTCAACTGTCAAATGACAAACATCTTAAAGGGGATTTTAAATTTCAGGTTGAAATATGCAAAGAAGCAAATCACAATACTCTTTTGTAGTGGCACTGAAAATTGGCACGTTTTCCAATCCATTTGTTAACATTTTTTTTTTTTGGAATATAATATTTAGGTTGTACATGTAACGGTCGTCTTCGCAGAAAACTCTACACTTCAAAGTAAATGAGACACAAAAGTTTTATGGACACAAACGTCTAAAGATGATGATGATTGAAACAAATTAAGGTTTAGCCAGAATATGTACGCTAACATGTTTATGCTGACCATCATCAGGGTTATCTCCATTTAAAAGCGAGCTTCTTTTTCGGTCATAGTAATTGAAAGTTTAAAGTAATCTAGGAATTCCGACCAGATCTAAGTTCGCCAGGTCGTAAAATAAAACAAGTGCACAGTGCTTAGTTTATCTTAAAACTGGAGCGTTTTTGTGTGCAAGTCACTTGAACCGTTACGTTTCTCAGAATATTATTTTATGAGGAGACTATGTACGGTACCCCGCGTTATATGACCGTACATTACGAATATTATGTCGGCATTTAAATCTGTGTCACTAGCACTTAAAGATACTCATCGCCCTCTATTAATACACAGACTTTTAATAAAACCAATAAAAAACATACCCAATAAAGTATTCGACTTGCTTGACCATTTACCGAAGATGATAGTAGGAATGGAGCGGTCACGACGTTTGGAATACATTTCAGTTCGCGGTGTCCATTTAACGTATAAGGAAGAATTGTGACCGAACTAGTCCATAGTGGTACAATTTCGAGTATAGAAACTGTTGTACGAAGCTTTGATTGTCGGTGGCCGCTTAAAGGCTTTACATCGTATCTATGCGGGGCGAGGCTTCTCATAAACAAGAATTAGCGTCGGGTTTGTTCGGCTCGTTTACACATACCGCTCCCGGTCGCGTATAACGAGCCTGGCCAGGGATAGCCAATACGGGGACTAGGAAGCGCCATAACACGAACAAATCTGGTAACCAGAACCTGCGATTGTTTCCTTATTGCATTCCAGCCCGATATCATGATTGTTTTTATTGAATCATATCATACGAATACGTGCCCCTAGATGTTGTTCGGATTGCTCCGGTTGCTGTACCTCGTCAGAAACTCAATAACCGTTACTTTATTCAATTTCATATATTGGAATATGCGCAGTTAATTAAGTGATGGCTATTGAAGCCATCACTCCACCGACAGGGCAACGTTTGGAAAATGTTGTAAATAATAATTAACGTAGAATGAATGTAATAAAATCGTATGGACCGGATTTGTTGATCGATTTATTCTGTACATGAAAATGTAATTAGTCCGTGCCCGATATTTACATGACAGCTTTTATATTGCTACAAATGGTTGTTTATAAATATGTATGTAGATATCGTATATCTTACTCCCGTCTTGCTTGATTCATAACCAAGTAACACGCCTTCTGTGTTCGGAAACAGGTTACCCAATAAAGTAATTTCAAGAACCTATCACCGGCGTCGGTCGTTAGCCTTTCCGCTACAAAAAGCATGCACCGCGATTAGCCGGGACCAATGTCCGTACATACACAACACACTGTACTCACTGACGTTTGTGATCTAGAGGGTAGTTAAAAACTCATCCTACGGGGAATTGCAACAAAAGATATTTGCCTCAAGCGCAGTCTAGAAGAGCTTAATTTGAACGTTAACCGCGGCCCGCAAGTAGTTAGCATAAAGATTAAATGTGCTTTTTCCTATTCGTCGCTGTAAGAATAGCACGTATCATATTTTCTTTACTCCACATAGGAAAATTACCGTCTGCTAATAATCTCCAACGTTTATTAGGCAATAACTTCTTTACTGAACGAATAAACTACGCGCTGCGGAAATTATTAAACGCATGCACGCGAGGTGGTAGTTATCGGCAATTGTCAAGTTTACAACTTCCACGGTAAAATAAGTCATAATAACAAAGAGTACGAAATACTACGAACTGACTGACTGAATTATTTTTAGTTCCAAGCCACATTCCGCGCATACTTAATTAGATAATCTCTCGATCGCAAGCAATCTGTATCGTCGTTAATCGATAGCCATATGAAGACGATTAATTGCCCATAATGTATTCTGTTCCTAGTCTAAATGATAAGATTCAACGATTGTGCGTCGCGGAGATAAATCATGGTAATCGTCGACGACAACAATAATGTGTGTCGCACATGTTCGAGCTAATTTTGTGCGACGGCCGCCTGCTGCGCGCGAGGCTCGAACAGACCTGATACAACGTACGCCAAGTACTCGCAGATAACGTACAAAAGCGCGAGCGCAGACCATTTCACTAACATCGCGGTCCTATTGTACGAACCATTCCGGAAACGTCCGCCCTGATGTTCGGTCAAGTTCAGTGTGTACATTACTGCGGCTGGTTTGTTCACATTTGTTATATTCGACTTCAGAACCACACATCCAAGTACACATTTCTAGAATAAAATAATATGTGACAAGTTCTATCGTCCACAAAAGTTATATCTATAGTGTTAATATTTGTGGAAGCTATATTCCGCAGGCCATCTTCAGAATACATAAACCCATATAAAGTAAGCTTCGTGAGTCTCTGAAATATTTTATTACGGAACGCGTCGACGATTTGATATATGTAATAAATATACGAGTCAATGTTTATAGACGTAATATTAGGAAGTAATCTAAGTGTTTGCAATGAGACACACAATACTTACGATCCCTATGCGGTTAAAAGCGTATAAGTATGAAATAGGAAACAATGGCTGGGCCTAAGGAAAGCAATCTTTATTGCTCATCTCTCTTTATTTCGATATTGTTGTGCTCAAATTGATTTGGGCCGGAGATGATAAGAGTTTTATGTCGCAACGGTATATTGTAGGAAACCGTAGTAATGTTAGTTTCAATATTGAATCAGACTCGACAATACAGTAATAAAGTGGGCGAGCAACTTAACTGTGCAAACTTACATCGAAGTCTGTACAAACTAACATCAGTATGGTACGTATTACTAAGCAAAAATATGCATGTCGAGATGCAGAGGAATGTTTCCGCGTTACTTTTGTCCTTGTTACGGTAAAATTGTTTACACTATTGTGTGTGGTGTGTCGGCGCGAATTAAGTGCGATTGCATCGCGCCATGCACTTGTGGTGGACAGCGCGAGGGAACAATATGTCCCATTTGCGGCGATCTGCGGGAGAATGGGCCCCAGCGACGGGTTGCGCGGGTGTCTTGACAAAGATTCGATCAAGTCCTATTGCAGCGAGCGCTGGCGATAAGACTGGACGCGACGCTCGACAAGACCTAAGGGTAAAACAGTCCTTTGACTGCCGCGCTTGTCTACGACCAGGAAGTGCTATCGTAAATAATGTCCTATTTAAATGTACGATACGTCTTAAATATTCAACTAATTAAATTTGAAAGTTTGACGTGATCAAATACAATTGTAATATTCAGGAAATGCATTCGTGCAAAGCTAGATTACTTGTCGGATTCCGGAAAACCACATTACAATGTTTTGGCATTTGGTATTCAAATGAATTCAAATGTCATTCTTTACTTTAATCGCATCGAGCAGGTGTGACGATAGCTTAATGCCAAATAAATATGCAGTGTACGGTATGGGAAAGAGAAATTTGCAATGGTGAGACAGTCGAGCCAATGTTGACCTCACGATTTCAATTGTCCATGCGAAATGTTACGGGGATAGCGAACGATGTCGCGACTAAAACAATTCCAGTTTAAAATTCAAGGTCAGAAATGTGTCTGCTGAAAATTTATTACGAATCTCAAAGGTCACATCTTCCGTGAGCTATGGTTACAGTTAGAAAGAAACGAACTGAAAACAAATTGCGCCGCGGTCTGCAAACGCTATAGGTGAGCTATTGTTTAGGACGTTCGGAGATTATATCAATAGTTATTGAAAATAACTCTAGATTTATATTAGGAATTTTGTTATTATAGTAATGGATTTATTGTGGAGTAGTAGCAAATAGGTTTTTCTGTAGTATTTCTTTTATTGTAAAGTTTTATACCGTATCTATAATGAGCAATAGGGTCGGCGTCCTCTTTTGAAAAATCCTGACGGGAACTACTGGCAATCACGAGTAAATTTCTGCCCATTCGTCCGGTTTAGTGTATGACAGTTACGTACGTAGGTAGGAGGTACAATTAATAAGCATCCTGATCTATTAAGTAAGATGAGTTGTAAAAGTCGACGGAGGGAAACTGGTTGCATTGGCCGCAGTAAATCAGTTACTTATCCGCCTCTTGTGCACCTTGCAATCTTTTAGAATAAACTTAGTTCTTAGTGCCGCGGCTCAAGTTATCATGATAAAGATACGTATAAGCGCAGTGGTATCAACGTTTTATTTAATATTCTAATGCGACGACTTAATGATTTCGACTGGCTTGTTAGTCTAGTGGTTAGTGATCCTGACTGCAAAGACTGAGGTCGTGGGTTCGTTTCCCACCCAGGACAAATTGTGTGATGAGCACAATCATTTGTTCTGTGTCCGGGTGTAATTTATCTATAATATGTATGTATTTAGAAATACCGTGTGGTGCCGGACGTAAAGAATAACATCACCCCATTTCTTCCTGTGGGTGTCGTAAAAGGTGACTAAGGGACTTACTAGAGAATGGGCAGCAGCGTTCTCTATGCATTTTACCACCATGCTGCAATCACCAACCCGCCTGCCAAGCGTGGCGATTATGGCAAAGCCCCCCCAAATTCGGGGAGGCCTAAGTCCAGCAGTGGACGTCTTACGGCTGAAGTGTGATTTAGAAATATATAAGTATATTTATCAGTTGTCTGGTTGCCATAGTACAGGCTTTGCTTAGTTTGGGATCAGATAACGGTGTGTTGGTTGTCCTAAGATATTTATTTATAATCATTATTGAGCAGATATAGGAGTCAATAAACTAATTAGCGAAAGGAGACCGGGTGGAAAACGTTTTAATCAGAAAGGGGTTTAAGATAACATAATCATAGTGCTAGATGACATTTGTTGTTAAACATCAAAAGGTACTGCAGAATGGTGTGAAGCTCTTGTAAGACATAGATTTACGGTTATTGTATGTTTCAGGTTATTTATGAGTCCATGACATTTAAATCAGTTTTCAGTCTAGTTTCACAGAATTAACTTAAATATAGAGTAAGATACTAACACCTGAGACCATAGAATCAGGTAAAGAGTAGATAGAGAAAATCTGAAGACAACCCATAAATGAGATTCCTACATCGATTCTTGTACTTATTTGATAACTTGCGTCCTGCTCCTGCTTCGCACGGTTTTAGGATTTGTTTGAGTTTAATATTATGCTCAAAAATTGTACGGAATACTACTAAAGCGACCAATGAATTGCCCTTAGCTTGTATTTAATTCCTTTTTCGTAAAACATTCACACACATTGTAAAAAATGTTAATAAATAAATGAAATGTAATGAAAGAGCAACGTATCAAAAAGTTTAGAAGAAGTAAGCGGTGACTTACCAGGTGTACCGGAAAGTTTTTACCGGATTTTTAAATGACAAGACACATAATTTTTAAGAAAATTTAAAATGGTATTTATTCAAAGTATTGGCCATTCGATTCTACACACTTTGTCCATCTTTTTGGCAATTGATGAATGCCATCCCTAAAGAACTGCTTGTCCTTTGAGCGGAACCATTCAACGACCCATTTTTCGACTTCTTCGAAATTTGCAAAGTGCTGCTCAGCCAACGCGTGCCCCATTGATGCGAAAAGGTGATAATCGGACGGAGACAGGTCCGGAGAGTAGGGCGGGTGCAATAATACGTCCCATCCAAGCGATTTTAATGCGTCTTTCACCGGTTTTGCTGTGTGTGATGGTGCATTATCATGCAACAAAATCACTTTACCGTGTCTTCGGGCCCATTTTGGACGTTTTTCAATCAATGCATGATTCAAATTGATTATTTGTTGTTTGTAGCGATCAGAATTCACTGTTCCACCAGGTTTTAGAAGTTCATGATACACCACACCTTCCTGGTCCCACCAAACACAGAGCATTGTCTTCTTTCCGAAGCGATCCGGCTTTGGAGTTGATGGGCCAGGTTGGCCAGGCGATAACCACGATTTTTTACGTTTTGGATTTTTGAAATAAATCCATTTTTCGTCACCCGTCACAATCCGATGCAAAAATGACTTTCTTTCGTACCGTTGAAGCAGCACTTCACAAATGGTTTTCCGATTTTCCATTTGCCTATCATTCAGGTTATGTGGCACCCATTTTCCCAGTTTTAAAATCTTTCCCATTGCTCGTAAGCGGTCGCTAATCGTTTCTTGTGCCACATTTAACCGTTCTGCCAATTGTTTTTGAGTTTGGGTTGGATCTTCGTTCAACAACTCCTGCAATTCCGCGTCCACAAATGTTTTTGGTCTACCCGAACGTCCACTGTCTTTTAAATTAAAATCCCCACTTTTAAATTTTCGAAACCACGTCTCACACGTTTTTATACTTGGAGCATGCTCTCCGTAAGTTTCTACCAGCAAACGATGACTTTCATTGGCCTTTTTCTTTTGATGAAATAAGAAAAGCAATGCATGCCGCAAATGCTCTTTGTCAGGTACGAAACTCGACATATTCACAGAACTACAACACTATGACACTATTATTTAGTCAGAATTAAATTTGTAGTTTTTGAAGATTAATGACAGTAGAATAAAATGACATATATGTCAAATCATTTCATTCCAAACTGACGGCTAGCGACATCTGTCAGAAAAACCGGTAAAAACTTTCCGGTACACCTGGTAGACTAGACCCAAAAATGATTAAATATTATGGAAAGATGATTTAGAGCGTGTATTATGACATAGCCGCGCAAACTATAAAAATGAAACGGTGCGGAATTTTTTCATCGGTTACTAAAAAAATCTGCTGTTTTACAGAAAAGTGCAATCAAAATGTCATCATCATCATCATCATTTCAGCCGTAAGACGTCCACTGCTGGACTTAGACCTCCCCCAATTTGGGGGGCTTTCAATCAAAATGTATGGAACAGTCATTTTTTTCAGTTTCAGTATAATGAACTGAATCCTGACTGAAGCTGTCGATGTCCCTATCACCCTGTATGACTGTGTTAACAGCACCTCACACCAAATAGGAAGCTAACACAGCATTTTCTGGGCATTTAAAACTATTGCTGAATTTTATTTTATTTTATTATTTTATTTTATTCAAAAGGAACAACAAACAGCTACAATATAAAACATAGATGTAAGGTAAACACAAAACTAGACAATATTGTAGCCCACAACGCTGTTCACAGATTAACTAAAATACATAACAGTGAAAATAATAATAATCGCTAGGGTTACAAATACTTACATAATTTTCATGAATAAAAAGCTTTGTTCACTACTTACGTGTGATCCTTGAGTATTGTCTCTAGCCGTCCTGAATGCGTGTTCCATACATAGGCCGCTCCGTCCGCCGCACCGACGGACAAAAGGCGGCCGCCAGGACCAAACGCTGCCCGCGACCAATCGCACCCTACCTTGAACGACTCGTGACTGAAATGTAATTAAAAATGACATGTTTCACACTCAAACTATTAAAAAAAAACAAACATGTGGCTGAAATAATGTTTGCAACTTTTGTTTACGATGTGGGGCGTATTAGTGCTAATTTGGTATTATACGAAAGGAAAACAAAACAAGAAAAAAAATATTACATTAGCTTATGAGGCCTCATATATTTTTTTGTTAGATTTTGTTGATTTATTTGATTTTATAGATGTCTTTTTACAGTTTAAATACTATTTAAATTGCGATCAAATGAATGAGCTACATTTTTATTGTACTGTTGTGAAAGTCATATATAAAGTCGTATGAATCACTTTTTGTTACTTTTATATTTAACATATTATAAAAATATAGTCAAATGTTTGGGAAAATAGGCAATGAATTGTTTTTGATTTCGGCCACTCAGAACTCACGTTAATAAAAGGAAACGACCTAAACGAAATAAACTTCAGTTGAAGATCAATCCATTTTCTACAAATAGGTAAAAAATAAGAAAAAGGATTGGTAGTAAAAATCTTTATCTTGGATTATAATTCTTGACAAAAAAGGAGCTCATTCATTAGATAACAACAGAAACTATATTTTATGTTATGCATTAAAATTTATGGAAATGCAGTATTTAAATTGTAAAAGCACGTTTGCGAAATCAAGTAAATCAGTGAAATCGACAAAATTTCGTATACGGCCTCTTAACACACAACAGTTTAATGTTGATTTGTTACCCTTGGGGTACAAAGGTGATTTCATTGCCAACGGCTATGTCTACAAAGGACAATCCCCGTATTTTTAAGAACCATCATATTCTACTATCAGTATCTGTCAAAAATACTTCCAAATTTCCCATAAAATTACAGGTTTGCATAATCTTCAGCAAGTTTTGTGTCAAATTTTTGAATTGGTTATGAGATTGCGCCTAAATTTTGAATTACAAGAATTGCCCTTCTGGTACATAAGAGAAAGTCTGAAAGTGGTACCAATAACTGAAAAGTTGTGTGGGAATCGGTCGTCATGGTATAGTCACGTGATGCGCAGCAATGAGCGCGTGATGTGGACCAAAAAAACGATGGATGGACTGTGTGAATTATGATATGGATAGAAAGAGACTACTGAGATGACGACTATAGTCTGTGCCAGATATGAAAAAAATAAAAGTCGTTGACACCTGCCTACCAATATATTCAAAATTCCGTTTTGACCGTGCTAGCGACACTTTCTTTACATTTTTTTTCGTATCGTTTTGAAATATTTGAATACATTGGAAGGCGGGTGTCAACGACTTTTATTTTTTTCTTATCTGGCATTGACTATAATAGAGAATTATGGAAGAAAAAGACATGTTGTGCCGACCCCAAATAAATTGGGATAAGGGCAGGAGAATGATGATGCCCCTTTGGTCATTTGGATATACATTTCTCCATCTGTCGACTTTCTTTTGTTTTCTAGGGTTCTTTTCACCCGCGACCAGTCGGACCCCACCTTAAAAGCCTCGTGACAGAAATGCAATTAGTAGCCCGTTCACTTTGTCACGTCTACACTAATAAGTCTATTCTCGTACTTAGTTAATGTACAGGTGTCCTCAAGCCTTCTGTAATACTTTAACTTGGAATGTGCTGTTTTGCCAAAGAATTCCGAATACTTTCAAGCTGTTTTTAATTTACTTCAGTCTCCTTTAAAATTACTTCTTAAAGTCGACTTTCTTTGAAAGCATTTCTTGTGTTTTTTCAACGTTAGTTCCGAAACTTTCAATGGAAAAATGTAAGCGAAATATCTTGATAATCTACAGAGTATCTGTAGTTAACAAAATTATCGTTTTATAAGAATGTTATACTTTAAACAATCTTTATTGAATTAATTAATTCAGTGCCCAAAATAATTAGTTAAAATACTTAACTGTAAATAATCTTTAACGATATTTTTGAGCACGGCACGATTATCTACATAATCGCTCATCAAGATGTTTCGAGTTTAAATGCTTGATTGAGATCCTTTTCAGCGATTTGAATAAAGAGATTTGACCTCTATTCATACATAAAAGCAACAATTTGAATTGAAAGTTGTTCTAATGGAATAACAGAACATCACGCCTTTCTTCCCCGAGAGTTGGGCCTTACCTATAGAACACCAACATTTCGCCAGTTATGTTTAAATCGGGACGAGTCTATTGCCAGCAACCGAGCAAAAATTCAGAGTTAGGGCTGCTACTGGACCGCAGGAAGAGACGCCCCGGGCGTCTGGAGTCGATAGCGGACTCCCGGCCACCGTAGGCGCGAGCTTGCGGGCGGCGAGCAATGGGTAGCTCGCCGCCCGGTAAGGACCAGGCTCGGGTCGACAGCGCGTAGTGTTCCACGCGCGCCTCAAAGAGATGTCAGCAGCACTGAAGGGGTCTGCTAGGACCGATGCCTGCCAGGGTCGCGAGATTGTTCGAAAGAGATACCGTGACCCTGGCACATGGGCAATTGAAGGAACACGGGATTGTTCGAAAGAGATACCGTGACCGTGGCACATGGGCAACTGAAGGAACACGGGTGGGTTTTAGTCGGTAAAAGTCTGACACGCCCTCCCGCTCCGCCCAGAGCGGGAAAGTCATTTGATGATTTTCCAAACAAAAAAAAAAGACTGCTACTGGAGAAATCCTAGATACAAAAACCCAGTAACAGTTTGCGCGGCAGTTCTAATGAAATCATTTATTAATAATGTATTCAGACGGTAGGTAAGAAATCTATTTCTAGAGGAAAAGACATCAACGCGCTCAGTTTCGATGCGTTCACAAAAGGAGAATGTTTTATGCTCTTCGAATATTATGATAATTCCTAACATAACGAGCTCTGAACGATACTTTAGGCCATAAATATAAAGAGAAAGCATATTTCGCATCAGAAACTGTGGGAAATTGTCTAAAATATCATTTGTTTTTATTGCCATGTGCAATATTATGTGCAGTATATCAACAATATTTAGCCATAAGACAACAAAAGAAACTTTCTTCTACTAAAAATATTTCGTAGCTTTCCCATATAAGTTTTAAAGAAGGTTTACTGAAAATTCTATACAATGACATTTCTCTATTGCTTTGCTATAATATAGCATCTACTAGATTGATTAATAAACTTCAATACGTTTCTAATATAACTGAGAACTGAAAGTATCTAGTCTATTATTTAGTATGTCTATTTCAATTTGAATATAAGCAATAATTATTTGTTTTACCACCATTGTTCTATTCTAGACAGAGTCATAAAATCCAGAATATCTAACTGTAAACATTTCTAAGGTCTTGAGACTATTATATCGCAGGAAAAGACATAAAACTTTATACTAGCATAGCAGAGTTACAAGTAATAATAATAAATTATAGGTTAGCGTACCTGAAAGAACGTACGATCGTGTTCATCCTCAGATCTATTAGTTGTATTGTGTCGTCTCGGACGCACGCGAGCAGGTAATTGTTGTCTGAAAACACAGTTCACGTACAGACGCCAGCACACAACGCTACTACAAACTGTCAAATTTCTTTAATAGATTTTCAACTTTATTGCTAAAGTATAAGGTTCAAGATTGATTGCGAAAATTTGACAATTTCGGGTCGCTTGACGTGCTGGCGTCTGTACATACAAACAAAAATAGCAATAAACAACACACACAGCATCATAGAGTCACTTTAATACACACCATAACTTAACAGTTACAAATAAAAAACACGTCAAGTAGTTGTCGCATAGTGAAGGGTTCTGTAGTTAGGATGAATGCACAATATTAATTTTATCGACAATAAAAAGTTGGTCTCGAAAAATTATGCAAAACAAAGTTATTTTTTGGTTGTAATCGAAAATATCTCCCAAATCTCGGACTTAAATGAAAAAGTCAATTAGAAATATCAATATCTTTTAAATTAAGGGATCCGACGATACCCCATAGTGTTTAATTATTTTTAATATTGACTTAAATACGGGGCTTTTGGCTACATTGTATAGGTGCATTTTCTGTTTCTTTTTTATCTCGTAATGTGCATGTACCGTGTGGTGCCGGACGTAAAGAAGAACAGCACCCCATTTCTTCCCGTGGGTGTCGTAAAAGGCGACTAAGGGACTTACTAGAGAATGGGCAGCAGCGTTCTCTATGCATTTTACCACCATACTGCGATCGCCAACCCGCCTGCCAAGCGTGGCGATTATGGCAAAGCCCCCCAAATTGGGGAGGCCTAAGTCCAGCAGTGGACGTCTTACGGCTGAAATAATGATGATGAATGTGCATTTTGTTTGTGCAGATTAACAATTTTCTTTCTTTCTTTCCATACGTTTATTACATTGAAATATTTTGTCACTTGTATGGTGAGTCAGCCGTCATCATCTGCAGAGTCTTTTCCCAACTATGTTTGGGTCTGCTTCCTGTCTTACTGGATGCAGCCGAATGTCAGTATTAAATACGACCAGTAATGACTGCCAAAGATTCATCAATGGCAGCCGGGACCAACGCTTTGACGTGCTTTCTGATGTACGGAGGGGGCTTGAATATAAAGGGCCAGGATTCATCCATAGACCAACCGAGGTAAGCGTGGCTTAATCTGATCGATCGAATCATACGGCTGTTATAATTAGCCACAAGCCCCACCCTGTATGGGGAGCGAGCCACATTTTATTATGGGATTAAATATAATGACCACCACAAAATGCTTTGAAACCCTTAGTTCTTTTACCAAAAATATATACTTGATACTTGACACCAGAAAAATAAAGTCTAAAATTACAATAGTACCAGCTATTTTAGTCACGACTGCACTTCAAAATGTATTCGAACACCAAATGTAGTAAATGATCACCAAATCTTAATAATTGGGTGTACTACGTGAGCTCGACAAATGAATGTGCGAATAACACTTGTGCGACACACTCAAGCTCACTAGGTTAGGTTAGAATTGTGACCTCCTGTGACCTTGAAACGACTAGATTCAGTGTGTCGCACAAGCGTGCATTCGAACTATGGTGAGTTGCAGTACAGTTTTGTCGCACAAGCGTTATTCGCACATCCATTTGTCGACCTCACGTAGTACACTCTTGATAATTTGGTGTTCATTAACTATTTTTGGGTTAACAATGATTTTTTTGGAGTCAGTTTGCTTAAATAGGATAGCAAGATGTAAAAACTTTGGTGCTAGTTTTACATTGAAATGCTGGTTTAATTTTGGTGATCATTTACTACTTTTGGATTAACAATGATTTATTTGGAGTCATTTTGCTTAAATAGAATATCGAGATGTTAAAACTTTGGTTATAATTTTACATTAAAATGCGGGTTTAATTTTGGTGATCATTTACTCTTTTTGTCTGTTATATGTTACTATATCTGCTGGTAAGTTAAATATAAGCCTTTTCTTATTGCCCGTTTTGACCTTTTGGCTACAGAACCCTAAAAACACATTCGTACGTATTAATAGTGAAATTACGAGCTTCATAACGGACGCAGACCCATAAGAAGAATTACTTAATAACAAGGAGACAAATTACCGCTAGTGCCTAATTTAGACGATTTGTAATCTTGAGCCCGCTACGTTCTTTATTGCCTTTTCGATAATCGTTGCGAAGGTAATGTTTAACCTTAAACCTTTCAATTGGCGCTTAATAGTTTTAATGTAAGGTAAAGAGCTTCATGAAATGGGCACACCGCTTTATTAAATTAGATGATTTAAGTGTGCGATACCATCATGGTTTCATTAGCTATCAGTCGGTATGAAGAGCGATCAAATGTCTTGAGGTCAGCAATAAGTTCTCATGCGGTTTGCGCGCCATTAGATATTACTAGTTCAAACGTGAGATTGGTGTCTATGTGTTAACAGCTTAGTACTGAGCATTGCTCGTATCGTGCTAACGCCATTTGTACGATAATCTGCAATTTACATATTACATACATAATACACGACGTTTTCTTTCATTCATTAGTTGGAACTTACTAAGTGCTCCTACTGATGACACTTTCACACCTCTTTTACGTCTAAAAATAAATTTAAGTGTCACAGTAAAGTTGTCGTTTGTTTCCTAAATAAACGACTAAATCAATAAGCGTTTAGTCTGAACAAAACACTAAACATGAATGAAACTATCAAAGTATCGATCTCTTGTATATTTTGTTCAGACAAATCATATATCTTTCAAAAGTATCTTCTCGAACATCAACAAAGATCTTTTATCAAATTGTTTCTCTTCTCAATTGATGTGCGTGGTATAACAAGTCTATTCCACATGCACTTTATTGCTAACAATAAAATGATAAGTGAAATTGAAATCTAATAAACTAGATCGTTTAAAAAGCTTTCGAACATGTCATATTTGTGATTCCGCTCAATATCAGCGCATGATAGATCGTCGATAGCGCGATAGATCTGGATCGAACGTGATAGCTAACTGTGAACTGTCTCCCTATTCATTTGTCCGATGAAATCGACGTGATTTAATCAGTTTCCGAGGCAGTGACGTCCCGACACCGCGATTGATTGAAGGTATCAATCTGAGCGTTTCGTGCGATGCACAGACCGTTACCGACAAAAAAGGGATCGATCGAGAAACGCGTAACGGAAATGGGCATTGCGCACCCATCACGTTGTAGTGCTGACACGAATACCGATACTAATATGCGATGCATTCAATTACGGAAAATTTACAAGTACTCTATCGAATAAACTGCTATTTAACTTTTGATGTTGTGTGCTTGTCTTTCAATGTAACAGTAGTTGCGATGTTAATCTTTACTACTGTTGCTTTAGCTAGTCAACTGCTGCGTTCATTTTTTGCATTTGAACATTAAATATGGATGCGTAAGATTAATGCTGTCATTTAAATTGTTGCTTGTTCATAAAATGATACTTAAAGAATTACTGAACGAGCAAACATGCTGTTTAACTTTCCTTGCACTTATGTGTTAGAAATTGACAGATGGGTTGTAATAATAAACACACATACCTCTACTAAGATCAAGCGACGTGACCTTCCCTTGCAGCATGATATCGTTGGCAGACATCTCGGTGCGGATGTCCCAAAACCTGATCCGCTTGTCGAAGTGTCCCGAGATGATGGTGGAGCCCGCCCCGTCTGACGTCACCAGGTCGTTACACGATGACCCCGCGAACTTCGTCTCCGTACCTGTTGAAGTGTGCATTATAAAATCTGTGTCACACAACGGTTGATAATAACAATAAAATTTCCTGAAGGCCTATTAATGTGCGCGGTAAATTGCTTGTGTGTTATTGCATTCATTAGTTAAGATTCCTGGCTGTGTGGCCGACATGCGAATGTTCAACTTTACGAGTGATACGCATGGTTTAAGTGCCTAGTGCCCCGGAGATAATAACGTCATTACGATTACCAATTTATTCTGGTCTATATATTATTGTGTCATACGTAGCGATTATTATAGAAGACAATTTTCAAGATAGATCAATTTATTCTGGACTGCACTAGATAGACATTCTGGAGGTTTTAATGTAAAAGTTGTTTTCGAAAGCTTTAAAGAATTGTCCATTAACAACAATACTTTCGTAGCACTAGCCAATTAAAAACTTTGCTACGAGAGTAGATTTCGTAGCAAGTCTACAGTGCACCATATTCTTTACGCATCGTAGCATTCAATTAGTGGTTGCAAAATCTATAATTAGCCTAATAGATGTCCAGAACTAGTGAGACGAGAAAATGAACTCTCATTGAACATGGACAAGTTATATTTATCCTTACTAAAAAAAGTTTGACGGTAACTTATTTGGATATATCGATGGCGCAGAAAAAGTACTAGTACTCGTAGTGTTCACTTGATTGCGGCTAACCGCACCGAGCAAGTTTATCCAGGCTCACGGATCGATGGACAACAATGCCTATGATATGCATCATGTAGGTACATTGTCTGGTATGTGCTTGAATACGAATTGATCTCTTTGTCATATTACGTGATTATCCTATCATGTGAAAATGAGAATCAGGGTATTGAAATGGTAAAAAACTTGACAGTGCGCGGCTGCAAAAACTTTTAACATTTGTCTAAGTCTGACTAAGAAATAATAATAAAGCCTTTATTTACTGATAAACTAAAAAAGAAAAACTATTTTTTTTTTACTGAATGGGCCTCCTCGGACTACGATCACGCCTTACGGAAAGCGATGGATGTGGCCTATAATGGAATGAGCGTGCCCAGAAGAGGCCAGTTGACTCTTGCTTTGAAGGTAGACGTGTTAAATGTGGAAGGGAACACAAACACTAGCAGAGAGTTCCATACTTTGGCTGTGTGCATTATCAATGTGGAGTAGAAGCGCTGAGTGCGACTGGTCGGGATATCAATTACAATATAAATAAAATTAAGCTAAACATAACTATTGCATTTCGGTGTCTTCATCAATCAGTGCGTTAATCCTGGCGCATAGCCTTCCTCCAGGCATGAACTGGTGCGTCTCTAGCGCACAAGGCATTAGGTGTCGCTACTATGTCGTCGCTACAGCGTCTTTTTTTCTAGACCCATATTTTATTTGCCATTCTGTTATATCTTTAGATCATTAATTGTTCCTATCGCGGAGCATATGACCAGCCCATGATTATTTCAGTATTTTTGTATGGAAAGTAGTATCCTTTAGTTTGGTAATATTCCTCTATGTTAGGCTCTCTATTTATCTTTTAGGCTGCGTTCTATGCCCCTTTGGCAAGATTTTTTTTAAGATCATAAGTCAGTAACCTATGCTTAAGATGATGGTGGATGGCTTTATTATGTCTAAGCTAATGGTTTACCGTCGTTTGATTGACGTTTCTCTGTTTAAGCGTTTGTCCTAAAGTGCCGAGAGATGGTTCCGTACAATAGAGAGAAAGGCAATGGTTTTGAAGCTAAATGTTAGAGATTATTTGATTATAGAGTCAGTATATACTCACAAATCTAAGGTGATATAAATGGTTGATAGTCTGTGAATACAGATAAGCAATATAATTCAAACTGATTGGAAAATTTTACTGAATTTAAAGTAGAAAATATTTCTTTTTATGATTTATGGCCATTGTAAAAGTCTACATCTCAACGAGAGACATTATCGAATCGCTTTGTTAATCTGAAAGACATCATAATACTGGATCTCGCCACCCATTCAGTTGCAGTTCAAGTACTAAGTACGTAATCTCGTAATCATAAAATGTTATCAAGCTATTCAGGAGATGAATTAATATTATGAAGAGTATATACAAGTCAGTACAGTCCCTTCACATTGCCAAGCGAATACGCACTTAATTAAAGATGAGTATACATAAGCTTACATCAGTCCGTAATATCCGGGTATTTATAAATAAAGCAGTAAAATTATATAACTTTATAGGACATCTTTTATAGATACCCGCTGGAGCAGTTTCACATATTTCATAATAGACTGATTTAAAATATAAAATAATCCGTCAATTCTTACCGATGTCTGATGTTTATCTGTGACAATACAAGTCCACATGTTAAGGTGATTGGAAAAAACATATTTATTAATGTAATAAAATTGGATCGTGCGTCGGCGCCACGGGACGTCATAGTTATTCACACTCGATCGAGAATCCACTCATAAGCAGCTGATTGGTTATGAAATATGAGTAACAAAATGGTGGCTACTTGCTTGCGTTACTATTGTTTTTGCCTTAGCTTTATTCGTGACGTTTTTATCAAACAATCTGCCAATCACAGTCCACAGCAAGGCAGAGGATCAATTTGATTATTTGGCTTGAATGTACGGCCTGTGACAACAGTCAACACTTAAAAGCGTACACTTACTTTATCTAAATTACCACAAAATCATTCGTATGCATTTTATTTATAAGCTAATAGTTATATTTCGTTTAATTTGTCGTGTGCTCCGATATAAATTAAATATTTTGTTAATTATTATTTAGAAGACTAGAGAGTTAACTAACATCTGTTGCTGAATATACCACCAGCACATTCAGGCATATAAAATAAGCGTTTGGAAAATTACTTGATGGAACATAAAAGTATTATTAATTTATAAACTGAATATATTCTAAATTGAAACGATTCCGTCTATCTGTCCGTTACTGCGCGTGTAACTAGAAAACCACTTATCCGATTTACGTAATTTCTTTTTAATTCATACCTGTCTTATGAATCGGTTTTAGTATTTAGCTGCGAGCATAGTTGATTTATAATTATTTCAAAAACCAGAACACCATATTGCAGAATTCCACGATACTAAAAAATCTATAACTTTAAATTTAATAGCTTGTTACTTCCAGGATATCATTTTTAGAATATTTGTTGAAGCATTTATTTTAAATAAGACAGTCGTAAAACCGCTGATGACTGCTTTTCCAGCAGCAGTAGTAATTGTAAATCAGGTGTGCTCTAATTAGTTCCTAGAAATAACAGCTATGGGAAAAAGGATGCACTAAAACGGATAATTGCGTTGTACGTCCCGATTAGATTTCAATCAGTTCTCAGAACTGCTCGCTGCCACGGCTGTTAATATTACAATCTAAGTTATAAATGGCGTTATCTATCAAGATCCAATAATTGTAATATGTTTATGAGGACGAGTTCCTCGACATTTATAGCCTGAGAACACCCGCACTTGCGCATCGTATCGTGTGTAGGCAATAAGTTATCGAGACGCACTTATAAGTTATAGTCTAACCATCACAGGAAGCAAGCCTACCATAAATCAGAGAAAAAACCTCAACCCATGTTGTATTTGGAAACCAACTGTTATTATCAGAATAGCGAAACGTTTACTTGCTCAGTTCCTCTTGAAGTTAACAGAGAATAATCACAAATGTTAAATGAAACAGCTCTAAACACCACTTAATGTTGGTTCGCAAGCTCAAGGGAAAACAAATGGTTGCCAGATAAATTACACGAACGTATCAAATAAATGCATTGCCGCTCTTTAGATAAAATGCAAATTTTTAGCAGACGGTGAAATGGGAAGAGTTTCTCAGTTGGAATTCTAGATTATCCTTAGTACTTTCGCAGGTTAGATTAAATGTTCTACTATGAATATATAATCTTGAATCCCTAACGGCAGTTAAGAAGGGACAATCGAGCACTATAACATCTATAAGTTCTGTCGTACCTACGTATAATTTCCAAAATTTTGATGACCAATGGTTACCTATATCTACTTTACCATGTTAATTTAATTTTAATAAGTTATATAGCTCTCTAATAAAAGTATGATTGACTATTATACTAAACCAAAACATGCGGCGTATGGGTCGCAGAGTGTGATGCTTCGTGAACGTCTAAACACGCAATCGCTTGCACACATCAGGCCATCGCGCGTGCCTCACACTGGTCTTTAATTCCAGCTGCATTAGTCTTTCCTTTATCTTTTAATTTTCACACGACGTTTTAAACTGCAGTTGTTATCCGGTTTGCACTTGCAGTCAGGTAGCATATATCTGCAGCAGCTCAACATTTAATAGTTGCTCGTATATCAGGTGCGTTTATTTTATTGTACCTCTGTTATTTCTATTAGTATTCATATGTAAAACTTTATTCTGACTGTACTGTAGCCCAACAACTTGTGAAAATATTATATTCATAAAATTAGATATATTTCAACAAAACAGAGTTTAGGTAAGGAGAATATATTCTTGAATTTTGCTCGACATTAGTAGCAACCCTACTTGCAAAGCACAACTTGCTTTTGAACCGCTATTTCCTACTATTTTATTTCTGCAATTTGCTCTTCTACGTTAACTGCGTACATTCAGTTAACCGACTTTAGTTTTACATCTGATAGCTGCTGCAATCTTTTAAAAAATTGTTCCCACCTCGAAAACCATAACTTTAATTTAATATTTATGTTAGGTTATATACTATCGTTATGCTGTGGGTCTAAATCTAAGCTGTTAGTACTTGTCCGAGTTATAAAAGACGACTGCGAGAAGGGTTTCCATACAATAGAATATTATGAATTATTGTGCAATATATTTCTCTCTGCAGTAATATAGAATACTATTTTGGTATTAAAATCGTTCCCAATAAACAAGACGGTCCTATAAAGCAAATGAGTCGGTACATACTTACACATTTTACTTCTAAGGTCCCATATTTTGAGCGTCCGGTCGTGGCTTCCCGTGATCACTTTGGTCGGCTCTCCAAGGAATTTAGCTGCCATTACTTTGCCGCTGTGACCCGTCAATGTGTGCTGTAACAAATAAAAACACATGAACATACAGGTATACATTCATAAAGAAGTTTACATATATTTATGCTTAAAATTAACATACGTTCAGGCTGCAATCACAAAAATATAGTCATTACGATTGCAAGCGTAAATATGCATAATGAAATTCAAATTAGGTTTTATTAATAAGCTGTATAAGTTGGATAATATAAAAATATTGTGTAAGGAATTTATTAAAAATATGGGTAAGAAATCATTGAGTGTAATAAAATGCAAATGGTGCTACTGTCAGCTCCCGGCGGAGTTGGACAGGGGTTTACACGTGGCCATGGCTCCCGGGCCTCGGCGCGGGCGCAACACGAACAACGATTATTGTCTTCTGTTTATAGCATCGTGATCTCTTCACACAGTTTCACTTAGCACTGCACCAAATCGATGCCTCACGAAGGAAATCGTTGAGGCCTATTTGCATCTAAAGTGCCTATTAATTGCTTGAATGTCACAGTTTGTAAAGGACTTGCTGAGTTTACGACGATGTTGAATTGTGTAATGCGGTTTGAATAATACAGGGTGTTTGCAAAGGTATTTTTTGGATTTATAAAAATTATGTAAATCGACTAACTCTACGCTACATACATATACATTAAGCAGATTCACCCGCATAAGTCTCGATCCCATGGAAATATCGAGATAAAACCGATCCTATGTCCTAATCTAGATTATGGTTTACGTTCAGCGGGTTGAGCGTAAAAGCGTAACAAACAAATATATATATAAAAAATCTAATATTTTCTCTTTTTATTTGTTTAGATACAGGAGCAGGTTCTCTATCCGTTTGTTCTTATTTCAATATTTTAAAGCCATCCGAATCACGAAAAAGACTATGAAACATAAGACCATTCATCAATTACAGCTCATAAGCTCAACTTCACGTTACAAAACAACAGTTACGCAATATTTAAGCATAATATTTGAGTGCACAATAATAGCCGTGCTTGTTTACAACAATACGCTGCGCACATAATGTAGGTGCTCGAGCTGAAGTCCGCGGCTGGTTCATTAGAGAATAATGTATTACCTACAATTAACAAACAATCTCACTGGAATCATGACGTTATGGCAGATTTATAACACAAGTTCATTCTAAACATGACAGGCTTGTAGTTAAACAATCTGGACACGCTCAAAATGTCTCCATAACTTTGTGGTAATGCCGGGTAGACGGCTGACCCGCTCTCGCCGTTCTTAATTACAGACAAAACGCTCCGTTATCGGGCGGCACAGTCGACAAGTTTCATTCCATTTATGTACAGTAAACAGTAACATAAACAAAGGCGAGAGACGCATAGTGCTGCTAACAACGCTCTGCACTCGTCCACCACACGCTCATGTAAATTAAACACACGACGCGTTCACGCCACGTTTTACCGCCCGCCTAAGAACCACGTAAGCTTAGTAATTGAAATAGTTTCACCACAATATTCAAGAATCCTTCGTTCTTTTTAAAGATAACGATAACATGTTAAGTCATTAGCCGTCTTACTGTTATTACGCCGACACTCATTTCGAGGACATAAATTGCCGCACGTTCTGCAAATTTAGATATCATTATAAAATATTTAAAACGGTATGATACTCTGAAAAATGGTAATGTTAGTAATAAAAGACGTAAATGATGTTACGAGGAGTAATTGACCCCGGCGTACCTCGATAAATAGGAATTTAAAAGCAATCATACAGATAACTACCATTATCATATGTGGTTATCATGTGCATCTTTTACATTAGCGGCGCCGGTCCGCGATCGAATTCTTATGATAGACTAAACCACTAGATTATTCCGAGTAAATAGTTTTCTATATTATTGACAATTTTCTTTTATTACCTAATACGACCTTTTGTTGCAGCCCGCACGGGCTGGAAACTGCGTAGTTCTAGTGGTTTTTCGTGATAAATTCCAATTGCTTTTCAGCCAAGCACTAGATAGTTAGTATTTATAATTATTTTGACCATTTAGTATCAAATATAAAAAAAAAATATCGTAAAAAGTACTGCAAATAAAAAATAATTGAGATATGTCAATTTTTATTACTAATTACCTAAATAACTGTATGAAACTTTCATGAAAAACTACTTGAAATGCAACGTTGCCAGCTCGCGTTGGGTAAACACTCTTAATCCAGGTTATAAACTATCTATGTTTCAATTTTCATACAAATCTGTTAAGCAGCTTTTAAGTGATTGAGTAAAAACATCCAAACATACAAACTTCCATATTTTATAATATTAGTAGTTTTTAGCTCATTTTCCTACAATACTAAAGGATCATTTTGTTTAACCTTACTTCCGGAAAACAACCCTACTTTTTGCTAAGGTGGATGCACTTCTCCTTTCTCTTTCCTTCTTTCCTTCTCTTCAAGACATTCATTACTAAGTCAAATTCGATCCAGTAAGCACGTTTGGCGAGGAGGAATTAATTAAATTTAATTCTCAAGGCACCATTAGCTGGCGGCTAGTGTTCCCGGAGAGAGCGCATGCGGGAAACGGGACCTTATCATCGCTTTTAAAATTTATAGTATAACGGCTAATTAAGAGTACATTCATTTGGTTCGTTCGTCGCGTCACGAGTGCGGGGTGCTTATATGCTGTTTCGGGTTATTGCCACGCGATAGTCAGGGCACACTAATTGAGGGGGTTAAGAGATATCATCCGGACAAGGCCCGCCGACTCTTAACGAGCCAATATAACCTGACGAAGTACATTCGGACCCAGCAGACCTCCCAATGCTCACAATTCGATATTCAATATTGCCCAATATAAAATTTACATCCAATATAAAATTTTAATGGACCTCCTGTCGAAAGAAAAGTAATTTCCGACCGGAGTTGTTTGGTAATTAGCTTTTAGCCAATAAACATCAGAGTGCAATTATAAAAACAATCGGATCGGTCTTATTACGTTACATTATTCCGTCGGGAATAAATGACAAAGAATAATACTATGATTTATTACGGCATGAACTTATAAGGCATATCTAGTATATATTATATTTATCGCAATAATGGAGTACAATATCTATGTGGCCGTTAGAACATAAGTAAATATTGTACGCGCAGCCGGCGAAATAACTTACTCCTTATAAATCAGTTGATTTGAATTGCGCTCTCATTAGTGATTCCAGCTGCGGTGCGTTGCACAGAAATACACAACTTATTACTTTGGCTACACGGCTAAATCCATTTATAAAGTATCCACATTTAGCTTCTGAATACGCAACTTATCTCTTGTTGATACCCAAACGAGTTCACCAAATAAGAGATAACGGAGAAAAAATCTGCGGCGTCGGTTTCATTCATGTGGGACATTTGAATTCACACAATGCAGCCAGAGTAGCTTATAAAGAGGCTTATTTTATGATATCAAAATGTTTATCAGTATCATGCACCATCACGTAAACGTTATGTATGTTGCAAAAAATAATCTCAGTTAATTTATTATGAGGAGCATGGTGGCGCCGGTTTACAGGCGTCCGTTTTGAGATAATCTTTTTTATCTCATCGTATTAGCATCTTTTGAGAAACTGGCGAAAACATGCGAGCAGAATAATATGCGGAGGAACATTTGTTGTGAGATAGTGGGGGTATAGGTAGGTAGTGTATGTGACGCCTCGTTTCTAGTTCCCTGTACTTCCTCGTGTGCGGGTATCGCAGGACATAAACCACGACAGGTGGTTGTTAAATCACAGCAGTGTGCGCGATATGAAGAGCGACAACAGATGCAATCAAGTAGTAGTCGCCGAGGGGGCGCTGCCATTAGTTATTTACAGTGCTGAGTAACTAGGTGTGCGAGTTATATCTGCTTCCCTTGCCCGTGATAACGATACTATGAGTGTTCATTTATGATGTCAGCTTTCGGATATTCTGCAATTTAAACTAGATTAAAGCTGTGAAAAATGATATCAAGGAAGACTTATTTCAAGAAGTCTGTTAGAAATATGACTCTCAAGTATGAAAATATAAAGTGTACATCCGTATACTTAGTTGGAAATTTATGGTTATTAATAAACTGAGCCTCAAATTCTGCTGAATCAGCAAACAGATATCTGACGGTGTTTTAATACCATAGAAACTAAAAAGTAATTATATAGTCAGCAATGAAACGAAAATATAAAATGTTTGAAATGAATTTTACGGTAATTTCGTATTTGAGTAAGACAGGTCTGATTGTTATCCTCAGTGTAATTACGTGGATATCTGTTAATTTGCATTCAGCAGATGGAAGAATAGTCTTTAATGAAAATAACAGAACTACCGCGGTCAACGTGCTCCTGAGAACTGTTTTGTTTAGGTCATGAGCATATTTCAACTTGGGAATGGTTCTTCATTTTCGTACTTTGTTTTCTTTATTTATGAAAAACGAACAATAGAGAAATATGTCATTCTGTTTTATTGTTCTCTGCAAAATTTTAGTGTCGTAGCTTAATTACTACAGATTGGCTAGCATAAATAAATAAATATAATTGTAGGTACATTACCACAGAAAGTCTCGTAAAACTAATCAAATAGACCGCACTTAGACTGCCTGTCCACCGGAACGGCGAAGAGCAGAGAGGACCGGAGCTGTGCCTGTATTAACCAATAGAATTTTTGCATCCTTTCGGAGCGGAGCGGTGTTTGAATTCTATCGGTTAATATTGGTACAGCTCCGCTCCTCTCCGCTCTTCTCCGCTCCAATGGACAGGCAGCCTTATTTAGTTACTTTTGCAGAGCTGTTTATGAAAAAATTCCAAGCTAAGTACGAAATAGTGCAATTAACTCCAGTTTATAAAATGTTGTTTAAAAATAAATACAAATAAACATTCACAGAAAACTATTCCTAATTTTGTTTTGCCTTTATATTTATTTTAAGATCTTTGTAGAAAATACTGAATTAGCATTTCGTAAGGTGTGCATGCGAGCAAAGTTAGCAGCTTTACATGTCATGTCCCTACATTATTTATAGTTAATTCAAGAAAGTATTTTAATTAATGATATTATAGGTATACAATACTATAAAGGCTACCGGGAACGCCGATTATGAACAAACAAATCTATAATAAAACAAACACTGGGGTGGGTGCGGGCAGTTAATAATTATTTAATGTAAAAACTATTAGAAAATCTCCATAAATAGATAGCGCATAGTATTGTTTTGCTATTCCTACAGGTTCAGTCATCTGCATTTATATTAAAATTTGATTCAAGTACAATCAAGGCGTAGTTGAATTCCTTCAAACCGACTCTATATTAAAAGAAACGCTGTCTTAACGCGCATGAACAATTAAAGTTCAGGTATGTAATTATAACAATTTAAAAGAATGATATATTTTTTATTAAACGATAGCAAAGCATACGTATTCCAATGAACACTACATGTGCAATAATTTATAACTATCTTGGATTGTCCTCGTGACAATTTGAACTTTAAAGTTAAAGAGATAGGAATCAGAATGTGTTGGTTGTGACGGTTATAACGATGTACAATAAGCGTTCAGAACTATTTCACCAATTCGACATGAGATAATTAGGACCCCGTGTGGGAGTTTATTAGCGGTTAAAAATAGACAAATAAAAACCATTTTGTAAGTTTCTACTATAGATTTTTTCCGTCATGTTTCTAAGGCAACACAACTACAATAAGTTATTAAAAGTAAATTAAATATTGCGCAATATAGAAATTGCGCAGTCTTTTTGAATTAGCCTTTGTACTCAAACGGTGCATTATTTTCAGGCCCATAAGATTCAATGTTGCCTATCATCATTTCAGCTAATAAACGTTCACTGCTGGAAATAGGCCTCGCCGAATTTGGGGAGGTTTGCCATAATCGCCACGCTTGGCAGGTGGGTTGGCGATCGCAGTGTGGTGTATGGTGGTAAAATGCAAAGAGAACGATGCTGCTCATTCTCTAGTAAGTCCCTTAGTCGCTGTTTACAGCACTCGCGGAAGTAAAATGCTATAGTACTATTCTTTACGTTCGTCTCAACAGCGAACCGCCCTGCACCACACGGAACGGATGTTGTCAATAGCGGTTGTATATAAATTTAGCTCATGAAAACTTTTGTTTAATCATTGCGAATGAACTATCTTCAACATACACCCTACCTTACCTTAATTGGTCAAGAAAATTGCGCAATTCGTGATATTGTGCAACATAATTTATCGTTAAGGGTTCTGGTTAGTGTCGATACAGTTTCTAGAGGCCTAAAAATAAATTATTCTTTCAATTAAAACGAGTTTGAAAAGGATGGTATAAATTTAGCAGTACTTGATATCTTGTCCAGCGTGTCCTGTTGTTTGCAGGCTACAGGAGTTGATGCTACTGAAAATGCTAAGCTCGTAGCCAAATTTTGGGCTAACGCTATTTAGATTGCTATCGAGACATGTTGTATATTTTATAAAATATGTGTATGAATCATTAATCTCATTCAATTTAATTAAATTTTATTTCACGAACAATTTACATTGTGTTTGAAAACATACATAATAAAAAAAAAACAAACTCATTAAAATTATTTTAGGTGCCGGACGTAAAGAATAGCACCATCCCATTTCTGCCCGTGAGTGTCGTAAGCGGGGTCGTGGGGCTTTCGGGACCAGGAACGCGGTCCCAGATTCCACCTATTAATATACCTAATAAATATTTTTAGTAGTATTTTCGGACAACAAGTACCTATTGATAAACAAAGTTATGTCTTGGAAAAGTACGGTCAACCAAAAAATTTGAAGTTATACAAATAAAATTATTTTTATAAAACGATATAATATTTATTTTATTACAACGATGGCAGCCTTCTATAAGAATTAAACCAAAGAAAGAGTACAAAATACTATTGAAAAAAAAAGCAATCCTGAGTGTTTAAATCACTTATCGTCCTCCTAATCACCCACGAAACGTTACAATAAACTTAAAAAAAAATCACTATCGTAATTAGACACGTCAGTACCTAGTGGTCATAATTATTACAATAATTTAATATCATTACATTTTTTGTAAAATAAACATAAGCGATGACCTGGTGAAGGTCCCAGGAATACGTTGGATGCGAGATGCACAGAACAGGTCGAAGTGGCGGTGCTTGCCTTAAGCCTCCCCGCTTAAGTCCAGCAGTGGACGTCTTTCGGCTGAAATGATGAAACATAATCAACTGACATTTAGAAAAAAATGCTATCTTAATATACTAGCTGAGCCAGCGAACTTTGTTCTGCCTTAGAGTCAATAAATGATGTGTTAACTTATTAGGCTCCTACCAAGTTAAGACAACCTGGTACTTCGAAGGCATAAAGCGTTTTCTATCTAATACATTTACATACCCACCCATGTTAGGTGAGCTCCTACCGAGTTATGACCACCTGGTACTTCGTAGGCATAAAGCGATTTCTAGCTGACACTCCTATGTTTGGTAAGCTCCTACTAAGTCGTGACAACCTGGTACTTCAAAGGCATAACGTGTTTTGTAGCTGACACACAAAATGTATGAGAAAATGTTTTTTTTCTCGTAATATTTTTTGTTCACTGTACTTTACCTTCATTTTTCTTGTGGTCCCAAAATACTATTGCAAAATAATGAATGTATTTTAGGCGGAATCCGGGACCGCGGTCCCGGGCCCAAAAGCCCCACGACCCCGTAAGAGGCTACTCCTTGACTTACTAGAGAATGCGCGTTCTCCATTCTTTTTACCAGCATACTGCGATCCTAGCCCGCCTGCGAACCGTGGCGATTATGGCAACCCCCTTCCAAAATGGGGGATGCCTATGTCCAGCAGTGGACGTCCTTCGGCTGAAATGATGATGATGAATCGTGATGATCTGTTCAGGTTCATGGCTCAAATATAATCCGAAGCAGTGTGTATTTAGGGCGCGATGGGACTGTCATACGCATTGTGGTCATAAAAGTCCCTAATTAAATAAATCATAAAAAAATGATTGAAATAGGCATGAATAAATGGTGAAGAATGTTCGGCAAAACGTTAGCTAGCGCTTGATCCCATCCCCATTAACTTATTCTCACACTATTTGTTGATTGGTGCGTGATTGTCTCGCGTTAGTATCGATTGTTATCATCTATACGACGCAAGCCAATAAATCTTACCTAGTTTTTATAAAGTATCATGTTCCTTTTTGTAAGCTGACACACTCCCGTAACACAATTTATTTATCTTTCTATCAAATAATACGCATTTGCGGCAATTTAAGAGTCATTAGCAACGCTTAGCAGATTAATAACAGTTTAGAGGCTAATAACTGAGTTCACGCCTAAGGCGAGTATATTAATCACGTAATATTTCAAACTGCCTTATAAAATAAGATAAATTCTTTATTAATTGACTCACCGAGCTCATTAACGTTAAGTTGCACTGTTGTTGTAATTAAACAAAATTAATTTTATGTTAAGACTTCAACATATTTACCATCAACTAATTAAGTTAAATCTTTTTTATTGAAATTTGTAGCCACGGTTTAGGACTTTATAGCAACTAACTGTGTGGCGTATAAAAGGAGTTTACTTGTACTAAATGTACAAATAAGTCGATTTTAATGTGGCCGTTAACCGATATTAACTGATTGTTAAACTCTGTAATCTTAACGCTAATAACTTTATTTTAATGGGAAGTTTATTTGATGTCTGTACTGATTTACTTGGACTTTATACCGTTAGATAACTACGAAGAAAACTGTTACAAATTACAAGTGTTAATTAACATGAAAACGAATAAAATTTTCATAAAAGTCATTATTATTGTTCATAAACAATATGTTATGAACAGGCAATCAAAGCCGAGTACAATTTCACAAATTCGCAATCTTGATTATTATTTATAGGGTCCTATTCTATGGTTTACGCATTCCGTAGAAAGATATAAATTGGCCAAGATAATTAACCGTATATTTTAGCGTAGAAGATGTAAATTCTGATGATCAATATCAGTTTTAACGGCTTGCTTTATCGTTTACTAAATTAAGGAAAGCAAAATTAATGTAATGAGGGTTGTGTCAATTTATAAAGTGTTCGCATAAATCAATTTACGGATGATTAAATATGTACGTAACTGTACCGTTGCCAACAACGGGGAACAGTTATTCAATTAACGAAATATGTGGTGTACCGTGCGGGGACCGTTGCCAACTGTACGTCTGAGGTACACACCTATTTGTCACAAGCTCACTATCAACGCAAAACCAGTTGATTTGTTAATTTATCTTGTATACCATGTTGCGAATCGCGGTGTCCACCTGTCTGCTTATTGGGTTTCCCCTCGGTTTGTTTACAAGTTGATAGCGATACCTAATAGAAGACAACGTTTTTAGTTTATTTTGTAGATTCTGCACGAACATCACAGTTTATTATTGTGTAAGCTCGGGTGATTCCAAGTCCCAAGTTCCCCTAAATGATTTTTCATACTTTCATTCCCAACTTCCCTAAAATGTAAAATTAATTTATTTGTAAAGTTCTCGCTTGACCACTCCTCGTACTGACTGACGTCTCCAAAAGTGTAATACTACACATTTACTAGTTAAAATTTACGTTATTTTGGAAGTTATATGTTCTATATGTATAATTTGTACTATCTATGTATTTTGTGTGAAGTGTTATTGGATTTTGCAATTTGGAATTTCTCAGTAGCAGCTTTTTTAATTTTTTTGGTGGGAAATCATCAAATGACGTCTCCCGCTCTGGGTGGAGCGGTCAGACATTTACTGACTAAAACCTACCCGTTTCTTCAGTTGCCTATGCCAGGGTCACGGTAACTGTTTTGAACAATTCCGCGACTCTGGCGGGTTAACTACAGCATGACACTGACCTGCTAATTGACAAAAAACGTGAGAAAATTAAATTTCGCGCGATACCCTGGAGCTTACACCAGAATAAAAAAAAGATGTTCCTTTTAACGATATGACTAAGGCGCTGGTGAAGCCCAAGAAAAAGTTAGCTAAGCGTTAGTGACTAATCATGAGCTACAACAAGGAAGTGTTTGTGACATGCACTAATGTTAATGGAAAGTACTTCAAGCTACGACAATCTGTCAAATTTCTTTAATAGATTTTCAACTTTAGCTTTCGCTATAGCATTAGGTTCAAGGTTCATTGGGAGAATTTGACAGTTTCGACAACCCTGATGTGTTGGCGTCTGTGCATAAGAACACTCGCAGCTGTCATTGGTCATTAACATTTCGCACGTCTAATTGAAAAGTTGTGTTTCTTAACTAAGTTTCAAGAGTAACAACATTAAACATTGCTGTTTACTGAAACGTGTCAATAGTTCTGCTTGATTGATAATAACTGTAGGTTTATGACTGTGCCACTAATTGAATACCCTGAACACAAAGCTGAAATGTGAAATTGAAATACTGTAAATACTCTTAAGTTACATGCTGGTAATGTTTTACAAAATTAATTAAAACTTAAAACTGATTATCTCTGCAGAACATTTGGAATGTTTTAATTTTAGACGTAACGTGATTTCCTGATGATTGATGTTGTAATTATTGATGATGCAACCTTTGGACGGTTATATTGATTGTAAGAATATTTGAGAAGCGATAGTCAAGCAGGTTGGCAATATTAATTACAGCGCTAACATGAAACAACACAGTCCGGTAGCTGGGCAGCGCGGGCGCTATGCGCTCGTAACGGCGGCAGCGCAGTGCGCTCACGACGCGACATCCACCGCCGATTTATGTGTGGGAGCGCTAGGTCGTGACCCTACCACATGAAAATGTTAATTCGTCTTATATCGCAAGCATTACAACCGCACCACATTCAAATACAAGACCTTAATTTCGTATTTACAATAATTGCTCCATTAGAAAGCAGGAAAAGGCCTAGGTTATAGCTACGTCCAAATAATATCACAAATTAGATGCTGTTATACACTAGCGTGTCTAGCCAGGCATTATTTGTATGAGGTCGATTCATGATACAAGAATTGGGACACAAATTGTGTCTAATCACTTTGTCTTGCATTTCATAAGGCACCCAGATTTTCTTGATTGAAAACGGTGAATTCAATTACGGATATAGTAAATTTCGTAACTGGATAAATCGGAAATTTACAACCAAATCGTTCGAACTTGTTTTCGCACGCTCATGTAAAAATTGCTCGGAAACTATAAAAGTGTGCAGTAAAACCAAAATTGGGCGGCCAAGAAATGATGTGACCGTGTTACAGATGCTAGTAATGCCGGTATGGCGTGTCCGCACCATCTCTAATGTTGTTATAATGACGATATCGGGCGGATCGTGTGAGTAAGTAATTGATAGAGCAGCTTGCAATTGTCTTTGCTATTAGCTGTGTTAATACACTTAACTTATTATGGTTCAAATGTCGAGGTGTTTTTCTAAGCTTCATTAAAATATGTGAACTTTTTGACAATACTGTAACTAATAACAGTAAACGTTTTAATGACAATGGAACAAAATATCTTACTGGAGTTGTAATGCACGTTATTCATTTAGATTTGTTTCGTATATTGTGACTGTTTAACTGCCAGTGATTAAGGTTCACTCGTAATGTAAATTTATTACAGAACGATAATTATCTATCTGTATTCAGTATTGTCTGCAGTAATTTGTGACAATTTATCGCTAATTAGCGAGAAATATGACGCGTACGCTATTGAATTTTAGCTCATGCTAGTAAAAGTACTGCGACGGGTTGGAAGTAAAATGCTCTACTGTAAACGAACACAATTTGCTGAAGTATTTCTATTTATACGTTAGCCAGCCACTCAACTGCCAATTTTGTTCCGCCATTATAACTGATTATATTTCACGATAACTTGTAAGTAATTGATACACATCCGACGTTAGACGTTAAATCACTAGTGCTACGAACTTAGCAGCTTCGGAGATTCCACCACATTAGAGGTGTTAAGAACAGAACGCAAGATATAAATCTACCAGTTTTTGTCGGTCTTTATTGCACCATTTAGACACCTCTTTTTATACGGTTATAATAATATTTTCCCAACACTGTTTTGACGTTGATAAAATTATGTACGGTGATATAATTGATGCGTATCTCGAGACTGTTACGAGTGTTAGTAGTTCATTATAAATGAATTTCTTGATGTAATAGCTCCAAATAGTTTGATTATATACATTAGAGACTTAACATGTAATCCACGTCGTTTGGAACAGATTGTATCGAGACTTGTAAAGCTTAACGGCTTTTACAACATTATGTAATTGCTTTGAAGAAAAAATATTATAACCATTGGGTAAGGGCTTTATAAATCATAAGGACAGTGATGATTCACTTGAATGATGGCGCTCTGTGATATTGATGGATGATGTTCAATCTTGATTACTTACTTGCATCTGTACCGCTATTTATCAATCTTATGTCACATAGTTGAGCAATTATCAAGACACTTTATCAAGTGTTGTGTTCTTGATAAGATCTCATTTTACGTGGAATATTATCATCGCATAATATTTTTAGAATAATTGCAGATCTTTTATAACTGCCTCAACATTCTTTATTTGCCTACATCATAGTTTGATTTATTAAAACGAAAATTCTCTACGTTATATAGAATTTTCGAATAAATTTAATTTGATAAATTAATTGTTTGTTTTTTTATTAATGGTTACGTATCCATAATACCTAAGTTTATTGCAACAATTTTCAGTATAACTCATTTATAAGTCCTATTGTTTAAAATATCTAATGATCGTTTCACCGATTTTTGTAATAACTAATGGACGAAATCCATAAAGCACAATTCATCTACGGTTTATTCAACTACAATTATTAATAAAACTAAGTTTGATTAAACTAATGGTCGATTCACCTACTGTTGATTAATCTGTGGTCTTTTGTTTGGTTTCCTGGTGATTTTGTATATGTTGATTGGATGATTTGATAATTCGAATTTTCGCAAAAACCCTAGGGATATTGCGAAAACACGGATAATTAGACAGTGGTAAAAACATTTCTGCGAGCAACTTGGAAGTAGCGGTCGTCGGCCGCTGCCGCGGCACCGCTCGCTACGCTCGCTCGGGGTTGGTCACAGTTTTCACCTTTTTTTTTTTTTTTTTTGATCACGAGGTGGAAATCCTCATGGATGTCCTCCGCCCTGGGGTGGGCGGAGGGGTCTGTCAGACTCTTACTGACTAAAACCACCCCGGTGTTCCGTCCCACACCTACGTCGGGGACCACGGGAACCAATATGTCTTCCGCGATCCCCGACTGGTGCCGGCCCGCCTTTGCGGGCCTCCTCACGTTGGGGGGGAGTGAGGTGTTAAATTCCCCCCCATACATCACAGAGAGGCGCGCGTGGAACACTACGCGCCACCATCTCGGGCCTGTACAATAGGGGGCGACGGATGTCCCCAGATCCGTCGCCCCTGGACCCATTTAGGGGGGCTGGAAGAGGGCGTTATCCGCCCTCCGCCGACGCCCGGTGCGCCTGCTGCGGGCAGGGTGCGCGGAAGATATCTCCCGCTCCCTTTCCGCAGCCTCCTTCTGCGACATGACTGTTTCGCAAAAGGATACCACCGCGTCCCAGGACCCCTCGCTGCCGACCATCGACTCGACAACGGCCGGCAGCGATAGGTCACTGCCTACTTCTGAGACGAGGACACGACGCGGCTCCTCCCAAGCGGCACATTCTGCCAGCGTATGCCGCGCCGTGTCCTCCCGGCAGTCGACGCAGTGGTGACACCGGGCGTCCGGCTCCCTGTTTATGCGACACAGGTACTTCCCGAAGCAACCATGCCCCGAGAGCACCTGCGTCGCCCGAAACGACAGGGAGCGTCACAGTTTTCACCTAACCTAACCTATGTCACTTAGCTCAATATTACGAATCATACAATTTGCCTGCGAATGGATAATTAGACAATGGTAAAAACATGTCTGATTCGTCATTTTGAAGTGGGTGATTAGGTTAGGTTAGGTTAAAACTGTGAACAGCCGCGCGCGAGCCGAGCGAGCGCTACTTCCAAGTTGCTCGCAGAAATGTTTTTGCCATTGTCTAATTCTCCGTTAACAAGAAACACAATATGTGTACACGTAACGTGTAAAGAGATTGACATTGTAACTACCCACCACTTTAGAAATCAATCCAGCTCGCAGTATTAATAAACGGTAGGCGAGTCGTCCATTAGGTATTTCATACTTAGTTGAAATACCAAATATCATAGTAAATCATTAGATTACTCGTTCGTTAGTGCAATTGATTTTAGTTTAATGAACATAAGTAAGTTGAACAGTAGTTGAGTCGACCAATATGCGTTATGAACTTATGTGAACCAACCGTAGTTATCTTGAAAATAGAATAAACTTAGGTATTATGATATGTAACCTTATTAATAATTTTAAATTTAATTCGAAAAAATCTATCGGTGTCTTACAAAATTTTAACGTTATCCGACGAACATGGGAACCTATCTCTATTGGTGACTTTACTTGTCTAGAGCTTGTATTACACTGAAACGCCCATAGACACAAAAGCTTCCTTCATTTATATGAAAAGCTTATAAGATCGTGGGAGACGGTACTAAGTACCAGATATTATTAACACCACTTGAAGTAACAATTGTAACAAAAATAACAATAAACGGTAAGAGAGAAGGCTTTCTACTCTGAAATGTTGAACAAGTGCGTGCCTTCCTAACACGCACTACACTAGTAAAAGCAACTTTTATGCATTATTATTACAATTACTGTAATCCGTGAAGATCGATGATTGAAAGTATGTATGAAGAAAAACGATAAACCACGAGTGTTTGGTAAAGTTTCGTGCATAAGTAATTTACATCTTTTATCCATTAAATTGCAGGTTAGTTACGAGAAAGTAACAATTGGGATAAAAAAATACAAACTGCAAATTCGGCATTTCCTCTCCTGAGTGAAAGTTCAAACACTTAGTGTTTTTATACGACTTATTTATCTAATGGTGAAGAACCGGAAATTACACATCATTATTGTTCCTCTACCGCAGGACCATTAAATGCATTATACCGGGAGAATACAGTACGTATCAGTTGGAGGGCTATCAATGTCAGAACAGTACACGTATTGTTATTTCAGAGTAAATATCGTTAAGTTAGGAATGGCTCTCGAGCGTGAGCTGGGGCGCGTGAATGTTACGTTTAGAGGTGGGCGCTAAGTGTTCCGCTATTGGTTTGGGTTACACTGTACGTAAAGTGTAACGAACAAAGGATCATTCGCAATTTTGTGCGCCGTGTGAGACAATGCGCAGTCCAGGCACCCAGCTAGCGTAACGCGGGGTGAATGAATCCTAAATCAGTTCACGCTCATGCCAATTGCTCAGCACTCGCACTTCTACACTTTAATAACTTTTGCGCGCATCAAGTCTCTTAGTTACAGTAGACGAACATCATTAAAATACGACAAGGAAAAATATGAACGAAATACACAAACGGCCGTACGCTGCTCGAAGGGAACAGCCGAAGCGAATTTCGATACCACAACTATCATCGCATGCATGCCGTGTCTAATGTGACTTGCGTTGCTGGCATCTTATAACTCCTTTATACAGACGGTCTTTGACTTCTTGTGCCCGGAATAACAGAACACTGATTGAGTATTTCCTGGCGTTTTGAGTATAATTACTTATCCGCTCAAATAAAGAATGATACATACCAATTTGTAAAGTAACCATTTTATTACGGTTCTTAATTACTCTTTCCAGAATTGCTGGCCTGATGAGAACTTGTGACGATGATAAAATCAAAAAGTTTTAGGTTAGTATGGCAACATTTGTATTCAACATTGTTATGTTGCAACCTTATAAGGTTTGTGTGTGGAGTTCGAAAGAAGTGGTTGATGAACGGCACCGAGACATGTGGGATAGTTGATCTGAGAAGAGATCTCGAGCATTACAGTGTTATCTCGCTGCCCGTTACTGGATCAAAATGCAAATTAACTCACAACCCCGCACCTGACTTTCATACTGTTTTGGAGTCCAAGTTATAATTAAGCGTAGTAGTTTTTATACAACGGCTTATTTTATATTTCTTGATATTAAAATTGGTCTGTTTCTTTTGCAGCTAACTGCTACCTAGATATTTTTACTTGCAAAACCTATTATCTCTGGGTTTCGCTCCATGATTGAGTTGGAGCAAACAACGCTTTTCGATTACTTTTTCGCTATTCTACACCTAGATGTCTCAATTAACAGCGTCAGTGTTAGTGAAAAAGTCATTTAATATTTTAAAAATATTTCTATTAAAAGAATAATCTTTTAGTTTTTTTTTTGTAAGATTGCGTGGTAACAGCAAATCGCCTATTTCTTACGGTGGCAGCAAAAGTTTGGGATTCGCGGTAAAGCGCGGAAGGCGCATGAGCCGTGTGCTATCGGCGAGAGGCCATCTGCCTCCGTATATCAAATTAACGGTGCGGAACTGGGAACCGTGGCAGCAAGCAGGCAGGCAGGTAGGCAGGGCAAGCGGCAGACCAAAATTCGCACCTGTATGCGTGTGTCACACATATGTATTCCCACTGATTCATAATACAGAGGAACGAATACACTAGTACATGCGAAAAATTGGCCGACCGTACCCAAATGTCTTTGTTTTGGCCAAATTCAAACTCCGTATAAAGAATGCCGTTAATGTAAAGTATCTTGACGTTTTTATATTCCTGAGAAATATTCAATGCAACAGGGTAGGTTTTATGGTCACTGCTCTACGCGGTAACTTTAAAATTGTACAAATAAATGCAACACGCCTTCATGATAAGTCTGTAATATATTGACAATAAATATTGTGATGGTATTTATATTAGTACGTCGGCAAAGTATATACGACAGTTTGTTGCTCAAAAATTATTACATTCAGATATTTCTCTTTCACTAGGAACGGGTTTAACACGAGTCACATTTCGTTACCTGAAATTATTAGTACTTAACTTATTTAAGTGAAGGCGTCATAAAGAGTTCTTCAGTACCTAAGTTAAATATTTGTTCAAGTTAGCAAGTTATAATATACTTAGCATTTTATGTAAGCACGTCTAACCAAAAAAAACTATTTCATGTAAAAGGACGCGATAGGACAACTTTTTTAATTATCTTTATAGTTTTTACTTAACATTTCTGGGTTATTCGATTCACCCGAATTTACTCGCCCGAATAGACACAAAAATATTTTTTCTTTAACACGTTAACTGCCATGTCGGACTATGTGTCCGACACTTTTTAATCAATAATCGACTTAAAGTCAAATAACACTAAGTACATTTTTGACTTTTTCTGGTTTGACCCATGGCAGTTAACGTGTTAAGCAATTCGTATGAAGTTAATTTATTTGTGGGCGAATATAATTAGCACTCTGGCAATACGTATTAGGCAAATAGCACTATGCAATAAAGTGCATAAAAATCAAAATGTGCCAATTGCTTAAACTTATTTGCGGAGTGGTCGATTCGCACACGAATATATTAACTTCGAGTCACCTATAGAAAATCATAGATTATTTAAAAATGTCGATTAAGCCAAATTATCATATGTTTGATTTAGTCAAAAATTAAGAGGTTTTGACCTCTTTAGAACTTAAACGAAAGCTTCCAAAGGCACCAGATAGTATGTATAGGGTTAAGCTTCGCGACACCTTTCTGCGTGTGCTTGTGTAAGTAAACTTAAATCTGCAAACTTGGTTCGCTCCGACGATACAATCGTGGGAAGAAAGACGTTAAAGTGCTATATAATTGTTTGAAGACATGAATAGTCAGTGAATGAACGCGTCAACTATGCATATGTATGTGAAAGTCCAAGTCCAAGTACCCCTGTGGTTAGCATGTTACCATGTAAGCACATAGAAAATTCAATCGTACAACTTATTGTGATACGGTTTTTGCAGCAACAAAAAATTAAGAATATCTATCTAGAATACTAAAGTAAAAACATCATTTGTCAAGAGACAAGGAGCGTGAAACTGGACACAATGATGTTTGACCAATCGGTCACGCGCCGGAACTAAACAAAAAATTTGTAAATAGACTCCGACATCCATTTTTGTCTTCGATTATTTTTGATACGAAAACATGTATTGAAACATACCCGATAACTGTATACTGCGCGAGTTTAAATATTTTTTATTCGTCTGTTGTTCAAACGAAATTAATACTTGTCTAGGTAATTTGAAACTGACTATGACGCCAGTGTATTCTAAAAGGAATTAATCACCGTTATTTTTCTTTGTAAGTATATCGTTATAGATCATTTGAATTGAGTTAATCAAGATACCTACCCACTAAAGCAAAAAATATACTTATAATGATTAATTTCTGCACGAGACAATAGTTTGGTCGATAATAATATAGAACAAAATATCGATAATATTTGTTTATTAATAAGACCAGTCTATTAAGTTTGAACGTCAAAGAACTATATAGGATCAAGACAGTAATTTATCATAGTTTTTGTCGCACAAAATGAATAGACCTGCTTGTGTATTCAGAAATTATAACTGTACACTATAAGTTTACATCTTTTTGGTAGCCTACATAGATTTATCATAGTTAATAGAAACATAAAATACAAAAATATGTAAATAATATACGTACTTAAGTCTAACCTCGTAGAAGAATCTATATTTTATTAAAGATTTCTATGACAATCTGAAATGTCGATTAGATCTGTTATTTATAGATTGTTTGGTCAAGCGATAGGGCTGACAGCCACACAAGCGGAGACGGTCGACACCAAATGCCGTCTGCTTGGGTGGTCCACTGTCCAGCCAGACTGCCAGACTAAGTCTACACGCACTCGCCTAATTACGGCCGTGTTATAACGTACGAACTACAAAGTGTACCAACTCTCTCAATTTCTAATCAACTTCGTGATTAGGTGCCTTTGAGGTTGTGATTAAATTGTAACAACTCTGTATCAGTTAAATGCTACCAGGACAAATTGTTAGGGAGAAACGAGGGCAAATCATAGAGAGGCCGTCAACAAGTTTTTGTGTATTGGAATTTCAATCTGGAAATACTTTTCATTTGTATCAAAAATATCTGAAGTGTGACTAGGTACCTACTTACCAGCAAGTGCCTAGTTAGACTTCAAAATTGACAATAAAAGCTAACGGTTACTTGGTTATCTGTTAAGTATACGTCTGTGCCTGGGATACTGATTAAGATCGTGGACAAGTTCACCGGAAGGACTCGGTCGGAGTGCAGACAATACGCGGGTATTCGTACAGCGCGCACATCCTCAGTGCTGAGATAGTGTTTGTAATTAGAGGAGAGTCGGGCGCGGGTGTCGGCGCGCGGCGGCAGGGTTAACGCGACGCTATCGCACCATCCGGCGCCTGCGCGCCTCCTATCATGTGAGAGATCAAGCGAGGAGCGCGTACCTCTTCGCTGCTAGTTTCAACTAACGCAGTATTAATATAAACAAATATGTACACCTGTACTACACGCAATTTCAGTGTGATGCTGATGCTGAGGTACTAAAATAGATATTTTATTATTTGATGGTCCAAAAATTTTATAGGTGCTTGAAGATGGTTATTTGCAACTAAACCTCACTAGCAATCACCTACATAGTTTCCGAAGCCTGATATTGGTACTAAAACGCCAGTACGCCCGTTCAGATGTTAATCACAGCTGCGATAATTAGTCTAACGTGATAGATAACTAGTGCATATAGCATCGCTCGCCGGAGGGTGGTTCGTCAGTTACGGTGCGGTGTATCGCGATGCGGCCCAGTGGTATCAATGCGGTGTGCGGTAACTGTTGATAATTAAGAGTGGTCGTTTAATGGCCGCTGACGGTAACGGCGCGTGCGGCGGTCCGCGCTGCTTCCGCGCTACGCCCACTGACAAGCGACGCGCGTCCTCCGCCGACGTCGTCGATATGTGATGTCACATTGCATTAGTTATTATGGCTTCATTTGTGTTAAGGTGGAAGTTCCACGGTAGCCGGCGGAATTCCAAGTTTCTTAAGTTTTTTTTTTTCTTCAATTAGCTGGTCAATGCAAGGTTGTATGTTGATTAAAATATGATTTATGGTCGTAACAAATATGGGTTTGCATAATTATAATCAGCAATAGGTACAACACTGTAAGTTCATTTAATTCGATGGCAAATTTTAATTTCTCCGGCTGCCACGCGTATCGTAGAATTTCTGGAGCTTTCACCTTCATCATCATCATCATTTCAGCCGTAAAACGTCCACTGCTGGACTTAGGCCTCCCCAATTTGGGGGGCTTTGCCATAATCGCCACGCTTGGCAGGCGGGTTGGCGATCGCAGTATGGTGGTAAAATGCATAGAGAACGCTGTTTGCTGCTCATTGTCTAGTAAGTCCCTTAGTCGCCTTTTACGACACCCACGGGAAGAAATGGGGTGGTGTTATTCTTTACGTCCGGCACCACACGGTACCGTGCTTTCACCTTAAGATGCGGAAATTAGCTCATCGGTATCTACTACACACACATTCAGTGTTTTATTTTTATGGAGTTGATTGCAGCTACTTTAAAATATCTTTCATTTAGGTTATACATTTTAGTAACTAAAAGGCAAATAGGTCATCATAATAGGTAAAACAATGATGAAATGATGGTTCTTGGTACGGTGTGTGTCTAAGAGACTGACGTTGAAAAAATACGACTCTAAGCAATGGAGTTAGTATTTCAGGTTATATGCATAGAAACTGTATCGAGAACGAAACGAGACGTTCTAGTTGTTTAGTACTTCAATCAACGCTGGGTATATTCATCACAGCTTGATCACAATTTGTCCCATCCAATACATTTTATCGACTTCTATTTATAACTATCCAATCCTCTATCTATTTAATATTTACACATGCGTATAATACAAGATAGTATTTGTATGAAAACAGGAAACAAAAGGAACATATAGTGTTGGCGGGCCCACGCCTGCTAGGGTCCGCGGCACCGCGGCATGGTATACACACGATTGTATTTCAGGTATGTTGAGTTGAGTTATCGCCGCTCGTCTGTCGGGGCCTTTGCCTTCACGCGGCGCTTCCGCGACCGTCGCGTGTCGCCGCCGATATGACCATGACGCCCGCGGCCCTTTTGATAATGCTAATGTTTCTACGATAGCCTCATGATACCAGGATCACATACAATGACCGCACCGGCTAAATGGGCATCAACCGAAGTCTGCGGATTCCGACGCGCTTGAATATTTTCCGTCGATAGGAAGATATTCATTGCAAAAGATTAACAGTTATGGTAAGATCTGGCGATCCTTTGTGCGGAATTTGATGTTATAAATTAATGTCCAGATAAACATTGTATGTGCGTAAAATATTCATAAAAATCAATTTCCAATCTATAAATAATAAGTTAGCACTTATCGTTGAGCGAGTGAGTGGTGAATTCATCCCAATAGCATTTGGTTGCCAGCGGCTCTGCTGCGAGGAACAATCGGTCGTAAAGTGACAATTCAACGTTTTACGTATGCGTTTGCAGTCAAAGAATCTTAAGTGGGTGTGTTGTGTCGTAAAGAAGCATTTGTACGATTGTGTATTAGCGAAATGGTCCGAAAGTCGATAATTATACGCTAGCTGTTAGCTGTGTGCTGGGCGTTGTTGGCGCTGCAAGTTTGGTGCCGGCTTTAATTAACACCCGGACCAGTGCTTCCTTAAGAGAAGCAGCGTGAGATACAACGAGGATTTATCTTCAATATTATTAAATAGAAGTCCGTTTCCTAGCTTTAATATTCTGATTATTAAACGCAGCTTCTAAATCGTTGATATTGTATTGTTTTAACTCTTTTGTTATCAATTTCCTATTAAAAAAAACATCATAAATGCAAATTGCCATCGTCATTGCCATTGTCTATCATCTTATAATTTTATTTATGTCAGAAAAACTAGTCCCACCTAAAAATCTCGATCGTTATTAATGTTTATTTAGTTTCAGTATCCGCATTCCAACTCTAGTATTTTTATAATCGTCCGTAAAATTAGATGCCAAAAGATTGATGAGAACGATGCCATCACGAAATGTAATTATAATTATCGGGAAAGCAACAGGAGAAGCTTCAGGCGCCGCATTAAGGCGTGATTGTCCATGTCCATAACTTTCGCAAATTATGGAGCACGATAAACCAATTTGGACCTCTGTTTACTTTGCAGAAATGAATGATTTTACATAGCAATCGGAGGGACTTTTATTTAGGATAATCGTTTCACGAATTGAAATAAGGTTCATCTATAGTTAGAAACGTTTCAGGGGAAAATTTAATAATAGAAATCGGTTGAGATTTTTAAATGAAGAAAAGTAAAAGTTTCTTGGCAATGCGAAGTTGTACAAGAAAGCTCGTTAGGTCATTTATGTTATACAATTTCCTGTTTGTAATTTATCTTTATTTTATAAGTAGGTAAGCAGTGTATATTACAACAATGGTCACGTTCCCAAAACGTCGTTTGCACCTACTCACCACAACTTTTATTTGATTATGTTTTTTAATCAAAAATCTTATTCTCCTAGGCTAAGATTGTAGTATAGTAGGACAGTCGGTCGACAAGACCGACCGTCGGACGTGATGAAATTATGAAGGTCGCTGGTAACAACAAAGTGTTAAAGGGGTTTCAATTCCATGGTAGATTACTGTAGACGATACACGGCTATGAAAACCGTTAGCTACCGTTTTCTTTTATTATGTGACGAGAAGTTCTTTTTGCATATGGTATTTATGTATGTTTTATTCGGAATAGAATGACGAATGGCGGAGAAGACGGTCACAGAACCGGAACGCGGCGGTGACAACATTGCGTCGAGACGAACAATAGACCGGGAGCGCGGCGCTACGTGATAGACCGTGGTCACTTGCTCGATTTAATCACATTAATTGACACAACCGTTAGCACATAATGACTATGTATTGTACCGGTAATTTGATAATATTTAAAGCATAGCGTGCGTTGCGTGCAGAAAAAATAGCCTACCTACATACAAATGTTCATATACCGTAATAGACAAGAAAGTCGACGTAGGCAGAGCTCGAGGTATGTGATTCATGATGCACATTCGCGAACAATGCCATCAAAGTTACTAATATAATTTGCTCTCCCGCTCTATAATCTAAGGCGCATTACACATAATAACCCAGCTTTTTTCTACGAATTAGACAGTCTGCCTTAGGTACATGAACCATCGATGACTACATGAAATATGGCTCTTATTTGAGTTTTTTATTTGCGTGGGGACTATATGGACTCGCAGCGACGGTCGAGTTAGCTTTTTTATCCTACTCGCATCAGGAATTATGTTTCCTACGTGAATATGATTGCGAGCAAATGTTATGGCTTAGAATAACATAATGAGGCCGACAAACTGCGTGACTTTTGAAAATATTAAATTATGAAACAACTATTCATAATGACAGGTTAGGACTGGGATAGGAATGGCAAGTAATATGTAACGGTACAAATCAACCAAATTCCTACATGCATCGATCTAGTGGTAGTTATACAGCGGTCACGATTACTCGCCGAAGTGAAAACATTAGGTGTGTGAACCCATAATTTACAACAAATTTCGTAGACCATTGAACTTCGAGTAATTTAGTAAGTGGCCAAAAGACGCTTAGCACTTAAGTAACTAATTTCGGTAACATTATCAAAGTGTGAAGACAGCGCTTGCGGTTACTGATGACAGGGTCTTGATTGCCGACGAGGCCTACCAACTACAATATACGTATTGTAGTCACGATTTTCTTGTTAACCGATACGACATCTCCTTTCCTAATTGAGAACTATGATAACTATTAAAATAGCTTGCTTTTGACAATTAAACGGGATCTTCTTCCTTACTATATATTTATGTGTTTCATATCAGCGCTTCAAATTCCTTCAGCCTATAGAGTATAGAGCAGACCGCTACACGAACGGTCTTGGTAAGTATGGCCATAATTACCGTACTCGGTATTATGAAGTGATCGTAGATGCTGTTAATAGTACACAGGTTGCAGTTAGCCGTCCTCCTCCTAGGCTTAATTTCGTGGTCACGTCATACACAGTACACACCAAAGAAAGTTATGGTGCCCTGTTGAGAGACGCGCGTGTGGTCTCTGGGATGCACATGCCTGACCACAGCTTTGCCTTTTATATTACAGCGACAATATTGCATAAAGGATAACGTAGTGTCCTATTACTTTGTAACAACGAAGAGGAAGTGAAAATTGAAATTTATTGTAATCATAATAGGCAGAGACGTGCTATTGGCTGACAGTTAGGCGGTTAGATGTGGGTGCGGGGCGGGACTCCGGGGTTCGGAGTGCCGACGTCCAGAGGGAACAGTCCTCCACGAAAATTTATTTATCAAGTATCGGTTGGTACATCAGCGCCTAAGGACAAGCGGCTGGAAATTGCGGGCGGGCGAGGCGCGCGCGATG
Source organism: Aporophyla nigra (assembly GCA_947507805.1). Lineage (NCBI taxonomy): Eukaryota > Metazoa > Arthropoda > Insecta > Lepidoptera > Noctuidae > Aporophyla > Aporophyla nigra. The sequence continues at coordinate 12,466,718 of OX382300.1, read as the reverse complement.
CGCTCGTCGATACGGGACACTGGTTACTTCCTAACATAAATTCGGTGCACGGGAATCGGATATTATTATTCAATCGTACGATCGAGGTTCGCGCGGGGGCCATAAGTCACGGCGACGCGAGCGCCGGCGGCTGCCGTGAGCGGTGGCGCACGACCGCGATGCCATCGCGTCTGCAAGCACCGCTAGGCGCTAGCGCTGTGTCGGCCCGCCATCGCCACCGCCGCAGCGCCCGCGCCGACGCCGCACCAGCTTCCGCACACTTCCGATACGCACAAATTGTTGAATACGCATTTCCCGAAAAAATCATAACCTTCAGGAATTAGAACAACAACTTTGCTAAGCTTTCAAAAATTTCTTCAGTGTTTTTTATGACCGTACCTACAGATTCTATGAAAATTGTCGTATATTCATATTCCAGTTGAATATAATTAGTTGTTAAAAGCGTAGATATAGAAATAGTCATCCAAGTAATAATTATCCTACCCATTAATTTTTTATTCAACGTGGCTACTTAAATCAAAGTAAACTACGCACACCATTTTAAAAACATAAATCACACAGTACCTACCTAATAAAAGTAAATAAAAAACATAATTAAATTGCGAACTCTGGAAAATAACAGTGTTACGCAAGAAATACTTTAATACGTTCAAGTTAAAGAATTGTTATTATAACTGAAGTGTTCTCTTCACTAATGGAGCCCAGCTTCTTCTGATAGATAGCGGCATGTTTTTACCAGATTCTAGGTGTTATTAAGGAAGAGGAAGCAAGTCATTAATCATTCCATCGTAGCTATCCTCTGCCTCTGGACTTATCATTCAAATAGTAATTTTTTTCTTCGTATTAATACGGTGTTTATATGCAAATGGCTCGTTATTAATTATTTGATACGCAAAAAACTGCCAAATAAGTCGTAAAGGATGGAGCAAAAACCGTCAAGTCAATAACCCAACGGTAAATGCTGCATTTTTTTTTGTTGTCAATAGATAACGCATCGTAAGACATAACATAATGGTGGGCCATAAAGCTTGAAAACGATTATTAACAAATTATTCCCAAGCTGATGTGGGAATCAAAGAAAAACTTAATTGGTAGGTCTTCATTCCGCTTATTGTAAGACTTAATTGAGGGAAAAGGATATGCGCTGCGTAAGCCACGATAACTGAACATTATAAGCGAGGTAGGAATTCTTGTGCATTTCTCGAAGCGCAACCCGTGTTCCCCGGAGCCGAGTCGTGTAAAGTTCAGTTCCTCCCGGTATGGCACGGGAGCAACAACTATACGATACCGAGCTCGATTTGGATGCAACAGGTGTACTTATACGACCAAAAAACATTTTCATTCTTATACGAAGCCAAGAATGAATGGTAAATGTTACTTAAAAATGTACTGCTTTGTGTTCGCAAAATTGAACGAGACATATAATACGTATTAATCAAGTTGCTGTCACAAGTGTTGGCCTACAATTTAAGACTTTTTACATCAATCAAACAATTTGAAAATATTTTTTTTTTTATTCTACAACATGATATGAGAGAAATAAATATGTATACGTGAACTGTAAAGATGTGTAAAGCTCTGCTAATGGACATGGGAAACTCTACTTTTTGTTAGTGATATGAACTGACTTGACGACTCGTCCGGTTGTCTGTCCGACATCGTCCGCGTCGCTCACTGCATCACGCAATGCATAATCTTAATTTATATTAAAATATGCGTGGTAAGCTTGAACATATAACGTGCCGAACTACCGCAACATGAATAACATAAATAAACAATACTGACCCTTTACATTTTCCAGAAATCATTACTTTCATTTCAGCAATCTGGCTTTTACCAAGACAATCATTCGAAGAGATTTCACATGAAAGACACTTGGTAATAATTTCCCATATCACATGAAATTAACGACTACCTGTCCTCTAATTAATTATTGACTCAGAACAAGCGGATATCCTTGATATGACAAATTCACATCGAAGCAAATGACAAACAATGCACGATCCTATGCATCTACTTGACACTGTAAAAAGTACATGAGCGAGTAGTGAACAGACATTTGACATCTGTCACTTTTTGCATAGACTTCCTGTACATGGACACATGCGCTTATTCTGACGTGAAACTATGCAGTAATCCTTGTATTCGATGCATGGACGCAAACGGTTTCAAATTTGCTTAACGTAAGCCTCCGATCAACGAGCCTCTAGCGAAAGAAAAGCTATAAGCCCAGACTTTGACCTTTCCGGGTGCAATTTTTTTAATTTTTTCAAGGAAAAGAAAAGTTAGAGTTTGGTAACGGCTTACGTCAAGCTGCGAACTGAGGGAGGTTCAGTCACTATGCAGGTATACTTTTATTGGCTCCATGGACGCAAACAGTTTTAGATTAAACCTAATTAATTAATTATTGAACCTAAAGTAAGCCGCCGATCAACAAGCCTCTGACGTTATCAGAGCTATAGCTCAGATCTTGAGCTTTACGGGTGCCAGTTTGCTTAATTGTTTTTAAAAGCGAAAGAAAAGGTTGAGGTTGGTAGCGGCATACGTCAAGCTGTGAGCTGTGGGAGGTTCGGAGGAGAACTGCGACGGATGTCTCGGATAAAAATAGAAATATTTATTGGTTACATGATGACTAGAAATCAATTAGGCTTGGAAACTAATGTAGTAGCCGATGAGGTAGAAAAAACACGAATATTATTAAAAAACAAATCATATTAAGCAAGTTTTACTGCCAGAACTCTGGGAACCAATCTGTTACGACCGTAATACCTGAACACGTTTATATTTTTGCAGTACGCTACTAAAACAATTTCCTGCCGGAAATCGCAAATGGATCGCAGAATTCAGGTCCAGAATATTATTTCCTTATAAGTTCACTGTCAGATAAAGCTGATTAGATTTTTGCGATTTATCGGCAAACTACTTAACATTTGCATTTGCAACAGCATCCATCATAATTTTATGTACCTAATACGTGTTTCATTTGGTGAACTAAATGCTGATGAAGATTTCAAAAGACGAGATCTACGCAACATAGCATTAGCAATTAACATAAATAATTAAATACCATTTACTTTTATCGATTACTTATAGGTTCGTATTCCTGGAATGAGAAAATCGTATCCTTTTTACCCCTCCCGTTTTTCTTTCATTGCCTTAGACGACACTTGCAATAAGTACTTGTCGCAAACGTATGCATGGATCTAATCTAAGTACATACTAATTAAAGTCTAGCTTAGAAAATTTAATCCTAACATTAAACGCATATTAATTTTGAAGCTCATTTGAGTTAATTACTTGTTTTTATTACCTTCTATAACTCTGTGATATAAACATCTTAACTTTGCGTTGTTTATTGATTTAGTCACGAATTTCCCAGAGGTTTGCGAGAATCTCAGTAAATATCAAGTTGGTGATACAAATAAGCAATTAACGGTCCTTTGATACGCTAAAGATAGCCTGGTTATTTCGCTCAAGGAAACGTATTTCTACAATGATAGATTCGCACCACGTATCCAGAGAACAACGTCATTAAGTAACCAGTTTACACGAGATAATTATAGAGACGTAGATAAATCTTGTTACATGAATAACTTAATGTACTGGATTATGTTGAAAGTTTATCATCACTAGCACATTTTTATGAAGTGTCGGAATTAAAGGGATAGGAATATAAAACTGTTTATTACTCGAGAGAGTCATCAGCATTTAATAGGAATGTGTTGTGACGCACAAAATGTAGTTTTAGTAGCTAATTATAAAATTAAGTTGTATTATTTAAATGAGATTATCAAGATAAAAGTGATAGATAACGGTGTGCTATATCAACTTTATCTACGTGTGCGGTATCACGAATTCTTCATCTGAAGACCGTTAAATGCTTGTCGCATATTCAGATTAGGAATCTACATTTTAAGATTCCGGATTTGTAAACATTAATACGATGACTTTTAATGATGATGGAGCAATAGATAAATCAAGTAAGAAAATCGTTTAGGATAACACAGCATAAGATGTGAAAATCTGTGAAGGTAGCTTTTTATGTCAAATGAGGAACAGTAAAGGTTATAAAAAAGCCAAAGCTTACATAATTTTACAACTTCCTTACTACTTATAAATCACGCCAAAATTCCTACAAACAAATTACCTAACACACCAATAAAACGCTCACCAAGAATGTTTACGTTTTAAAGGAAGCAGTTACAGGGAACGTTGCAATAGGGAGTTACGAGTAGGCAGTCGCGTCAGTTACGCATACTGCCGGACTTGGGGCCTTAGTAGACGTGCTACTTTTAGCTACAGCGATTAGCGATTTTGTTGGTTTTCGGAAACTTGATAAAGCGATTGATCTCTAAACCTCGAACAGTCAGTTAGTTATCAGTAGTTTTTGAGAAGCTTGATTTCAGCGACTGAACGCTGAATTCGGGATTTCAGTTGCATTGATTACCGAACACGGCTCCATGTTCAATTGTTCCGTCGGTTCGCTGAAACGTTGCACCATCGTAACAGTCACTGAAAGGTCTGATTTCGCTATCGCAACCAAACGCAAGCACGATGACATAACAATGGCAAATAATTTAATTTAATTTTAGAGTCTCTTTGTTTTGAAATGTTCATTACTTTGCCTGTAATTAAGTTCCTCTAAAAACAGATATGCTCCTGGGTAGTTTATTGCGCCACTTCTTACCAGCGAACGTACTAGAAAGTGGCAAAGGGCGGCCATTTTTTAGGATTGCCAAATGTAGTTTCGACGTTTAAAAAGTGCAGATTCTCTGCCTAATTTTAATGACTTTTGATATTGAAGCAGTTTTAACAATTGTTGATACTAAAAGTAGCATGTTTGCTAAGCTCCTTAGTGCGATGCGCGGCTAACGTGGTTGGGCTCTGGATGCGCACGGGCAAGTCGTAGACGACTTCATGGAACACGCTACATGAGAATGTCTTGCGTGCTGTCTACTTACAATAGTGACCGCCGCGGCTTTGCACCCTGCTCAAGTTAAAAGCGGATGCTTCGACATTAATTCGTGACAAAGATGCGGAGTGGCTGATACTGCAAATATAGACAGGAAATCAGCAATTTTTGAACTGCAGAACTACAAATATAGCCTCCGAAAAGCTAATTTGTTCCATAATACTGCGTAGAAAAGAAGGTGTTCTTCTGATTCAACAAAATTAATTATTATGTTATTGAGTTAGATTTTTATCCTACCACCTATTTCAAAGTTTGTAGATAACAACTGTACAGTATGTGAAATAATGGTAAACTATTTTTCATTTCTCAATCTAAATGCATGAACTTTGCAGGATATTACAACTTGACAAACTCAATAAATTAAAATGTATCTTTTTGTTATCAAAAAACTGTTTGGATCATCAACATCGTTATATACAACAAAGCCCACTTCAAAGTTGAATAAGCACTATCCCAGTACCCTTTTGCACAATGTTAGTTAGCTATAAAATTAAGTTGCAACGTTATTAAAGTATCAAAACGACAAGCGTCCGTAACTTAAGCCCTGACCTCAAAGGTCATGGGACAAAGCTCGCTTTGTGTTTAATCTACTAAAAGAAATTACTGCCGCTTCGCTTCTAATTGATAGCACTACTGTATTATAAGCATCATCATTAAATAATGGCCTTATGAAATATTCATTTGGCTATTGTCTTTTATCCCTTAGGGTTTGCAATTTTATTTACTGTCTGAAATGACGTCTTGCAGTTGGTTAAGTATTACTGTACAAAGTTTATTAAGTCTCGCTACACGGTAGTTGTTTAATATTTATCCATTATTGTTTTTTTTATTACCTAGTATTTCTGGTTGGTAATAATCATAGTAATTGGTTTGTCCATAAGAGTGTTTCAGGTGTGGTGCCTATAGCTCCGAATCGAGGTCACCATTAACACTGCTGGCATCAAATCACCCGTTATCAATGCACCATGCAATTAACGACACTTACGCCGAATGTTTCGTCGAACATGTATTTTAATAGTGAAAAATGATCGACCGACTTCGACTCTTAACGATCTCGAGATTCGTGTAATTATGAACTTAACATCGCTTGTTTATTTCGGTATGCATCATTACTGTACTAACATAGTAAATTCTTGGGGATATTACAAAACGGTTTTTCTGTAAACTGGTTAAAAACTAGTTAGTGTCTGTGTGGCTATATTTGTGATGGGTTAGGAAGAAAATAAAAAAGGTCTTGAACAGGGGCAACGTGCTGACGCAGCCATTAGACAAGAGGAGGCGGTGATGGCGAGAGCGTGCAATGGCCGCGGGTAGCGTGAGAAATACGCCGCGAGACGATACTGAAGCGTGCGCACCCAATTCCTTATGCAAATGCGAGGGCACATCCACTGCCGCCGACGCCATCTAGTAACAGCAGCCGCCAACCGCGTGCGCTACCTAGTTTTATTAACAGTCGATAATAGAGTTCAGACTTAGATTGCTAGGGTTGGTCGCTCGGAAAGGTCAAATGGTCAAACGATATTATTTTCTGTGAAGCTTTCATGATTGTATTGTTACAATTGCGATCTCTTAATTTGAATGTTTTAAGAGATTTTAAGGTTAGAGGTGAATATTTTATATTAAGATGCTACATTTGGGCTGGCAGGTATTTACAGGATGCAGATGCTTAATGGATTCGGATACATACATACATACTTCATCAGCCTATAATGTTCCCACTGCTGGGACACAGGCCTCCTCTCGGTGAGAGGTAGTGGGCCGTATTCCACCACGCGGGCCCAGTGCAGGTTGGTAGATGTCACATGTCTTCGAATTTTTGGTTCTAAGACATGCCGGTTTCCTTACGATATTTTTCTTCACTGTTTACAGATTCAGATACTATAATGCAATACGATTCTAAGGGAAGACACTGTAGCCGCCGCAGAAGGAGACGCCCCGGGCGGCGGGAGTCTATAGCGGACTCCCGGCCACCGTAGGCACGAGCTTGCGGGCGGTGAGCAATGGGTAGCTCGCCGCCCGGTAAGGACCAGGCTCGGGTCGACGGCGCGTAGTGTTCCACGCGCGCCTCAAAGAGATGTCAGCGATACTGAAGGGGTCTGCCAGGACCGATGCCTGCCAGGGTCGCGAGATTGTTCGAAAGAGATACCGTGACCCTGGCACATGGGCAACTGAAGGAACACGGGTGGGTTTTAGTCAGTAAAAGTCTGACACGCCCTCCCGCTCCGCCCAGAGCGGGAGATGTCATTTGATGATTTCCCATCCAGAAAAAAAAGGGAAGACACTGTCCAACTATGGATATCATTCGGATGAAATGATGATCAATGATGAATGCAGATGATTTTCAGTAGTAGCTTGTTGTGCTTTGTAAGTTTCTTTTTACAAAAAAAAAAAAAACGCACATTTTATATAAAATGTATCTCTTTAAACTATCGAGAGACGTCAGCCCTATTCTGTCGCACTCACATCGTGCATACTCGCGTTACCACCCGAGAGAGTTAATCGTATTGCAAATGCACTTTCAGTGCTTTATTGGCAGCATTAGAAAGGGACTAGGCTGCGTTAGGCTTTATACGGCGCATCACAACAATGGGGTTTAATAACGACAACGGACCGCTCGTTACCATCCGCCGATCTCATGTCGCGAGAAATTGCCTCCCCTATTATTGTTCAGTGCGGCCAAGTGTGCAATAAGAGCAAAAATTTGCGAACAGCATCCTTTATCTGATATACGTTTACAAAAAAAAGGCACATTGCACTCTAAGGAATAGAGATTGACGTGTTCAACGAGCGACGGACAGATAGAATCGCCTCAAATTATAAGCGCATCTTGTGATATAATTTACGGACAAGTACCTTACTTTAGATTAGATTTGTTTCAATCTCGTTAAGATATATCGAAGGTATTTGCATCAAACTAACCGCTAACTCTATTAGACTAGATCAACGAGGCGTTGATATCTGGTTAATTATAACATAAATCACGTGAGCGAAATAATAAATCAAGACATTATTGCTGCAGGAGATTCGTATCTTCCGAGAGAGCAATTCGCTATTCTCTTTTATAACATGAGCCGGGACGTTTCCAGGGCACGAGGTCTTAATGTTAACTGACTTATTACATACAAGTGGTCCGTGCTGTTGGGTCTCGCGGGGAGATGACATGAGATGAGCGGCGCTCGGCGTGTGCAGATTGAATCCGACAGTCGGGATGATATTGTTGGAATTACAAGCGTTTAATCACGGAGAATGCGCGCGAGCCGCCGTCGGCTCCGACAATGGCGGCACTGTCACGGCGAACGTTGAATCCCGCGCCCGATCACGACCGCGACATCGGAAATCAATAATCGGATGATTTAGCCACCGCGCCGCGTGCGAACCTGATTAGACACGATAATGCCTGCCGCGTCTCTACTGAACGCTATGAGGTTGCGGGGCGATAGGTTATCGTGGCTACGAACAACATACAACTGTATTACTACGGTCATCGTCTAACGGAATGACATATTTTTCATTGATACACATCTCATAAAACCGCGCACGACAGTCTGATTTACAGTAACATATTCGGTATCAAAGGCAATAAGTTTGTCTTAAACAGCTAAGTGCTCCAAGTAGATACCGTTTGGATAAGTAAGTAATATGAATGTGCAAATGTAGCCTTACATTGTATAGTCAGGGAACTTTATTGTCGACCAGATTGACACACTGCGTCAATTTGCCGACTTGTAGCCGCTTCACTCCATTGTCAGACAATGACAGATGTGATTTGAATTTATTCAAATATTATTATTTATCAATCAAGTTTCTCACTTCATATATTTGAGATATTAGTTCATAGATGTATTGGCTACATTCCTACTAACCGCGCACAAATAAATGCATTGATCTTTACTCGCATTAAACATTTAAGTAAAGCGCGAATGTTAAGAACAAATAGTTCAAAGATTATTGATACGTTAATGTTATCGGATTGCTGTCTAAATTTAAGTTATGACAAAACAATATATAACATAACAATCACGCCAGTAACCCCTGAAGGGTTAGACAGAAATGTACCTATAGTACACCTACATTTTGCCAGTTATGTTGAAGTCTCATGTAATAGGGGACGGGCCTTTAGCCATCAGTAGGGCACAAATCAAGACTACGGGCTGCTACTGAGAAATTCTCGATGAAAAAATTCAATAACACTCTCATACTCAGTAGTAGCACTTGCGCCAACGAAGCAGTCAATACAATAAATATGTAAATAAGAAAATAAAATGTTCTGTGTCACATAACAGCAAGGGTTGCAGACTTGCAAGGGTTATATAAAATAAACTCATTTGAAAAATAAATAAATTGACAGCTATCTGTAATCAACGTTTAAACAATTGTCTTACTGCAATAAGAATGTATGTTTGAGCAGAAATAATTACTATTTTGTAAAGAAAGATCTGAAGCCCTGAGATGAGTTGTAAGGTCCTGAGTTCGAACTCAGACATGCTCTTTACTTTGTGTAAATAATTTCATTACCACTGCTCTCAAAACGGGGAGGAGAACATCGTGAGGAAACCGGCATATCCTAGAACGCAAAAAAATCGAAGACAAGCGACATCTACCAACCCGGACTGGGCACGTGTGGTAGATTCTATCCCACTACTTATCTAAGAGAGGAAGCATGTATCTCAACAGTGGGAATATTATACGTTGATTATGCATGCAGAGAAAGATCTTATCTTACTGCATCTACAAGCTATTTGACGTCTATATATTTGATAATAAATCCGTGAGAACGGATACGTAGGTGCAATAACTGCGTTGAGTTTAACCCAGTTTATCAGGATCGGCGATAAGCGCAAGATAAACTGGTGACCTCCATTTTAGCATTGCGAGTAATCACAAACTCTTTCAAAATACTTTTACATCGAAAACAGAAACATTTTTTTATGTAATTAAAAAAAAGTGTCTGCTCCAATTAGTGGTTACTCCTTACGAACGATTATAAAATATGTATATAGATTAGTAAACGTAACATAAGGCATAACGTAGCGTAACGGAGAAAATTTGATTTTACTCCCCATAAATTTTCGTACCCCGGGCTTAATATGAAAATGGATTCTTAAGGAGTAAACTTCAAATAACGAATATATTTTTTACCTCTGTGGATCCCCAAATTCAAATGTTTATGTTAGATAGTCACAATCTGTCATTTATGACAGTAATCCCGTCACAGCGTTATAATGGCACCTTACGGTGAAATGCACGTACCGATCAATTAATCGATTCCACCCGTCGATATCCGTGACAGGTGTCAAATGATGTCAAAAGCGTCGCATGCGTACTGCCTGCACGACTGGTTTTTGCTAAAACGAGACAGAAATAAGACGGGCATAGAATAATATGTTGTTTCATCACAGTTCGATGTCAGCAATTGATGAAATCAGAAAATTCTTCCAATTGGGTCAGGGACAGTTGTTAAATTATTCAGGATCGTGTAGGTTTTTCATTTTTTTGAGGGGCTTGTGGCTAAGTAATAACAGCCGCACAGGTCCATCGATAAGGTTAAGCTACACTTGCCGCAGTCGGCCCGAGGATGGTCGACCATCTTTACATACCATAACATAAAACAGGGGTCTGTGCCTCAGAAGGATCGTTAAGTCATTGGTCAAAATCCACAAATGATAGCCGGGATTTTTAACAGTCGTTACGAGACTTCAGAAAAAAGCCCGTAAGTGTGATAACCAGTTTTGGGTATCGTATTACTCAGTTACTGGGTTGTGAAGGTCAGATAAGCAGTTGCTCCATGTAAAATACTGGTATTCAGCTGCATCCGGGGAGATTGTAAGCCCACCTCAACATACTAGGGAAATGGCCAAGTAAGCGAGTAAAAATCATATGAGAATCAAAACTTTTCCTAATTTTGTAGGTCAGTTTATTATTAGGCCCTTAGATAAAGGGTAGAAGGTTCAAAATATTAAATTTCCATGCCTCATAACCTTACATTAAAAGTTACATCGCTATTAGAAACTAAAAGCATACAGAACCCACCTGTATATCGTTGACTACTCATCATTTAGTTAATGCTACAATAAAATAGCACAATGAGGGCGAATTCTCGACCAGCACTTAGCTGGAACAAAGCCTAATTACATTTCGTGAGGTATCAATGAGCGGTGCAATTACGTCAGTGGGCTCTATATAATCGGTGCTTCGAGCGCATTTCCCGGGTGTTCCGCCGATGTATCTAGAATAATCTACCATTACCATGATTTATATCTGACCGATCATGGACTGGGTGGCTTAATGACAGACTGGAGCCCTCCCAGCCTGGCACATATGAGTCCGAAGCACAGGTAATGAGTGCGCGGTGAGCCACCCCGGAGTAAAGAGAGCGCGGCATACATTAGGAAGCGACTGCGCAGGCACCGCGTCGCGCGACGTCTCTCCACTCAGTCACGAGCTTTAGCATCTGAACTGAATAATTCGTGCCACCGATGACATCGTTAAGGTGTGAACTAATTTGAATTCGACAGCTTCATTTACAATTCAAATCATATGTATCCATGTTTTTATAGCGGTAAAGAAAATATATTAAGTGAATTGGAAATTGAGATATAATGATCGCTATAAATTATCAAATTCCGAATTAAGTGGGCTAATAATTTACCGATATTGGTGATATATCAATTTTTATACTCATCGGAATCAGCAATACCTGTCTTATAAAATTTTATAGTAATCAGTTGACGTGGTTCTATAATTTATAGTGTGACTTCTGTTAATTGTCACTGTTATAAGCCTGATCTATTAATGTTTCTTTTTCTGTTGGATATTGCTTGCACAGCGAACACAATACCACAGGCAAGTACTCGATCGGTAGCTAATTGCTTTTTGAAAGCAGTTAGCAAGGTCTGAACGTTGAACCCCGCATATTTTGCGAGCCAGCGGTTTCTAATAAATGTAAAACACTAAACGTATCGTATTCCCGGGTACTACGGTCAGGGTAAATACCTTTTATCTTTAGCTTTCTAAGACAAGCCATGGAATTCTATTTTCCTTTGGTCTTTCGTATGAGGAACAAGTAAAAATAACTCGAATTCCGAGATTAATCGAATCGCAAGGAATAAAAAAAAAAAGCTTTAGAATGTAATTAATTTACGAGTAGAAGTTACATAGTTAACACTGTACCTACATCACATAAAATCCGATGGAATGATATCCTGTCAACACAACACGAACATGGTGATTACGTTAAGTTTCTTATTTATATGACCAACACAGACGGATTAACTTTACGCAAGACGTAAGATAATAGCAGCCTGCTACGAGTCATCCTCCCATGTAGCTTTTTATTGTTTTACAACAAAATTGAATTATGTAAATAGCACTGTAGTTAATTAATTCCAGGTGTAGCCAGTTGTGCGAATTTCTTTACAATTTTCTACGATTAAGACCGCATTATTTAGTAGACGTTCCAAAATAAACTAAAAATCAATGTCTTCAAACTGCGCGATGCCTACAGGCGTATCATTACACTAGTTGTAATTATCCAATTCGATGGTGGTTAAATGTCTGTAATTTTCGAACAAGCTGCTCGACAGCTAGTCGTATATTAAAGTGAAATAATAAGTGCGATTTTTGTTCAACACTTTAGTCGATAGATTGCCGCTTATGCTCGGTGTAAGCTACAATAAAAACTATTAAACGTTCAGCGAAACAAAAATAAGGAGGAGACGAGTTGGATAGAATGTGGAGCAACAAAAAGAAAAGTGGTAGAGGCATCAACGTCAGGACGGCGAGCGCAGAGCCCAAGTGTGGCCTGTTCGACGGGTAGATTCTAGCCTGTCACACTCAATCACAGTGGTCATTACACAATTAGTGGAAGTAATGTCACATCGTTCAGAAATTATGGCCGTACTGACGGCCTGCCATTAAATAACCTATCGATAAATTCTGAGAAATTCTAACAATATAGGCACACATACGAAGAGGAATTTATTTCATGACTAGTGCATGTAAGTTGTTAATTTGGTTTATTTGTTGAACATTTAAGGGTTATATTTCACGCAGATGCGAGACGGTAAGAAATGCAGGCCTACTCATCGAAATGTAGTCGTAAGATGCTAAATAAGCTCCAATTAGTTCTGCAATCCATAAACGTCGTTGGTCCTAGTTCCCACTGTTGACGCTATCAAACAATTAAATAATATTTTATTGATCTTCCATTTCTTGTTTACTGGTTAATATTTTAAGTTTCCAAAGACTGTTCCTTTGCTAAATGCCGCCAAACTAGCTTGAATGGCAAATGTTAATTATGAGATATAGTTTGTAGAACAAGTCACAGTTACCTTTTAGTACCTGCATTTTGGGATACGAACGTGACCAATGTATGAAGTTTTGGCCATAAAAATGATGAAAATGCACTATTCAAACCATTATTTATGACTTTGCTTATTAAGCGAGTTGATGGAGATATGAATTTCCATTTATTGCTGCGACAACCCACTTAGAACTGGTCAACCTAGAATTTTCGATTGTCTTTCTTAAGTTACTGTTCTGTATGCAGTGTCATAAAGTACTATTACACAGCAAAGGATTTCATTATTAACTGTACTTAGAGCTAGAGCTAAAGCTAAGTCATAAAAATAAAATAAAAGTAATGTAGCTTTTCTGAGTAAGGTTTTATAATAATTATGTTTTCTAGGCAATTACGTTTTTATTTGTTTTCACATTATTATAGTTAGTTTTGGTAATAAACACAGACGTGATAATATGCTCGTCATTTTAGTTAATACGCGTAGAAATTATTATATGGAAAAGTACCGTAAGTACTATTTATGTTACAACTGTCATCCAAAATAGTTGGGTGACATGTCAAGGGATGTAACAGTTTGGCGCTGTAGTAAATCAAAAGGCGCCTGCGCGCCGCGCCGTGGACCTACGCTAGCGCGTAAAGCGGAGCGGGCGGTGGGCCTAGCGGAATGTCAACTCAACCAATGGGATCGCTTTATTTTTGGTTGCAACCTTATTGGCTGTGCCCAGCAGGGTCCCCTAGATAGTCATAAACAGTCATTTAAATTGGGATTCCACCATTACGTGAAAGAACGAACTGCAATTAAAAACAAACCAGTATTGTATTTTAAAAGTCTATTTCTGTAGTGCTGATTTAAATGCCCAATAATATTGTTTTATTCTTATTTTATGCCGCCAAGTTAAAATAATTACCTATATGTAATTTACCTTTTATATGTTTTTCCCGCAGATTGCTACTGGAATCGCTCCGCTCGTGACTAGGGGCTATATATCAGGGCAACACGCGCAGTAGCCTTAAATGGTTTGCATCGAGACGCGTGATCGTAAAAGGGGCTTCGGCATCGCATTAAAGAGTCTGGCAACGCATGTTGATGAGCATCCCCGGTTAACTCTACCGACAATCGGACGCGATACCTTCCACTATCGACATATATCCGCTGGCAGAACGATTGAAAAGGAACCTCAGCCAGTTTTATTTCGAATTTAAATTTTATTGTATTGCCTCGGAGTAAGATTTCTATCAAATGGAATTTATCCAAATGAAGATATTATTCATAGATAGTGGGAATTCGAGATTGAAATACGAACATTTAATTGGTGGTCAGCTGATTAAAATTTATTTCAAGATGCTGTTTTCCATTTATAAAAAAAAGCATATAAGTCAGTTGATTGTTAACACACAAAAACATTACACTATCTTCATGACGATAATATAAGATGATAATCGTATCTATGTGCTTGCAAATGTCTTTGCAGCAGAGAGATTGAAAAAGGACCAAAAGTTTAGTAAAAGTCATGTCTCGATTAGCCTAGATCGGCGATTCATTATTCAGTGAGGCGCCAATAATAAGCTCTCGAGGCATGCGGTCCGCTTGCCGTAAATAGGCGCATTAACGAGAGGCTGTCCACTGGCCGCCGGCCAGGTCTGAGCAGTGGACAGTGGCCCATACACTCACCAACTAACCTACAAACCCTGGGGACATATGTAAATATACATATTAAAAATATCGTAGCTTTCGTATCATCCTTTTTCTCTATCTACGACACTGTTATTCAATTTTGTATAATGTAAAACTATTAAGCAGGTTCTATATAAATATTAATAGAACAGAATATACATTTATGAAGTATTAATATAATTACGGCCGTTCATAAATTTCACAACTTTGTATAGAAGAAACTGTTACACGACGTCAACACTGCACTTTAAAAGTCCGTTCAGTTTCACATTTATTTATATACGCATCTACAGTTTCAACTTACGATTCAATCAATGTAAAGCCTGTAACCTATTTATGTAAATAACTTTAAAAAGTGCGAAAGACGATTTATTTTACATTTTATCATACTGGATTACTCCACATTCTTTGGCGTACAGCTTTACATGGCTTTAAAAGATAATGGTATGCTAATGTCCATGAATAGATGTTTCTCCAACGAAGTCGTTAGTGCGAAGTGAAAAAAGATATTTAAAAATATTTATGTAGTGTAAAAGACGGTAAAAGTTTACATGACGACACAAAAATGTCTCCGTATATGGTTCTCATTAATCGGACGCATATCTATATATCTTAATGTAGCTATCCTGGTACAAAATACATAATTACCGACTTAACAACAAAACTACAAACTTTACGTCCTTAAACCAATAATAAGCGGCTAAGTATGTACAGGTGCAAAGCTGTGTTTAATTGGACGTAGAAGTACGCGTTTTGAATATCAACGACATAGTTAGGTACAATTAGGGATTTTCTAACACGGTCGAGCCCCATAAGGGTCTTCCTCATTAGGCGGTTACACGGTTGCGGTCGGCGCATCGCAGCCCAGCGCCCTACACGCCCGCCCTACTAAATATTCATCAGCTAGCAAATTGTAAAGAATCGCTTTTATGGTACATTTAAATATTGAACACCGTTAAAATTTATTGTATATGTCCTGTAACAATGTAGTTTAACCGATCTTGTCGGCCTTGCGCGTCTAACTGTATACGAGAGCATAACTAAACAAAAAAACCTGGAATCCAGCACCGTTTGCGAGATATGAAAATATACATGCTAAAAAAAGATTCAGTGATTAAACTTTATACGCATGAGGCGCTTCCATTCAGCTGTAAATAAAAATGGTACGAGCTCGGGCAAACTCGTCCCGTAAAACTGCAATGCGAGGGCTGTCGGTGGGAGCGATTTATCACTTGGCAGATCGAGCGTGGGGCTTCGTGGACGTCAGTGCCTCAGTGTGTGGAGCGAGACGGGTAGATTAGTGTAGAAGTGGACTAAAGAGTGCGGAGTCGCGAGGGTTTTACGGTCGGTGCAAGGACGCCGCGCAAGGACGCTCACGTGTCGTTAGCCTGCCTCTGACGTTGCACCATGAATTTTGTTTCGTTTCCGGGTTTTAACCATTCAAATGAATATGAATGTACGATTTTCATGTCTTTTAAATTGCGTCTTTCATGGATGGAAGTAAATTCTAACTCTTCAATTACAATGCGGGGAGTGCCTGCCTTTGTCTGTAAGCATGTCAATATCTCATGCCTATGAGTATATAAATAACAATATTACGACTATTAACATAACCGGTTATGCGTTTCATGCGATAACTTTATGACCTCTAATAGCACCAGAACAACTAGTATCATTTATGCAATTTAATTTGAGATCCTAAAATCGAGATATTCGATAGATCACGTCATTGAAGTTATGTGGTTGATCTCAATTAAAGTTCGAACATTCGCTACGATTATTAAAATCGAGGATATATAGATATCATCTTCATTTTTTGCAGGCAAATCGATGATATAATAAAACCAAAACAAGTTATATTCGCGAACGTTTAAGCTCCCTAAACAGAGCTTAATAAACACTTTTTACAACCTGTAAACTGACAAGAATGTAATTAATTAATAGGTACGTTTACAATGCAATGAATGAAATTCAAACCGACTGCAATCCGTGTCTAGTATTTAATGAAACAATCGATTGCAACGTCACGAACGTAAAATAAAACAGTTTGAACAATATGAAAATAAAGACTGCGTCTAAGCGGCAATAATTCATTTCCATTCAACATTTAGTCGGCATGTAGTAAATGTTCCGTTAACAATAAAACAAAAGTCCCTCGGAGGGTGCAATGGCTGCAATGGGAGTGCACTTGCCGGCCAGCTCAGCACGGGTGTCGGTGTCTAAATAAAGTCTTGGCCACTAGTTCCATAACTCCAAGCTGCTGGTACCTCTTGGCGCCTGATATAAATTGGTTCGATTATAAAGCGACAAGTTTACTTGCGCGCTGGTCGGTCGCTACCGACACACCATTTCAGTATACAAACTAAAACGCAGCCGCCATGTTTGGCTTCTTGTGGACTTGTTAGGTTATCTTATCTCTTGAAATCAATACGCAGTGGTGAAATTTTCGTTGTGTTCCGAAGATTTACATACATTTTATTAGCTCAGTCGTTAATGACTAATGGTAACTAAGTTGAATTCCGTAAGTTCAAAACTTATCTAATGGACTACAATTAGATAAGTTTTGAAAAGAGAAATAATGAGAAAATGATTTTCCATGCTGACGTCAGTTGTATCACGCCATAAGCCACGTAATATTTCTAAGGATCTAATCTAGCTACAGTGAAAATAATGTACATTTGATCACAGATAAACTAAGACTATTTTGACTGAAATATAGCTTTTTGTATATTATAAGCTTTTTTGTATTTGAATTTCGATCCAGAGGGTACTTTTCGTTCATCAATTCTAGATACAAAATCGAAAACAAATTAAAAATATAAAGAGGAATAATGTTTCTATTAACTGGATCCCAAGTTAGAAGAAATTGTTTACTTTTTGCGATGTACCAACGAAATTTTATAGAAGCACGTATCTTTCCGTGGGCTAGTAGGGTTTTTATCGACTCAGTAGGCTTTTTGCGAGGATGTTTAGAATACGGACCCCGGACTTTTCAATAGGTATATTAATGTATACGACAGTTACTAATTGTTGTTTTTTTTCAGTTGCAGTCGCCCGAAAGCTCCAAATCAAAGTGTGTTTAATTTTTTTCCAACTCCGAAAAAACGTGTTACGTGACGTAATTTTAACTCTTACGCCTTTTACGTTCATAATGTTCTTTTTTTACATCATAAGCGTACGAAACGAGACTTGCAGTTGAAATAAATCAGAATAAGTCTCCCATGTCCAGGAGTTAGACGTTTAAAAAGTTAAGTTTATCTGGTGACTACATGCTTTGCACGTACTGTTCATCTTTACTAATAAAATATATTAAAATATTATGCGGTTGTCTGTTTCCACTTGAATATTTTTAATAGATTAAGTATTATATGTTCCCGTCATTGCATGATAGGTTGATGTCTCAGAGCCGTCCCATGTGACAAGTTTGCTTGTTTTGTCATCCATTATTTATAAATTCATGTCGTTTAGTAATAATTGACTCCTGCGCAGACACACATTATAGTCGACGACAAGCTATCATCGATACTAGTTGTTTTGTCATCATCTCAACTGTTAATAAGGGAGAAGAGCTGAATAACAATATGCATTAATTTAATACTCAGATATTTATCGCTAACAAAATTCCAACATAATGACTTTAAGTGTGTATGATTATTCAAAATATAGTTTTCGTGTCGCAGACGTTGTGTTAATGTTGATCTCTAAATTAAGACGTTGAAGATATAAAATTAGTTCACTGTTTATTTTAAGACGACCTATTGGTAAAAGTTTCAATGGTAATTACAGTCAGGACTGCTGCTATCTTTAGCCGAATATATGAATTATTCAGTAGTGCGTATTTACATATACAAAAAGTTTGTGCGAAAAATAGAACATGTCCAGTGATACAATAACATTCACATTGTGTGAATTATAGACAGAACCAGTTTGATTAAAAAATCAATATGCAAGTACATATGTAATCAAGTTTACGAAAGATATTGACCTCAGTTGGAGGTGGATGATAGATGATCGATGATCGAATTATAAGGCCAGCTTAATTGATATGTATGATGGCGCTTCGACAAATCTCCAGGAGTAAAAATGGCGATTAGAATCTAGAGCGCCTTTGAAACGGCATCAGTTAATTATCGCTGATTTATGAACTAATTTACAAAGGTGATTGATCGCATTTTTATGCACAATATCAAAAGCTACAGGATTAAATTGACTCGCTAAATGCTTCCGGCAAACACCTGTTAAACGCATAGATTTAAATAACTTTAATGGCACTTAGGGGAAAATACAGATCCTATCAGAAGAACTATAATTAAATAAAAAAGGCAGTGCACAAAATGACTAAGACTAGCTGAGTAAGTGTGTGAGATATAAATCAGAACGAAGACAAGGCATCGCGATCGATGTAAGTAAAAGTGTGGCGCCCGATCGGCGATCGACAGCCATCTAATATTTTTATTTATAAAGATGAGTGCTGACTAGGAAAAAAACGCGTTTTTTGTGCTTTTTGCGCCCCAGCGAGCCATGCAAATGGTATTTAACGCATAGCAGCATGAGGTCTTAGACAAGTCACTAGATTAACGAGCATCCACCGATAAAAATTCAAAAGATGTATATTATTGAAATGTGGAGCGTTCTCATTACTGGCGGCTTTCAGCTCCAGTTCTCCATATCAATGAGTTGTTATGTACATCACTTCTCTGTTAATACGAGGCGCACGGCTTTGTATGCGGCCAGTTGTCTTGGTGTCTTTGACCGTGATGATCTCTACAGTTAGACAATGAGAGTAATAACATTTTTTTGTGGAGGAATGAATAATGATAGCCTTATTTGATTTAGTGGTACGCGATGAGAGTAGGATGTAGAGGGGTTCGGGATAAGATGTCCGATAACGGAGTCGGGTGCTACAAGTTACTCATTAAGTTATTCAATGTGTAGGAATCGATCGCTGTACGGATTTCCATTGGCGAATTAATTCGGCGGACGCGAGATCGAGTAACGGTGTCGGCGTGCCATTGACATTCGTCAGCCGCGGACGCAGTGGACGGGGGACGCAGTTCGTTGTTCGTCGTCCACCGCCCCGAGACGCGGCGGCCGCCACTCTTCACCTTGACCAAGGCTTATGCGTTCAGTTTTATTACGATTTAATTAAAAAAATACGTAAGTTTCCGTGCTTATGATGAGACAAATAGAGGAGTAGCTAGATAGTAACTTGCTTTCATTGCTAGTAAATATTTGCGGCTTCAACATGTAAATTAAAGGCAAGGTTCTATTTCCAAAATATAATGCGGTTGATGCATGCTGCTCTTGATGTGGTCTGTCAGTGTCCGAAGTAACGTTTCATTAAATAACTAAACCGCACGGCTTCCCAGTAATGAATGAGTCGACGTTCTACCACCAAGTTCGGTTAGCGGTTTTTTTGCCCACTGCTCTCCTTACACTAGATTGATTTCTATTATTACCTGCCATTGAACTGTGAACACTATCGAAATGGAGTAATTGGCACTTGCGCAAAATTGTATACCTACATCAAAAATATTTGCACTTTACTTTCTTCAGCATAAATGTAATGTAATTTGCATAGAATGCAAATCGATGAACAATAAAGAGATTTCGATATCGATAAAACTGTTTGAAAGCTCACACTTTTAGTTTTTTTTTTGGCGTTTTCTACTATTTGACGTATAATTTTGAGCTGCTCCTTGTAGTTTGTTTTTCGGTCCACATTCTAAGTTAAAAGCGATGTTATTTACTGTTACGGATTTACATAGAGAGATACACTAATAGGATCTCCTAATGCTAACCGTCACGCAACTCATTTGCATATTGTTTATTTACAATCTTAGAAAAGGTGTTCAGCACCTAAATATATCACTCTCAGATATCGTTGATTTATATTCAAGTTATTAATTTATTATGACACCGATATTAAATACGCGGGATCATATTACATTTGGTTAGTTTTTCCTTTTCTACAGTAGCTAGGAGGTTAGATGTACATTTTTAGGGTTCCGTTGCCAAATGGCAAAAAACGGAACCCTTATAGATTCGTCATGTCTGTCTGTCTGTCCGTGTATGTCACAGCCACTTTTTTCCGAAACTATAAGAGCTATGCTGTTGAAACTTGGTAAGTAGATGTATTCTGTGAACCGCATTAAGACTTTCACACAAAAATAGAAAAAAGAAACAATAATATTTGGGGTTCCCCATACATACCATTAAAACTCAAAAAAAAATTTTTCATCAGTCCCATACGTGTGGGGTATCTATGGATAGGTCTTCAAAAATGATATTGAGGTTTCTAATATCATTTTTAGGGTTCCGCACCTCAAAAGGAAAAGCGGAACCCTTATAGGATCACTTTGTTGTCCATCCGTCCGTCTGTCAAGACCTTTTTTCTCAGGAACGCATAGATGTATCAAGCTGAAATTTATATCAAATACTCAAGTCTACTGTCCCTTGGAGCTGTGAAAAAATCAACCTTCTAAGCTAACGCAATCAAAAGATATAGCCGTTTATGCCGCAAATTTTCGAAACTGGCAAGGGAATCAAAACCTAAAGGGTACTTCCGGTCGATCTAGAATTTTGAAATTTGGTACGAAGCAACGTCTTATAGCACAGATAAAGGAAAAATTGCGAAAACCGTAAATTTTTAGTTACATAATATAATAAAAATATTTTTTTTAATTTTAAACTTTATACCTACAGGTTTGTACGGAACCCTCGGTGCGCGAGTCCGACTCGCACTTGGCCGGTTTTTTTTTCTAAACTGAATAGTTTGCGCGAGAGACACTTCCAAAGTGGTAAAATGTGTCCCCCCCCCCCCCCCCCCCCGTAACTTCTAAAATAAGGGAATGATAAAGCTAAAAAAAATATATGATGTACATTACCATGTAAACTTCCACCGAAAATTGGTTTGAACGAGATCTAGTACCTAAGTAGTTTTTTTTTAATACGTCATAAATCGTAAACCACATTTTACCTTTAATTCAGTCAACTGAAATATAAAATTAAAAAAAAAAAACATTTAATTTCATAAACATAAACCTTATGCATAAACCGTGAATACCTGCAGGTTTGTATGGAACCCTCGGTGCGCGAGGCCGCCGACTCGCACTCGGCCGGTTTTGATGTCTGCAGTTATTCGTAGAGATACTCAATGCCAACTGCACATAGACGTCTACTTTACGCGATCGTAATTTGTTATTATCGCACTTTTGGTGAACTATCATTATAAACACTCTTAGTGTAAGCTTGCAAACGGGGTACCGTTCTCAAGTGATGCTGCTTTACTTGTTACTTATATTAATAACGGTGTTACTTCGTAAATGTAATTGAATAGTAAATTACGTGATACCGGAGCTAGACGTTTGACTAAAGTAATAAAATATTTCTAACCATGATATGCTTGTCAAGGGACGTAGTAGGGGAATCATACTCATAAATTACAGGAGGTGTACTCTCATAAAATTACTATAGACTTGTCGGTAGTTTTTACAGGCGGTAGTCACAAATCCTAATGGTAACAACACTAAAAGCATTGGCTTGGTATCACATGAAGCAAAGTTCAACTGTATTCCCCATAGAATAATGACTACAATCGTCCACCAGCAGACTCAGGATGTAAGACTAGTTTACAAGCACTACAACAGCCCACTTCCTTAATTGAGCCTTTCAACTTAGGTCAGATGATAAGCCACTGATACACACGTTATATCCATTTAATTTCTAGATTTGCATAGAGCACATAATATGGAGAGAAAACTTATTAAGATTATCATCGATTCCTTAATGGCAATTCGATATTAGAAATTTAGCAAATAACAGTAAAAAGCCAATTCACGGTCTTTCACTGGTTCAAAACAACGGCGACTTTTATTATTATTGCCTTCGTATATGAGCATTAATTTAAATATCTTTATGTTCTCTATGACTATGAGGCTTTATCCATAGATTAAGGATTAATTGAGAAGATACCGAAAGCTGGTCGTTAACTAGCTGTATCTAGGGAAACAAAGTAACCTGAATGAAGTTGTAAACGTCCGTTACTTATATTACGCTTATTAAAACTGAAGATAAAATTGAGATCGTAAATTTAAAATGACTTGTATATTAATGCAAACAATTAAGTTTATCGGGTTAAGTTTGTGAATAAATACGCATATACCGGTTTGTCCCAGTTTCATTTATAAATACAAATAGTGGCTCGGTCTGTCCCATTATTGGTATAACGGGTGACAGACGAGACAATTCTTTATTCAGCTCGGATAATGTTCTGTAAATACAATTTACATCGACGATTGGTTTCTTTGTGAAGTGCGTTAATAACACCTTAATGAAGAAACGTAATGAGAAATTCACATATCCATAAAGTTTATTTGCTGCTTCGATTTCATATGAAGGTTTTGGTGCTAATTTTTATTTATTTAATCCATTGGGATTTTTATACCATATTTTGTATACCTCTACATTCAACTGCATCCGGTTAGACTGGAAGCCGACCCCAATATAGTTGAGAAAAGGCTAAACAGACGACGATTTTGCATATCTAAAAATTATGCTGATTTCATTAGTTTAAGTTCTTTTTACTGTTATAGCTGCCGTTATTTTACATCTTCGCACTATCAAAGGTTAAAACATATTTTATCATTATGAATTCCGATCGATTAAAATGTATCTCGCATTTAAAATATACAAAACTTTTAAACTTAATGTAATTATGTACGCCACTCAGAATCAATTTCATTTCCGAGCCGAGGATTGAACAACTTTAAATTCAGCTAACTGCTGAATAACAATCCGATTGATTTCGTGAATGAGTCATAAAGTTGTTTGTGAACGTAAAGTGCGGCGGTCGGGCGACAACTCAAGCTTTCTTTTATTTCGGTGCCATGTCGAGGAGCAGCCGGATTAGTGTCGACACTCGGACACTGGCACCATTATCACACAACTGACGTCCCTGCGATTCAACCCCAAGTAAGGCAAGAGATGCAGAAACGCGCGATTCCAGGCAGGTTGTAAAGCGATAAAAAGGCAAACGCACGGATGCGTAAGGAGGCGATAAACTGACTGACGTTGATATTGACAATAAATATCCTCTAACTGATCGTATCTAGTCTGCATATCTATATTTTGCATTCGTATAAAGTTATTGTATCAACACCGCCACAACTCAACGTCCGGATTGTTTCAGTTTTCAAACGGTAATTTCCGTAAGTAGGCAAGTGTATGTCGAGAGTTTCGTAGAATGTTATGTTACACGACGTGTGAAGGTTTATTTTATATCAACAAGCTTTATAACGAGTAAAAAGTGGGTGATGTGGAAGGCAGCCTTGGCGCTCTACATCTTGTTCCGCGAACCACCTGCACTCACATCGTCTGCGTGTACAAGAAAATGACCTGTGAAAAATGGAAAGTGGAGTGGATTTGTCTAGCTCAGTGTGTTAGTGTCCGAAGTATAACGGTGCGCGTTACTCAGATAAAGCCAGTGTACACCCGTAGGAAATGATACTCCAATGTAATGCACATAGCGTGAGAATCGCAACCGCCCGTTAATATCGCACTCCGGATAGTATCTCTCTCGTTATAATCGTGACAAACTATTAACCGCGCACTTGAGTTCCGACGTTATTATTATAGCGTTTAAATGGCGTAATTAATTTGTACACGTGATGTCAGGCACGCTGTGACTTAATGTAAGACATTAATGCTTATTTCATAATAGTCTTATTTAACTAGAAACTTGAGTTATTTCGAAGAATGCAACAGAATTGTGCTGACTCAGTTAAAATACGGTATTTTAAGTAGTATAGTATAGTTTAAAGTAAGCTTTTAAGCCTTGATACTTTAATCTTGTGAAGGGCAGACGACCAAGCAACGTGAGCTTACAATCAAATTCAATACTAAACGATAATCGAATGTACAAATATGTAAAAAAAGATGCGAGACTTACGAGAAAGCATTGCGGCATAATATTGTACTCGTTGATCGAGACTTTAAAACGGCTTCAGGAACGCTTAACTTACCTGAGGGAAAAAAAAGTATATTAAGACAAATTAATGAGTTTGATACCGTATAAGATGCGCATTATTAGCTATAAAATGATAAATTTATGGAGGCCGATAGGGGATTACGTTAAAATGTATGGAGCGGAAGTCCCCGGTATGAAGTGCGTCGTGTTACGATTATATACACTATTTGTCACGTTTATTTTCAGATCAGCTTCGAAAGAATTTTCAATAAAGTATAGAATTGATTATTTGACATAAGTATAAACCGACAATATTTTATGGCTGTTTAACAGAATAGGTGACAAAATAAAATTAGATACGTAAGCATACCTATTATTTATTGTTGAAAGTATCAGATGTGCTCATAGGTAGGCTTGCGATTAGTTCTACTACATAATATACCTACAGACAATTTTTTTTAAATAAGTTTCGACGCAAGATTTTTGTAATCGTGATCTGAATCCATGTTTGAGCGTCACTGTACCTGCCAACCTGTATAGGTATATTTTTGTTTAAACTTTTTTAACTTAGGCGGAATATATCTATTAACAAGTATCCGATGCCTGACTAATAGCTACAAATTACAAGAGAATATATTTAAAAATTCGTTGGGTATTTGTGCGGGGTTCTGGCGTGAACATAAAGCACCGCGCACAGTGGCCGCGTGATATATGGTTTGCATAATGGTAATTCAGCTCCATGCCTCCACTTACAAAGCATGGAAATGCCGCGCGGGGTTTCTATTCGCCCGTGTTGAGATTAATGAGAAATTATTCTACAACATTACTAATTAATTTCTATACTTAAACAGCCACGACTAATATCCGCCGCTTTAATTTCAATTCTAAAGCAATATGCCGTTAAAATGCTTTAACTGCCAATTGGACATACATCTTGGCTCGTAAAGCTTAGTCCGTCTTCCTGTCGTTTATTACACATTCAGTTCCTACTGTTTGAATAACCACCGTAGAAGTACTGAATAGAACAACCGTAGGGGGATAGCGTTAATTATCTTTACTAGTGATCGCCCATTGGTCGACCGTACTTCATTTGAATAGAAATACATTATTAAATGAAAAAATATATATAACTAGCTTTTGCCCGCGGCTTCGCCCGCGTGGATGTCGGAAATTAACGCAGGAGGACGTACTACCGCGGTAAGAATGTGTTAATTCAGGTTATATTATAGGTAATAGCTGTTACCCGCGATTTCATCCACGTTTTATTTAACTAAAAGTTTTTCATAAAAACTGTCTTTGAAAACTACGCTGACATACGTCTCAAAATTCAGCGTGTTTTTAGTTTTTTTAAACTATTATTTATTTTTTCTAAAATAAAAGTAGCCTAAGTTACTCCTTGTTACATCAGCTATCTGCCAGTGAAAGTTCCATCAAAATCGGTCCAGCCATTTCAGAGATTAGCCGGAACAAACATACAGACAGACAAAAATTGTAAAAAAATGTTGTTTTGGTATATGTACCGTACTAAGTGTATACATCCATATACACTTAGTAAAAAGTGGTTATCTTAATATTAAAAACAGTCACTCCAATTTTATTTATTTGTACAGAAAATAAATATTAAAAAATAATATAGTTACATTTGACATTCAGTAACACTATAGACAAATAATATTACAGACAAATATTCTCGATATGATCATAGATTTTAAAAATGAAAGAGGTTATATATCTATAAAATTAATTTATTACCTATGGTTATACTTGACATTCAGTAAGACTATAGACACAAAATATTAGAGACAGATATTCTCGATTGGACCACAGATTTGGACCATAAACAAAAGAATAATATATATATAGATATATATATCTATCTATATATATAGATATATATATATATCTATCTATATCTATCTATATATATAAAAATGAATCCCTATTTCCCATGGTCACGCCATCACGCGTGAACGGCTGGACCGATTTCACTTTTTGTTTTGTTGTTGTGTTTGTAATTGTCAGGAGAAGGTTCTTATGAAAGAAAAAAAATTAAAAATTGCGCGTAAAATTAGAAAATTTAAGAACACTTATTTAAGAATACTTAACAACTAAATAATAGGACAATGTAAACTTTTTTAATGTAACATTATGACATTTGACATAGAATTGACACAATGCGTGCTCAAATATCATCAAAGAGAATATTTAAAACAAATGCGTCGATCGAAGTTATTTTATTGGTAGAAAATATATGTAAAATAATTAATTTATTAAAAAGGATGTAAGAAAACTGAATTTCTTAGTGTACATCACGGTTAGTTCAGAGCCATTACGCCTAATATTAAAAGTTTAATTTAATATGGAGTTTTGGTAAGTTTGGATAGAATAACATGAACGTTACTAACATAACAAGTGATATACTCGGTTATAAAGAAGGATACAATAGTTTTCTTCAGCTAGAAATCGCTTTAAACATTTGATGTACCAGGTGGTCATAACTCGGCAGGACCTAACTTACAAGGGTAAAGTCAGCTAGAAAACGCTGTAAGCCTTCAAAGTATCAGGTTATCATAACTTGGTAGGTGCTTGCTAAACAAAGAAGAGTCATCTAGAAAACGCTTTATGCTTTCGAAGTATCCGTTAGTCATAATTCTGTAGGAAGTCGCCTAACTTCACCCTAATTGCGCAACACACTATTAATCAGAAACTGGATCATTTTGAAGGTTATTTATTGCTCATCATCATTCATATAGTTCTTTCGTTTCTTTGATATGGTTGAAAAAATTGCTTGTTCTTAGCAACATAAACAACGTCATGAATTTTGTGGAACTGTCAAAATGAAAGGGTTCCTACTTATAGTGTATTACGCAATTACCCGCTAGGTATGTGTCAGGTAGAAAACGCTTTATGCCGTCGACGTACCAGGTTATCATAACTTGGTAGGAGCTAACCAAACATATAAGTGTCAGCTAGAAAACGCTTACCAGACCACCACCGCGTACCAGGTTGTCAAACTTGGTACGTTCATTACAACATTTATTGAATCTGAGGCGATACGAACTTCGATGGGTCAGCTAGTATATATATATGCATGTGTGTATTAAATACACGGTATTGAATAGTAGTGTGTGTAACGTGTTATTTATTGAAAATAATGTATATTTACGCATAATTTAAAAAAAAAATAGCATTCGTCACTTCTTCTTTGTATAAAGTCCGCCCGCCCAATTTTCGTAAAAAGGAATCCAAAGTTTTCGCTTCACGTATTAATATATAGATAACGACTATCTGCAGAGCTTGATATAATATATATATATATTCATGATATTATTATTTCAGCAACTGGCACTACCAGATGAATTTATATTCCTGTTTAAGTTTTGATTGTATAAGAGAAGAACATAGAACTCATTTATCTCCAAGGGGTGACTTCATATAAAACAGTGTCACATAGTTTAAGAGAGTATTATTTTTCAGAAGCCAGCGGGGAAAATCAGTTTTACACACATGTCGAGACAGTTAGCACGCGCGACCCCAATCGTGATACGAATATCACCATTTATAGATGAGGGAAAAGTGAAACTGATATGTATTTCCACCGTCGTATCAAGTGAGAAGACTTTCAACAGGATTCTCTGAGTCAGCTTTTGAGACAGTCAATATTTATGTCGCGTAGTGTAATAAAATTACCGCAAATTTTACTATGTTTACGGTAATAACTTCCTACGACTGTCCAAAAAATGATGATGATGTTGAAAATAACGGTGTGACATTTCTAAATGTAGATCACAATGACGAGAAAGATATGAACAATGCTATTTGGAGTCTATTTCTGATTTGTGGATATTGAGCTATGCTAACGATACGCCTTGTTCATTCTGTCTGCATGCAATGAGGGTGCCAAAGAGATACCGTGAAAATTGACTCTTAAACGCGTATTGTACGAACAAAAATACATTTACATATATAAACTAGTATGTCGATGTCTATCGACAAATATAGTTGGCAAGTTGACAATAGTCGTAAAATAAGAATGGGCGCAATAATAATATGTGCATTTAAATTGTGTTCGAGCTCTCACACCGCGATTTTCACGGTAATATACTCTTCTGAAATAAATAGTTGTATTATGTCAATTTACTTCGGTTTACGAGGTGGCGCAAGTAACATGGGCTGTATTTATGACACGAAACGATTCCTTCCTCCGCTCACTTAACTACGTTGGAGGAAAATAAAGCCTTGCACTTACAAGAAAACTGGAATCATATCTGAAAGCAGTCAGCGTAAGAAATACATAATATTATGCCAGAAATTGCATACAATCATATTTTCCGAATACAGGTCCATTTGCCGCTTCATTACAAAATTATGTTTATTTATATATTGAAAGGAGCCGCCTCTAAAACGAATTGAGTACCAACTATCTGATATAACATAATTTTTTATAGCACGTAACAGTTTAATATAATATGTTGCATGATTATTTAATATGCGTAATAAAGTCAGCCGCTGCAGTTACTAGTCCCGCATTTTTTAAACAAACAAAGTCTCGAAGCCATAAGTTTAGCATATCCTAGGGCCCATACCAGCTGGCTAATTACTAGAGTAATGGGTGACTACGGACTACAGGAGGATTTACAACCCTGGAGCACGACAGGACATGGCGGCACTTTGAAAAACGAATTCATGTCTTTATAGTTTACGCGCCAATTTACCGTCATTCATAAATACGTTGAGTAAATTGCTACCATGAAATTGTTTGTTTAGCCTAAGGAAATAAGATCCTAGTTATGGTTTACGAATCCGTCGTAAGTAACGTGGATTTATCGAAGTAATCGTTCCTATGTGAGCTAATACTGGCGTGTGTTTACAAGTTATTGCTATTGAGGTTGCGGCTTAAGAAATATTAAGTATCTCATATGTAATAATAAAGAATATTTAGGAATACCAGTTATGGTCCTCAACCTATGTGCCATGGTTAGCGATAGCCGATTACGGGCTTAGGTGAATGAAAATATCATTGACCAATTAAACATTAAGTACCTGATTTTTTTATTACCTACTACTAGTAGGGCTTTTAGTGCAGTTTTGATTGCGACAAGCCAGTGATAGCTATCAGACTTAAGGGCTGTTTATATCCATTTATAATACGTGAGCATTAGATGTTTTAGGTCGTAAAACCAGTTATCATAGTCGATACAAAAGAAGCTCTTCGAAGCGGCGGCGACGACACACACGTATGGCGGCAATGAGGGATATTAAGCGACGTCGCCTGTTCCATTCCCGGCAAGTATCAAAGGCGGAATGACGTTCAGCATTGACCACGATCATCGACAGTCCTTCAAAGGGAAATTGATTACTGTTAGATGATCTAATACAGGGTTACTCAAAGTGGGGTTCGCCATGCAACGGTAGGGGGTTCGCGACAAAATTTACGTACAGGTGACTGTCAGGCGCATGCGGAAAGCATGAAGGCACATGAGTAGAAAAACCGAACAGAGACTAAGCTTCTTAAGAACGAGCAAAATTAATACCTATTTCGGTAGGGTTGTCACAATAGGGTAAGACAAATTAAACAAAACATTTGTTAAATAGTTTTATTATTCAGTATGATAGAATCGAATCAAATCAAATAATTTAATTCAACTAAACCAATTACAGGCACTTTTGAATTGTATGTAAGCAATTAGGTACTCATGATTAGTAAGTGTTTTGTAAATTGTTAATATAATATAGTAAGTAATTATTATAATACGTTTATTTATTAAAGAAACACTTATTATCAGGAGATATCGATATTTATTCGCTGATGTCGACATCACTAGTTTTAGTACCACAGACACTCGCTACGTCCAACCACGTCCGACAGCGCCAAAATGGCGATTATCAAACGGGCACAAAAGCACTTTGACAGTCGTCAGTCCAGTGGTAATTATAGAGGTCAGTGATTGTTCGTATTTATTTTAATGTCTTTGCTACAACATCAACCCACCCACAAACTGACAACTTGTAATTAAAAAAGGACCATACAATAAAATAATGGTAGGTAGGTAACTTACTTGAAAAAGTAATAAGTAATCAAATATTTACTCACCTATTGTACTCCTTGGGATAATTAAAGTATGATATATCTTTATTTTTTCTAGTATTATTCATACACACAGTACAATAAACAACCATTTTTAACAATAAAATATCACGTTTTACATAAAAATATTCAAACTTGCAACTAACAAAACAAACAACGTGCGTTGCACTAACCCTGAGATTGTCAACTGGCTGTGCAAGCGTAAACCGGTTTTTTCCAGTCTCGCCGCGTACGCGACAAGCGGCCAGTGGTCACGCACACATGCCCCGCGTGTTTGCAGTAGTGCAATCGAATCGCGCGGTTGTTCGAAGCTTTATCTCTGTTCCGTTTATCTACTTATGTGATGAAGGCGCACGCGGAATTGTCGCTCGCTCGTGGCGTGACACGGTGCGCGTGACGTTTTATTCAATTAAAGAAGAAAATAAAAGATGACAGCGAACCCCCAATAAGAAAAGAATAACATTGTATATAGTACATACAGTATTATTCTTTTCTTGTTGGGGGGGGGGGGGGGGGGGTCGCTGTCATCTGGAAACTTGAATGGGGGTACGTGGAGCCAGAAGTTTGAGAAACCCTGATCTAATACAAAGAAAAGTTGATGAATCTTGTCTTCATGGTTCGTTATCTAGGAAAGTCTTAAGGTATATGTATGTACAACTCAAATAAGCGCGCTCTGAGTCAATGATAAATACAGTTGTTATTGGTATCTTAGGTGAGTCATATTAAACACACACATAGTTTGATTAGCAAATAGCTGTAAATACGTCTATGTTTGTAATTTGTACAAAGAAGCTGCCATTAAATCACTGAAGATATTAGATTTTCACTTCAATAGCGGCTTCCGTACAAAGTGAAATGAAAACATTGCCAAAAATTATTGTCACACGTCTGCGTCTCGTAGGAGGTCATACCAAGGTAAAAGTAATATTTTCATGGACATAAATCCCGCCAGTTTAAATGAAATGGCTAGGTCGAGTCCTACAAAGGAGAGTAACTTGACTGCCAGGTGGCGAAAATGTTTAGAAACTTGTCGGACGAGCAACATTATTATGATGTCATTCGCGAATCATCAGGCTATGTTCAAGAACCGTGATTTGACAACCCAGAATATATATATTTATTTGAAAGGCTATACGATTTACGCCCTTCGTCTACTACCTACTACTTAGAAATTTAGGCGAGAAAAATAACTCTCCTAGTGTAAATAAATTTCATATATAGGATAAGACGTTCAAGTAAATACATAAAAAAATTGAGCTGATCAGCAATAATTACAATTACCAGTGAACATGAACATGAGGATGCCATTGTACTCCATGACGACGAGCGCCGAGAGCCAAAAGCTATTATCAAAGACAACTGAAGCAATTCTGTAAGATATTAAATGTGTTTCAAAGCTTTTGTGTCTGTAATTTCTATAATCTGCAGAAAGTTTGAGATGCGTTTTACACTGAAAAGGTAGATGTAACTATCTCATTTACTATGTTAGTAATAAAACATTGATGAAATAACTTAATGTGCAGACATAAACTGGAGAAGCAAATTGTAGACAGTAGTGAATATTTGTCTACGAAACCACGTACGCGTTTTCTAGGTTGAAAACGAAAGTTCACTACCTATAAATTATTCCATGACTTTTTTGTATAAACTGCAAATCACAGGTGTCAGTAAGGTGTCGGACTCTAACGGACATTACCTTTACTTTTTTGCAGACCTGTTGTGGAATATTGGGTCAACGTATTTATTTTACGTACAGACCGTACATAGACCGACACATAGTGATACAAAATTGTGATATATTATACTAGAATATGTAAAATTTTGATAAATCTTAAGGTATAGTAGTACTGTAGACCAATCGAAGGTTGAGGAACTGAGTTCAATTGTAGTCGTAAGAAGATTTTAAACATAGGCACGGTAATATTCTCTATATTGACTCAGCTCTCGTAAAACAGCTTTAATAGCTGATAATACTATTGCTATAACGTATAATATAGGTGCAATAATTCCGGTTACCCTTTGTGTATCATGGCTGCGTGTTTAGGAAAACTAAGTCTTATTTAATATATTGTGAATATTATTACATTTATAATACAGTAGGTGATGGTAATAATGGGCTTTAGAAAGGTGGAATGATTCATTAAGCTTTTAAGCCCAATTAATGCAGTTTGTTTTTTCATTGTATCTACTCGTAATCTGCGTCGATTCGATCGATTAAAGAAATGTACCTAAATAATTCGATATCAAATATCAATTCATCTTGAATAAACAAGTAATTATGTCCAGCACGGACAGTGGAAGATTGATGTGGTCATGAATTAATACCACGTTTCGTATTCAAACACCTCGTGAACACAAAAAAAGATTTAATGTGGACCTCTAAAAGCAGTAATATTTCAAAGATATACTTATTATTAATTAGCTTTCAAAGAAATGTATTCCATTTTGTTCAACAGACGTATATGATTACTGTTGATATAAAAAGATGCGTTCTACATTTTACATCGTATACTTTAAAGCCTAGAATATTTCCTGGTTCATAAAGCAGTCATAAAAAATCTGCGTCTGTTGATTAAGATCAGACTCGGCGTAATCTCGGAGCGTGTGAAAAGATACTCCATCAAGGAAAAGGTATGCATAAATTAAAAAGAAAATGAGGACAAGAAAAAGTTGTGAAGGATACAAGACGCTCGCATTGAGATTCATAAATAATACGAGTTTCTGGGTAAAGATTTCTAACTGTCAGGCCGTGAAACGATTGTAAATGTTTTAAACAAACACAAAATGTAAAGCAGGACTGTACACCCGATGAACCGGTGAGATTGTCGCAGAGTTATGGGAATATGTTCCTGCTCAAAATGTTGGAGGTGCGAATTTTGAAAATGTTGTCAATACTGGTTTGTAAAGAGTCTGATGCAATATACATATAAGATGTTTCAACATTACCAACGATAGTTTGTATGTAACTATATCTCTTTTTACCAAGATGTAATTCAGAGTTAACGACACCCAATAGAGCTCCAAGGAAACAGGTTAAGAACCTGTCATAAACTGTATCATTCTATTGTATTCTACAATGTAGAGACACTTGTTGGGCGAAGGATTTCCAAATAGCCTTGTTTTGCGACATTAAACCTATCAAGCTAGTCCCATTAATAGATAAACTATGAACAACAACGCATTCTATAAAATTTTAGATGAAGGCCCATGTTTATTGAAAATTGATATGGTACAATATCGAAGCGCGTTCTAACAGCATAATTCATAAGGAATTTCTCATTTTCATGATTCTTGGAGGCTGTTATGCAAAAGAGCCACCGTACAATGGGAACAAATATGTAGCAACATTGTTGAGCTAGTACATAATAACGCTTAGATTCTGCAAGGATGTAACAATTCGCGTAACAGCCCGGTACACCGTTCAACTCAATAGGCACACTTAATTTTACTCCACAAAACTGCTGGACTGTTAGTTATGATTATAAACCATTAACGTCTACATTGTAATCAGTTAATCCAACCGGTTGGTGTTCAGAGCAATTTATATTATATGCACATTAAAAACGTGTCCTATTGGCTCCCTATAGCTTCTACGATGCCAATGTTGCAAACTTATAGACAGATAGTCGGTTTAAAATTGTTCATAAAAATATTTAAGTATTTTAATCATTTAATGCGAATATACATAAAAGTTAAGTGTAGGATTATCACCCGACCTAAGTGATACCAACTTATTGGTCAAGTTTTTTTTCTCTCTATTTTTTAAGAATGATCACAAAATCATTGTAATTTCGGCAAAATAAAATAGTTTCTTCTCAATAGTATTTTTCACATCATAAGACACGTTTGAAATGTATGTCAGAATTGAATAAGAATTGGCGAATAGCTGTAAAATGTGTCATTTCCGCAATGTTAAACAATATCTTTATTTTATATTAAATTATTTTTTAACGCGAAATGTCAATGGATGAGTAATATTTATAAGTGGAAGTAATATATTAAAATAGACATTTCATTTAAATAAATAATACCTACAGTTAGGATGCCAACAAATTAAATATATTCGATACATTGAATGTCTCTTTTTGCAATCGTGAAAAATACGGCACAATAATGACATATCGATAACACAGATAACTAATTTATCAGAAAAGAAAGGACAAAGGCGCTTTTTGGATGATTTGACAGACGTTTGAATACAATTTCAAATATGCGAAGAAAATTCCATGAGTGCGATGGATTATCGTTAGTAAGGAAGTGAATAAAACACATAAAAATTAAAGAAACAAAATTCGTTTAAATACAGTTGAGTTTTGATACTTTTACGATACCGTGCTCTGTTTCTTTAGGATAGGTAATCGTATTAAAATATAAAGGCTCTTTTATGTTTTAGCGGTTTTTGGTTAAATTTAACATTCTTTCATGTTAAATTTAACCAAATCGTTAATAATTATGAAAATTACATTATTTGAATGATAAAAAATCCATTAATCAGTTGAATTTTTACAATTTTACGATACTGTGCTCTGTTTCTGTGGGATAGGTATCGTTTCGCACTAAAATATAAAAGCTCTTATATTTTCTACAACTTATGTGGTTGGACTTAACATTAAAAGAGGAAATAATTATAATAGTAGCATTGAAACATTTGAACAATAAAAGCATACCTACCCACTGTGAAATAGAACCTATCTTAATCAATTTCGTTTCGAAAGGCATATAGCACTTTATAATAGCCGCAAGTTTAAATGCTTTCAACGCTACTAAGAGAAATATTAAGGGAATAAAAGCGGAGAGTAAAACATTAGCACGGCATCGGTCCTACAGGCGTGTCTAACATGAAATAGTGAACTTAATAAAGTAGCTGGCACAGGCAACTGATTGCGGCTACGAGGAAACGCGCGATAAAAACGATCCACTAATTAACTTACGTGTTAATAATAATACGTAAACGATGATTATTTTTCTATAAAAAGATATAAGGATGGCGTGAATTTTACCGTTTTTTTACAAGTTAATTGACAGATTAAACGGGTGATGAGATTATATATTTTGAAACATAAAAAGATGAAGCCATTAATTGGTTTTTATTTCAAGGGCTGTTATAAGATTGCTTATTTAAAAAAAATCTCTCAAAGAATTCTGAATGTGAAGATCAAATAAGAAAATTGTATAAATATAAATGTTTTCTTCCGAAGGTTCGAACTAAACGTCCATATCTATTTCAGTTCACTACTAGGCTAGGCCACAGTTTTTATTGACTAAACAATTAAAATATATAGCGCACAGACTTCCGGTAACATTAAACCAGAGATTTATAGCACAACGCATGTATATTCATTGCCGTTCTTAATTATTTGTAGTTATCTCATCTAACATGTAAAATTGCATATCGTAATAAACAATAAGATACGTATCATCGGCCAATAAATGAGTGAGAGGCATCATATCCCGGAGCGTAATAGGCACTCAGACGGGAAAAATGATCTGAAGCATAACAAACTACAGATAGTCTTGGGAACATTCTTTTATGATGTAATAATTGACAAAGAGGAAACATGATGAATTGATGTGAAACCATGATGAATCGACCGCACTAATGAAGATTATGAGCTCACTATTACGGTAAAAAGAATGATCATGTGGACACACATCAATTGAGAGATAGACCGCAATGACCCCAGACCGCTAAATACTACGAGTTGTAGATGACGTCAAGTAACAAATGGTTTTTGACATGAACTTGACTTTATCACAACATACAGCACTAAATCGCTTTGTAAGTATCTAGATTACTCATCTTTAAGTTATCTAAGGCATTTATCTAAATATAGTGCTTCAAAGCGAGGTTTTGACAAAAGTAGGCTCACTCTGATTTATTGGTATAATCACATGTGTGGGTGTGAACTTGCTACCATAACTACCATGCCGACATACTTTTGTTCCATGACCATATTTGAAAACCGTTTTATTTAACTAATGTCAACTATTTTCGAGGCTAGCTAAGGATACCTTTGCGACCTCAATTGCGTTGTGTGTGGATATTCCTCTTTTCACCTATAACCCAGCTGCGGTTCTCAGAAAGTTGGTAAGGCATTAACAAACTATACTTAAATACATTACAATGCACTATTGATTTTATTCTCATGATGATAAGCTGTATTATTATTTAACACAAATTGTAACAAAAGGTTCCCTAACGTCCGCTTTCGCACCAACTTCACTAGCTCTGAGATTAGCGCTGTAGCCGCAGCGCAGTTGTCTTAGTTAGGTTCGTCATAAAAGGAACGTTTATTTCAAACGTGTTTCTAGGATCATTATTTGACTTGAGCCTGGGCGTTGTTATGCCAGTCCATCATATTTCTCTGCTACATTTATATTAACAAATACAATAAAACAGATTCCCATGTATGCAGAATCAGTTGTTGTTTTGTGTAAACAACCCACACTTAGAGCTATTTGAAATTTAATGGATCCAATTTCTCTAAAGTAATTCACGTGAAAGACATATCTCCAAAAAGAAATCAATCAAACTGAAAAGTCAAGAGAAAAGTAAATAAAAAATTTAAATAAACGATTTTCAAGTTCAGTCTTCTTAGAAAGCGGAGGTCGTCGACATAATCCTTTCTTTGGCACATGTCATTAGGCAAAACGTCGCAATTGTTCCATTTGAAAGCGAAATGCTTTTACATTTTCATTCACGAATGCGAAGACGAGAGTAAAAGATTGAGCAATTTGAGTAACAATTGAACTCTTTATATTATATATTCAACAAGCATCATTGTAAGTTATAAAGCTGCGGAGGTAAAGTACTGTGGGATATGACAATATCACTTAGTTTGTTCACCTGACTGTATTATAGAGCGTGCAGTAGTAAAATATGAGTCATGTAATTTTAGAATAAATATACTGAGAATGGAGCTTTTATTATGCAACGATTTTTTAATAATTCCTTTCTCATAAAAAAATAGATTATCTTGATCGAGAGTTACATGGCGTGTGGTTCTTCTCTTCCCATGGGATTTGTAAAAAATATCTCAGCGCTTTCTTCTTCACTTATAATAATTATAAATCCAATCAGTTTACCGAAACAATTATTGCTTAACTATTAGATTCTTTATGATCTTCCATTGTTTGTACCAATTATGATGGTTAAAATAAAATCTATTGCGCACCCGGTGAAATCAACAAATTGCTATTAAATTAATAGATTGGCAATGTGAAAATCTTTTCAGTAAACCGTCTGGCCGGACCTTTAGGATTAAATGAAAGTTGATACTCCACAATCCTAATGGTTAATCCATTAGGATAGAAGACTATCGACTTTCCTCTAACCAACTATGTTGCCTAGCACTCGTATAATCAACTGACGGAAATGGGATCATGTGCGGTCTATAAGAAATGGGTTTAGTGCCACTATTTACGTATGTTTTGTTCGAGGTATTCATTGCTTTTGTGGTTATTGAACTAGTTGGGTGGTTCTTTATTCCATTTTCAAGTTGGTGAAAGTGTTATTGGATTTTATCATATAAAGTAACGGTTTCCACATCGTCACTATCATTGATATCCTTTTTAATCTACAGCCTGAAATAAGCCATTTATGGCAATCCTTCGCATTTTTGTATCTTAGCTCCAGGGTTGACATTAAGCTTAATGACTATCGGCTAATTTCATAGCATCGTCATTGGTTTACATTGTAAGGACAGATTACAGGCGACTGATATATTTCCAAGTATATTTATTTTCTTCGTAAAGCTAGCCTTCATCCGGCCTACGGCTACTGCGTGTGCTTACTCGCACGTCCCTTATAATTAGACATGCTACGCTTTGTCTCTATAACTTTTCACATGAGACTCATTCGTGGAAATGCAAAACTAGTCCCTAACCTTGGGTCAGCTCCATAACTATTATTAAGTGTCGCTGTAATCCTGTCTTTCACTGACATCTCCAAAGACACAAGTGCTATATAAATATGCACTTAACTAAGTATAGAATTGTGATTCAGATTACCGTTACGATTCGGGGACCTTTGCCTATAGATAGATGTGACCGAGTGATCCTTGGCTGGTTATCGACAAGTATGAATAATAGATTCGTGGTATACTGTCTTTGTTGCATATTAACGGATTGTTTAATCGTTATCTCTGGAAAGTTCTGTTTGATCAACGAGGGTTGCCTTCCAGGGTTATTTATAGTTACTTTACTACTATTTTTCAAGTCTCTTCCTTATTTTGTGTAGGTAGCTTAGGTAGCGTCGGTAGTCTTTCTCATAACTTGGTTAAAGGCAACCGAATTCAGCATGGAATTTACTCGAATGTGATTTTCCTAAAAGTTGCTAGGAATGAAGTCCAGTTGCTCCACTTATAACCAGAAACAGTTAGTATCATGGGTGATCCACAAACCGTGCGGTTGCTAATGGACGCACGACTTGTTTTGTTTATGTAAATTGCAAAGTGGACCTTGATAATAAGCGGCAATTATGGAATGATAGGATGTCTTCATCACAGTTAGTTCCCATCATTTAAGTAATTACGATTCACAAGCATCAAACAACACGTTTCGAATAAAATTTTGGAGGTGTGTCTGTTTGCTTATAATATAAACCCATCAACGTTTTCCACACACCTCAAACACAAAGCTTTTAAGATAGCTTAGTAAAATGTCATAAATTTCCCAATTTGTTAAAATCGTGTAATCAAACAGTAGTGTGAAAGATAAACATTATCAGCGCTGTGTATGGGAAGCAGGATGGGGTCTGACGGCGGGCGGCCGGCGGCGCGCGACGCGCTCGCTGCGTCCGCGCGTCCGGCGACCGCCATCTCTCCCTTTCTCTCGAAACTATAGCTCTCTCTCTCCGTCCTTCGACGGCTCGTTCCTCTTCTTCTTGCAAGGTTAAGGTTACGTCAGACGTGTTATGTTATAACCGTTGGGGCGCACTCTGGCAAGTTCAGTGTCTCGTCGAGAGTGGCCGCGACACTACTCGCGACTAACGTGCGCGCTCACCCCGAGGACTGTGCGACAGCCTGTGATATACGAACAGTGAAAAGTTCATGAACTACGTGTTGAATTTTGTTTGAACTATAACATCACGTGACGCTTACCCATCAAATATCCTTCCCGTGGCCCTTAAAAGGTACGTCCCTAATTATATTTAACTATAATTATTTTTCTTCTAAAGAATGTTTTTAAAATATTTTAAAAATGTAGTTGAAAATATTTATCCAAGCTCGCAGTCCTGGACAACTGAGTGCAATCAGGTGATCCTGTTCAATAAACTGGTTTATTAAATATTTTATGGTGGTTGTTCGCTGGACTCACTGATACAACTGCAACAGCTTGTAATTAAAAATATTTTATGAATTAAGTTTTCAAAATAAATTTCTGAAAAATATCAAAAAGTATGACAGTAGCAGACGTTTATATTTGTGTATCTATTTATGAATGTCTAATTATAGTAAAAAAGTATACATAACATTATAAAAGTTTTCTAATCAGCTTTTTGTTTACAATTAACATTACTAAAGCTTACCTGAAATACAGGAAGTTAAATAAAAGATGAACTAAAAAGTTTCCAGGAAACGAAAACTCAGGAAAAGTAAATTGATGATAACGTAGAAAAATGAGTGGTGTGTATTGCGTACCGTTAGGGTATGTATAGGAAGGTTTTTGCGCTCATGCGCGCGAGCTTGTCTTCAATCGTGTATAGAGCGATAAGCTCCGATGCGCATATAGCAATAATGGTACTGCGCTATATTTAGAGTCGCTTCGTTTGGCTCCCTTCGCGAGAAGATTTATCATTTATTCCATCGTTTTAAAGTTCTAGCCATAAACTTTTGCAAATTACGTTTAATGAGTGTTTAAATAAAGAACAGTGACATGTAAAAACGAATGAGATTTACGAACAAAATGGCTAAATGGCAAAATGGCCATTTTGTTCGTAAATTTCGCAATTAGTTAAGAAATACTTCAAATGATTGCCATAATAAAAGTCATTTATACTGGAAAAGAGAAATAATTTGGAAAAAAGAGCAATTGACACCAGCGAAAAATGTATCGCGAATGTTCAAAGCTCCGCAATCAGCGCTAGTAAAAGACATCAACGCGAGTCGCGGAAAAGGTGCAAAAACTTAAAAACTTTTTTTATGATTATTATAAAATAATATTGTAGCCATCGATATCTTAATGGCTCAATTAATTAAATGCCGCCGTTTTCTTTTACATTTTATTCTTTATGAGTAGAATTTTAAAATTGATGACAACGCCCAACATAAACGATATAAAATATGAATTTATGATTTAACAAAAGCGCGGGTGCAAATTAAAATTGCCTGTTTTTTTATAATGAATTCTTGTATCTTTCTATATAATATTATTTTAGTATTATGTGCGAACATTGACTTATTAAACTACCTACGCATGCATTTTGTTTTAAAATTTATTTTAATAGGGTTTCGAAGGCACTGTAATAGGCTTTCAATTTAGCGAACAGAGGGCACTTACACTGAGTTAATGTAATGTCCGTAATGTATTTAATGGTGACTGAATAATTGATACAAGCTAACAAATGATATTGTTAGTTGAACACGAAGATATAAAATATGAATAATAAAATAGCGAGTTAATTACGAAAAACCAGCCGATTGGAATTGGATAATTGGACATACGCGCCACATAATTGTAGTAATCGCATAGGTATTTTACAATGAAGTTTTTATGCCAACATACATAAATCTTTGTAAAATGTTCTACATAAAAGCATCTAAAATAAAGCAAGATTTTTCCCACGAACTTGAACATTATTAAGGTCCTAGCTACCTACGGTATCTAGGTCCGCAATTGTACACGGAACAACTGGTAGCGTTGGCGAACCGCAAAAGTATAACAAACGATCTGGAGAGCACGACCGGGGTTCAGGTCATGTTGGTACCCCGGTACCAACTATGTGGAATTGGATCACGAACCTACAACTTACGACCTAACGTACAGCTGCCCACGATACTAAAGTTTGGCGGACTTCTTTGAGCTTACCCACAGCTTAAGAGCTTTAATTTGTAAACTGTCCCGGCGAACCCATAAACTTCTATGCTCTCATATAGTTTATGGGCTTCCGCATAAATTATACGAGCAATAAATTACTAAAATCCGTAAGACTTACTTTCTCATGAAATAGTTTAAAGTTTTGGCAAAATACGTTCAAAGTTCTGCTTATGGGAATTTAAGAATTATGATTGTCTTATTTCTTTAAGTGTATGGATGCAATTATAAATTTAAAGAAATGTAAATTA
The DNA here is from genome assembly GCA_947507805.1 of Aporophyla nigra. NCBI lineage: Eukaryota > Metazoa > Arthropoda > Insecta > Lepidoptera > Noctuidae > Aporophyla > Aporophyla nigra. Next base: position 12,424,432 of record OX382300.1, on the reverse strand, counting down.
TGTAAGACTCTACGATGCCGTAGGCTTCTTGTCGACACTTTATGTTATAAATGAAAACAAAGAATTCGTGCGGATTTATTGGCTGCATCAGAAATGTATTTAACTTAAAATTATTTCTTTTTAATTAATATCAGTAATTAAAAGGAAATAATTTTAAGTTAAATAAAATATATTTACCTTAAAATTAACTCTAAGTTCATCGTTAAATTAAATGAAACCTTTGAAGGGACACTACAATGAGTCTGTTAATTAAATGAAAACGTATAAAGTTGATTATGTAGAAAAGTAAGAGTTATAATTGCAGCTACCTTATTTTTTTTTTAGTTAATTTCCGTGGTGCATTTTTGTCTTTAGCTTTTCCAAGGCTGATATTATTATCGATGATCTCAAGGCACATAACATTTGTAGATTTATTTTGCTTTTGTCTCCAACTACTTTAGCTTACCTTGATGACAGTTATTGTGTCAATGGAAACAAGAGTAACAAGGGAACTAATAAAATTACTCAATTTCCAATGTTTATCAGGTTCGAAACTGTAAAACAGTTTTCAAAAATTCAAACTAAATACCGACACTCGATGCTCAAATCAACATATCCAGTTGACCCGATTGTGGGCCCTGAGATTATAATTACGAGGGTCACGTGAGAACAGCGATCCACCGAGGAGTTCGTGACTGCGCGCGCATACCCGGCGACACGCCATCAACATCGATTATTGGGCACAAGGCGATACCGCGTGCCGATTTCCTGATTATTTTGATATCATACTAAACTTTATGGAGGGACTTAGGAGAGATATGAGAGGACAGTGAGATCTTTTCGATAACTGGGGAAACAGAGTTAAAGAATGAGTAGAGAACACGCTACGGAGAACGTGAATTTATATGTTCACGTATAAATTTTAATTGAATTAATAGAATCTATTTAGTTACATTCTATTAATTTAATTAAAATGAAATTCAATTTATATATAAGTACCGATTTTTGAACCAAGTAAACGTCTAATGTTCAGATAGAACGGCAATAAATAAGACTTTTAGGAATTTGATAGGATTTTCAATTTCAATTAATTCTGTGAGTAATTGAAATGGTTACAACCAAGTGTTTTATTGAACATAAGATTTGTAATTTAATCTTTAGACCTACCGCTGCTATTAAAATGGTGATCAATTTCAATGATGTACCTTTAGGCCAAATTGATTGGTCATAAATCAATTATATGGACCACCATGGCTAACAGAAATCGTTACTAGTTTCGTAGAACTGTAGTTACCTCTTCCAAGTAAATTAAAATTATAAAAACCTTTTAACTTCACATTTTTTTATCTCCGTAATTACTATTCATACACAATCCGCGAGCGTTCTAAAGCTGTCAGATTTTTAAATACATACACAGAAGAATTCAATAAAACGAAAGTTAAGGCTTTAAAACCGCGGAATAATTAAGGTTATTTTTTTTAGTAGCTCCCGTATCGCATAGCAGTGGAAGGGACACGGAGCTGGGTTGCTCCTATTTATAAAGTAACGTTTAAAGGGCGGTACTAGTCGGTCGTGCGCGGGGTCAGGATGGATTCCATCAGGCGTGCTTTCCATGAAGGATTTTAATTACGTCGTGTCGGGGTGAACGACCCGCGGCCGCGGTGCGGGTGCGTGCACTTTTGACGGCCCCTTCAACAGGTGTCCCGTAACTTAATTTATTTTTATCTACTATTATTGACGCTGTTATTGACTCCAATTTTCTATTCGATTTGAGGTGTGGAGACTTTTTGCTGTAAATTTCTTCGAATACTATTTATGTTTATACTTTAAATACCTAATAAAAAAACTAGTTTTAGATTATGAAACTGAAGGAATATAAAAATAACTGAACTTTATGATGTCATGGTTAAGATATAAATATACATTCTAATTATAATAAATATTATCTATTATAATTAGAACAAGTTAGGATAATTTTGAAAACAAATAAACGAAATGCATAACTATTAGGTGAAACTAATATTTTGGCAACATCATAAAAATCTGTTAAAAGGAAAAATAATGTCACTTGTGTTTGTTTATGGTGAGATGGGTATGCAAATGAGGGAACCTGCGGCTGCGACTCACAATAGGCGTGGGTGTGAGCGGTCACCGCTGACTCATAGTCGACACAGATACCACGCCGTACCCAAATATTGAAACTCTCATAAATTATCCAAAATCCGCAAACCAGTTTCCGTGTTTGTACTATAAATCGAAACATTATGGCTTTAGTCTACTTTATTTGCCATAAAAAATGAGGGCATTGCTTTCAGCCGCTGAAGAGACGAAAAGTAACCAAATAAATCACACTGAAAAGTTGTAAGTACCGTTGTACGTTCGCGGTCAATTTTAACGAGAAGAAGTCCCAAGCAAAAAACCAAAAATAATATTTGAATTCTAAAATAAACCATTAAGACTAGGCTGCCTAATTTCCCATCGGGAGTTTCGGAGAAAATTTCACGTAGATCGCGAGAACGACGAAAACAAATTATCGGAATTGATCCGACTGACTACATCCTATAATCAAGATCTAAATAAGTTATACCTTTTGAAGTTCTAACCAATAAGATTGCCTTAGATGAAATGGGCATGGATAATACCAGACATTAAGAACATTAATACATCAGCACCAGAACCTGAAATCGAAACATAGATACAATCATTTCTCATAGCCAATGCATCGATTTATCTGCAAAATTCGTGATATACTGTTGTGTCCCAGATAAAGCGGACAAAACAAAATTATACACAGCAAGCTTTACATTAGCCCGGAATGAAACACCGTGTGAGCTTAAATGGAGAACGTGGCTGTAAAGCGTTTTATGCTCTATAATACGTTGCAAGTAGGGCGACTTACAACGCCTGCAATGTGCTCAAATTGATTACGGGCGATACACGCGAATCGTCTAATAAAATCACTAATGGAACGGTACCAGTGGCGTGCGTCGCATAACGGGGCGCCTCTGTAGTCGCTCCCACGACTGACACATTATGCAAGCGGCGCGGGCGACGACGAGCACAATGTGAGCTATTGATCGCGGTCGCGATCGCGTTCCCGACGAAAAACTGCGTGCACCGTAAGTGAAACTAGATGCAATGCTAAGCGACATTCGCGTGTCTCTTGATTGACTACTCGCAGCTTATGTTTTGTTTCTTCTTCTCAGCGCTATCCGGGCCTGACGCTACAGTTACACTACGATACCCTTTGTTGTAGGAAATACCAATGGCGCCAATTTACTTTTATCTACTCATAGTGCGTTATTAAACAATTTTAGTATTTTCGCCGATTACGTGTCTCTGAATAATTATTTAACAAATTATTTTGACCTTTAAAACCGCACGTGTTTATAATTATAAATTGATCGAAGTAAAAATTTAAATGCAGTAGTTAATAACCCCTCAACGTGTAGTTCATTATGTCATACACGAATCTTCATAGAACATGCAGAAGATATTAATTTGAACGAGCACGGAGCGGAACGCGCCATTAAAAAATGTGATCTAATTATAATTGAGATGTATTAACTACACAAATTTGTAATTGCTTTGTGTTGCTAATAACAGAAAAATTACATGCCGGCGAAATTAATGGTGCTTACAATGAAGGGGTTGTGGTGTCTGTGGTAGTTACAAATGAGTAGTAATGACACGAGTAGAAAATAATAGAATTCAGTAAATATATCGTTACCTAATAAATCATAATTCAATGACCATTCAACTTACTTTTTACGTAACTTCAACATTGCAATGTAACTTATCAATTTCCCTTTTTACAATCGCAATCAGCATTGAACGAAAAAATCTAGAATCGTTTACTATTGTTTTAATTTGCATTAAATTATCCATAATACCGTCATATCCCTATTAGCGTCAATTCTCACATTCATTAGAACTTGGAATGCGCTACAGATCGTTTAGCTGAGTGCTGCATTGTGTACATGCTGTGTGAATACGACGATAACACGTAAAAATTCATATGCAGTTTGAACTAATCACGAATCTAAAAAGTTTAATGTATGAAACATCTTAACGCAACCTCAAAGATAAATAACAAAGAAAGTTTTTTCTGGTAGAGGCTCGGAATATCAGAAAAGTTGACAATAATATCCTTACAAGATATTGGCTAGTATAGGGTGTTGTTCGATACGTTTTGACTTCGTCGGCGCGGCACGTCCCAGTAGCGGAATTCGGCTGCGGTCGGCAAGCGCGTGACCGCAGGCCGAAACGCACGCTCCGTAAATTAGCAAGGAACTCTCATACGACTGTCAGATTACTTGCGGTGAAACTCCACAGCTTTACACTCCACACTTCTATTACCGAGAATCAGTGTGTGACCCAAATCCACTCCACGTTCCGCACTTATTTGGCGTGGTATGAATGTGGAATGTCATTTGCTGCGCGCGCCGCTATTTTACACCGCAATGGATATGTGTTTGTGCGGTCGTTTACTGCTGTCTTTCGTTAATTTTATTTGCGTTTTGAGCTACTAACTGTAAATGTGCATGCGTACACAATGTACACGATTTTATCTACAGCCGTATTTTCTTACATCCGTACTAGGCTTTGCAGAAACATGTTAACCGCCACCGAACAGTGGTTCCTATCACAGCATTAAATTACAACTTGCAGAATTGTGTTTACGTTTAACCAATGTGGTCATGACAAATGTAGTAATTTCTATTCGTTTAGGTTGTATCTGAGTCATTTATTATCGCATGTTAAGATTGGTCCCGAACTAGGTCAGGTTCCTGGATACCTTTGATAAAACATCTTAGAACGGAGTGTTGATTTCTCAAACTAGGAATATGTAAATGTTTGCAGTCGATAAATCTTTAGTGCAGTGGCAAACTTGGTGAAATGTGGGTATTAAAAAAAGAGATAACACATTCCTCGTTTTAGTCGTGACGATTGGTCTGTGGCCAGTACGTCGAAGACGTCGACGATCGCGGTAACGAGTGCTTGAGTGGGCGCTTTACATAGATCCAATGCAAATTGAGTAGCGATTTGCGCACGTATAAATCAGCCGTCGCAAACACTACCACCTCGCATTTCGTCAATTAACGTCAACCATATTGTGCTTGATATGTGCGTGCGATGTTGCACTAAGATTTATTAGCCCTGACGATCATGATGCATCGAGTTGATAGTTAAAACGTTAACGACCACCACATAGGTATAGCGTATAAACCACTAGGAGTAAACAAAAACAAACTTAGGAGACCGAATATCCTTAAAAATCCTGTTCTATTTGTTACGCTAACTAGAAAGTGAATTAGATATAATCATAATTTGTCTGGAGTGGTTTGAGTAGCGAGCCGGGTTTAAATTATAGGGAGCTTCTTAGAAAGAACCGCGTTCGCAATTCAAGAACTGGCCGTAAATCATTATCATTCCTTATATTTATGAATGGAATCCTGGCACCGCCCAGGATGTCATTCCACTGCAATTTTTGACAGCAGGATTACGGCGTTTAAAGAGTTTAAAATTATTTTTCGTTGAATTAAATCCAACTTGTTATTCGATGACTAACCAAAATGTTATCGACATAAAATTTGCTTGTATTAATTGTTTGTAAGACCACAGAGGGGCGGAACCGACGTGCTAAATCAACTTAACGGTCTTTGGGTTTATCTGTGTTTATCCTGGCGGCATAAACGTGCACGCCTATCATCGATGCTTCCGATTAATTTACGCTGTACATATATTACATTTTATTAGCCATGGCCATACAAGAGAATCTTGCATGGCTGAAGCGGTCACGTAGCGGCCGGAAATAAGAACGTCGTGAGATCACTTGGACGATTTACTAGATGTGATCGTCGGCCAGAGCCTCGACAATACGCAATTAATGAACCGTCTCCTGAACATCTCGTCTTGCGTAACGGGCGAGCCGGTGCCACTTCTTATCGCTAATAAGGGTTAGCTGCGAGGCTTATTGTCCCATAACGTTCGTGAGATACGCCAGCTTATTAAGGATAATGGTTCTAGTTAAAAATAGAAGGCAGAGAAGCTGTACGTCTCACCACGCAGCTGATTGGTTTATTATTTTATACGGAATGAATCAAGCGCAAACTACCGAATACAATAAATTTGCTGTTTATTGACAATTGGCTTGCGCATGCGGTGTAAAGTGTGTACGTAACGAGACTGCTTTATGAGTTTCGCGATCGCGTCAGGAGATGATCCCAGTGAGCGGGGTGCGTCGGTACTTCGGTGCCGGCAGCCGGGAGGTGTTGCCCGGGTCGGGGTGTCGGGGGCCGAGCTATCTAATCGGGCGTCGCCTCGTCGCTGGTGGGCGGCGATCGGGATAACGCGCCACCACCGCCGCGCCCACACGCCAATTATGTGGGAAGAGGTTACGATTGCGCGCGCGATACCGCGAAATAACGCAAACGGACCCACCTAGAGACGATCGCGTGCATTAATCGGGAAACTATTACCAATGCCACTCCAATTAATGCTGGCTGATAAATATGTAGATTTCTCAACTGCTTTCTTGGGTAGATCCATCTGTATTCCCAAATCGTCACGATTTGACGCTCTAGGCACAGGCAATTGTTATTTTATTGGATTTTCAAATCACTTCCGTGTAAGTTATAGAGTTATCACTTCAAATTATAAAAATTACAATTTAAAGAGCTTTGATATAATTACTTGAATGCAGTGAATGCCGCAAAGATCGGGCCGATGTTATCGTTTCATACGGACGTTTTCCCGTCGCATCGATCGATAGGAGTCAGCGTCCGAGAGACGTAATTACAATAAATACGGTTCACATGCGAACCGGACTGTCCGACGTCCGACACGTCGCTGAGGCACATGCCGCCGCATTCTTGCAATTACGTAACACCTAGCAGACGTAGCACGGAATTAATAACAGCCTGAAGCTGAAATACCAAGGAAGGATGCACCAACAGTTATCGTCACTAATAATAAATGATTTAAAACATGAATTTCACATAAACGACGATGTCTTTCCATTTTTATCATCTCCGCCAGTAGTTTTGATGACATCCTTAAGTGAAATCCGTAATTTATACAATATTAACCATAAATATGATGCATTTATAAGGCGGCATGCAGTTTCGCCATCCGCCAGTATAGAGATATCAAGTTATTACTGCTGTCGACGCTCTACGTGGAGTTTCCTTTTTTCAATATCATATTTACATAATTATTTATATACCTACTACATATTTCGTTATACATAACATTACGGTAACTCAAAGTTTTTCTACAGCTGTTCAATATAGCGATAAACACCAAATGATCTTCTTCCGCATTAATCAAGTGATCATTTTCTTTTATGACATCATATTGATATCATGACACTAACAAGGAATACTAATGGTGTTTAATAACTTGCCCCGTACCTGTTTGAAAAGTAAAATTTATTTATTGGTGTAAGTGCTGCATGCGTATGTTCTTTCTGAATTGTTTGACGTGTTCGTGATTGTGATTCGATAGACACTATTTCATATCTTTAACCGACTTCAAAAATAGAGTTCTACTGTATTTAAAAAAAAAAAAAATTATGTTTGTTAGCTCATAACTTTTGACTGGATGAACCGATTTTGATGATTCTTTTTTTTATTTGAAAGCTGGTGCTTTCCGAATGGTCCCATTTTGTTCCATTGGTTCCATTTGGACAATGGGGCCCATGTGAAAACCACATAAGTCTTAAATTTGTATTAAGTATGAGCGCGACAAATGAACGAATAACGCGATTAGATTAGTGCGAGGTATCTACTATAACTAAAATGTTTAAAAAAAACTTTTTACAAAAATAATAATAACCGACTTCCTAAAAAAAACACTCCTAAGTGAAAAATAATTTTAATTTCGGAAGTCGGAGGCAAAAAAACCTTAAATACAGATCCTAAGACACCGAATTTTTTTAACAAGTCGGTTGTTATTTTTTTTGTAAAAGTTTTTTTTATATATTCAATTCAAATAAGGTTTGATAAGATTTTGCTATAGTCCAAGAAGTATAAGCTCGTGGAATTCCGTAATTCCCATCTATTACAGAGATAATAAATGGAGATGTGTTAATATGTCACTTTAGAATAACCTGATTTTAAGCGCAATTATGTTCGCATAATGAGGCGGTAGACGCAGCCTAGGTTGTAATCAAAGTTGTAATAATCGTGGGGTATCTCGCATGACGCGGTGACCGCGCCAAGACCTCATCTCGCACTGTTAGACCAGTTCTGTCACGCACCGCTGCTTCTGTCGACGCATTCGTAACAAATCTTAATCAAAGGAAGTCTTAATCCAACATAATCCGTGCCACTTAATCAGGTGGCGACGCTGTCTATCCGGTTGCTAATTAAAATGACAGTTGTATGCATTTATGTGCCTTACGTGACAAGAATATATTCCTAACCAAAACAACAGTCGTGCTATATTTAGAAGTTTGTTGTCTATAGCAAAAGATGAACATAGACTATAATGCAATTGTAATGAACATGCACTTGAAAAATAAGAAGCGTTTCATGTTTAGTTACCCCAGGAAAGTGTACAGAATAATGACAGAAGGGCGTTCGGCGTTATTACTGTAATGTCAGGTTGCTTCGTCTTCGTTCGCGAGCGTTACATAGCATTTCTCCTCAGCGTCAGCGAAACTAAAAAATAACACAAATAACCGGCTTGCCACAAACTCTATTAGATTTCCAACTTACTTTTTGCAGAGGTTGTCGTCGCCTAACTCGATCTCGATGCGGACGTGAGAAAATTGTTAATCTTATTTTGTAATAGTAGTTTGCAAGGAGAGATGATGAAGCGGCTTTTGAATTGAAAACTTATTCAAAAAGATGACATCGTTCGGTAGCACTCAAAGGATTTAATTATCTGGCGAGGAAGTAAAAAGTACCTTCTGATTATAATGTTAAATGGTTATAACTAACTTTACCGTAGCTCTATTTGTTCATTCGCCGCGCGTCTGCATGTTACGGTTATGTGAAATGTAATGCAAATTAAAATCGAAATTCATTTCAAACAATGGCTGTAATAACGACTTCATACAGGTGTTAGTTCAAATGCAATAACAGTTAATAGCAATGGTATTATCGTTCCACTAGTGAGTGTAATGTAGAAAGGAAGAGTGCAAGTGTCAGAGCGCAGAGTTGCGACAGGGAAAGCGCTTCGCCATATCACGAAAGGGAACTTCAAATCCACACTAGGTACGTCAGGTTCACTAACAACTTACCTCATTCGATCTAAGATAGGATCGAATACAGGAACTTGCAAGGGCACTTTCTTCGACTCATTCAAGTTTTTTGACGTTGAACCGCGGGGTACTCTGCTATACTTGTCCGATGTTTAAGCGAGGTGCCAGCATTTGACTTTACATAGCTGTAGCGTTAGACTGGATGCTCCCCGTGGAACCTGTCCCGGCCGCCGCTGAGCGCCCTCGGCGTGATCGGATTTCCCGTTTGCGATTATTGCCTTTCTTTATTTCACGGGGCGGTTCGTTACCGTCGGTATCGGTATGTAACGGTACAGCATGGGCACAGGCATTTGCATGGTGATCCCATTACGGCGACTGGCGGGTGGAAGTTATTAAAATACGTTTAAGATCGTACAGCATTCGGCGGAGGCGATAAAGAGTAGACATTGCAGAGTCGTGAGCTTGCTCCGAGCTTTATTGCGTTCGGGATGAGATCGGGCTCCGCGGGCAAGTACGATGCCAACGTAAACAAAGAACGAATTGAGGTGTTGGGCAAGCGACGGCCTGACGGACCGGTGCGGACCGGTGCGGAGCGCTGCGGCCTGCTGTATCTCGTTAGCGGCACATTGTTCGGTCTCAGACACCGACATCGACATTCACCCTACTGTAATTGGCTACACGAAATATTGCCTTATCGCTTTTATTGTCTAACCATTCACTGTTATAAATTGACTTAATTTGTTCACATATCGCATACCCGTTTCACCGGAAGTAATCACAAAGTCTTTTAGATACATTACAGCGATAAGAGGAAATAAGCGATTCAATGCATACAACGTAAACACACTTATGGTTCAAGGACACAAGGTTAGAAAGTGGGTCTCCGAATGCGTGCGGCAGTGACAGGGAAGTGCAATCGCGTGACAAGTCTCGCTCTGAACATTATCATTCCACGTACGATGCTAAACCACTTATTCGGCTCGTGGTGACCGTTACCCGGCGCACGCACGCCGCCTGCATCAATGGCATATTTTTCCCCGGCGAAACTCCGCACACATTTACCATTCAAGGTTAACCCGGTCAGTGTAGCGCTTTGTTTACACGAGTGTCGCGACGTCCGACATCACACGGCGGACGTTCACACTTCATACCCGCACTGCTTGCCAACAAACGACCTATTGTCTCCTCGAGATTTCTAGATTAATTTGCAACTAAAATAACGTTCTCATTTAAACATAGCATGCACGATGTGTCCGGATATGGCCTACAAAAATGATAACGACTGCCTTTGATCGTAAAATGTAAATATGTACGTTAAATACATCAAAACCTTCGCCTTGGGCGTGAACTTGCACACCATCCGACGCCAACTCCATCTAGAAATCTAGATAAGGACATGCGTGCTCGAGGTCTATAATCCAGTCGCCCTATGGCGAATCTAAACTATTATGTCAATAAAGTAACAGCGTCAGTTAATTGAATGGGCATTCTGTAAATGAAGTCCATATATGTTCATAATACGTACCTGCCAGGGTGAAATTTATAGTTTTAGGCGGCAGACGTAGATATGCGCATGGTCGCTTAGCGAGATATAGCTAAATGACTTAATTTATAGATAGAACCATGCTGCCAATTTATAAAGCAGTTGCAGACCTACGTTATAAACATTTTCGTATATTCTGTATGCATAAGATATTCTATTCGATTTTTTTTAATGCAATTGAATAATACGAGCCTTTGAAGTGTAAAAGCAACATAACCATGTGAAACTAAATTATGTACTCATATCAATTGACGCAATACTAATGAATGTGTGTCCGATTGTTGCAGGTGCTCCAGACTACTGACATCGCTCAAACTACGCGTTGACAAGGTAATTAAAACAGCGCAGTTATTATTGAGCTTGCTCGACCGTGGCGGTTCCTAGTAATGGCATCAACTGAGTCCCAGACATTGTTGGAAATAAATTAAACACAAACAAACGATAAATCAGTCTGCTTTCATTTAAATGCTGAGTATGCGCATATTTCTATGAAGTTTTTAAAAAAGGACAGTCACAAAAACTCATATTTTTAAAACATTTAATGAAAAATGTCACCACACATGATGTATACGTCCCATAAAATTAATTTGTTCTCGTTGCACGTGTGCTGCAGAAGGTGGCAATTTATTTAGGGCGACGCATGCGGGATGTGTTCTCATTAATATCGAAAGTATACCACATCCGCGAGTTTGTGTCATGTGTGGGGTTGCTAAACCTGTCCTTACGCACCAGTTTCTTTCCAACTGGTCGAGCTATACATTTAATAGTCCTCTTCGTCTTGCTAATTGCATTTCTTCAATGCGTTCAAAGAATTTCGATGCGATAACCACATGCGCGAGTTTAGATAAACGGCTAAAGGAAAAACATTTATAATGTAAGAGTACGAGTTGTAAGTGCACATATCTACTAAATCGTTGTGTGCATGTAGTTTATCGTTAGCTTAACTCTTTCATCAACAAGAATTTTCAAACAGGGACACTGAAAAGTTGTAAGATTTAATCCAAACGCTCTTACCTTGCCTAATAGCGCGCGCAATTAACGTTTTGTACTATGCAGTCTTATTTATTCACGGACTGCAATCCGAATCGAACCTCTTGAAATGAAACAACGGCACTCTGGCCGGCAAATTGTCTCCTTCACTTCATGTACTGGATTCAAATATAGATTGACGTGTGTCACGAAGCAACGAGGCGACAGAAAATGCGAAACTGCAAATAAGTTTTTCAGTGATTTGAATTTGAGCCGCGATAGGGTTGACTCGCGTGCCCGTCCAATACGAGCACCCGTCATGCCATCCGTACATTTTAACGAGAGCGCGATCGCCCGCGCCGATAGCGACAGTCTAATGAAAACCCCGCTGAATAATGCATTAATACCAGCGTTAAATCGTGAGCACACACTATCGAACTGGCGACGAGAAAATACTACCTAGATGCAAATTTAAGTCAACACCGACGCCGATAAGCTTCTGTAGGTAATTCGAGAAATTCAACTATAAAGTTAAAATTAATACCGCTCTGTTGCAGTGCTGTTGGGATGTCAATTTAGAAAATGGTATCCATGTTTCAGGAGTTATCGAAATGATGAAACATTCGCTTTGTTCGTCTGATAGTTGTGTTTTAGGGTTTGGTGGGCACATGACAGTGTTTATAAATAACGGCAATCATGCGAAATAAGTGTGGTGTTGACAGTAGACGATGCAGTGGTGTGTAGGTGGTGGTGGACTATGCTGGGCGTCGTGCTGCGCGTCACGCCGTGACCCGCGCTCACCTTCACTATTGAAATGTCAGTGCGCGGACCGGTGACGAGACAATCATAAAACACAATGTTAAGGTCACATCATGACTTCAATAAACTATTCCCAACATGGGGAACGTGACGTCGCCGCTGTAACCGAGACCTCCTGAAAGTGTGCCAAACATGTACCCAGCCGAAGAGACAACGTGATCCCTTGTTTGATCCTAGGCTGTTCAGTTGTAGCTATTTTTCTTTCTCACAGATGTGTAAACATAGTGAAACATCAACGCATTTATAGAGAAAACGTTATACAAATGAAATTTAAACGCAACAGTTACCACCTGCGGAATAACTCGAATAGAATCTATACCAAACGTTTGATCATTGAACCAGAACATTAAATTGTTGGAAAATAAAAGATGGATCAAAGGCAATACCAATAAAAATAAAGCGTCTCTTTAATTTGTCACGGTGCGATAGTCGGACATCGCTTATTTATATTCAGATCAGTATTTCAAGTAACAGGAAGTATCAAAGTTGTATGATATATTAGAACCGCAAGGCCATAACTCTGGGTAAGCAAGATATATGGAAAGCGCGGTATAATATCAAGTGTATAGTTGTCAGGGGCCAAGTGTCAGGGCAGGACGGGGCAAGATGCCATACCGACCACAGCCGCACTACCGTTCCCGCGTCCCAGATATACGAGCATGCGAGAACATACTTAGATAGACAGGATTGAGGTCATTCGTGGTGTCACTACAGGCCATTACCTACACATTTTGATTTAAAGAGATATTTTCAGTTTCCGTCTTTAGATGTTTTATGTATGAACCATCCTGATAGCCTGTAAGTAGATTGGTATGGGATGTACCTATGTACCTATTCTCATGGAAACTCTACTTCTGTTAAAAACTTGACTGAAGTATTCAGCTTTTCACAACTCTCACGAAAAAATAAAAGGTCCATATTTCAAAAAATTTAGTTATGAATTTCGCATTTGGCAACTGACATTTTAATTTGAAACAATGCTCTTTGTAACAAAATTACCTAAAAATACACAATAAGAGTGTTGTAGAAATCAGTATTCCAGAATAATTTATCATAGCAATTTGTGTGTCAACAGGACACGGGGCGAGCGCCAACATAGCGGGGTTTTACTTTCTTATAGTGGCCTCAAGAAACTAGTTAAGAGAAAGTAGGATTAGTATCTTCAGTGTATTTATCGTTATATAACCGTAAGTGAACCGCTAAATAATTAATTTGTCGGATCAGCACGAGGAGAAATTAACGAGGACGTTATAAACGCGTGGGCGTATCGACAAGGAAGTAAAATTTTGCTATTATAAATTGCTTTCAGGCACAAATAAGGAATTCCCCTCAGAGTGAAACAAATTCGCGCCTACAGACATCCAATTAGGCCGGTGGTATCGTGCGTATCCACCGACCCACGTGTGTAGAAAATAGGCACTTACTCATAAATATTTATGCCGGGTACAAAGCCGTCTTTGTATACTTCCACATTCACTCGGAATTATAATGGCTGTCACACTAGGATCCCGAACAAGAGCCGAAACGGCTCGCATTAAGAAGAATAAAAGATTCTCGCGACGGTTTCACTTAGCAACCGACACGGCGAATATCTCAAATAGAGATGACACAGAAACAGTTTGCTGGTTGAATTTTTAATATGGAAAGTCATGAGAGACCAGGCGACGATATCACAGTTTACGTTGACGGCAATACACCGCAGTTGACCTCAGTGTACTGTGAGAATGGCGGGCAGACTCGAGTTCCAGTTTTTATGAGTTGAAAGTTTTTGTTTGTTGTGGTTTTATTAAGTGCGGTTCCTGGAGGAAATGAGTGTGGCAACAAAGAGAAGGTTGGCGTGGTTGAGGACGGTGACGCCCGGCATTTCCCGTTGCGGTGGTGAGTACGAGCGACCAAGCGGCAGGCGGTCCGTGTCGTACGGTAGTGGTACAGTTAGCCTGGATAAAGGCGGTTACGGTGTCCGCTGCCGTCGTTGTGATCTGTCAATTAGAACCCCATAACCTTGTTCACATCGCTGATCGCTTCGTCCAGCCCTAACGATTACAATTACCGTCAGTCCCTAACAATGAGTTACATTGCATTTCCGCCAGCAAGTCTACTAAGTTACGGCGTAGCTGATGGTAAATGTGAAGCTGCAAGGTCAAGAACAAGAACAAAAGTGTTTTTTGTATAACGCATTTCGGTCACTTCGTTTCGTAGTAATTCAATAGCAAAGTAGAAAATTTCACGGTCGGCTCCGAAGATGATTCTAGCAGTACTCGCAATTTTTCTACTTTTTGATTTAGATGTGTTTTATTTTTGGTTTAATTTACTCTCGAAATAATCTGCGAAAATTCGCAACGTTCTAGGTTATTTTAGCTTCTAGTAACGCTACATTTTCACGGTAAAATTCTGTTAGCACTTCATATTTCTTATGTATACTGAGTTTTTTGGGTTCACAAAAGCATCTTTAAATCTCGAGTTTTCAGCCAGTACCTCACTATACCACTTTACAAAGGAAATTAACATTTCCATCACCTGTGCCATCTTCTTGTTCGTTGTCTTGACCAACTTGTAGCGAATAACTCAATGTAATTTTCTCAACTCAGGATCGGATTTATGTCTAGCTGCCGATATGATCGGTCGATGTCACATAATTTAAATGTAATGTTACGAACAGCAAACTGTTCAACCAGACATGATAATTCTTCTGTCAGTGTGAAAATCACAGTAACAAATCTGACACTTGGTATGACAAGAGACACCTATAAAACTTGATTTGTTGAATTTAATTGAATTAATAAGTTTCATCTGTGTAACGGTTTAATGTACAACTTTCTTGCACGAAGTAAGTACCATCGGTGGGAGCGCTAAAGGTATTTCTCAGTTACGTATTATCGTCATCGAGCCAAAACCGTTCCATGAAATTTTGAATCGGAATGGCTCGAGACACAATCACGTTTTCCATCACTGTGAAATCTACCAATAGTAATGCAGTCCACTGGAACGGAGGCTGTAAGAGATGCGTGGCGTCACGTAGACATAGCTCCAAAATAGCGTCGTGCTCAGCGCAGCGCAGGTCGACGGCCGACTTACGAAATTTAATCGAATTATACAAAACTCATTGCCAAACAAATATTCCGATTCAACGTCTTTTTACATTACGTTCGTTCACCTCAAAAATAATTCGAGTTGAAGTCTCTTAGATTTTATAGTGTCCAATATAGGGACAGCTCGCGAGATAGATAAGTAAACTGTCTCTGGGTGAAGTGAAGAATGTTTTAGGTCGAGTTTAGCGGAGGTGGAAAATGGAACATGGTTTATTTCTCTATTGTTTTGAACGTGCTTTGTATGAACAACACCATCTAGTGTTTTGTGAAATGAGGACCGTTTAGTCGCTTTCAGGTTATCGAGTTTTCAGCAACAAGCACGCGGGCTATATTTATGCGCTAGTTCGCGACATGGTTGCGGTGCGTGGGCGCTCCGGTGACGTACTAGAGGTCTGTCGAGAAGGTGAATATCAGAACGTGGCCATCATCTATCGATTTAGATGCAAACTCATTTTAGTAGCACTCGTAATGTGATACGTTTATTCGTGAGTTTGCTGCATTTTCTCACGCTTATCCTTTGCTTTAAATGGAGGGTAAATGCAAATATCTCTTGTGCTTATCTACTTCGTACGTTCTTGCACTGTAGTACATTATAAGGCCAAGAAAGTTTAACAACGGTAAAAAAACTTTAAATGCGATATCTGGTGCTTTTCGCTTTCGGTATTTGCGAGACTTTAATTTGTGTTTTTTTTTTTTCCGTTATCAAAACATTACTTCTTTTTCACGGTCCACTCACACGCACACGCAATTTATGACAATAACTGTTCAGCAAATCGGTACTAAACGATAAATGGACACAATTCATGTCAGAAATTTGCAAATGTAGGTGAGTGATATTTATTTAGCGTAGCGTTACTAAGTTGATTTTTCACATAACATAAATATCTAGACAAACATCTGTTGTAATAAATGACACAATAAATATTTCACTCTATGTATTACACTACAGTTTTTAGTCCACTATACGGTAAACAGCTAAGTTGTAACAGTGACTAATAAGATATAGTGTCTAAATTCTTAAACAAAACAATATTTCTCTAGAAGGAAACACATGGCACACGCCTGTCTGTGTGTTTAGGTGCGTGCCTTTCAGAGATGAGTCAATATTTGCAGGTTGTCGACCTGCCTTCCTTTCTTCCAATAGTTCGAAAGGATATTGGTAAAAGTAGACAGTTGTTCATAATTCTACAACTGATAGTAGACCTTATAGCCCATCAGGTGTAAAGATTTTAAGCACGCACTAATGTGAATATGTATGTGCTAGTAGCAACGCGGAATCGTGAATTGAATGCATCTGATTAAACCCTGATATAAGAAGGGCACGAATCCACGAGCAACCCGTGTTCTTAGTTCGATTTCCGTTATCTAATGTGAATTTACTACGTTAGATTACAATGGTTGGCCGGAGGCATCTTCAGTAGTGATCTTTACGTAATGGAAGTAAAAATACTTCCTAGTGTTAGTCACGTGAGAACAGTGGTGGTGCGACATTGACAAATGGTGCGTGGCTGGCTTGCACCGAGTGCAGTGTGCAGGGCGTCAGACACTGGCGGGCCAACCGTATCGCCGCTCACGTGACGGACCGCAACACCGACGACCGAACACCACAATTTATGTCTCAAGACAAATCAAAACTAAACGGCACATTATAGATTTGCAAACCTGCAACTTCCACTAAGCTAACATAACGGTTACGTCCACACTATTCAGATTCTTTAATAACTACTGCAAAAATTAATACTTCACGCCCAAACCACCAACCAAAATGAAACGTTAGCTGTAATTTTCAGAAGATCAATCATGATCATGACATACAACATTTTGCTATCACAGTATTATATTATTCATCGATTGATCTCGATAATGAGGCCAAATTAAAAATAACGTCTGTTACGATGCATAAATATATTAGCTTGATAAAAAAGTGCTGCTGATACATATCAGTTTGTCTGTCTAAACAAATAACTACAGAGGTCGACAAAAAATATATATTTAACTAGTGTTAGTATGTGCTACCGAAGTTGAGATGTGATTAAAAAAGCCACAAAAAACACACAAGATTGATACAAAAAAACTGTTCGTTAAATATCATTGCACTTTGATATTAGTGAGACATACATTTTGAGATGTCTTAATTTAATGATAGAGCGAATGTTTTTATATTTTCCGTTATTTCAAGGAACCTTGTAAGAATTGCGAGTTTCTCGCTTTGCCCTGCGTCTTTTATAAATATGCATGATGCATCTAATAAGAGTCGTAAAGTCAATGCAATGAAATTACTTGTTGAAAGTTCTAAAGACATGTTGTGACATTAGATTAATAAAAGCAATCTACAGACTTGTTTAACCGTTATTTCATTGCATATGTATGTATATACGATAAATCAACAAGTTATCGAATATGTAAACCTAGTTAGTAGAAAGAGTATCGTTTACGTCGAAATAAAAACCGTGACTTTTTGTTGTAACTGTAAATATAATTGTATTTGTTCCAAGACAACTGGGAATGTTTTTTGATGAGTTGAAAAACTAGCAAGTACTCTCGGTTTCTTCGTGTAGGTTGGTTTTGTGTGGCTCTTTCTGTTATTTGACTGTGAAATTGCGATTGTAAGCCAGTCGAGCGTGTTTACTTAGCTATAAAACAATCTATGGGCGTCGGAGTGCCGTTTAAGGTTCAATGATCACTAGGATCAGTCAAGACTACTTCTGACTGATGGGTAACTTTTTCTAGCGGACGATTCGTCCGGCTTGCTCAAGCGTGGGATCGCGATGAGTCTGCCCAGTGCCCAGTGACGTAACGCATGTAGAGGTGCTGTGATTTGATTAATGGAACAGATTGAGAAAATTGAGTTGGCATAAGATAAGTGGCATGTGTTTCATTTAAAAGACGTGCGGTCGATGCAAAGTGACGCGTATAAATCAGTTTTTTCTATCGGTTACTGTACTTTAATTAGACTTGAAGCGGAAACAGGTACACTGTTTATTTTATCCTTGTCATAATTATATTCAAATACTTAAGTTTTTTGTGATATGAAAAGTACCACACATCTATCGGAAATACTTATGTCTAGCTATTATTAAGCGATGAATCAAGATTATTATGTCTTAAGACCGAATATGGTCGTAACCAAATTGGATTTTATTGGGGAAATATTAACTTCTCGGAATGCCTATGACTATTCATTGGATTAGATACTAGGATACATACCAAAAATGTGCTGCTTTACATATTGAGGTGGTATATAAAAATATATTAACCTCACTCTGTAACAAAAGCAGAGGAAGTTTATAGTCAACTTTCGAAGAACAACTTAATTCAAGTATCGTACTAGTGCAGGTCAAAGAAGATACAGTTAATATTTAAATCGGGGCGATTCTCTCCCATATCGCTACAGAATACAAAAGTGAAGAGTTCCGACAAACAAGCAGAATGGTTTCTCAGGCGAAACTATGTTGAATTTAAATAATTTCCAGCAACTTTGAATCCACTAAGCGGCACTCTACATTATTCATTGCCAACAGATAGATATTTAACGACGCCGACCATATATTTTAAATTTAGGTTATTATCTAAAATGTTTACATAATTATTTAATGTTAGCAGTATTTTCCAGCGTTACCTCAAGGTAAACAGATAACTATTTCATTAGCATAATTTATGTAAAGTCCGATGGCCATTGCCACCTCCTGGATAACTGAAGGGGCAGTCCTACAAACAAAGCCTGAATAATTTAATTAACAACATTGTAGGTGCGACAGAAAACGTTAAATAAACATGGTTTCACCACATTAAGGTAACATAAACACTAAGTAATGTGCACTTTACATTCAGGCGAATATCTGTTACAAAACGTGTTACATAATACGCCGTGGTTATCTGCTATTACCATCACTGACATGTCGTAAACAGCTGCATCCGTGGCGCAAGGTCTAGTTCAAATCTAATGGCTTTACTTATGTAAATAGACAACAGAATTATGGGTACAGCCAACATTCCGGGAAATTCTTTAGCGCAAAATGTTCATAATTACAAGTCGATACGGAGAAGTGGGCATGCTCTGTTCCTGAACCGAATGAGAGTATCACGAGCCAGCGCCTGCGCTCGCATAGAATGCTGCGCACGAGTGTGTCATTACAGTCACCTGCCTATAATCCAACATGTCATAATTGAGATACACTCATGTGTAAACTGCGTAATTAACAATGGCGTTTTTCTTTTGATCGCAGCACGGCGGTGGCGGACAGCGGGTAGCGGTTGCGAAGCTGTAAGGTTAGTAACCCCGGCGTACTATACTCTCCTACGATCGAAATTCGTGAATCTTCAGAAATAACACGTCATTATGTCTTATTAGCCGAAGAGGAAGCACTTAGAGCAAATGTAAGGAAAATAACACCTTTCGTCTCGAGAGATTGTTCTACTATCCATTATTGCACCCATTATAAAAATTAGTGTAGCCTTATATTTAATAAATAACGTGTAATATACAATTTGAAATTATTAGCAATGATTATGATAGTTTCAGTTGGGCTGTAACGGTAAATGAATAAGATATTATTGCATGGCAACTAGTAATAATGCTGTCAAACTATCCAGAAACAAATCAAAAAGAAATAACAGAGGCACCGAAGTGCAAACAGATGTACAGTTAGTTTTTCTGGTGTTACTTACTAAATGACTCGCCGATATAGTCCGGTAAGTGCGCGTGTATCGTTATTAATGCAGCGCCCATTACCAGAATTGATGTTCGGATGTTACGAAACCATTCGCTGTGATGAGCAGACAGTGTACCGTTATTTACAATGAAAAAACTGCCCTAATGATTGATTACCTCGAATTAATACACCGCTGATATAAATGAGATATAAAGTCGTTTGTTCGTTTTTGCTTTTAGATAGAACTTTAGTTCCGACTTTATTTATTTAAGAATGAAGACATGCCATTCAGGGATTAACGTAACATTCAAGTCTTAATGAATGTTAATGAAACAATTTTCCTCAGGATTATTGAAAGAATAAAAAATAAATGCTCAATAAAACGTAATCGTGGCA
The DNA here is from genome assembly GCA_947507805.1 of Aporophyla nigra. NCBI lineage: Eukaryota > Metazoa > Arthropoda > Insecta > Lepidoptera > Noctuidae > Aporophyla > Aporophyla nigra. The sequence goes on along the minus strand of OX382300.1, from coordinate 12,403,774 downwards.
TTCTCAGAATATGCAGGTGGGCACTAAATTCCAAGGAACATACGTTGCTGCAGGATTAAAAAAAAACTCAAAAGAGTTTGGCCACTACCTCGATTTCCGAATTATATGAACCGGTTCGTGTATAACATTATCCTGTTACTTTTTACCGTTTTACAGCAGTGAAAATACCTCGTACCTTCCATTGAAACCTCAGCGTCCCACATAGCGTGCACATATGCATGCGTGTAGTACGTCGATTTCGCTCCTTTAGCAAGCAATTACTCCTCATTTACAATCATTAACAATTTTGTTAAATTCTTTCCAGAATGCTTGTTTCCGAGATAAAATATTTTTGGTAACTGTTTATGTAAAAAGCTCACAAATAAAACCATGACCCGAAAAAATATTAAAAATCTAGTAGCTCTCTCTGTAATAAAAAAAAATAACACAATATTTATCGCTTCATTTGATCGCAAATTATTTTACCACTAACAAGGCGCCTAGAGTGCCTGCCTATTTTTTTAATACGATTTCGGTTTGGACAAGTCTAAATGGCTAAATAATTAAATTGGCAGTCTCATTAATGAATTATCATTCATTCATTATATAAGACTGCTAATTTAATTATCTCCGTTGTCAAATATGTGATTTATTATCACGGAATCACTTTCGCGGCGCAGGCGGCGCGGTCGCCTAGCGCGGGCCTACACGTGACGTTCTTGTGTTAATTCAATTACGATAGTCTCGTTACCAACGCCTAGACACTGTTAATCTTAGAACTGAGTCTGCGCACCGCAATGCGTTATCTTAATAGGTAATCATCATTTAAAATTTTATGTTCAGAAGCTTATTTAATTCAGTTTATTTACTGTACCGTACCGTAATGTTTATTTAATTTTATTTAATAATGCTAGTACCGAAGGCTTTGGTGTTTATTTTATTTAGTTATTACAGAAAATACGGATTTAACAAGTTGTAAAATAAAAATATGTGCGAATAATACAGAAGGTAGGTACTTAGGTTTTATGATCATTAACTTAGGATTTATGCTTTTTGCTTCTGTTTATTGAAGAAATACGATTTCCTCCATTATATTTCACCTCTCTTATTGCGTCTTAAAAAGCTCATAATTATAGATATTAAAAGCTTGTAAGCATATTCTTTGTAAAAATAACGCGGATATATTCGTTGATGATAGATATAATCTTTAGTATGCCCATGTGCGGGAAGCAGTAACAAACTTATTCAATTGTAAATACAGTAAAGCAATAACTCAGGGGAATAGCAGTAATTTCAAAATAACAAGTCATTGCTAAGCCACTATATCAAAGAGGCGGAGCTTCGAGCAAATCCAGCAAAATATAAAGCAAACCTATTTGAAACCAGCCGTCATGTACCTTTATTGTTTCCTGATTGAACAAGAATCAAGAGACGATTCAAATCTAAACTAAAATAGATTTCATGTTAATTTATAGAACAATCAGAATAGAGATTAGTTCAATGCAGGCACACACACAACTAGTAATACAGGAAATGTCCGAGCAATATCCACCCTGAGGCGTAGGGTATGCATCGGGAAGCAATCGTGTACATCCTATAGAACAAGCAAAAGGCGGTCGAGATCTCCGCCACAGGCTTTTAATTGACAATAGATAGCGACCGACCTGTATAGATATGCCACACGATGCCGCTTACCTTTAGCTCTCTTACGGTATGTGATAGTAGGTAATGTTCAGCGATCGGTTATGGCTCCCGCGTACCTCAATTAACATACACCACGCTAATGCATTATTAGTCGTATCTTGTGATATCTGCAAATCGTGCGTTACCTTCCAAGTTAGATGCTCCGTAAAGCAAACATGGCTGTATAAGGCAAGGGGCAGTTATTGTACAGTCATTACACATACGGAAGACAAAGTTGACAGAAGAGTTACAGCGCTTGTAATCGTTATGCTGATTGCCAATCTCCAAGAAACATAATACTGGGAGAAAAGCTGGAGTGACATTAGCTAAAGCGCACTCAAGTCTTACATTATATATAGTGCGGACCACCCAGTGTCGAGGAACTAGCTTGATCATTAACTGAACAATTAGTTTTACGGCTTTGCTAATTGTTTATTACATGTATTAAACAATTAATAGCTTTTAAATCATGTATAATGAGTTGTGAGGAAGCAGAGTATTTATTTATTAGTTCGATTTTAGTACTTTGTCAGTAATGGAGTTCTTACGAAACACCTCGTTAGTTCCTAGGAGTATTTAATTTTGATTTAATACTGGAATATATATATTTTTTTTAATTCTAAGGGCTTTCTTTTTCTCTTTTGTCCGATTATTCGCGACGTTTGTAAAGCCTACGCGTACATGATCGTAGAATTGTAGCAGACTTGTGTTTGATAAACGAGCGAACCTTTACACTGTCCATGTGCAGGCTACGTGAGCAAATTGCGACACGATACAGCTGGAAAGGTCGGAAGAATGTCTATTCTGTCGAAAGTTTTCACCGAACCGGGATACACATCATGAGTATGCATCCAGATATTATCAAACTGGTCTTAACTATTAACGGTGCTTATAATGTCGCATTAAAATGTACATAACGTATTTTTTCTGGTTTGTGTAAAAGTGGCCGCCTCACAGCTTTTCACGTTCTTGTTTGTTTTACGAGCGTTGTTTAGAAACCTACGATGTCGCTGCGGCGCGGTGTGAGGTGCCTTGCATGCAAAGATGTCGGGATACACCGCACAATAAATATGATCGCTGGCGGGATCTGTGTGAACATAATTGGATATTCGCGGTAAGGCTACGATTCCAAAGATAAACATGTCGAGGTCGGCTCGGAGGCGGCGTTGTCAAGTGTCCATCCAATGTTATCTGCGCGCGACATCTTTGTACCGAGGTCGGTTTTTCTACGCGTGCGCGGTGCGGTGGGCGGTAATGGCGTCCGCCCCAACGGGATTCGCGCGCCGACATCGTTTCGCGTCTCATCGTGCGGCCGCAATACATCGCTCCACTTAAATTACGTGCGAGCTTGTTCCGGTAAACTATCGCGATACCTACACTATAAAAACGTTCTTACTTTTGCACCTGACCAGCTTCTCGCAAGGAATGTTCCGAGTCCAAGTCGAGTGCTTGTAGAACACTATTACACTTGTATGGACATTCGACCAGGTTGTCAGACTTCGCTATCTAGACACGTAAACATTAAGAGATTAGTGTCAAGTATGTCGGTCAACGACAGGTGAATTCAATATTGTCGGCAGAAATCATTTACCTAGTTTATTGGGTAATAATACAGCATCACGATGAATGGCGCAATGATGTGCTTAAACGAGCCTCGTAAACGTTCGATCAATCGCCGATAACGGTAGGCAAGATGACGTGACACTAGTATAAGTGTATTGACCCTTTACAAATTCTAACTAAATGTGCCATTACGAAGCTAGTGATTTACAAGAAATCTAAATGCGAATCAACATACAAATAGACCACTAGACTGCTCTAATGGACTAACCATTAGTAGTAAAGCTCTATCAAAGTCAGTTAAATATACTTACCTAAATACCTTGCAGGTTGTTTCCAAAAGATAACTTTACGCGATAAAGATTTGTGAAACGATGAAACAATGGTTATCCTCAATGAGAGCCTCCCACGTGCAACGGAACCTCTTCCGCCGTTTAAATTGTAGAGCATCAAAAATAATGGGCGCAAACCAAACCAAGTAAAAGACCATTATAACACAATGTATACCGTTACTCCTAATCGGATGAATGATGTGTTTAGCTATACACGCCGTCGTTGATTGCTATGTATTAATAACATTAATCATTAAACTAAAAAAAAGAATTTTAATATTTAGGTGGCCAGTTAATTGTTTTTGGGCGGCACAAATTCGCTTTTGCCAGAGGCGTGACCACTATTAGTAGGTGGCATTATAATTAAACACTCGAGCAAAGTGATTGACAGTCCGTAGTATAAACAGATATAAATATAATTGATAGGCTTTTAATTCAAATGGTAATGTTTTCACTTGAATGATCAGCGACCATGTAACGGTCTGTGTTTATCTCGAGTGCATACGATAATTATCTAGTGATCTCGTCCTACTTTAAATGTTAACTTTTAACACTTTTAACTTGTCCGAGTGTTCTCATTCCGGAGTTTTTATCTCTAATGGAGGTCGAAATCTTAAGTTGATTAATATCGTGCATGCACATAGCTGTCTTGTCGGTGTATCGACATTGCAGTGAATGAATTTAGGCCACATGAGCGCTGTCTCTCCGATTGAAAGCGGCCGTTCAATTTGTAAAGAGTTTAAAGAGTAGGTATAAGCACCTAGGGGCATATTGCTTGCCGGAAGAGCTGGTTCACCGTTACAACATTAGTGTTTTTGCATCCGCCATCAGTGGGACAGGAGTGTGTCGCCGCTCCCGTGCACCGGGAACCAATCAATTACATATTAGCTTAATGTGACGTAGATAGCCCGCAGTTCGCGCCTGGACATTTGCATGGTGCGTGCAAAACGTATGACCGTTGACGGCGCCCAACTATAACGGGCATTCGTCGGAGACAATCACAATGTGATGCTTTTTATAAAGGTAGCATTTTTATAAGAAAGCACAATGGTATCGGACATAGACAAAAACAATGGCAACAAAGATTAGACGCTCTGTAAACCCAAAGATACTGTTAGGCAAATCAATTCAAACAGTTGAAAATAACGTGCAGCTAATATCGTGATTTCCTGGATGTAATTGTATTACGAATGCAAGTCGGAACAATGTTCTTACCATCATAAAGCACGGTCGTGTACTGTATTGCAATGGGATTTATGCAGTATAAAATATTTTCATTAGAAGAGAGTAGGATCGTAAAGTAAATTTTAATTGGTGGTGCATGGTGTATCGTGTGCGGGTGCGATGGAGCCGCGAGGAGTAACAATGGCAACGTGCACGGGAGGCGGAGGCAGCGCCGTGGTCGCCTCCGGCGCAGGCACACCCGCCCGGCGAGGAACAGAGCCGCCAACAAACACCGACCCGCCTGCTCAACGTGCCCAAACTTTACTAGGTCCTACATAACTTTAATTTCCTTAGTATGAAAAATTTAATCCAATTCTACTTCAATTACCGTCAAACCAAGAAAAAACGTATACTCCACATAGAAGGAACCAATAAAACTGACAGATGCTAAGCATATTTCACGCGTACTCAGAGGTCCATAACACGTGTAAAACTAAGCTTGTTCATAAACAACTCAAGAGAAATAGGTGCAGCGGCAAATAAAATTTAAATTTAATAAAAGGAAAGAACAGAAGAATAGACGAGATAGACGCATGGAACTACGAAAGCATAAAACGCGCGAGGCTAGTAATAAATATGCCACTGCAGACACGAACTCAATACCCGTGCCTCCTTACGTGTGGTAAAAAGTCCGCATTCATTACTGGAGCGCATGTAAACAGATTTTAAACGCACAAGTTACAAATAAAATATATATTACGACCAGACAATTTATTAGCTGCCTCTAATGAAAGCCATTATTCATTCGCGCTACCACCTAAGTACCGATATATTATTACAAGCAAAATAGAACTTTTTGACCCGACCTAGGTCTTTAGCTGATATTTGTGAGTTATTTATCTGAGTAGTTTCAGTCTTTACAAACTAATTGCAGAATTTGACATCAGTTTGAGAATTTCTGAAACTATGACCATAATTATAGGCTCCAAACTATAACTATATACACACAGGTTTAAAATTTAGACATATATGGTTGGAGAATCATCACTAGTTTATTTAATATTGTTTTATATTTGAAGACAGAATGACAGATGAAATGACATGCATGACAGAAATATAAGGATTCCTAAGAGGATAGGAACGTGAGACAGGTTTATCAAGAACACATCACTTATTAGGAATGGCATGTAGACGCCGCCTCCGTAATATTTTTATAGCAAGCAGAATTCTATTTTGATGGCTCATTAAATTTAGGAACCAGCAAACAACTCGATAGGGAATTCTTTAATGGAGTTATCATCATCTTAATTTAAATCACTTTGTATTGAGTACAGGCATTTATTTACGACAGGCTTCTGATTTATGATGCCCATTCGATAATTACATGTTTTTAAAACGTTATTGCCATGTCTATGAATATGTTCGGTAACGAGTTTAATAAAGGTCCGTTAGTCTTGGACCGGTATGTGCAGAGTACAGGTGGCGTCCACTTACCAATTAGTAACTACCGATGGGTTACGTAATTTCGTCATTGCGTTCCTCGACGCGAGCACAGGGACGGAATGCACAGATTTTATCTACATATATTATGTATTCTACTTCCTAATTCCAGTTGAAAGACTACCGGTCTTCGCCATAGCGATCAAATTTAATACGACAGCGAATATAAGTGATAAATGCACCTTAATCGAACTGAAACATTATTGTGTAATGATGGGCGAGAATTGAAAACATCCGAAAGAGAAATCAATGCATAATTTTATAGTAACTATCATTAATCATATTTGTTGTTTATTAATCATTTATGTGGCGGTACGTATAGCTGATAACTATAATTGTTTGTTATAAGACTAAGTCTAACCATACGTTATGGTTAAATAATATTTTGTAACGATGTACCGAAAATTGCATTCGTAGGTATATATAGTCGCGTTTTATGTTATATCTTCACAAACTATATACATATTAATGTGACGGTACATGTTTGACAGATCCAAGAATACAAAGCAATAGAAATTACGATAAGTAGAGATATCGAAGCTATTAAAGCACAGACTATTGCGTCATAAATCTAAGAAGTTCAATGACAACTAGTATACCACAACACAATAGCCGACACTAAACTTGTTCATACAAATTGTAAGCACGCGCCTAATGCGATTCAATCTCACTAGCTATTGAGGTGTTAACTATCATTACCTTGCAAACGAGTCCGATAAGTGAAAACGAGAATTCACCAAGTATTTGATGTATTGTATGTGCGCAATCAATATCGCGAATTCGATCCCGCGGACACCCGTAAAGCCGCAACGCAATTTTCCACGCGCACCTACTGCTGTGAAGATTGAAGTGAACCTGTAAATCGAATCTATCACGTACGTTTTGCTGTCATTACGGTGCGCTGTGTGATTTCCTTGTGGTCGACAATTCTCTACGAGACTCGAAAAGACAAAATCAGTAACTCAATACTAATATACCAGGAATTCATTCATCATAAAAAAAATACTAAGATCAAAAAGCTCTGAAGTAAGATTGATAAGTTAGATTAATATACATATCCAAAGCACAAGTACCAGTACTTGCCATACAAAGATTAACTGCACCTAGGCTATTACTTGGATACCAATTTGCATCCAATTCGTTTCTATACCTCATTATCATACATCATAACTCTTGAGGGTTCACTGATTCATATTTCATCCGGTATCGAAGGATGTATCACTGACGCGATACGAGATTGTATTTACGAGACCGGGTCGCGAGCTGCCGTATGCGGATAATATGAAATCGATCTTTCCATCATTATTGCAGTCCTAATATGCACACAATATGGTACAGTCTCGGTCGATCTTACGCATACCCTATGAATTCTCATTACTGGTAACAGTCTGCTCTGACGGACACCGCAACTGTGTATCATGATCCGTTTAGAAATTAATGAACAGTGTTTTGAAATTTACAATGGCATTTAGTCGTAGGTAGTGTAAATACTTTTAAATTTTCTAGACTTTTACTGGAAACATGTTTACCTAGACAAAACAAGCATTAATGGCTATATGTATGTTTCATTGTTTGTCTCTGTGACCTCAGCTTTAAGTTTTACTAATATCCGTTAACATCGCTTCGTAAGAACCTAATTAATATTTACCTAGTATTTATCAGTAATTTCATTTCGTTTTATAGGCTTTCTGTATTATTGCAGCTTTGTGTTTTAAAGAGATTTTGAATATATTCTAAGTGGAAGATATTTCTGCCAGGGTCGCGAGATTTGTTCGAAAGGGATACCGTGGCCCTGGCATATGTGCAACTGAAGGAACACGGGTGGGTTTTAGTCAGTAAAAGTCTGACACGCCCTCTCGCTCCGCCTAAGAGCAAGACGTCATTTGATGATATCCCAACCAAAAAAAAGTGGAAGATTATTCATAGTAATCTAGGACAATGGCGATATGCTTTGGATCAGACGAATTTCTACAACTATAGCACAGCTTGATGTTTCTAACCTTCTATATGAATATATTCCAACATATCATGGCGATCAGCTTTGAATCTGACGAGTCACTAGTTTTTATAAAAATGTATTTTGGCATATCTGCTAGGTATCCCTAGGCAACGAGATTGCTATATATGAATATATTTCAAATGGAAATATGGCAACCAGCTTTGAATCTGACGAGTTGCAAGTTATTATAAAAATGATAGTAACGAATTGGATTTTCCAGCGTATTGACAAATTCTGAGAATAATGAGGAGTGAAAGGGTCGTCGCAGGCGCAGGCGCGGACGCGGCGAGTGCTCGTGCGCAACCCGGCGCGCTGCCTACCGTTACATTGCACCACTTTGCTGGACAGTTAACTTCAAATGCGCTGTGCCGATACTAACATCATAACAACAAGGAAAATGAAAATATATCAACATCCCACAAACATATACTCACTAACGTGCAACCCATTCGATCCAACGCCCTACTATAAAACAGCAATAAGCATGATTGTACCACTTAACACAGCCAATGAGTATGTCGTTAGCGCTGTCCTACTATGCTGTTAAGTAAGAGGACGTGTTCTCGATGCCGGCTGTAAGCAGTGCACCCGTCATCGTCTGTCACGGCGTCATGATAGATGGCGGCATAAACAAGTGATATTACCTAGTTTGGCGAGTGGGTATAAAGATGTTTATCTGAAAGGTCGCCGCGTGTGAGCGTATCGGTAAGGCTCGGCAGACTCGGTAGTGTCACCCGGGGCGGAGACGCAGCGGCGACGTCGTGACCGACGCGCGTGCGCCGCGCTTGTCATGCGCTACTTGTGATTATCATGTCTAGCGCCTGCGTCACGGCACTCCATTGTGTTGTACCCGAGACACGACGGTGGCTTTTTGCTTGTTGAGACTTCAAAACTCAAGTAGTTCAGACGCAAAATAAGGTTAATTAATAAAAAAACAAAATGAGGTAGAGTGTAAAAACTGAATTGTTATTTGATGACAATGGACGGACAAAATTTTTCACAACGATACTATCAGCCGTTTGCAATGCAATTTTATTTTGCATTAGTCTCGATGATTGAAAAGTGGCCTATGGTTTTGAAATAACTTTTATATCCCGTTTTCGACTTATGTGTTACAAAGTATCTGTCTATACGTTTCCAAACAAACCTTAGCTACCGATATTTGTGTAATTCCGTAGTACGTATCTCGGGAACGAAGTGCACGGGTACGTGGAAGAGGAGTGTGCGGCCGCCTCGACCTCCGCGAACGCAATAATTGAGCATAGAAATCAAATTACAGATGATTGATGATGCCGTTACCGCACGACCGAAGCCGCAATGACGCCCGCCGAGCGGACCGTATCATTTGCGTAATAGGAATTCGACAAAATATATTATAAATACCTGCTAAAATAATAGAAAATATCACACTTAATGATTTCAATTATCAAAACATTTTCACAACACTGTTTTCCAACAACTGATAAACTCATCCATTTAGCTGGCCCAATAATAATTTATTCCAATACAATGGTATAAATATTTCCACTTCTCAGTCGTGTCGCACCAATCAATCCTTTAGGTACGAGGTAGTAAGATGCAGAATGACAACTGTTCTGTGATTTTACGAGATAGGCCATATAAAACCATTAGAGGCAATAAATGCTCGATCGACTCACGAGTGTGATGCTTTACAACGCCGCCTGAAATATCGTTTTGTCCGCACTTGTACGTCACATACAAGTTGTGGAAACGGGCCGCGATTGACATGCCAGCCAATGCTTTAATGTAACACATAATTAAATCAACGAGACATATGTTATGGACGTCGGGATAAATAAATCATTTCTCGAGTTACTTGTATGAACTGTATTAACAAATTTATATCAGATGTAGTCTGAAAATAAAAGGGACCGACGAATGTGCAGGCGCAATGTGTGAGCTAGAGCTTCGCCGCCAAGCAGCCCGCGGCGCCGCGGCGCGAGTCACTCTTCTATTATAAACATTTATTGCTTTATTTCATTTAGAGCAAAATACGAATCTGAATTATCTCCTCACTACTCAGTAATCCAGCAAAAACTCGCAACAGCGCGGATAGATATCAATCAAAAACTTATTTCTTTGATGTCTGTAAAATAAAAAGAATAACTGTATTAGTTTTTTTCGCGACCTTTAATAGTAATTGAATAAAACGATAGAATCAGAGAGAAATAGACCGCAACCTATTCGAATGATGATGTAGTATTTTTAGAAATAATTGTACTTTCACTGTACTTCATAAAACGAAATATAATATTAAGCAAAAAAATGAAGATCTTTGATTTGAAAATATTTTATAAGAATGAGTTGAAATAGAGATAATCTCGAAAGCTATATATAAGATTTACAAAACACAGAAAGAAAACGGCACTAGGTTGAATAGTTAAATGAGGGGAAAGGAACAAACCGGTTGAGTGGGTTGCCCGGGGAACAGGTGCGAATACGGCCAAAGCCCTACATGGATGTGACAGGACACAAACCTGTATTAGACAAAATTTACTGACTACCTCTTGGCTACATAGACGATAAAGTAAGTTTTAATGGCTCAAATCGATGCTATCAAACAGATGAATCGTCCTATGCTGAGTTTAAATAAATTGAATGCAAGCCACAGCGTTTCATGTAAACTAAGGGATATCGCCCACTCAGTGCTCCCGCATCGAGCCAACATCGCTTCATTCCGGGTCGTCATAGCGTTTATTGCTTTTCGTAAACGCATCTCTGATAGCTTGGCGTCAAGTACAATTTTATTGCCTCGCTGATTGATAGTATGATTTCTAGTTTCGCGATTAAGTTGCTATTTCCTGCAGACGCTTAAATTGATCGAAGAAAGCTCAAAGTATTAAGAGATGCAGTGCATTGTCAAGTGCATGACAAGTGGAAATACAATCTAACTTGGATAAGGAAATTCTGTGTTAGAAAACGAGAGCTATAGAGGTGAGCCGATGTCGACCCTGATCGTTGAATGGGCGACTTACTTTATTTGTAAAAGTAGCTATCTCTGTGACAATCTCCGGAATAAACATTATATGGGAAAACAAGGGTCCTAGAATACGGTTAAGTTGTCTATAGTAGGTAACACGTCCACTTTCGTTGTAGAATAAAAAGGTGTATTGGATAGATTACGAAAAAATTTTTTTTGAAGATACCTATGCATACATAGAAGGATATAAAGGATAGAAATTCGCAACTCTAGACGTCATTAAAAATATTGGATGAAAAACCAAGAAATGCTATTGCATTTCTCTTTTAATAATGAAGGGCAAGGAAGGTTTTTTTAAGATCAGTTATTGAACGTCAGAATAAATTACAATGTATTTACATAATAGGCGGCTAGTGTCACAAAAATAATATGTTATAAAAAACCAACCGCATTTAAAAGAAACGTTTAATCTTTTGTAGCATTTAATAACCAGTGAATACGCACATGTACAATGTCGTAAGCGAGAACGTTGAGTAAATGTATCATTAAGTTATAAATATAAATGACAATAAAAAAAATAGTGAAACCACCTCGAAAGTAATCAAAGGTAAGGGAAGATGTATGTAATTGCACTCAACACCACAAAGGATCATGTGGGCAGAAATAGAAACAAATTGCGATGTCGCAGTCGATAATACAGCCAGTGACCACAACACACTCTCATCTAAAAGCCGACATTACAAGGTCGTCCTACCCACAAACACGTAGCTTGAAATTAACTTTATTATAGTCATTATTAAGGGTAATTCTTTCTACATTGTTTACATTAAGCCAGTACAACCAAAGGCAGCCAAAGAAGACGCGGATGTAACGAGCGCACTGCAAACCTACTTCCGATTGCTTCGAGACCATGCTGCCGTGAACAATGCTACAAAATTATAGGATTTAGACTTTAGTCCCTCATTGGGTTAGCATGATTAATCGCGGAGAAAACTAGGCGGGATTATACGTTCGTAATTTAAGATCGCACGTTTTACACAGTACGGATCATTAGTAGAGTCATTCCGAACACGATCGAATGATTTTTTCAAACAAAACTTTGTTAGAAAATCATATAGGTAAGCGCATGATGTGTTTAAATTACACGTATTATACTTTTGATTCGCGTGAGCTTGATATATTGCCTTTCAGATTGCACGTTCTAGCTGTTATTTAAACTTCTATTGAACTCATACCACAGTGTAAAAGCGGGTACTAGTTTTTGTTGCTTATAATTTCACTACCAAAGCGTTTAGTAATCTAAAATTGGATAGCTTTTACGATATCTCATTATCAGGGAATTACTCATTACTGATAATAGAACTACGACCACAAAAGTCTTGAATACTGGTAGCGTTTCGTTGGGACCACAGCCTTGTAAATGGGATATTTTCGATAAAAATTTATTACAAGTAATTGTATCTATTTATTTAAATAGCCCATGCAATCGTTGCAAGACCACGAGTTGTAACAAATAATAAAACGATGCAATTTCCACCTGCCCACTGGAATGTGAAGCCCTGAGCTACATCATGGAAAGTGGTCCAATATTTCAAATACTTTCAACGAGTGTTGTTCGGTCAAATGCCCTGGTATGCGCACGGTTAATTCTATTAAGATATAGTGTTCATCTTCAAACTGAAAAGGTACTTATTCACGAAGGATAAGTTTAATTATACTTTTTTAAATGAAAACTAATGAACGAAAGACATTTAGAATATGTAATGACAGAAGAGAAGACAAACATTTCACAAGTCGATTAAAGGTATGCTAACGAGCTTTCGAGTCTTGAAGACCACAACAAACTTTCGATTTGCGACAGAAAGACGAAGTATACGGGAGGTATGCTCGTTGGTTTCTCGTGTCTTAATTGAACAATTTTAGAATTAACATTATTGCAAGATAAGTGTAGTCACGTAGGCGGGGGCAGCTGCTTGTGTTGTACGATGTACTGATCGGGATCAGAGAAATCGAGATTCCCTCATTAATGTAAATCGCGCGGGGCAACCCGCAGGCGGCGCAGGCCATCAACCCACTAACCCCTCCGACAATCACATCTCACACGTGTTTGTTTTTCAGAGAACCCTTGCTTTTGCGCTCAGTTCACTTAGACCCGTTTACTTTGCGAGCTAATGGTTTCTAATGTTTAATTATTATAATGAGAATTGTTCAGCCCACTCGGACGTTCCTCTGTAAGTAATAGGCCAATTATGTGTGATGCAGCGTCAGCGATGCGAAGTTACGCGGATCTTAAGCGGTAACGTTATTCAAATGATGACATGACGTTGAATAACCTGATTGTATAATGACACCAACACGCATTACTACTTATTTAATTTCATGCGCAAAATTATACAGATTTTTACAGGAGTCCTGCGTTTGCACATACTTCGGTCCTATTTGTTCCAGTAGTTCGGAGGACAAAACGATTGAAAGAACAAATAAATGGCGCCAGACAGTTTATTACAGCATTGTGTACATAAATATACAGTAGAGGCATAATAAAAAATGTTCATTGCTGTCTTCGGCGAGTTAATAAATTTCGCAACCGTGAGTCAGATTATCTGCCAGTTATTCATTTGCCTGCCATGCAAGTGTAATCATTAGAGCATATGCGTTGCCTAAAGGAGTAAAAGTTCGTTGTAAACGATCGCTAGTTTGTCGTTACGACTAATACAAATTGACTTGAGTGCCCACATCATTGTTTTTATTTATAAACAAGCGCTCTTCGTGTCTTCTGTTGCCAGAGGGTCATTTATTTCACCCATATTATATCTGCAGAAAAAGGAGGGGAAACTAATTTAAATAAATAAATGCTACTTTGACTTTCTAGGTGTTTGTAGCCGTTAAGTTGATAGATAAGATATAACGACTCCAGTTTCTTTATACAATGTAACCTTACTGAGAAGCTATTCATGGACTTTGTTTAAAAATAGATCACTTTATGAGTAGAAAACGTTTCTTTCTTTACTCGACATTTATAACGTGCCATAAAATTAGGTGTTTGGTTAAAACTGCGCTCATATAAGGTCATTTATATGTCTTGGACGTGTTCCATTTCAAATATAGGCATCGAACAATGAGCGACATTGACGCCCGGTCGCGGACTGGCGCCTTCTAAGGGCGGCGCGTCACAATCCCGGCCGTCAGCCGATGCACATAAGGAAACCGCCACCCCATTAGAGAGAGACACAACAAATTACAATTTCATTCAATGTAAATCCGCGGAACGTTCTCTTAGCGATGCTAATGGCTGAACTTAGACACGCCTAATAGTTTACAGACGAGCGGATTAAGCCGTTCAGCTTCCCCATTGTGTTCTGACGGGCACGTCAGTCTATATCGCGCACTGGCGTCGAAGATATATTCAAATAGCTTCTGTAATTAGCTTTAACGGGAGTCCGCTTTTATTACCGCTATGAAGATAAGCTATACGAACTACGTGGAACATATCATCAACTTAGTTGCGTTGCATATTGCAACATAAAAGTAAGCGTTTTCGATTTACGATTCATTAAATCTTGTTTCAATTGATAATTAAAATGTAGTGTTTAGTTAATAAACATAAATAGGTAAGTGGCGAGACGTTTGCTAAACACTACGACTCTACTGAAAGGTTTGTTATTTATTGCCTTTAAATAAATTACTTTAATACGTTAACTAACTCTCCATTTAAATCACATAGTATTTCAGTAGCCATAAATATTTCACAGATAGTGCACTCCGTGTGCAAAATAAAACAATTAATTAATTCAGAATTGGTCAAAGCGTTGAATCTTTTAATAAACCTATTTAAAGCAACATTCAAGTGTAGATAAGATCGACTACCGAGATATAATTCTACAGATTAAATGCCCAGTAGCATTGGATCAACGCTCGGCGTTTATGTAGATGAAATTGTGAAATTTATGAATATCACAAATTGCAGGCGCAATTCAAGTTGAATAAACATTATGTTACTAAGAAATATTACGTTTTATTCAAAGTTTACCTACTGCCATTTTTATTTGGACATGTTTCTTAACCTTCAACTATTATTAAGATATCAGTTTTTGCCTGGTTACAACTTGATTCTTTAAGAGTAGATGTATGTAATTAAACTATTTATAGATAAATTAGCCATTCTAATTAACAAGAAACTCGATCAGATATAAACAATAGTATTAAAAGTAGACGTATTAATTAACGAGAGAATTCAAACACAATCACTTGGTCCATTAATTAAATTACAAATAAACAAAACAAATGGAAAAACATACAATCGCAGCTTCCTTTTAAGTAGAACCTACTTACTTGTAGCTATAGCAAAGATCGTTGCGACAGATTACTTATATAGGCGTATCACTTGTAAAGCTTACAAGAAAACGAAGACGCTACCCATAGTGTGCCAACCAGTACTGGTATGGTGAAACGTAAATAGCAGGTTGAAGGCATCCGGCTCATTGAATACGCTGACCCCATCTGATCGGTGCTGCGGCGAACCGAGCGTGGCCGCACATTCGCACTGCCAATGTCCGTCGCGACAATTTATCGACTGTATCACTATCTTTTTATGATAAGAAACGTAACACTTTTTCTGAAAGCGTTAAATGTCCGACACAATGTTTTTTTTGCAGATATCGAGGATGTTTTTGGCATTTCCTCAATAAAATACATAAAAACTAAACAGAAATACCTCAGACGTATAATTGTCGTGATTTTATATAGAGGACTATAATTCTTTCAGTAGTTTTTGTCCACAATTTAATAAAATGACCCAAACATGACCTCTAGAAATTGCAGACAATTTTATTAGAATCGTATTAAATGCATCCTTTATCAAAAGTCACGAAGACGACTTCACTAGATCTTTGCACCTGCTTTTTTAGAAATACTATCTTAATGAAGACCAAGAATTTTATTGCAGAACCGTTCTATTTGTGGAATAAAAGCTGTTACCAATATAATTTCTTTATTTAATCTGAAGTATTTTTGTGTTGCCAGTAGAGTGGATTATATTTCTGTTATTTGAGTATTATTTTAATCACGTGAAGTTAATTGGGAGTGAGTAGTGTTAGCGAGTGATCCGTAGTAGGAGGTGCGACCTACTTGGCGAAAGTTGCGCTCTACGCTATGCTTCTGGCTCACGACCTCCGAAGGTATACGGGTCAACGCGTTGTTGTGAGGAACCTCCGTGTTCTTTGAAACGACATATATTTACCTACATTCAGAATGAAAAGTGATATCATTATTCATGTTTTGTAACAACACTATTTTCCGAACATGAATAGAAGATTTAAAGAATAAAAAGAAAAGAGAAAAATAAAGAATACAAAAATGAAAAAAGATTTTTTTTTTAAAGAAGAAAGAAAAAAAAGAGAGGAAAAAGAGAGAGATTTTTAAAGAATACCCCGCATTTTCCAATTTTGAAGAAAAGCAGCTGTATTACATGAAACTTAAGTAAGTTAACCGTTAGCAATACACCTAACACCGTAGTGCAAAATTAGTGACAATTTATATCCGTGCCTTTATTTATAGCTCTTTTGAGTTAGAGGTATTAACTGAAAGCTTTTTAAGTGGCCCCTACTCGTGTGTACTCGAACATAATGTCGCATGCTTTGTGCTATTAGTGTGCAATGCCAACTTTCTAGGTGAGCCGGGGCAAGCAGGAAGGGCGTGGAAAACACATGCATGAAACATTGAAATCGTAATGAATATGAACGAAGAGACTATCTTGCAAAATTTATTTACCCGTAAAGTCGTTAAGACCCGTTGGTGAATAATTTCAATTAATTATTATTATCCTCCATTCAAAGAATGGAGCTCTGTGACATTTCGCATTTATCTTACGTACTTACTTTAAATAAATGATGCTTATATCTACACGCAGACGTTTAACTTCCCGTCATTTATATTTCCGTCGCTAAATTCGAGGTTTAACTGACAATTTTGTATAACAGTGTAACATGTGAAAGCTTTTTACATAAATCGGAATCGATCAAGCCGGAGCCAAGGAGGCTGAGACCTACTACAGCTCACCACGATCCACTCCTGTTATTTCACGCTATTGACGCCGACGCCCGTCCCTATTTATTAATACTTTGCTGTTTGAACTTTGCCTGTGAAGACCATGACAAATAACCCTTGACTAGACTGCGCCCCGTTGTAATGTTTATTCTAGGAAATTGTTAGATACTGAGCACGAAATCATTTTTAACAGTGTCATATCTGATATGGTATTTACTTTCGAGTCACGTCTTTAAATTTCGCGTTGATTCATATTTTATTGAAATATGTAAAGGATAGCCTATACAATTTGGAAATTAAATTTAAAATATGTAGCAGTAGGATATAGTAGGCGTTTATATGCGAGTAATTTAATTTTCATAATGGACGGGCAGATCAAATTACTATCAGGCCGTAAGCGACACGAGACACGACGCATGAAATGAATTAGGTTTCCTTGGGCGATATCATTCAAGCGTGCGTATGCGCACATTTGCACCGTGCTGCCAGCGCCTGCGCTGCTGTAATAACTTTCATACTTACTCTTCAATAAAATGTGAATTCAATTAAAAATAAATCATAAAAAATAAGCATATATAATAACACATTTGGAACATAAATGGTACATTGCCATAAGTTTATAACGAATTTCAAGAACTCGTTTCGTATCTGTTCCCACAGTATCCATGTAGACGGTTTATTAGTATAAAATTGCTTTGATATCCGTGTTAAAGACCTCTAACAGAATAAAAGCGGAGGTAGTTATTTCAAAGATATTACACGTGTTTCATTTAGAAATACGCTTTACAGCCAGAAGTTAAAAGAACTGTATTCCATTAAGAGCTTTATGGTGCTTAAGACATAATGCTCGCTCAGCTTAGCTGTCCACATTTGGAAGAAGTCTGTAATTTTGTTTAATACAGTTTATAATTTCTGGAAAATATGTGAGCTATATGTTCCAGACTTCTAGTGTATAAAGTTGAGACTACGGTGTTAATTTTTTTATTGTTATTTCACAAGACAATGACTTTACTTACACGACTTAAACGTAAGCGTAGGTATCTACTTGTAAGTTATTTGTCTATTAGTCAGGTGCATTCATTCCGTTTTTTGTCACAAATACAACAAAAATAAATAAGTGGCGATACCGTTGAGTCAGTTGAGTGAATGTAAGTAGATTATAACCGTTACAAATATTGCGCGTGCAACATGGGTATAAGCAGTAACAACTTCCATAATTTCTTTACATGATGCTGCAAATGGGAAAGATAATTGTATGAACACGAACATGCGCCGGTGTGAATGCACTGAAGGCAAAATATTTAGCTAAACGAGCCGATTATAATTCTTAAGACCTTTGGGAGATAAATAAAAAAAAACATTTTCCAATAAAAATATAAATGTCAAGTGAAAAGTAAAACTAATTAAAACGTAATTGAAAGTAGGTGCGCAAGCTAAAAACGGTGCCATAAACATTTTTTCACAGTGCCATGTGAAAGCGCATCAAAATATTTCCCATGACTCATACAAGCCATACATTTTTGAAAAAAATATGACTAGAGTTTATGATTGTGTAATGATACGTCTAACGCGGTTCTGTCTGATGTAGCTACGTGTCTTATGTTACATACGCCGCTGTTGTAACTTAATTACAAAGAGACGGCAATCATTAAGCTAATGCCCTTAGACAGCGAACATAATTGTTTCGCGTTTTATTTCTCGTGTGCATCACTCCAAGCCAAACACATTTACATGTATTGCCAGATAACCACTTGGCTATAAAACACCCGTAAAAAACGAATCTTCAGGAACTTTAATTAAAAACTCAGTTTCAGTGGAATGCTCCGCCACGTAGTAAAAACATTGGCTCACTATACCTAGATATAAATAACAAGTATTATTGAATGGAATTTATAGATAATATCGAATGTATCTATCGTTAAAAGCGATATATCATATCGTTTCCAATATGGTCGGAGGCACGGGTTCTGTTGTCGCACTAAGTCCACAAATTGTATACAAGTACGTATCAATAGAACACATCTCATCGATAGTTACGGCAAACGATGCTCGATATGGCCGTAAGATATTGAACGATTTACCCTATCTAGGAAGAATGGTTGCGTGCATAAGCTGAACGACTTTATATACGATAATTCTAGAGCTTCCCATGCAATCATGTACTTCTAAATTGCCATATTTTTTTTTAACCAACACTTTTCTTTTGTTACAGATAACGAATGTTGCCACGGCCCCTCTCAGAGAGCACAATGCGGTTGCTACTCAGTATAGTGTTAGTGGCTTACGCAGCCGAGGCTGCAAAAAAATTCGAAGGGACTTTACGATCAGCAGCTGACGCGCCACCTCAAGATAATCTTGCCATAGAAACGGGGTCACCAGAACCAGCCGTAGTCGCTGCTCCTGAACGGTATCAGAATCCAGGAGCACCACCACCCGATCTAAACGATCCTGTGTCTGAAGAGCCATCTGAGCAATCTGAGCCTGCTGAACCAGCTGAGCCGGCTGAACCAGCTGAGCCAGCTGAAATGCCATCCGCCGCCGCCGTGCCCGAGACTGCTTCGGGAGGTGTTCCTCCTTCTGCTCCCAGTGGAGTATCAGCTCCGTCAGCACCCGCCAACTCTTTAGAAGAGTGCGACCCCGAGATGATTGGATTTGAACTTGTCACCGGGTAAGCGAATACACGAAAGTTTTTAAATTGCATCTTATAAATTCTGCTCTTGGCAAAAGCGGAGGAGTGACCGATAATTGCACGTAATTAAGATTATTAAGTCGACGTAACTAACCGACAAGTGAAGTTATCAAGATCCGACTTCGCTCATAAGCTATCTTGGGAAAGTGTACTTCAAGCGACATTGCATTAACCGGATTAAAAAGCTTATCGCATTGAATTAACTATTTCCATTTTAATCCTGGTGTGCATCAATCATGTGGTTATTAAAGTATCATGTTATCATTGTGCAGATACGTGTTCTCGGCGCCGTCTCACATCCTAGACGACATCCCCGGCACACTTATGTTGACCGACTGCCTTGAGCAGTGCCAGGCCAACGATACCTGTCGTGCTGTCAACTACGAGACGGGGCTCTGTGTTCTCTTCGGTTCCGATGCTGACCAACTACCTGGTGAGTACCAAACAAGACGAATACTAGATTCGATTTTATTACGAGAGTATTTTTAAGTCCGAGACACAAAAACCCAATTCTTGAGCTTATATTTACAAACAGTCAGAAAATAATAGATCAAATGCTACGAGAAGAAATCCTCACATAAATACAGACATTCAAACACCATAATCTTGCATCCGCTATAGATGAATAATAACGACGTGAAAACGTTTACGCCATAAATCTTAAATACCGCTATTTCAAACGATTAATATCGGAACACAAAACCCATAGTTTTGCTTGCTAACGAATATTGACGCGATCGTTAAAGAGTATACAACAATCACAGATAAATCAATAGCAGCTTTTAATAAACCGCATTCAAATATCTCTAGCAAGATCACGAATGGGTTAAGCGAGCGGACAACTATAAGAAAAAAATATGAGTAACAATAACGGCACAAATGGATGCGTGCTAGTGTATGAGTATGGTATAATCGGGACACATACAGCAGGTGGCTCAGTAATGGCGCCAGTACATACTCTCGTTTGTCCGACATAGAGGTGTGAGCTCACAAACAAGCGAAGCGTTCCGATTTTTTGCTTGAACACATCATTTGAATGCCAATAACGGCATGACTATGCTCACTCATCACGCCTTATTGGGAAAAAAATACTCTCACCGCGAAAAGGAAAACATGACCGAGTGTATTTAAACAAGAGTTAGTGGAACGCGCTTTGACCTCATAACCATGAATAGACGTTCTATTATACACAATAATTTTTGCTAATAACAAAAAACAGTTCATCAATTCATAGTGCTTCTTTTGTATCGAAAGTTATTCGTAGAAGTTTATTTTAACAAATACACAGCTGTAATTAGGTTCCTAATATATGTGAAAGTGTCGACATGGTTGTGTAGCTCGGCATTAAATTTCAGTACGAAATCCATATATTGTGACCGCATTGGAAATTATAATGGACTTTTATTCAATGCTTGCGAAGATGCTATAAAGTGTCAAAGGCAACTATAAAACGACAAGCTAGAGAACACAGCGTACCGGAATGTGTTGCCTTTTTATTTCGACCACAAAAGCACGACAGAGATGCAAAAAATGAAGTTACCTCGATTATAATATTATAATAAATAAAACCGTGACTAACAAAAATGCTAACGAACTTTTAACAAATACATTCTTACCGTGTTTAAGCAAATGTGATTTGTGCTTCACCTTTTGTGGAATAAACTGCGTTTATCTCGAAAGCGTATGTTCATAACGACGTCGGTAGATACGATAATAGCAGTGAAAAGGAGATGCCGATTAAGGGTCATATTGAATTAAGCCGTACTGAAATTGCCGCCAAGCCGTCAGTTCAAGGAACTAAGCGATGAGATCCAATTATGGAAGCACAAATCGCTCCGGTCGACTCGGTGTGCGGATTTTCAAATTCGCTAAGGTTGAACGCCTCTGCGTCCAGAACACGTGCGTGAGCATGAAGAATTTAATGATGACACGAGCGCCTCTTTTCTCATATTTCTTGCATAGGAGTTAGGTGTTCCTTTTTTTAACTACGAGCAATAGACACAAAAAGAAAAGGTTCATTTTGCACTAGAAAAATCTAACCACTAGCAACGAACACAGAGTTGTTCTTTATTTTTTAACTCTTTTTATTATTTGCAGGTGCATTAACGAAGTCACAGTTCCCTGTGTTCACGATATACGCACAAAAGTCGTGTCTGGGCGTGCGTCCTTGTGAAAGGGCTTGGTGCTTCGACCGTGTGCGCGGCTACCATCTCAAAGGACGAGGCAAGAAGACACACACAGTCAGTTCCAGGCAGATGTGCCTTGACCTGTGCCTCGGCGAAAACGAGTTTGTTTGCAGGTTAGTTAAATACCAGACACGACACATAAATAACACCACATGATCTTGAGTCCAGACACGTTTACGTTCCCAGACAACTAATTCAATTGGATGGGCCTAAAGACGCTTTGAAATACATAAAAATGTTAGAGAAAGCTATTATTGAAGAGATTCATAGGCGTCTCTAATAATTCTCTTGTGAAGTGCCAATACAAATAACCGCACATCCGAAGTCAATAAACGCATTTATTCCTCTTAAGATATAAATTAATATACCATGGGTTATAGAAAACAGATTCATATTTTTGTCGCGGACATAAATGTGAAATTTATGTGGCTACTCAAAACCACAATAGAAGGATGCGGTGAATTTATTGAAATCACATTCATCTTGCTGAAGCCAGTTGTAGACAATCCTGTTCCACATAAACTTTATAGAAATGGCCGAGTTATAATTTGTTACTGTGTTTTTGTGTCTCATAGAAATGCAATAAGAGGACAATTATCTTTCACAATTTTTTAATCATTTGATATTATAATTGAAATCTACGCATTAATTTATGTTGACTTCATGCTTCTTACTTCTAACATAATTGAGTAACATACAAGCAAAATAAATTAATCACTAAGATTGTCAAGTAAGACATGACTTTCCTATAGATTAGATTTATGCAAAGCAACATTGCATTAGCTATTATTAACTTCATTAAACGTTTTAAAGAAAACAAAGTAGAGCGGTGCATGGGCGGAGTGAAACATGAATGACCCGCGAGCACTCCTTGCCCTCGACACGACCTGTGCGCGATTGTACAGACACTTACAATAGTATTAGTGCAAACAATCTACCTTCCATAATAAATACCACGATTTGTACTATACTCAGATACTCATTAATTAACGCGTTCAAAGAAAGTACAAAAAACACAATTTGCTCCAACAACACATTTTTTAATGAAGTAGATACGCAACAAGCACGAGTTGAAGACGTTTATGATTTTTTATTATTTCATTGTGTGTGATTCCAAACAAAATTGCCTTACATAGAGAGAAAATATTTCAATGCATAGAATAGCGAACAGAAATCTAAGAGTTAATTAACGATCCGATGGCATCAAGCCGTAATTGTTGATGCAATTAAAATTACACAAGGGATTTTAAGAAATTGGAGATACGTTAATTGCTATCGAAGTTCTTTGTAATTAAAATAGTCGAGGCACTATGATTTATTCTTAGTTGAAAGATTATACTGATGGTTTATTACCGTAATATAAATCCAAATGCAAGAAAATAGGCCACCAGATTAATACGGAGGAAAATATGAACGTAGTTAAACAATTACCCACTTTCCACTTTATAGCAGTATTATGGAAGATATCCATCGCAGGATATAGGTTTCTGTTATAGACTATAAAACCGAATACTTTGAGATTGATTCAAGCATTATCTTACGGATGATTGCAATTTAATATTTTAGCACGTAAGTAGACGCTGTCATTTCCTGGCCTAAAAATCCCTTAACCATATACGACACACATGGGAGAATCTGAATTACAAACTCGGAAAGTAAATATTTAATGTAACACATACATGCCTACATAATAAATTAGTGAGTTGTTTCGTGTCTAATATTATTACAAGTGCTAACTCCGATCATAAGTACATTACTGACATTGATATTGTCCACCACAATTGCACTAACAAGACGTGAAAATAAACGGAAGAGGTCATGACTCTATTCCCTTCAATCAGATGCTATCATATGCTGACTGATTCAACATTGTGCCTAACGAAGACAGTTATGTATGTAAATACATCCTTAACCAGTGAATGGAGTCAACACAACAAATTCCTCGTATAAATAATATTATACAAATATTTATCATCAAAGTCGGCTCATTAGATATCCATACGAGTATAAGCTAATTTATAGATAACCCCGATAACGAAGTCAATCAGCCTTCACCAAGTTGCCATAGATGGCGGGCAGCGCGGTACATCTTTGCGGCTCAGTTCAGTGGATAAGTCACAGCCTCTTCCTGGTAGCCGTTCCGTTTCTGAATTCTACAAACGAGCATTATATACAAAGCAGGGAGGCCAATTGAACGGCCTACGTCTCAGGCGTCTAATGTAGCAAGACACGACTGTCCTATTGTGTTTATTTCCTTGTACGGTTTTTGATATCATTAACATAAATAGTGTACTGCGTCAGAGGCTCACATTCGATACACGTATTTCCGTTGGCGTGTTCAGGTCAAGCTGCGCTGCTCAGTAACGATTGCGGATTGTGGCGCTAATTTGCTTCTGAACGCGTGCACTACGTGCGTCCACGAGTATAGGCCAAGAATATTACAAATCGAAACGCATTTCTTCGCTTCGACTAGAAAGCTCGGTTTATATCTATAAATTTATTTTCCTAGCATCATCTCTGTAATGCGTTTATAGTACTGCCACTTAACACAGTTCGGTTATTTGCACCTATTTCTGAAGAGTGAAGACCGTTAACTGAAAGTGCTATAAAAACTTGCCAATTTACCTGAATCTATGACCTACTGTTCGACATATTTCTGAATGAAAGCGTCTGAAGAGTCTTTGAATCTATGGATACTTTTGAGCTATGTAGCAACTATTGTTCCGGGAAATATTTATTTTAGTTTCTATGTAGACATACAAAGGAGTCAGACAAAGCCCAGCTGTAATAAATTCCACGATTTCACGCCATCATCTTAGAATTCTTAACTAGGGTTGGGGTTAGACAGCGATTAGAGAATTAAATGCTGGATTTTACGTAGTCTAGCTTGGTTCGACACGTGTACCGTTGTATACAAATCGTCGTATCTCCATTGAGGCGAACAAGCGGCGCGGGCGCACCCCGGGCAGCGCGCATCGCGATCGTCGACAGTCACGACATTTGGCAAATATTCCCCGGACGTGGCGGGCAGAGTGCCGCGCGGTGTGGGAGCGGCCTGCCCTATCGCTTCCTACCTCCAAGATACAATAACCGATAAGGCACATATTGTTTTCCCCTTCGAGCCCTTTCCGCACTTAAATAATTACCGTCGATACTTTATTAGAGGTGCTCCACATTGGTCGATTTTTTGCGTCGATATTAGTTTAAAAAGTAATTACAGGTTGTGCCATTCAGTCACGGATATTTCAATCTTTGAATACAAATAACAAGAATATAAAACAGATGCTAGTAATTAAATAAAGCATTGCGGATATTCCTGTTTTTATTTAGTCACGCTTCAGATCGAGAGATCGGGGTACAAATTACGAGCAATCGAAATTATGGCCTATCAATAAATTACACATAATTATTTTTTTATTAGACTGACCACCAACGTCGCTTTAACATTGTAAATGTAATGAATACCTATATACCGTCTGCCAATACTTTTAATGTTATAAATTAAGTCGATTATGAATTTTGTACGTAGGTAGGTATAAATTTTACTGTTTACTAACGTTCATAAAATAGAGCTCATAAAGAACTCGATGATTTATTTGAAATATTCCATATGTTAGTATTAAAATTATATTGAACAGCGATAGATAATTGTGAGAAAGTATAAAATAAACTTTAGGATAAAATGAAATCTATTAAGGATTAGCGGAAAGTATCAAAACTAAATTTGATTTTATGACCGTATGTGTAAGTAAGGAAGATACAGTTGAACAAATTGCAGGCAGTCAGTGTAATTATTATGCGATGAGGTAGAGGCATCCGAGCACCCGTACGGTTAAATGAACAACGGCTACCGGTAGCGGGACATTCGCAATCATCAACTCTAAACATACTAAATTAATGTCTTCTCGTAATAGACTCGAGAGCCGTTACATAACATCGAGATAATAACCACAAAATCAAAGCAAATAACCACGCTAAACCAATTAATTTTATAAATAACTAACCATCTATTGAAGAACGAAACAGAAAGTTCTCATGGTGCACACAACAAAGAAATGCGCCCATCTCATGTGAAAATCACACAGGTTAGCGCAAGGGTCATCTGATCGGGTTCGATTGTACATCAAGAGAAAATATTGAGCTAGATGAACAAGATAATATTATACGGGTGGTCACTGAGCACAAAGTAACATTATACATTGAAACGTCACAGTTTTATACAGATACAATGTTAATGAATACGGAGCGTATTATTCATAAGTATAATATGATATACATTATTTATATCAATGAAATCGAACATAAGCAAAGGAAAAACTACATAATAAGACATTTGAAAATCGTTACATTAGACTTGAAACTACCGAGATATAGTCATGCAATTTTTATACGGATGCATGATGGGAAATTAAATCAGCGAATAAGTAAATATCATTGCGAGCCAGACTTACTCAAGCGGTATGCAAACAAAAGAGCTCATTGAATATAAAGCTATTATGATTATGACAACTCGCGTAGACATTGAAAGTAAGAGTAGCCTTGTAAGTGAGCGGTTTAATTGAGAGAGCATTGCGCACGCCACGATACACGAACCTACTACACCTGTACTGTTATCGAGGACGTTAAAGTCAGCGTCAGTGACCCACATCAGATTATTACTACAAGGCTTGAATACAAACAGCTGTATCATCCTTAGCAGTCCCCAGCGGTTTAAGGCGTTAATCATGCGCTACATAAAACCAGTCTTAGAGTAACTATCTAGTAAGATTCGAGAAATAGAAACTAGCTGCCAAGTGCCAGGTCATCGTGTCAACAATGTATTATAATTATAAATTAATACCTAAAGAAGCCTCATTGGAATTAATAATTACCATATTAATCATGATAGATAATTGACAATTAAGCGGTGCAAGCAATATAGCGTCATTCGCACTATGCATGCGGTTAACTACTTGGGAAAATTCACACAATAAAAAAGGTAACAAAAACATAGCTGCTGTTAAACCGCGTGAAACATTGTTGCAGATCGGCGAACTACAACAATAAAACTGGGGAGTGCGTGCTGTCTAACATGGACCGTATTACCCTGGCGGGAACCAACGCTTTCCAAGCGAACGAAGGTACAGACCATCATCGTCTTTTTTTACTTCTTTCACATAATATAAAATAATGCATTCTTAACTCATTCATTTCCATTTTTTCTACAGATACCGACTATTTAGAAAACAACTGTGTGGAGGAGCCTACGAAGCTCTGTGAATTTAAGAAAATGGGTGGTCGTATATTGAAGACTGTAGACTCTGTATATCAAGATGTTCAAACGGTTGAGGAATGCCGGGAGCTTTGCTTAAACTCTCCCTTCCGTTGCCACTCTTACGATCACGGAGACACTGGGGACCATGTCTGTCGTCTGTCTCATCATTCTCGCGCCACGCTTGCCGATATTCAGGTAAGAATTATGATTTACATTTAAATATTTCTCTTCAACTCCATGGTATTTAATCTACCGAACATTTCCCTAACTTCTTAATTGTTATTTTAGGATCCTTACTTGGAAGTTCCTGAAGCAGCCACCTACGAACTTTCTTCATGTTACAACGTGTCTATCGACTGTCGTGCCGGTGACATGGTTGCCAAAATTCAAACTTCGAAACTGTTCGACGGCAAGATCTACGCTAAGGGCAGTCCCAACTCCTGCGTCGTGGATGTCAAACAGAGTCTTGAATTCGAATTGCACATGGGATATAACAATCTTGAGTGTAATGTTAAACAGAACGGCCTTGGCAGGTAAAATATTAACTTTCAATATCATCAGTAATTCAATAGAGGTTTACTTTTGATCATTTAATTCATGGGTTTTTTTTTCAGATATCTAAATGATGTCGTTATTCAGCATCACGATACCATCGTTACATCTTCTGATCTCGGTTTGGCTGTGACTTGCCAATACGATCTCACCAATAAGACTGTTGCCAACGAAGTCGACCTCGGCATCCACGGAGACATCCAGACCGGTCTGTCGGAGGAGGTCATTGTCGACTCTCCCAACGTAGCTATGAGAATTACCGACAGGAACGGAGACGATACCATTGCATCTGCTGAAGTCGGAGATCCTCTGGTAATTTTCATTCCATTTTTAAGTATTTCCGCATACTTTTTTGTTGTTCCCTCAAATAACCAATTACATTCTTTGTTTAGGCACTTCGTTTCGAGATCATGGACCCGAACTCGCCTTTCGAAATCTTTGTGCGCGAGCTTGTTGCTATGGATGGCGTCGACTCCAGCGAGATTACGCTCATCGACAGCCGTGGTTGCCCCACCGAGCACTTCATCATGGGACCGTTGTTCAAATCAGTCAACAGCGGAAAGGTAAGAACAGGATAAAAGACACCAAAAATATTTTTTTAATCCATGTTCTTTCATATAAAAAGTAACTTAAACCTGTATTTAAGAATAGGTATAATCACAATTTGTACAACCACGAATATTCGATATTGAAACTTAATGAAGTGGTACAGGTCCATTTAAGCTATATTATTTTTAAGTAGTATGTTTTTGTAACTCGGCAAAGTAATAAAAAAGAGTTCAACGCGTGTGAAGGTGAACAGAAACTCGTAATGAAAATAATTGACTCATTTATGTACAGCTTCAATGAGAACAATTTTAACGAGCGATTTGTTTCTTACAGATGCTGTTGTCTCACTTCGATGCCTTCAAGTTCCCTTCTTCGGAAGTGGTCCAGTTCCGTGCCTTGGTGACTCCATGCATGCCCACATGTGAGCCGGTGCAGTGCGACGGCGGCCCGAACGAACTCCGCTCCGTTAGTTCTTACGGACGTAGGAAGAGGCGTTCCACCCCGGCGGCACCCACCGACGACATGCTTCTTGTGCAGACTATTCAAATCACTGACAAGTTCGGTTTCGACAAACAACGATCGAAGAATGTCACTGAGGACTCTGTGTACGTCAGGGAGACCGACGTCACCTGCGTTAACGCAGCGGGAGCAATGCTCGCGGCAGCTGCTTTCCTAGCTGCCCAACTAGTCGTACTAGCAGCGTGGACCTGTAGTTGGCAGCGAAGACGTGCTGCTGCTAAAGCTGCGGAGTTGCTTCCAGGACCCAATGCCCCCTCCGCCCTTTGCAAAGTCTATGATGCCAGTTTTTCCCGTGCACACCAGAGGCATTTCTAAATAACAGTAGACGTGTCGACGTGATCAGCGTCCGCAATAGTAGTATATTTCGTTAGTTTAAAAACCCCCGTCGAGTTCTGGCTCGTGAGGACGATCTCCACAGGGCGACACGTCGTCCGCGAGCGCAGAGCAGCGATAGCGGTTATTTAATGGTTAGTGGCCGAGCGCTTCCACAGCCCAGCACGCAGTGGTGTGGGCTGCGGGGGCGCGCGACACGGAGGCGGGGACGACCAGCAGAGCGTGCGCGAATGTGGACGGATGTGAGTGCGGCGCAGAGTGACCGTTGTTGAGTGCGTCTAGTGTGTGAGGGCGCTCGCTTGTCCCCATCTCCGGCGTCGTCGGCGGGACCGCGGCCGTGAGTCGTTATCAAGATCACGTCGCTCATTCGTTCACTTTACGCTCGGACATCCATTCAAGGAAGTCCGATTACGTATTGTACCATATTTTTTTTAAAGTAGCATAAGCCTGATTTTAATGATACGTAGTGATAAGTAAAAAGTAACATTTCAGTACCTTTTAAGTAGATAACCGAACGTGCGACCTAAGTCAAGAGACGATGGATTGACGGCCGTCCCGACATCGTAATTTATTTAATTTAGGATAGTTTCTTTTTTACGTAATTTATGATTGAATTTAATACTATTTAATAAAATTTTAATATAAATGAAATACCTACCTAAACAAACGAAAGCTTACGACTTACAAAATGTGCTATTCCATGTAAACTGAAAGTATTTTATTATGATATCTACTAGTGCCTTAATAATGAGATGTTAATGTATTGAAATGGTGTTTAAACATTTTATTTAAACAGCATTTTACCTTGTTTCATCCGTCCAAATTGTCATTACTTAAAATAAATTTTCCAAAATATTCTCTTGTTTCATTTTATATAATTACAGTCTTACACATGACATTCCATTTTAACAAAGAAACCAAAACACAACACTATTCAATGCTAATCACTAATTAAATATGATTGTTAAAACAACTAACTCATTACAATCAACTGGATGTGTCAGTCAGATAAAGTCAAAACAAAACAACTTTTAATTATCCTACCTTGATATTTTTATGATTGGTGTCTAAAAACACATCCTGCGCTGTCATTGAACTGTTTTTTCATGACGAACCAGTTTTGGAAACCGCCAAAGCGAACATTAACAAAATGCAAAAATCTGGTAATAAAAAGTCGGTGTCGAGTAGATTTGACCAGTGAGTGTAGAAATTGCACACATCAATGAGATGGGATCTTTGAGTTAACTTCTTGGCACCATCACGTGTGAAGGGGCACGGCGGTCGTTCGTGCGGCAGATAAGATCGGCGCGCGCGCCGGCACGTGTGCTGTGTCGCGTGCCGACTTGAGAACAACTAAGCGCAGCCATTAGTAGCCCAGCAACAAAGAATTTGTCCCTACAAGCGTTCTTTCTAGATTTAGATTAGCGACCGTGTCGAAAAGAAATAAAATTAAGCCTGTTTGAGTCTGCCGCAAAAGAATCAGCTGCTGTAAAAAAAGGTGATTCAAGATGGTATTAGGATACACGGAGAGTACCACATGCAGGGAATGAAAAAAGTTTAAAACTTGCTTGCAGATGCTACGTTATAAAAAAAAGGGTTAAGTTCAGTCAGAACTTGAACGAGGCGAGAACTGGAGATATGCTTGCTAAAAAATTCGAAGTGAAACAGACGTTTAAGTTGACAGAAAATGTATGAGGCTATCAAATTCCAGCATAACGTAATTCATCGGTCGTTAGGCACTGACTGCAATAGAATTATAAGTAGATCAGCAAAAGCTTGCTGTCATTAATTCTGTTAGGTTTTGATAATTGAAAATATTGACTGCCATCCCTTATTAACGACGAGAAAGAGATAGAGGAACCCAGAGCTGTCAATACTACGTTGTGTCTGCAAGTCACACAATAATTTATAGAACCTTTTTGTCGGTGCTTTGTAGAACTGACACTAATGTCTCCTAAAGAAAAGCTTTTTAACAATTTCGCTCGTTATACGATTGCTAAAAAGGCGTTGCGTTAGCACACAAGGTGTCCATTCCAGTTAATATGGTGACATCTACCACACAATTTACTAGAATTGTAAATTGTATTCACGCAATTCAGTCTTCTTGAATAGGAACATAAAAAATCTAACCAGTTTTCAATTGAACGCTTAGGAATAGGTATAAAAATAATAAAATGCAAATGTCTTGTGAAAGCTGAGGGCGGTCATAATTTTACAGTAGTCGACAGCATTTTCGAAGAACTATAAAATTCAAATATTGAATGCAACATTGTGCAGCAGATAAAGTCGTTTACAATAATATGAAATATTCATAAAAGGGAATCGACGGTGGCCACCGGAATCGCGAGGTACGGACGAGTAAAAAAAATATAAAAATAAGCTGAACAATCGACTGGGGAACATCGGTCATGGGACAAGTCCAACAGTCAACATATATATTAAACATTGCCATGTCTTTATAAGGAACGTCCTTGGAACGCTTTGGTATAGGGAAGAGCTGGTACTCGATCAATATCGGCTCCTTTTGTATCTTGTTCCGATCCTACTTATTGAGCGAATAGTTGAAGATTTTATCTCGCGCGGCATCGCGACACAAATGAATTATAACCGAGACGGCTCGCTTCTCATGAAATATGTAATCTGATGAAGTATTACAATAAATGAGTCACGTTGGGAACTTAAAGAGCGAATCGATTATGAAATGAGTGCAGATTGTGAAAAAATACAGTGGTCAGAATCAATATGGAATTTTCTGGATTTTGGACAGAAAATGTTCATTGCAACTCCACATTATACTATATTAGTAAGTGTTGCTTAGACTCTAGCATATTAGTCTCAAAATTGGTATTCTCCGAACATGTTCCGTAGTTAAGCGTTGCCTTATTGGTCATCCAGATCCCAGTGTACCATAATTCAGACCAAGGCAACACAATTACATTCATGCAAATTCTATTCATCGCAGAAGGGCTGCATTGCGCGTTTATCGTCTATTTTATTACCCGAACATCAGTTTTGTGTGCCGCACATCGTTCGTATTTACAGGCGCATTTGACTGTCGGGACTTCACAAGTTAGCGTCACTTTGACGGCGACGTTATTGCTTTAATCTATCTATCATTCTACTATAATCTCTAAATAGGAAAAGTAAAGTCGTAGTTTTCGTCTGTTTCTCTGCTTACTTCTTCTAAACCACGCAACGGATTTTGATACAGTTTCACTATCATTTAGAGAATTTCTTCCGGAAAGTTTGTATGTACTTATAAAACATGCATATTATAGCAGGGAATCTATATGTATAAAAGCGAAAGGTTACTCATTCACTCACTGATGAATCACTAAATCTCAAAAACGACTGGACCTACGAAGATGAAATTTTGCAAAAAGGTAGATTATGAGTAGGACACGTCAGCTAAGAAAAGATTTTAGGAAACTCCCCTCGTAAAGGGGTGATATAGGTGGTGGAAGTTTGTATAAAAGTCTCTCAGTTTCGAATGTATTTTCTTCTAATTTTGTGTTTAGGCTGACGATTGAAAATTAATTTATTTCTGATATCCAAGCGGAAGAAGCCGCGGGCTAAAGCTAGTTTCAAATATGTATTTGTAATAATGGCCTAAGTAACATATTTTCGCTTACAGTGCTAACGCCGGCTAAATCTTGAGATAGATCAAAACAATGTACGTGGGTTGCTAGTGCTACTAATATTATAATTGGGAAAGTTTGTATGTATGTCTACATGTTTGGATGTTTGTTAATCAATCACGCAAAACTTGCCAAACGGATTTGAATGAAATTTGGAACACAGAGTATATACCCTAGATTAACAAATAGGATACCGTTTATCCAGGTACCATTTTGCGTCATTGAGTAAAAAATATCCAAACAACCAACTAAACAAATAACTTTCACAGTTTTAATATTAGTAGGATTAAAGTCGCCTATTGAGTCTGCCTGTGTGACCGCGTTGTTCTGCTAAACTACGCAACAGATTGGGATGCGGTTTCACTATCACATAGAGAATAGAATCCGGAGTTTTATGTGCATAATAATTTAACACAGAACTAACGTAAAAAAAAGATCTCGATGTTTTCTCAAGAAATAAAAACCGTGCGAAACAGGGCGATTCACTAGTTTTATTTTTAATGCGATCTCGAGATTTTT
Organism: Aporophyla nigra; assembly: GCA_947507805.1. Taxonomy (NCBI): domain Eukaryota; kingdom Metazoa; phylum Arthropoda; class Insecta; order Lepidoptera; family Noctuidae; genus Aporophyla; species Aporophyla nigra. The sequence goes on along the minus strand of OX382300.1, from coordinate 12,370,332 downwards.
CTGATTGACAAAATACATTATAACGGTCCTGCTTATCTTCTGGCGATCTTTAACATTTTAGCCAAATATGAACGATAATGTTTTAGAATTTCCTGTATGTGTACCGTATCTTGATAAACCGTATTCTTAGCGCTCGCTGTGATGATTACTGTCCACAGTATCTTTTGCAAATCTACATACCTAAGTAGAGTAAGTTATACTATAGCACTGCTAAAAAGGTAACAAAGAGGTTTTATGTAGCCGTAAAAGTATACATAAACACATTATACACCAAAGTTGGAAGATATAAAAAAAAGAGAGAAAGGGAAATTCAAACAAACAGGCGATTAACGATCGTTAAGTAACAATAATTATCGTAGCTAGAACTGAATGGCTACTTTTGTAACAAAAGTGCAATAACTTTGCCTTTTTTATAGTAACTAGGACACTTTCGTTTGGAAAGGAAAGTAAACGATGACAAAGGGAATCTTTCATCTTCTTACATATTTGGGAGAAAGGTACTTTTAATTTTCGAATTCTTCTACAAAGAACAACAAATAATTGTTCCAAAGTTGAGGTATGCGAAAATATTTGTATATTATCTATTAGTAGAACATTATGAATACGCCACCCAACACAAATAGAATTTCTCAATTCGGATTGCAAAATTATTTTTGTGTTAGGTAGCCTATTTATTGAGGAAGGCTATAGGCTAGTATAACATCTCGCTACGATCAAAAGGAGCAAAGCAGCAACGACAAATTTTCGAAAAATGGCAGGCAATTCGATGCGACGGGAAGGGTCAGGGGAGCAAAAATTTGACGCGGACGTAGTCGCGGGCAGTAGTTCCTGAGATTAGTGCGTTCAACCTAACAAAAAAACAAACTCTTCAGCTTTATAATATTAGTATAGATTAGTAGAACATTATGAATGTCGTCATAAGATCACATTTTTGCCAAACTGGAGTTTTTTTTAACTTAAGGTTTTAAATAAAGGTTATGTGAAAACAAGGCAGGTTATGAGCTGGTTTGATGATATTAGTAATAATGAGTCTGTCAGCTAAAATAAACTAAGTAGGTCCGCGCTAATTTGTAGTGTCCATTTTGTGTTATCAGGACATAATTTCTATTGTAAAAACTCCTGAGAGGATAAGCTACAGCAGTTTAGGGAAAGCGCCTGAATAATCCGCGAAATTCAAATGTTCTTACGTTCTTTTTAATTTAAGGCGACTAAGGGAATTTCTAGAGAATGGGCAGCAGCGATCTTTATGCATTTTACCACCATACAACGATTGCCAATCAACTGCCAAGCGTGGCGATTATGGCAAAACCCCCCCGAATGGGAGAGGTCTATGTCCAGCAGTGGACGTCTTTCGTCCGAAATGATGATGATGATTTACAATAATAGTACCAATTTAGCAGACATTTCTTCAAGCACATTTTGCCATTAGTCTCATAAATAGAAAGTAATAAATAAAAGTCAGTTTACATAAACTGTTCTAGCCAATATACAAAGATGAGTAACGGAAACTTAAGGCCAGTCTATTGTTCGAAAGCGCCATTAGTAATTTTAGTCGTTTTGGATTTGCCGTGGCCCGTAAAACATTATCTCCCTCAGATTCAATTTATTATCCCATATAAATGCTTTTTCAGAAATATCTTTGATAATTATATTATCCCTCTATGAAATAACGTTTCCAACAAAGATAATTTCTTTCTCTAGTAAAATCCAAATTCGTAGCCAGTATTTACGACTACAGCTATAATAGGCTTCTTCAATTAACAGATACGAGTTGATGACTTGGAGGGTGTGCCCTTTAAGGCAAAACTCAATTTTGAAGTGCGAGGTTTCATAAAAACGAGATTGGCAACTGTTATGGAACGAATAATCTGTTAACAGATCGTAAATCAGACGGTACTGGAGATAAGAGAGCATCCGGTGGACTCACGATGTGCAATCGATTTGGACTCATTATATGGCTATTGCTCGGCGCCAGTTATGGACATTCGCTGCGCAATTTGTGTATTATTTGCATCGGGATGGCTCTGCAATACCGCGATCACGCAGGGGCTTTCTCAATACGAAAATAAACGGAGATAAACTCCAGATTCAAAATGATGTCGATGACTGGAAGAGGCCAGAAACTACATAGTAAATATATACAAATGTTTTAAATGAAGTTAGAGAAATACGATTACGGTTTCGCATGAAACAGATTTATAATTATGGCTCAAGTCACTAATTCTAAATTACACAGCAATAAATCTCTGTCAATTTAATTTGAATACTTAATTTTTATCTCGACTAAATCTTAGTTACCGTAGCAAAAAACTAAGATAGAAACGATTTGTATTGATTTTTATTGATAGGAGTTCCAGTGTACATTTTGATTCGATGTCGGTCAGTAAATGAGTGGGCGTGCTCTCCAATTTGTTGACGTTGAGGTCCTGATTGTATGTTTGTACAGAGATGCACGATGAGAGCATGCGAAATATCCACCGAGGTGGGCGGCACGCGAATGGCATCTGTTATACTTATTGAATCCGGCATTATCGTTGCAAGTGCAATATTTACTTCAACAATAAACTGATTTGTTACATGATTCGATTTAAATGCACAAGTGGTGGAGCTAGCTTCGACAGTGTGCGTATAGAAATGGTTCCGATCTTAGCAAGCTCGAATGTAGCATGTCTGTTTACTGCAATTTAAACATCAAATCAAATTACTTTATACCTGTGCTGCTATTTTCATCCCACCTGTACAGGATATTGCAGTAATACAAATACAAAGTCGATTGGTTCTCAACGATAGTCTATTTGCGTCTTGTAGACTAAATATTGCGAGAAAAGATTAACATATTGTTTCCATGAAAGCAGTCTGTGAAGAGATTAGATACCTAAATATAATTCGGTTAGGTAGTAAGTAAACTTACTGTTGGCAGGCGTTTAAACGGTGATAAATCAGCATTTCATTATAGTTTCTAACTGTGTATTAAATCCAATATACACAAGGCTCTTAAAACGTCCGTTACGATAGATTTAAATCATGGTATTTATAATGTACATAATTCATATTGGGTTCGGATGAGTTGGTACTCGCGTGAGACGTCGGAAGTGATCAAAGCGGGATCACGAAGCGCAGACGCGCTAACAATCCGCTAATAGACGATCGTGTTCGTGACCCCGCCTCCCGACCACAATAATAATGTCCGAACTGACGGATACCATTATTGCCTCTTGCCCGTTTACACAGCAACACCCACGTGCATCTGCATAGCTAATATGATTTGTGATATAGTGCCCGAGATCAAATCTTATAAACGCGCCTTCGGTTTCGAGACAGTAAATAAATAATGATTGGAAAATTCCAATTATTGTAAATGGACATGACCAATGAGCAAGATGATATCGATAATGTTATTCATGGATGCAAGAGTAAACGAAACAGTGCCAATAATATAAATACGTAGTGCATGCATGAGCAAGGAAGGAAGCGCAAAGACAAGAAGCGATAAACTTCTTCTGTCCATCTATCATGTTCTAACATAAATTATAAACGTGAATGTGAATAAATTGTGCGGGGCCCTGAATTGTGTAAATCCTTTAGGTGTATGCAGTTGCCAAAACCAGATTTAGCAGTACATACTAAGTTGTATAACTGAAGCGTAATATATGGCGGGATTAGTTTCAGATATTACGAGTTTCTGGAGTTCTCTATATATTATTAACACTTACTAATTTAATAAAAAAATAAAAAATCTTGGTGAAGAATAAACTGTAAAAACACGTAAATAACGGTAGAAGCTAGTGATTTTCTGCAATTATAATTTCATGCACTTTGTACCCAGTATGCCTCCAGACAGTTGAAAAAATCATTGACGGGCTATTCGTTTAAAAAAAAAAAAAAGAAAAAGCGGAACCCTTATAGGATCACTTTGTTGTCCGTCCGTCCGTCCGTCCGGCCGTCCGTCTGTCTGTCAAGACCCTTTTTCTCAGGAACGCGTGAAGGTATCAAGCTGAAATTTATACCAAATACTCAAGTCTACTGTCCCTTGGAACTGTGAAAAAATCAAACTTCTAAGCTAACGCAATCAAAAGATATAGCCGTTTATGTCGCAAATTTCCACAAATTTTCGAAACTCGCAAGGGAATCAAAACCTAAAGCGTACTTCCAGTCGATCTAGAATTTTGAAATTTGGTACGAAGCAACGTCTTATAGCACAGATAAAGGAAAAATTGCGAAAACCATAAATTTTTAATTACGTCATATAATAAAAATATTTTTAATAATTTTAAAGGTACTACAACGTTTTTACGGAAACCTCGGTGCGCGAGTCCGACTCGCACTTGGCCGGTTTTTTTTCTGCAACACGCATTGAGACCTGCCTGTGAATAAGGCTCCAGGCTTGACGCTAAGGCCGATGCCTGTCAGGGTCGCGGATTTCCACGAAAGAGTTACCGTGGCCCTGGCGTAGGCAACTGAAGGAACACGGGTGGGTTTTAGTCAGTAAAAGTCTGCCCCCTCCCGCTCCGCCCAGAGCGGGAGCCGTCATTTGATGATTTTCCCACGCAACAAAAAACATGGCTCTAGACGAAGCTAAACTGATGTCAGCAAATTTTCAAGAAAAAAAAAAAAAAACTGGCGAGATTGTATTGGAAGCGGTAATAGTTAGTTCCAGACAGACTCGCGACGGAAAACTCGTTACTACGGATTTAGGGTATAGAACTGTGCACCTTACATCTTGTTCATAACATTATTGGAAATTGAAATAGATTCTGATGTTGACTCACCCTTAATCGCTGGTCGGCGACTGTCCACACTCGACTCGCGAAGTCATTGGAAGCTCCCACGATGTATGCGCCAGTCGAATCAAAGTCCACTGACATGACGCCCGCATTCGAGCCCACTAACGTACCCTTGAGTTCCACCATACCTGAAAGTTTATTGGTAAAATGAAAAATAGTCTCGCCCCTATTACATGGGATTTAAGCGTAATTGGCGAAATATGGATGAATAGGTCTGCCTAATCCTTCGGCGAAATGGATGCTATGATAAGTTATATTGAATATATTGTGAAAGAAAGAAAAAATCATCGATTTTATATCATCATCATCATCATTTCAACCGTAAGACGTCCACTGCTGGACTTAGGCCTCCCCCAATTTGGGGGGCTTTGCCTTAATCGCCACGCTTGGCAGGCGGGTTGGCAATCGCAGTATGGTGGTAAAATGCATAGAGAACGCTGCTGCCCATTCTCTAGTAAGTCCCTTAGTCGCCTTTTACGACACCCACGGGAAGAAATGGGGTGGTGTTATTCTTTATGTCCAGCACCACACGGTATTACGGATTTTATATATTGCACCCTAATTGCATAACACATTATTAATCACAATCTTATTAATTATCAGCCTATATTGTTCCCACTGCTAAGACAGGCCTCCTCTATCTGTGAGAGGGAGTGGGCCGTAATCTACCACGCGGGCCGCGTGCGGGTTGGTACCTGTCGCATGTTTTTAAATTGTTGGTTCTAGAACGTACCGGTTTCCTCACGATGTTTTCCTTCATCGTTTTGAGAGCAGTGGTGGTGATAATATCACCAAATAATATTATTATTTACACAAAGTAATGCACCAGCCTAGGTTCGAACCCACATTACAACTCGTAAGTAGGGCCCGATACCACTGGGCCACCACTGCTTTAAATCTTAATAATTTGAAGAATATTGTAAATACCTTGCTTCATATGTTCGAATAAATTGTCTGCTCAACAATATATGTAACGCAATGAATGTTGTTGAACTATCAAAATGAAAGGCGATCCTACTGTTAGTGTGTTACACAATTACCACTCAAATTACTTTGATGTATAGTGCGCTTGCACACTTTACTTTTTCATGTCACTAGTGTACGTGTTATTGTTACATTTTTCAGCAGTCATTTAAACAAGACTAGCTTTTGCCCGCGACTTCGTCCGCGTCAAATTATTGCTCCCTTGACCCTTCCCGTCGCATCGAATTGCCTGCCAGCTTCCGTCCATTTTTCGTTGCTGCACCGCTCCTTTTGATTGTAGCGTGATGTTATATAGCCTATAGTAAAGTATCCTATGTCCGTCTCCTGGTTCTAAGCTACCTCCCCACCAATTTCCAGCTAAATCAGTTCAGCCGTTCTTGAGTTATAAATAGTGTAACTAACACGACTTTCTTTTATATAAATAGATTACAGTAGCGCTGCACACAGAAAAAACGATTTTAAATTTTATTTTTTATTTAAATAAATACTTAGATAGGATGGAGTGGTACTAATGGAACTCATTCAGTACCACATAGCGAAGTCCTTATGTATTCACTTACAATAGTTATTTATAAGGACAGATATATATTTTAAAAATTTATAATAATTTAATGTATTCTGTAGTAACTTCTCATTATCAATCCTCATGTCTTTTCCTATGATTATTACGATGAGGTGAGAATCGGACTAATATCCCGTCTTCATTTGAGTTTTTACCGGAAGACACAGGGATGCACGATCAAAAGCAATTTCCCTAAATTAGTTTGCATTGGTTTTACCAACGTTATGTTCGTTTGTGTGTATTCCAGCTGCATCCGGTCTGACTGGGAGCTGATTCCAGCATAGTTGAGGAAATGCTTCGCAGATGTTGCGATGAGTTTTTGTATTATTTTAAGACGTTGGACCGCATGCCCTGTCACCTGCACACGTGTGAACCTAATGGCTGCGTCAGCGAACGGTATTCGCGTTACTGATTTTTGGGCCAAAATAATTTAGAAATCTATATAACTACTCGCTGACCGTACAGACGTTGTCCTGTTTCCTAGAACTCGATAGCAGCGCCATCTGTCGGGCTGATTTGTGAATCTAAACCATTCAGAGTGCTACCCAAAGGCATACGATAAAATTCATTCAAATCGGTCCAGCCGTTTAGGAGGAGTTCAGTGAAATACACACGTACAGTAGAATTATATATATATATGTATATATAAAGATATATATTTTAGTATATACTAACAATCTGACCGTCCGTGTGGTTTCGGACGTAAAGAATAGCATCACCTCATTTCTTCCCGTGGGTGTCGTAACAGGCGACTAAAGGACTTACTAGAGAATGACGTCTTACGGCTGAAATGATGATGATATATAATACTAACAATTAATATTTTTTATCGTATCATTGATACGCTGGAGAATAAAAAGAAGACGTCGAAATGAAGATAAATTAATAATGAAGGTAAACCAACTTACATTTAGTAACATCCCACAATTTGACTTTTCTGTCAGCACCTCCAGTCGCTACCAGTCTGTCTGTTGGACTCCATTTGACAGCATTCACTTCGCCGTCGTGTGCATCCTGGTGAGTTAACGTCATAGGTGTATAAATAAATAAACATTTGTACGCAAATACGTGAATTGTGTATAATGAGAAACTGCTTTTTGTCAAGTTGTCTTTGTTTTAAATAAATTATTGATATTTATAGATAGACATTGCAGAACATACGCCTAAGGCTGCGTACTAACCAAAGTGATCGTCGTGCGAGTATGCTATCCTCACGTTTATGATTTCACTTTGCTGTCCGGTGAAGCAAAACGCATGGTCGCGCTGCATAGGGTTTATTCCTGGGAATTCTCGGTAAATCCGAAGTTCTCGGATCGAGAACTCGAGAAATCATTTGTCTGACTAAAGTGCTTAGTTTGCAGCATTTGAAAGGATGGCATGGCAATTCGATTAAAAGACTTTTCATGAAAGAGTCACTCAATCGAATTAAAAAACTAGGAGGGTTGTATTGATGACGTAAATTATGTAGAGCCATACTGGTTACGGTTGCGATTCATATTTTAACCCTTACAACTAACCTACAAATTGCAAAGAATGTAAAAAAATTGAATATCGCGGGTTACCCTAGAGTCTAGACCCTTTTTTATCTTAAGTTTGAAGATTTTTAAAGATTATTAGTCCAAACACAGGTTATGTTAATACACATCATTTCAGCCGTAAGACGTCCACTGCTGGACTTAATCCTCCCCCAATTTGGGGGGCTTTGCCATAATCGCCACGCTTGGCAGGCGGGTTGGCGATCGCAGTATGGTGGTAAAATGCATAGCGAACGCTGCTGCCCATTCTCTAGTAAGTCCCTTACTCGCCTTTTACGACACCCACGGGAAGAAATGAGGTGGTGTTATTCTTTACATCCGGCACCACACGGTACACACAATTGCAAAAAACTTTGCTGTGATTATTATATTTAGTTACTAGCTTTTGCCCGCGGCTTCGCCCGCGTGGGTGTCGGAAATTAATGCAAGAGGACGTACTACCGCGATAAGAATGGGTTATTCCAGGTTATATAGGTAATATAGACTCTGTGTGCTATTTTCGATCCAGATCCATTCAGCCATTTTTGCGTGATTGAGAAACAAACACCCAATCATACATATTTTCACATATATAATATTATTAGTAGTAGGATTATAACTCATATTACTTAGGATTCATAGTTTATGAGAACATCATGTGTGTTGGTGTTTTTAAAATAAAAATAATAGTATTCAGAGTAAGAAGACTGCGACATAGGGCTTGGTTTAGTTGAATATAAGTCTTCCTGGTTTTTCTTAACGCTCCTATTTTATCTATACAGATACTCAATCATTTACCAGACACCGAACATAATTATAGGAATAGTACTTTTGCCAGTGGCTTGGCCCATATAGCTGTCGGAAAATATCACCCGGGAACCTACTACCGGGATAAAGTAGGTATCCTATCTGTTACGTATCCATGATATAATATATCTTTGTGCCAAATTCGATCTAAATCCGTTTGGCCGTCTTTGCATCATTGAGTAACAAACATCCAAAAATCTAAACATCTAAGCCATTTCGCGGTCTCTTACTTGGAATAATACTATTAGGTTTATTTTGAGTATAATGAACACACATGATATTCGCAATTACTATGAAGCCAAAGTAATATGAATTACAATCCTACTTATCCTGTACTACCTGGCCGCCGCCAACGCGCTCTGCGCCCGCTTTGAAATCTCTAATATCTTCTAAGATATTCATTTAAATTACATGCTGTAAGGGCCATATTGATCTATATTAAATGCACAATGTATTTAAGGTACTTTATTGGGTAAGGATTAATGCTGTATTGCTTAAAATCGCTTCGTAAATAAGCCCTTATTTCTCGTAAAAAGTAAAAGATAAAAAATGGATATTGTGGGTTATCCCTAAGAGATAGACATATACCATTGAGGACATTTTTGTAGGCCTTTTTAAGGTGTACAATACTGTAGTACATTATTTTGATCTATTTAGTAGGATTCAGCCAGGGTTTTTTTTGAGACGTATGTCAGCGTAGTTTTCGAAGACAGTTATTTTTTTCTAAAATAAAAGTAGCCTAAGTTACTCCTCGTTACATCAGCTATCTGCCAGTGAAAGTCCCGTCAAAATCGGTCCAGCCATTTCAGAGATTAGCGGGAACAAACAGACAGACAGACAAACAAAAATTGTAAAAAATGTTGTTTTGGTATATGTGTCGTGTATACATCCATATACACTTAGTAAAAAGTGGTTATCTTAATATTAAAAACAGACACTCCAATTTTATTTATTTGTATAGATGTATATAGATTATTATTAATAATCGAATGGCGTTCCCTTTTAGTTCATTAATACTTTTCTTTTTAATTTGGTTATTTTTGTATTTAATCAGAGTGTACCCGAGAGAAGAAAGTATTTTATTACTTTCTGTAAAAAGAAAAAAAAACCTGTAATTTGTTGTCTCAAAATCATCAAAATCTCTGGCTAATAGGCCAAAGATTTTGTTGACTGTTGTCCAGTTTAAATAACCATTATGTATAATAACGACATTTTTCTTTATTCAAACAATCAAATTAAACCTACTAGAAAATTTCTCGGTCTTTCCGGCTAGTCCCGAGAAATCGAGTTCGAAAATTCTCGAGAGCCGAGAAATGAAAAACCTCGAGAAACCATAAACCCTAGCGCCGACATAGGACGCCTTCAAGTTTTGCAAACGAAAAAGTGGCATGAACGTGGGGTATATAATTTATCTTACTAATCAGAACCATCACAAAAATACATTAATCGACTTGTTGAAAGGATGTTCACGGTTGTCTTTTATGAAGTCGAGGATCAAAGAGTTATGTACGCCTCAAGCGCCTCGGCGTCACATCATTCTGATGACAGACATATATAATACCGATTGCCGAGTGACAGATTGATTGGAGTACGATCGGCTACGACTCGTGTTTCGTCGAGATTTTTCGAGTTGTGGGTAATCACAAACGTCATTCTCCAGATACATTTTAGATAGATTCTTGCTGACAATAATGCGGAAGAATTTATTTTTTGATGCCCTATGATTCTTTCTCCTCCCTTTTTCAAATGCTTGTACATATTTTTATATCTAAGACTGTTAGCTTTTATAATAAGTAAATCATCATCAGCAGCCTATAATGTTCCCACTGCTGGGACACAGGCCTCCTCTCAGTGAGAGGGAGTGGGCCATAATCCACCACGCGCGCCCAGTGCGGGTTGGTAGATGTCACATGTCTTCGAAATAAGTAAATATTATGTTGCAAATTCAAATGTAATTGGTAAGTTGAAAAATAAAACCAAAAATAAGATGGTGAGATGTTAGAGAGTTACTTATTAAAAAAAGTTACGGCTATTAGAATTTTAAACCACGAGAAGTTTGTTCTTTTTTTATTAAATTCCACTTACGAATCTCAGTGCAACTTTATTAGGTAAAATAGTTGCGTAATAAGGCATAGCGTCCAGTATTTTGTCTTCAGAGCTGCCAGAGCCACTACTCCGACTCCCACTCTCTCTGGCCGCCTCCTCCAATTCTTTCCGCACCTTATCACTTTTCTTTCTGAAAGAAAACCATTCAAACTCACATAAGACGAATTTCCAAGTTCCTTTGTTGTGAATTTTATTACCATTTTGACCGCTTTTCCGCGAAGCTTTTTGTGCAGGCGGACTATTCTGAGATACCTTTTTTTTCATATGACCTATTTCTTTCACCCAACCATAAAAATTATAACATGCACAAAAACACAGCAATCATGATAAATTAGTCTATAGCCTTATGCGTTCAAAGCATCTACAGACTAGAGCTCACAATTTCCCATAGGAACAAACCAAAGATATAGGTAGAGATACGTAGAAAATGCAGAATAAAAATGACAAAATTTGTTTCTTTTTAATTTTAGCTTGCAAAATCGAGACAATTTTCATTTGTTTTGTTTTTTGATTTCAGTAGAACCGACTGTCGACTAGGAAATTCTGTATCTACGAACCTCAATGATAAGATTATCGAACATTGTTGGAGACATGTTTTACGCCAACAATCTCTGTTTCATTGCTTGTTCTATCTACCACAAGGGAACTACTGATAAGATCTACATAACATCAATGCACAATCCAAATTCAATAAAGGTTAACAACATGCAAAAACAATTCAAGAATCAAACGCAAAAAAATAATACAAAAGGCTGTTAGAAGTCACTCTGTATTTTATATAAATTATGAAGTAACTATAAACCATAATAAATAAATATTACCCAATAGATGCAGGAATAGATCAAACGTCAAGTGGATCGATAAAATTTAAATCATATTATTATAGGAGGGACGTTGAAAGCCGAATAAATATAGCTACTTCAAAGGTGCAATAAAATAGTAAATAAACAAACGTGCGTACACACAACAGCTTAGTAGGTATCTTTATGTAGATACTTTTACTTCATATGTTTGAGTATAATACATATGCGTGCAAAAAAATCGATCTACGCCGTTCTCTTCAATTTGAAAGGAGTTTAAAGAACAATAACCTTATAAATTGTGTACGAAACATTACATGAAAAAAAAAAATAGGTAATTTTCATTGGTTTTAGAGAAAGTCGCGAAATCTAAAATATACAGATCGAATTAAAAAAAAAACCTTTTTGTTGAAGTCGTTTCAAATTTTAATTTTTATCAACGAACGGTAATAAATGAGGCTTTTGTCAACTTCACTGACAAATAAAGTCATGCAGTTTTTCCAAATAAAAAAGAGTGGTGAGAGAATCTAAAGAATCGTGTCGATGTTGCTAAGAATGTTGCTTTAACCAAAGTACGGGGGTATGTGTAACTAAACTTTTTCTATCTACATCACACAATAAATTTAATATAAACAATAAATAATTAAACTATACATCAACATTTTTGAGATATCGTCTCTCGATGGGGTGACCCAATCGTTTTGCACGCATGTGTATTTTAATGACCAAAATGCACTCTCGGTATGAAATATTAAGAGTAACTGCATAATTCTTGATTCTATTTTAGAATTTAGGTGTTTACGTGTCGCACTCACAATGACAATGCCAGAATATAATGTAACGTATCGAACGTTAATAACTATACTGGAACTAACCTTGCATGTTATATTTATAGAACGAATACGTTATTGGATCAGTAATGAAAATTCTCTAGGATTTAACGTCGCAAACCGAAAACATGCACACGTAATAAAATGGAATTTTGTAAGTAGGTAAATAAATATGACGCAAATAATATAACGTATGGGAAATTGTTACTTTGATTTTTGACAGCGACGCACATGATACTTAGTATGTTCATACTTAACTTGAAACTAAGTAAGTCTTGATGCATCATCACGAAAGTTACATTAGAAGTATAGGCAGGTATGACAGACACTCCATACAATTGAACAAACAAGAAAGGAAAAATCATGAGTCAGTTTCAGAGTGCAGTTAAGACATAAATATATGGGCAATATTCATGAAGAGATATAATGTTCAATAATGAACGCCACAATGCCTTCAAACCACCACATCATCATTCACATTATGTCACACTCACCCGAAACTAACTCTACCAAACGTGTTGATGAAAAACGCGGTAGGGTTGCTTGACCTGTTGAAGAAATTAGACAAAAAGAAGCAAAAACAACAAATTATGGGGTACTTATGCAAGCCTTCTAAGCCTCGCGGCACACACAAATCCCACTCTAATAACGACACTGGTCAAAATAAAAATACACATTTTAAACACAAAAATATTATACTTTATCAATGTGCATTAACTACTTTCATTTGTCACGCATAAATTGAATTTATTCAACTAATAATATGAGTGAGTTTGCAAAAAAAATTTGTTCAGAACAAATCGTTTTATGCATGACAAATATTCTACAGTGCAGTGCACATCAACTCTATGATAGTAGCGACATTCCCTTGCAAATCGCATTGCAACTAAAATACTCACAGGCAAAAACAAATATTAAAAATGTATGCCATTAACCGAATGCCCCAATAATAAATAAATTTTGACTAGACTGCATACTTTTTCTTTTAAATTATTTACCAATTTTTAACACAACTGTAATAGTCGTCTTTGAGATGTGATGTTGGTGCCAATTAAATACTTAACAAATACTTAAAAAACAACTGAAATATAAAACATGCCGGAGAATTTAGTCATGAGTTTTTCAAAAAAAGTAATAAATACTTACTTGAGGAAATCTTCATTTTCTTTATTCATTTTATCTGCATCTTTAGCTTTGTATTTTATTAGTCTCTCCACTAACGACCGATTTTCGTCCTATAACACAAGAATTGCACTGTAAGAACTTTGAAAGCGGCACAAATAAAAACACAGAAATCTAGTGACAAATAATTAATCATTACCCTCTTGAAAACTTTACGCATGTTTAACAAATTAGGATCTTTTACGATTTACACGTGTCGTCTTGATACAAAGTTAATTCATAAACGACTTTTCAATAGAAAACATGAAAAATATCTTTGAAATCAACTCCTGACACACTGCCACGAAATTTTCTATCTGACTGAATGTAAGTGATGTTACTTGAGACAGCTATACGCATTTCAAACACAGCTGTTATCACGTGATCATCGTAAAATATACAGCGTGCTACATTTTATGTTATCCTAGTAATATTTCATTACATTAAGTGATATGTTGTTTGAAGCAACATAACTTCGCATGGGGGAGTTATGAGGCTATCGTTCTATTTACGTTAAGCCCGGTACCAAATCAGGATTGCTTCACCTACTCGACTTCCTTTGATATATTATGTGGTCAACAAGTTTTGACGGCTGTGAAGTGTAAAGTGCCGTTATCTGAGATGACTAGTTATTGCCAGTTTTAATTAAAGCAGGACATCAGGTAATAAGGTCTAATTAATAATACATGTGTACAACGAAGGATGTATTAATTTATAACCAGTACTGGAATATAGTGACTGACCGAAGGTTAGTTTTCGTTTGCGTTTTCGGCCATTTTGGAAAAAAAAAAAAACGTGAATCGGTTATATTATCTTTTTTGACAATGGACCACTCGAAGCTTCGGCCAAGACAAAAAAGGAAAAAAATATTGTTGACATAAGATAATAAACCAATACAATTTTGTACATATACACTTTTGTATCCTCTAATGGAGTTATCATGATTTATTTCTTTTAAAGCCTATATTTGCTCATTTTGGATATCTAGGGTGCGAGGTGTTAAAAGAAATAATTTAAATTTCAATTTATTGTTGAAAAATTTATTTTTTTCTGTCTAAATCATTTTCCTTTTCGGCCGAAAATAAGACTAAACCCAAAGCTTATTTCTCGATTTCGTTTTCGCTGAAAATCCATTTGAAAAACGAGAAAAATCGCTGTTAGTTGCGATAATACAAGAATGCATAATAATATGAGTAGTCTAGTCAGTTTGGTAAACTCCTTTTCTGCATGCATTATAATTACACGCTGTAAAAGATCATCTAAATATAAGTAGGATTGAATGAAATTAACTTTGAAAAATTATTTAAAAAAAACTGCACCATGGAATATGAAACACGCTGGATATGATTATAAAGACAGGCTAGAATCAGCTTGGAGCATTGCCAAATTTTAAATGATGCTATAAAAATCCAAAGTTCCAGCGGAAAAAATTGTTCAATAACGACCACCAGTATGCCAAAAATATTTTTACTCAGTATAAACAAAAGCAAGAAAGCTTCAAACGTAGTGGGACGTATCTAACTGCCTGTAACAAGCTGCGCAGAAGGAAGCTTACATGAACTAATGTTTAATTACCCAGAGATAAATTCGTTGATTCATTACTCAAAGTCGTGTTTAAAAGCTATTTTGAAATAAGTGTTTAGTGTGGAAAGCTGGGAAGTCTGTGGTACCGTGAACTAGAAAATAATGTTTCGCGGGGATTCTGAATGAATAACAACTGTGTTGTTCGTAATTTATAGCGAGTAAGACTTTTTTTGTTATAATAGTACCTACAGTATTTAGATACAGTGGGTGTGCTGTGAATAATGTGTGTAAATAGCTGGGAAAAAAAAACGCCTATTTCAGAATTGCTCGGTTTTGTTCAGCTGTCATTATTTACAATTTGCATTTTTAGAAAGATTCAAAGGTTTGCAGCCCTGTTTATGTTTATGCTGTCATATTTACTATTAACTTATTTAAATTTAAAGGTGACCATGTGAGACCGTGTGTGATTATTATTTCATAATCAACACAATGTTTCTATCGCATAATAAGAGCGTGCTAAGCTAAAATATAGCATAATGATTATCAAAATGTATTGAAATTAGTATGTCGTCTAAGTTTTTGGTGTCTTTCAGTCAAATAATGAAACTTATTGCTTGCAGCCACCCTTGAGCTTGCCTATTAGGATCTATGACATTGTTTACTTAGTGAAATTTAAATGTCATAAAAGATAGAGTAGTTAAATATTATGCTGGGTATTTAGGATAAAATATTTAGGATGCCTTCGCATCTTGGGTTTGCTGATGTTGGAAGCGTAGAAAATCCTGACAGTATTGAAATTAACATTATTTTGACGCGGGATTTGACTCACGTTTACACAGCGTATACGTTTAACAAACGCGTTTGGTAAATGCTAAGGGACTAGAGTGTTTATTCAACGGGGGCTGGCAACGTCGCATTTCAATTTGTTTTTCGTAATTATCTTTTTTTTTTTTTTATTAGCCTACACTGTCCCACTGCTGAGCAAAGGCCTCCCCCAAATCCTTCCAGTCCTCTTTTCCGTGGGCCATCTTGATCCAATCCAATCAGTTTAAATTAAAGTCCTTTTTTTTCAGACAAGATCTTTGGTATTTATTTTGTAAGCCTTTTGACAGTTATTTTGGTACTTACTATTAAAAATCGACACATTATTGTCAATTATTTTCGATTTGCAGTATTTATTACTATTTAAAGTTTATATTTAAGTGTCAATGTTTAAGAATAATTATAAATACCTATCTAGATCTTCATCTATAAATAAATTGTATTTTGATTTATATGTAATGAAATAATCACTTAAAAAACCATTAGAAAAACCACTAGAAACGCGACGTGGCCAGCCCGCGCGGGATGAACGCTCTTAATAACTTTTGTATATTCAAGTCTCATCCAAAAAATCATCCTGTTCATAAAATACCTGAGCTTTCCTAAGTTTTTCTTCAATGGCTGCAAAAGCGATTTGTAATGCTTGATGTTCGTCCCTCAATACTTGATTTAATCCTTGCAACTCTGCCATATTTGTTTCATACATTTGGATCTCAGCACGCAAAGATGCTATCACCGCAGTATTTTCTGAAATTCTAAACATACAAAATGCGTTTAGTAATGTTCAAAATAAGTTTGTCAATTTTATGACAAGTAAATTAAGAGCAGTGGGGGCCCAGTGATATCGCCCTCGAATTACGAATTGAAGGTCTTTGGTTCAAATCCAAGCAGGCGCTTTACTTTATGTAAATAATTTCATCACCACTGCTGTCAAAACGGTGAAGGACAACATCGTGAGCAAACCGGCATGTCTTGGAATAAAAAAATCGAAGACACATGACCATCTACCAACCCGTACTGGGCCCGCGTGGTAGTTTACCGCCCACACCCTCTCGAGGCCCGTGTCCCACCAATGGGCACAATATAGGCTGATAATTTAAGTGAACTAAAACTTATTCATAACATAACATCACACTAGTAACTCTACAGTATAGACGCAACTGACAAAATAAGTGTTTAGCACACTTATTTTGTCAGTTGTTAATTCCCATGTAATGGGGGTATGGCCCTGCCAGGGTCGCGAGATTGTTCGAAAGAGATACCGTAACCCTGGCTTACGGGAAACTGAAGGAACACGGGTGGGTTTTAGTCAGTAAAAGTCTGTCACGCCCTCCCGCTCCGCCCAAGAGCGAGAGACGTCATTTGATGATTTCCCATGCCAAAAAAAAAAAGGGCGTATGGCATAAATCCATATTCCAGGTTCATCATCATTCATCATTTCAGCCGTAAGACGTCCACTGCTGGACTTAGGCCTCCCCCAATTTGGAGGGCTTTGCCATAATCGCGACGCTTGGCAGGCGGGTTGGCGATCACAGTATGGTGGAAAAATGCATAGAGAACGCTGCTGCCCATTCTCTAGTAAGTCCATTAGTCACCTTTTACGACACCCATGGGAAGAAATGGGGTATATTCCAGGTTGCTACCCAGTAATGATTAACGGAAACAATATACTGACCAACCTGCAGTTTGAACCCAGAACTTACACTCAGCTACCAAACCAATGGATGATCACATTGTAATCTCAAAATCCAGGAAATGATCTCATCATAACATTACGCCTTGTTTCCCTGAGGCATTGGGTCTGCCCAATGCCTCAGGGAAACAAGGCGTAAAGGTGGCGAAATGTGGTTGTACAAAAGATACACCTCTGGGTGTATCTTTTGTACAACCACATTTCGCCTGTTATGTTTAAGTTTCATGTATTAGGGGGCGAGCCTATTGCCATCAACCAAGCACAAATCCAGATTCCGGGCTGTTATTGTGAAATTCCAGATAGAAACACTCAATAACATTTTGCCTGATCTGGGAACCGACCCCAGGACCAGTACATACTCAGCAGTAGCACTTGCTATCACTAGACCAATGAGGCAGTCAGCAAATTATATTGTCTTCAGAATTCTCTTCTTTTGGTAATTGGTAAAGAAACCAGCATAATCTGGCCTCTTATTGCATTGAAACTTTATACTATGCCAGGCCAGCTCAAGGAGAAAGTTTTAAGAATGACATGCCGCCCACTAGTGCGCTATCCTTTTACGTCCGTGTAGAAGTTGGTCATGACTCGACTCCATGAGTCATATCTACTACAAACTTAAAGTAACTCACATAATATCTTTTGCTTGTAGCTGTTTCTCTAAATCATGAACTCTTTCATTGAGACTCATAATCTGTTGGGCATTTTCTCCTCTTCTTCTATGCATGGAGGTCAGCTCTTCTTGTTGTACTAAGATTTTTTGCTCCAATGCCTGTATCCTTTCATTGCTCCCGGTGCCTGAAAATGAGATTAATATTTTTGTAGATTAAAAGATGGACAGGCTGAGGTGTGCTATGGATGGTTGCTATGCATTCAGCAGTAGTCCCTAATTTCTGATAGAGGAATTTTTTAAATGTAAATATATCATTTTTATTATAATAAAATAGGGCGGGTACTATGTGAAAGGAATATGTACGGATCGTCGAAGGACAAGGAAAGAATTGTTAGTTGATGTGTGTAACCTAACCCTCATGGGAAGGAGGCATGAGTTTTATGTATGTGTGTACTGTCTGCGTAGCAACACACTGCTTAATCCTGTGAGGAAAACGGCGTGATTTTATGTGCATGTGTGTATTACTGCCTGACTCTGTGGGATAAAACTAATTAAAAATGTTTTGTTATCTTTACATGATAATATATGGCTAACTAACGTCTAGATATTCCAACTGCCAGATTGAATTATTCATAACCTGTGAGGCGAACTTTCTATTTCTAATTGTCTGTTCACCATATGTGAGAAACATTAACAAATAGTTCCTTAGACTGAGGGTTTTTGACTAGTGGTTTATTTTGATTGTATTTACACTAGCAGTCGTTTTGAGTGAGGATAGTTCTAATGGGTTGGCCAACAGCAATCCAACTAGATTCTAATTTGAGTATTTATTTATATAATTATATATTAATATTCTAATATATAGTGTGTTAACACGTCAACTGCCATGGCTAAAATCAGAAAAAGTAAAAAAAATGTAGTTAGTGTTATTTCACTTTAAATAGATTATTTATTCCATAAATACATTATTTATTCCAAAAACAAAGCCGCCAGGCAGCAACGACATGTTCAGATTTTGTATGTGTTGTTGGTCATATGTCGGACTGAAAAGGCCTGAATGGAACAAAAAGTGTCGGACACATAGTCCGACATTGCAGTTAACATGTTAAGGCGAACACGTAAAAGGTAGCCCACGAAATTTAAATTTTCCTACGTTTTTTGCAATCTACATGACAATGTTAGGTTCAATGTTGATTAAAATATGATTTGAGATCATTTGGGTTTATAGATTTCTACTCATTAAAATCATCAATGTAACTCACTAAGCTCATTTAAACGCGTTTAATGACTTTTTCAAAATCAATAACAATGCATTGGTATTTCACTTTGTGCGGTACCTTAGTGTATCCACTTTAAAGTTGAGTCATTGAATTATAACATGCATTTAGTTTTAGTTCTATAGGGGAACTATTTATGTACCATTTATGCACGATTAAGTTACAAATTTCTAAACAAACTTTCTCAGGCTTCGCCCACGTTTAAGATGTATAAACCTTCCTCTTCAATTACTCTGTCTATTGATGAATATTGCATATTTAAAACCCATTGGGTAGTTTAAAAGATCTGAGCATACAAGCAAGTTTGTTTGATACTATGAAGAGAAGATTAGACAATATTAGTTACTGACTATAAAACTCTTGGTTTATTATTACATTGTTTTTTGGTGACATCTCTTCCACCGTCATTTGATTGATGATCCCATTTTAGTATGTAACCTTGATATTTATAAGCATTTCTTTCTTATCTGTAACTAAGCAGTTATTATCTAAAATAAACTAATTAATCAATGAACTTACCGGTACTGGCTAAAACACTGTCAGTTCCAGTAAACCGTATTCTTTCGTTGAGCAATGTCAGCTGCAGGTTCTCATTCTTTAATGTATTAACATTATCAAATAGTCTGCTTTCTGGAAATTAGAAATTAATATGTTTTAAATTACGTATGACACAACATGAGTCAGTGACGATAATCGTCTACATTAAATATAGAGAATTGATGCAGCCAAATGGTTTTATTTTAAAACAAATGGACATTGTTTTGAATGAATTCAGTTGACTGAATATCATGACAGAACTACTGGCTTCTCATAATCATAACGCTTTAGTTTCACCCATTAATCCATGAAATTACAATGACTTTCATAGAACATTAACATTTTGTTGATAAATGTAGGTAGGTCAGGTATTTAATATGAATGATTATTTGACTGCATGACGCATTTACATACATTGTGTTAGATTGTTTACTGAGAAATAAATATTCATAGGCTCTGTTATCATTCATCATACTTTATCTCTGATATGTAATCACAAGTCAACACTGGTAACTATACCATGGTAGGAGAAACCTCAACAAATATGTTAATTTATGGAAATGTACAGTACCTAAGTTTACTTAGATGTAAACATGCTTTTTTATACTGTTCGGTATATTTATTACCGTGTGTTATTGTAGGGTTCATTCCATTATCTCAGCTAAACATGCAAATAATATAGGTTATAAACAAACCGCCTACTAATGTAATTAATAGCCATGATAACAAATGGAATAAGGCACAAACAATCAGTGAAGAACAATGGATTATTAGTCTAGTGATATATCGTCGTCTAATTGATAAATTACTAAAATGTCAACACAAAGACGTCCATAGGTTAAGTTACTTACGAAAAGCAATTAAGTCCTGAAACGCAGCTGTTTCGTATTTATTTCTAGCCTGTAGTTGGCTTACAATGTTGTTCCTCCAGTCACCACCTTCCATTTTTGCTGTGCAGTTAATTATCTGATACAATTTATTTATTAGAATAACTCAGGATCAAAACAAACAGATGTCATAATGATCAACGGTGATCATTCAGTGATAACAATGATAGTTCTCTATGTTGTATATGGTAAACAAATTCTGCGCATTTAATAAACCTATTTATGTTCTAATTACGACAAGAAAAGCAGAATTATCGGAAGATTTTTATGTTTTTCTGAAGCAATACCAATGACAATACGTTAAATCACATCTGACACTGACAGTTCGTTCAACATGAAGTAGTTCTGACAGCAGACGTACATAGAGACTTTCGATGAGTAATCGACTAGATATCAGATCCATAATATAAGAAACATAAAATGAACAATATTTATACAAATACAGCGAAATGAAAAAGAGCATGAATAATTAAAACATTGACAGTATAATTCAGATTCCTTTATTGGTACTACATTGTGTCGGTTTTGTTCCCTGTTAAACCGCTGACCAAAATATATCGAGCACACTGTAAAAGTAAAACGCTGCCTTTTCATTGATTTTAATAATATTTGCGTAGATTTAGATTATAGTAATCAAAAAGCCATCTCTTTTTCGTAAAGCGATAGATCTTGACTTCGTGAGTTGGCGATCAGGTAAATGCATCAAAGGCTGTTTCCATCTGAAGTTTGAGTTATTTACGAATGCGATCAATCAAATGTTGCTTTTTTCTTTTTTAATCTGAAGTTGAGAAGGACTTAGCCTTCCGCCTAAATACCTACGATATGTATCTAGCGACACTCAGATGGACCTACAAAGGAATAGACATTAATCAGAGTCTGGGCTAGCACAAATATTGACGCATCAATTATATTAACCGTAGCTTATTATATATTATTATATGTTTGAACGAAGTACGAGTAGGTGTTAGATATTGTACAAATATACCTAAATTCGAAGTGCGTCAATAGTTTTATGGTTATGCATGTTGATGGAATACAAAGCAATAAAACGTGGTTCAGTTTTCACGATAGTGCATCGATTATTGAGATAGTGTGATAGTTGAGCTAGTTAGGTTATACTCAGTTTTATAAGTGCCTACATAATAGCTAAATAACTTAGGTAGGAAATAATAATAGCACTTACAAATAGTTACACAAAAATATGGCTTCGAATAATAGGGAAGATGCAAATATAATATATATGAAAATTGTATGATTTAAATGTTAAAAAAGTATAAAAGAAGAGCCACTGCAATGTTTTTATTTTATATAATGTTGATTTTTAACAATAATTACGTATTAAAAATGACTTGAAACGAAACGTATTTCAAAACACCAATCAGCGTTTAGTGACGTCACTCTGGTTACGAAGACTGGTTGAGGTTATGGTTGTTAAAGTGAATATTATTTTATGTTAATATTAATTGCGTTTTTTTAATAAAAATGGTAGTTGGGATTATCAAAGCAGACTCCAGGAATTTACCAAGAGTTAGTGTTGACATGAGATCTTTTTCAGAAAAAGGTTTCCTCCACACATTTTAAACTTTTACCAATTATCGACGTCGATCTCATCATCATCATCATTTCAGCCATAAGACGTCCACTGCTGGACTTAGTCCTCCCCCAATTTATGGGGTATTGCCGTAATCGCCACGCTTGGCAGGCAGGTTGGCGATCGCAGTATGGTGGTAAAATGCATAGAGAACGCTGTTGCCCATTCTCTAGTAAGTCCCTTAGTCGCCTTTTACGACACCCACGGGAAGAAATGGGGTGGTGTTATTCTTTACATCCGGCACCACACGGTACACGGGACGTCGATCTCAAACTGTAAAATTAAAAATCTACTATAGACAAGTTTTGTAAGTATTAGGTAGGTAACTAACGTGTTCTTACGTACAAGCAGATTAACCACAGAGTACTTTTATATAGAGATTAACTAAGCATACTCGTATAACAAGTATATTCGCCTTATGACTTACGTCAAAGTGTTCTTCACAGCATCGAATAGTGGTCTTTGGAGAATAATTGTCATTTCTTTTTGCAGCTTGATATCACTTTTTTCTGAGTTTTGGGTCAGAACGTCTAGTCAAAAACAATTTATTTGGAAACTTTGTTGAAGTAGTCACGGACTCATTGGCACAAAACATGAATAAACGCGGCTTTTTTCGGATTATTAGTGGTATTGTTATGAACACCTGATGTTGATGGATAGTCCATTTTAAATTTTTACAAAATATATCTCGAAAGTTCAAAAAATATGCAAAAGTATGAAAACCGTCGAACAAATACGGCCAGTGACAGACAAGAATGACGTCATCGGAACTATAGGTCCGTTTTCGCGGGAAAATTTAAACTGTCAATTTGAAACCGATTTTTTTCCGATAAATTACAATGTTTTAATTTTTTAATATATTTGTGGTCTATTCTACATGGAATTCTTTAAAGTGAAAACAAAAATAAAAATATTGCATGTTCCCTATTGAGCAGTGCCAATGGTGATGATGAATATCTACTTCATGTCTCAAAAAAAATAAAAAAATACAAAGTTATCTTAGCTAGGTAGGTCCTTTTTCATCGACGTGACCACCAGTGTATCGCAGCTGAGATCATTTGATGTGAAAGAAAGGAATGCAACACGCAAGTAATCTACTCTTAATTTTAATATTAATATCGGTCTTAATGCAAAAATTAAGATGATTATGTTTTATTCAACTACAACTACCTGTGTATTCTGGCACATGGGAAGGGAGGTACCTACTTTTATAATTAATAATTGTTCAATGCAAATACCTAGCTACAACTTACCTACCTTATAATCGTTATCATCCTTCGTCAAGGACCTCATTCATCTGGACTTCGACTGTTACTATTCAATTAAGGATTGGAAATTCAATTATAAGTTTTGAGAGTCAGAGCTGAGAGCTCAAGGTATGCGCTCAGGCGTCTAAATTAATTCATACTTTGAGATATGATTATCTGTTTACCGTTGAGACCACTGGGATTAAGAAGTATCTACTGAGCAGCGTTGATTAACGGGATGAAAGAAAAGTTAAAGCCGATCGAAAGTATTGGAACCGCTCTAGTCAACCGTGGACTGGTTTTAAAGGCGACATTAAACTAATGAATGCATCGATGTTGTGAGTGTTCTAATTTTATAAAAGGTGTTATTTTCGTAGGTCATCACTTTATGAGGTTCTATTTCAAATGAATTCTTTCTATTTTAGAATAGTTTATTTACGGTAGGAGCTTGTGGGTGCAACTTAAAATACCTATTACTTCACCTCTGCTCTAAAATAACTTTAGGTAGGTACGTACGTAGCTGCAGCATTTGATTCCTCAATGTTGTAATTATCGCTAAATTATACATTCTGAATTGGCGACGGACTCCTTTGCGTTAATAAATTAGGTGATTAGCCGCGATCGGGATTTAACTTCCGAGGAATTTGTTTAAGTTGCACCTTTTAATCTGTTCCAAGAGAATAGACTTCCAACTTTGCGGAAAAAAGCAAGGGAGCTTTCCGTGATAAAAAATACAGCAGCTTGTAACAGTTTTAACCGACGAAAAAAAAAAAACGGAGGAGGTTCTCAAGTCAACGCGTATTATTTTTTATGTATGACCACGCATAACTTTTTGCAGAGCAGTCCGATTTT
The DNA here is from genome assembly GCA_947507805.1 of Aporophyla nigra. NCBI lineage: Eukaryota > Metazoa > Arthropoda > Insecta > Lepidoptera > Noctuidae > Aporophyla > Aporophyla nigra. The sequence goes on along the minus strand of OX382300.1, from coordinate 12,345,744 downwards.
GATAATTCATTTTTTGCCGATTTGCAAGTAAGTAATTAGTAGATTATATCCACAAAAACATAAAATAAAAACTTTAACAAAAAAAATTTACCGCCGAAAAAACTGAAATACAAAAAATAAGAAGCCTAAGTAATTTTGAGTCGGCGCGAAACAAGCAAATTTCAATTTTTTCGTCGGTTTATTTTTTCTTCTTGCTGTTTCTATACAAACAAATTGTCTACCTACATGATATATCTATTAAATAGTATCTTCTTTTATGGTAACTTCGATATACCAACTTTCCTGAAGAAGATTTTGCGGTTCCACTATTGCAATTCTACCTAAGTTAGAATTTCAACTCCCTAATGTGCTGCGACCGTTTTACAGGCTGAGATTACAACCTGACGACTGCTGAGGGTTGCATCACGGTCCCAAACTGAAAATTAAGTAGGTAGAAGTGTAGAGATAGCTTAGGACCTCACCCACTTTCCTTAAATCACTAGTTAAGTTGAAATGGAGTTAGAACGGTTTTAACTTACGCTTCTAATCTAATTATATCGTTTGACGATATTACCAAATGAATTACCATTAGATAAAATCAGTCTTCTTTTCTATCTTCTATACCCTCATTATTTTAAGTCCTTCTTTGTCATTATATTACACAGTCATTGGTTAAATCATCTTCGGCAATTCTTTGAGTTATCTTCCATTATAATATCATTATGTCATGTGATAGAAAAAATAGCCAGTCAGAGTGATAGTAAGTATTTTGTCACGGTTTTTGTTCCCAAACTGTGATAAAAATATGTGACTCAGGCCAGTCACAGTAGACCGTGCACGCCCCGTTGGTAGGTGGATGCGGGACTGTAGCAATAATGGGCTTACAGTCAAACCGGATGCTCATGAGTACCAGTATTTTACATGGAACGACTGCCTATTTGACCAACATAACCTGGTTACTGGGTAATACGATACCTTTTGGTAAGACTGGTTGTCAGACTTTCGGGCTTCTGACGACCCATAACAACTGTCAAAGATTCTCGAATGGCACAGGGGGTCTTTGTATAACATGGTTACCCATCCACGGAGCAAATGCGGTAAGGGTAGCTTTACCTAATCGATCGACCCGTGAGGCTGCTGTTACTTAGCCAAAAGCTTCTACTTAGCTCTATATCTAAGCAAGTACCTACCCAGTCTACCCAGGAAGAAATAAGTAGGTCCTGTATATAGGACCTACAGGATGATGTAAGTTACTTTCATAATTAGTTATGTTCGGACAAGGACAAGCAACAAAATTCTACAAGAGCGCGTTCTCAAGACAATTGAGTGGTTTAGTTTAGCCAAGTGTCTCGTTAGAGATGTCTTACAGAAAGACTAATGCATTTAGGGCGGTCGCTGGTACGATGTTATCGCATTTTCGCGCTGGATATGTCCTATAAAGGACGTAACAAGTTTCGGTTACGTCTTCCTCTTTGACGTCATGTTGGTATTTTAGCTTTTTGTAGAAGTTAAGAAGTAGGGATATACCTAATCATTTTTACACGCTTTATATTAGCTTCACTTGTATGTTTGTATATTTGTATGTTTGTATATTTGTATGTTTGTTTGTAACCGACTCCTTATAGTGCGATTTTGACCCACTTTAAACGACCAGATTTCATTCAAACTTTGCACACCTGTCAAGGACTGATGACAATGCAATAATTTCATAAATTTGTGCCATTATCCTTGCCAGGGTTACCAGGACAGCAAAAAAACTGTCACAAACTACGCTGACATACGTCTCAAAATTCGAAATACCCTAAAAAATAGAAAATAAATAATAGTTTAAAAAAACTAAAAAACACGCTTCCATGGAAAACCAAACTAAAAAGTACAAAATAATGGAAAAAAAGCGTGGGGTGCCTGATATCAATAAAAAAATACCTTAAAAGCACCCCACGCTTTTTTTCCATTATTTTGTACTTTTTAGTTTGGTTTTCCATGGAAGCGTGTTTTTTAGTTTTTTTAAACTATTATTTATTGTGTTGAATTCAGGTAGATGATTTTATGTTAATGTTAGATACTGCTAAAATATCAACAAAAAGTGATCATATTTTTCATAACAACTTCTAATTTTTATTTCAAATGGTAAGGTATGTTAAACTGTAGCTTACAATTAAATCAATTTATTAATAAAATTATCACTTTCAACTTAACTGAAACTATTCAAAAATGTAAATATGGCGTCGAAAACTTCATCCGCATCGCTATAGACTGGTAATGTTCTCAAGAGACTGGCGGCATTACCACATTGTACGACAATGCTTAGCCTCCGGCCAATGTTGGCCACGCCACCCCTTGTTGGTCACGCGAAGTGACAACCACCCTTTCCGAGAAAGATGGAATGGCGTATCAGTATCGAAACACGTTGCATCCCACCATAAAGAGCTTCCTACCATCCATGGACATAAAGACATGCCGTCCGGTCTCTTGTCATCGTCGCGTGCCAATCCATTGGGTTCTAATACAGCTAGAATGCCGACGGTGACAAGAGGTTGTCGGATGATATCGTAAATGTTCGCGTGGGGAAGGTAGGTTAAGTTTTTTTCATGAAGTGGGTTTATTGGTGTAATATGAACTAGTTTTAATGACCTAGAAATAATTCATATGCATAAAAGATAGGTCAAACGTGGTGGTACTGGTAAAGAGTATATACACCAACCAGCTGCAGCCCGCGTCAATGTTGAAAATTATCCAAAGGGAACACCTCCCGGGATGAAAGGAATAATGTTTACTTTGAAAATGAAGGACTTAACACACACAACTTAATCCCCTTTTTCAGCTCTTCGGGATAGAATTATCAAAAACGCTGAGATACGTATAAATTATTTTTTAACCGTCAGCCCAAACACACAATTTGAAGAACCTAGCTTCGAAACTGACACTACTTTCAGACTTCCACCCCCTATTTCACCCCATTACGGGAGAAATTTCCTAAAAATTTTGCCTCTATGCCAAACATCTTCGTAGGTCTAATAGTTTTTGAGATTTCGTGATTAATCAGTGAGTGAATGTATGTATGAGTGACCTTTCGCTTTTATATAGATGTATGTATTAGAAGATAAATAAACCTACTAACCGCTCCAATGATGATCTTTCTCAATTTATATAAAATACCTTGGAAAGTACTGAATACCTACTTTTACTTAACAGTACAAATACCTGCTCTACGTATCTACCTAAATAAACTGGTGTTTATTAGTACCTAAAATAAATCGATTATAAAGTTAGAGAATTGCCACCCAGCCGTTGCGGAGCGCAATATATTCGGCTTAATAGTGTAATTTTGCAGGCTCTTGCAATATCTTGCGGTGAACTCGACCAACCCTCTGCCCAGCCCTGACAGACGCCAGATTGCATGCAACATTCTGTCGTTAGCAGACGGAATTATAGTCACCTCACTCGGGCAATTGTTTACCTACGTGTGAATCTCGTGCTAATTTGAAAGTTTTCTATCATTATGCAGATGTAATTTATTTACGCAGATGTTGAATTTTTTTATTACGACAGACCTTTGCCCTACGGTAGACATAAGAACAAAAGCGAAGATAGGCAAAAAAGTTACTATAAAATTATTTCAAAGCAAGACACTATTACTGAATATTTGACACCGGTAGAGCTATTCGGCAATGTCTTTACCTAAAAATATAAAGTGAGGAACTGATGCCGCCAGATCAGAGCAATAAAAGGTCGCGAGTTTCGAACCATACATTATTTATAGGGGGTTCTATCGACAACACCTTCTAAAATCAATATGGGAAAAATCGCGCTATGAGATTCTTGAGCCTAATCAAATAAACCGGGTGAAAGTTAAAATTGGAAGAAGTAGGAGTCGTGCAACTGAATAATTCATTAATTTGAGATAAATGTAGTTAGAGTTCAAACCGACGACGCGAAGTACCTACCTAAAAGTAATATATCTACTTACCAACTTTAAATTCTTGAAGATTTACAGAAGATTTTTTAAAAGTTTGTTCTTTATAGGTATACCTATGAAGAATTGAAACCTATATTTCTTTTTGTTACTCATTTTCTTTCTCTAACATTTTCCAATCGTTCCTTAGCATGGCTATACCTAAGTGAGATTTTGATTTCTCATTTTGTACTTTAATCCAAATCCGTTAAAGCCGTTTTTGCTTGATTGAGTAACAAACATCCTAACATACAAATTTTACATTTATACAATAATATTAGTAGGATATAATATTAGTAGGAATAGTAGGACAGTGGGACGGATATGGGATATAGAAGGTTAACTTTTTTGAAAAATAAAATATGATATGAGTTCAAACAGTGTTTTATTAATATTTTTTTCATTGCTGCTGGAGCACTTATTTGCAATGTAGTAAACATTACCAAATCTGTCAAAATGTCTTTTAGCGTCGACCATCTTCTGAAACAAGAACATTTTAGAGGCGTTTAATAGGTAGAAACGTAACAGGAAAAACATGCAGGTAGTAGTAGTGGTTGAGAATTATAAATTGTCATTTGGGTAAAACGATCTAAGATCATCATAGGTAAGTAGATCAAAAAACAGCAGTATTATTTAATTGCAGTTTCACATAGGTTATATCAAATTGCAATTAAAATGTGCGTTAAAATTCAAGGAAATGTGTAACTGCGTATATGTACTTACCCTCAGAGTGTTCTGATTCGGAGTTCTTCCCGTATTTAGCATGTATTTTTGGATTTTCTGGAATGAAAAAAGAACGTCCTGATTATTTGGAGCAACATGTAAAAGTGAGATGAAAATGTATGCATGAGTGGCAATGAGTATGATATCCGTACTGTTTGCTAGTCCTGTAGTAGTCCAACCAAGTCTTAATATCGAAAACAGCTCTGCTAGCATCTATTTAGCTTTTCCTACGGCACTGTTGGTATTAATGATGTCAACAAGGCGATTGAAAATGAAACATTATTTTCTTTGGTAGAATTTACAACATCTATACTTACTATTATAAAGCTGAAGAGTTTGTTTGTTTGTTTGGTTGAACGCAGTCCGAATTGAAAAATTATTATTGTGTTGGATAGCCTATTTATTGAAGAAGTTTATAGGCTATATAACATCACGCTACAATCAAAAGGAGCGGAGCAGCAATGAAAAATGGACGAAAACGTGCAGGCACTTCCATGCGACGGGAAGGGTCAGGGGAGCAAAAATTTGACGCGGACAAAGTTGCGGGCAGAAGCTAGTTTTACAATATTATAGTAGTTTTTAGGATAGAAACCAGTCTCAAACTCACATCAGCAACCTATAACGTTCTCACTGCTGGGACACAGGCCTCCTTTCGGTGAGAGGGAGGCCTGAGGCCTCAAACTCTACTCTGTGAAATATGCGATTGTTGACATACCAAGTAATGAGTGCTGTGACTATTCTACTGCTACACGTACCTTCTTCAGGTTCGAAGTCGCCGGTTTTCGGACCTCTGGTCACTCTTACTGTATTGTCGTCACCGGAAGCCGCTGTAATTTAATTAATATTTACTGTTTCCTCCTTTTTTAAGTTAACATCATGTTAAAACCTGCAAAGGTTTAGAAATGGAGAACCATTTACTGTCTTGCTAACACCATTGAGCAATACTGAGCATCATAGACCACTATTGGTTCAGCTAGATTCAAGGTGGGCACACTTTTAATGGACACAGTTAATGAAAACTAAAATATGAAAAAGATTTGTAAATATTAGACTGTTTGGTTAACTGTGCACATTTTAGAATTAAACGTTACTGGATGTGCTTGAAATTTCTCTTTGTTGCTTTTAAAAATCATAATTTTTTTATGAAAGATCAATCACAAGTTGCTTTTGTGTCCGTTGAAAGGAACTCTACGTACTTATACGTCATCAACGACACGGCTGTAGCAAGTAATTAATAAAGTGAAATTACAGTTCTTTTCGTCCTCATCAGCGTCACCGTCATCAGACTTGTCTGGTTTCACATGTTCTTTGCTTGATTCTTCTTTTTTGGGACGTTGCTGTTCTTCACTCGAGTGTTTTGCAATTTTTTTCTCACTAGCACTCTCATCGTTACTGCTTTCTCCATCCAAAGCCCTTGGATTATATTCATGAGAATCTAAAATGAGACAGCTAGTGAAATCATCAAAGATGTGATTCGTTTACCTGTCATAGCCACGGGAAAAGTGTACCTTCGAAATCTCTAATGCGAAGTGAAGGCCCTCCAATGCCCCCTGGCGTTAAGTCAAACCCAAGTTTAATATCAACTAAAAATATACAACGGGGTTGTATCAAAACCTGAATACGACAAGAAGCTATGTTCATTTGGCGCAAGCTATAACAGAATACTCACGCTTTTTACCTCCTGAAGCTTCACTAAATGCAATGATCGTAGACACCAATATCTGTGAATCAAGAACCAGAATGAGTTTAGGTTTCAAAGAAAATGATGATACGTTTTGAAAAGAAACAAAAAAATAGTAAAATAATAACCGTTACGAAAAGCCATGATTTTGGACTGTTTTCGCCAGGAAGCAGCATGATGAAGTCTTAAAATATTTTATTTCATGAAGTGAGATTAATAAAAGTGTGCGGCGATACGCAATGATTTCAATTTGCTCGGTAACATAAACATTTTGTTTTATTACTCTGCAATTTAATCTGTAAGTAGGTATGTTTTATTAGATCAAATAAAGTGAAAAGTATAATATTGCTTGAAATATTCAAAAAATGCGGGTTGACTATTACTACCTATTTACTTATTTACCACGACTTTTTTGTATTTCAGTACCCTAAGTCTATAAATATCTAGTAATGTTCTGATTGCAGGCTGTGCAAGAGTAGTGGGCTGAAGAAATTCCCAAGTAATTCATTTCATCGACGTCGACAGAAAACTACAATGTTAATATTGCGTAAATAAATAGCAATAAATAAACAAAACACTGTTTTATTATTCATAACTTTATCATACCTAACTCATCATTCTTCACCAGGACATAGGAGAAAAAATAAAAATGATTTGGCTGAATAAGAGGTAGACTATGAACACTAACTGTTAACATAGATAGGTAGGTATCTGCGGAGGATACAAGCTGCTTCGACCACAAATAGATCAATTAAAATTAAAAGGACTAGGAATGACGAAGCAGTGCATTAAAAGAAAAATAGATTTATTTCTCACAGAAATACGTGCCTACAAAGAGCTGAGATCACATAGAAACAACACAGATTTATACTTAGGAAAACAGAGCATAAATAGACGGCTGCTGTACGCCGTGACTGTGACGCACAGAATAATGCTCAGAAGAAGACTTCTACTGAGCATGACTCTGTGCTCTGGGACCCACAGCCCAGTGCTGATTGTCAGTGAACATATTTCCAAAGACGGAAAATCACACAGATGTTTACTTCTAACCAGAATCCTAAATCTTAATCTCACACCCCTAACATTGACAACGACAGATTTCCATACAAATTTTGACCGCCTACAGCAATAAATGACGTAATTTCTAAATCCTTTCTTAGCCGTACGCGTTATAAAGATTCTTTATACTTGCCAAATTACTACTTTGTATAAGTATATAGTAGTTCCTGAGATTTTGTTATAAGTTAATCAGTTAGTGAGTGAGTGCTATTTCCCATTAATATTTCCATCAATCAACTCAGCCTATCGCAGTCCACGGCTGGCCATAGAACTCTCCCAGGATTCGCCATAGCACTCTGCCCTCCACCTGCCGCATCCAGTCTGTTCCAGCCACCGTTTTAAGGTCCATCTAGATGGGAGCGTCCCACTCACACTGCGCTTGCCGATCCGCGATTTCTACTCCAGGACTCGTCTGCTCCACCAGACATAGTCGATCCTTCAACAAACATACCAGGCCACGGCCACTTTAGCTTGCTTACTCTGCAAGCCATGTCGGCTGTGTCGGTTTTACATTTATAGATTTTATTTTATGGTAAAAGAAGTTAACAAAGCCAGGTATTCTTTCCTGAACAGTCACAGCGGCTTCAGTTAAATCACATCCATTCATAACGTAATATGAGCAGAGATAATGTGTGCCCCGGGCGAGACAAATTTGCCAACTTTTTCTGTTGAACAATCTCTTTATATGAAATGGTTAGCGCCGAGGATTTTCGCGCAAAGTATTATTAGCAAAGTTGAATATTAATGTTTGTAATTCATTTTAAAAAGTAGTGATAGTGTCTGTAGCTTAAAAAAAATGACAAGGGAATTGCTGAAATATATTCAAGTTGGTAACCTACCCATATGTAGGTTTTATCGGTGAAATGAGATAATCGTAAAAAGACCTTACCTACCAAACGATATTGAATTATTTGAATTAGAGTTCGCAGAATCACTAACACGTGAGGTAAATCCCGTTAATATTATTTTAATAAATAAGTATACCTAATAATGTGCGTGACTGACCGCAGTTAACTCGAAAATTGTCTCAGCAATTCGGATTTGTTAGAAATCCTCGCAAAAACCGACAGCTTAAAATTTACATGAAAAGTACGTGGCTTAGCGTTGTGGCGCTGAGGACGTGTTTTTACCTTGGGCTTTAACTGCTCACTCTTTATTCGAAATTGGCTTCGAGGCTTATTGGATAAAGAGATTATAAAATGTTGCTTCGAGGGGCTGGGATCAAATCTTTGTCTGTACATATTTACAAGCCGGTTAAAGGGGTTGTGTGGTAAACATCCAGTCCCTAGGCGCGGTAAATGATCTCTGAGTTAGGAAAAAATATGTTTGAATCGCTCATCAATATTTTTGTAGTAGTTCCCCATCTAAGTAGGTACCTATTGTAAATTAATATCCAAGGTTGTCTAGGCATGCTTCACAAGTTTAAAGAATGAGAGATTCGCAGATTGGGAACAAAAACAAAGTTAAAGGAATAAAATTCATGAAAAACCAAAAATCTAAGATTTCTGTACGTAAGTGTGAACTTATCCATTTAAATGGGAATTTAATGTAAATACGAAGTCGAAGAAAGCTGTTTAGTGTTTAGGTATGGGAGACAAATGGAAGGTATTTTAGTTTGTCGGTTGTTGGTGCCGTCTGCGAGGTTGCGTGACGTTCTTCCGAACGAAAACTATCGCATGACTTCCATAGCTCATAAACTTTGGGTTTATGAATGTCTTGGAAAAACTTTTGTTCGGTAAAACTTTTGTTATGACGATAGTATAAACCAGTGTCAAACATATATGTAGCTATGTTCTATTTACAACTAAATGTGAATTTGAACACCCATGGACATGCCATCGTATATACTCTGGTAGGTAGGTATAGGTCACCTACTTCCTTACGACCTCAGGAAAGTTTTTTGAAAAGAAACGAAAATATCTTTACCTGATGATACAATATTAATATCTGCTTAGCCTTTTCCCATCTATATTAGGGCAAGCTTCCTCAGTCTAACCGTATGCAGCTTAATATCTGTAGTTTATATAGAGCGACTGCCTATCTGATATCCACATTCCAGTTACGGGGTAACGCGATACCCCTTGGTAAGAATGGCTGTCAAACTTTCGGGATTCTGACAACCCGTAACCTGTCAAAGATCTACGAATGACAGCCATGACCAACGGCTTAACGTGCTTTCCGAAGCACGGATCATCAATGATGCTTAACGCATTTTGAGCGTACCGACCTACCTTAAAGGAACAGTTAAAATGTACCTGGGATACCTACTTTACCTAGATAGGTACCTATAGCTACCTACCTACCCGAGCTGCCAATGTATGAGACCTTACTGCTCTTCAATGAAACTGAATCATGGAAGCCGCTGTTTCAGGTCCCTATCATGAAAAATAATTACCTACTCTGGATACGTAATTCTAATCACGATATGATAAGGCAAACTTTTATTCGGAAAATTACCTTAAAAAGTCAAAAACACATTAGTTCACAGAAAGTTTATTATGAAAAAAAAAAAACTATTTCAAACAAAGTCACCTTTGGTAAAGAAACATTTATTACCATTTCTAGGTAGCGTGTTGTAATGTTAGTAGTTTTATCGCAATATTTTTATTTCCGCTAGACGAAACTGCGCTTTTGTGGAAATCAAATAAAAAATCTTCAGTCAAAACTTCGCCAGGTTCCCTGAATTACCATTTTATGTCTATTTAACTGAATGCAGTTATCAAGTACGAACGATTGAACGATATTTAATTAATCAGTACCTATATACGATATACCTTTAGGTACCAACTAACCAATCCGGTTTAAAAAAAAAGGCGGACCGCATGAAAATATTGGCAAAAAATAAAACAAAAGCAAGCTTGTTCGAAGGGGACACCCGGATTTGAACCGGGGACCTATCGATCTGCAGTCGATTGCTCTGCCACTGAGCTATATCCCCGATGAACAGGGGTAGCGAAAAACCGAATTTAATGGGCCTTGTAATTATTATCTCTATTTAGTTACATACAAACGCGGGTATTGTGCTTTTCGCGCTGTAACATGATAACCATATTAATATTTTTTATATGAAATCGGACTTTGATACTACATATAAATTCAATGACTGTCTACCTTAGTACCTTGTTACGAAAATTCAAAGAGATCGCAGGAATTGTCTTGAGCGGGTCTCTGTAATGTTTACTGGTTCTCAGTACCTATCCAGTTATATTTAGTTTAGTAATTACCACCGAAATCAATAGCAGGTTCTTAACTTACTTTTCTGCTGTGTGTATAGTTGTACGTAGACAAATCAAAACATCAGGTTGAGGGTTCATAAAATTATAGTTAAGGTGGTAATAAAAAATTCATAGACGGTATATGACTAACGTTATCAGGCTGTTCCCTTATACTTTTCACGAGCGTGGTTCTGCATAAGTGCATTGCAGTGCATAACAAAGTTTATTAGCCGTTAATTGTTTGTACGTAGAATGTAGGACGCAGAGCATAATAGTCTCGCGCTCTGAAATATCTGTGACGTCACATTTCATTAGGTATTTAATTGTCGTAGATTAATTTATGGCTAACTTTGTTTATTGCGTTCAGCTTAGAGCTTTTGCATTAAAATGTATAAGTTAAGATCTAGGTAGGTACCTATTTGTGTTACTAAATCAAACTGACATAGAAAAGTGCAGTGGGCATAACAGCACCTCGATTCGATAGATACCTAAATTATTATTTGCTCGACTCGACATGGGACATATTTAGATACGGAATTAATCCTTATTTGAACACAACACGAATATATACCTACATAATTATGTTGAGTGACAATTATCCTGTTTAAGTTTGCCTTTTAATTAACGACAGAGCCGGTATTTAAATACAAATTGTTGGACTAAAACAAATAGATCCCTTTCAAATCGATTAAATCGCCTCGGGCGATTCAACATCGTGCCCGTTGTCGTTTACCGCTGACAATGCCAACAGCAAATGAAAATTAAACACATTTTGTAACAATTAACCACACGTCGGCAAACTGCCTGTCCCACTTCATTATTTATTTTATGTAAAGGTACATTCACGTCCGAAAGGGTACGGGTCTTACTGAACATTCTTAACCACACCATTTGCATATGGATTTAAGAGGTAAACTCTCAGTTAAAGTATTCATTTGTGTTACAATGATTCGTGGTCTTACCAAAATCTTGCTAAAGTGAAAAAGAAAAAGTAATTTCTGATACATCTTCAATTTAGCCATCTGCTGAAGATAAGCTTTCTGATTAACAATGGCTAAAGGTCCTAATTTAAATATGATAAAGTATACTTTTTCCTCTGTAAGTTCTGGCTAGTACGCCGATAAAATTAACAACTATTTCTTTTTCAATTCAGCAGATAGATAGGCACCTGATTATTGAATTGTTGAGGTGTTAGTAACATTTCTAATTTTCAAAGTAGAACAATTGATTGTGAAGTCCATCGTGTTTATCGTTCACCTGTTTGTCAAGTTTTCAAAAGTTTTGTCGTCTACTTTAATTCGGCAGTCAATAATCAACAGCCTACTCACTACTGTGTCTATTAGTACCTAACCCTTTTTCGATAAATCGGTCACGTGCGCTTTTAATGGTAATCGGCCCCAAGCGCTTTTCTCTATTTTAACTACTTACTAACACCTCAATTGTGTTTCAATTCTTCAAGCACGCTAAAATGGGTTACCTGAATATATCGAATAAGATGTCAAAATTGAAACAAGGAGTGAACATTTCGTAGTCGTTTTTATTATACAAAAAATTTGATATTTGTGACAGATCTATAAGCCTGAGGTTGGGCGATTTGCAGTTTTTAAATCCATTAGAAAGTTATCCAACAATTTGTCCGTTTCTGTGTCTAATAAAAACATCGCACTTTCTCTTTCCATTATATCTCTTTCATATAATCGGTAAGACTCTTGGGGCATGTTTGCAAACATTTTTAAAAGCTCATCATGCAGGTCATCGTTGTTTTCTAAGGTAAGGTTTCTTTTAATATCTTGCCAAATATGTTCTATAGGTGACAAGTCTTCGAAATGTGTTGGTAGTCGTAATACTTGATGACCACTCGCTTTTAAAACACGATCAACGCGAGGCATTTCTTCTATCTCGGCATGTTTCTTGACGAGTTGATATAGTAGCGATTTGTTCATGGCATCATTGAATGGTACATTGCGAGCATGTAGCCATTTTTTCATTTCACTTTTCGTGTCAAACATGGTTATGGTTTTCGATTTTGATGTTCCATGAAGGGGACTATTATCTAATACAACAATGGCCGAAGGACACAAAGATTCAAGTAAAATATCTACAACCCACTTGTAAAAATCATCTTCAGTAGCAGAAAAGCAAAATAAACCATTGGTAAAATCCTTTCTAGTTACGGCATGGAAAAAAATGCATTCATTGTTACAAAAATCAGTTGTCTGGCCATATTGTTTCCAAGGGTTATGAAAATTGTGACTTTTATCTATAATCTTTTCACTGATATAATAAATAACATAACGTTCTTGTTGACGTATCTGCTTCATTTTCTTAAGATATGAATATCTTTCAAACGTTATTTTAGGGTCTTCCATGAGTAATGTTGTGTCATTGGAAAGTGATTGATAATCAATGCCTAGCATTATCACATCCTGTTTAAATTGTTCAGCATCGTGAACGTACAGAGTATTTAAAGTGCTCATAAATTCGTTTACGTTCTTGAATAAGAGTCTAAAAGAAGGCAATTCTTTGCGTTTATAAAACGTACATAGACATTTTAAAATGATTAAATGGGTGTTAAAATCTATGTTCTTCGTTTTAGGATATATCGCAAGCGTATTTTTCTTCAGTATTTGCTGAAGCCTAATTTTCGGGATTCCTGTATAATACACAACCCTGTCTTCCACATCTTCTAGTCGTAATTGTAACCTCTCATTATTGGCCTCCAATTCAAATTTTTGTAGCATATTGATTAGAATGTTCATAATTTCCTGATCGGGGGTTGACGCTACAGCAGTGTTTGCGTCCATTGCTGATGCTGAAAATTAATAGCAGCTGATAAGTATTAATATAGCATTTTAGTGTAGTACATACAAATTTTAACAACTCTATTCTTTTTAGATCTCATCTTTACTGTTACTCGTACCAGAGATATGAACTTTCTCCAAGTTTATAGGCCAAAGGGTCATGGTACCAAACGATGAGTATTAATTAGTTTGTTGTTCAGAGGGTCGTTGTATCATTATAACAAACATCACGCCTATTTCTCCAAAGGTTAAAGCAGAAGTGACCCTAAAGTACACTCACTGCTGCTTCGGTGGCCTAGTAGTTGTAATAAACCACTACTGCGGCGGATGAGGTCCTGAATTCGTTTTTCTGGGTCGGCCAAAGTGTTAAGGCGCGACTAGTTGTGCGACGGGTCGCGGAGGTGATTCTACGATTTATCGCGACGCAACACCTTTTACACAGGCGTGACCACTCGTCGCGCCGCGACGAGAAGCGCTACAGCTTGTGGTACATTTTGTACGGCGTCGAGCGAATAAGCCTGCGAAACAACGCCACACAAAATGTACCTTATGTTGTCGCGCTGTTCGACGCGGAGCGACCGTGTCACGGCGCATCAGGTCGCCCCTGTGTGAAGTGTCGAACGCGTTTTCCTAGAAAATTTTCTAAGGATATAAATCGACGAATCGTGCGCGACCCTCGCGTCACGCTAGTCTGCATGAGCCTTTATTGGGTTTATGCATCACAAACATGTAGGTAGGTACCTAGTAGATAGAAGTCTGGATTTATGCCCAGCTATGGAAATAAGCTGGCTCCCTATTAGATCACTCTTAGTTTATCTCACGAAGCGAAGCACGCTTTATATGTGCTAACCAAGATAGAAATGTGCAGCGAACGTATGCATGAAGGCAAGTACTTCTTTCGACTTCGTTTTCGTCATTTTCGGGGACGGTACCGAAAGCTCCTACGGTTACACTACTTTACACATTCACGTTCCTTTTTACACTTGGTAATCATTAGTAAAGCGCGCGTCGCTTCGTGAGATAAAAATATCTTAAAGATAACTGGTAAAATATAAGGGTACTGTCTGCCCAACCCTTCGTGTTATAAAAATACATCATTAAAATAATATTGATCAGTGGGTCGACTTATTTTTCCTGGGCTTATTACCAATAACTGATATTATATTACCTACTGGCCTGTCGCGAAGGGCTTATAGAAATAGGTCGGTACAATCAGCATCAATTATATCGGGACAAACTGACTATTTAAAATTAATATTAACAAAATGACACAAGGGATGTTACCGAATGCAGACAGTACACGACAATTACTGTCATTCTGACAAGAACTTTATCCAATTAAGATAAAGTTTAATTTTTAACCGACGAAAAAAAAAACGGAGAAGGTTCTCAAGTCGACGCGCATATATTAAAAAAAAAATATGTATGACCACGCATAACTTTTTACAGAGTAGGCCGATTTTGATAATTCTTTTTTTCTTATTGGAAAGGGACCCCGCAGGTGGTCCATATAAATTTGAAAAAAAAAAAAAACAACCCTAAGGGTAGGAAAACTGAGGATGATTGATTGTTCGCTCACTGATTGTAATGTATGACCACGCATAACTTTTTACAGAGTAGTCCGATTTTGCAAGTATGTAGTAATTAGTAGATTATAGCCACAAAAAATTGTAAAATAAAAACATTTTAACAAAAAAAAAAAAAAAAACTGCCCATAAAACTGAAAAGCAAAAATTAAGAAATCGTTGTTATTTACCCTTAATATCTAAGTTCTTAAACTAATGTAAGTAATTATACCTAAATAATTTACTAGAGATGCATTTTACCACCATACTGCGATCGCCAATCCGCCTGCCAAGCGTGGCGATTATGGCAAAGCCCCCCAAATTGGGGGAGGTCTATGTCCAGCAGTGGACGTATTACGGCTGAAATGATGATGATGATGAATTTTGAGTCGGCGCCAAACAACCAATGAAGAAGGATTACTCAAAGCGCCGATTCAAAATTACTTAGGTATAATTACATTAATTTAAGAACTTAGTTATTTTGGGTTAATATTTTTTTTTCCTCAGTTCTTAGTTGTTCAGATCATTTTGAAGTTTCTATTCGACTCGATATTTTTGACGCTGACTGTACCGAAATAAAAATGTATAGTCTATCATCGCAAATAGCGATAACGTTTCGGGAGTTAGGAGCTATTCTTATCGATCCCTTATTTCTATGCCTACTAAGCAGAAGTATTAATTAATATAACGAAAAATGCATAAAACATATCCGCCGGAATCAAAATTCACCGCTCAAAATTCCAAAAATAGGTTTGTTGTGGAGGTACATATAACCTCCACTTTTTACAATTTGATGACAAACTCACTATAAATCAATCAAAAGCACGGAAATCGTAATAATAATCGATTATCTGTATAAAGAGGCATCTCTTATTAGATTTTGCTGTTATTAAACACAGAAACAACAAATGTAAACATTGTTTTACACACCTGCTGGTTGTCAATATTATTGATCTTCAGTTACTGTAGTAATTGTTATTAGTTTTAGTAACACAATCACTTGTTTTTTCTTTATACAAAACAATATTCTTGTTAGATAAATTCTATGGCAAACAAAACAAAACAATGCTGTGAACAAGATTCTATAAAATTGACAGGACGGGAATACAGATTGTAAAATGCACAGATAAAATATCTAAGTCGAGCGTTCCAACGCTCGCAGGTACTATGTTCAGTGTAGTAAGCACAGACCGCGTTCCGGGTACCGATTATTTCGTTATTCGGAATCCTCCACCACCCCAAAATATTAATAATGTTTTCATATGAGGGCTTTTCTTCAATGCTACATAAAATAATGTTATGTTCTGTATTACCTACTACATATTTTATAATAAGTATTTGCTTAGCTTTACGTTTTTAAGCAACGTTGATTTTTATTTCTTTTGTTCCGGCTTTTTCAAATTAATGCTCCATAAATAAATAATACTGGCGCATAGTCATGATTTTTGTAACGATTTAAATCTAAAGATTTATGTTACAAAAATCATGACACTCGTTAAAACCTTACTGGAAGAGAGGCGGAAGACAGGCGTCCTCGCCTATTCTTTAGTCTGTCTACTTATATGGATAAAAGGAAAAATGAGCTATTTGACTGATTGACATATCAGCGTAAAGTCGAAACTACTGGGACTAGAACGTGAAATTTTGTATCCGGGTTCCTTTTTACCCGACTACGGCAAAAGTTACAGTTTTGGCCGTTAATGTTTATATGCATATGTTGGTATACATTTTCATCTGTTTTCTCATAACTTCTATACTCCATAACATAATTTGAGGTATCATTGGGAGCGACTTGCTTCGTGCGCTGTGGTGCCTATGTGCCGTCACATTTGATTGGAAGTGGCGCCCTCTAGAGGACATAAAAGGGACGAAACAAAGAAAAATATGTTTGAGGTATCTAATGAAACA
The DNA here is from genome assembly GCA_947507805.1 of Aporophyla nigra. Taxonomy (NCBI): domain Eukaryota; kingdom Metazoa; phylum Arthropoda; class Insecta; order Lepidoptera; family Noctuidae; genus Aporophyla; species Aporophyla nigra. Next base: position 12,328,858 of record OX382300.1, on the reverse strand, counting down.
GCTTAATACGCACATTTGAAAAATGTATATATTGTGACCCCAAAATAGTTAAAATTAAAAGTAGGTTCAAAAATTAGAAACTAGCTTCTGAAAAACATCACGCTCAAAAAAGTATGAAAAAAAGAAAATATTCGCATCTTAAAGCCGTGGTCAAATGCCACTTTGCCCTAAAGTTTATAATCACTTACTACTGTTACTACTGTTATAAGTACCTACTGTTAGGGTACCTACGCTTATACATATAATATGTAGGTGCGTCAGTAATCAGAAAACAACCGATTTCCATAAAAAACACAACTTTAATTTCGGAAGTCAGTGTCTTTGGATTTGTATTTTAGTTTTCTGCCACCGACTTCCAAAATTAAAGTTAAAATACATTTTGTACTGTTTTTTGGAAGTTTGTTGTTTTCTTTTGCATTTTTTATGGTATCTACCCCGCACTAATTAATTATAGAAATATCGGTATAAATAAATAAATATGTTAGGACAACCAACACACCGTTATCTGATCCCAAACTAGGCAAAGCCTGTACTATGGTAACCAGACAACTGATAAATATACTTATATATTTCTAAATACATACATAATTATAGATAAATAAACTGATGAATGATCGGTGAACATACATAAAAAAATACAGTGGAACAAAGAACTTCCTCCTTTTTTGAAGTCGGTTAAAAAGGCCAAACATAAATGTAGTTTTATGAACATGTTTGGTTGTGATTGTGTAAGATCAATTGCGACAAAAATTACAAAAAATAGTAATGAAAAGAAGAATTGTATGGCTTTACCTCTTACGCCATTGTGTTCCATTTTAGACATTTTTTTAAATAGAGACGTATCACGGCGTGGGGATACCCAGCATCGTCTTAGCACGGGTGAACTATAGAGGCTTCTTCAGACAGGCGCGACGCGATTCTTGCAGAAAAATTTCCATGAATATTTTATAGAAATTGTTCTACGGGAGTCGCGTCGCACCTGTTTGTGGCAGCCCATAACTGGCTACTGATATCAATTTGACATGGTGTTAAGATAGCCAAAAGTACAGCCGTATTATATATCTTTGTTTTTTAATTAGATAAGGGTATATTCGAAATGCGCCTATAAAATGAAATGCTTTTCCGGTTTTTCTTTTTGCAAGGAACAAAAGGTTTTCAACATTGTCAGAATAATCATTTTGTGTCCACGGCAATATCCGTCCGTTACAGTTACCTTTAGTTACAACCAAATAATAGGTTCAGGTTAAATTTCTGCGCACTTCCTGGGAGTTTACCCTTTGATCACGATTTTAATTAAAGCCCTCGCGCATTTCTTAGTTTTAAAATTGCTTGATACGTCGGGGCTTAATTAAGGATATTATGCTGCACTTACTCTGTAAAACAGCCACAGTGCCAGCCGACCAGACATCGTAGGTATGTAAGTATTGAAGTACATAGTTCTTAAAATTTTCTGCTCGTTAACTTCGGTCTGTAATATGTTTTTTTATAGAGTACGTAATTTAATACTACGCAGGTACACAGGATACATATCAAACTATACATTTCCAGTTTAAGTTGACCTCTCATTGTACAGAAATCTCATACAATGTGAGATCAGTTTATACTGGAAATGCATAGCTTGATTTATAGCCGTGCGTACAAACTGTTGTATTTATGTGTAGGTGGTAATTTAATTGGTTATTGCTCTACTTAACTTACACAACGCACAGCCTAAACTTGCTGTGCGTCAAAAAATATGAAATTTTGAACTGGAGTTCTGTGTATCGAAACGGAGCACCTAGGAAGGATTTTTGAAAATTCGTTCGTTGAGTATAATAGGGGATGAAAGTTTGTATCGAAGTTTGTCATTTTTGTTGATGAGAAATCCCACTGGGCATAAGGCTTGTAATAAATAGATAATTACGAAGTACTAGCTGTTACCCTCGATTTCATCTGCGGTTCAAGATGTAAAGTAGCCTATGTCCTTTTCTAAATCAAGGTCTAACAATGCACGAAATTCATTCAAATCCGTTTAGCAGTTTTAGCGTGAAAGCGTAACAAACCAACAAATGAACATACAAATCGGATTATTCCGATCTGTCACCCCGCTTTGTCCCCTTATGGGGACAGATCGGAAAAGAAAGTTTGATCTGTCCCCCTGTTAGCAATGAGGGGACAGTTGGAACTTTATTCACTCCTTAACGGTTTCATCTGTCACCCTATCACTGATCCTATCACTGACAGATGAAACTTTTTATTCCAGTTTGTCCCCCATAGAATTTAAGTTAATTCTTGAAAGTAATTCTACACGTTATAAGATTACTTTCAAGAATTAAATAAAAGATTAGTGGTTTGGATTATTATAACGACCTGTATTTAAATAAATTATAAATATTTCTTTTGTTTCTGTATTGATCAGTCACAGTCCCATAAATCACGTAGTAGGTATTCCAGGTATAATAAGTATAATAACAATCAATCCTCTGATTTGACTTCATATTACAAATGTAAATTTTTACTAACAATATGTTAACTTTTAAATGAGGAAATGTTCGTAATAAGAAAATTTTACGTGTTTAGATAAAATTGCAGCTTCTATTAAGGTAATTAATTCTGTATTATTCAGGAATGAAGTAAATAAATTCAAGTTTTGACCTTTTCATTCCTGTAAGAGTTATCAAACAAAAAAGTTAACATATTATTAATAAAAATTAACATTTGTAATATGAAGTCAAATCAGAGGACTGATTATTATTATACTTATTATACCTGGAATACCTAATACGTGATTAATGGGACTGAAATAAAGGAATAATTATAATTTATTAACCGACTTCAAAAAGGAGGAGGTTATCAATTCGGATGTTTATATGTTTTTTTTTTTTTATGTATGTTCGGCCATAACTCCGTCATATATAGACGGATTTGCAAAATTATTTTTTTGTTCGAAAGGGGTTTATTCCGAAATGGTCCCATATAATTTTCATATAGATCTGATGATGAGTTCGGGAGACAGGCACCGGAACTCTTTAAAAAATGACAGGAAATCAACCGCGATTTCTGCTATCGCATAAATATTGCATTGTTTGTTTGGAATTAGTGCAGGGTGAATACCACAACTAAAAATTTAAAAATAAAAACTTTTTTGCAAAACAAAAACAACCGACTTCCTTAAAAACACTACAAAGTGAAAAATAACTTTAATTTCTGAAGTCGGTGGCAAAAAAACCACAAATACAGATCCTAAGACACCGACTACCGAAATTACACACAGGTACAGGTCGTTATAATAATCCAAACCACTAATCTTTTATTTAATTCTTGAAAGTAAGCTTATAACGTGTAGTGCGTAACTTTTAAGAATTAATTTAAATTCTATGGGGGACATTCAGGAATAAAAAGTTTTATCTATCCCCCTATCAGTGATAGGGGGACAGATGAAACCGTTAAGGAGTGAATAAAGTTCGAACTGTCCCCTCATTGCTAACAGGGGGACAGATCAAACTTTTTTTTCCGATCTGTCCCCCTAAGGGGACAAAGCGGGGTGACAGATCGGAATAATCCTACAAATCACTTTCGCATTTATAATATTAGTTAGGACTAGCTTTTGCACGCGGCTTCGCCCGCGTGGATGTCGGAAATTATCGCAAGAGGACGTACTACCGCGGTTAATGTATTAAGAATGCATTAATCCAAGTTATATAGGTAATTACCCGCGACTAACAAAAAAGTTTTTCGTTCTTTTTTTTTCCCGTGATATTCTTTTTTTTTCTAAAATAAAAGTAGCTTAAGTTACTCCTTGTTACATCAGCTATCTGCCAGTGAAAATCCCGTCAAAATCGGTCCAGCCATTTCAGAGATTAGCCGGAACACAGACAGACAGACAAAAATTGTAAATTAACCGTGTATACATCCATATACACTTAGTAAAAAGTGGTTATTTTAATATTACAAACAGAAACTCCAATTTTATGAGAAACTACGCGTTATGTTATTTTAAATTACCCAACAAATCCCAAGTATTGCAATAAACTATTAAAATAAAATAAATAAATTATTAAAAAAAAGTTTAATAGCAATCCACGTTAGCGCCATCTATGATTTTTTATACGAATCACCACGACTAAAAAATGTGTGACAGCGCCATTTTATGGCGTTCGCTCAAAATGACATAAAAACAGCGCCACCAATTTCAATGTTGCGACAACTTTAGTTTTGCTTGGTGAAAACAGAAAGTGTAGGTAAAAGAAAATGTTGCTTGCTTCTAATAAACAGACTGGCATTTAACAAAAAAGTTTTTAATTCGTTTTATTTTTTTCGTGAGATCCTATTTTTTTTTTCTAAAGTAAAAGTAGCCTAAGTTACTCCTTGTTACATCAGCTATCTGCCAGTGAAAGTCTCGTCAAAATCGGTCCAGCCATTTCAGAGATTAGCCGGAACAAACAGACAGACAGACAGACAAAATTTTTAAAAAGTGTTGTTTTGGTACATATACCGTGTATATATCCATATACACTTAGTAAAAAGCGGTTATTTTAATATTAAAAACAGACACTCCAATTTTATTTATTTGCATATATTCCAAAAGTTTTATATTAAACTATTAAAATATTGGGATCGTTTTACGTGCTACATGTAACTAACTATAAGGCTTCTAAATCGCAACAAATATTCGACGATAGATAAAATGGTCTTTTATATTTTAAGCGGCAATGTGACTTTGTCAGGCTGCGTACATTTGCCCCGAGTTGTAGGTAAAACTACGCGGTAAGTTGCGTATCTCCTCTTCCTGCGATACCTATATCAACTCCTATGAGGTTAAAAAAGGCGAAGAACTGTCACATTCTGAACAAATAATATATCCGAGTAGGTACATGAATAAATAGTAACTGATGAAAGTTAGTTCTTTTTTAAAGTTCTAGTTAGAATATGTTAATATTTTTGTAATTCATGCTTCCATATATTTACCCGCCCATTACAACGAAATTAGCTCAAATTATAATATTTTCGTAACTGTGTTCATACTGGATTGAAGCGGATTGGGAAATCAAACACTTGTGTAACGTAATGTCTTGTAATCACGGTAAAACAGTAGATAAAGGTTACACTAAAATTATGGTCACGGGAACTTTTGTACAAATAAACCGATTAAATGAAAACACGCGCGACGGTGAGGAGCTCGAGCGAGGGTCGGCGCGCGGCGGTTCGAAAAGTTCCGTGCGCCTTCAGGCGTGGCTATGCGTCGACTAAACTCCCGCGTCGGAGGCGCGTGAACGGCGGGATTGCGTTATTGCTATCTCTCTCTTATGCCTCTAATGCATAGTCGTTAAAGCGAGAGGGAGGACATGCGCGGCGGCGTCCGGAAGTACGGGGGATTGAATTGGTTGCGACAGACTCCCCCTCAAGTCTAGGAGAACGCCCTCGTTCCTGGACTTGCTCATTGCCCTTGTGCTTCGGGCGTCCGCGACGTCGCTTGGGAATGACAGGATTAGGTGGTACGTCACTTCCAGTACCACTGTCTACAAAAAGCGTTAAATCTTGTGCATGGTATTTTCCTAAGGATTCCTCAGGGTTCCCTATTGGAGAGATAAGATAGGTGGTAGGGCTCACTTTCTCCGTTATAACATACGGTCCATCTCTTTTGGGCACAAATTTAGCAGTGAGGCCCTTGCTACCTTGGCTCAGTACATGTGACCGGACCAGAACTTTATCTCCGACCTCGTACGTTGGACTAGGTCGACGGGATCGATCCGCAACCCTCTTAGACTGATCTTGCTGTAATTCGACTCGTTCACGAACTGCAGATAAAGAGTCGATAAAAGATCTCAGGTACGGAGTGATTTGAGGAAGAAAATTCTCTTTATCGAGGATCGCCCTCAAATCATGTCGAGTTTCTGTGGGGGACCTCATTTCTCTGGCAAACATGAGATATGCGGGAGTGGCACCAGTGGTTCTACATACTGCGCTATTCATAGCGAAACGTATCACTGGGAGTTTCGCAGGCCAGGAGCAATGGTCATTCTCCACGAGTTGTGAGAGCTGCGTCTTAAGGTCCCGATTCTTGCGCTCGGCGGGGTTTGCCTCTGGATGATAAAGTGGCACGAAGTTTTGTTTAACCCCTAAGATGAACATACACTGTTGCATGACTGCCCCCACAAACTGTACGCCGTTATCAGATATGACCCTGCGCGGTAAGCCGTATCGGAGAAAGTATTCCGTAGTAAGAGTACGGGCGCAGGCTTCAGCAGTCGCTTCCTGAAGGGCATAGAGCTCAACCCAACGTGTGGCGGTGTCTTCAACTAGAAGAATCCATCGTTCTCCGTTCTCTCCTTCAGGTAACGGACCGAAGAGGTCTACAGCTAGAACCTCATTCCGTTGCTGCATCACGGGTGTCTGTAGTAGTCCAGGGGGTTTGTCATTGGTAGCCTTGTATCGTTGACAATCGACACAGGCTTTCACATAATCTGTAATGATTCTTCGCATTCCGGGGAAATAATAAGACTGGGCGATCTTGTGGTAAGTACGATCGATTCCAGAATGTCCCGCAAGAGGTGAATCGTGGCACTCTTTCAAAATCTCTGGACGGAGTGAAATTGGAATAACAAGTTGAGGAGCCTCGCTATCTGAGTCGGGATTATACCGGTATAGTACCCCTTGTGATAACAGGTAACCGCGCTCCGTCCACCTACGAGATGCCACCTCGTCTAGACTTTCTATCTCTTTAATGATTTTATCTACCTCCGGGTCAGCAAGCTGCTCCCGCCTTAACTCTGCAGGGCTCTTAGCGGGTAAATCAATTATCACTGAGCAAATGCCGCAACTGTCACGAGTATCTTGGGAGCATATGGGCCTACTCAGTGTATCTGCCACTACATTTGCTTTTCCCGGAGTGTACTGATACTGAATGTCGAATGATTGTAACTTGAGGGCCCACCTCACCAAACGACCTGTAGGAGACTTTAACGTCATCAGCCAGCGAAGTGGTTGGTGGTCGCTACCAATAATCACCGGATGTCCATCTAGGTAACATCTAAACCGCTCCACCGCCCACACTACCGCTAAGGCCTCTCGTTCGGTTGTAGAATAGTTACGCTCAGCAGCGTGCAGAAGACGGCTGGCGTATTCAATGGGTCTTTCTTCCTTGTCCTCCCCCTGGAGTAAAACGGCTCCGATGGCATAATTGCTCGCGTCAGTGCGGAGGATGAACGGGTGATTAAAGTCAGCCTGGATTAAGATTGGCGCTGAGGTAAGAAGCCGTTTCAGCTCGCTAAAAGCAGTGGTCTGAGCTGAACCCCAGGTCCAGGTCTGATGCTTTCTTGTTAGCCTTGTAAGTGGCTCTGCTACAGAGGAGAAATTCGGGATAAATTTCCGGAACCATGAACAGGTTTGTAAAAATGTCCGTAGATGTTTCAAGTTGTTTGGTTCTCTCATGTCTAGTACCGCTTTAACCTTTTCAGGGTCGGGTGAGACGCCCTGCTGGGTAATTACGTGCCCCAGATACTTGACACTTTCCCTAGCAAAAACGCACTTCTCCCGGTTGACTCGCAACTTGAATTCGCGAAGCCGACTGAATACCGACTGGAGATCCTGGAGATGCTGCTGGAAACCTTCAGATATGATCAGCAGGTCATCTAAATACGCAAGGATCGTCACATTGGCCAGGGATGAACAGGAGCGCAGACGGTCGATTAGCCTTTGAAAGGTCGCCGGAGCGTTTTTGAGACCAAAGGGCATGCGTTTAAAGCGAAAGGTTCCCAATGGACTAATGAATGCGGTTTTATCTCTATCCTGCTCATTAACACTAACCTGCCAGTAGCCGGATCTCAGGTCGAGAGTACTCATATAACAATTCCTCTTTGTCGACTGTAATAATTCATCAATCAAAGGCATCGGGTAATGGTCCGTTTTGGTCACGGCGTTTAGGCGTCTGTAATCTACGCAGAAGCGGGTGCTGCCATTCGCTTTAGGAACCAGGAGAGCTGGTGAACACCATGCAGACTCACACTCTTCAATGACGTTGTCCTTCAGCATCTTTTCAATCTCTTGACGCATTAGCTCCTTTTTGGCAGGGGTCAATCGGTACGGAGGTACAAAGATAGGAGGGTGCTCACCTGTGTCAATACGGTGCTCAGCATACGGGGTAGGCTCTCCCCCTAGCTGGAAAATGTCCGTATTGGCAACCAAGGTCTGCGCCAGCAGGTTCCGGTCAGGTGGGTTCAACAATGTACCTTCGTCGTCCCTGAGTACGTCAGCAGAGGAACAAGATAGCTCTGGGGATGAGGACGGTTCAAAACGCATCATGTACTGAACGCGGCTGTTGTTAGAAAAATACCAGCATTCCCGAGAAAAATCCATGACTACTTGGGCTGCAAACAAGAAATCCATGCCGAGCAACGTTTCATTGTTACGCGCCTCAGGGAGGATAAGAAAAGGAGTCCTAATGACCTTCTCCTCTAAGTGCACGTCAAGAGTAGTCATGAGCACGTCTACGTCGCGAGCGTGTCCATCGGCAAGCTTGATACGTCTTCGCGCCGGTTCAAGAGGGTGTCCCTTTTGACAGAGGAGGGTGTGCAGTGTATGGCCCGCAATACAATGTTTGGCACCGGTGTCAACTGTCCCCGACGCGCCTAAAATTTTAATATCAAAAATCGGCCGTAAAACTTTTCTGTCGGAGCTCCTACCGGCGCGCGAGTTCTCTACACATGAGTCACTACACACCATATTAATATTTAACACATTCTTAGAAACATCATTACAACAACATACATCATTTTGCAAGAAATTACAAAAATGGCAGTTACACCTTTTTACTCCGAGGGAATTATTATTAAAAGCGTTATCATCTTTCGAATAATCACAAAAATGGTTCGTAACCTCTAACGCATTACAATCGTTATTACAATAAACTTTACGATTTTCCGCAAATGTACAACAATCGTCCTTACGCCCCTTTACATTGGGAACGTTTTCGTGACAAAAACAATTGTTTTTGAAAACATCACAAAAAGTATTCTTACGTCCCTTTGCAATGCGGTCGTCATTGTAACAAAATTTCTTATTGGCAGAAAAAATACGCTTACGCTCCTTTACATTAAGGGCGTCATCATAACAAAAATAGTCATTATCTGAAAAATGACAAAAACGGTCGTTACTATTATCGACCTCGCAGCTGGCAATGTGATCGTTCGACAAATCGTTGTCCGAAATATTACTCTGTACAGAATAACAATCATTATTATTAGAAATAGCGTGACTGGACACAGGCTCAGTCGAACTATCACGAGACCAGTTATTATTTTCTTGAACGACACAACAAACATTTGCATCCAAATTTTTAAAACTAGAAGTAGAGTAGTTCAAATCTTCACAATAACGTTTATCAGAAAACTTCTCTACGCGATTATACTTTTCGGAACACGAAATATTTTCGCGATTTGACTTTAGTTCTTGAGTGTACTTTGGTCCCGAAGTTTGCAGAGAACTATCAAAACTACAAAAACTTGATTCTTTGTTACACTTTTTGCAAGTTTCACGAGTAACATTTTTAGATCCGCACTTGTAACACGAAACCGAATTATTAGAATCAACAGCTGACTCACCTTTGTCCGCCAACTTACGGCACTGGTCGCGCTTGTGTCCGTAGTGTTTACAATACGCACAAAACGGTCGCTGCTGTTTCGATGACGCTGGTGCGCGTTCATCGCGCGGTGTTTCGGCGGTGGCACGCGCATGTGATGCGCGCTGTGCGCGCGTCTCGTCCGGAACTTGCGCGTGCGAGTCCTGCGGGCGCGCGGCGGAGGGCGGAGCGCCGCCGCCGCCGCCGCGTGGCGTGATGGCTGCCCCGTGCGCCGGTCTCCCGCTTGTAGCGGAGTTTAATGTTCGCGCGTTATTCATTACGGGCTGAGTAGGCGTTTCGGTTGCGCTGCGTTTCGTACTCGAAGCAATGGATGCGGTGTTTTGCGATTCTCGCTTTGTCGATTCGTTTAGGGAATCTTCGATAATTCTAGATTTGGATAGCAACTCGGAAAAATTACTGACTTCTTCGCGTCGTAATCTTTTACGGATTTTCCGGTGTAAAAGGCCGTAAATCATATCAAGTTGTACCTTGGTCGAAAGGTCGTCTGATGGTAGTTATTGTTAGGAGGGCGCGACTCTTCGCTACAAAGATATCTGTTCGTTCGTCTTCACCCTGCTCGTCTCTGAATAGCTCCCGGTATATTTTGTATTCAGGACGGCGGTCGCCGTACGCGTCACGAAGGTATTGTATTGCATCTTTCCAGGATGTGACCTCCGCGCGGATACTCTGCCACCAGGTTGCTGCGTCGCTGGTAAGTAGCATAGACATGCCTCGAATAGCGACATCATCAATGATGTTCGTGCATTCTTTGAATGCTTCAATGGCATCGATGAATGTTTCGACGTTTTCCTGCGCCGCTCCGGAGAATCTGGACGAGCATCGTGAGAAATTGCCAGTCTTCTCTGCCGCACTCGGCGCTGGCGCCGGTGACTGAGCGGTCAGAGGGGACGTGAATGTCGACAGGCGCTCTAACATGCGCTCACAGATCTCCACATTCGATTGCTGAATCGTTGATAACAGAGCGGTAAAATTATCGCGAGACAGCGTGACGCTGTCGTTGAGTTCATCGTCATGCGAACCATTGAGGGATTTCCTACCCCGTGTCTTCGGCATTGTTACACGATCACTATTTATGTTCACAGTTTACACACACTAAGTACTTTAACTGCACAGTTTTCACAGGAACTGTGGCATTCGGCCTACAGTTGGGACGCCATTTTCGTAACTGTGTTCATACTGGATTGAAGCGGATTGGGAAATCAAACACTTGTGTAACGTAATGTCTTGTAATCACGGTAAAACAGTAGATAAAGGTTACACTAAAATTATGGTCACGGGAACTTTTGTACAAATAAACCGATTAAATGAAAACACGCGCGACGGTGAGGAGCTCGAGCGAGGGTCGGCGCGCGGCGGTTCGAAAAGTTCCGTGCGCCTTCAGGCGTGGCTATGCGTCGACTAAACTCCCGCGTCGGAGGCGCGTGAACGGCGGGATTGCGTTATTGCTATCTCTCTCTTATGCCTCTAATGCATAGTCGTTAAAGCGAGAGGGAGGACATGCGCGGCGGCGTCCGGAAGTACGGGGGATTGAATTGGTTGCGACAATATAATAATAATATTCCACAACTATCACACAACGCCATCTAGTCCCAAGCTAAGCAGAGCTTGTGTTATGGGTACTAGACAACTGATAAACATACTTATATATTTCTAAATACATACATATTATAGATAAATTACACCCAGACACAGAACAAATGATCGTGCTCATCACACAAACATTTGTCCTGGGTGGGAATCGAACCCACGACCTCCGGCATAGCAGTCAGGGTCGCTAACCACTAGACCAACAGGTCTGTCAGATCCAGTGGTGTCAATTCCAGTGGGGTTGGGTTAAATAGAACGGTATTATTGAATGAAACGTTACGTATCTAAGTACATTTACAGAAAAAAAAAAAAATGTGTTTCAGCTCCGATGCAAGACTGGAGTTTGCTCCTTACAAACGATTATAAAATATAATGAATAGAAAACATAAAATGATTTAACGCATTACGTAATGTAACGTGGAAAGTTTGAATTTAATCCCCATAAATTTTCATACCCCAGGCATAGGTATGAAAATCGATTCTTAAGGTAAACTCTAATACACTCCAAAAAACACGTTTACGTTCTCAAAATATGAATGCTCCAAATTCCACAAACTTTTCCTAGTCCACGATATTTATTGAATTGTATGGTGATTGAAATTTTTCGGATCATATATCGCAAACACAACACGTACCGCTCCACAGCTTATGACACAATATGGTGGCCCATGAGCACATATTCTCGAGGAACCAGTGGCTCCGCCATTTGCTTCCCCTCAAAGTGAACGGCACTGCGTACTTTTGCCCACAGCGTTCTTTTACCCTGAACGACTCTACTTATGTCTAATTTAATTATTATTTTTTCTATTTGTGTTTTTCAAAAGGAACGCAGGTAATATTTTAAACAACAAAAACGGAACCCTTATAATTTCGTCATGTCCAGCCAGTCTATCCTTCGGTCCTGGATTGAAAGAGCCATTATACTCGTAGACTACCTACTGGTATCTACAATAACAATAAAGATTGGGAAGAAGGTGAGTTCTGTGCACTGCTAAATACTGGTGTAGTGACATTAGGATACAAATTAGGGGTGGCGGAGGAATGAAAGAAATATTCAATGCTCATAGGCGTGTATATGGGGTATGATTAGATCCCGTAATTAAAAAGATCATAATGACACTAACTGACTATTTTATTTAAGTAAGAGTAGCTTCTGCCCGCGACATCATCCGCGAAATATCCGCGTGAAATTTCGTCCCCTGACCCATCGCGACCCGTCCGCGTTATTACTTCGCTTTTCATTAGCGTTCATTGGTCGCAGCGTGATGTTAAATAGTATATTACGTACCTAAAGAATTGAGCTATCAAATGCAAAAATATTTTTTTTCTAATCCAACACGTAGTTCCAGCCAGTGCAGCAGTGGTTTGTAAACAAACAAAAATATTAGTCTAGAAAACAGTTTGCGAGATATGGAATGTTTTCGGTTAACGAAAAATAACTTTATTTTCATAGCTTTTTAGAATTATTGAATACAAACTTATTTTCGTGATGGGTAAAATTAATACATCATGCGTGAATATTCATCTTAACTACGGAACTCTTCAGTGTGCATGACCCCCCGCCCTGATCTGGTTTTTAAAATATCCATTTGCTTCAAAACATAACACTGCACATAATTTACGTAAATCCCAACAGATTTTTTTTTTAAACGCAGCCATTTGGAACTAAGTGACGTGGAGTCAGTTACAGTTATTTTCAGTTACAAGAGGCGTGTAGTGTAGCTGGCCGAGTATAATAGATCACGTAGTGGCGCGTACCCCGTAAACAAAGCGGCCGACCGGCGACCTGACGCCCGGGGATGTTTATCGGGAAGCCTCGCGATGTATGTCGACGGGAACTCCACTTTAAATTTTTAAACACTCGCTTTAACGTCTTACATACAAGTTACTAGCCTATGGCGATGAGGTTCGGTCAACTAACGCTTGCCTTAAGAAATATTTGGACGCCGTCAAAGAACGTGTGCTTAAAATTTTATTAAGTATAGGTACTTGCTCTTTTGATGGACGAAAATTAATTTCAGCCATATGGGTTTTCGGCGAGAAATGACACTCTGCTTATTTATAATATGTATTTACATATTAGCTACATCCAGGGGCGTAGCCGCGTATCAGCCGTATCAATGATACGGGGCCCCAAAAGTACAGGCCCCTCGAGCTCCGACGTATTATGAAGATTTTAAAAAAAGTCACTCGTTATTGCTTCTTCTTAGTACCACCACGATTCGCAATCCTGTTTTCTTTATGTTGTAAAAAAAACCATATCCTCCTTTTGTGTTTATCCGCAGTCTGGCAAAACAGGGCCCTTAACAAATCTTGATACAGGGCCCGTACATCATTGGGTAATCATTGTGTAGGTCAAGTTGAGCTAAGCTTGTCATAGCACTGTTGCTAGGTACTGCTACCTAGGCCTACTGCTGCGTTCTGTTGGACGATAAATTGGCGATAGTGGGTCCATAAATTGTACGTAGTTGTTAGTCTCTGGCTAGTATTCTTCGGAGGCTGAAAACATTTGAATTAGTTATTGGAACAAAGTTCGCAGCTTAGGGTAAGAGTAACGGAGGGTATCCATGAAGATTTCTCGATGAATAGAAAATGGAGTAAAATTTTTGAAATTGTCAGGTAACGAAAAAGCGTCGTGCGTCCTCCATGCGTCTTTTTACTACCTACTTACCTACATACCAACCAACCTATCTGTCTATAAGAGAAAATCAGAGAGAGAGAGTGAAATAATTTTCATGGTTTGGAGGGTGCAAAAGCCGATATTGAATTCAAAATTAAAATCTAAATAGATGGCGGCTTCAATTTTTTCCTCATATGTGTGGTTTTCGTGGCGCATCTCTAACGGCTTCAGGACACAACGAGGAGACGTAAAAATAAAAATCCAAAAAGGTGGCTGCGGAAATTTTCAAAGTTTTGATCATGGGTTCATGGTTTTACGATGTTTCATGGTTTTCGAGGGTGCTGAAGCCAATGGTGAGGTCAATATAAAGTTTAATATTTAAAAAATAGATTTAGCACCGTGACATTCAGAGCTGAAGAAAAAACGGAAGAAACTTCATCCCTGACGGGGTCCCGAACCCACACGTTTTTTTTAAATAAATCTATGGACTATAACTTGCGTGAATTAGATGGTGTTACAAAAAGTTAGCAAATGACGTTCCCTTTGTATTATTGTTTCAGCTTATATTGTTATGAATACGTCGTCGTGAGCGTGAAGCGGTGAAGCGGTTGTTCAGCTATATCTATTGTTCAAAAAGCCGTGCCATATCTAATTGCAGTGGGTAGCGCTTCTCTCCAAGCATAATTGCGGTGTTCTGCTGCAGTTCTACTTAGTTTTTGTTTCAAATACTTTCAGTATAATGTTTCCGACTTCTATTTCGTTTTTAGTGCATATAGGTACTTATGTCTTTCGTTTATTTTAATATGGATTAGGTTGGGATGTCACGCCTTGTAAGAGATAGATAATGATTTCTTGAAGACTGCCAGGTTTATTGTGTGGTTTGAAGTTAAAGATATTTTTTTATTGATTGAATCGTCAACATGTAAATAAAGCATGTTTCTTTTTACTTACACACTCCATGTTCTCAGTGATTGCGGGAAAAAAGTCTCTTCAAAGTGTTCGATGTTTCAAGAACAGTGCAATTTCCCAGCATTCTGTTTGTGGTTAAGTAGCGATACCGGATATTGCAATCTTGTACATAACAAAAGCCGTGTCAAGTTGTTACCCTGTCCCGGCGCTTATAAGAACCATAATCACCCAGAACGATCCGCGGGACTTTTCTTTTATATAAAGACTTTCATGGAAATCTGAAATAGGTGCAAAACGATAACAAAATGTTGCAAACTCCATACTTTATCGAGTTAAAATTTTAATTTACTCATCCAACAAGCGTAGTAAACCATGTCGCTTAACTTTAAAGATCGTATTTTAGGGAGTAAAGCTCAATTAATATACTTCTAAAACGAACGTTGGAGTTGAGCGTTAAATTCCATTTTTGAGGTAAAGTTGCTGGAAAGCAATTCATCTGCACTAGTTTTTTGAGAAATAAAAGCAAATGTTCGGGAGCGTCAAAGCTCGTTAAAAGCGCAAGGCTAAGGATGTAATGTCGATGCTATAACGATCTCGGTGCAGTCGCATCCGTCACTGACAAGAGTTGCAAGCACGTAGCTTCGTCGACATTGCCTCACATGTTTGTTTGAGTTTTTTTGTTGATAAAATCAATGCCTGGACGTTTCGAAATTATTTATTTTTTTGATTTGTATATTGAAATGAAACGTTCGAGAATTCTCGAGAAGGGTTTATATTTTTACACGCTTTATATTAGCTTCACTTGTATGTTTGTATATTTGTATGTTTGTTTGTAACCGACTCCTTATAGTGCGATTTTGACCCACTTTAAACGACCAGATTTCATTCAAACTTTGCACACCTGTCAAGGACTGATGACAATCCAATAATTTCATAAATTTGTGCCATTATCCTTGCCAGGGTTACCAGGACAGCAAAGAAACTGTCACAAACTACGCTGACATACGTCTCAAAATTCGAAATACCCTAAAAAATAGAAAATAAATAATAGTTTAAAAAAACTAAAAAACACGCTTCCATGGAAAACCAAACTAAAAAGTACAAAATAATGGAAAAAAAGCGTGGGGTGCTTTTAAGGTGTTTTTTTATTGATATCAGGCACCCCACGCTTTTTGACACGACAAAAAAGAGACCATCGAAACCGCAAACTATCTAGACTGACGATGTTTTTTTGTTCGGATAACCGCAGCATACACACTTGCTCCTTGCCGGGGCCGCAAAAGTGGGACGTTTTTAAAGGTTTAAAAAGATCGTGCCGTTTTTTTTTTTAATAGCGCCATTATAATATTTGATACATTCATCGTTTCTTGTTCAGGCTATTTTTAATTTACATTCATACTTAAACTGAAGCCTTCTTCCCATGGGGTAGGCAGAAACTAGAACACACTCGCTTTGCCTCGTTTACGTTCATACACCACCTGGTCCATACGCGGACGCCGGTTACCTAGTTGGATTTTATATTTTTAATAAACTACAATAAAAATAAATAATAGTTTAAAAAAACTAAAAAACACGCTTCCATGGAAAACCAAACTAAAAAGTACAAAATAATGGAAAAAAAGCGTGGGGTGCTTTTAAGGTATTTTTTTATTGATATCAGGCACCCCACGCTTTTTTTCCATTATTTTGTACTTTTTAGTTTGGTTTTCCATGGAAGCGTGTTTTTTAGTTTTTACACGCTTTATATTAGCTTCACTTGTATGTTTGTATATTTGTATGTTTGTATATTTGTATGTTTGTTTGTAACCGACTCCTTATAGTGCGATTTTGACCCACTTTAAACGACCAGATTTCATTCAAACTTTGCACACCTGTCAAGGACTGATGACAATCCAATAATTTCATAAATTTGTGCCATTATCCTTGCCAGGGTTACCAGGACAGCAAAGAAACTGTCACAAACTACGCTGACATACGTCTCAAAATTCGAAATACCCTAAAAAATAGAAAATAAATAATAGTTTAAAAAAACTAAAAAACACGCTTCCATGGAAAACCAAACTAAAAAGTACAAAATAATGGAAAAAAAGCGTGGGGTGCTTTTAAGGTGTTTTTTTATTGATATCAGGCACCCGTGGAAGCGTGTTTTTTAGTTTTTTTAAACTATTATTTATTTTTATTGTAGTTTATTAAAAATATAAAATCCAACTAGGTAACCGGCGTCCGCGTATGGACCAGGTGGTGTATGAACGTAAACGAGGCAAAGCGAGTGTGTTCTAGTTTCTGCCTACCCCATGGGAAGAAGGCTTCAGTTTAAGTATGAATGTAAATTAAAAATAGCCTGAACAAGAAACGATGAATGTATCAAATATTATAATGGCGCTATTAAAAAAAAAAACGGCACGATCTTTTTAAACCTTTAAAAACGTCCCACTTTTGCGGCCCCGGCAAGGAGCAAGTGTGTATGCTGCGGTTATCCGAACAAAAAAACATCGTCAGTCTAGATAGTTTGCGGTTTCGATGGTCTCTTTTTTGTCGTGTCAGTTTTAACTTAACTTTATCATAGAAGTTTTTAATACAGGTTTCAGGTCCGTCTTTGCAGAAACTATCTTATTTACCTACTGTACCCACTACTATTACTGTCGAAAAACCATGAATAAAAAAAACTTGTCTAACTGAAATGTAAACGTATGTAATGTTTCACATTCTTGTCACCTTGATTGCTTTATTTTCATTTTTCTTTCATGACGCTTCTAAGCTTTCTCACTTGTGGGATAGACCTCTTTCCCATATGCTAACTTGCCTAGTCAGCCTTCTTTTTTTTTACAAGCATTTATGTAACTTGCGATGTTTGTATGTATGTGTGTTTGGCACGAATCTTGGAAACTAAATTAGAACCACTACCCGGTGTTTGATTGGGCTCATTCTTGGTGCACATATGTATTTTTGGTGACAATACAATCATATTGAGCTGTTCTGATAATGAAGCTGAAAGACAGCCGTAGGAATTTCTTTACTATATAAGATAAATCCATCAAGTTTGAGTTCATTTGTTTTGTTTTGGTGACAATTTTAACATGCTTTTATTAGTTTCATACGTATGTTAGTATGTGCCTATGTAACGAAAACTTTGAACATGATCTTGACCCCCCTTTATCGGGCACAGGGAACTATTTTCCCACCCCGTCAATCTAGCTAAATATTTTGAAATGACAACTCCCCAGACTCTGTCTTTTACCCAAATCAGAATCAGTAATTTTCCAAGTTTAGATTTCGGTAAAAAATAAATTCTGGAGAGTTGTCATTTAAAAAATATTCGTGTATTTAGTTAGGTTGACGGGCTAGGAAAATAGTTCCTTGTGCCCGATAAAGGGTTAAAATGTCGGATTCACTCGAAATTTGACGTAAGTACTTATCAAAGACGATGACAATACAATCATTTCATAAATTTGTACCATTATCTTTGCCAGTGTTACCAGGATAGCAATAAAAGCTGTCTTTGAAAACTATGCTGACATATGTCACAAATACGAAAACAACGCTGACATACGTCATATACGTCACAAAATTTGGACACCCTAAAACATAAAAATAAATATTAGTTTAAAAAAAGTAAAAACACGCTTCCATAGAAAACCAAACTAAAAGTAGAAAATAATGGAAAAAAGCGTGGGGTGCTTGATATTAATGAAAAATACCTCAAAAAGCACCTCCCGCATTTTTCCATAATTTTCTACTTTTTTATATAAGTTAAGATATCAAAAGTTTGTTTAAAAAATATTTATTTAGGTATAATTATTTTTTCTTTTCCGTTTCGCTTTGTCCTTTACATATTCGATACTTTCATGTTGTTATATCTGCGTAGGTACTAAATCTATCCATCGCTATTCTGAACTCTAATTGGAGAGGTTAAACCCAGTCCAGTGGGTACTTTCTATCCAATCGAAATAAGAACAACTGACGAACATATTTGACAATACAACCCGAGTAACATTTTTTTCAAAGCCTTATATAAAATTAAATTGGTGTGCCTAAAGTGGATCTATAGTGCGGCCAAATTGGTTGCATTTAGTGTTGACGCAGCATTGGCATTTCAATTTGAATTCTACACCAGTGTCCACAAACTCATTAGGAATTAGGACAGCATTGGGAATGCTATACTAAATTCTAAAATACAAATAATAATTATTTTGGCCTGATCACGTCAACTGCATTACGCACATCCGAGGACACAGGCTTCTAAATTTGGGAAATGATATTGCTAGTACTTATACATAAGCTGGTTTCCTCCTGATGACTTCGTTCATCATTTTGAGAGCAGTGGTGATATAATAATTACTAAGTGAAGCGCCTATTAGGATTCGAATTCGACCTACAACTAGTAAATCGTGGTGGAATCCACTAGGCCACTACTGCTATTTTTATTGTCAGTAACTCAGAAATAATTAGGAGAACCAACTAGGATACCAGTGGCAAGAGTTGGTGAAAAATAAAGGAAAATAAATTCTCTTTGGTCCATCTTTGGGAGTTTATGACTCTAAAAATTAGCTATTATTTGGTACAGTACCTACCTATGTAATTTAGCGACGGCAATGCTGCCCTGATAAGCGCAAAAGCGGTATCTCAAAAAAAAATGTTAAGTTGATTTTATGCCATCTAATAGCTTTTATATCTATTTTAGAACAGTAAGTCTTTATAAATGTACTTTGAATTTTCTGTAGAATAAAATATGTATTGATTTAAAGAAAAAAATATATTGGTATAAAGTAAAAATAAAGCAATTTTTACATTATGTAACTTAAATTATCTCGAAACTCCTTTAATTGAGAAACCGCTTATGCGCTTACTAGGGCAGAATGTTGGTCATGACCATGTTTCATAAATGATAAATGATTTTATTTTTGTAAGTAGGTTTGGTTATTCATAATTTCACACGTCAATCATATTTTTTTTAACTAGATGGGGTCGGCGTTTCCTATCTGACTACTCTGTGAAGAAAGGCCGAACAAACTCAGGGGACGCAGTCTCTTTTAAAGTTCAGACATAATCTTGGTCGGGTCATGTGAAGACTATGTAGATTGGTATCTGAAATAGTGTTTTTAGGAAAGAACCACAAAGACTGACTGGTTTGTCCAGTCATTGCACGCATTTGTCAGTAATTGTGCATCTCAACTCTCGTACATCGCAGCTTAATCGTTGAGCTTAAGAACGATTCGACGAACAATACCAAAGAAAGAACATTTAGGTCTTGATGCTATCCAAATTGGATTAGAATAAATCATCATCTAACTAAAAATATCCAACTGAAACTGCGAAACCAATAAACATTTCACTGTCGACTGGTGTCAAAGTTAACGGCAAATAAAATAAGAGTCGTAGATCCTTTAGAAAAAATAGATATATATTTTTCGCAATACATTTTACAGCTGCAACGGCGGGATCGCCGATGCCCTCCACTCAGTGATCGATGGTACTCTAAAAGCTTACCGTAACACTTATTGCAAACGATGGAAAAATTGCTGCGGAAAAATGAAGTTATTTCCAGTGGAATATTTTTACTTCAATGTAATCTTTAATTGCTTGCCACAATTGATTTGGAAGAAAAGTAAGAGGAATTGGATAAATGCATTGTTACATTTTTATGTTTTTTTTTTTATAGTAGTAATTTAACATTTCTGTATTGTTACGTCGGATCTTCTTCTTGTTGTTAGGGATCCAAAACAGTAAAAACCCTCAGTCTGCCTGTCCGTCTGTCTGTCACAGCTGGATATCTTAAGAACTACTAATGCTGCCAACTTGAAATTTAGAACAGTTTTAGATGACGTTTGCCCAACTACTTTGCATATAGGAAAGAAAGAAATATATTAAGATGTTTGTATGTTGGAAACTGGGTCTGAACGGGGCTCTTAAAAATTCTAAGTAGAGCTACTAAGGCATGAGGATATCATATTAAAAAGAGACATTTGCATATTCTCAACAAAAAAAAGTTTTTTTAGTCTGCATAGTTTTCGACTTTTTACGATAAATTTATAATAAAATACCTTTCCCCGCTCATTTCCGAAGCTTGCATCGAGAAAAATCTGAAATTATTCTATGTGATAGATGTGATAGATATGTAAAGATTATAAGAGAAATAGAAAGATGTCTCTAAATAGCACACTTTTTCAAAAATATCAACAAAAATTACATTACCACTATCGGTCAAGAGAAGGCGATTACCTAAAACTACAATACTATATGCAATAATATAATACTATAAAATATTTATATACGATGGTACGGACCTGGTTGTTTTTAAATTGATGCATGTATCACCTCAGGCGATATAATCTGTTTTTCCAATTTTCATTCTTTTAATCTGTTCGGAATTTAATGTTTGGCAATTGATAGGCAGTAGCCACTGATGGACTGGTAAAATGGAAACGTCAATACTGTTATTCTATATTTCCAGCGTTAATAACACTCGGAAAACAACTTATTCTGGAACAAAGATAGTGGTGGCAGATCAGATAAATATTAACTTCTTGGCAGAGAGGCAGGCGAGGCATTTGGGTAAACATTAAATACATATTTTATGCCTACTTATTAACATGAAATGTGACGGGTATTCGTGCAAAGTCTTAAGTCTGGCAACATTTGCTGGCTCAATCCGGTTCCAAAATAATATGGCCGCTGCAAAGCGACCTATTCTCTGAAAATGTTTGTCTTAAGAGTGAATAATTACAAGGGTAAGTAATTGGCCTTTTGTATTGTATTATCAGCTTACAAAGATGCCTGTACTTAGTTAGTAAACCCGCATATGAAACGTAGCTTCTTTGTATGATATTACGAGTGTTTAAAAACAAAGATGTGCTTGGTACAGCTTAGAACAATGAAAACTTTGATAATATTGTCATGTATATTACTTATAGTAAAAGGAATATGTTGAGTTCCGAGCCTATTTTTGTGTAAAGAGCAAGGGTTCTCAAAGAAACAAATATTTGCGGCTTTGCACCGACCGACCGTCTCTATCTGAGTTACGCTTGTACGTACTACAGCTTATTTGTCTTTTATCTTACAAACTTGGATTTTTCCCTAGTTCTGTTTGCCTTGCATTGATCTCTCCACGTTCCATGAAATGCCTTTTCTTAGTATTTTTCGTGTGGTAAATAAAGGATGTAGGTATTTCTAACTTGGTCCATTTGAAGGATTAGTTATTGTTGGTCGAATGTCCACTCTATAGTCGATATCCAGAAATATCAGTTTTTGTTGTTGTTTTGTTTTTATGTCTCTTTGTTGAAACTTGTGTCGGGAATAAAAACGTACCTGTTTAAACTGAATAAAGTTTTAGAGCAGTGTTCCTCTTTCAAAATATCAAACAAAACTGAGTGTGTATGGACATAAAGAGAGAACGGTTTATTGTGTTATCTCGCACAAGTTTGAGGGAAATTTGTCACAATCGTAATAAAGAAATAGCCATTAATTAATTAGTGGCGTCGTGTTTTCTTTGTGTGGGTGTGGCTATCTTCCTGTTTGCTGACCGAGGGAAAAGAAAGTTAGATTAAATGCGATTCATTGTTCGACCATTGTAATACTTAAGAACGTACGCCATCAGCAACCACACTAGTTAGTGGAGAGAACAGGATTCAATTGATAAATTGAATAAAGTGCATTCAAAGTACTACATTTTTTCATTAGTAATAAAATTTTGGGTTTTTTAAATTTGCTTTTATTGAATATTCAACGTTTATTTAGGAGGCTTTACAAATATGATTAGGTAGTTACAAGAGTAGATTTATTACCCGTAATTTCAGATAGATCTCCTAATTCGTTGATGTTGATCTAATATACCTCGGTATTTATCTAAACGTTCACTGTTTGGTTGGCAAGATTCTTGTTATTTGCTATTTAATTTTGCACTGTTTGTCAGTGATAGAGTAAAATAAATTTCGAAAAAGCAATTTGCAATCGACCACTGACTCAAAGGGCCAAATCTCGTGAGGCATCAAGGACCCTCTATTAAAATTAGAAACTTCATTTTGGCAGATAAATTGCTTCTTGACTTTGACTATGTTCAAGGTAAATACTGTCTGTAATCTGGGTCCGAGTGAGTAAATAAATTTAAAGGTGGTTTATTTCTTCCGTTAAATTTTCCGAAAAATCTTGACTTTTCGTAAAATCAACAGATTTCCTCGTGATTGTATTGATGTTTGCTTATTCTTATGCGTTTCTGATAAGGTCGATTTTTCTCGAAAAAGGTCAGTAGGTATCGAGAGAAAGAGAGATGCTGCCGATAAACAAAAAACTGTATCAGTATTTTAAGAGTTGAAGGGGGTATGCTATCTAACAAAACAAGGAAGGGACAATTAATTGGAAAATCCCAATATCATAATCTACCTACTTCATATTGTTATTAACAGAACATAGTGAGTATGCCAAGTAGTGTTGTTAACGAGTTAAAGCGCTGCGAGTAAATGCATCGAACTAATACCATTTGTCGCACATCGTTCCACGGCATCCCCAATTTGGCTACGATTTGGTGATTTACTAAAATTATCAGTATCGCTATCTATGAACCTAACTACGCTAAATGGTTTAAGTTAGTTAGAATTTTGTAGATAATACACGAATATTGCAGAGGATAGTGGATTTTATGAGCTAGTTATGGGCTATTTTATACTGATTGTGGGCTAACGTCGGAAAACGTTGCAGATTGATAACTAATTTTAAACACATGATTTTGCCTTTTATTATGCGAACCACCTAAAGGGCACAATTCAATAATACCGTAGAATAAACAAAGGCCATTATTACCCCTCTTCATTACTCACTCCAAGGACTCTACGTTATGAAAAGGAGCAACTCTTGCGATAACAATTCGGATTTGTAGTAGACCCGATAAATAAATTATAAATACATTTAGCAGCGTACATTTCAAACCATTTCTCTTCTTACACGACTAGCCCATTTGCAGATCTCCAAACGGTGCCATTACTCAGCAATAAATTGGCATTTGCGCCGTCATACATAAATTACGCGAGCGCGCTGAAAACCAAGTTCTCTGGTAGACACTTTTTGTATAAATGTAACTTGTTTAATCTTTCATATTACAAACGAGAATAGAAGTGGGTGTACGTATTTATGTACCTATGCATTACGGGTGAACCTTTTTATGAGGTCAAGTAACAAGTCTCCCTGACAGAATTTATGTGGCTAATTCACTACGTTTCAGTCCTGATAGATTTATGCGTTTCCCTCAGGCGTGGCGTCTGTTATAGCGGCGGCCGTCTGTCTGCATGCTACGAACAAAAAAGACAGATTACAGTATCGCGAGCCGAAAATCAAACCAGCGAGAACATTTTTTGGATTACATACTACAACGTTTGAAATTAGTTCGTTTGTGGCTACAAAAGCTGACTAATTGGCAACTGTATCAGTTTTGCATAGCCACAATCCCAATATACAGTTGTCGCAAAGCCGGCTAAATCTATTATAAAGCAGCTTTGCCCAATTTATACGAATTAAAATCGTTTGTGGTATCGATTGCGTGGTAGTTACGTATCGTGTTTGTTTTCGCGAAATATAGCTGTTGTTGACTCGTTCCGTGGGTATATAATATACCTACTTATTTTAATAGGTAGTTAGATACTAATTTAAAAGTAGAAACGATTCTACAAATGCAGTGTAAATAGATACCACCAGCTAAAGCGTAGTCGCACTATCACAGGCTAAACCTTATTGGGGTGATTGGTGGAATTCGGAATAATTAAAAATTCTACAACTTTTTTCGAGCGTACGTTGTTTTAACTCTAGCTAGTAAAAGCGTTCTGTCGAGTAACTTTTAATTATTCCAAATACCGAACCAGGATTCTCGATTCGCCCCTAATATTAAATTGTCGCTTCGCCCCAATATTTGGACGGTTAAGATTAGAACTCCCCAGCTTTAAGTCGCAAGTCAGCGTAATAGCTGCCAAGCTATGGCACTCTCATAGTAAAGTGTCTGTTATTGGAAAGTAAATCATGTTTGCCTGCAGTTTTGAAAACATTTCAAGCTAGAATTTATATACTACCTACTAAGTAACGACAAACACGCGATGCGTTTGAATTATTCATACAAGTTTTAGATACTGTTTTTATTACTACGTGCTACGGAAAAGCATTGGAATGTGATATTTTTCTGCAATTCAGTGTGAAAAGGTATTTTTCTATAGACGCTGACCAAATATTCATCATCGCCAACAACTGACTAAATTATCACAAGAGGCTAAAAATGAACTGAAAATGTGTTATTAAATTTATCAGAGGCAAAAAACACACAATAATACATTCAGCATGAAAAACGTTTGGAGCTATTGTTAAATGCAACGTCAAAAATTGACTGACTCTAATCAATCTACGCGAGTTTAGTTCAATGAAAAAACTAAAAAAAATACTCATGACGGCTTTCGTATGTTTATATTATGTTTCTCTCTCTATAGTATTAGGAACACTATGCCAAAGTGCAATGGACCTTAATAACGCCTATATTAACATTGAATAGACGTATAATATATTACAATATAGCCTTTATAGACCTTGTCGTATCCACTGTCTGGAATTCAGCATACAGTTATTCAAGCAAGGTGATTAGGTACTGGCTTTAACACAAGGCTCCCAGCTGCCTCAAAGGGGTCCTAACCTAGATCTATAGATCTAACCTTTGGAGCTAAGTAGGTGTAGTATATAACTTATTGTTTATGAGACGTTTCTACTTTGTATTTATTTGTTTATTTAATTAGTCATGTACACAAATGTACTAAGGTGGTACTTTGAGTGATGCGGACATAAATAGTTCGTGCAAATTACGTAAGCTGCAGACGATGGATCGAAAAAAAAAAACAAGGTTATTTAAAACTAATTTATTTTAAAGAAAATTCCTGCCTGTCTGAATATGGACTGCCAGAAAATACATATAAAAATAATTAATTGCTAACGAAAAACGTACGTAACGTAACCTAGGAATCGTACCTCGACCTTATGCTCAGCAATAGCGCTTGCAACCACTAGAACAACATATGTACCTACACATTTGATCAACAGTAATTTTTTATGAGAACCAACGAAACTTTTTTTTATCTAAAAATATGTGCTGATTTCATGACTACAGTTTGCACGTCGTTGTCCCTGCCATTATGTTTAAAGTAAAGTGTAATTTGCATGCTTATTTATATATGTATTAAAGGAGGATCGGACAAAATGGTCCCCACGACCAATAACAACCGCATATACGTCATTAAATAGGCATTTTCACACAGAGCAATAGCTTCTATGGCGATTTGTTTTAAATCGCTGTGTAAAAAAAGTTATAGCAATATTTTGCAGGACGTAATGGAGGCTAGGTAAAGGAAAACTTGAATTCAATAGTTAATCACTTCTAGGGGTCTTTGTTGGAATTCTCCAAAATGTAAGCATTCCGATGATAATAAAATAATATTCATCATCATACCAGCTGGAGGTTCCTCCGATGTTGAATATTATTTCTGATGATGTCTGATGATGGATCTGAATGCTAGATAACGGAAATCTTAAATAGCTACTAGTAAATCCATCGTGTTTGGGCTCATTACATGTGTCTCAACTAGTCCTGTTCATTTGACCTGATGACGATGACCTGAACATAATACAACGGAACACTTGAAAAGCTACTACAAAACATATCAAGTGTGGTCATCTAGCGTCCAGGTCAGTTACCACGTCATCGTCATTAGGCAAAATGAACAGGACTCGTTAAGACAAATCTAATGAGCCCAGACTCGATAGGTTTACTAGTAGCTATCCAAGGGTTCCGTTATGTAATGACCAGGTCCATAATCAGACCACCTCGCTAGTACTATATTATTGTCTTATCATCGGAATCAGTACATTTGCAATATACAAACCAAGACCACCAAAAGTGATTTACTCTTCGACTGCTCCATTTCGTCGCCGTCCAAAACTTACGTTCTACCAAACATCGCCACAACTTTTTCCACACAGTGAATTGATATGAGCCGCCACGGTAGTTATTGTTATTCATTAAAATACCTATCTAATGGCATATGTGTGGTTGTTGTTGGTGCTGGGACCAGTTTCCATACATGTTTGCCGATTCTCCTTTGTAATCGGTAGGCAATGTAGCTTTGCATATGCAAAGCTACAAACATCCGAACAAACACAAACAAACAAAACAACAGACAAACAAACAAACAGAACAGTCGAGACAAACATCAGTCTATTATGTTCCCAATGCTGGGAGACATGGCTCCTCTCTTATAGAGGCATCTACCATGTAGGCCCACTGCCGGTTAGTAAATGGGAGTATATTATGTACATACTTACTAATTCTTACTTTCTTTCAGATGTACTCAAGTCTAATAAGCTAAAAATAAAAAAATAAAAAAAATCTGTACAAAATCTGTGCTTGTAGTCTCACGTAAACTCTAGGTATGAAGCAATTTTCAAAACAATCACGTCTCTTCTAATAAAGGCACGTTCTTACATGAATCTTTCGCGGCTTCAGTACTAATGAAACTCATAAGCATGGTACTAATACCGGGCCATTAACACTTCTCAATTGCTATTCGAAGGGAGAGAAAAACTCCCCCTTTGTGAGCCATGACTCCTCGTGTCTTAAGGTCGCATTAAACTTAACTCACAAATTACCTCCACACGCGGTCTACGAAGGGAGATAAGACGACAGTCTCCTATTGTTATCATTATTTTATTTGTATGTTTTTTTTTTCATTCATATCATCATCATCTGCAACTCAACAATATATGTACTTACATTATCAAATCTGGGGTCAATTTGCAATCTAACCGGATGCATCTGAATACCAGTATTTTACATCTAATGTCTGCCTATCTGATATCCGCAATCCAGTAAATGGGTATTATGATACCCCTTGGTAAGACTGATTGTCAGATTTTTGGGCTTTTCCTCATTCATAATAATATGTTGCTTTAAAAAAAGACTGTAGATTTTCTGCTAATTTTATTGTCCTTAGCAACGTAGCCAAAAACACAGATTTAACTACTTCATTGGGAAATAGTATTTCTGTTGACTGTTGCTTGCACAGAATCTGAAGACAAAACAAGATCAAGAATTTGCTGTCTAATATGAACACAAGTATGGCGACATTTTTTAAAAGGACTACCGATAAGATTTTCGTTTCAATGAAATAGTAAGAAAAGTAAATTGAAAAATCAAAAAAGCTCGACTGCGTAAAAATGGAACTTTAAACAAACAAGTAAGGTTTACTAGAGTTTGACTATTAAATTTAATAGGTACTAAAAACAATATCATGCAGTTGGAGGCAATAAAGGTAGAAGTAAATAAAGAAGATGCCTTGTAGAAGATTTTTAAAGACTTATTCAATGACGCCCTACTTGACTAGTTCGTCGACTTTTTATTTTTCACAATATGGCATCTGTTGGCTGCCATTTTGAATTTTGATTACTGTCATGTCTTGAGTAACACTGATTAAGACAAATCGATTGACGTAGAGTGCGTGCGACAATCGAATAAACATCCATACATACATAGGCTAATAAACACATTATTCTCCGCGGGTAAAAAGGATTTAGATTTGTGTTTAATATTTCCGGTGAGCAATTCCATAGAAAACTCTTGAACACTTAGTCAAATCTCAGTGAGACGTCTCAGAGCTTCAGAGTTTGCTTAATACTTTAAACTGGTAATGAAGGCATTAAAGCGCGCTGAATGCATAAGAAATGAGGTGCCGCCGCAACCCCCTATATAATTAGATCCTTTATTGGCCACATATTTTTACTTTGCCACCTTACAATGTGGAATACTTGACATTGTTTTGGTCGCATACCGTTCTCTTTTATGCGAACAAAAGACTTTTCACCGCCCTTGTGACACCAATACATTCTTCGTTTAGCCCGTATAGAGTCGGTATTCAGCAAGTCGATAACGGATCCATCAATTGGGTGTCTGTATCCATAAATACCTCTTAATATTGTCGTAATCTATCAGAAAGGATCTTATGAATGAGTCTGTAATTGTAATCGTCAGCTTAAATGGTCGGCTCGGCGTTTGCCAGACACAATAGATAAATTATGCGGTCTCGTTGGGCCCCGGCGGGAGTCAAGGGATTCAATGACGTATTATGTATATTATCTCGACGTGTAAGTTCTGCTAAGCTACCAGAGACAACAGAATGGCATAATACACTAGCGTATAGTAAACGTAATAATTACAGAAATGTTTTAGTCCTCAAATCTATTGGTTCATTATTTATTTAAGCCCGGTGCACGGATTTGGTAGGGGAACAAATTCAATTATTGCGCAGGATGCACCCTCTGTTGGCTTCCTTTATCTAAATAAAAGATTTTTGCTCTAAGAGATTCATTGCCATTTCTAAGAGGTGCAGCTTGCATATGTACATTGGTATTTACTGCCGCCCCACCGGGAAAGCACACTAATAATTTGAAGTGGATTGCTCCTGCAACATTGTTTGTGACTTCTATTGTGAACATTGCAATACGTGTGTTGGCCACTTCGACAAATAGGTACAAAGGCAAGAATGCTCCAAGGGGAACGCTATTGATTCATTCGAACAAGGTTACACTTTATGCTTACACGTGTTCATTAATTTATAAGTGGATATTAGAAACTTCAAATATCGACAGTCTTCCGAAAGAAAGAAAAAAGGGCTAAACAAAAGACGGTGTCAAAAGAAATAAAAAATGCGCTGGTAAAGTACTAAAAGAGACTGAAACATTTCGCAAACATTGGAAAAAGTTGAGCGAAAGAGTTTTCCAACATTTCTTAGTAATTTATTAAAATGGAAAGGTATGTGCTTATAATACCGTCATATTTATTAGGGAACATCTTCAAGAATTATCTTCAGAACTGTAAATAGAATGTTAAGTGTTTCAAACTCTTGCCTGTTTTAATTACTATTGATAAGATAATTGTGAGAAAAACACGGTTGTGTGAAGTTAAGTTTAGTTTGCGAAGCAAACAATGCTGTTGGGTGAGATCAATTGAGATCAGTTTCCAATTTCTGATAGTAGAGCCCAAAATTCTTGGAACTAATTCCATAAAGTAATCGAGAAGGTTTGCTTGGTTTCCGTATCGTGTTGTTTAATCTCCATTCATTGCCCTTCCCCTCTCGTTAAACAGCAATTTTGACGTGTTAATAGCCAAAGTTTATTTACGTTTACGCCTAACGAACAAGCAAAATTAACACATTGAAATTTGATTTGAATTTAAGTGTAACTAATTCTGTATATCAAGTGTTTGCACGGTTTGACTACTAAGCAATGAATTCCAAGAATCAGCTTCAGTAGTAGATAACATCTATATCATCGTAGATTATTTTAATAGAAGTTTATTTACGTATAGAATTCTGCTGTATACATTTGCACAACTTGAAACAAAATAAAACGGTAAAAAGAAAAATACATAAAATAAAAACAAAATAGATCCTTTCAGATATTTTCGTAGGCCGATGAAAACGAAGGTATTTTTTGTACCTATATGTTTTCAATATTATCTTATGTACTTTTTTCTTTACTTTTTATCTGCACCTGAAAACCGACTATAGCATGATCTGTTCATACGAGTATCGAGTACATATGATATAAGTTAGTGTTTAGTTTAGAAGACACTCATTCTACTCAGATGAGAGACTGTGCATAATATTTTTGTTTCCAAATCGGCGTAATTCGTATTTTTTAGATTTCAATATTTTTTTTAAATGATAAAATTATAGCCGCTAATAAATGTAGGGATTACTCTCGCCAGCCTTCTTTATTGCCAACTATTAAGAATATGAGTAAATTTGCCTTTAAGAAAAACAGTGGTATCAACTTTAATGCTTCAAAATCTTATACCTATAAAATTTTTAGTTAAAACAAATATAATACTTTTAAAAATTGCTCTACTTAGGTTTTATTACGTAGCATAAAGCTTTCAAAACTCTTTGAATACTGTAAATTAATTGAATTCTTTGTAAAATATTAATGTAAGCGTAAGCTTTTCATTTCGGTGGTCTATTTTAGTACCTACAAAATAATATGGCTTGATGTTCCTCTGTAAAGAGCACTTCATTAAAACACTAATTGAACGTGATTCATTATCTGCCAGCCAGTTTATTCATGTAACCGGCTATTGTAACTCACAGGGCTACTTCCAACATTCATTTGCAAAATAATGGACATTTTACTTTCAAAGATAACGTTAAAAGCAAATCCAGTGAAATATAATATTCTCTCAATAACCTAAAAGCTGCAACAGGAAAAAGCTGAGATGAAACTGAAAAGTGAAAAAGAACGATTTCATTGAGACATAGAATTTCAAAACAGGTACCGATTGAGCTATTTAATAAATTCTTTGTTGAACCTCGGGATGCGGACGTAGACGGAATAACGATGACAATACAATTGTGTGTGAGGACGTGTGCCAGCCCTAATAGTAATGGACCTCCAGTTTATTGTTATTTTATCAACATACCTTCGCTGAAATAGCATTAATATTTCAATTACGTCTCTACCTGAAATTTAATTATTTGTTATGCTACATTTGAATAGCTATCGAAAGTCGATGTGTAATCGAGTGTTCATACAATTGAAAGACAATAAATTTACAATAAGTAAAACACGCGAGCTTGGCGCGATCACATCGCAAAGGACCATAAATAACCTCATTTTGATCCGATCGTGTATACCCGAGTTGACATACCATCGATAAAAATAAACAAATGCGAATAGAGATTACACGCCCAAAGAAACAAGTTGGTCGTGTATTTAAACTCGTTAAAAAAAGAGATTTGTACAGAGGGAATGAGGCAAATCCTTTCGTGGGTCTATACAAGGATCAGTGAGGACGCTGTCACAAGATCCTGCCCGTTAGCCGTGCGTTAATAGGATCAAACCGGGCTTTATTCGGGACGTGTCCACGCGCTTTCACCTAACTTATCGAATTTGCAAATCGGCTTACACTTCGTTAACCATATCTATGTACCGACAGACTATATTTCGGAAGTAGAATAATGAAAATACTTATTGATTTTCAATAGAAATCTGTTATAAAGCGAATTCAGTGTAATTCTAGCTTATTGAAACTTGGGAGGGAACATTTATGCATACCCACGTTCACCGTGTTTTATTCACCGTGGTTGAATACGGTGGTTGTTATTGAATACTTAAATAAATTCTTTTAAAAACCGGCCAAGTGCATGTCGGACCACGAAAAGGAAAGCTTCCACAGTGGGATGAATTTATCCCAAAAATAAACCTACAACAAATATGCTCTCCCATTAATCGATATACGTTACAGTCAATTCTCGAACTGAAAATTTAAGTTTGTAATCTCATTTTTTTCATGTGATAAAACTACGAATTAACGATTTCGAACGTTTTCCTTTACATGTGCACTTAAAATATACATTCTAACTGTAGTAAGTGATCGTACACTTGAAGGCAATGTGGTATACGCATCTGAAATCATTTGAAAGCCGTGGTGCTTTCAGATGAGAATATTTTTTTTTTTGTGTCAGACTTTAGAGCGTGATTTGGCAGTAGTCAGGCTTTAGTTTATAAACTCACTTTTCCTCTTGAGGTACGAAACCCTACAGACAACCAAAGCAAACCTTGCCTACGTTTCCTCGAAACCTATATTTATATTTGATATGGTTTATTTATAAGATTTTTAATTAAAAAAATAACGCCATGGACATTCATTAAAAGGTAAGACTCCGTATAATTGTTTGTTCAGCATCTTGTTACCATAAAGCACATTAAGTATTCTGTAAACAGAGTATTTGAAAGCCGCTGTTATTTTCAGCGGTCTATACATAATTCATTGGGATTGCACTGGTGATGGAAACAAAACAATTTTAGTTTAAGTAGAAAATAGACGGAAAGCTTCTCTCGCTTAGTCTCCTAAATTATTAACCTTTGTGAGGGCGATACGCAGAAAGGTTCTGTCTTGTTTACGCGTTAAGGGAGACAGGGAAGGGAACTTAATACCCTATATCACTGTCGGGGTAATACAAACTAGCGGGGTCGCAAACCTTTTCCACTAAATTACGTATCGGCACGTGGGTTAATCTCAACTTAGTTTAATCACGTTGAAGAGTTCCAATAGTGAGTGCATCGCGTTAATGGGTTTTGTTTAAGTGCATTTAAATTTAAATACTGTTTAATTAAATCGTGTAATTATTGAAACAAATTTTGTACAAGAGTCAACTTCGTATTACTCGTATATTTGCTCAAATTAAATATCAGTTCAACGAAACCAAGGCTCTCTGTAGTCCAATTTATTTTGTGCAATTAAATTAAATTGCTCTCTATGTGTTGCTATGTTTAAAGATTGTTAAACTTTCAATACAGCTTAGTTGTTAGTGTTATTTGAGCAGATTTTCCGCTTAAACGTATGTTATAATTTTACTCTTACTCTTTACTTCTTGAAGGAAATAAGAATAATTAATAAATAACTTTGTTTTTGTTTACTAAGATTCTTTGTAATTTTAAAATGCAGGCAGAAAATATTTCTATAGAAATTCTTGACTGATGTGAACTAAACAATCTTATTTATCTAACACACAAAAATAAATTTAAAAAAAAATATTTTGTAAAGATTCATGTAACTAAAAACACTCCAAGAAATTCATTCAAGTTGTTCGCTCTTTTATTTTGTTTACTAAACTTACAAGAAGTGCGATAATTTTAAGCGTTCATTGAAAATTATTGCGTGAAGCTACTAGGTGTAATATCTAATGCATAAATTATCAACTTATCTATTCCCAAACTCTCTCGGGAGGCGCCCGCGCCCCCTCCGAGCCATAATGTGTGACGTGTGACGTACGGGCTGTCTCGCCTCGCGTTAATAATCCATCAGATTGACAAAATCTTTGCATGGGCTCGACACTACTAAAGCCTCTCCCCCGTGTAACAACTTTCATGTGTGTGTGTGTAGGGGGATGTCTTTTGCATTCAAAGGGCATCTTTTATAAACTCTTGATAAGCCCTATCAGCCAGTTAAAACGAGAAAAGGGTTTCAGTTAAAGTGACAATGGTATAGTGTGTATAATTTGGTGGATTTATTTAAATATGAACCGGGAACTTATCTGCTGGTAGGTACTGATAGGGGTATGATGGCGGTATTCGTTCTCAGTAAACCTTTCATTTAAATCATAAGCCGTGATGACAAAGAGATACCCACATATTTCTGTCCAATTTGTTTTCCCTGAAGAGTTGGCAGAGATGTGCCTACAGTACGCCCACATTTTTCCGGTTTAAGTCCCGGTTTATATACCGGGCACAAAATACAGTCTCTGTGTCTCTGAGATATTCCAGATAGAAAATCAAAAGAACATTTTCCCCGATCTGGAAATATAACCTAGGTCCTCATGCTTAGCAGTAACGCTTCCGACCACTAGACCTACGAGGCAGGCATTATTCTGATTGCTCCAATAAAATGTTGTAATAAAATAAAATGTTGAAATAAAATAAAATAAAGTTACATAGTACCGTAAGTGCGGACCATGACAGTGATTTCTCAGTAACGGACGAATTAAAAATTAATTTCGCGAAATAAAATTTCTTGTGTGATTTCAGCGCGCAGAGTAGATTTCTCCCTGGCTCTCCGGGCGACCGTAACGCGCGAGTGCCACTTACCTGTTACAACTTACTGAATTATTTATGAAACTATCCGCCTTATTGGATTGAAATATCGCGGTCCTATACGGCTTATTCGCCGAACAATACCATTAAAGTGACGGCCAACGCTAATTTAAAACTATTGTAGGTATTCCATTATGGAGTACTCGCATCGTTAGTTCGTAACTAATATTTAAGGACTCGAAGTTTGATCCACCTTGTTTGCAGGTAATTGACATAAGTGCGGTGCGAGGTTGAGAAGTACAATCCAAAACCCAATTTAGCTACGAAAATTGACGTCATTATCCGTGTATTCGAGCAAGTTACTTAATGACTTCAAGTTAACACTGACCCGCCATCTACGAGTAGTTAGGGAATAAACTTTTATCGGGCAATGTGTAAGAATACTTATTCCCGTTTATTGCTCTTCGTCCAGTCATCTCTTAAGCTATTAAATTCGTCGGAAACGTCGCATAAAACGTTCGAATCGATTTCGCATAAACGATAGACGTGACCAACCAAAAAGTGTATGGCGCCTAATTTGTACGGATATACAGTTTCGATTTATTGCAATCACAAGGCAGAGTTACAATTAAATTCAGTTTGTTGTGTTCCTATTGGCAGATTTTTTTTGCAAAAAATGTGGAATTTTATTATCTTAAGGTAATGTCAAGGGTTCACGTACAGTCTTGAGGCTCACAGTATCGAAAACTACACCGCTTTCTTTTTTGTCAGTTAATAATTCCTTATTATTTGCCTCAGATATCCGTTCGAGAACCAAGCTAACCGTCACAGTCCGAAGAATAGTCAAATTTAAGTGGCGGTGGGCAGGGCTCATTGCTCGTAGATCAATGGCCGATGGGGCTGAATGGTTCTGAAGTGGCGACCGTGTACCGGTAGACGTAGTGTTGGTAGTTCTTCCACAAGGTGGACCGACGACCAGGTGAAGGCAGCAGGAATCCGCTGGATGCGAAAAGTGGTGGTGCTGGGGAGGCCTATGTTCAGCAGTGGACATTTTCCGGCTGAAATAATGATGATGACATTTAACTATTTACCTGCCATTAGTTTCACCAAGCAGTGGTGGCCTAGTGGTAACGGCCGCGCCTTACGAGTAGGAGGTCGTGAGTTCGAACCCAAGCAGGCACTTTACTTTGTGTAACTTATTTCATCACCACTGCTCTCAAAACGGTGAAGGAAAAAATCGTAAAGGAACCGGATTGTCATAGAACCAAAAATTCGAAGACATGTGACATCTACCAATCCGCACTGGGCCCACGTGGTGGATTATGGCCCACTCCCTCTCACCGAGAGGAGACCTGTGTCCCAGCAGTCGGAACATTATAGATTGCTGATGGTGATGGTGATTATCATCAATGTTTTTTATCACCAATCTTGGAGACTGGTGATTACAATGATTACACTTTTCATAATTCATGAAGACGAATATATCTGTTATATGGTTGATGTAAATCTTTTCCGCTATTCAAATACATAGCTGCTTTATCTTTATTCCGTTCCTTATTGCTCATGTTGATGAGAAGTGTGCGGAAACATATTTAATAAAGAGGATAATAAGCAATTTCATTACAACTTAAGAAACAGTTTCTACGAAGTATGGAGTAAACATGAAGATTTTTAATTTCATATAATTAACAGTAACAGCAAACGTATGTAGGTAGGTACAAAATGTTGGCATATTATGAGTTTATAAAAGTTACCTTTTGGAGTTTTGGCATCATTTGAGTTTTAATTAACATGGGAATTTGGCGAGTATTCCTATACAGAAATTCAATTAGAAAGTTTGGCGCGAGTGACCATCAGATTAAGGGTTGGTCCTAAGATCGAAATTAATTGGCTCATGCAGATATTGTTGTAGCCAAGGACCCTCATCTCTGAGGATTTATGTCTAGTTGAGAGAGCCACGAACCTCGACAATTTGTTTACCCACTAAACAGGTTGAATAACTTGTATACTTGAGTTTCATCTCCTGATTCCTGTTTCATTTGAGTTACGAAACAAAGGACATGTTAAAATAGATGATTTCTGCGAAAGCGATGTTGAAATATGTTGATGATTTCTACGTAGATATTAAACGGTAGGTACATGTAAATTGAGACAATTAGTAAGAAGTTATTTAATTAGTCATTTTATTAAGTACCTAGTGTAAATAGTTAGTTGTTAAATAATATTATTAAGGCGAGCAGTTTAATGTTAATAAAAATACCCGACCTATTTTGTGTTTCAGTATTTTGTATATATATATGTATATATACAAAATATACACTCAAAATATACATTTCGTCTTTTTATGTATGTAATAATAAACACACGCCTTCTTCCTTTTGGGGTAGGCAGAAATTAAGTTAATAGGTTATTATACGTTTCGTACAGCATGTTACCTGTTACGATAGTTGCGTACTTCTTTTGTCTCGTTTACGTTAATTGTTATGTATGTAATTATTTAGTGAGTTAGTTTATTCAAATATTGAAATGGTTATGTAATACCATTATAAAGGGGTTTAACTTCTATGTATGTATATCGAATGATTCAAGATTTCGAAGGAAGCTCGAGGAAATCGGAATGAAAGTGCTCTTGAAATATTACGGTGAATGCACTCCTATCATTAGCAAGCTTAGTTAAAGAGGTTAACTTAGAAACAATAGGAAACATGACTCGGATGCACTTCACTATGATACAATGAAACTTTGGTGGATTTATTTGAGGAGAATCTTAAAAATTAGGGTATGTATTGTTACGAAAAATCTTCACTCTCTGGTTAGTTTGCATGCATTGTTCTCTGAAATCTGTAAATATACAATGTTTCATTTTCATCCACTAAAATGTAGATAGTGTTCCGAGTGTTGCAGGACGTAAACAATAGCTGATGCTATTCTTTGCGTCCTGCAACACACTGTGCAACACAGTATTTCTTCTAGTGGGTATCGTAGAATTAAGGGACTTACTTGACAAAGGGCAGCAGCGTTCTCTATGCGTTTCACCACCATACTGCGATCGCCACCCGCTTGCTAAGCGTGGCGGTTATTGCAAATACCCTCTTTTGGCTGCTGAAGTGATGATGATGAAATATATTTCATATATTTTGACAGTACACAACGAAAGCTGTTCAGTATACAGGGTGGCAGGGATATCAACGCTCAACTTGTGAGCATAGATTCAGGACGTGATACCAAATAAACATAGAAAAAAAAAACTGACACATATATTTTGACCGCGTAGGACAATTTTCTATGTAGTACTTGTTTTTACACGCTTTATATTAGCTTCACTTGTATGTTTGTATATTTGTATGTTTGTTTGTAACCGACTCCTTATAGCGCGATTTTGACCTACTTTAAACGACCAGATTTCATTCAAACTTTGCACACCTGTCAAGGACCGATGACAATGGAATAATTTCATTTGTGCCATTATCCTTGCCAGGGTTACCAGGACAGCAAAAAAACTGTCACAAACTACGCTGACATATGTCTCAAAATTCGAAATACCCTAAAAAATAGAAAATAAATAATAGTTTAAAAAAACTAAAAAACACGCTTCCATTGAAAACCAAACTAAAAAACCGGAAAAAAAGCGTGGGGTGCCTGATATCAATAAAAAATACCTTAAAAAGCACCCCACGCTTTTTTTCCATTATTTTGTACTTTTTAGTTTGGTTTTCAATGGAAGCGCGTTTTTTAGTTTATTAAAACTATTATTTTGTACATAGCCTAAGGTAAATTTTTACACTAGAGGGTCTAGAACCATGTGCTGAAATCATGGTTACGCTCGTCGATGTTTCTACCACTCTGCATATGTTTTATGTATAGAATAGAGGGCAGTAGTGGTGACTCAATGGGAACAAACGTGACTTATGAGGTGTAGGTCGTAGATTTGAACCCTGACAGGCGCTTTACTTCGGGTAAATTAATATTTTATCACCATTGTTTTCAAAACGGTGAAGGAAATAATCGTGAGGAAACCGGCATGTGTTAGAATAACCAATTCGACGACGGACTACATGTGACATTAACTGTCAACCCGCACTAGGCCCGCGTGGTGGAATATTACCCAGAGGAGGCCTGTGTCCCAGCAGTGGGAACGTTATAGGATGATTATGCTAATGTATGTCGCAGATTCAAATGGATTATCGTCCACGAGCTCGATGTTGGTGTCCGCCATGTTGTTTTATTGTAAATCAGTGCGCACGACCGGCGCAGGCGCTGTCTCGGGAGCAAGAGAGCTCTCAAACATCGAACGCACTACTGATAGACACAACATTGACACTGACAGATTCGACATTGACAAGCAGTCATTCGTCTTTGATGTTTGCGCGGTGTTGCCATTTGAATAACGATTAAAATAAGTGACGGCGCAATACTTTATGCGTAACCATCTCTGACATGTATAAGTCGGACAATTGGATCAAAAGTTGCGTAAATATATAATTGATGACTAGTAGTGGGTAGTAGGAGTCGGGGGTTCGAACTCAAGCAGGCGCTTTATTTTGTGTAAATTATATTATCACCATTGCTCACAAAACGGCGAAGGCTAACATCGTGAGGAAACCGGCATGTCTTAGAACCAAAAATTCAAAGATATGTGACATCTACCAACCTGCAATGGGCCTGCGTGGTGGATTATCGGCCACTTCTCACGGAGAGGAGGCCTGTGTCCCAGCAGTGGGAAGATTATAGTCTGCTGATGATAACCAGTATTGCGTTATTATGCGTTCCAAAATCCACTATATTACTGGAGGTACTTATCATGTTATTCCAAGTAATTTTGGTACAAATATAGGTAGTACTTGTAACTATTATTTGAAAGTCGATTTCTCGGTATCCCGATAACATTGTAAGTAGGTATTCCTATATACCTACAGAATGTTTGTTGAGTAAACGTTCAACTACTGAATTTGTATATTTTATGATTTCAGGCGGAAGTATAACAGTACATACATTATTATATTAAGCTAAATATGTAGCTATAGGTATAATGAGCGTACAACTCTCTGTGAGAGGGAGTGGGCCGCCGTAATCCACGGAGGCCCAGTGTGTGTAGGTGGATCTCACGTGTCTTCGACATTTTGAGTTTAGAATGCGGTTTCCTCACGATGTTTTCTTTCGGCGTTTTTTCGGTGTTCTGTAAGTAGGTTTGTACAAACAGTTTTACAAGTCATTCATTTTTTTTTAAATAGATTAGGTCGGCCTTTCCTAACTGACTACATTGAGAAGAAAAGCCGAAACAAACACAGAGGTCACAGTCCCTTTTAAAGTCCAGACATAGTCATGGTCACATCATTTGATGACTGAAATGATGAATGATGAAAGAACCACACAGATTTCAGTGGACATGTCCAGTCAATGCACGCATTTAAACGTAAAAGTTAAACACTCATTTAACTTTGCTAATTTATTGTTTAGGAATAGCATTTGGTTTTTGTTATCGTCCCAACCAACATTACATATGTGCCTCTCTACTGTGATGTAATAGTGTTAGACGAAGGAGACTGGCCTCCACGACACAGGGAATCCTAGTGTGGAGGCTAGTGTTATTTCAATTTGTACATAGCAGTTCTTGAACAATAAAGTTTTTATTATTATTTTTTATTATTTGTCACTAATAGTGCAGCTGAACTCGGAACTAGTGGTGATGAAATAAATTACACTAAGTAAAGGACCTGTCTGGGGTTGAACCCAGAACCTGCAGTTCGTTAGTAGGGACCACTACCCGCAGCCGCTGTAGCTGTAGAGTTAGACATTAATACCTATCTACTTTTGTTGAATTTTCCCGTTAGAAACCTGAAACGCTACGTAATTTTCGAAATGTAATAAGTCGCTTTGCCACGAATTTGAACTAAGAACTTTTTGATTGACAGTAAAAGCAAACATTGATAAGTAGAAGAAATAAATACACTTGCATAAAATGGAGTACTTTTAACAAAGAACGAAACGTGGATTTTTTACAAACGTTTAAATTAAGTAGGTACTAGTACTGTACAACTTAGGTATCTATGTATTTATTGTCTATGTTTATTTTTCTTTATTTACAATTTATAAAAGGTCTCGAGTATTTTCACCTCTGAAAGTTCTTCTAGCCACTTTAACAGCATTAGAGTAGCTACTTTACTCTCTTATTTCAAGTGTCTACGATC
This sequence comes from Aporophyla nigra, assembly GCA_947507805.1. Taxonomy (NCBI): domain Eukaryota; kingdom Metazoa; phylum Arthropoda; class Insecta; order Lepidoptera; family Noctuidae; genus Aporophyla; species Aporophyla nigra. Next base: position 12,288,342 of record OX382300.1, on the reverse strand, counting down.
TTTTGTCTGATTGACATCTGTTTCAAGTTCAATCAAATCACTAAACATAAAATAAGTGTCTTATTCGTCAGTCCAGTTAACAGATAAAGCATTTTTTGTCATTTCGAAGAATTCTTCCAAATCATATCATTTATATTTGAGTTTTCCTTATAGGATCATGTCAATCAATCAATCAAAAAGAAACTCTCTGACAGTTTTTGGTATCAAGTAATTTTGTATCTAAATGAGTTTGATGTATCAAACTAAATAATTGAATTATGTGGGAAAGACTTACTTCTATTTTGGGAAAATTGAATTATATCTCTCACGGTTCGTTCCCTTTTGGGATAATGAGAGCTTCAAGCAACACATGAGGGTTGAATACGAGTCATGAAGCCATGTGTTTCACTCATATTTACTTATTAAGTATAGCGTAGATTAAGAATACGTCAAATACTAAATTGAGTACTTCTTCGAATTCACCAAAAATAGGAGTTGGTTAAATTGTATATCTTGTAGTTGGAGTGTTATAACTTTATAAGTGGAAAAGCCTGGCTCAAAAATAACTTGACCTAAATTATTTTAATACTAATTTGAGGACATCGAAAGTGACCAGGTGAATAAACAGAAGACGATTTTAAATGAAAGGAAAATAAAAAATAAGGTGCTCCTTTTTTACCGTCAGTCACAGTCGCGTTTTCCGACTCTTTGATCTAACCAAAGGAATAAATATATAAAAGGGTCATCATTAAAATCTTCCTCAAATGGTCTTATCTCTCTGATAATCTGCTGAAACTACACAGCTCCAATACCTCTCCTATTCTTTTGTAGATACCTAAATAGCGACGTACAATGAAACAAAGAGGAATAAAAACAGCCGTCTTAACTATTCTGTAGTAATTATCACAAAGCTAACGATACAAAATTAATCAACCCTCGCAATTACCGGTGGGGTCGAATATCGCTTCTGTCAAACAATTACTGTTGATGTTCATCGGATGCTTGTCATCATTCATCTTGTCTCGCGAAGTAATTCTATTAAATAGTTTGTAACACAAAAATGTAGGCGGTTCAAACTGTAATCAAGGCTGTGGGTGTTTCTATTAAATTAATTTACCACGTTCTACCTAATAATAACGAGGTTTTGTTAATGAAAGCTGTAAGTATATTTTATTTATGGATTTGGCAAACCTCTTTTAGAGTGGTTTGGAAAAGTTAAGTGTTGATATTAATACTACTAATAATATAAATGTGAAATTTTGTGAGGATGTATGAATGTTTGTTACTCTATCACCTCAAAACTACTGAACAGATTTGGATGAAATAAAACACACAGATAGTTTGTAACCTAGATTCATGCATAGAGTACTTTTTATCCCGGTAGTACGTTTCCGCGGGATAAATTCCGACCTCTAAGTGGACGATGCCGCTGGCAAAAGCTAGTACTTAATAATGCTCTTTTTTCTTAATAGTTTTTTTGTGCTGTGCCAATATATCCCTTAAATCAGGTTGCCTTAGGCCTCTTCTAGTTGTTTTCACTGAGTTCTGCCACGAGCCACTCTCCTACAGTAAGGGCTCGTGGTACATTTTAGTTCATCCTTCCATCATCTAATTTATTTCCCTTATTGCGTTTACTGTCCCTACCAATCGGTAATATTTTTTTTACACCATTTCTCTATTTTTGCCTTCATCATGCATGACAATATTACCTAATTGATACTGGATAACCGACAGGCAATTTTGGTGCTCTATTAATATGTGATAGTGACGGGCGCCTATTAAAATTTAAAGTAGGTACTAGGATTAACTCGAACCGAAATGCCCAATCACGTTGCGGCCAATTTTACAATGGGCAACTTTCCTCACGATAGTTAAAAGGGGTTCACACATGCGTCATCTGTTTATTATTGAGCCATAACTTGCGAATCGTTTAGCATACGCGTATAAAAGTTTTTATAACTAGCTAACACGCCATGGCAACTATTTTCCCACGACATTGCAAGGTTTTCGGTGAAAGTGCTGAAAAAAGAAAATATAAAACCTTGTGTTGTTGAAAGCAAGACGTCTTCTCTAAGTATTTCTCCGCAAGTATTCACGTTTTAGAGACTTGATCTACCTTTAAGTAAACGGACACTGGTGAGGGTCTTACGGACCGCGCGTCGCAGTTTCTACACAAAGGACAGGTACTAAGCCGGAGTCTCGCACACTTTACTAAAATCCGAGATTTCTTAGCGACACTAAATCTGAAGGTATAACTTTTTATTTTCTATCTGTTCTAACAATTATTTTTAATTGAGCTCGCTCACAAAAAAATTAATGATGTTGAAATCCGTGAAAAGTGTGAGACGCTGCAGATTCACGAGTCGAGTGGCACATCTGTTACCGGTCTGCTCGCTCCTCTGACTTGTAATAATGGAATTAACGAGCTGGTTATGAACAAACGGCGTCTTCATTTCCAGGGTCCCGTTTATTCGTCCTTTGCCCTATTTCACTGCCACACCATTACACTGAATGAAATAATGGACTCAATATTGCGCTCATTTGGAAGGTCTCCTCCACGTCGCACTAATATTTCCGAAGGTGTTTATGATGAAATAACAAAGAAGACCATTTCATTGCAAAAAATAAGGTTAATTGGGTAGTGCTTTATCGTTTAATTCAAGTTGGTTATGTAGTGTACTGTATTACAAGTCATTATCGTGCGTATTTTCATCGATAAATGTATGTATCGGAAAGGGACACATGGTTCGTTTTCAACTTTAATTACTTTTATTAACCCGAGTTTAAACTGAATTAACGCTGTCACGCGTACAAAATCCATTCACTAAATAGCCCCCATCTCGTATAATGAGAGAGGCTACGTAATCCAATTAATTAGCAGCGAGATGAAACTACATGCTAGTTGCACAATATCCTCCTCCCGAGGCGGCCAGGCGGCCAAGCCGGTGTCCCTCACTGACCTCTCCTTGCACTATTTCACGGAAACTAACCATTTCCCTAAGAATTTGTATCCTTATAATACATAATAAATTGTGATGGCCTTAGAAGGGCCGCACATTAAATCGAAGAGGTCCCGAAGCGTTCCTCCGTCTGATAGTTACGTGAATTCCAATTTTTAGGTTATTGGGTTCCTTGAGTATAACTTTACTTGAACTGTCGTAACGTCAAGTAATTATAGATGAATTATAAGTGCGTCTCGTTCCTTTTGTCGGCTCTTTTCTATTATTCATCATTACATAACGTGGTGCTTATATTTAAGTGAACTATATTGTTAGTAGGAAGTCTATAATTATTGAAATCCCTGTTCAAATTACAAGTTGCCATCCATTATTTCGTAGATGTTATAATAGTAGAATTATGAATATCCACTAGTATACTTGGAATAATAAATAATATTAGTATATTATATTAGTTTTCAATGTTTTGTTGGTATATCTTCTTGTGCTAGCTGACATATGGCAAATAATTATACAAGATGCAGTTTTGAACCTGCAAAACATTTCAGGAGGTTGTTATGAGACTCATAAATAATCATATAACAATACGATACCAAGTCAATAATCAATAATACTTTTTATTTTAGATTTTAAATTTTATTGTTTTTCAGAATAACTCTGGATGGGGAGCGAGGCTTTGGATCTATGAAACAAATGTCGGTTGCGTTTGTTTGTGTGTGTGAAAGCGCAGTTTAAGGACACAGGAGTACACACTTACCGATTTCCGTAAATAAGAACAAAATTTAAAAAAAAAAATACCTGCCTATTTTATTGTTGATTCGGGTCGAGAATCACTAACATAATTACTTCCTGAAATGTTTTGCAGATCCAAAACTGCACCTCGTATGTATGTTTTGTTTTCATAATATTAATTACTTACATATTATTGTATAGAATCAAGTTCTTCTAACTTAACAGACAGCTGAGCTACTGGGGAGTTTCTAGCGCCACTTATTCATCCCACCTAAAGCACTAGGAAGTGGTGAATAGCGGGCGTTTTGGGGGGACTGTCTTATGTAACTTTGACGTTCAAAAAGTGCTGACTCTCAGCCTTGTTTGAAAAAATGACTTTTGTTTTTTTTTTCTAATTTTGATTTTGAATAAAGTAAGTAGTACTGTGTCTTCATATAAATCGGCCGAAACGATGCGATTCCATATCTCGGTGAACACCAGAATTCCGCAGTCGCGCGTGGGGACCATGCTCTATTTATTTAATTTATGTGAAATTAGCTTCTGCCCGCGACTTCGTCTGCGTCAAATTTTTGCTCCCGTGGTGACCCTTCCCGTTGCATTGAATTGCCTGCCAGTTTTCGTCCATTCTTCGTTGCTGCTCCGCTCCTTTTGGTTGAAGCGTGATGTTATATAGTCTATAGCCTTCCTCAATAAATAGGCTATCCAACACAAAAAGAATGTTTCAATTCGGAACAGTAGTTTCGGAGCCTATTCAATACAAACAAACAATCAAATCTTTCCTCTTTATAATATTAGTATAGAAAACCCACCCATGTTCCTTCAGTTGGCTATGCCAGGGCTACGGTAACTATTTCGAACAAATCTCGCAACCCTGGCAGAAAGTTATGACAACCTGGTAGTCCGAAGGCATAAAACGTTTTCTGGCTGACACTGCTGTTTGATAAGCTCATACCAAGTTATGACCACCAGGTATTTCGAAGGCAACGTTTTTGTCAGACCAAGATAGAAAAGAAAGAAAGACAATACATTTATTTAGCACAGTTTAAAAATCACACAATAGGTATACAGCAGGAAAGAGTAAAATAAAAATAAATTTAAAAATTATAAGGTGTAAAGTCAGAAACTAGTGGTATAGTGTGCCTCGCGGCTGCGCCAAAAAGGCCCAGTTCAGCAAAATGCCAGACTACTAGTGCCTGACGCTGGTTTTCAACTGGACCTGAAGTGTGGGGTGACGGATGTAAATCAGTTTTATATCAATAATCCAACATGATGTGTGCATGTATTTATAAATTAAATTAAAAAAGTATCAGACAAACAAATAAAAATAAACAAAATAGTAACGAATATGTACATAAGTAATGTGGTATTGAAGTTGTTAGTTATTTAGTAATTTAATGTACTACCTAGGGTAAGAGTAATATGTAGTCAGCTGTAATAAGTATTGTAAAATTAATGTAAGTTAACCTATACACCTTTGAGTACATAGTGTGATATTGAATAAGATTGCAAAGAAAAACATAAAAGAAAAAAAATAAGATAATGAGACCACGTTTTATAGTGACTTGTATTCTCTTTGACGTTTTATGTCACGTCACACGGGAACGCGGTCGAACGGGATAAAAAGTTTCTTATGTCCGTCTCCTGGTTCTAAGCTTTCTCCCCACCAATTTTCAGCCAAATCCGTTCAGCCGTTCTTGAGATATAAATAGTGCAACTAACACAACTTTCTTTTATATATACAGGGTGTCCAAGAACCTGGCGTCCAACTGGATTCCCACGATGCCCCAAGTTCTAACAGTACTCAGAAAAATATTTTAAAAAATCCACCCCATGTACTTACAGAATTATACTGATTTCAAAAAAAAAGGGGAAATGAGCACCCTGTGACATACTTTTGAATGCTTTGACTGCTAATGCTGATAATTTCGATATTTCTTGGAGGTTTTGTAATCTAGGGTATTGCTGTGTCTAAATAGAATGTAAAAATAATGTACTTATTGTACCATTTTAAAATAAAATATTATTTTAACTAAAGGTGATATGGAAAACTATTGAATTTCGCAACTTTGACCGACTGTAGTGTAAAAAAAATGTACCAAAATAGTATGGCAAGTGACGTCAAATTTTGACGCGTTTATTCCTCTTTTTAAAAAGGTATAATACTTACACATTAATTTGAAAAAAAAAATTTTGATAATATTTTTACTCAACAACCCAATTTTTACGAAGTGCCTACCTACTAACGGTAACTGTCGGACCCTTTCTTATCTTAGAAACTGTTATATTACTACTATTATTTACTTCGGTTCCAAGAGTGAGCAAGAAGGAAATACACACAGGTAGATGGGTTCCCAGTAGAATAAAAGCAAAGAATGTTAGTTTAAAGATATTTTATTACAATAAATGTTCAAAATGTTGACCACCCGCGGCAATACAAGCTCTCACTCTCCTTAAAAAGGACCGCTTTATGTTTCGCGAGTAACTTTTTTGACGTATCACCTGCACTGCTTGTGTTATCTTCTCACGAAGGTCAGCGATGTCATTAATGGGCTTCGCATAAACGAGCTCCTTCATAGTTCCCCAGAAAAAAAAATCCAGCGGATTTAAGTCAGGTGAGCGGGCTGGCCACGGGATTGTTCCTGATCGCCCAATCCACCTGTTCGGGTATTGCTCGTCCAAAAACTCTCTAACGGATACGCGAAAATGTGCTGGACAGCCGTCGTGTTGGAACCACATATCTGGTGGGGTCTCTTCTAGTAAGTTTGGCAAATCATTTTGAAGAAAATTTAAATATGATTCGCCAGTCAAATTCTCGGGCATCTCAAATGGACCAATAATATTCCCACAGAGAATACCGGTCCACATGTTCACTTTGAACCGGTACTGGGATCTATCTTCTCGCATCAAGTGCGGATTTTCCACATGCCACTCGTGCAAGTTGTGTAGGTTCATGTAGCCATCCTTCTTAAATGTTGATTCATCTGACCACAAAATTTTGTCGATAAAGTTTTCGTCTTCTCGATGTTTTTGCAGGATTGTTTCACAAAACGCGACTCGGCTCGGATAGTCTCGAGGTAAAAGACTTTGCACTCGCTGTACGTGGTACGGATGATATTCTTCTTTTTGGAGAATACTGTGTGCTGTGCTCTTCGGTATCCCCGTATCAGCTTCTATTCCTCGCACAGAGATGCTTGGATTTGCCGACACCGCCTCTAAAACTTCATCGCGTTGAAGTCATTTACGGGTCGTCCTTCACCAGCTACTTGATTGGGGAACCGCCCGTCACATAGTGATCTGTGCACATTAATGAAAACTCGATGGTCGGGATATCGCGTAGCCCTCGGATACCTTTCTCTGTAAAGTCTCGCTGCAGCTCGTCCATTACCTCTACATTCTCCATAAATGTAGTGCATATTTGCGTATTCTTGCGGAGTGTAGGTCGCCATGGTAGCACACACAAAACACAAACTGTCCAAACACAGGCAAAGGTCGTCGTAAAGAGTTCGTTTCAAAGTCCAGAGCACAAAGAGTAATCGAGTCCAATAAACAAAGCTTTAAATCGTAGTACGTGATCAATGGTAACAATAAGAGAGAGGTGCGTAGTAACGGCAGGAGGCAGTGACGCGTACTGACCGTACTGTTATCCTAAATAGCACGATCCCAGATAGCGTCACTATCTATCTCACTCGCACCTCTAACCTTTTTCTCCCTCACTCTTACCTGAATAATGGGGTACCATAAAGAAGAACCAGCAAATCGCAAAGATAGTTTCTGTCTTGCTCCCTCCTGTTGTAATAACTAATCACTATGATGAGATGCATGCACATACCGTCCCTTACGGTCTAACCTGTTTTTTGAGAGGCCTGTTGTTATTTTTATGAGCATATAATAGTAATTCTTTAGAGGTTAGATTCAATTCGTCGTAAATTTTTCTTTCTAAGAATTCTGTAAGACATCGTAAAAATTGGGTTGTTGAGTAAAAATATTATCAAAATTTTTTTTTTTCAAATTAATGTGTAAGTATTATACCTTTTTAAAAAGAGGAATAAACGCGTCAAAATTTGACGTCACTTGCCATACTATTTTGGTACATTTTTTTTACACTACAGTCGGTCAAAGTTGCGAAATTCAATAGTTTTCCATATCACCTTTAGTTAAAATAATATTTTATTTTAAAATGGTACAATAAGTACATTATTTTTACATTCTATTTAGACACAGCAATACCCTAGATTACAAAACCTCCAAGAAATATCGAAATTATCAGCATTAGCAGTCACAGCATTCAAAAGTATGTCACAGGGTGCTCATTTCCCCTTTTTTTTTGAAATCAGTATAATTCTGTAAGTACATGGGGTGGATTTTTTAAAATATTTTTCTGAGTACTGTTAGAACTTGGGGCATCGTGGGAATCCAGTTGGACGCCAGGTTCTTGGACACCCGTATAGACTAGCTTTTGCCAGCGGCTTCGCCCGCGTGGAGGTCGGAAAATATCCCGCGGGAACGTACTACCGGGATAAAAAGTATCCTATGTGTTAATCCAGGTTATAAACTATCTGTGTGCCAAATTTCATCCAAATCCGTTCAGTAGTTTTTGCGTGAAAGAGTAACAAACATCCACACATCCATACATACAAACTTTCGCGTTTATAATATTAGTAGGATTATGGCACGAAGTTATCGTCTATATTGTTCAGTGTGTGGATATTTGAACTCATCTATATTAAAACCAGAAATAACATAACTCATCACGCCTTGTTTCCCCGAAAGGTTGGGCAGAGGTGTACCTATAGTACACACACATTTCGCCTGTTATGTTTAAGTCCCATGTAATAGGGGGCGAGCCTATTGCCATCAACCGGGCACAAATCCAGACTCCGGGCTGCTACTGAGAAATTCCAGATGGAAAAACACAATAACACTTTACCCGACCTGGGAATCGAACCCAGGACCTTATGCTCAGCAGTAGCGCTTGCTACCACTAGACCAACGAGGCAATCTACCAGAAATAACATTTTTCTTAAATTACAAACTCAGTCAGCTAGGTTATAAAAATAACATTATTTTTAGTTTTTACCGGACTGCGTGACGCAAATGAGGGTAATAAGTTTCTCAGCCTATGTATGTATGTTTGTTCCTTTGTAGCACTCTAGACACCAAACGCGTGCGCCGATTACGATGATTGTTACATCAATCGATTTGTCTTAATCTTGCGAGTGTGACTAAAGACATGATAGAAGACAAAATTCTACAGGACGACCACCACACGTTATATTGCAAAAAAGAAAAAAAAAAGAAGTTCAAGTGGTTTATAGTTGAACAAAAAAAAAAACATCTTTATGTTTCATCATTTCTCATTTTGAATGAGGATCTATAACGATTTAAAGTTTTTTAGTTAAATTTAATAAAAATATTGTATAAATTAAAGCGGTGATTAAGTACTGAAATAATCGTATTCGGTCTTATTAACGTGGCAAAATAATTATATTACTAGAAAGTGTAAAATAAACAACGAAATTTAATAAATCGAAAAACCCGACTGCGAAAATAGTGAATTTTAAGTAAGATGGAAACAAAATATTTTTTGAAAATACCCTAGACTAATCTGTTAAATACAATCGAATTTGTTAAATACAACTATATCATATTTAATCTTGTAAATCGAATCTTGGTATTACCTGCGAAGAGCCTACCTGTCAGGACTTTAATTGTCTGGTGATAAAGATTGGTACTGACAGTGTCATTTTAGCCATTTATCGATCCCCTTCTAATAGAAATATCGACAACTTTCTCCAATCTCTAAATAACATTTTAGATAAGTTGGGCAAGTTCAAAAACATCTCCATTGTTGGAGACATCAATATTAATATCTGCCCTGAGTCTCGTGAGTCAAGATCGCTTGACTATTTGAATTTGTGCTCATTTCACGGGCTCTTACCAGCGCACTCTCTCCCAACTAGACAAAATAAATCTTGCCTTGACCATGTTATGCTAAAGACACAAAAATCTGCTCTCACACTGGTGTTAAATGCTACAATAACGGACCACCAAGCAGTCCTACTCTGTCTGCATCTTAAACAAAAGAGAACTTTTTCTTACATATCAACGAACAGGACAGAGTCTAAAGGGTTAACTTCAGACCTAATAAAAATCGATTTTGCACCAATTTATACGTCAACCGATGCAAACTTTGCTATGGAATACTTCTTCATGTCAATTCAAAGGGCTCTTTTACTAAATACAGTTGTACTAAAATATCCAAGACGTCATAAAATTATAAAACCTTGGATTACACCTGGGCTGCTACGGTGTATTCGACATAGGGACAGGCTTCATAAAAAAATGCGAAAATCACCTAATGATGAGACTATCAAAATTATTTACTCCAGGTATAGAAACCATTGCAACAATTTATTAAAAAAGATCAAACGAATGTATGATAGAGACTTATTATCAAAAGCGGGAAATAACAACAAAAAAATATGGGAAGCGATCAAAACAATAACAAATACAACTAAATTGAAACATAGCGCTACGGAACTATTAAATCCTTCTAATACAAAAGAGTCTGTAGAGAAGGTGAACGCTTTTTTCGCATCGATTGGCAAGAAACTGGCTGATAAAACTCATTTCTGCTTAAACCCCGACCATAGTAACTTGAACAAAGAACCCTCACAACTGGTTTCCAAATCCTTTGTATTGCTAGAAACTGATGATGCTGAAGTGGAACGTTTAATATTGAACCTGAAAGATGCGTGTTCTGTTGGTTGGGACTCTGTATCAAATAATTTTCTCAAAGAATACAGACACATTTTAATCCGTCCATTAGTGCATATTTTTAACCTCTGCTTAACAAAAGGTCGGTTTCCGACGATGTTAAAGAAATCAGTAGTATACCCAATATATAAGTCGGGTGATAGAGACCGCGTCACTAATTATAGACCCATCTCCATACTGCCTTCCATCTCCAAGATTCTTGAACGGATAATAAATAGTAGACTGATGGATTACCTGGAATCAAATAACCTCTTATCGAACAATCAGTTTGGTTTTAGAGCAGGCAAATCTACTAGTGATGCAGTTCACGAGCTCCAAGATTATGTGGTAAAGAATATGGATTCAGGTAAAAAGACAATAGGCATTTTCCTAGATCTAGCCAAGGCATTTGACACGGTCTCTACGCCTCTGCTGATCCAAAAATTAGAACGCCTAGGAATAAGAGGTATTCAACTACAACTCTTAAAGGACTACCTCTCTAATCGTTTTCAGTGCGTTAAGATTAATGACAGTATCAGCAGCGATCTCCCAGTCACTTACGGAGTTCCACAGGGGAGCATTTTGGGACCAACACTTTTCCTCATATATTTGAATGACCTCTGTAAACTAGACCTTGCAGGAGGTAAAATTATATCTTATGCAGATGACACAGTTCTGTTGTTCTCAGCTGATACCTGGGACAAAGTATACAAGCAGGCCCAGGATGGATTCAATGTTGTTACCCACTGGTTGCAGAATAACTCCCTTACTCTTAACCCGGATAAAACGCAGTACATGACATTCTCGATGCGCACTCAAAATAATCCACTTCCTAATACTTCCTCGATTACAGCACATAGTTGTTGCAATACCCTAGTATGTTCTTGCCCAACACTAATAAAGACAGCGTCAACTAAATACCTTGGAATTATTCTTGACTGTAATCTCACCTTCAGAGACCATATTCACCAGCTTACATCTAGGACGAGAAAACTGATCTATGTTTTCAAGAACCTTAGACATGTTGCGCCCCCAAAATTAGTGAAGCAAATTTACTTAGCACTCGCACAGTCCATTCTTCAATATTGCATCACCGTTTGGGGAGGTACACATAAAACCATACTAAAGCCCTTAGAAATAGCCCAAAGGGCGGTTTTAAAAGTTAGTACTTTTCGTCCTTATTTGTACCCAACCCATCTTCTTTATCAGTCGTGTGAAGTCCTGACAGTTCGTCAGTTATTTATATTGCTTGTGGTTCTGAAGCAACATTCTTTACTACAATTTTCAAAAGGTGATCTAGCTAGAAGACGTAACGTTATAAGTAATAATGACCGACCTTCTTTCAGACATGCTTACGTAAACAAATACTTCTGCTTTTTGGGACCGTACTTATATAATAAGATTAATGACACTTTGGCAATATACCCGCTTAATAAAAATCTTTGTAAAGGTAAACTCTTTAAATATATTAGTAAACATACATATGAAGAAACAGAAAACTTATTAAAAATACTTAAATAATAAATAGATCTCTCCTACTCCCACCCTCTCACACTCTTTCACACACTTTCACACATTACTCACCGAGAGGTTAACACTTCACACACCCTTGCTTGTTTTTATTTTATTTTGTTTTATTTTATTTTAAGATTTTCATTAATTAAAAAAAAAAACCTGTTTTAAGATATACCTCCTATTAATATGTCAAAATAAGCTAGTAATGCAATGGTCATCACAAGGAAGAGCGCTGATGTCTGAGATACAGATATATTTTATCTAGTTCAGACACAGATGCATTCAATATAAAACTAAGAAAATCATAAATGGTCCTGTATACCTTGTTTAATTGTTACTTATGTTTTGTGTCAAATAAAATTATTATTATTATTTCGTTTATTTCTTTATATACATATTATTTACATTTTTAAATATTTTTAGAAAAAAAGAAATTTACAACAAAAAACATTTAAAAATATAAAAAATAGTGGACCTCCGGTAGCGGGAGCAGGGTCCAAGCTACCGGTGGTTAGGGCTCCAGAGACAGGAACCTCCTCACGATGCGAGCCGTGTCAAGGAGTACTGCCTTCTGGATCAGGCTCTTGATCCAACCGCCTAACGATAGCCTCGACAGGTGTTGGTCGAGGGTATCGGCCATCAGCCCATTGGCTGATACGACAATCGGCACAATGACAGCCGAGTCAACATTCCACATGTCAACAACCTCGTGTGCTAAGTCGAGATATTTAATCTGTTTCTCTTTCTCAGCTTTCACGAGGTTGCCGTCATGCGGAATGGTAACGTCCACTATCATTGTTCGGCGCGCTAACCGGTCTATCACCACTATATCAGGCTTATTAGCGACAATAGTCCTGTCAGTAATGATAGACCGATCCCAGTACAACGTGACATGGTCATTTTCGAGAACTGGGTCGGGCACATACTTGTAATACGGTACTTCAGAATCCACTAGTTTATATTGCAAAGCAAGTTGCTGGTGAATAATCCTGGCTACTTGGTTATGCCTGTGCAAGTACTCGCCGTTAGCCAGACGAGAACAACCAGAGATAATATGTCTGATGGACTCACCCGGATGGTGACATGCCCGACACACGTCAACCGTCCCGTCCTTCATAATATGTCTCCGGTAGTTATTCGTCAAGATAACTTCGTCCATAATTGCACAGACAAAACCTTCAGTTTCCCCGAAAAGGTCACCAAAACGTAGCCAGGATACGGACGCTAAGAAATCTACACAGGGCTCATGAAGAGCCCTGTAGAAGCGCCCGTGAAGCTCCTTGTTTCGCCATATTTCCTTGCGGTCATCGGTAGTAAGTACTACAGGTTTGCGCCAGTTCTCTTTAGCCATGGATAGCGGGGTGAGTCCCTTGTCCACTGCGACCACATCCCGGTGCATACCAACTTCGGCTTTCAAAAAATATTCCCTGAGACTGCCCACCTCACGGTTGTGGAGGGTCTTTGCATTTAAAAAGCCTCGACCCCCGCACTTCCGCGGGATGTACAGTCTCATTACCGATGATCTTGGGTGATGCATCCGGTTTGCGGTCAGCATTGTACGGACCCTCCTATCCAGGGCGTCTAGTTCTGTCTGAGTCCATTTAAGTATGCCGAAAGAGTACATCAAAACCGGCATGACCCAACCGTTGAAGGCGCGCACCTTGTTTCCGCCTGAGAGAAGACTAATCAATACCTTCTTCAGGCGATTAAAGAAGCGCTCCTTCAAAGATTGCTTCATGTCAGCATCGTTGATGCCTAACACTTCCGACATACCCAAATACTTATAGCTTTCGGATGAGGAAAGGGATCTGAGGTATATGGAATCCGAAAGTTGGATTCCCTCGGATTCCATAACCTCACCTCGTTTTACATGCATGACTGCACATTTGTCCACACCAAACTCCATCCTGATGGCGCTACTAAAACTTTCAGTTATCTTCAGTAGCTCCATCAGTTGCAGTTTGCTGGGGGCAAATAGTTTTAGGTCATCCATGTAGAGGAGGTGAGATATAACCTGACCACCTCTCCTCAGCCGATAGCCTAGACCTGAATCCTCCAGCAGTGTGCTTAGAGGATTCAGGGCTAAGCAGAACCAAAGTGGACTCAAACTGTCGCCCTGAAATATTCCCCGCTTAATCCATACAGGCTCATCATTTCGCTGGATCTGTGGACATCCCGGATAGCGAAGGACTGTCCTCCATTGCCCCATGCACGACTCAAGGAAGGTGCGTAGAGTTGCATCAACCTTGTACAACTCCAACACCCTCTTGAGCCATGCATGTGGCACCGAGTCGTAGGCCTTCTTATAGTCTATCCAGCATGTCGACAGATCCTTGCGGGATCGACGAACCTGTTGGCTTATGGCCATGTCGATGAGGAGTAGCTCCTTAGTACCACGGGACCCGTTCTTACATCCATTTTGAGACGCAGATATAATGCAGTTATTATCGACGTGCGAACTAATTTTCGTTCTCAAAATGGATGTAAGAAGTTTATAAACCGTCGACAAACATGTGATCGGTCTATAATTCTTGGGTTCCACGGTACTACCTGACTTATAGAGCAGGTGGGTAACGCCTGTTGTTAGAAACTGCGGTAGCGACCCAGACTCTAAAGATGACTGGAAATGAGATGCCAGGCGACTGTGTGAACTGGTGAGCCATTTTAACCAGAAGTTGTGCAGTCCGTCCGGTCCCGGTGATTTCCAATTCGGTAACGGACGGACTGCATTGGCTACGTCTTTTGGCGTTATTAACACCGGCTCCATTTCTGGTAATGTTTCACACACTCGCTCGACATCTCGCATCCAGCCAGCCTCAACGTGACAGACGGGCACTGACCAAATGCCCCGCCAGAATGCATTCGTGGCGGCGTCATCCGGGCAGCACACGTCCGTCCCATTTTGTTCGGGTCGCTCCCAAGTTCTATATACCCACCTCTCATCGCTCTGGAACATACGATTCTGCTTGTATCTGTCAACCCGCCGTTTATACCGCCGAATACGGCTTGCCCATGCACAGACTTTCTGCTTCAGGAAGTCGATGCGCTCTGTGACACGGGACATGTATTCTGGAGGACTGATTCCAGTCCCCGAGAATGCCCGCCTTACAAAGCGCATCACTCGTGGTCGTGTATTGCCCTCCCTGAAGCAGTATAGTTTGCCGATGAGTACCCTGGCCCCATCGATACGACGCTCGATCCTGCACTGCCAGGCTGGTACGGTAGGTATTTGTCGAGTAGCTCCGTCACAAGTTGGGAACTTGACGTTTGCTAAACGACATACCGCAACAGCCGCACAATACAGGATCGAGTGTGTATCTACGAGACTGTCGCTGCTCTCGAATACATTCTTTAGCAGCGAGTCCAAGGCACACACCAGCGCCCTATTTTTCTTGCGCATAGGCAACCGTGGTAGTCGGGGTCTAAGTTCGGTTGGGGTTGACCTATACTCGCGAAGCGCATCCTCCAGAGCGCTCCTCAGTCGGTTGTTGCACTGGCTACTTACTGTGGCAACCATACGATCTTCTTCTTCAACACAATGGGACCGCGGCGAAATTGCATTAATGGATGACCCTTGTGCCGCGGTTTGTGTCGGAGTCGGGACGATATAATTGCTCAGTACTTCTGAGCGCAGCCGTTCAAGTGCAGTATCGTCCAACCTGTGATTTCGTTGGATAACCCGCACTTGATCCGATAGTCGTTGGGCCGAGACGTTGACGGTTGGTTCTAGTTCCTGGAACAGAGACAGCATCCTATCACGGTACGCAGTGAGGTTAGTACCCCCCTCTGTAGACCCGTAATATGCGCGCATGACGTTCTCGTTCATAGACTGAGTCCATCTCATGCGCTGCACACAACCACCGGTAGCGGGGACCCGGCTCGGGGCCGGATGGCCCCTAAGTCCCAAGCTCTTCGGTGGCCGGCCTCTCCCCTGCCGACGTACAGGTGTTGGCGACGTCGGCGGGGAAAAATATTCGTCGCTCGAGCTCGACGCACCTGCCACGGCCGGTGTCACAGCACTCTCGATGGCGCTGGGTTCCGGCGGCGGCGGGGCGGAGCTGAGCGACGAGTCCGGAGGTGGTGGGCGTGCGTTCCGTGCAGCTGACCGTGTCAACATTTACTCACATTCCAACATGTCGTCATTTCATGGTTTTTTCAGATGTCGATATTGTTGTTCGGAGGTGACATCTGTCATGCCACCTCCGACTCCACCTCATGCTATTATTATTATTATTATAATCAATTTTTTAATTAACCTCAGTATTTAGATACATATTACGTCGTCGCGGACTTATTAATAGACCATTTTCTATATCTTTTCTACAGGATAAAATTTTGACAAAATCTGCTGTTTTATAGAAAAGTGCAATACCTACGTGTTCAAAATGTATGAAACAGCTATTAAAAAAAAAATGACATTAAATTGGCAGATTTTTTTGGCAGAATTCTTTCGGACAATTATTAGGAACTATAGAACTCACCACTGTGCGCCTAAAACAGTTTTAAAATTTAAAATTTGGAAAAAATTATCTGCCAACGGAAGTTAGGAAAGCATATTTTCATTCGACCTTTTTTAGGCAAAAAGCCCTGAACTATTATTTTAAGTGCAAGGAACTCTAGAACCCAGCTGCATATGAACAGAACTCACATTTTTTTTGCTCTGCGGGGAACAGATCTGATAAGTTCATTCACATCGCTTGGGTGTCTAAAATTATATGCCGGTTACGGTTTGCACCAAAATGTAAACAAAGTATTTTATTTTTGAACCCGAATAAATTGATCTCTCAGCAATGGAATCTAAGTCTGGTCAGTCCTATGTTATCATTGTCATTCCTGGACTTATTAATCTGTTTGGAACCTGAGCAAGTTTTCATTCGAAACACTTTGAGACCTCTATATGTATCAATGATTACCTTAGTATTATACTGTCTTCAATCCTTCTGCAACTACTTATTTCTTTGTTTATTCATCTTATCAACGTCTTTTTTATCTATTACACTATGGACATGTCTTTTCATCTTTGTATCCGGCGACACCCTAGTGGCTGTTTTAGGCGAAGAAATATTTCATGGACATTGCCGAGACGTAATACTGCTTACTTTATTATACTGTGGTTTAGCTGTAGTATTCACGTGTAAATCATTAATAGATATTAGTCCTCGACCAGTAATTAGTACGTCACCCTGATGATGTTGACAATATTCCCGGGACCATTAATGGCCAAGTCTTTGGGAAAACATTCGATACCAACCTTTTTTTTTGGATGGGAAATCATCAAATGACTTTTCCCGCTCTGGGCGGAGCAGAAGGGCGTGTCAGACTTTTACTGACTAAAACCCACCAGTGTTCCTTCAGTTGCCCATATGCCAGAGTCACGGTGTCTCTTTCTAACAATCTTGTGACCCTGGCAGGTCTCGAGACCCTGGCAAGTTCGATACCAACCTGCCTATGTTCAGTCATGAGTATCCCTTACTTACGCAAATTACCTGACACTTATGCAAATTTTAAAAGAGATTCTTTCCCTAAAGTATTTACGCATATTCTATATGGTTTTATGAGCATTTATAATATTATCAAAACGATATTGTGATTAAATTGGTATTGGCAAGAGAAAAACGTTTTTGAAAAACGTGAATTGTCTGTATATTTTATACTAGCCGCGCTCTGCCCGCGACTTCGTCCGCGTTAAATTTCGTGTTCCCCCGACCCTTCCCGTCGCGTCGAATCGCCTACCCGTGCGATTTTCCACGTTTTTGCAACATTTTTCATTACTGCTCCGCTCCTCTTAGTTGTAGCGTAATATTATATAGCCTATGTTACTTGCAGATAATGTAACTTTCTAATAGTGAAAGAATTTTTAAAATCGGGCCAGTCGTTTTTGAGTTTATCCATTACAAACAAACAAAAATACACATTTTTCCTCATTATAATATTAGTTTAGATGTCATCTGACAGTTGTATGAAATAGCTATACTTAACACGGAAAATTTACCTAGGGCGTTGATTTGCAATTATATTCCTTGACTGTACAACGGCTAAGAACGGATATGACACACTTTACCTAGTTGTGGCGTCCAGTAAAGAAAAGGCCACTTCTCGTGGGTGACATAAAAACTTCATCCTCTCGTCTACTAATAATAAAATAGTCATGTCCACGTCTGTGTCGCGTCTGCTTAGCGTGTTGTTCAATATATTTTAGGGGAATATCTTTTTCTTTCGAGTTTCTGCTACCTAGTCAATCTCAATGAACCATCAATTCTAGCGTAGTTTTTTTTCGGTCATATAATATATCAAATCAATAAAAAATCTGCTGTGACGCTGAAATTTGTAGACGGTTATTTAAAAAAAAACTGTTCCATATATTTTGATTGCGTAGGTACCTATTACACTTTTTATGAAACAGCAGATTTCAGATTTTAAAACAGCGGAATCATTTACTAGATGGTACTGATGGTGAAGATTGTAGGTGGATGTCCCTGCAAACCTATATATACTATGATATTATAATTAAAAATATGTATGTAGGTTATGCGCGCTCCACGGGCTTGGCTTGGTAGCCCGGTTACATTAATAAATTGTCTTGTCTCTTTTTCGCATCCAATCATTATGACTTACCGTCCTACTTCCACTTGTCACCTAATATTGTGTTATATTGTGATGTTTTTAATTATTGAATGATGGGTTGCTGTTATTCATTACGTATGCCTTTTTATTTTTAATATTATTGAATAAAAGTAGACCTATGAATCATTTGTAAACGTCTATATACTAATTTTTTTTTAAAGGACAAATGATATGATCTGAAATTGTAAAATACTGTAGTAATATTCCCCTAGGTAAAGAACCACATGTGTTATTTCACACATGCGGAACCTATAAATAGGTAGACCGCATATCGGCTAGTTAGCTACAATTGTAGCCAAACCGCTGAACGGCGTGCATCGCCCAATATTTCGACGCGTGACGGATTTTTATTACATTTTAACAACATTTACGTGTACTCCTTGCTCATAAATGAATTTTATATGTGAAGGCAGAAGATCATATTGTAAAATAAAAGAGGTTCTTTCAATATTAAGGAACTATTTAATCAATAGACCTTATACGAAACCGACACGTCATCCTTATCATAACATTCTGCGAATTCCAGAAAGAATGACTGACCACGGGGTACTTGTAAGTTTTTTGTGAGAGTATTTGTAGACTACCATTAATGTGTTACAATTCGTACCAATCGTTTTCTTCCAAAATAGCGGAGATTTTAAAGGGGCCTTTGTACTCAATACTCAATATCTTTATTTCTTTCTTTTTTTCTTTTAAAATCACGTACTGAAAAGCATTTTACCATAGCTTTATCCTTGTTAAATGATAAATGACTTTATTTTTGCAAGTAGGTTTGTACAAACACTTTTACACGTCAATCATATTTTTTTTAACTAGATGTGGTCGGCGTTTGCTATCTGACTACTCTGAGAAGAAAGGCCGAAACAAACTCAGAGGTCACAGTCTCTTTTAAAGTCCAGACATAATCTTGGTCACATCATGTGAAGACCATGTGGATTGGTGTCTGAAGTTGTATTTTAAAGAAAGAACCACCCAGATTGAGTGGACCTGTCCAATCAGTGCACGCATTTGTCAGTAAATCGACCTGTGTCGTATTGGACCAGCTTTTTTATACCAACAGAAGAATCGGATAATGGTTTCGAGGTTTAAACTATCTTCATCAGGATGATTAGTAGAAAGTGAAAGGAAGTGTCGAAGGGCGGGCGTTTTGGGGGGACTGTCTCATGTAACTTTGACGTTCAAAAAGTGCTGACTCTCAGCCTAGTTTGAATTAATGACTTTTGATTTGAAAAACTCTTGTTATTTCTAATGAACCCAAAATACCAAATATTAATTCCAAGGGCGTGAGCCCTGTTGCTCTACAACGAGTACTATTGAGACTCTAACTACTAATTGGATATTGTCTACATGATCTTACCATAAGCTACCCGAATCTATAGCGAGCATACTTTTTAGGTCCTCATGACACGCTCGACCTGGCCATTGGCCAGGCGAACCAGTGGATATAAATTGTAAATCGATACGATTATCTTTACAAAAATTCTTAAATTCAGTATTGTCATATGACCTACCGCGATCTGCAACTATTCTTTTAGGAGCGCCAAACGAGTTCACTGCATTTTTTTTTTTGTGATTTAATAACTAACAAGACGGATTTTGTAAAGCCATCAATAATCACGGAAAAATACTCCTTGCGCTCGCTTTTTAACACGCTTTTTCCTGTGAGTTTACCAGTTAAATCTAAATGAATTATATGCCATGGAACGGCAAATTTAGGGATCGGATGTTGACCGACCTGCTGGGCATACGGGGGACCTTTGGAAGCCTTACAAGCGACGCACGAACCTCCATAGGTTTTGACAAGTATTGACATATTTTGAAACCAATAAAGATTGTATAATTTATCGAAGGTTTTTTTTATAACCAAGGTGTGTTATTTCGCTGTGTACTCGATTAATCATTTACCATGTTAAAGGGTGTGGCAATATCGGTGACCATTTAGTGGTTTTATAACATTCGATTTTACGATGCCCTGTCTAATATCGATAATGTGCGTGATATTTCAGACAGCAAGTCATTTGAGCGTAATTTGGATATAATGTGTCATATTTCGGAATCACGTTATCTACAGATAACCATATCCTCTCCAGTTCAGACAAATTTACAATTTTAGCTGCCTTATGAATAAAATATGTGTCAGCATGATTACGTGAAAGGAAGTCTAGATGTGCCATATTTTTTCCCTCTTTATAGATGATATCAAAGTCATATGACTGCAAAATTGTCCACCTATGTACTCAGGGGTTAGGTCCTTTTTGTACTGAGAGGCCTTTAAGGCGTTACAGTCAATAAAAACCGTAAATTTACGCCCATATAGGTTATATCGAAAATATGTGGCTAGGCCATATAAATTGTTGGTACTGAGCAGCAGTGCTTGGAGGAGGGATATTTTTAATCTTATGGGGATTTGGTCTAATTTTTCCAGGGGATATTCCGAAACCCAGATATTCGATTTTCGGCTTTATACATGAACATTTTTTTTAAAAGTTATATCTAGCAATCTATTTAAACGAGACAACTTTTTTGAACGGTCTCTAATGCAGAAAGTACGTCATCCATGTAGATCAGTATCTTATCGTCATTTAGAGGTGTAAGTCCAATATTTATAGCTCTTTGAAAAACCTGTGAAGCATTTCATAAACCAAATGGCATAGTGAGGTACTCAGACTGACCCGTTATGGACGCAAATTTGGTGATCGATTCGATCACTAACTAGTAGTAAAGGATAGCTGTCTGGTCGAGTATTGCTATTGAGTTCCCGGTAATCAACGCACATACGATCGGTACCGACCCTTTTTTTTTTATTAATGATACTCGCGAAAGGCGAAGAACTTTCACGAATTATGTTAGCATCTAGTAATTTTTGTACTTTGTCATTAACGATTCGTAACTCGAGATATGAGGAGTATTTAGTGAGTATTTCAATCAAAACTTCATTTTCTTTACCGGTAAGATCTGCGTCAATAGAATTAATGTCAAGAGGCATTTCTAATATAGAGCTAAGATTTGCTTTTTTTTAAGTTAAGGCAGCTTTATTATCCACAACGGATATTGCTTGTCTAAAATGTCGTGACCTATTAATAAGGTAACGTTTTCATTGAAACATTCGTCAGACAATACTTGATATGTAACGTCGAGAAGAAAGTTTTGTAACACGGTTGGGCATTGTATTTGGATTGAGCAATTAACATCATCATCAGGAGAGTCTCATCTGAGTGACTATCGGGAGATACCAGCCTGACGGTACATCTAAATGACCATCTACTTAGATCAGCTTGACGAGAACTGACTTCTCTCGAGAACATTGGACCAATTAACATTATTACAATCAATCCCCTTTAAAGGTTCATGAAACTTTTCACCAGTAAGAAGACCACAGTTACCTTCATGAAGATACACTCAGATCCAGAGTCAAATATGAAAGGAATTGCATACCACTTATTTCCAAAACACCACGCGCTGCTCTGCACACAGGTTCACTTCACTTGTTTGCTGGTGTTGCTCGGTGTGGGCATCTCTTTTCTTCTTCCAGCGTTTAAGGCAAGTGGTGACCACGTGGCTAGCCTCACCACATTTGAAGCAGGTTATTCCAGAGTTCGTCTGTGGAGTTTTTGCTAAAACAGATACCTTTTGAAGCAACGTGCCGACATTCCTGCCCTCGTTGACCGACCTTCCCGCAGAAATTGCAGTTTCCCCGAAATTGAGTTGATGGACAAGACTTTTTCGTGTCTGATTCGGACGTGCCCGGTTCTTCGTTTCTTTCACGGTGAATTTTGTCATCGCATCATAATAAGACAGATAGCAGAACCGGTCCGGTAAATTTGCATCAGGAAACTTTTCAACAAGTTTTCCTAACTCGGCTGGGGTTTCTTTGTTATCAATTTATGATTGTGATTAAATTCAAATTATCCTGCGTTGTCATGGGTTTGGAAAATTTAGAGACCAGCATTTTCTTAATAGTATCTCATGAACCATTATCTGGATTAATTCTTGTAAAACACATGGCGGCGCGGGTCTTTAGAGAGTGAGCGAGGGCCAAAATAAGGTCTACACCTTCTGGCTTCTTACTGTCGATTACAAACTCACTTAATGCACACCAGTTGATAATGTTGGTTTCAGTTACATCAGGATCGAAAGGAACCAACATCGATTGCATACTGGGTGTCATGTGGCGAGGTGTCAAAGTATCTGCGCTTATTTTTAATTGATTCCATACTACCCAAAAAAAATGACATTTGTTCCCGTATTAGATTGCCAGCAGTCCCAGATAAAGGTGGGAGTGGGTTTCATCCCACTTCTGATGAAGGCAGAAAATCATATTGTAAAATAAAAGAGGTTCTTTCAATATTAAGGAACTATTTAATCAATAGACCTTATACGAAACTGCACTTAATCAGTTTCCATAATTATTAATTTAACACCATATTAAAATAGCCATGACACCCAGTAATACAGTTACAGTATTACAGTTCATATAAAAGAGTATCAATGTACAGTGAGGCAGAGTTACAATAATTGAGAGCAATACGACCTGTGCACCGGGCCACGCCTGAACTTAGAATGCCAATTCGCCGCCGTGCGGCGTCTTTTATACGGAAGTATTGTAGGTGGGGCAACGTCGTAGCACGCTACGACGTAGCGCGCTCTAACTCCGCCCACCCGCAATGAGGTGGGAGAATGGCGCAGCGTGCTACGACGCTACGGCGCTATGGCGTAGCCCAATGCACGTGCCGCTCACAATGTGACGCCGACATATGCATGTTTTTTACACATTTAAATTTGGTAACACCAACCCGAATACGGCAACAAAATAACTGTTATGCAAATTAGCACTCTACGTCAATTTCCCGTGTACTACTGTCAAAGACTGACAGTTGTGATTTGAATATACGGACAATTTAAAGTAGTCAATTCGATTAAAAAATATTTTCACTGACTTTGTGTTGTGATCTTGACTTCTTTAGACAAGATGGAGGTAAACAATTTTTTTTGGTAGTTGCGTAAACTACCAAAAAAAATAATTGTTTACTTATCCCTCTTCGGGGCTAAGGCCTCGAGGTGGAACCTATCCAGATCGTCCCGCCATCTCCTACGTTATATGTATACCGCGACCCCGCCTTACTGGCTCAGGGCATCAATTCTGTGCTATTTAGGCCCACAGTTAGTCCGGCATGCAGCAGACATGTTCTGCCCAGTCACAATTAAGTTGGGCAACCTATTGAGCCACGTCAGCTATCTTTGTTTTCGAGCGCAGTATTGCGATCCGTTAATTGAATGCCTAGTATACTGCGCTCCATTGCTCGTTAGCAGATCTAGAGTTTAGACTTCTGGATGTTAGTCAAAGACCAAATCTGTGCACCATAGGTTAAGACAGGAAAAATGCACATTTCCATGAGCCTGCGTTTTAGTGCCATAGGCAACTCACCTTTGAAAAGTACTTTCATCGACTAGTAGCTCTTCTAGGCGTTTACCGTTAATGTGTTACCTACAAACTGTGTCTTTAATTTCGGTAATTGGTTGTAAACCGCTTGAATTAAAGAAATCAATAAATAAATCTACCAACCGTTCGTCTTTTGATATCCACATCTTGCCTCGTTTTGGCTCAAGTAAAGGTAATCTTGGACATGTTGTATTGTCTCCCTGTCTACCTTTTTGCAATCAGGTGTTTCGTTGCACATACATTTGGTCTTCGACATATTTACCTTCAGTCCAACCCTAGGACTTGGATTACTTAGTTCTTGGAGCATCTGTTCAAGTTTAGTGGCTGAAGATGAAAAGAGAACAATGTCGTCGACAAAACATGGACGTTTCAGTTTTGCTTCGCCAATGACAATAATTCTTTCCTTTCATTCGGCAGTCAACTTACTAAAGATTTCTTCGAGGCTGGTGAACAGCTTAGGAGATAGTGGGTCGCCCTGTTTGACTCCTTTCGCAATTTAACTTTTAGACCAGTGGTTTCAAGTTTTATTGCGGCTGCACTTTTTTTTGAAAACGCTAACACAGTTATTTTGGATGCTTAAGGCGTTGAGGCGCGTAGTGTTCCACGCGCGCCTCAAAGAGATGTCAGCAATACTGAAGGGGTCTGCTAGGACCGATGCCTGCCAGGGTCGCGTGTTTCGTTCGAAAGAGTTACCGTGGCCCAGGCGTATGAGCAACTGTAGGAACACGGGTGGGTTTTAGTCAGTAAAAATCTGACACACCCTTCCGCTCCACCCTAGAGCGGGAGACGTCATTTGATGATTTCACACTCAAAAAACAAAGGCGTAAAAATGGATGTGTATGAAATGCTGTCGAAAGCTTTGGAATAGTTAACAAAACGAGGTATACTAGGATTTTCTATTCTTGGTATTTTCTTATGTGTTGATTGACTGCATGCTGCATGATCTATTGTAACCAGAAAGGCATTGCCACGACCATGGAAGCCTTCTTGCTAAGGAGGTTGATATATTAGATAAGTATGCGGTTTTCTATTATTTTGAAGAATGTTTATTACTTTGTTATGTGATATTAAACTAATGGGCTTGCAATTATTAATATTGGTTTTATCACCCTTTTTGTAGAGCAGAACAATATTACAGAGACTAAAATCTTTAGGAAAGCTACCCTAATGTAGAATGCTGTTAAAGAGTCGAGTTATGTATGGAAGGAGAAGAAGTTTAGGCGAACTTCTTCTCCTCCCATAGATAACTCGACTCTTTCAATGATTCTGTGCTAATGTTATCTTCGGCACACGATCTATGGTTTTCATTTTAGTGAGGGCTACATGAACCTCATATTTGGTAATAGGTGGAATACTGTCAGGGCAGAAATAACTGGGTGTTGATGGTTCTTAAGTGTCTTCGAAGTAAACGATAGAGATATAAAAAGTTTGTAGGTACGTATATCTTAAACTTTTATCGATTGATTTGTTTCTTACCATAGCAATCTTTTAAGTATATGATCGCGATCGATTACTATTTTCAGGTAGCAGTTATTTTCTAGAACACCCTGAACTAGCCTGTTGTTGTAAATTCTAATATCTTGTCTAATACTACCTACTTGTTTAACCTTTTACTAATAAATACAGAATAAAGTTATTATCAAGTATAAATCTACGAAAATGTGTGTTTATTCCGACACCTGGTAAAACTATATTTCGTGGTTTTCAGTCAGGGGGAAATCTATATTTTGTCTGTCTCTATTTAAGTGTAAATCTCTGGTTGTGTAAAAATGCTTCTGATTTAAGTATTATTATATTATACATGCCATAAGTCAGCACTGACAAGTTTGACACTGGCATCACGCACTGGTCAAAGACTTAAGTCTTGGGACACTGCGGGCTATTTGAAACGAAAAGATATTGACTAGCTTCCCAAACGCCGCTCAGCCGAGCTACGCTTATTGCTGCTGAATCATGTGTTTGACATCGGGCGACTCCACAATGATTGGGGAGAAGCCGATCCTAACACACTCGTAGTTCGGAAGGCTAGGTGATAACTAATGCCTATCTTGTGTATATTGTTAAAAGTTGACCCAGATATAGCAATGCGATAGTGACAGAAAGGCGCAACTGAGATGCGACTCGACTGGATTTTTTTAATGAAAACTTCATGTAAATTGATCTACGAGAGCTTTAACTTTATTAATCCTCATGAAACTTAATTTTAAGATGAATTTATCCATAAATATGTGTAAATAAAACCATCAATACATTTTCTACTTTCCTAGCATACAAGTTCCAACCTTCTGATTAGCAACATCGCATGTGAAAGCAATTTTTTGCGCCAACGCGCACGTACCTGCGACGTAAAAGGGTAATTCAATTAGACGTAGCTCTTTGACTATCTAAATGGACTTATAATTATGTACGGAATAGATTTCCGGTTAATAGGGGAAGCTGCCGGCTTTGATAGTCAATGTTCTCGTGCTAATCACTGACCCTCGTCGACTATACACAATGGACATCTTGTCAAACATTAGCTTCGTCTTTATCGAATTATGTTCGGAATTTAGATGGTCTTAGTTTACGTTAAAATTTTTGATTGAACATTGGGCATCGACCAAGTCCTTTAATTAAATGTTGCCCGCCACTTCTTCTGCGATCTTGAATAAAAAGTAGCTTTTATCCTTATCCAGCTCATGGTCTACCCATGTGCCAAATTTCTTCTAAATCTGTCCAGCCGTTTTAGCGTGAAAGCGTAACAAACAAACAAACTTAGTTTCGTATTTATAATATTAGCTAGGACAAGCCATTCAAGGATGATATTTCCCATCGACAACAATGACGAACTTACAGACAAACTTTTATCCCCTATCTAACCACTCTAAGGATAGCACTTTAATAAATCCTTCCATAGTGCGCATTGTCGTTACATAAGCTTGTGCAAAAAGGTCATCAGACGATACATAAGTTGGTAATTGAAGAAGCTCCATTTATCACCCCGGGTTTGAAACCTATGGTTTGTAAATGACATTGTAATATTTAAGACAGTTTGAAGTGAACTGTCTTACCAACGTTGTTAGTTATTTTTTCGGGCAAATTGTCATTTAATCACCTGTTTCTTCAAAATCAGAACGTAGTCAAAACGTATCGAAATAATTAGTACATAGTTTTTAAATTTATATTACGAGTATGATGATGATATTAATAATACATAGTCATCGAAAATGTATTTTAATGATAATACGTTACTTTTATATAACAATAGCTGTCTGGTGTCGTCGAGTAATCCCCAAAAAGTAGAGCGGTGGTTGTCCATGCGAGATTTTTAATTTTAGGCCAAAAATCGGTACGTCTGTCAACGCTGGTTCAAACTATTCCTTTTACTATTCATTTCGAAAACAATGAAAACCTATTTATCCTAACCTGTCCTTACAAATAGCCAATATCATCGTAGTGGATGCGTTTACGAACAAAGCAGAGGTGGCAAAACAAAACAACAGCGCGGAGTCAACCGAGACGCTTTGTCCAGTGTCAATTATTCTGGTGACTGCTGGAAAGTCAATGTTTTCTCGTTGCGCCTATAGTTCCATTCCAACGGGACAGTTTGCTAGTGGTTTTAGAGCAGGTATATTGTTCCTCGTGTGGCATTTTAAGGGCCAGCTTTTAAATTAAATTCAATTCAATTGATTTATTTCAGATAAATTAAAATCGTTAGTATTAGGTATTATAAACATGCATACATGTGTGTGGCTAAGTTACAACTGCCACACGGGTATTAACCCGTTCGGGTTAGCGTCCGTGGATGGGTGACCATCTTTACATACCAAGACCCTTCCATGCCTCGGAAAGCACGCTAAGCCATTGGTCTCGGCTTTCTTTCGTAGATCTTAGACAGTCGTTACGGGTCGTCAGTAGCCCAAAAGTCTGACAATCAGTCTTACCAAGGGGTATCGTATTACCTAGTGACTGGGTTGTGGAGGTCAGATAGGCAGTCGCTCCATGTAAAATACTGGTACTTAGCTGTATGCGGTTTGACTGGAAGCCGACCCCAACATAGCTGGGAAAAGGCTAGGCAGATGATGACGTGTTTTTTTTTATTTTGCACCATAAAAAAGAATAAGGAATACACATTACAATAGACACATTGGATCAGGACCGTACTACTCGTACAAGTGGTTATGTCTAATGCTCCACGAAGAAGCAGTCCATATCCATTCTTCCTGCAATAAGCTGAAGGAAGCTGTTGGGGTTGCCCCGTATGGGACGCATCAGAGACGCTATTCTTTTGCGATATATCGCTTAAAAGCCATCCACTTGAGCGGCAAACAAACATATCTGCACCCCTAGCCAAGTTGATAATCTGCAATCGTTAACGCTAGTCGAAAATGAATCAAATGTATGGGAATGAAATCATCTCAACCTTAAGTCACGTAGTTAGAACAAACGAATAGAAAATTCGTAGCCAAGTTCACATCGTTCAAAATGATAGAATGAATTGTTATCGTTTCTACAATGTTCAACGCCACATCCTTTATTATATTGTCGTTTTTCTAAAGACATTGTAGAACGAGCTTGTAGACTCAGGCGCGTCAACATGGCTACCAACTTATCGTTTTCTACAATTGCTGACACCGAGGCGTTACCGATTGGAGAACAGAATTCTACACGAAACGGTTGTAACTTGGCTACGGGGGCTGATGAGCTACAAAAGCGTGGCAGCCCCATCGAACATCCTGAACGCGTTATTGTATTGGAAACGCAGAGCACTCTAAGTCTTCTGCGTATGCTTCACCCATAGGCTTCATGAATAAAAAGACTGACAGAACGTCTTGAATTAAAATATTTAAACGTTTTTTACACCTAATAAATAATTACTTGATTTAGCCCTTGAAAGGTAGTTTCATTAAAAAAAATCTTTACTTTGGATTCCAATCTCTGTCGGGAAAAATGTTGTTAAGTTCTTCCATCTGGAATTTCTCAGAGGTAGCCACGAGTCTAGATTAGTGCCCGGTTGATGGTAACAGGGGCCCCCTATTTTATGGGAATTAAACATAACTGGCGACCGTGGGTGTAGTTACTAAGGTACGCCTCTGCCCAACCGAACGAAGGGTTGGGTTGTTATGTTTTTTTTCAGGGTTATGAGAATACCGCAAAATATCTGGTGTTTGGAAATGCTGAGACTAAACTAAAAATGAGAAGGAACGGAAGTAAAATTACGATGAGCTTTAGATATTTAGTTATTTGTAGAAGAAGTTATGTATTATCTTATACATCTAGACTCACATAAATATACGTCAATAGACTTGCAATTAATTATACGCCCAAACGTATAATGATGTCCGTAGGGGACCAATAAATCTGTCTTCAGAATAGATCTGTTAATATTTTATGGACTCTGTGCCAAATTGATGCTTTATTTATCTTGATAGATACGACCGAGCTCTAATATTATATATGTTTGGCACAATTCGTAAGAGATTTAGGGACTTACAAATCAATGGAGATATCATGGTGTTATAGGAATTTTTGAACATTTTTGCGAATAACTTGCATGCGCCCTAATTGCGCAATACACACTCAATCGAAATCTGAATACATTTTTAACTGACCTGTTAGTCTAGTGGTTGCCCTGACTGGTATGACTGAGGTCGTGGTTTCGATTCCCACCCAGGACAAATCTTTATGTGATGAGCTCAATCATTTGTTCTGTGTCTGGGTGTAATTTATCTATAATATGTAAGTATTTAGAAATATATAAGTATGTTTATCAGTTGTCTGGTTGCCACAGTACAGGCTCTGCCTAGTTTGGGATCAGATAACGTTGTGTTGGTTGTCTTAAGATATTATTTTATTTTATACATATATTACTAATCCATTGCTGCATATATTCGAAAAATTTATCCGTTCAACAACGTAAATAACACAATGTATATTGTTGAACTGTCAAAATGACATCCACGCCCACTGTTAACGTGTTACGCAATAACACCGCTGGTTGTGGCTACGAATTTCATTACAAAAACCTAAGCAAACATTTTTTCAACAAATCTTGTGTGGTTTAACATTTTAGTTAGAGTTAATAGTGAAAAGAATGGTTTAGGAAAATGATATCATCTTGTCCTGAGCCTTGAAAACAGTCTTGCTAATATAGGATATAGCTTCTGCCCGCGACTTCATCCGCATTAAATTTCTTGTTCCCCGTGACCCTTCCCATCGTATCGAATTACCTGCCAGTTTTCATCCATATTTTGTTGCTGCTCCGCTCCTTTTGATTGTAGCGTGATGATATTAGCTTATAGCTTTCCTCAATAAATAGGCTACCCAACACAAAAATATTTTTTCAATTCGGACCAGTAATTCCTCCAGATTAGCACGTTCAACCAAACAAACAAACTCTTTAGCTTTATAATATTATATAGTATAGAAGATAAGCTTACTATTAGATATAATATGGGGATGTTAATTAATTTCAAACCCTGCGTACCAATAATCTGTTGCAGTGTATGCTACCTACTGCTGGCTTCGAGCTCATTGGAAACTACGTTAGCCCACGTTACCACGGACGTAATAAAAATAACATAACTTTTTTCGCGCCCAGGATCTTCAACGAACGCAGTTTTTTTGACACGCTGAGATTCTATTGCGCTGCAATCTCTTGGATTCTCAATACACGGGTCTACACCGAGAGATGAAAATAGAACGATAAAGAAAGAAAGAAAGACAATACTTTTATTTGCGGCACACATGACGCAAAGAAAGACTAAAACATGCAAAAAACAAAAAGAAAATCTGAGGAAAAACGTGCGTCATAATTCAATGCGCTTCAAAATTACGCCGCGATTTTATTGCGTCTGTGTCACGAAGTAGGGCTTCTTTCTCTACTCCGTGGTTTGTGTGGATATGGACTAACAATTGCAAATTGTGGCTAAAGCTATTGCGTAACACACCTTCACACGTCTCCGAACGTTCCATCCATCACTGACCCGATCAGCCAAAGCCCATTTTATACGAGGACAAACTGTGCTGAATATAACGATATTTACCAGCAGAATAAAAAAGTTTTTATATTTTTCTCCGACGTTGTTGAACTCCCAGTGAGGTTTAATAAGACCTTGTTATTTTAACAAGACGGGAACTATTTGATGGATGACTTATCCGGGCCGAGAGTCTTTCCGCGCCTTACGAGTTTTACTTAACGCTTCTAAAACTAGGCGGACAAACTTTATCCGCACTTAAACTTTCTTAAGTGTTAATCGATCATCGCTGGTCAATGATCTGTAAACTTCTTATTATATTTTGGACACTATAATATAAGTTAGGTCGTCCGAAACCAGTATTTTGATTTAATTTTTTTAGGGGCAACAATCAGCTGTATAAATACCTACAACGATCACAAGACTTAGTCTATAGGCGTAGCATATACACTGGTAACGACGATATCCACAAATTATTATAAAACAAAATAGCAAATTTGAGTCACATTACCAGACACCAAAAAGCTTTCACCAATATTGGATAATCATAAATAATCTCGAACAAGTCCACATGTAATAAAATAGATCCGGTACCACGTAGTTAGGTCAATCGATAGATAACTCATTTGTCAAAATAGTTCCGCTAGTTTCGACACATGAGCCAAAAAAAGCCAAGAGAAAAACCATTCCATTTGGCTCTGCGAAATCACTTGAAAATTTACTCACACATAAACAAAAACTTTAAAATGTTAGTGAAAATATCCTTCTCGAGGCACAAAAAGATTGAACAAAGAAGGCAGCAACACAGTGCGCCAGAACTGGACATAAATCGTCCGTAAACTTTACTATCACCACGTTTTCCTTTCACATTTTTGGATACTACGACAAAAGCATTTTGGCGTATTTTAGAATGAAATGTGCAATATTTTATGAATTTAACTGCGGTTTTAGCCGATACAGAGTACTGTTGCATTGTGGTGTAGAGTTTTATGGCAAGCTTGTAATAATATACATGCATGGGCTCGTGGTTCACGGCTCATTAGTTTATATCGGGGGCTCCCGCGGCCCCGGTGCAACCAGAGACGAATGCATACGTAACAACTTTGTATAACGTATCCCGCTTCCCCCACTCATTAATATTAATATCCGCTATGCCAGCGCCGTGATCTTAAGGCACAGGAAACGTATATCAGGTACCTAATACTTTTTCTACTTACATGTACCGTGCTTTAAAACCTTATTGCGTAAGTAAGTTAACCGTTCAAGACATTTTATTTTATTTATGTACTAGCTTTTGCCCGCGGCTTCGCCCGCGTGGATGTCGGAAATTAACGCAGGAGGACGTACTACCGCGGTAAGATGTAATAATTCAGGTTATATTATAGGTAATAGCTGTTACCCGCGACTTCGTCCGCGTGGTATTTAACAAAAAGTTTTTCATAAAAACTGTCTTTGAAAACTACGCTGACATACGTCTCAAAATACAGCGTGTTTTTAGATTTTTTTAAACTATTATTTATTTTTTTCTAAAATAAAAGTAGCCTAAGTTACTCCTTGTTACATCATCTATCACTATCTGTCAGTGAAAGTTCCGTCAAAATCAGTCCAGCCATTTCAGAGATTAGCCGGAACGAACAGACAGACAGACAGACCATAAACATCGCAAACTACAAACAAACAAACTACCTCACGAGCTCACTGAAAGAAACCTAATGAACCGTGTACTCATTTGTGATTCTTTATTACGACGTAATGAAACCGAACCATTTTTGAAGAAGCTGATAACTGGTGATGAAAAGTGGATCACGTGTGACAAGAACGTGCGAAAAAGGTCGTGGTCAAAGGCCGGTCAGGCTTCACAGACTGTGGCGAAACCCGGGATAACTCGCAACAAGGTGATGCTGTGTGTGTGGTGGGATTGGAAGGGCATTATTCATTATGAGCTGTTACCACCAGGCAGGACCATCGATTCTGAACTCTACTGCGAACAACTGATGAAATTAAAGCAAGAAGTTGAGAGAAAGCGGTCGGAATTAATCAACAGAAGGGGTGTGGTTTTTCATCATGATAACGCTAGACCTCACACATCTTTAGCCACCCAACAAAAATTAAGAGAGTTTGGCTGGGAGGTGTTAATGCATCCGCCGTATAGTCCTGACTTTTGACACCTTTTGACACCTTCAGATTTCCACCTGTTTCGGTCTCTTCAGAATTCTTTAGGCAGTGTCAGGTTATCATCACGAGAGGACTGCCAAAACCACTTGTTGCGGTATTTTGACCAGAAGTCCCAAAATTTCTATAGCAATGGGATCATGTCCCTACTTACAAGATGGCAAAAAGTTATCGAACAAAATGGTACCTACATACTTTAGTTAAATGTAAATAAACTTTATTAAAAAATGTTTTGAATTTTCTTAAAAAATGCGAAGAAACTTTTTCCCCAACCTATTATATAGATATCCCACTTCTGCCAAAAAAAACTAAATTGTTCTGTTATGAAATATTTTGATGAAAAGCTAACTAAAGTAGCATTTATTTTATCATTTTATGCTGAAAGTAAAATAAATCGATGAAAGCTTCCTATTTTTTGTTACTTTTCAATAATAAAGAGATTTTTACGTACTTACTTGAGACCAGTACTTAAAGTTTTAAATTGCAGTTTAATAATAACAAAATGGTTTTGAAAATTTATTTCACGCAAAAAGAACACAATTGTTCACTCATATTAGAGAAATATAGTAATTAAGTTCACGACGGCTTAGCTGAGTTAAAAACTAAAATTAAGTTATAAAAATAAAGTAAACACGCACAGTTTAAACAGTTCCTATTTAGAACGTGGTGTGCTGCTGTGTATATAATATGTAAGTAAGTACCTATACATTTTCTACTGTAATTTAAAACGCTATTATATAGGTAGGTACTCACCCTTTCCTTCAAGCCTTATTATTATGTAGCGCAATGTTCAACAAAAAAGTTAAAAAACAAATGAAAAGTTATGAAGGGAACTCCAGTAACAGTTGAAGAAGACTTAAAAAAAAGAAAATTTTGAATTTCTCAGTTGAACTTTTATTCAGGTATGACTCCATTCTTTAAATATTCTTTTTAATTCAGAAAGTTCCCTAAGCAAAAGAACAAAAAGCAACAGGTATAACACGACGTCTTTCGTGTCTAAAGAACATTATAACGAGATGAGCTATTTTACGTAATACGATACAGCAATTTGGAATACTTCATTCACATTTGAACGAGTACCTATTAATTTGTCTAGTAAATTTACTTTATTACCATACAAATCGATCACGATCAGACCTAAAATTTAAAAAACCCTCGAACAAAACAAAAACCTCTAAAAAATAGTAAAATATACGTATTGGCCCTGTTAGTTTAAGAAGAAGTTGTAGGTAATATTTTATTTAAAGGATCGTCGTATCGAAACGGCTGGAGCAATTTCGATAAAACATGTCTATGAATCACTATTCAAAAGCCTACTTTCAAATAAGAAAACTACACCCAAATCAGTTCACCCGTTTTAGAGCTACGGTGCCTTAGACCGACACAGACAAACACACATAGCGGTCAAACTTGTAACACCCCCATTTTTTGCGTCGCGCGTCGGGAGTAAAAAATAGATATATAAACTGAGTATCGCTTAACACAATAGAACCGAATCAGCCTAAGTTAATTAAAACATACAGTAGATATCAATAAACAATAACAAAGTTATTTTTAGTAACCAATATCTAGTATTCCTCGTTATTAGGTCAACAAACCTACTGATAGACAAGACACACAAAACTAATTAACAGTAGTATCGAAACAAACTGCCATAATTAGATAAGATTTAATTACTCAATGGAACCATTTAAGTATTCATAATTATGTGACTGATTGTTTGAATATTAAAGAATACACATTCGTTCTATTCGAATTCATTTAACGCTGTATGTTTTAATAATACTATCATAATTAATTACTATTTTATCACACGTAGCTTAGTTTACGTTTGCGTATAATTTTCATATTAATCGTAGGGACAATAAGCTGCAGTTTAATCAAATGTCATTAGAAATGGAATCGAATATGTAAAAGGCAATAAAATATCAACGAACAAAGATCGAATGTCTTTGGAAACAAAAGAAAAACGTTCCGAATTGAAGTTGAAAAGAAAAACAAAAGAAATAAATTAGTATTTTACAAGTAGGGCGATGTCAGAAGTTGTGACGTTTTACTTAACAGAGGGTGATCGCAGGCATATGGGGTGGGTCTTTCACAGCTTTGAAAGCGTTAGTAAGCCATGTTAAATCCTGGGCGTTATGCTGGCTTAGTGGATTTATTTTATTGCGTTTACTTATTCAACGGTTAGATCGGGCTATGATGACCGTCCGGCCCCGTTTAGAGGCTACTTAGTTAATTAAATGTAACACGAATGGCCGCCTCTATGTACTATCTAATGTTTATCTGTGATGACTTCACTAAACCGGATAGGTTTAGAGCTATTAATGTGAAGTTCTGAGCTTGTTGTATGGATTCAATTACTGTAATTGAAACATGGTCGTTTCAATCAGATGAAATGTTTCGTGAACAAAAAGTGTAAAGCGGAAATAATTTGGTGGCAAGAACATTTACAGTTGTTTTAATATGTAGATTCGTAGTATAAATATTTGGAGCAATAAAGTTTTGTTATTTTTTTATAATAATTGATGCGGAAGCGGTAATAATTATACCTTATATAATTACACGGTGTAACTATTCCCAGCTTCCGTTATAGGCTGTGATTTTATAGAATAAGTTTATTGTTCGATATAATATGTGATACGGCTTATTGATTCGATGTTACGATTTTAAACGAACTAAAAATAAAATTGCCAACCACCAGGCAGCAAAACAACGTTCATTTTTTGGCACCAGTTTTTCTGTATTCCACAGAAAATAGTATATAAATTTCTTTTTTGCCAAAAAAACAGATAACAGAAAATTTGAGACTCTGGCTTCAGAGCTAGGTTAAAGTACCTCTATACAGGAGCCAGTGACTTCTTGCATTTAGGTTACAATTATGCCTATTTACCTTCATTTCCAGCAGTGGAAGTTTTACGGCTAAAATGATGATGATGATGATGATGACCTTCACTTACTAGGAAAATTATTGTGACAGGAAATCATTATAACATTATCAACATAAACTAAGAGTTGCATACTTAAAACACACTAATCAGATCTTTACCAAATTTATGACCACTCAGTAAGTATACCATAAAAAAAGAAGAGTTTTTCAAATCGGATACTAAATAACGGAATCCTGAGGTAACAAAAATTACCTAAATACTTCCGATTACATCTCATCTTCATGTTACACAAATAGTATTATCATAATGCATAGTTATTTCATACTCCTATACTTTTATAACCAACATTGTTATGATCTAAATAGGTAAGTTAACATTATTCATATCAATAAATTCACATACAATGGGTCGAGTTACACGAACAAAGAATAAATGCCAAACAAACAAAATAAATTAAAACGTGAAACCTAGTGCATTCACATTTTAAACCATTCAAAATGATGTAAATAATAGCTGGAATACTCTGCACACATACATGTTATTTAAAGTTGAAGTCTAAACCTACGTAAATACGATTTTCGGTATACACATAGGTAACTGCTTTATTATAAAGTGTTTGTTAGTAGTTCCAGCACACAAACGAGACAGTTTTAGAATTGACAAATAAATGCTACGTGTGGTCAGGTTAACATACAGTATTTCGTACAATTTCGGTGGAATTTCAATCTGTTTTTAGCAAGTATAAAGATGACAAGAGACTTGGTTTAGGAAATAGAGTTATAAACAAACGTGTTTTTATTAAGTTTTGTTTAGTTCCCAGATTTCTGAAGTTCCGCACTTACCTACATGAATGTTTCATAGATTTCCCAGTTTCTTACAACAACTTCACTCTAACTTCGTGGATAAAGTGTGTGCTCCATCTTCTGTAGTCTTAAATATGACTTTAAAGTAATTGTATTGTAACGTAGTGCATTATACACACATGATTATATAAGCTGGTAGTGAGCTCACGCTTGTGTACTCCTTCGCCTCTTTTCTAAATTGCGTACCCTGGAGGCTGCATTATCAAGCTTGGCTTTGTCTTGTTTATCGTTCAACTTTGTCATGTATAAAGAGCGTTAAATAAAACATATTTTGTTGCGAAAATTTATAATTTTGATTTCATTCACAAACGAGTTTTCTTTTGTAATGTTATCTTTATAAAGGCATGTTATGTTGTCGTTTCGGCGTGTTACGCTTTGTTGGGTACGTTCACCCACATGTTTACTAACTCCTAAACCACGTGTACATAAAAGGGAGAGCAATAAAAAATCAAGGTAAACTCTTCAACTCGAGGGACTTAATTGCTCTATTTCCACTCAGTATCAAAGGTACTCCGACGCAATTACGCTCACCCAGCCAATGCGTTCTCTCTCACTCCACCCCGCTGCGATTAAACGATTCAATTTTCGAAGTGGCAAACATTAATGAAGAGTTCCTCGTCTATTTTACGCTCAGCAAGTATAAATCTGGCGGCGCGGAAAAATATCACTGAATTTGTGGAATATATTGCCTTTTAAACCAACAGGATGATTGATTTCGTTGATTCATTCATTTCTATGTTTTCATAACTTTATTTACTCGGTTCAGTGAGGTTACGTAAGAATAAATCTCATGATTTCTTTCCAGGAGCTATAAAAGTGTATACAAGTAAAATTAACTTAACACGTCGACATCATCTGTAGCCGGGGATTTTCCAAATGTAATCTAGTTAGTTTCCCTCTCTGAAGTAATTCTTTAATCTCGGGAAATAAAGCTTTTCCACAATTAAGTCAATCACGCCTGTTTAACTCGATTTTCTTTTAAGAAACCTATTACAGGCCACAGGGACCATCCCGGGAAGAGGCTAGGGCGGGCTAAATTGCTCCGAGGTAAAACCAGTCAATTTAAATGGTAAAAGAGTTTCATTTAAAAAATGTCAATGCAAATGACGCCGCAGGCAAGTTCTGTATTAGCATACTGACTTAAATCTAGATACATTTCCCAAGCCGAAATAATAAAGGAAGAAATAATATTGCAATTTCATGTCTTTTACATAAAACAATTTCATAGAAGTTACATAATGGGTCTATTAGCAATCCTCAATACCACCCAGTAAACGTAAAGTTTAATTTGGAAATTCAAATTAACAAAAGCTGTTTATGCCAAGTGTTTGTCCTATTACAAAGTAATTTTAGGCAAAAGGTAACGAATTATGATAATCCAAATCATATTGAATTAATAAAGACGTCTCTGAAGATAAGACAGGAATACGAAGTAGAATTATATTACGCAGTACAAAGGTTTCAGGCGAGCGCCCGTTGGCGCGGTGTTTTTTGTTTCTACTCTCAATAGTAGCTTGATGATATAATAATGACTCACGAGACCGACGAAAACATCTCGAATAAAAGAAAAAGGTCAAAAACAATATGAGAGGAGTACCTACTTCCTTCGTTCCTTTAACTGCGACGCTTGCCTGCGCTTTGTCAGCACTCGGAGTAGTTACATTTAATTAATGATCCTACTGTGTTGATAACTTCTGAACAATGTAAGATGAAGATACTACTTACTACAAGTTTTGTCCCTGGAACAATCCTTTCTAAACATGAAAATACAGCGTAAGGCAAATCTTTGTTCTCTTATGTTTAGTTTAGCAAATAGTCTTTGCTTTTACATATTCTACGTTATACGTATAATATTTGACTAGAATCAGAATTGTATGAGATCTTGGAAATGCAAATAGGTCGTCGTACACAATATTTATTTGTGATATTGAACTGGCTGGAATAGGTTTACTTTAGCTATTGAAACGAGCACTTTAGTTAATTATCTTTATTTAGATTTAGACTGTATACACGTGTGTTTATAAGGTTAGCAAATTTATTGCAGCATTTCCCTCAACCGTTGGCGTATAATCTTGCCCCTGGGATTCCTCGGCATTTCTTCAATGAACCTTACACCTCCTCTTAATTGCATAAACGGTGCCACCTGAAAAATTAAACGACTTTGTTGAGTCAATGAGCATTTTCATTTAGTTAATTTAAACCAATGTTCATTCTACTTGGAACAGTTACTTGTATTTAAGAGAACAGAGAGGTAATTGTGTAATACACTATCAGTAGGAATTGCGTTCATTTTGAAAGTTCCACAACATTTATGGCGTTGTTTACGTTGCCAAGCAAATATTTTTTTCGAACATACAAAAGAATGGATTAGCAATAAGTTATAAAATGATGCAGTTTTTAGGGTTCCGTTGCCAAATGGCAAAAAACGGAACCCTTATAGATTCGTCATTTCTGTCTGTCTGTCCGTGTATGTCACTGCCACTTTTTTCCGAAACTATAAGAGCTATGCTGTTGAAACTTGGTAAGTAGATGTATTTTGTGAACCGCATTAAGATTTTCACACAAAAATAGAAAAAAAAAAAAACAATAAAATTTGGGGTTCCCCATACTTAGAACTGAAACTTAAAAATGTTTTTTTCATCAAACTCATACGTGTGGGGTATCTATAGATAGGTCTTCAAAAATGATATTGAGGTTTCTACTATAATTTTTTTGGAACGAAGTTCCTTATCGCGCGTTGTGAAAGGGGGCTAGACGGAAAAAAATCTTACGAAAAGTTGTCACGACACTTTTTAACCGACTTCAAAAAAAGGACGAGGTTTCTCAATTC
This sequence comes from Aporophyla nigra, assembly GCA_947507805.1. Classification (NCBI taxonomy): domain Eukaryota; kingdom Metazoa; phylum Arthropoda; class Insecta; order Lepidoptera; family Noctuidae; genus Aporophyla; species Aporophyla nigra. The sequence goes on along the minus strand of OX382300.1, from coordinate 12,248,627 downwards.
GACTGTATATATTTTGTTGTTTGTATTTGTTTGTATATTGTTGTTTTTTTTTGTTGTGAGTAGAGAGAGAGAGAGAGAGAGAGACAGGGAGAGAGGGAGAGAGAGAGACAGAGAGAGATAGAGAGAGAGACAGGGAGAGAGAGAGGGAGAGAGGGAGAGAGGGAGAGAGAGGGAGAGAGAGGGAGAGAGAGAGAGAGAATTTTTTTTGTTGAGTGTATACAGGTTTTTTGTACATAATAAAAAATAAAAATAAATTATAAAAATTATGAATCCTGGAAAGGAACTTCGTTCCATCTGGGTCTCCCTTGACACCTCAATTTTTTTTCTAAACTGAATGGTTTGCGCGAGAGACACTTCCAAAGTGGTAAAATGTGTGTAACTTCTAACCCCTGTAACTTCTAAAATAAGAGAATGGTAAAACTAAAAAAATATATATGATGTACATTACCATGTAACCATACACCGAAAATTGGTTTGAACGAGATCTAGTAAGTAGTTTTTTTTAATACGTTACAAATCGAAAACCGTAATTTACCTTTCATTCAGTCAACTCAAATATTTAAAAAATACATTTAATTTCATAAACATAAACCTTATGCATAAACCGTGAATACCTACAGGCTTGTACGGAATCCTCGGTGCGTGAGTCTGACTCGCACTTGGCCGGTTTTTTATTAATAGTGTGTTACGCAATAAGGGTGCAGTTTCCTGCCAGGGTCGCGAGATTGTTCGAAAGAGATACCGTGACCCTGGCACATGGGCAACTGAAGGAACACGGGTGGGTTTTAGTCAGTAAAAGTCTGACACGCCCTCCCGCTCCGCCCAGAGCGGGAGAAGTCATTTGATGATTTCCCATCCAGAAAAAAAAAAAAAAAAAAAAGGGTGCTGTTTTGTTTCAGTTACTAGGATAAACGAGCCTGTTATGATGAGCCACCTTTATGTTTGTACGTGTTTCTGAATTTTTGAATAATACATCAAATATAGGTTAAGCTATTTATGAGAACGTTTTCACGCATAATTGTGGGCGAACGAGTAGACACAATGGGTTTCATTATACAAAACTGTAGTAGTAGGTGTTCTACAAAATCTTGTATCAAGAAGGTTTTAGTTTCTCAATTCTTGCTACTGCCACTGTTCAATAGATTACCAGATTATCTGATCCAAAGCTAAATTCTATTTTACATTTTCTTATTGTTGTTAACAAAAGCTTTAGTTTTCATAACTGTTGATAATATTACTATCTTATAACCTTAACTAAGACTAGGGATACATTTACACTGAATGTGGTACAAAAGCCAGGTTTCGTCGAAATAAAGGCTATATTGTAACTAATTCAATACTCAGAAGCTTGCTCGTTAACTTGTTCATTACATAAAACATCTTGAATAACATTATAACATCTTGCTCAGTCTATCTATCAAGCAAAATTGTAATACTTCAACAGTTACTAAATAAATCAGTGAGTGAAATTCTAGTTAATTAGTTCACTGAAAAAGGTTTTCAATCGAAGAGTTTATGTATTTATGGAGTATGCCATAAAATAAGAATAAAACAAAAAAAAAAGTGTGCATTGTTTACGCAGAATGTGTGATAATAGTATATATTGGTGAAACAATAAATCTACATTAGAAAACCGTTGGGAACGAGGTTTATGCAACAATTATTTTCAAAGTGATTTCGATAAATATTCCAATTAAATAATTAACTGAACAGTTTTGTGCAACAATTACCTCTAAAATCAATATAATTATATGGATAATACGATGACGTTCACGTTTTCAGGACCCCATGCTGGAGTATTGCGGCTATCAAAATGCCCATCGATCTATGGAGCTTGTATCAAAACCATACCTCTGCAGCAACATAATCAACCAGGTCCTTTTCAGTAACTTCAACGCCTGGTTGCTTCACAACGAAGGCAGCTGGTTCTTCCCCAAAGACAGGCACAGGTTTACCCACCACGCCGGCTTCCCTGACTCCTGGGTGAAGTTGGAGAATGGTTTCCAGTTCCAGTGGAGCCACCTGTAAGGAAATCCTGGAATATACAAAAGAGAAGACTGCCGCGAGAGTAACGTTAGTAGCATGAAATGAATTTGGTAATGAAGATTATTATTTTTAACCTACTCTGATTGTTTTAGGGACTATATAAATCAATATAAATATCGTTGAAGTAACACGGTACCAAATTTGGAATCGATCGGACATAAGAAACTTAGTCAGATCCCCTCATTAACTAGAAAAGAGCTGCTGATCTTCAAACGGCCGTACAGATGTTTATGAAACATGGCTAAGGACACTCGGGATAAAATTATCTATGACACAAAAAAAAAACCGTAAATCGGTTTATCCGTTTGGGAGCTACGATACCACAGACAGATACGTTAAACTTTTAACACCCCTATTTTTGCGTCGGGGGTTAAAAACCATCTGGATATTGCAAAAAAGAGGAAAATAATACGGAAATGTTGTTCGAAAAACATAATATAGAAGTATTACAATACATAAGAGTCCTTTAATAAAATGACGTACCTAACAAAAAGAGACGCAATAAAAAGAACAAGCATAAAAGAACATAGTAATTCATATATTCGTAATAAGCAGCGGATCTAGAACTGCGTAGATAATCCGAGGCTTATTCATAAGTCCACGAAGAAAGGATATCTCAACATGAAAGGTGTGGATCGTATTTCGTGGACAGTGTTAGTTCTAGCTAATATAATCTACAAAAACCTCGTCTTATTGCTTGAATAAGACACGTTATATGTCTTTTTTGCCGAGTCCGGCTTGTGATGTCTACGTTTTCCCGGAATGACTTAGTTACGCTTCCTTTTTTGTAATTCACGAACATTTTCAAAGGTAAGTAAGGCGTCAGAGCGAATATTATTTTTGTTCATTTACACATTCTGAGTATAATAATAATATGTATATGGAACGCTCTCCACTTTTTAGAGAGTTTATTTTTGCCTTGAAACTGTAACACATAAAATTGTAAATTTTTATGTTATTTTACTACAATATTACTTTGTTTTGTTTGATGGGCTTGTGGCTTAGTAAAAACAGCCGCACAGGTCGCTCGATCACGTTAAGCTCTTGCTTCGGTTGGTCTGTGAACGGGTGACCAATATTATTTATCATGATCAAGAAACACGTTAAGCGTTGGTCCGGCTGTCAACTGTGGAACTTTGACAGCCGTAACTGTTCGTCAGAAGCCCGAAAGTCTGACAATCAGTCTTAACAAGGGGTATCGTATTATACAGTGATTGGGTTGTGAAGGTTAAAAAGGCAGTATCTCCATGTAAAATACTGGTATCTGGTAAAATACTCAGCTGCATCCGGTTAGCCTGGAAGCCGATTCCAACATAATTTTGTTTAAAAGGCTAGACATAATATAACAAAACCAAAACCGATCATCGTAATCCTACTTACCTTATAGCCATCATACACGATGATCTCCTTCAGCCTCTCGACGATATAAAAGTACTTGTCTTCGTCATAATAACCCAGATCGCCGGTTTTGAAGAAGCCGTCGTCATCTAAGTATTTTGAAGGCGGCATGCCAATGTAACCTTTCATCAAGACTGGGCCTCTCAAACATATTTCGCCGCGTTGGTTTGGACCCACAGTTTTACGGGTTTCCGTATCCACGACCTGTGTAAAGTATTGGATATCTTACTTAATATAGGAAATGTATGACAGGAAGGCGTATAAGTTACCTACCTACTTAAACTGTCTAGTTTGTTGACGGATGTTATTTATATGAGAGGAGGAGGGAAGGAGGGAGGGAAAGGGGGAAGGAGGGTATATTGTTTCACGTGGTTCCGGACGTAAAGAATAACACCATCCCATTTCTTCCCGTGGGTTTCGTAAGAGGTGACTAAGAGGTTTGCTAGAGAATGGGCAGCACCTTTCTCTATACATTTTACCACCATACTGCGATCGCCAACGCGGCTGCCAAGCCTGGCGATTATGGCAAACCCCAGCAGTGGACATATTTCGGCTCAAAAGATGATGACGGTGATATGGTGGTACGGAAGGATTTGCCTCCCATTAAATTGACTTTTTATAGTACGCTACCTAACGACATTTATAGATACAATAATGTATTTTTGTTGACACAACAGGTAGGTTGACTTGCCCGCAAAACAAAATATTTGTTGAGTTACGCAAATACCATTTTGTTTTCGATATAACCATTTATAGAAAAAAATGGAATTGAAACAAGGTAACAAATGGAAAATTCTAATAAAAGTCGACAAAAATTCGGTGTTATTTTTATCACAAACCTTTAAAGTAATTCCAGGTGAAGCCATGCCCACACTGCCAGACTTGGGTCCTTTTGTGCCCCAGCTCTCCGAGGTCAATTCACCCGCCTCAGTCATTCCATAGCCTTGTAAGATATTCACAAGGTTAGGAAACCTATAAATGTTACAAAAACACATAATTCAAACACTGACTTACTGCCTATATTACTAATTGTACCTATGGTTTAAAATAGAGAAGCAATTATCCGTTATTATAATTAACTCAAATTAAAGAGTAAACAAGAAAGACTTAATCATTTTTGGATGCTCTAAAATTAAAAGCATATATGGAAATAGATGAAATCAAACAAAACAGTTACCAACAAATACATTTGAAGGTGTATATATCCAGAAAGGATAAGGAAGGTCACAAAACCGTTACGGGATATCGATAAACTAAATGAAACGATAAAATGAATCTATACTCGCCTACTTTTGACCTTTTGTATCGTCTTGTCATGAAGAGGCGATGATCGAGAGTATATAATTTTGAGTGAATCGAGATTACATTTTTCTGCTTCCTTCGCCTTTGATAAGTAGCAAACAAAAGACGGTACTATAAAGGCGATGTTAACCTGCAAAATTATATAAAGAATACAAAGATTAAATCTCGGATGTTCACATAAATAGGATAATACAGAGGATGGGAAAATATTGGGCCTATCCTTCCGTTGGGCACCGACTTAAATAAAACAGAATTTAAATATTTTCCTCACGGGAAGAACAGATAAGACATATTTAGAGATCTTAAATGAAACACTTTAAAACATGTGCACATTTTTTTTTTTGAGGCAGCATGTTTTTACACACTGCGCCAACTGTTTGGTAGTTTTATTTTGTTCAACACAATTTGTCTACATTCTTTCATAAGTTTTAAGAGACATGTTTACAGTTTAGTTTTTCAGGCGTTGGAATTGATGCAGCGAGTACATGCCGCGTTGAACTTTGTACATACAGCGTAGACCCCGCAGAGATGCCGCGTAGAGCCACATCAACCAACGAATAGTTTAAATGCAAGGGGGTTCAGAATTATGTACTGAATTCTTGTATTAATTCTGCATTTTCCACCGTTACATCATCATCACGAACACTATCAAGCCATAAAGAAATAAAATACACATACAAAAAAATACATATACAAAAATACGCATGCGAAAAATCCACACACAATAAAAACGTTTTATGAAAAACTCGGTTCTTGTTTTGAGAGCGGTTTGTCATTTCAGGTCATCATTTATAACGCTGGCCTTCTAAAGGTCAGGTGCGTAGCATTCAGTCCCGGCGCACATTTATGAAAAGATTCATGAATGTGGAAGAAGCGAACGAGTTTGTAAATATTGTACCGTGTTTACCGCGCCATAGTTTCTGTTCACTCCCTCGGGACGTCAGTATGAAGAGTGCATTTGTGTGTGTGGAAGTAATCTGGGATGTTGTGTAAAAATACATTGTGAAAACTGATGACTGCTACCTAGCTACATAGGTGCATAACTGCATAGATAGCCATGTTTGAAAATTGTTATGGTAGTCATATGACCACAAAGTTAATCCAAATTGTAATAATAAATAGGTCTTCTGAGAATTGACTAGCATTTATCACCAAACTTTTTTTTGCTGTGTGTTGCCAATTTCAAACGATTAGCTCTAATTACTTAAATTGTAGATTAGTACTTAAGACAATCAAAAAGTCACATGAAATGGTCATCATGACATGTAAATTTAGATTAGTTGATTAAAATTCAGAGAACATGACAATAAATACTTACTGGTTGGGTACCTTATTAAATTACCTACATATTTATAATTTTATTTTAATAGTTTGTTAGTTCATTTATAATAAGAAGTTAATTTAATGTAAGGTACATGCAAGTTGTAACAGAATAAACGTAAGTCCTAAAAATGGTTTGTTCATAATTTACTACTGAATTGATTTCAGGAACTTTTAGGATATTTAAAAAAAATATGAATTTGGATATAGGTACCTACCGCAGATTGAGCTAACAAAAACAATCTTATTTGGAAGCAATAAGACTAAACTTTAAATGCATATTGTGCTGCCACAGAAAACTGTGTTGACCTAACTCGATTTCTTAATAATAACAGCTAGCTATAAAAAAGGTTTGGTCATTGTATGATCCTTTAAACTCAATACTCTAATTGGGGTCTCATATACCCCAATTCTTGAGTTAATTATGTTACATGTTGTATATATCAAATAGTCCATTAAAAACTAATATAGAAAATTCAATTACTTACATCACAATCTTGTACACAATTCAGGAATGAAATAGGTTCTGCTTCATTGACATACACAATTTTTCTACCCAGACATAGAAATTTGTACGTCATGAAAGTGTCGTAATTATGATACCATTCTCCGAAAAGGAACGCCGTTTTCAGGGATTCGTCGCTGAAGCTGAAATGTTATTTGCTCGTTAGATTAATAAGGGACCCAATTATGTAGTGTACATATTTATTGTAAATAGGTCACATATGATATATCAAAATAGCTGTCATGTCACGAGTAGGGAGGATTAATTGTCTATTTACTTCATGAGTCCAAGTGCCCAAATAGATTTCCAAGATATTGCCAAGCGCTTGGTCGACTCTTCACTTGACCAGAGGATTCGCCTATTTTGGGCTTTCTGTGGCCCAAAATAGGTTAATCCGTGGAATAATTTTCGCTCTCCTCGCGAACGAAGCCGCCTTAAAAAGCTAGTCAAAAATAAATGCACAATAAATACTGCTCAGCGATTGAGAAAGCTGGTGGGCGAGAAAAGTTAGTTAACATGCTAATTAATACTTACTCATCAGGCAGACTATTGAGGATGCAATTTAAATGTGTCAGTTGTACGCCTTTTGGCATGCCCGTAGTGCCGGAGGAATACAAAATGAAGGCGATGTCACTCTGTCCCTGAACTTGCACTGGCTCGAACTTCTCTACGTCAGCATCATCCGTGACCAAAGTTCTGATGGGAATTACTGATTCCGTGCCCTCGTCTAGTGTTACAAACTTCTCTATGCAATCAAAGCTCTTCAGTATATCGCTATAAGTGCTCCAAAACAGACTGGAGCATATAAAGTATTTCGGTTTTGTTAAGCTTATCTTGTGTTTTAATACCGCTGAAAATGTATGGAAAATAATTATAAAATGCTTCATTAATCTGTGTTTTCGTATGTTTATTCATTATTTATTAAAACAGACGGTTCATCGAATTTTAATATACAGGTTGTCCCAAAAATCAACGTCAAGCCGAAAACGGTTGATAGGCCAGGTGGTGACAGTTATCAGAAAAATCATTAAAAAAATCTAAGTTAAGTACTTTTCAAATTATTGTGATTACAAATCTTTACTTTCATATTTTTTTTGTGAGTGATGTAAATCTGAATAATCCTTCTGTAAACTACAGTCCAAAATTAAAACACAACTACCTCAGTTTTAAAGAAAACATCACTTTTTTGCTGCACCATGTACTAAAAATTATTACATCGCCCAACTTTAACTGACTGTACTGAAAAAAAAAAATTCTTAACTTAGATTTTATTTGTTATTTTTCTGATAACTGTCACCACCTGGCCTATCAATGGTTTTCGGCTTGACGTTGATTTTTGGGACACCTGTATAATAAAGGTAATAATAGTTTCCGTTAATCCGAATTCTCTAAACCTTTTACAATAACTCTCTCTGGGCTATCGTAAATGCTCTCTATTTTTTTCAAAAGTTTGAGGCCGTCATAAACTAAAATATATGAGGCGGTTAAAGAATGTGGTGGAAGTAAGATATGTTGTCTCACCTCTCCCGCTCTTTAAATCATAGGGGGTGTACGTCGCTCCGGTGAACACGATTGCAAGAACCGTCGGGACGAATTCATTGCGTTTTTCGGATCCCACTGCAACAATGTCGCCCCGCCTCACCCCCAACTTTGTCAAAGCGGTGGACATATTGACGGCATATTGTGTGAATTCCTTGTATGTTAGCTTTTCACGAGTTTCTCCTAGCTCCTAGAGTTTGTAAAGAAAATTGTTTAGTAAAACTAATATAGTCTTCTTGAGCAAGAAGGCCCTTTTAACTTTAATAAGAAGTTCTAGGTAATAATTGATCAAAGGATCGTCGTGTCAAAACGGCCAAACTGATTTTGATAACACATGTCTAGAAAACCTACTTTCAGATAAAAAAACTGCATCCAAATCGGTTCATCCCTTTACGAGCTACGGTGCCACAGACATACACACATAGCAGTCAGACTTTTAACAACTTTCTTTTTACATCAGAGGTTACTAAAAATAAAAAGATCTCTTGTAGTTAGCCTTATGTAGGAGTTATATTAGGTTGGGGAAAAAGTCTTTTCGCATTATAGTATGTATGAACTTGTAATAAAATCTCTTTGGCTAACTATTTGTATCTGGCTGGTTTTGGTATCATTGAAAGTTTAAATTTTAAAGAACATAATTCCAAATTCAAATTAGGAAAATGTGTGATTTTCATTTGTTTTTCGTACCGTCAAGATGAGTGAATCTAATGAAGAAATTGGATACATTTTAAAATTTTACTACAAAAAGGGTAAAAATGCAACACAAGCCGCGAAAAAAAATTGCGATGTTTGTGGACCTAGTGTAGTGTCTGTGAGAGTAGCACAAATTTGGTTTAAGCGTTTTCAATCCGGAAATTTTGATGTCAAAGATGCACGTCGCTCTGGTCGCCCTATTACGGATAAAATGGATGCCATTTTTGAAAAAGTGGAGCAAGATCGGCATACCAGTAGTTACGACGTAGCTGAAGAACTGGACATTGACCACAAAATAGTTTTGGCGCATTTGAAAAAAACTGGGTACACAAAAAAGCTCGACATTTGGGTACCTCACGAACTCACTGAAAGAAACCTAATGAACCGTGTACTCATTTGTGATTCTTTATTACGACCTAATGAAACCGAACCATTTTTGAAGAAGCTGATAACTGGTGATGAAAAGTGGATCACGTATGACAAGAACGTGCGAAAAAGGTCGTGGTCAAAGGCCGGTCAGGCTTCACAGACTGTGGCGAAACCCGGGTTAACTCGCAACAAGGTGATGCTGTGTGTGTGGTGGGATTGGAAGGGCATTATTTATTATGAGCTGTTACCACCAGGCAGGACCATCGATTCTGAACTCTACTGCGAACAACTGATGAGATTAAAGCAAGAAGTTGAGAGAAAGCGGCCGGAATTAATCAACAGAAGGGGTGTGGTTTTTCATCATGATAACGCTAGACCTCACACATCTTTAGCCACCCAACAAAAATTAAGAGAGTTTGGCTGGGAGGTGTTAATGCATCCGCCGCTCTTCAGAATTCTTTAGGCAGTGTCAGGTTAACATCACGAGAGGACTGCCAAAACCACTTGTCGCGGTATTTTGACCAGAAGTCCCAAAATTTCTATAGCAATGGGATCATGTCCCTACCTACAAGATGGCAAAAAGTTATCGAACAAAATGGTACCTACATACTTTAGTTAAATGTAAATAAACTTTATTAAAAAATGTTTTGAATTTTCTTAAAAAATGCGAAGAAACTTTTTCCCCAACCTATTATATTCACTTACCAAAGCTATTTCATCTTTTTTTAGCCGAAGATGATCCAAAATAAACTTTCCAAAATTCAAATGTGCAGGTACTTGCACATTTTGATCACCAAACACGTAGTTGTCGTCGTTAAACATTTTTACAAAACAAAAATCTATTTTTACTCCACAAAAATAAACTCGCGGCTTACACTTATATAAGAATGTAATTGAATTGAGTCAATGAACAGTATCCGTTATTTATACAATAGCATGGAAATTATTATTAATTAATATTGACAATAAATTGCTGAGATATGTATAGTAAGAGTGTGTGCCCACTACATCGGACTACACTCAACAGAAACTGCAATCTATCGATCTACTAAAGACTTTTCACGCTCACTGCCGTTCGTAAGTAGTTTTGTAAACACAATAGGGTAATAAATCCTCATAAAGATAAACCATATCTTATGAGCTGTTCTAACTAACTGTTCTACTAACTTGACCTTACTGATGGCTAACTCATAAAATCCAATGGTTAACGCTAATTATTTCTGAGCACTACTAACAGTGACAACAGACCTTAGACTGTTTTTGTTATGATAACAGTGTTAATGCACCTATAATTAGTCATTAAATAACTCCATTTATATTAATTTACTTGATAATTAATTATTTAATGGTGTTTTCCCTGTGTGTCTGATTACAATATTGTATTGTTTAGTGACAGTTTTATTTTAAATTAGCTTGTTGTTTTGATTTGGTTTTTAAATTTATATGTTACTAGCATTTCGCCCGCGACTTCGTCCGCATGAAATTTTGGCCCCCGCCCCGCGGCGTTGCATTCCAATCGCCCACCCACGGTATTACTTCTTCTTCATTTAGCGTTCTTTCTGACTTGTTTTTTCATTCTTCTTGGTTTGTTAGGGTCGTAGCGTCTTGTTAAATAACCTTACTAAATAACTATTAAATAAAATAAGAATTTCCCATTCCAAGAAGAAGAAACCAAATTCGAATGGTAGTTCCAGACATTAGGTACTTCCTACATACATACTCAAAAAACTTACAAAATTTATGTGTATATTACAAGTAATTACTGTTAATGTAGATGTAGATTGGAGCAGTGGTAACGGCTGCGACTTACGAGTTGTACGTCATAAGTTCGAACAGGCGTTTTCATAGCTTTAATTATTTTATCACCACTGTGCACTGCTCTCAAAATGGTGGTGGAAAACATCGTGAAGAAAACGGCATGTTCAAGATCCAAAAATTCTAAGACAGTGATATCTGTCAACCTGCATTGGGCCCGCGTGGTGAATTACGGCCTAGTCCAGATGGACTGGCCTCTCTGTGAGAGTGTATAGACGAGGCCTGTATCCCAGCAGTGGGACATTATATACCTTATTAGTTACTGAGGGTTACCATCAATCCACAGCTGAAAACTACACCATGCGGACCATTGTTTTGCAACCTGGACAAAACCAAAATGTCCAGCTCGTTTCGCGACGCCGACTTATCAGGTCTCCACTCATATATGGCTATTTTGGCTCACCGCGCATGGTGTGTTAATTCATAGTACTATCCCTGTCTATTTCGGAATCAGTTTTAAATAGCCCAATTGGTACTTTAAGCCTAGAAAGCAAGCCGGTGTGGTGCTGAGTTCCATGTGGTGCTGAACGAAAAAAATAACAACATCCCATTTCATCCCCTAGGTGTCGAAAGAGGCGACTAAGGGACTTACTAGAGAATGGACAGCAGCTTTCTATAAACATTTTAACACCATAATGAGATCGCCAATCCTAGGCGGGTTAAGCGTGGCGATTATGGCAGACCCCCAAATTTGGGAGGCCGGTATCTATTACATTTGACGTCATTTGGCTGAAATGATGATAATACCGATTCAAAACACGAGAATGAATGAATTTTCTAACTAAGCAAAAATAATATGAAAATTGCATGTAGGTGCTAATAGGGCAATCGTATTTCATAATTAATTTCAACGGTTTGCTTCATCAGTTGACTTGCGTTAACATTAAGTGATATTCAGGCTCACCTGTATCTACATAACTTAAATCTATAAGTACCCTACATCATTCTATCCAAACATGATTATCTGATACTGGGAAACACAAACATATATACTTTATTACCCATGGGGTTAGACGGAATCTTGGAACAATATGGTTTGAGTACTAATCTCACTCCTTGATCCACAAGCTTGTACCATAATCCAGTTGAGCTTCAGTTTCGAGTATTAAGTGATTATTGTTATTCTTGAAAGTATTTGAGACTTGTTAAGATAAAATAAACCATAAAGAGGTAATTAAATACGTATGCTTGACTTTTAAATGGGTAGACATAACCTCGTTTGGTTGGTATCTGTTTAACCTACATTTTCTCTCTTATCGACAAAAAATAACAGTTTATCTCTGGGTAAAAATATTAGTCAATAACCAAGGTAGAAGTATGTACTATGCACTTCAAGCATGACTTCATCTTCATCTAGAGAAAATCAATCTAGTTGCTAATCTAATTTATTATGTAGTTTATAATTTTTGCGACATAGATTTTATATGACGTGATTAACTCACATACTAAATTATTACTTGTTAAAATATTAGAAAAATCATCTACTTTTAGAATATTTCCAAATATGTGGGCACCATTATCTATCATATATTTAATTTGCCATCTTACATTATCTATTGTGGTTTACTAATTTTATTGTACCAACCGGCACTGGGCCCGCGTGGTGGATTATGGCCCACTCCCTCTCACCGAGAGGAGGCCTGCGTCCCAGCAGTGGGAACATTATAGCCTGCTGATGATGATGAATTTTATTGTAGGCGCATTGTATTCACAAACATAAATAATGAGGTAGGTATACAAAATATTGTAAAACATTTGAAAGAATAACGGTGGAGTTTCTGTCCCATTCCTGCCCATACGAAACTAACTTTTGGAAGGGGCAACTAGAATCAATAAATAAAATGTACCTTCCAAAAGCGCAAAAAAAAATAAGTCACAGTCAAATAATAAATTATTTGACTGTGACTTTGGCCTTGCTTATAAATTAAACAAAATTACTTTGCACATAAACGTTCAGGATTTTTCATCTAACGGACATAGTCCGTAGTCCCGTCTTACGACACCCGGTACTATTCTTCGTACCAAATCAAAGAAACTACAGTAAATCGCCAACAATCGTGCAACACTTTGGAGATGCAGGTTATTGTCCAATTCGATTGGAAATTCACGAGTGGAAACTCGAATGCAGTAAATTACTAAGTAAGATATCGATTGTTCCGGACTGCAAAGGGCACCGTACCAGATTGTTCCACGTTATATATTAATAGTGATGGCTAGTCGTATGCGGTCCGTCCGGTGGATCTTCGTGCCTTCGAGCCGTAGAAAAAGCTGTTTGAAAATAAAAACAGAAAATAAAAGTGTGAATCACTCCAGACTTTGCAATAAAAGGTAGTCACGACAGGTGGCACGACAATACAGTCAATAAAATTCCTCTGTTTAGGTATTCTTTGTGCCGTTTTTATTCAAAATATATCATGTTCTCTCTATATTGAGTCTACAGCTAACATTTATTTAAGTCGCACAACATTTATGGCAGCTTTATTGATCTTGACTTCATAAGATACAAAGATTTGTAAACTTTTTAAGGAAAGCAGAAAATACACGTTTAATTAAAGGAAATCGTGTAACTTTTCTTGAGTTAAGATTCTGTACGTAATTAATGTATCAGTCAATCAATCTGTCAAAGAAACTCATGTGCGTACGTATTCCAAGTACGCGTTTATTATATCACAAGTTTGAAGCACCCGTGGCGGGTTGCCATGGAACTCGAGAACCACCACTTGTCACGGTTGAGATCTCTAGAACGTTCTCTGCCTAAGTCGTGGTAAACCTCGTTTCGCAGGAACTACTTACGTATTCTTGAGTAGTAAAGTTTATTGGCACATGAGTGTCAAAACAATAATTAGGAAGGTAGGTATTATTTACTATAGATTAGATAGGATTCCATTCACGTGAATGTTTCATCAACTCTGTTACCTACTACTACTACTACTAGATCCTGATGCCAAATCATGTACATTGATCGGATAAGCGCTTTTCATATAAATCCCAAACAAACAAATGTTCCTATTTATAGGATTGCAGCCCGCTATGCCATTCTGTGGGTTCCGAATCGCTGAATTATTACACAGAAACCTTCCTCGAATTTTCATAGTTTTCACTCGATCATACAGACAGATGCAGGAGTTCTGAACTTTGTTGTATAATATTCAGCAACTGATTGTTTAGTAACTTAGAACCTGATTTGCGTATGTGTTGGAGGTAAATGAAAAACAACATTTCAAGCTTCGTTTTTATTTTCATATTTTACACATTTATTTGGCAGTTTTCATTTTGTAGCATTATGTAAATCATCACAAAAAAACCTATTTCTCTATAGAAACTATTTGTATTTTACATTACGGCAAATAATCTATACAAATTTTACAGTTAAAAAACAATATCAAAATAAGCCTTAGGTACAATAGGAAAGGTAAACAAAATCGACCAGTTATTATCTACCAAAGCACAGTAGGTTTACGTATTAATAATTCGATAGTGTATTACGTCGACTAAATCGTTTACCGGAAATAACATACCATCTACGTACGAGTTTTCAATTTACTGGACAGTTATAGGTTTACGTCTAAAAAGTCTAGCTCTAGGCGCTTTTTATAAAATCGATGTAGTAGAAAATTTGTGTACAAATATTTCGTAAGAACTAAGCGAAACTAGAACATTTATAGACCTAATATTAAGTAGATCGATGTTTGTAAAAAAAGATGATCGAGTCAATTTTGTAAGGCACCGACTAAATCAATTTACAAATATTCTTGGGTGATTGGTTATAACAAAACTAGAAATCAACTGTCAATTTAGTTTATTACTATTTCGACAGTTCTATTTTGTGCTACCGTAATTATTTGTAAAATATATTTTAATATTTATAATTTTATTCAGGCGAAGGCTTTACAGAATTGACAACTTTTTTTTACATTTTACTGACAGACTTGTCGTATAAATACTAAATAATGATTTATACAAAACAAAATATACAACGTTTAAAATGAAGTTACCGAGTGGACATTGCTTATCCATAAAACACTTCAGAGTCCTTAATAACTAACTGGTTGGTGGCAATAAACTTAAGATACCTATTAACAGTGCGAATTATTTATTGTCTGGTCAGCTTAAGAAATTATTAACAAAAAATAAAATGAGCAACAAATAAATTAAAGTTCATCACAATATTACAAATATCAAGAATGTAAAATATATCGCGCTATGTTTATCACTTGACAAATTAACGTGAAACCTAACATAGAATTTACTGTTCTGAAACTTGCTGAATTTTCTATGTCATCATCTGAAAAAGGGAAACATAAATATCACTACATTTTTTTCAATTTGAACGTAAGCCTTGAAGCCTAATAGGATTTGTCATTTTGTTATCTAAAATGAAATTAGTTTTTTTTTATAGATGCTCGAAGTTGATTTCGGCTATTCCTTTATTTATGAACATTTTCATTTATATGGTCTAAATCTTTCAGGTATGTAATAAGAATAACAGACGGCTGTTACATGACGTCTCATATATTATTAGTGGTCAGTGGAAATAATAAATAAGTTGTTGGAAAATAATGGTTCAATTTTGATTTTCATTAAGGACGGAGATACAAATATATAGTTTAATATTAGATTGAAACCTTAAGGATAGCTTCTGTATTAAATTATAAGTTGAAAGCCTAACTAGGCGTATATTAAGTACTAAACTACGAGTAACTTGGTAAGTGTTTGACCTTATTTACGTGAGCCTATTTCATGATACTACGTTCGATAATTACCTTACTGGAATAATATGACATATTATTTTAGTGATAAATGTACTCTAGTATCATTAATATTGTTAAAATATTTACCGAAATCACTCAGCTGTTCGCCGTACATTTCACCTTGGAAGTTGGAACTGATTGCGTCACTACTTTGGATGATTTGCGGCAAACCTGTTGAAATATTTATATTAGAAAACAATTCAATTTTGTTTGAGAGGATTATAAAATACTGGCGACGAGAAAGTTACCTTTCTTTCTAATAGTTTGATTGTCTAACACTGTTTTTTGTGTTGTTGTGAAGGCGGATGGTGGAGCTGGTATTTCTGTAAGAAAATAAAGTTTTATTTTTGACAGCAAATACCTACATCTATAAAATAATCTGTTTACTCATTAAATAAATATAAATTTACGCGTCGACTAAACAACCTACTCATTTTTTTCGTCGATGAAAAATAAGATTGATGTTATTGTTTAGATATTTTTTCATCTTTCATAATAATTTAGTATCATTCATTTCTGAAGTGTATATATTTCTGAAATATAATTATTCCCAAGAAAATATATAAGCAATGTACTTCAGCCAAAGATACCCAGAAAAAGCTTTACAGATAATTGACAGGCAGTTTTGTGTGATTTTCCCACACTTCCGAATTCCCAAAGATCGTAAAAAAGGCTGTTTGTTTTTACGAGTCTTTCAGCGCTTTCAATCGCTCGCTCCGACGGGGCCGTTTTAAATCAATCTACTAATGTTAAAAAATTACCATCGAGTTTGATGATTCCGTCCGTTTCTCCCAGAGAGTTTTTCGCGATACATTTGTAGAAGCCGAAGTCTTCCTTGGTGATATTCTTGATCTTCAGCATCATGAACTTATTGTAGCCACTGTCCATTGGAAATGCTTCGTACTTGCCTCCTATAATTTCCAATTCTACTTAAATATAAAACCTGTATTCGATATTACGTTACCGGTAAGGAATAGTTATGTAAATACAATGATGATGAAAAAAATATTATGAATAGATAAATAAATGTATAATAAATACATAATAATGATATATAAATGATAAATTGATGTTTTGATTGACTCTAAAAATGAAAGAAATTATTTCAGAATTATGTATCTTCGTGGAACTCGAGCTTTTGCAATAAACTATCCATAAAATAGTTTCAAAGATATCAACTTCAATAACCTATTTAATAAGTTGCTCCACTTCCGAACTAGAACGCTCATGCTGGGAAGTTGATATTCGACGAATAACCACTGCAGAGTCAATACAAATGCTCAGTTTCATGCAAAAATACCCGTTGCCGGTACCGGTTTAGGTATGAGAAACAGAAACAAAAAGAAAATTTCGAACATTTTTTGATTCAAATTTGTTTTCGACTAATTTATCAATCACGCAGTAGAGCCGAAGTGGAAATAGTGAAGTATTTCATTATCCAAGTATTCTCTATTCGCGCATGAATAAGTACGTACATTGGGAACGTATTCGACTACACCTCGTTCGCAAGTTCCGATACAAGAGAAACTATTTTCATTATGAAGTCATAAATCAATGATACAATCGGACGATGGCTTACTTGACGGGAACGCATGTTATTTATGCCAATATGATAAATGTACGTATTTGTGTTGTGTTCCGAGTTCAATAATATGGCGTTTATAGATACTTAGTTAGCGACTGCGGTTCATCGGTGGAGCTCAAACAAGGCCATTGAAAGTTCATTGAAACTGAAACTAGTAAATATACGGAGCACTCGTTTATAATGTATGAAGCTTTATTAGGTTTTGAACCACTTTCCGTGATTTAGTTACTGCATTATTTATACGACGACGCCTTTATGGAAAACGTGGATACAGTTTAGACTATAAATACACATATTAAATGAAGGATTAACCACTGAAAAAAACTGTCCTTCCTTTATTTGCATATTTCATCTGAGAAGAAAATACCATTTGCATATCAAATCGTCAAAAAAGTTGCGTCTTCGTAGCTTTAGAATACTATAAAATCAATACACTTACAAATTACAGTGACATATCGATTTAAAGCGTTATAAATTCAAAAGGTCAACCTAAAACATATTTCTCGTGTCAACCTCTGCGTGTATCACAGATATAAGGTTTGCTCCCCAAACAGAGTCTATATGAGTAAGCACGCATATTGAACAAGCCTCACCGGAAATAATCATGTCCCCGCGGTCCGTGGTCCAGTAGTTGATGGAGGAGGGGTACGCCTCTGTGTGACACTCCAGCGTCACGTCCTGTCCGATGTATGCGCCTTCCAGCTGGTTGGGGATGGACAGCATTGGGGGAACTGTTGAGATTGAAGAGTGTTGACAAAAATAGGCCTGTGTAAGAGCGAAGGTGCTGACGGCCTATTATGTAAAAAACCTCACCGGGAAAACGTAGGTGAGTTTGAAAAACGCTGTCTTTCCACCTGCTTGCTAAGGGTTGACAATACTCTCTTCACTTAAGTTATCACGGTGAGATTGTTACAGAATAGGTCTGCTGTAGACTTTGGGAAGTGTTTGCGCTTATGGCAAAATACTAAAAATGATATAGGGCATGTTTTTTTAAATCACATAACTATAGTCCGTCGTTGGTCACTAGACCACTAGGTCGCAAGCGCTATTGCCGAGTATGAGGTCTTGGGCTTGATTCCCAGGTAGGGCAAAGTTTTATTGGGTTTTTCTTTATGAAATTTCTCAGTAACAGCCCAAGTATGGGTTTGTGTCCGTTTGATAACACTAGGCTCGCCAACTATTAAAAAATAAAATAAAATTCGTTTAATTCAAACTATTAATGTCCATATTTTGTTAGTATCACATTATCTTAAAAAACTATGTTAGTCGTGAGGAGATTAAATATACTCATATTATAGAAAATAAATTAAAATTAAATCGAGACAAATTTTAATAAGTTAAAATTAAATTCAAAAACGTTAAAAATTAAATTAAAATTGCTTAAATTAAAAAAATAAGTTAAATGAAATTGAAATAAATTTAAATGAAATTGAAAAAATAAAACACTTGTAAATTAGCTAAAAATTAAAATAAATGATTAAAATTAAAACATAGTATTGTGTCATATGCAGCCTGATGAGCCTTTTCACCGCTGGCGACGCTGGTCTGTCTGCAATCATCCTTAGGATACCGTTGCCACTCCCTCGAATTCGGCGCATTAGTGAGGCTGACTTTTTGCGCATTATACTCGTAGCGTAACAGTCATCTAGCCTCGCGTCGGCAAACATACCCGAGGCACTGCAAAACCGAGGTACTCTATTACATGTAATTTAAAAATAAGTGACAAAATGTGGGTGCACCTCTGCCCTTAGGGAAAACAAGTCGTGATGATAATTTATGGATGTTAAAAGACGCTTAACGAAGTTGAGAGTCACTTATCATTGTCATGTTGTTCCCTCACGACACAGGGAATCCTAGTGTGGGGTCCAGGGCATTTGTAAAAACTAGCAGCTAAGGCTTAATATAATCTGTTCTTTGTTTTTTCTAATATTGTACTGTTTTAAATGAACTGAATAAATTTATATTATACTAGCTTCTGCTCGCGATTTCGTCCGCGTGTCAATCGACCCAGAGAATAAAAAGTTTCATATAAAATTCAACCCCCCATTTCACCCTCTTAGGGATGGAATTTCAAAAAACCCTTTATTAGTGGATACTTACTCTTCACAAAGAACACATACTCCAAATTTCACGTCTTTAGAACCAGAGGTTTAGGCTGTGCGTTGAAATATCAGTCAGTCAGTCAGTCAGTCACTCAGGACTTTGAATTTTATATATATAGATAGATAATTATATATTATAATATGTTTTTTAGGGTTCCGCACCTCAAAAGGAAAAAGCGGAACCCTTATAGGATCACTTTGTTGTCCGTCCGTCCGTCCGTCCGTCTGTCAAGACCCTTTTTCTCAGGAACGCGTAGAGGTATCAAGCTGAAATTTATACCAAATACTCAAGTCTACTGTCCCTTGGAGCTGTGAAAAAATCAAACTTCTAAGCTATCGCAATCAAAAGATATAGCCGTTTATGCCGCAAATTTCCACAAATTTTCGAAACTCGCAAGGGAATCAAAACCTAAAGGGTACTTCCAGGCGATCTAGAATTTTGTAATTTGGTACGAAGCAACGTCTTATAGCACAGATACAGGAAAAATTGCGAAAACCATAAATTTTTAGTTACTTCATATAATAAAAATATTTTTAATAATTTTAAAGGTACTACAACGTTTTTACGGAACCCTCGGTGCGCGAATCCGACTCGCACTTTGCCGGTTTTTTTGCACCTAGGAACGTTTTGGTTATGGACATACTAATCAAAGTAGATACCATTTTTTTTTTCGTGCATAAAATAAAATATTCCGTACATGCCCAATAGCTGGCGTGCATTATATTTCGCGCAACCATAAACAGCATTCATGGTAGTACTTTCCTAGCAATATTTTTTTGCTTTCACTGTGACTTAGTTTCATGTATAAAATGCGTAGATAACGGCTTGTACCTATTTTATATTTTTACCCCCTTTATTATCATTCACCCTTTATGTCAGTTTTCAAGGAAATAACATAAACATATCTATCTCAAGCAGGAAAAGTTCATTATAAATTCCTGCAGCTCGAACTCTATTCGTTTGACTGCGATTCTTGGAAATCAGATTATACTTCTATTCATATTATTATCTCTTATTTGCCTACCTACACTAATCGGTTATGGATTCAAAGTTAGTGTCGTTTTCACAACCACATCGGAAAATATCGAAGAAAAAGGGAAAACTTGAAGAGTTTATAAATAATGGGCTGGCCACGGGTCAATAGTTATCGTCAGTATTTCTGCCCTCAGATTTACTCCTTACAAGTTTATACGTGTTTTACTGTGTCTCCATTTATCATTCACTTTTTTCGTCTCGTCAGAAAACGAGTTCTTCTGTGAGAGGTGTAATTTTCACACCACATGAAGAACAAACTTGTATCGAAGTTGTTAATTTTTTAACCGTCGAAAAAAAAAACGGAGGAGTCAAGTCGACGCGTATATATTTTTTTATTTGTGACCACGCTTTTTACAGAGTAATCCGATTTAGATAATTCTTTTTCTATGGGAAAGGATATACCTCGAAGTTGGTCTCGTATCAATTTGAAACAAAAAACCAACCCTATGGGTAGGAAAACAGGGGACGATTGATTGTTCACTCATTGATTGTAATGTATGACCACGCATAACTTCTTACAGAATTGTCGCCGTAGTGTTTGGCGCCGACTCAAAATTACTTAGGCTTCTTATATTTCGCTTTTCAGTTTTTTCGGCGGTTAAATTTTTTTGTATAAAAGTTTTTATCAATGAACATAAATAGCCATTTTTAATCAACAAAATTTGGATGGATCACTTACAAAGCAGGGTTCTGTAGTTGTGATGAATTTATTCTATGAACGAACTTAAGATTGTGATTAAAAAATGTGCTACCATACAGTTCAACTGCAAATGTAAGTTGGTCAACTATTATGGTGCTGACTAGCTATGATAGTTCTCCTTTTTACTTCGTTATCCATACTAATATTATAAATGGGAAAGTGTATGTCTTTTTGTTCGTTCTTCACGGCAAAAAGGAGCGACGAATTGACGTGATTTTTTATGTCAAGGTAGTTAAGGGATGGAGAGTGACATAGGCTACTTTTTTTTCTTTTTTAGGTGGTTGGGGTGAACTTAGAAAAGCCATGCTTTTCCCATGGACAATTGTATGTAGCATGTTCTCGTGTATCTAATGCCCAGAATCTTTACAATCTATCCCCAAATGGAAAGACAGATAATATCGTCTACAGTAGCGTATTAAAATAACATTCTGTTCCGAGTTCTCTTCTGTGTTTTAAATAAGAAAAGGGGAACCGTGTTACCCCGAATTTAACGCGAGCGATGCCGCGGGCAAAAGCTAGTACTTTTATAATACTACCTACCATGATTTTTTAAAATATTCAAAAACAACCATATAGCTGGTATTAACTTGACTCGAACAAAAATGAGTAATTTAAAGTTTAATATTTCACAAACAAATTCTTTAATTAAAAAATATTTTCATAAACCCGCAATATTTTTGAAAGATCTATCCTATAACACCCCACACTATAAGGTATGCTAGGAAAATAAAAAATTCCCACTTTACGTATGTACGTAGCAGGTACGATAAATATTATTTTTTCAAGATTTTATCTTACAACTCGGAGTGATTAATATGCATATCATACCAAAAACAGTTTTCTAGTACTAAGAATCTTTGAGCTAAGCTGCGGACAGACGGCCGGATGGATGTGGCGAAGCAATAAGGGTTCTTTTTTCACTACAGAACCCTAAAAACGTTTAATTACCTTATTACCGTACCAACACGAGTAAATCCGAACTATTCTGAGCCTCTAATCATAGCGTGTCAAACAAGCGAGGCAATTCAAACTGGTTGGTAGGCAATCGATAAACACTAGTACGGACACCCAAGCTATTACGGCTCTAATAAAACACGGATGACAAACCATTCTGCCTGCTGGCTAGACTCGTTCTCACGTCAATTTGTGTCGTTAGTGAGTCCGCAGGTGTAGACTAGCACTAGATTTAACAAAGGATTTCTATTCTTTGCTTTGATTTTTAACATAAGAACTTCAACATATTTCAAACTAATTTTTTTTCTTATTCTCTTTTTAGGGTTCCGTTGCCAAATGGCAAAAAACGGAACCCTTATAGATTCGTCATGTCTGTCTGTCTGTCCGAGTGTGTCACAGCCATTTTTTTCCGAAACTATAAGAGCTATGCTGTTGAAACTTGGTAAGTAGATGTATTCTGTGAACCGCATTAAGATTTTCACACAAAAATAGAAAAAAAAAACAATAATATTTGGGGTTCCCCATACATAGAACTGAAACTCAAAATTTTTTTTGTCATCGAACCCGTACGTGTTGGGTATCTATGGATAGGTCTTCAAAAATGATATTGAGGTTTCTAATATCATTTTTTTCTAAACTGAATAGTTTGCGCGAGAGACACTTCCAAAGTGGTAAAATGTGTGTCCCCCCCCCCCCGTAACTTCTAAAATAAGGGAAAGATAAAACTAAAAAAAATATATGATGTACTTTACCATGTAAACTTCCACCGAAAATTGGTTTGAACGAGATCTAGTAAGTAGTTTTTTTTAATACGTCATAAATCGTAAACCACAATTTACCTTTCATTCAATCAACTCAAATATAAAAATATAAAAAATAAAATAATTTCATAAACATAAACCTTATTCATAAACCGTGAATACCTGCAGGTTTGTACGGAAACCTCGGTGCGCGAGTCCGACTCGCACTTGGCCAGTTTTTTGTAATTAATTGCCATCATTTTACCCTTACTATCTTTCACCCTTTTTTGTGGGTGGGAAATCATCATATGACGTCTCCAAGTCAGGGCGGAGTGGGAGGGTGTGTCAGACTTTTACTGAATAAAACCCACCCGTGTTCCTTCAGTTGCCGTGCCAAGGTCACGGTAACTCTTTCGAACAAATCCGCAACCCTGCCAAAAAATCCGTGACCTTGGCAAACTAACTTTCACCTAAACTATCTATTAAATGGGTCTAACGATATTGTTAACTACACCTGAAATTATCTGAAACTTTTCTAAGACATGCCATTGTATTCTCAATTACGTTCGTTCGTACGCTCGTATCATATTCGAAGTTGTATATACATTACCGATATTATTATAATTAGTTAATAATACACATAAACTTACTAATTCACCTCACTAAATTCCCAACCGTATTCCTTACCTGTTCCTCATCCACGCCGCGTCAGCTATAATTACAAGTGATCTCAGTTCCACGTATCGGGAGCAAATAATACTCACATTGAACCATGAGCATGATCCGTTTGCTAATCGATGGTGGCACTCCATTAGATGCTATGCACAGGTAAGCACCCATGTGTAGCCGAGACACCTTTGTTATTGTCAACGTCTCCCCATCCACCACGCTAACTGCCGACAAAAATGAACGTTTAACGATATAAATGAACATTTAACGATATAAATGCACATTTAAAGATATAAATGTTACACGATTCAATGGGCTTAAATGCTAAGACTACTAGACGAAATTTATGTCGTGTTCGTGACATTAATATGTAATCGGACCGTAATATACAGGTTCAGAACTATCAGTTTTGAAATTCATTTCCAGTTTGCTTTCTAAAAGGACTGTCCACATCTCTGAGAGTATTTTCTACCGCAGCTGTGAGAAAGGGCTTTACAACGTTTGTCTGATGGCTGAAAAGAAAACGCGAGATTGTTTTCTGTATAAAAAAAACATTTTAATTAAGACAGAAAACGATTTTTATTTAACAACAGCCTACAGGGAAATTAACAATGGATTCTAGCCATAATTAAAATGTTTCACCGTTTTAATGTGTTTCAAATGACAGTTTGAAAAGTTTCGTTCCATATGTTGTGGAAGTTTAGGGTAATTGGAAGTAATTTACTCTTAATTTGAGGTTTCTGTGTTTTCTTATAGCTCTGTTATTACCATTCTTGTTGGAAACAGAAAACCTCAAGCGTTCCATTACTATTTCCTGCTAGGTACATTTAATTCAATTCAAGTTAAAGTGAAATTCCGTGTGTAGCGTTGGGCAACGGAGACGATCCCACAAAGCTGAAAGGCTAACCTAGCTGTACAGGAACGTCGACTTAGAACTTTTTAATTGGTCCTATTGTTATAAAACGGGTGTGTTTGATATCTGGGAATTGGAGTTAATTTACTAAACATCTATTTAAATCCTTGAACATAAATAATTGTACCATTTCTTGTAAAATAATTGAAATTATTCTACGGAATAATCGCAAAACATCAATCACCTATAATTGTATGAATTCGTTTTCTACATTTCTACAGCTGCTATTAAAAATAAGGTAACAAAAGAAAACTTAAAAGTTATTTCATGATGGGCTCAAACCATTTTCATTATACCTACTAACCTTATATTTTTTTATTCATTATGTTCAAGCAAAGCAACAATGCTTGTAACATGTCGTACACGATCGGTTAATCTTACCCATATTATAAATAAGAAAGTGTGTGAGGATGTATGGATGTTTGTTAAGCTTTCACACAAGAACTATTAAACGGATTTGAATGCTATTCGGCACATAAATAGTTTATAAGCTGAATTAATACACAGGGTACTTTATATCCCGGTAAAACGTTTCCGCGGGATAATTTCCGACTTACACGCGGGAGAAGCCTATGGCAAAGGCTAGTAATAAGTTAATATTAAGGGGGATGCGCTAAAGTAGACTATGAAAATTATGAAGCACATGAAGTTGTCGTTGAACTACTGAATGACTGTGTCCCATCTTCGGTTGCAATAGACGAACCCTCATATTTATTTATTAAAACTTGATGCACAAGTAAATCTACTGTGCAAAGGCAGACTTAATGCATAACACATTTTCTTCCAGCCAACCTTAGGGTGATGCAGAAAAAACATGGCAGGTGCAACATACGGGATAGATAACTCGAAATATAATGAATATAACACAAATGAGCAAGTCAGTGCAACGCTGGGATAATTCATATCCATATGTCACAGGTGATGACCATGACGATAACTATCGTTTTACCTCAGCCTAACCCAGCATCTGAGCTAGACACTGAGCCCGCTAAAACTCTGTTCCTGGAAGTGCTGCAAGCATTAGCGGATTTAAAGACTGAAAATTCAAATATGGACCAGAATTAAATAACGACTTAGTCCGTAATTGGAGTAAAATTTTGAAGAACGAATTCCCAAGGGTAAATAACCTGCAACTGGAGAAAAATAATACTAGTAAACTTCACAACACGCAAGTCGGTTTGATCACTTATAATAAGTATAGGTACTTATTAAAATTCCTGCAAAAAATCACTTTTTGATCAACATACGATTTAATTGCCGCCCACAAGGCAGCAATTTGCAAAAACGTAGGGAAAATTTGCTCCTTAAATCGCAGCCCCACTCAATTAAAAGTTAATGTTATCCTGCTCACCTGATTCTCCATTATAGTTAAAGTCCTGTCCGTCCTCTCGTCTCCACATGACATAAGGTTCCGGGTAGCCAGAGGCCCGACACACCAGGGTAACGTCAGAGCCCTCCCGAACTACCATATCCGTAGATGTCATGTTGTCGATGATTGATGGTGGCACTGAGTAAACAAATAAATTGTTATCTTAATATGTGAAAAGATAATTAAGGGACAGTAGCTTCCATATTCTCCACAGTATTTGGAAATAAACAGAACAAATATCAGGTTCTATATAGAAATATCGGCCATCGAAGTATTTTCAAGGAATTCGACGTCGCACCCGCTCTAAAGAATGTTAGGAATCTTCATGGGAGCGGATGGAATTATTTCAACTTTGTAAAAGTAACAGTCACAAACACTGCGGCATCCTATCCTATTTTCCTACTTCCTACTAACCTTCTTCCTACTCCTACTATGTAGGTACTACATTCATAAAATATTATAAATGTGATAGTTTGTGTGTTCGTTACTCAATCACGCAAAAACGGCCAATATTTTGATGAAATTTTGCACACACATTGGTTATAATCTCGATTAACATATATGACAACTTTATCTCGGTAGTACTTTCCCGTGGCATTATTTTCGACACCCTTGCGAACGAAGCAGCTGGCAAAAGCTATAAATAAATAATTATAATTTTTTTTTTTCAATTAATTAATAAAACGTAGAATTATTGTATATTAAACAAAAGCTGACATTGATACGAGTACGTCTCAGATTTATTCTGTGCTCTGTGCTCTTGTCAATATGTCAATAAGCGAACAAAGTCGGTGTCTAACATCTTGGTACATTATTATAAAAAGCCCTTAATATGTTGGATAAATATTAGGTTTCAAATGATCTATATTTTATAGGTAATTTTTTTAGATATCAAATCACGAACAGTGGTTGTCTGACGGGTCGTTGAGCTAAAATAGGGTTGAGTTACACGATAGCGTCTCTTGCGTCTGGTTAAATCAAAGCTGCAATGGCTCTTCAAAGGACCCTTCCAGTCATGGCTTTGCATTGTAAAACTACATAAAATCCTAATATGCTAGGAGTTTTAAAGGGACCATGACATGAATTTGTTTCGGCATTTATACTCAGGGAGGTCAGCGAGGAACTTTTGGCACCATCGAGTTTAATAATATTGACCAACAAAATATTGACGTGATATATTTTTTTATTTCAAATCTCTGTTCCACAGACTGATGCAGGTAGTATACTCACCCACAACCTGTAGGTATCCCTTCCTGGAGCGCATGGGGTCGGTGTTGACCTGGCACATGTACCAGCCGCGGTCCACCTCCTGCACGTTCTTGATGTGCAGGTACCACGAGCGGTGGTCGTTGTACGACAGATTGATGGAGGTAGTATACTCACCCACAACCTGTAGGTATCCCTTCCTGGAGCGCATGGGGTCGGTGTTGACCTGGCACATGTACCAGCCGCGGTCCACCTCCTGCACGTTCTTGATGTGCAGGTACCACGAGCGGTGGTCGTTGTATGACAGACTGATGCGCGCGTTCTGAGTTATTATGTTGTGGTGGATGCTCAGGATTGTCTGTGTGTCCATACGCACCCATGCTACCTACAAGCATAGAAGGTAATGAGTCTGATGTTATTTCCTTGAAAATTAATAAATATGTCCTAAACAATATCTGCTGATATTTCATGATATATATTCATGAGGAAATCTTTACTTTGTTTTCCATTACTTCGAATACTGTAGTCATCGTCATAGGCATCTATTAGTTTTCATAAAATATTGAATTCTTTTCAAAATTAATAATGAAGGTCGACTTAAGCTGTTGAACCGCCCATCGATCGATCAAGACGATATTCTTGAATGCTGTCAATTGTGAATAAATTGCTATGATTTATTTACCTTGAATCCTCTTAGATTATCCACGACACACGCAAGTAGGGCGTCCCGACCAACGGTAACCGTGACATTCGGTATGGGTTCTGCGAATCTCGGATACATTGATTCTGAAAAGAATGGTTCAATAAATAGTGTTGTAATGACTTGTAAACATGTTTACTTGTTATAGAAGTTTTAGGAGAAATAAAAAGAGTCACAAATATGAAGAGCGGTGCCGGCGTGTCTGCCGCCGCCGTCCGACGCGTCGCGCCAGTCGGTAGCCAACTCACTTTGATGAAATTATAGGACAGTTTTATGATATTTTGTCATCGGAATTGTTTGCTCTGTTTTTGTAACTGTATGAGATATATACAGGCAGATTATGTGGGTTACATTATACAACCTATCTGTATTTTTTATATTTACATGTACATAGTTCTTATCTTTAAGACTTATCTTTTAAATTATGTAAATATTGTAAAATGTTATAATTAATCACAAATGCAGTAAGTATGTTGAAGTTTGGTTTCGACACGATAAAACGGGCACGATACATCAGATCATTCAGAATACAGACGTGTTGAAAAAATCTATACTAATATTATAAAGCTGAAGAGTTTGTTTGTTTGGTTGAACGCGCTAATCTCAGGAACTACTCGTCCGAATTGAAAAATTCTTTTTGTGTTGGGTAGCCTATTTATTGAGAAAGGCTATAGGCTATATAACATCACGCTACAATCAAAAGAGCTGAGCAGAAACGAAAAATGGACGAAAACTGGCAGGCAATTCGATACGATGGGAAGGGTCACGGGAGCAAAAATTTTACGCAGACGAAGTCGTGGGCAGAAGCTAGTAAGTTATATTTCATTTGAAAAAGAATTTACAGAGCTTATAGCTTCAAAATCAATCTAGACTGCATGTTATCATAGTTTCCATTTTATCATTATTCATTTGCGGAGTCAGAAAAACTAAACGACTTTCATTATACTCACTCGGCAAAGAAAAAAGCGCTGAATGAGTAATTAAGCTCATTTGTCGCAACCGTTTTCAACAACAGCATATATCATTGTCTTCCTACGCATGCCAAGATAAGTAGCATAAATACCGGACTACATATAGGTCGAATACATGGCGACCCTAGCCTTAGGGTTGCGTGATTTATACTCAGGCCACCAACGACAAATAGCGGTTTGTCGCTGTATCGCTCTCTCACCGACAAAATAATGTATAAGACGCACAATGCTAAAAAAACATCAATCTAATGCGACCTCTAAAAAGTTAACGGTCGCAAAAGGGTCCTTGAGATTTAGATAAAGTATGTTATTTGCTAGGATACATGTCCCGTATTTAAAGAAATTCAAGTCTCTTAAAGCAAATATAGTAGAGAAGCTTCATTTTTATTTTTAACACGTTTACTGGGTCACAGACTCTCGAATTTATGGTTTTATTTTTGTTATAAAATAGTTTGTTATTTGCACGGGTTATTTCAATTTAATTGATGAAATCTGAGGATAATGAGGAGCACTTTAATTTCGTTTTTCATACCCGTTTACTATATTCATTCGATACCACAAATGAAACATTTTTAAATGATGGATAAATAAAATAGAAAGGTGCGGTACCTAATTGAGTTTTGCTCTAAATCAGGCTATTTGAAGAATAACTTATGAGGCTTCGCATAAAACAATACAATTACCTTATAAATGATTTTGTTCCCTAATAATTGTGTGGCATTTGAAGGATATTTTATTAAAGTTTATATATAAACCAGCTTCTAGCGTCTCGACTGCATATGAAAATCAAGCGCTATGTGACCTATCACAGGTGGCCTTCAGGTAATCCTTTGATAAAAAACCTCTACTATTTACACTCTCTAAGGAGCATTTTATCTTAGCACTTTTATCTCGTCTGTGCTTTAGTCCTTGCGTAGTCAATCAATCAGGCACAGAAGTGTGTACAGAAGACAGATAGACGGATGTAGTTACAGAATATCAATATAGGTCACATTCTAGTGGTATTATGTTCATCGAAATGATGAAGCGTGGCGTCAAACGTCAAACGCGATTATATAAACCTAGTTTTCCGATATAGGTTTCCTCATGGCACGTTAGGTACCGATCACTCGAACATGAGCAAACAGGCTTACGTTCCTAATCCTCAATGTTGTTCACGCGTGGAGACCAGCTCATGGTATTATCGTCTACATTTATAAAGTATAAGTTTTGTGTAGGTGTAGTTATACACCGTGACATTTTAGTTTTATAAAGGTTGTCCACTCAATGTATTCGACATAATATACCTCAAGGCGTGATTTTTTTTTTTTACCATTAATTAAAAATAAATAGTGCATTAGAATTATGAAACATCATGTTAATAATGTTTACGTGTCATACGTTAGAAAAAGTACCTACCCTGTGCACGAGTCGACTAGATCATAGAGTTGACAAAGTAATTAACTAGCTCAAATGTAAATGAAAGGAGTGTTACTAAATATTTGTGTTAACTACATCAATAAAAAGACCTCTATTACAATTATTCTTAATTGTTACTATGGTGGACATTTGACTATTTACATTTATTTATAGAAAAAATCCTTGAGTGTATCAGCTGTGCGCGTGTTAAGAGATATCGTAAAGGTGGAAGGTTATCGTGCAACTTGCAGTTTGGGGTCAGGGGTTTCCAACACATTGAACAAACATTTGATTTTATTTGCGCATTTTAGTAGCTTATTGCTTGGCGTACCGCTCACCCCTACCAACCGGCTTTAATGTAAAAAGGAGTACTCTATGGTGCTCATATTACCCATCCAAGTACGTATTTTCGTTTTAAAAATGGATGGAAAATATTTTAAAATGTTCCGTCCGCTAATTTACTCCGCGAATGGATTAAGATAACGAGCATTAATTTAGTAAAGTTGTGATCGTGAAAACACGGTTTTAAGCTGGTTCTACACTGGTGCTCCAAGTAAAGTGAGAGGAATACCCAAGACATTTTAACTGTAAATCTATCTGCGACGAAGAAACTTAATAATGCAGTTTGACTCATCAAAAAACAATTGATCTTGAGTATAAGAAAACCATTTTGTTTTCGCAATTCAGCTACAAAGCTACAGTCATAATAGTTTTTTACTTGGAATAAATAATGGCATTGTTAAAAGGAGTTTATTTAGTTACATTGTGCGTCATTGCGTTGGCGTTGGCGTTGGCATCGTTCGGCTGATGAGACCATGGCCTTACCTTAGCGTGAAGTTGATGTACAGAATATTATGAACCACTCTCCGTTCTATTCAGTTTTGAAGGAAAAATAAAGAGCTAAGTAGTTAGTGCATTTACTTTTAATCGATCAAAAATGATGGCATGATTCTGTCATTATCTACAGCGTAGAGCTAAGTTCAGATTATTTAAAATAGCAGAATGCTTAAATTTTATTTGAAGTTTTACGTCAACCTACCAGGAATTTTAATACTAACGTTTTCATTTTAAATGTTATAATGAGAAAGGTAGTTAGGCTTTTTTTAAGTTTAAATGAAATGCTTAGTAAATTCTCCTAAATAAAATAATAAAAAATATAGGTCAAGTAATTTTATCGTTATACTGGAAATTAAAAACCGATTTATTTTCGTAAAAGGTATTTACTAGGTATGTACAGAACACTGCAGTTTTCACTCATATAGCTTTTAAAAGATCCTAGTACCGTACATTACGTTTTCTCGAGAATATTCTCTATTTCATTCATATTTAGATATAAAACACTTACCATCGGGAACTTCTATAGGTGCTACAGACACTACATTTTGCCCGGTGGGTAATTCCCGACCTGTAATTAGAACATTGTTGTAATACTCTGTTTGCAACTTTAATCTCAAGAGCAAAAGAAATAAAAAACAAATGATTTTAGTACTTGTAAACAGGACCATATGAATTACATTTGTTTGTATTCATACGTTTTTTCATTCGATATATCATGTACAAAATTGATGTATGTTTGACATACAATTTATAAAATAACTCTTGACTGTATTTACTGTTGACTGGAAAATCAGGCTTTTGTTTATAGATGGAATTATTTAAACATTAATTCTGTATCTTTGCTGACACAGATGTAATTTGATGTTATTTTGTTAAACCTCATCTAATAAAATAATATACAACTATACCGTCGAACTAAACGGACTTATTACAGTCATTAGACCAAGATTCTATAAGTAGATACGCTATCGTCATGCCTTATAAAGTACCTACATACGTTCTTAGATTTTAAGATCCTGCAGTTTGGAGAAATAAAATGTTTCAGACGACGCGGTACATTAACCCGGGACTTCACTCACGAACCATGTATTCTCACTAGACGAGACCAAAAAGACTTTGATAAAGCTTCTAGACAAGTCGTAAATTATATAAAAAAGGTTCTAACATTTATCCTTCGAAGTTGCGACCCCATTTTTGTCCCGACACAAGAACTTTAACAAATTACCGACCGATTGTGGTCTAAGTATATCGGTAGTTTATTGTTATTAAATTGTAGTAATTTCATGGAGTAATTAAGTGAAAACGAACGTCGCACGGTGGATAAAAGTTTTTAATTGTACATACGTAGGTTATAATTGAGTTACGTGTGTCAGTTAAATCAGTAACTAGGTGGAGTTACATCGCACGAGTACTCTGTTATACAATAGTTTGGTGGAAAATGGAAAACATTTTATACTGCACTAACATTATACAGAGAAAACCTGGATTAAATTATGTTATGTTGGGAATATGAATGATAACTAGGACTAGTTTTTTGCCAACAGCTTCGTTCGCGTGCAGCTCGAAATACACATAGAACAGATAAAGTATTTTATCTGTTCCTCTACGTTATGAATTACCCATGTAGCAAATTTCACTCAAATCTGTTCAGTTATTTCGTGTGATTGAATAGCAATCGTCCAAACATATAAACACAAAACTTTCACATTCATATTAGTAGGATAGGATAGGTTTATTTTTGTACGCTAGGTGCCATAATGTGCTACATTTATGGCACCTAACGTATAAAACGAGAGATAATAGGCAGTAACATTCTGCACACTGTGGTTGACCTTCACCTAATTGTTTGACAAGCTTGCTCATGGCAATGATCCCACATTATGTACAACGACACTGTTCTCTAATGACCATGAGCATACAGATGTTCTGCAGCTTATGGTTGAAATGTATAAACGTTACTCAGCACGCGTATTTTGGCTAACGATTATTCCTGTCACAGTTACACAGCTGTCAAACTACAAGTGCAAGATAGAGATGGGAACCAAATCGTCGGTTAACTTTTAAACCTCTCCTCCCCCCTCCTACTCCCCTTTCTCCTCCTTCTTTTCTTCTCCTTTTTTTAATTTTTCTTTTTTTTGCTTTCTTCTTTTTTTACTTTTCTTGTTTGATTTTTTTCTTTCTTTTTTATACATATGACAGTTTGACATATTGTTTTTGTTTTTTTTTTGGATACAGAAATGCTGTCAAACCGCAAAATTTAATTTTGATGTTAAAGATATTTATCTGACTTTGAAAAATCGGCAGTTGCTAAATAACGTTATAAGATTTCGGCCTCAGACCGACCTTGTATTCATGTCACTGTAATTTGTTGTCATAAAACAATACCGCAACATGTTAGTATTCATGACATAACAATACACCCATTACTAAACCTAAATAATTAATTACAACATTAGACTCATTAATAAGAACTCTATTACTGTTAAATGTTGATGTGTGCGCAAACACATTATTCGACATTTCCACTTAAATAATTCATTTAATTTACTTTGACATCAATGTCAATAATTCAATCCGTACTATTTAATATTGAGTCGTTTATTACATTTGACATTATAACAGTAGACATGTATGTACAGACATTATAAAGTCTAGTTATGTATGGTTTATGAGAATGGGACCGTAGCTATTACCAAAATTGTGGGTTCTTTTTGAATATGTACGCCCAAAGCCCTTTCAAGAAACGTTTAACCTAAGGTATATGATATTTGACTTAGTAAATGTTAGGGGCTCTAAATTCGTTTACTTACAAGAATATAATATGAGTATCTCGTGTAAAATTTAATATAGACCAAAAAATTGTAACTGTCTCGTTGGTCTACTGGTCGCAACCACTACTGCTGACCATGAAGTTTTGAATTTGATTCCTCGGTCGGACACAGTATTGTTGAGTTTTTTTCATCTGGAATTTCTCAGAAGCGTCTCGGAGCCTGGGTTTGTGCCTGGTTGATGGCAATAAGCTCGTCCCCTATTACGTGGGACTTAAATATGTATAACTGGCTAAATATGGGTTCATTATATTGGTACACCTCTATCAAACCCTTCGAGGAAAGGAGGCGTGATGTTATCTTACGTAGAAATATTATAATTAAGAAAATATTGAGACGCTAACCTGTCAAGAAAATAAGTGCCTACCCATACATAACCCATTACCCACTTTAGATAGGTATTTCCATTATATTTTGGTCTAATTAACACCTTTATAATACTAGATGAGATAGTTATATTACAGCGAAAACACGAATTTTGTTCGTACAAATTCAACAGCTTAAAGAAATAAGCTGACTAACTAATGGTTAGTGCCATCATTAACTATAGAGCCCTAATTGTGGTGCGATGATAAATAGGGCACTCTCCTTCCCCTCACTAATAATAATCACTTACTTCGTGCTGTTTCTGTGCCAAAACTATATTTGTCTAATAGGACTATAATATAATTTTATTTCATTAATAGAAATAACTCATAGAAAATTATTTTAATGATTTTAAATTAAATTAATCTAACAACTGTTATGGCCTAAATAACAAGTTATAAAGAAATAATTGTTTGAGCCTTAATATTTCTATTCCTGATTGATTGTAATGAAATTTGGCACACAGGTGGACCCCATAATCTAAGTTAAGACATAGTGTGCTTTTTAAAAGTCTTAGTCAAAGCATTGACTTTAAATAGGTACATAAAAGGCACTTTTGAACGTCAACATTTACATTAAAGTAGAATTGATTCTAGTCGCCAATTCCAAAATGTATTTTCGTATGGAGAAGAATTGGCAATTAACTCAACCGTTACTCTTATTGTATGTTTTACAATATTTTAGATACAATCGTTGAATAAATTACATGTGATAACAATGCACCTAGAATAAAGTACTTTACCACAGCCTACTGTGTACGATCTATTTTGTCTTTATTTCTAGTATTCAAATTATGTCTATCACTTATTTTTCTTAAAAAGATGTAGTTTTTTTTACATACATGTTATTTTCATAAATGAATTGGCAAGTTACCGTCATAATATTAATCCATTATTTCGGATTGAAGCCGCGAGTAAAAACAAAAGCTATCTATCTATAGAAATAAATAAAATTGAAGTGTCTATTTTAAAAGTCAAAATAACAGCTTTTTACTAAATGCATATTAATATGACATTTGGTACTCATAACAAAAAAAAAATGGCCCATCTGTTTGTTCGGGTAATCTGTGAAACGGTTGGACCAATTTAGACGGGACTTTTACAAGCAAATAGCTAATGTTTTAAGTACTAATTTAGACTTAGTTGGTTACTACTTCCTACTAATATTATAAACGCGAAAGTTTGTATGTATAGATGTATAGATGTATGGATGTTTGTTCCTGTTTCACGCAAAAACTACTGACCCGATTTAGATGAATTTGGCACACAGATAGTTTATAACCTGGAGTAACACATAGGGTACTTTTAATCCCGGTAGTATGTTCCCACGAAATAATTTCCGACCTCCACGCGGGCGAAGCCGCTGAAGCAAAAGCTAGTAATTTATAAAAAGAACTAGCTTTTGCCAGCTGCTTCGCCTAAATTTCATCTAAATCAGATTAGTGGTTTTTGCGTCTCGCGTACTCACACAAAAAAACTCATGAAATCTACATCCACGCGAGCGAAGCCACAGACAGAAGCTAGTACATAATTCATAAACAGATTTGGAAGCTTTCTGTTTGGGTCGAGTGTCAATTTAATTCTACAGAATGGCATTTCTCTTTAACGTAAACGAAGCGTGTCCACAGTGCATAGTTTTTAACTTTTCGCATAATGCTCTATCCAGTGGAAATATGACAACCATTTCTTTTCACGAAGATACACAATTAAAATAATTGAATACATTCTGAGTTTCAGGAAGTAAACCTATGAAAATAAATTAGTTGTCGTAATTATTTCTGTTTGCGGAGAGCAGTGGCCTAGTGGGTATCGGCTCTGACTTATGAGTTTGAAGGTCGTGAGTTCCAACCCTGATAAGCACTTTACTTTGTATAAATAATTATATCACCACTGCTCTCAAAACGGTGAAGGAAAATATCGTGAGGAAACCGGTCTGTCCTAAAACCAAAAATTCGAATACATGTGACATCGACCAAACCACACTAGAGCTGCGTGGTACCTAGATTGTAAATATATTTTGACTTCAATCAATCAATCAATCAACTCAGCCTATCACAGTCCACTGCTGGACATAGACCTCTCCCATGCTGCGCCACAACACCCTGTCTTTCGCCTTCCGCATCCAGTCTGTCCCAGCCACCTTTGACTTATTTAATGTAAATTATATGACCGTAATAATTATGTCCCCTTTTCTTTTCGTGGGTGTCGTAAAAGGCGACTAAGGGACTTACTAGAGAATGGGCAGCAGCATTCTCTATGCATTTTACCACCATACTGCGATTGCCAACCCGCCTGCCAAGCGTGGCGATTATGGCAAAGCCCCCCAAATTGGGGGAGGCCTAAGTCCAGCAGTGGACGTCTTACGGCTGAAATGATGAATAATTATGTCTATTAATGAATGTAAGATGAGGTCGATGTTAAACATATTAATAAATGTACAATGAGGTTGACCAAAACAACCGATGCAATGGATAATAACCACCAACAAATAAGGGTGTAATTTGAATTACTATTTTTTTTTTATATAGCCAATAGTATTGACATACACATTCATATTGTACAGGGTGTACGATATTATATGTGTATGTTTTCGTGATACAATAATACTAATTGTAAGAACTGTCTTTTACCTTGTAGCCTCTCGATGAGATGTGGCTTGTGTCCCAGCATTGGGGGGCTGATTATGAATTATTTTTACCTCTGTTTATTACGATGGCCCATTAAACTAGGATAGGTTTTTAGCGAATATGAACACTATGGAATATATGGTATTACGTCTAGCGTTGACAGGCCCGCTCCGTAGCGTCGACAGGATTGTTCCATTATCGACGGCGGATGAATAATTGAGCCCGTCGAGTGAGCTCACTGGATGCGGCACTATCGATAATGTTGTAGTGTTGTGCTTGACACGTGTTACACATTATTTTTTTATGCGTTCATTTGGTTTCATGTTTTATGGAGTGTTTATGTATGTTGGTAAGTGCAGGGTGAATTCTGTTTGAGGTGGTTATGTTTAGATCGCTGAGACTGATTGATGATTGAACGATTGATGTGTTTATGAGTGTTTTACTTTTATAGTTTCAAAGACTATTTATCAGTACTTATACATTGTTTGATAGTATGAAAGCTAAATACAACCGCATAGTTTAATTCAACCGTTACGAAATAATTCGTGCCAAAACTGTGGCTAACTTCATCGTAACAATCCGGCCTTAATATAAATTAAACACGGCCAATGTACGGATATAGTTTCGTAGATCCAAGTGAGGGGATGGTCGCAACTTCTCAAGCCTCGTTGACACAGGGTCATTCCGAGGGTAAACACGCCGCTTCCAGCCCAATTGCCAACTTACCCATAAGTGGATTGAATTCAGAAGTCGCCCCTTTCATATTTGAACTAACAGCATATGTACATTAAGACTAATTTATTTGAGAGTGACTCTGATCCCTGATTTTAGTTATCGAGTGGGTAAGTTTTTTTTTTTGGCATTATGTATTACTTGTGACATTATGTATTACTAATTATGAGATCAGAAAATAACATGAGCGTAATTAAAAGGTTTGTAAGTCAATTCGCACAAATTTATTTGCCCGAAAAGGACGAATCGTCAGTTTTTTTACTGGTTATTTGCACGTAGTAAATTAATTTGAATTTCACAAATACGGACAATGTCAGAAATACGTAGACGATTGACACATTTGAACTGTATGTACTATAGTTATGTCGTTTTCTTGTTAGATAATAGCAGAAAAATCGAATAGAATTTATAAAACTAAGGATATTACTAAATTGCATAAACTTTACAAAGTGCCAATTGCGTATTTCTAGCGTTGTCGATAAGCCCAGAATTGATGCGTAGGACACGTCTGTGTTTCTCACAGGCGTAGGCAGAGGAGCCCCCTCGTTTTGCTAGATATTAATCCTAACTCTAGTACCCTAGTCCTAAAAACTTAATGGACTATCAGGTCGTTACGTATTTCTAAAAACTTAATAGAAAACCTCAATATCAGTTTGCCTGATTCAGAGAACAAACCTAGGACTTCGATGGTCCAGTCACTGCTACTCGGATGTAAAACAGCAATCTTGATAATTTTACAATTATAATTTAAAGTCTGGATGAGCGACGGAAAATGAAATCCTGCTTAATCCTTTTTAAATCACGACGCGCTTAAATGTTTACTTTTTTGTTTGGAGAATAAACTAGGCTACGTTTACATATCCCTAGTGCTTTTATGAGTTAAAAACATGACATTATTGCTTTAGTTTCAGCTTTTACTTGCGTAATACAAACTCTGATGGATATAAGTTTACAGGTACATTCACATCTTTTATATTGTATATTTTAGACTATTTTTTTTGTTTCTATATTATTTATTTATTTATTTTATTTAACCATTTATGCACACATAAAAATAGACAAGAAGAAAGGAACAGAAAAATATGTACAAAGGTAATGCTTATTTCTATAGAAATCTCTTCCAGCATACGTGCAATAGGAGAGAATATACAAAGAGATGTAGACAACGTGCGTAATATAATAGTAGAAGAAAAATAATACTATAATTTAAATATAAACATACAAAATAAAAATATACATACATGCAAACATACATAAATTCTTTTAGAATAAATATCACTAAATATATATTATACTAATAATGTAATTGAAATGAAAACATTCAACATCAATTCATTCATCACCATTCATTTCAACATTAATTATATAAATCTAAATTATTAAGCATTTTTCGCATGAAACATCATTCCTTTCTGTATCTGGAGAAGGGCGTTGTTAGCTGCGCTACAATTTATACCTTTTGCAGCTACCATCGTTTTACTTGTCAAACATGTCCCGTGTTATTGTTCCGTAATATTTTTTTAAACTTTATTATACAAGCTACTTTCCATACATTGCCGTGATCCGTCTATTTCGTCAAGCCACCATTCATGCTACAAAATTGTACTTAATGCCTTGTTAGTCTATTCGCACGAATTAAGTCGCTCAAATCAGGCGAATCGTCACTTTCAAATACTATAATATTTTCTATTGGCGAGTTTACACGAAGTTAATTTATTTGTGGGCGGATCGGCAATTGAGAAATACGTATTAGGCAATTGGCACGTTTTGAATAAAAAGTTACAAAAAAAAAACGAAAAATTTAGGAAAAAGTACACTAATTTTATTACATAAAATACAAAACGTGCCAATTACCTAATACATATTTCTGGAATTGAGGAGTCGCCTAGTGAAAATATTATATTATTTTAAAAGTGTCGATTCGCCTTCGGGCGAGTGAATTGGTGCGAGTCAACTAATAAGCCCCCAAAATACATGGATAAATTAAAAACAATAAATCTAATAAAAATCTTTAAGAAACGAATACTAATAGTAAAGAAAACGAAGATAATTTAATGATACGCTGGGCTATTACAGAAAACTGATTTATGAAAAAAGTTTCGCAACCTTAAAACCAATTTAGAAAAGTTTTTTTTTGTATTATGCTACGCTAGAAAACGAGCAATTTGAGTTTCTGTAATTTTATTTAATAAAAATAATGAGAAGTCAAATGACCCATTTCTTAAAAATAGGGGTAGAAAGTCGAAAGCTATTTTTAAATCAGAAGTTATTTGCTTTAGTTTTTTAAGCGGAGGCTACACAAGTATATAAGAATTAAGTTGTTTGTTTTACGTTCGTACTGTTTTGAAAAAGTTTTTTTATTTGTTTTTCTAAGGGTTGTTTTTACGTATTTTTCGCACGTAATTTTTTGTGGACCTTTCGCGTTTGACCGCATTTTTATGTTTCAAATTTCCAGCCTTCGCAATCAACACTCTGAATCGCGTCAATACAATAAAATGAATGTGCTACGGAATAACAATTATTAGTGCGTTTCGGAGTTGTATCCACTTCGTTTTCAATCTTTGTTTCGTAATCATTTTCTTTTGCGAAAGAACCGTCAAGCAGAAGAGGATCAACGCTTTTGAGTTTAATGTTATGAAACTTGTAATAACAAAAATAGATTTTCAAGTTACTACGCGAGAAAAATTTGATGGGGAATTATTTTCTGGAGTATCCTACGGCTTACATTAGAACATTCAAAGTTTCTTCTGAACCTGAATATCATTTGTTAGCTGTTCTTGGAATCAGATAAAGAGATTTTTTTCACTACTTATTCTTTACTTTAGAATTATATAGGCACCGACTTAAGACTTATATTTGTCCACATTCTTGGAAGAAAACACACAATAAAACGATTATTTATAGTAGTTATGTTGGTAGGTGTCTACCTTTATAGCTAACAATTTCTTTTCAACCGAATATGTTATGTCTGCTATGTATGTAGGTACTAGGTGTCCTACTGTTTCATTAAAATAAAATAAAACAAAGAATTCAACTGATACGGTGTATTTTTCCTCAATTGCTCCACTTGTTTGTGAAAATTCCATTCCACGTTATCGCAAATGAAAAACCGACCGTCTGCTTATTTGTTTAAAAAGCTTTTAGGGCTTAAACGGTGCATGCGAATTATTTGAGAGTGCACACATGTGCCTATGTGTGTTTAGTCAACATCGTTTGTGAGTAAATGCACCTATTAGGGAAGCGAAAAGCAAGCTTCTCACGATCCACGATAACTAGTGACGACGGACATTAGTCAACGTATTTATATCGATAAAAAACGTCGATAAAGTCACGTTTCTCAGAAGATGTCCACGGATATCCGGCGATGCGTCACCGTCACTGCCCCCGGTACATTTTGTTTGTGAGCCTTCCCCTTGTTAACCGAATTACTCGTATGTTATGGCAACAACGTCTTGCGACCCTCCGAACAGATCTACTTGAAGGAGCTTAGCAATCGCGGATACTCGAGAAGGGACGATTTAGTTGTATTTTTATGATTGCTTGGAAATCGATAGTCAGGGTCCCATGTAAGTCTTTGAGATAAGGGTCGTCCTAACATGTAATTCTTTGAGCCTATTACTCTATTTCCATACTACGTTTCCACTTCATATATTGTTGATGAAAACTGTGTTATTTAGCTTTTTTTTATATAAAACAAGTCATAAACATTTTACATTTTGCAACTAATAGAGGTGCTCTATGAAACTTTTTCAATAACCTATTTCGTAGAGTAGTTTGTTTTTCGCGGAACAGTTTATGTTGCTTGTTTAGCTGTTGTATTGAAGCTTAATATAGGTTACAATGAATAATAAATGGTTTTAATTACGTATCAAGGGTAATAACAGACGTCGATTAGTAGTTAGTACTTTGAACGGCCTAAATGAATAAATAATAAACACTTTTCCAAAAGAAATTCCCTTACTTTAAGGTGTAAATGATTATTATAACTAAATTTTAAAACACGCATGACTTATGTTCATAACTGTGGTTGTAGTTAAAGCTGCGACATAATTTTGTTACATACTAATCAGTATTAAGCCCATTATTATCACTTTTTTTTTCAAGGTTTCGTTCATCAAAACTACATCATTTGTTCGGGGGGATTGAGTAACAGATAGGTACGTATGACAGAGAATAATATTGCATCGTAAGGCTGAGATCTCAATCGTCAAATATTTTTTATCTAAGAAATAAATATTGCAGTTTCACGGCTTCTGTATAAAAATAAATGCTAAACTGTAAGGTCTATTTTCAGACAAAAAATACCTGTCTTCAAAAATCAACCCCTAATTATATTGTATCATAAATAAAAGAAAGCAATATCATTGAATGAAACTCCGCAAGCCACTTTATCCCAAGAACATTGCGTTATATCGCCAGATTGGCAAGAAACAACATAAACAGGAAAATACTTATGATATTATTCAGATTCTTTATGTTTCTCAGAGAAGAAAAAACATCCTTTTTTTATTAACAACCACCTCTTTATTGTTTATAGAAAGAAAACTTTTTAATGTTATGGTATTCACTAGGGCAATGTAAAAGATGGAAATATTTTTTTTTTTGCAAAAGAAAATATTTACAAATTTGAACTAAATTTTTTACGAAAATATTATCAAGTCTTATACAAAATTACGCAATCGTATCATAAAATCCTAACATTACTTTTAAACACTGCAAACTTTTAAAAGAGTTCGTCAAAGACTTAAAAAAAACCGTCAATCCATTGCTTCCGCAACACTAAAATAAAATACATATTTCACATAAAACTTTTGACAAGTTACCGGCGAACTCAATAAAAATGCTAATTGCACTATCAACTCACCTGTGGTGGTGCAGCAGCCAGTCAATAACTCTATCCATATAACACAATATAAATGTATAAAAGGAGTCATTTTGTCCGAGTCACATTAGATGATTGTCCTTTTTTATAGTGTTGTTCACCTGTGTTGTTGAGATCGTACGCGTGTGAGAGCGAGCTGCGGGGCGGCCGGGGAGCGTCCCATCGCTGGGCTGGCTACGGAGGCACTGCCGCGGGGCGCCACTCCGCCGCGCTAACTACCCCCAGCCGGATAAACAAGGGCGAGAAAACCGGGAACAGGCAGACAAGCCGTCTCGCTACCCTTTATCGCCGCGACTGAGTAACAGCATAATAAAATAAAGACAAAAGACGAATAACCAAAGAACAAGCCGAGCGCGGATTTCAGTCCGATGTGAATCATCAAATTAAATCGGTAACAGATAAACTTGGAGTTCTATCTGCGGCAACAATTTTGTTATAAGAAAACAATGTCCGCTGTCAAACTTTGAACCGTAGCCGTTAAAACAACTGAAGGAATTAAAACTGTTAAATGTACAATTATTATGATGACGTGATGTTTGCTGTCGCGGTTAATTATCGTGACTTTATTAATATTGCAGAAATAGATAATATCATATCGGTTGTTGTTTTCCAGTAGTAGTTATATTTATAAATTACTATTATCAAGAAATGGCGATATTTATTTATTTCTACCTTATGTCCACCACCAGCACGCATAGCATGATCACCATAGAAAGAACTTTGTCTATTCTTGGTAGAATAGAGATAGAATTGTCATGCTACGCTAGCATAAAACGGTACAAATATTTCTACAATCTTTAATTCTGTCTTTAATCTTTCTACAATCTGTAATTTTGTCTATTCTTTCGTCGACAAAACCCTTTTCTACGGTGGTCATGCTACGCATGCATCTGTCCTTACAGGATTGTACCTAATGCGATAGTGAACATCTAAATTGTAATAAATAAATAATAATTTATTAGACACAGAATATATGTTACATTTAAACACATATACAAGACAATTTACAATTTTCTTAATTTTATATTT
Organism: Aporophyla nigra; assembly: GCA_947507805.1. Classification (NCBI taxonomy): domain Eukaryota; kingdom Metazoa; phylum Arthropoda; class Insecta; order Lepidoptera; family Noctuidae; genus Aporophyla; species Aporophyla nigra. Next base: position 12,205,246 of record OX382300.1, on the reverse strand, counting down.
AAGGAATCTGTGTCTGACCTAAATAAAAATATATCTGTATGTCAGACATCAACGCTCTTCCTTATGATGACCATTACATTACTAGCTTAGTTAGACATATTAATATTAAAAGGTATATCAATACACTGAAAAAAAAAAAAAAAAAATAAACAAAACGGTGTGTGGAGTGTTAACCTTCGGTAGTGTGTGAAAGAATCTCTCTATTTAAATATTTTTTAAGTTTTCTGTCATTATTGTCGTATTTCCATAATATTATTTCTACTATACTTACGTTTTCGCGAGTACTGAGCTGAGATTCCTGAACACTGCTACACGATACCTGGAGTCCATAGCCACTCCCAGTGCAATTTCCGTGGAGTAAATAAATTGAAATATACCTTATTATTGATTATTTTATTGCACAACTTTATGCCAATTTTATGTCTGTTATGCTATGTTCTAATTTTTATTTTATCTAATGGTATCTAATTTTTATCCTATTTTTATAGATATACGTAATCTAATTTTGTATAATCCTTTGCTTTCACCAAATTTTATCCAATTTGTATTGAATTTTATCCAATGTAATTTACTGAATTCTGTGATTGTATGTATTATTTATAACTAGTATTAACCGATAACTTGTATGTGTAGTGCAAACTGTTAGTATAAGTTGGTTATTAATAATAAATAAATAAATAAATTTTGTTAACATATTACAAACAATGTATTCTTTGTGTGAAATGTGGGTTCAGTACTAGGTATAGGTGCACCTCTGCTTAACCTTTCAGGGAATACAGGTGTGATGTTATGATAAGATCAACAACTCTGTTATATAAAAACTACCTTTTGCCAGCGGCTTCGCCCGCGTATTATACGTATAAACCTTCCTCATGAATCACTCTCTATCTATTAAAAAACCGCATCAAAATCCGTTGCGTAGTTTAAAATATCTAAGCATACACATAGGGACAGACAGAGGGAAGCGACTGTTTTATACTATGTAATGATGACAAGGCATCCGCAATCGAGAGAAATCACCATATTCTACATTCCATAAAATACACATAAGTTGTTATCATACGACCCAGAACATACAGACCGCAAGACATATCAATAAAAACACTGAACTCATAATCACGCATTACTAAACATCTGAATCAGCAAACATTCCGTATAATATGACAATAACGGGTGTCTGAGGGCAGAATTTGCAGTATTATAGCCATATCGTGCTCTAGAGGAGTGTCCCGACACTCGCGACACTCCCGACAACCCAGACACTCCAGCCACGAGACCACTGCATTGCAATAATGTTGTTCTTAAGTGTTACTGGCCCCCTGTTCTGCGCCCCGAGCTTGTCACAGACTACGAAATTATCGGGGTTATCAAGACCGACAGAGCGTTCTACAATATTTTGTTATGGAAGATAAAACTGCTCCACATGTTTTGCAAAGTTGTCTCTATTTTGTTTTCCTTCAGTTTATCAATAGTAGGTATTTTTTATATGGCACAGCTGCATGTTAATAAGAATTCAGATAACAAATGGCAATATCTGATCGTAGTACAACATCAAATTACACATGTCGTGGTCTGATCGTAGAAAAAGCTGGCCCTACACGATACGCTGCGATTATAAGATTTGACCAAATTGATTGATTTGATTTAACTTTCTGTTCGGACGTGAACGTCCTTCTTCACTTTAAGATTAGCCTCAAGCTTTTGAGGAAATGTTATAATTTATATGTTTATGTAAGTTTTATTAAGTCCGTTTTAGTTAATTAAAAGCTTGTTTTTAAAAACGTTTTTTCAGTTTCATTTTATATTGCACTTTTAGCATTGTAACTCGTTTAAATACCTTTATTTCAGAGGTACTTGAAACAGAATCAATATATGAAATTTTAGCTCCGAAGTTTAAGGGGACGTGGTTTTAATTAAGCTTGTAAGATTTGATCCGAACAAAACGCACAAACATTGAGAGATAAACAAAACCTTGTAAAAATATTAAATAACCAAGTAACTGCGACCAACGTGGATGTAGTGCTTGTCGGCCGCTACTTCGGCACCTCTCGCTTCGTTCTCTCGGACTGCGCGTGGTTGATCACAGTCCTAACCGAACGTAGCCCATTTGGTCGGGGTGCCACTAGCGGCGTGAAAACCAGCTACGTTGCCGACCAGTTCGGGGTGGACAGCTGTGAATATCGATAAATTGGTTGCTTTTGATTAGGTACATCGTAATGTTACTGGCCAAATCATGAAATGATGGTTGGTATATACTGAAACGGCCTGGTAGATTACGATAAAGGGCATTTCTACGATCGGAACCCGACATATATTGATTTTAAAATTGCCATCGAAACAAAACTGAAGAATATACAAAGTCATAAGAAATATAAAATTGGATTTATTTTTCAGACATCTGAGCCTCTTAATATCGATAAGTTTCGAAAAAGTGCACGAAAGAACAAAACAATCATCCTAAAATTGTTCTTTTCTAATTTCGAAAACAAACGATACAAAATTGCCTACCAAATGTAGAATTCCGTAATACCGAAACTACATAAAATATAGCCCCATTTAGTCACTTGAAAGAGTGTTGGGTAAAATTGTTACGTAAATGCAGGCATTTTTCTTACCAAAAGTGGAACGTGAGCCAGATGTTGTGCAAAAACTAAAAATGGGCTAATTGCTTAATTAGACACAAAGTTCTACTTTCAGGAAATCAACCCCGAATATTGGCCTGGGAATACAGATTCTCTAAAGTTTGGTACAGCTCGCGTTCATATGGGCGCAAATAGAGAAGCCGCAAGTTGACTGCTGGTTTTGGTCGCAAAATACCCACCAAAAAGACCATCCTATATTGACACGCTTTGACGGAGAAGTTAGATGGTGGAATAAAAACTGTAGTTCACTTTTCTGCGCTGACCTCGTATAGGTAAATACCGGCTGCTTTTAAAATTGAGTGCAAAAAAGAGCTAATTTTGTCAGAAAACATTTGAAATAAATGCTCTTTTATATAACCGCATTACGTGGATTTTGCATTCACATGGGTAAATTCGATATTGGTATAGGCTGTTGGTGCGTACCTACTGCGTAGTTCGTCCGACAAACGTCAATCACACTTCACTCGCTTTGTGTCCTGCCACTGACTGCTGACGCTCTATCGACTGACAGATGATCATCAAGCCTATATACCTTACTACTTCCTAGTGGGCTTTGGCCTATGTAGTCACGTGTACCTATGCTTCGATATGTGATAATTGCTGCATTCAAAAATAATACCTATAATCTATTCAGAAAGTATATTATGGCAATGTAAACAAATGGTTCAGAAAACTTCCCTGTGGTTACTAATTTGTAGTTACACTTACAAATTGAGTGCTTTGATTTAATTATAAATACTACGAGCACAATTTCATTTTACGGAAAACAAAATAAAATGTTTATTTATGTAAGTAGATCACATAAGACACTTTTACATGTCAATATTTTGGTGGTCAATATTTTAAAAACTAATTGCCGCCGATCATTACTCTAAATATGTTGTTATGGGTTTATTCTATAGAATAATATTTCTTCGATGACTTTTCGATTCCAGTTTTATTCAATGAATCATTCTTTGGTAAACGGGGAAATATAAAGTTGAAACTTCCAAAATACCCACGAATGTGTTCGTACCCACCCTCCTTTTAGTGAGTGATTACGTAATAATTAAACATGAACAGGGTCTGTTTACACATTCATCCGATACTTTTGGAAAAAATATTACGTAGAATATTTGACACATTTTAAAGTCAATTTTCAATTGTTAAAGGTCAATAAACTATCATAGAACGGAACGTTCTTGATCAAGTTCAATCTCTTCAGAAACAATCATATGACAGGTACATTATTTGATTAGTTTCAGTTATTAATTAATATCAGATCTCTCAAATTAGAAATATCTATGAACATATTGAACGTGGTGGCCAATTATCAATAATACTAGTAACAATTTTAATTGACTGATGCTTGTTATTAAAAGTACTAGCTGCTACTCGAGGATTTGCTCGCTTGGATGTCGAAAATTATCCCATGAACGCGCTACCGGGAAATAAGGCCGGACGTATTACGGGAGATAAAACTGGACTTAGCCTTTGTCATAATTAGAATCAGGATTGTATTTGCTATTAAAAAAAAAAGATGTCGGTACAGGTATAAGTTACTCCTTATGACATCAGCTATTGACCAGTGAGTCCCGTCGTTTTGTAGCCAGGTACAAGCAGACAAACAGATTAACCCTGAAGTAGTCGCGTGGACTACATATGTAGCCCACTCATACAAAGAGTTTTTTATTTTTGTTGATTTTTTGGAACACAGAGGTTGTGACTAGTTTATGTTGATCATATTTAGTTAAGAAAACTGTACTGATAATATTTTCACATATTTAATAAAACGTTAATGCTTATAAGTTTATTTATTTCAATTTGAAATTGGACACTCCCGTTACTTTAAGATGCGCGACTACTGTAGGGTTAAAGAATTTTAAAATAAAGAACATTTATTTTTTGTTATAAGAACTGAAGTACCGTAGGTATATACTTTCATATGCATTCACTAAAAAGCTGTAACTCATTTTGACATTACAAGCAGACACTTCAACTTTATTCATTTGTATGAAATAGATTGACTAATGTCTGGCTTCATACAATGTAATATAAGTACATGAGAATATAATTTATCTTGATTTAAAGCTCACTTATGAAGGCTAAACTTGATCTTCAGTAGGTATCGTAGCACTAAATAAAAAATAAAAGCTAAATAATAAATAAGTGGAAGGGTCCTGACAAGGTAAAATTATTGTTAAACAAACTCCTCCTCACCACCTTAGAGGTGGCATGATATTACATGGATAAGAAAATATTACCCTCCTTATAATGCTACGATAAGAAAAAGTGGATACGCCTTGCTATTTAAATAAGTATTTCATTTGAAAATATTGAAAAGAATAAGGATGCAAAAGTAATGATTGCTTGATTTAAATACTAGTGTGATTCCTACTATCCTACTAATATTATAAAGGCGAAAGTTTGTGTGTATGGATGTATAGATGTATGGATGTGTGGATGTTTGTTACTCTTTCACGCAATAACTACTGAACGGATTTGGATGAAATTTGGCACGCAGATAGTTTATAACCTGGATTAACACATAGGGTACTTTTTATCCCGGTAGTACGTTCTCGCGGAATATTTTCCGACCTCCACGCGGGCGAAGGCGCTGGCAAAAGCTAGTAATATTATATATTTGAAAGTTTGTGCGGATGTATGGATGTTTGTTACTCTCTCACACAAAAACGACTGTTCGGATTTAGATGAAATTTGGCACACAAATAGTTTATAACCTGGATTATCACATAGAAATTTTTTATCTTGGTAGTACGTCACTGTGAGACAATGTTCAACCTCTACGCGAGCGAAGCTGCTGGCAAAAATAGTCGTCCCATGTACATATAGTTCTTAAAAGTTTTTTTTTAAGTGTCGTGATCGTGAAGTGTCTGTATAGAAACAGTCAAATAAATTAACAACGTGTAGCAAAATCAGCCTATAATGTTCCCACTGCTGGGACACAGGCCTTCTCTGTGAGAGGCAGTGGGCCATAACCACCACGCGGGCTTAGCGCGGTTTGGTAGACGGCACATGTATTTAAATGATTGGTTTTTAAGATATTCCCGGTTTTCTCGCAATATATTCCTTCATCGTTTTGAGAGCAGTGGTGATGAAATCAAATACATACATAAGTTGCGGATGATACCACTGGGGCCCGCTGCTCAACAGCTTTTGAGAGTACCTAAATGAAAAAACATACAAATACATATGAGTAGGTAGTAAGGCTAAGTAAGTAGGTGCGTAGCAAAAGTGTCGTGAAAGTCAAATTGTGACAGTTTTTTCGGTGTAGCTCTCGTCCGCGAATTGTGTGGAGTATAGCAAATGCAAGATAAAATCTGTTTTTTTTTATTTGTACAAAACTTGAGTACGCAAGTTGTTAAGTTTATTAAATTAAATCAGTCATGTTTTCCCTCAACGGCTTACAAATACATGTATATTTAGATGTATATATAGATAAACAGAAAAAAATCCACTACTCAGAGCAATTGTTTTCATAATTAATAACATAAAAAATGAAATATAGCATAGTATCATCAACACAATAAAGAAAATAGCCGATTTAATGTCAAAACAAATAACAAAATCTAGATATTTCACATAATTCAAAATAAAATATTAATCAGTAATTCTTCTACAGAAGGCTTTTTTCCAATAAGGAACGTTGATACAAAAAAAAAAAACTATGTACCTAAGTTGGATATTTATCCCAGTCCCAAGTCACTTTTTTGCTGCTGGTGTCGACATTTCCGATTGGACATTGTATCGGCATCTATAGTAACAGATTGAAACGATGCTTAATAGCTGAAAGTAGGTTAGTCAGGAAACCGATATTCATTGTACTGAAATTGAATCACCAAGCTATGACCACTTACATACAGGTTTACGTACTTAAGTGGTCTCCGCAACAATGGTCTTAGGAGATGACTAAGGGACTGTGTTGGATCGGCCGCAGAATCCATCAATGCTATGTAGATGGATGTATGTCAATATAATGCCAAAGTTATTGGCTGACGACCGATGTATTATGAAATAAGTATTCCATTTAGAACCATTTAATTATGTCGTATAATAGTCGTTTTTCATTTGATGAAAAGCTATTCGTTCTGCTTAATAGTCAATTCCAAATAATGTGTTTTAGATCACTAATTGCTTCTTCTAGACCATAATGCCATCTTTCTAGGTTTTGATTTTGATCTCTTCATGTTCGGGATTCTTGACACATTGTAAATTCGGAGGAAAATTATGTTTCCGTCAACTGTAATTCCTGTTAAGTCCTTTCCCTATTATGCATTATTATGATACTTAAACAATATATCTATCTACTATTGTTTTCTCTTTTTAATTACTAAACTGTCTAATACTCTGAAAATGTAATTATATTAAAACCTTCACTTCAATTTTACTCGACCGCAATACTCAACATACTTTCAGTTTGTAACGCAATTAGCCCTATCAGGAGCTGTTGTTGTTTGCTTCATTCACTCATCCTGTTTACGTTTAAAGCAGCCATTGAACAGATAAATTGAAAGTGCGATGGATAGATCTATAATGAACTAGCGTAGGGCGGTCGGAGGAAAGTGCCCGCTCCTATAATATATTCATAAGACAGCATTTTACCATCACGGCTGTCAGTGACGTTTTTACGAAAAAAGGACAATAAGCGACCTGTCTAAAGGAGGCATGGATTTATTGTGCTGATAGTTATTATTAAAGTTATTTTCTAGCAGTCTTAAAATATAGTGCATTTTCCGACGGTACACTGACGCGGAAAAGGGTTTGCTTGTGGGTAAATATACCCATACCTACCTACTTTCTCGGAAGATTTTTTCAAAGTTCAGTCTCTTCATGGTTTGGTGGGTACGTGACCGCTCCGGGGTATGCTTACCTCGTAAAACTTATAGTATGTAGGATACGTTCATATTATTATGCAGCTACACTGAACAGAGGGGTGAAAAGTTTCAGGAAAAATGTATGGGGTTCTCTTTTCATATCTTATGATGCATCTCTGTCGCTGGAGGCCTTCGCTAAAAGATCAACAACAATAAAAACTTTAACCGGTGGTGCGCTTTAAATATACCAACGTGCATTTCCGTGACGGTTGTGATTTTATCGTAACAAAAGAATAAATCCTTTCAAAAGCGAAACTGAATGAAAGACTACGCTAAAGGTAGCTGACAATAACAGTAAGTTCTCACGAACATAGTAGCGTACGTCCTTAAGATATCGGCGAACATCCACATTAATTAGTGACTTAACAACTTTAACGTTCTAAGTTTATTGCATTACTTTGTCACCATTAATTCAAAACTTCGCTACGGTTAATATTTTTCAGCAATTGCCTACGAAAGTTTGCAAGTGAGACTATCTTTAAGCTGCATGGAAAGGAATGACGAATCGTCCTCGTAATGGCGCCTTGCGATGACCTTGGTCGTTCGATTTTCTATAAATAGGCTGAAAGAAGAGAATTTATGAGTGAGACTAGTGATTCTTTTCATTGTGTGCTTTGATCATGTAATGTGCGGAGGTTAGTCGGCGCGTCGCCGTCGCGTCGCCGCAGTTTATCGACCCCAAAATGTAGGATAACGACGTTTGTTACGACCAGTCCGCGTCAGCTCTTTAGCGTTGTTTTGTACTGCAATGGATGCGTTTAAAATAATTGCTCGTTCGTTTGTTACTTAACATTGTTACTTGATCGTTACTGCACGCTGCGCCAGTTCTCTCCTCCACTTACATGCACTTATGTGTTGGCAGAACTGCATTTATGCATTTCATAACACGTGACTGCGCTAAGCTGTTCTATGAATATAACACTTAATCCGAGGGCAATTGCGTTCTAGCTTTATTACGTCTATCAGGCTGCGACATTGTAGCACCGTAATAGCGCGTGCTTATGAAGCTGTTCCAATGAATTATATTATTTCTCTAAAGTTTTTTCTCAGAATAATACTTTTGTAGCGCATTTGCGACGAGCCCATTTTCAGGCTTAAGATTGTGATTGTCCAAGTAATTTTTATGTGACTTAGATAAACCAGTATTGTAAAATCTAATTCCATTGTGATTATTTATTTCAGTTGGTATTGTAGTCACGTTTCAGAACCGAATATTATCTCAATAAATGACAAAGGCAGTTTATTGCCAAACGTAAACTATTAAAGAAATCGAGTTTTTTTGTTGTTGATTATATGCTTTTGTCTCGGCACTTTACTAAAAATGTTAAATTAGAGACTGCTTCAAAAATAGTGATGGTACCGAAAATACGATGACTAAACTAACAACCACTAGGTATATTATATCATAAATAAAATACTTAATAGAAAACTTATTCTAAAACCTAGCGCTAAAGAATATACGTACATTCACTAAAAGAACTATATTTTTACAGGTTCACCCTTTGATCACACGATCAAGCCAGCTTCAAGGGAAAACACGATTCGTTGTCAAGGGATTTGCAATGCGGCACAAAGTATAACCAAATGATAACAGTTCAGACACTTCCACCAGGAATAAAATGCACTTAGATGTCGTTTTAAACAAAAATTCTGTATTTCTAGCAAATAAAACCTGTTATACGTACTTTGCGAAGCTAGTATAGAGTCACTATGAATGATAGGCTGAGGAATGATGTGTTAAGGTAACGGGGCTGTTTAAAAGAAGAAGTAGCAACAAAAATTAAAAAGAGTATGCTTAGATGACTTAGTGATGTTGCGAAGATGAATCAAATGTGATGACTTCTCCTGCTCTGGGCGGAGCAGGAGGGCGTGTCAGACTTTTACTGACTGAAACCCACCCGTATTCGTTCAGTTGCCCAAGTGCCAGGGTCACGGTATCTCATCATCATCCTAGCGCTATCCCGGTTGCATCCTTTCGGAGCCCGGGGTCCGCTTTCCTGCTTTTAACTCTCCACTTCGGACGGTCTTGTGCATCCCTTATGGTGAGTTTGTTGGTACGCATGTCATCCGCTACGACGTCAAGCCAGCACTTTTTGGGTCTGCCCCTTCTACAGGGACCCGGCGGAAGCGGCATGGCCAGACATTTGTTCCCCACATAGCTAGCCGGTTTCCGTAATACGTGCCCGTACCAACGTAGGCGACACTCCTGCAATTTGTCTGCTATGTCACGGATATGAAGGCTGCCGCGAATGCGTGAGTTCTTGACGCGGTCTTTCCGCGTAACTCCGGACATCCAGCGCAACATTTTCATTTCCGTGACACGCAGTTCTTGCTTGTGCCGCTCAAGTACGGGCCACGCCTCACTGCCATATAAAAGGACAGGCCTAATGATGGATTTATAGACCTGTCCCTTCAGCTTAACCGGTATCTTGGGGTCACAAATGACACCAGACACCTCTCGCCATTTAGCCCACGCTGCAGCAATGCGTGCCTTGACGTCGTAGTCGATGTCACCAGACGCGTGGAGTACAGATCCCAAGTACTTAAACTGGTCCGTGCGCTCGACCGTGTCTTCGCCTATGCGGACGGATGTGAGATCTGCTGAATTGCAGGCCAAGTACTCTGTCTTCGCCACATTAAGCTTCAGACCACCGTTCTCAAGCGTACCCTTCCACGCCTTCACGCGTCTCACCAGTCGTCCCCTGTCCGCGTCTACCAGCGCAATATCATCAGCATACATGAGCAGCCACGGGGGCTGCTCATGGGAGTTCCTGATGCTGTCTGACACAACGTCTAATACTACGCTGAATAGGAACGGGCTCAGGACGGATCCCTGGTGTACACCTACAGTAATGGGAAAGGGTTTAGTGTCGCCAACAGCGGTCCGTACCACGGAATCGGAATCGCGGTACATGTCTCGGATGGTGTCAATATAAGCCTCTGGTACTCCTTTGGACCGCAGTGCCCACCAGATCATCACACGAGGAACACAGTCGAAGGCCTTCTCCATGTCCAAAAATAGGAAATGTAGAGGCGTATTCTTCGACCTGTACCTCTCCATGACGATCCTTAGAGCAAAAATTGCCCAAGTGCCAGGGTCACGGTATCTCTTTCGAACAATCTCGCGACCCTGGCAAGCATCGGTCCTAGCAGACCCCTTCAGTGCTGCTGACATCTATCATCACTACGCGCCGTCGACCCGAGCCTGGCCCTTACCGGGCGGCGAGTTACCCATTGCTCGCCGCCCGCAAGCTCGCGCCTACGGTGGCCGGGAGTCAGCTATCGACTCCCGACGCCCGGGGCGTCTCCTCCTGCGGCGGCTAGGGACGTGAGGGCGCAGAGACTGCCACTCCCTCACGCGCCCCACCTCCTCCTTCGCGAGCATTACTGCTTCGCAGAAGGAGGTGACGGCTTCCCATGCCCTCTCGCTCCGTACCATGGCTCGCACCAGGGTGGGAGGAGCTTAGTGATTGTTTTCAGAAAGGTCAGGTTCGTAGTACTCGCAACCGGTGTGCGTGTATGAACGTAAACGAGGCTCTTATGTACGTAAGAATCGTAGCAGGTTCGTAGCAGCTTCTGTAGTTTTTTTCCAACCCCGGTGGGAAGATGGCGTGACATTAAGCTCTTATCAGAAATTGCATTACAAAGCCAACAATTAATTTCATTCTGTTTCTTCGTCCCATAGATGATTCCATTTTTACCTAAATTTATTGGAACAAAGTTCTTTAACGCTGCGCGCAGAAGAAGTAAACTTGGAGATAGTGAGGTCAAAATAAAATCAAAGATGGCGTCTACAGTTTTTCAATCTTTCGTCATAGGTGTCGTTTAAATGACTAAGTAATTCAATTTTTATGCAAAAAAAAAGAAACAACATTTAACAAACGTTACTAGTAAAACCTAACATCCACCAATCTGTAATGGTGAGAGCCCCATTTTTAAAAAACTCTTTACAAAACATATTTACAAACTCCTGTTTCTAAATCCTAAAATTTACTAGTAAAACCTATGATTTATTAGTAAAACCTAAGATTTACTAGTAAAACCTAAGATTTACTAGTAAAACCTAAGATTTACTAGTAAAACCTTAGATTTTCTAATATACGGACTTTTTCAATAACATATACATTCTCAAATTACCTACCAGACGATGAAAATTAGACCATAAGAACAGACTGCTTTACTTACTAAAAAAAAAAAATCCGCGTCCGTGCATTTGTGAAACGCATTAGGATAGTTAATGGGCTAAAAATATTTTTCACAGTAGGAGCGAAATCCTGAAAACGGAAACTTGTTCTCATTACGACAATTTAGAGAAACTGTCGATAAAAGAGAAGTTAAGAAATAGACCTGTTGATCACCAGCTAAAAATAATTTCGCCCGCAAAAACAAAATTTTCATACTTATCGAGTTTTTCTCTAGGCTCGCGACGGATTCGTGTCACGTCCACTCCATTAGCTGATTTACCATGGGAAGTGGTTACAAAATGAGTTCCATATTAAAATTGATACTTTTAATGCAGTTATTCTACCTACTAATAATAGAATTCATCATCACTTCAGCCGCAAGACGTCCATTGCTGGACTTAGGCCTCCTCCAATTTTAATGCTCGTGAAGGAGGAGGCAGAGCGCGTGAGGGAGTGGCAGTCTCTGCGCCCTCACGTCCCTAGCCGCCGCAGGAGGAGACGCCCCGGGCGTCGGGAGTCGATTGCGGACTCCCGGCCACCGTAGGCGCGAGCTTGCGGGCGTCGAGCAATGGGTAGCTCGCCGCCCGGTAAGGACCAAGCTCGGGTCGACGGCGCGTAGTGTTCCACGCGCGCCTCAAAGAGATGTCAGCAGCAGTGAAGGGGTCTGCTAGGACCGGTGCCTGCCGGGGTCGCGTGATTGTTCAAAAGAGATACCGTGGCCTCGGCACTGGGCAACTGAAGGAACACGGGTGGGTTTTAGTCAGTAAAAGTCTGACACGCCCTCCCGCTCCGCCCAGAGCGGGAGAAGTCATTTGATGATTTCCCATCCAAAAAAAAAAAAAAAAAGAAGGCCTCCTCCAATTTGGGGGGCTTTGCCATAATCGCCACGCTTGGCAGGCGGGTTGGCGATCGCAGTATGGTGGTAAAATGCATAGGGAACGCTGCTGCCCATTCTCTAGTAAGTCCCTTAGTCGCCTTTTACGACACCCACAGGAAGAAATGGGGTGGTGTTATTCTTTACGTCCGGCACCACACGGTATCATAGCTAGTTTAAATTATTTATTTAGATTTATTATTATATAGATATTATTTATATAGAATTCATAGCTAGTTTAAATTACTCGTCGAACTTTCAGGGGTTCCTGAATAGAGGGGACTTGAAAACTATGTAAGTAGGAATATTTAATTAGATTGAATAACTTACGTCAGTTCGCAAGGTTATAATTATTTCCTAGAAATGTACGGCAATTATGAGATGAGACGTTTTCTGCAGTTTAAACTGAGATGTTCCAATTACGTCACACTTCTAGAATCTCATATGGTGGGTACTATTTCGGCCTTATTAGCGGTGAACTTCAAAATTATAATCAGTGAAATATTACAACAATTCAAATACAACAAAATATTTATTCTACGCCATTTAGCAATTAAGCGCTAAACTGTTTGATGGTGTAAATAATTATGCGGCTATCATTAACACCGCATACCAAATTATTTGACCAATTCTATGCTTATATTTTCAATTTAGACCTACAGATAGAATTTGCTGAGTATTTTCAGACAGAGGCACCTATATAAATATTTATTCATCAAGCTTTTCCTACTGACAGAGGAGACTGGGCAAAGGATTTTTTGAAAATATTCTGGTCACGTGGTTCTGGGTCCGTTTGTAGTTAATTCACTGCGACCCGCTCGTGTATGTAATCGAACTGGGGACTTTACGAGTGTACGGCGCGGCTTGGACGTGTCCGTACCCGTTTATTATGACGTCCCATAAGCAAACTTAGTTATTTAGAACTTTGTTAATCTTCACGTCCTATATTTTCTCCTTTTCTTTATTATTTTTCCCCATTTATCGGTTATTGGTTATTTGTTTTGGTGTCCCAACCTACTGGTCTACTATTGTTCGATGATATTGTCCACACTTAATCAGGGACAAAGAATAAAGAAGTCTACCAAAGGAACCTACCTATAAAGTTAGGTTTCTACATTATTTTATTTTTAAAATAAGCTCTCATAAAATAATTGGTAACTAAGTAAAGTTGAATGCATTATGAAAAACTGCTCACACAGAAGAAGTCTTACTTACTAAAGACAATTTTCATAATATAGTGAGACTATTAGCTTCCGTAGGGGAAGGCTGAGGTTTACTGCTGTAAGTTATGGACAGGCAGTGCGCCCTAAGACCCCAGCACCCCATGACCCTAATGACGGTATCAGTTCCGAGTGTAATAAGGGGAAAGCCATCAATATTTGTTGTTTTAGTGCAGGGAAACTTACTAACCTTGGTATGTAATCTTACAAAGAAATATTAAATCTCTATTTTATTGATAGTCTTATCTATAGCAGTCATTATAAATGCGTGTTACTGTTAAATTCATTACAAGGTTGTGAAGGATAGAAATTTTGTTATTATTACTATCTACTTTTTTTATTAAACAAACATACTTAAAATTATATAATATTTTTAAAGATTAGAATATAAAATATATATATATATATAAAAAATAGCAGCCCGCCAGTATCGGTAAAAGGGCACAAGCTACCGGTGTTCAGGGCTCCTGAGAGAAAACCTAATGATACGTGCCGTTTCCAGAAGTACCGCTTTCTGGATCAAGCCCTTGATCCAGCTGCCTAACGAGAGCCGCCTGAGGTGAGGGCCGAGGCTATGATGCCATTGACCGCCATAACTATCGGCACAATGACAGCCGTATCCAAATCCCACATATCGACAACCTCATGAGCCAGGTCAGGATACTTGATTTGCTTATCTTTATCAGCTTTCACGAGGTTCTCGTCATCCGGAACAGCTATATCAATAATCATTGTGCGACGCTCTAATCGATCTATCATCACTATTTCCAGCTTGCAACAATAGGCATGCCAGTGATGATAGATTATTATTAGGTATTATTATCTGGTTAGACACACTAGCAGCTAATAAGCTGATGCGTATGTATCAAAAAGCATGGAGACATATTCGATTCTTGAAGCAGTTCAGTGTGGAAGCCATTACAAATAAAATATATAATATGCAAATAAGACTGTAGAAGTTTATTTCCAAGCAGTAGCTGCATGAGGAATCTCTATATTGAAACATTTCAAACACAAAACTGAAATTGCAGTCTCTAATTTGGGAAGATTTAAATATACACACAGAGTTGGACATGTTTTGATGTAGGCGGACGGGTTTAATAATAATTTAATGTGTCGACTGCGCCGAACTTTCTCCTAGGTATCTCGCGGAAAGTTCCGTTCTGTATGAAAGTTGGTAAATCAGCAAGAAAATGCAGATTGAAGGAAAGCTATTTCCAACAAAACGCTCCGCATCGGCTCAGAAATTGGTTCCTCTTGCCGCTCCGCTGCCCGAAGAAACTTGCTACGCTAAAACCCTATTTTTATTATTTCTCTCTGCCTACATCTTGTTTTATTATCCATGTTTGGTTTTAATCTCCATCGCAATTTTGTTGGAATGTAAACAATATTTTATGCATTGTATTGTAGTGAAAATATATAACTTTTTGCTTTATGTTAGCATAGCATTGATGTGTTAAAAACCTATCTAACGCTCGAGTAAGCCGTTACTGCGTAACTGCATGAATTATTATTTTTTATCATTTTGGGATTTGGAAATGTGAAACGAATTTTATGAACATGGAAGTCGGAAACAAGCATAAAGAGACCACGACTACGCTGTCACATGGCTTTGAAATGAATGACAGTCGACTTTCGCGAATAAAAATAAACAATATGAGTAAATATAAATTCCTATAGAATTTTGTTGTATGATCCTCATAATTCTATCTAAAAAGAGCACATATTAGATGGTCTTGTTATTTATTTTTCGGGACGATTTAAGGTTTTGTTACCTTAACCATCACCATACATTAACTCTCTATTGGAACTACTAATAAACTTTGGAAGTTACTTCAAGTAACTCTTCTCTTCTTCTTCGTAACACTCTTGTCAGAGCGGTCGTGGTCCTCATGAAATTTCTTGACTAGGGGCTGATGTGATTCGCCTCACGATTTCTCGTCATCCAATCCGACCAAGTATCTACACTTACTTAATATACCTAACTAGCTTCTGCGCGAATTCATCCGCCTGAATTCTTGCTTCCCCGACCAATCCCGTAGCATCATATCACCTGCCCTCGCTATTACTTCGTTCTCGCTAAGCATTTATTTCGTCTCTTAAGGGTTCTAGAGTGATTTTAAGTCTAGGTTTCCTCAAGCATTGGCAATCAAATGCAAAAATATTTTCCTAAACCCAACTGGTAGATCCAGAGACAGGCAAACAAACAAACAAACAAAAAACAAACACAGTCTTCAGTTTTATTATTTAAGTAATAGGAAATAGATTAGTGCGAGACCTAAAGAACTGATACGCCTTCTATATTTTCGCACTCAAGTCTATTTGGTGTCACAGTCTGCGCCCGCGCCATCATTAGCTAAACTTTACTGAAGGACTGAGAGAAGCTACATAATAAACTATTCGCAGGCACACCGTTTAAGTTTTTATACGAATACTGGTTTGTAACATTAACATTTTAAAAAGAAAGTGTAGAATTAAATTCTTCACAAAACTTACCTGCAAAATAGGAATATTGAATTTAAAATAAATGGCACTGCATGAACCTAACATCAGTCAAGCACAAATAATTCATTCATATTTGGCTTAAGGAAAATGAAAAATAAAATTGTCCCAACTCAATTCCGCCATTTCCCTTGGAACAGACGAAAACCTTATCTCCCGCCTTTATTATTTTCCAAGTCCGTCCGCAATATTATGCGAGACGGCACGGCAGATGGATCAGAAAACATAAATCTGACGTCTAAACATGTTTGCGCTGAAAACGCTTAGATAACAACTTGAGCGGATTTTTTTTTGGCCCTCGAACTTGTGTCGCGATAAACAAGATATATCTTTATCCGATTGTTTCAGATCACTAATCTTCTTTGGAATCGTAAGACGCTCCGAAACCTTTTATACGTCAGACATTTCTAAGCTAGTTCATTTAATCGTTACATACTTGGCCTTAAGATGCTTAGATTCATAGTTCCATTAGCAGAAGTAGCCAGTCCATGTTGAAAAAGAAGTCAGTTCCCGAAAATAAAACATAAAATAATGTCTGGTTCTCATAAAAAATGCAGCGCTATAAATATAATAAGCGTTTTTGTTTCGTCGCCTCCCCCGCATACAAATTTATTAGCTTTCACGGTTATCACGGCGGACCTCTCACTCGGTGGGCTTTTGTGAAATTGTCCGCATTCCGTCCCCGCGCCGCACATAGTTCGCCGCACTTCCGCCGGCGGCGGAGCAATCCTGCCATAGATGTTGGAAACACAGCTATGCATCCATTTCTGAACTTATTTCTTTTATTGGCTCGCTCTACAATTGGCTTTATTCTTTACTCGTCTTATTGCGAGCAGTTTGGATTCATGAATTGTTTGGATACGCACGACATAGCGCTCGTGTTATCAATAATTCATGTTCATTATCTTTATGGAGCGCCATGACCGCGCTAGTTTTGTTTTCCAGAGTATATATTTAATTTAGGATTACTTTACTGTGTCTGTGACAGAATTATCATAATGGAGTCATACAATCTTGAGGAGATAATACGACGGAGAAGAAACTTATGTTGATACAAAGGGATGGCAATAAGCGTTTGGATACAAATCGGCGCTCTACGATACTGTTCCTTTGCAAATTTGGGAGGAATCAACGCCCCATCCACGCAATGGGTACTGAGTAGTAACATTCTGAATTCATGAATGTTTTATTGCAGAGGCGACGCGGAGTTGGCGAGAAAAATGCGACGCCATTCATTCACGCTCGTCACGGACACTAACTGCGTGTTCTGTGTTGTATGGATTTAGTGCGAAAAAGTGCGAGCTTCCCCACAATGACGTGTAATGCAATCTTTTCAGTCATTGATATATGACAGTTTGGAAGAGGGGCTTCAAGGGGTGAGTTTCGTTTCAAGACAGATAAATGGGTGGAGTTTTAAATGTGTCATAGAAAGGCAAAAAAAATATAAGAGAGTTACTGTTATATTTTGCTGAGATTTGTAGGCACAAGGTTTGTGAACTAGGCATTATTAAAAAGATTTTTTTTGGTATTTACCTCGGTAGGATAATAGACTTTTCTAGATCGACAAATAACAGAGGCTCAACATAAAAAAGGACAAAGTTAGTAATCCAAAACAAATAACCACAATAGGCTGAACTAAGATTGATACAAGCGCTATAAAATATCTTTTCCATCCACATTTTTATTATTCTCATTCTCCTAACACTAATTTTGTTCCTACTTATAGATACGGGTCTTAGGCCTTCATAAACGAAGCCAGACGGGGAGGCACCATGCGATTGCGTCACAGCTCGGAGATCCAAACAGCCATGAGCCATCGAGCCATGTAGGACAACAGCCCCATAACTAGCAGTCATTTCTGTACTCATTGCCAATATGTCTGCCAACTCTCGCTATTTAAGAAATACGCGAAAACACTTTTGCCAACGCAACCGTTTTGTTACTCCTAATCCTTCTATCCCACAAGATAACCGCCTTCAAAAAAAGGAGGAGGTTCTCAATTGGACTGTATTTTGTTTATCTTTGTTACCTCAGAACTTTCAACTGGGTGAACCGATTTTGATGATTCTTTTTTATTTGAAAGCTGGTGCTTCCGTGTGGTCCCATTTCAATTTAGTCCAGTTTTGACAATCAATGAGAAAACCATATAAGTCTTAAATGTCACCTGGCCAGTATAGGAATAGGAACTGGTCTAGGAATTAGTGCGGGGTAGATACAATAACTAAAAAGTTAAAAATAAAAACTTTATATAAAAAAATACCGACTTTCTTAAAAACACTACAAAGTGAAAAATAACTTTAATTTCGGAAGTCGGTGGCAAAAACCTTAAAAACAGATCCTAAGACATCGACTTCCGAAATTAAATTTATTTTTCACTCTGTAGTGTTTTTATAAGTACAATTAAAAAAAAAATTTCTTACTCTCTAAAATAAGAACACGTATTACAAAATTGAATAATTACCATATACACTAACTCATGGCTTAAAAGTTTCTATTATAATAAAGTTTAGGACTATATGTATCTGAACTAGGCGGTAAACCAAGTTTAGGACTATATGTATCTGAACTAGGCGGTAAACCAGTATCACGGATTACATTTGATCGCCATACATAAATTATGAACATTTAGTAGCCATGTTTAAGGTCGTAATACAAAGTATGTAGGTTACTTTTTATCCCGAACTTACTAAAGTTCCTTTGGGATTACTTCAGACCTCAGCGCGGGCGAAACTGCTGGCAAAAGCTAGTAAGAAATAAACAGAATTGATCTTTGATAAGGGTGTTTTGCCTTTATTTATAAGCATTTGTGTCTAATTCCGTACATCAAATAAAAATAATTTTTTGAGTGGGTCTTTAAACGGCCCACTCAAAAACATGGAGATAAAACGGCGATTCAGTACAGTGTCGAATACTGAAAGGGCACAAACAACAATCTTTAACATTAGGGGCCATCCATAAATTACGTCACACGAATTTCATGATTTTTTACCCTCCCCATCCTTGTCACAGCTGGTCACATTTGTGAGAACCCCCTTCCCTAGTGTGACGTCACATATTTTACATCTAAACAGCAGTACCGAAATTAGTTTTATTTCAATTTAAATGATTCAAAAAATGAACATCAAATTAAACATTACAAGAAATTTGAACCTTAAAGCACTACAAATAGAGTTGCAAATGTTTTTGAGTTTTTCGTTAATAGTTCAAGATCGTGTTTTACTTAACACTTAGATTAAAATAGATTTTGAAATGTGACGTCACAAAATTTAGGACCCCTCCCACCCCCTTCTTTTTTTTTTGGATGGGAAATCTTCAAATGACTTCTCCTGCTCTGGGCGGAGCGGGGAGGTCGTGTCAAACTTTTACTGACTAAAACCCACCCGTGTTCCTGCAGTTGCCCATGTGCCAGGGTCACGGTATCTCTTTCGAACAATCTCGCGACCCTGGCAGGCATCGGTCCTAGCAGACCCCTCCCACCCCCTTATCACACAATGTCACACTTCGTCGACCCCCTCCCCCCCCCCCCTTAACGTGTGACGTAATTTATGGATGGCCCCTTAATATGAGATTGACAATTCGTTCGTTAAATCATTCCGTATGTTTCCGGACGTAAAGAATAGCACCATCCCATTCATCCCCGTGGGTGTCGTAAAAGGCGACTAAGGGACTTACTAGACAAAATGGGCAGCAGCATTCTCTATGCATTCTACCACAATATTGCGATCGCCAACCCGTCAACCAATCGTGGCGATTATGACGAACACCCCCTTTTGGGGGAGGCTTGGGTCTAGCAGTCATTTTTTGGCTGAAATGATGATGATTGACTCATCTGTTATGAATGATGCTTATTTGAGACAACTGTAGGAAGGTAGGTGGAGGAATGAGGAAAATGTCGTTAGGAAAGTATTGAGTATGAATGTCGATGGGTATAAGAGTAGAGGGAGACCAAAGAAACGATGGATGGACTATGTGAATTCTGATTTGTATAGAAAGGGGGAGACTACTGAGATGCCGACTAATACAAGGTGCAGTTTTGGATCTGCAAAACATTTCAGGAGATAATTATGTTAGTGATTCTCGACCCGAATCAACAATAAAATGGGCAGGTTTCTTTTTAATTATTTTTTTTTAATTTACGGAAATCGGTAAGTTTGAACTCCCTTTTTTAAAACGCGGCCAGTGAGTACGTGTCCTTAAACAGTGCTTTCACACACACAAACAAACGCAACCGACATTTCTTTCATAGATCCAAAACCGGACTCCCCATCCAGAGTTATTCTGAAGAACAACAAAATTAATACTTAAATCTAAAATAAAAAGTATTATTGATTATTGACTTTGTATCGTATTATTATATGATTATTTACGAGTCTCATAACAACCTTCTGAAATGTTTGGCAGGTTCAAAACTGCATCTTGTAGAGAAGTATGGAAGAAAAACACATGACGCGCCGACCTAAATAAATTGGGAAAAGGGCAGGAGAATAATGATGTAGGAAGGTGGGTATTATCTAAACAAGTAATATCTATTTTTAGCCGACTTCACAAAAAAGCGTAGGTTCTCAATTTGGTGGTTATTTTTTTTGTTATGATTGTTACATCAGAGATCCGTCATTTATAAACAAATTTCATCATTCATCATTTCAGCCGTACGACGTCCACTGCTGGACTTAGGCCTCCCCAATTTGGAGGGCTTTGCCATAATCGCCACGCTTGGCAGGCGGGTTGGCGATCGCAGTATGGTGGTAAAATGCATAGAGAACGCTGCTGCCCATTCTCTAGTAAGTCCCTTAGTCGCCTTTTACGACACCCACGGGAAGAAATGGGGTAGTGTTATTCTTTATGTCCGGCACCACACGGTACACAAACAACAATTTAAACAAATTTAAATAAGTTTATTATGAAACAACCGACCGGATGTCTTACGTGGTATTCGCACGCCCACACTCGTATAAAATAGACAGAGATAGAAAATAAGTCGCATGGAGGGGACGTAACGCTTTTTCCGTACGTGACGATTTCTACCAGTCAACTCCGACCACAAGCCGCGTTAAGGAACTTCCTTCCAAAAAGTAGCTTTAACAAAATAATTATTACAAATAGGTACAGGTAAACATGAAAATTTAAGGATGAATAATTAGTTATTTTTGGTTGCTACTGACTTGTCGTAAAAGATTCTTGTAAAAGTAGAGATGCTGTCAGTTCAACTTTGACATCCTGCTTTCATTAGGTACACCGCACACATTCCTACGTTTCCGTCTTTAATATATTTAACTGAATACCTAACATGATATTTATATGTGAACTCTATTTGCAAGACCCTTCGGTCCAAAATGAATTGAGCACTTGATTGCCGAAGTAATTACTTACTTTCTTTTGCCTACATTTTCAAATTAGTGTGTTTTAGTACAAAGTAAACGTTAAAAACGCAGGTACAGGAATAAATTAATTTAAGTTGCCAAAGGTGAGTTATTAGTGTCCCACTTTAATTACAATTTCAAGTTGGCTTGTAGTTTTAGACTTTAACATAACATTAAACTTAACATTAACTTACTCTGGGACAAGAAATGAAATGGTAGTTGTGTCCTCAGTTTACTTATATTAAGTTGCTATTGTTTTGTTGCATGGGACTTAAACATCAAAAAAAAAATGTGGTTATATTACAGGTGCGCCTCTGCTTAACCTTTCGGGAATCACAGGCGTGATCGATCGAATCGATTTTACTATAATTTCAATTGTCACAATAATTAAAACCGGAAAAAGGTATAATAGGTACCTACTATTCAAAATTATTCTCACTGAAAGACTAAAAAAATACTGAGAAAACCCAATTTAGTGATTTCCCAATAAGCCTTGGAAGTGATACGAATTCCAGAATTGATTGAATTCAAAACGTTAGCATTCCGATCACAAAGTGAGCTTGTTTGTTCGTGAAAGCGAGTAAAGTGGACAAATGCAGAAAACATAACGAAGGAGGTCCACGTCGGTCGGACCGTTCACTTGGCCAGCCTCCAGTGCCTTGATTTAAATGCGCTATTTATTGAGACTACTAAGATACTATATATTTGTTTTGACCTCATTACTGAAATTACTGCCGCTTCGTTTAGACGATGTGTTCTGTGGAGACTTGAAGATACGTAACAAGCTTTTGAAACATTTTGGGCCCTAAGAGTATGCATTTTTTGCTGATATAAATAGGGTCTGTTTTGGTTCGATATTAAGAGAAAATCATTTACCAAGCTAGTTTGTTCATTTTCTTTTTAGATCATTTCCATCATTAGAGTAGAAAGTTTTTATTTCAGACCGGAGTCCATAGGGTTAGCAACAATTTTTCTTAACGTCTAGTATGAGTAGGTTACAGACAGATACAAATATGCAATTACAATTAAAATTCAGCATGGAGCCGCATCCATCTCCGCAGCATCGGGGAATCCCACCGACCTGCGAATACACTGAGAATACTGTTGGTGCTGCCGCGAACACGAGTCATCAGGGATGCACATCTATTTCTAATAATGGCGGCAAACATCCCTGGCGCACTACTACGCCACGGCAGCCGCAGTAGCACTCACAGTGCATTGTTATATTGAACGCGTAGGTCGCTGTATGCCTGCTGAGTGAAGTTGACCCACAGCATCATTATGATCGTTGATTGCTTGAACGACAAAAAAAAGTACGTTTGCTCCTTGAAACCTGTCAAAGCACCACTACTCATTTTGTATCACGCAGATATTCTCTACCTTAATATTCATATCTACTTACGATCTTCAGCCATTCCGTGAGTTTAAAAGTACAGATAAATGGCATCTTTAATTTACATGGGTTGTTCAATGGTGATGATTCTGTTATGCACCAACTAAACTTAAATAAGGCTATTGCTATCTTTTTCCTTCTAATGAAACCAGAAAGAGACGGAAATAAATAAGTATTGTCAAATTTAGTTGATCTAAATTCTTCATGCCTGAAATCACACCAAGTTCAATGCAATCGAACTGCAGTTTGACAGTCTTTTTATTTCGCGGTCTGTCAGTTACAGATAGCAATACTCTTATTTTATTTTATTTTAGGTGGTGAACAAAACATTCGGCACCAACATCTCTCAATTATTAAAAGTTTGTTACCGCCATTTAATATTAAAGCGATACAAAAGTAAACAGATTCTAAAGTACTCATGGGTGAAATTTTTCATGGAAAGTAAAGACACCGGCCACAGTTCTCGTAGCTATCCTGATATAGAAAGAAAATGTAGTTGATACTTGGGTACTGTGGTTAAAACAATGGCAAAGTAAGTTACTTTTGAAAATTAAATAAATCGCTTTATAATTCGGTGGGTAGGTTATTCAGGGGAAGCTATTAAGAATAGCCATACCGTAGACAATGTCGATGAGATTATTACGACGCGAGCTGCGATCGGCGCCCCGGGATCGCATTAACTTCGGAAAGAGTCAATAACGTCGGCTGTTAAACTTTATTGACTCCTTAAATTATTTTAACACCGTTATGTTAACAACACTAACAAATTTCTTTATAAGGAAAATCGTTTGCGGGATACTCGCTCCGTCCACGAACTTCGCTCATAACATCAAATGTTCCAATATTTTACGCGCCTAAACGTTTTTTCTTTTAGAAAAATCTTTAAGTTTTATCTTTTAGAGCTTAAATCAATTTTGATTGCATTGGAAACACAGTGATCGAGACTTTCACAAAAGCATTAAACTAATACCCGCTCTTGTCAAATGAAAACATTCAGCAACTTCATGAAGCTGTATTCCAAATCCCACTATATAATACTCCAGTCGATACCAGCTTATAAATCCAATGAAATGGAAATTCACATTGGAGTCAGTAGCAGAATTAATCCAATCGGTTTTCAAGTTTTGTCTTATATTTTTACGAGGACAAAAGCCAAGTCGGCAGCGGTTGCGACCGCCACCACTTCAATTAATGAAATAATAAACCATCATGACAACACAAAAAAATATCTGTAAAGAGAACACTCGTATTGAGAAAATATATTTCGAAAAAAGCCCGACATTGTCGCTTGCCAGCGGTCGGAAACTAATGGATTGTTCATTCATAAGTATTGTTATACGTATGAATGCACTCATTTTGTTGTTATATAAGTAAGTCACTGTTTCCTTAGATTAGGAACTGTTGTCTGTAGTTTCGGAAAATCTTCGTTCTTTTTGGAATACCATGTAGGACTCTTACACGTTTTTTCTTTATCAATCCATTTTTCTTTTCTTTTTGGGAATGACATCCCGCATGTCAACCTATGAGGTTGTTAGCTGCTTAGGCGGGCTTGCCCGTGGCTACATTAATAAATTAAGGCCTCTAGCCAGGGCTTAAACCTTTACATAACTAGAGCGACTACACGCTAAGGGTACCCCCTGTGGGGTATGGACCTCGGCTTAGGGCATCGCTGGAAGAGGGCAGCAAGGGGTGGGCTGGATCAAAATGATTATTATTTTGGGACGAATTTAATGCTACAGGCTCAGCGGTGCGGGCTGCGTCGAGCAAGGGCCAGGGCGGATATGGATTTGAACGCCGCAGTGGGCCTTGCGGCGAGGATAGAAGGAAGGCGGTCTGCTACGGTGTATCTTGATAGTGCTGGTGTGCTTTCTACTCTCCTGTAGGAGGGAGTGTAGCGGGCGGCTGCCGCGATTCGGGGATTGGGTTGCTATATAGCAGAATGGAGTTTTCACCATCATTTTTTGTTTGTATTTTACTTAGTGTCGGTAAACTTATTGCTGTAACATTGCCCACATAGTTTATTGAATCTCTTACCTGTGTCCGCGACTTTGTCCGCGTGGATGCCGGAAATATTCCCAAGGAAACGTGCTAACGGGAGTAACAGTAGTTACTCCTTCCTAAGTTACTCCTTATTATCACAGTCATCTGCCAGTGGAAGTCCCGTCGAAATCGGTACGGCGTTTTCGGAGATTAACCGAAATAGACAGACAGACAAACATTTTAACATTGATTTTATTTATAAGTACCGTATATACTTTCATGTGCATTTAGTAAAGAGCTGATATCTTGATAATAAACAGACACTACAATTTTAGTTGTATGATTGTATAGAATATGGTAAGACTCTATTCCTTACTTCATTACATCAAGGCATTCGATTCTTTGGAACAAAGTGCAACTACAGGAACAAGGAATAGACATAAAATATGTCGAGCTACTACATAATATTTTTCCAAAAATTGTGCAAAAATAAAGCTAGAATCTGAAGGACCAACCAGATCCCATAACAAAAGGAGTCAGGCAAGACGACCCGCTGTCACTTATAATATTTCGTCTGTTCTAGACACAATATTAGAAACCTAAACTGGGATAACAAAGGCGTAAAAATTGACGGTGAAGACCTAAATCTTTTATTCCGCAGACGATATTTTTGTGTTTATAGAAGTATCCGCACAATTAGAGAACATGTTGCAAAAGCTTGCGAAATAAACTAAAAAGTTAAAGATTGATTCTGTAATTTGAATTGAGTGATGCAAAAACCAAAATTATAACAAATGGATGTGAATTAACAATATGTATAATAATAGATGGACAGGAAATATAATGTCTTAGCAACTACATATATTTCGGACAAACTATTTTATTTGTAGACCAATTGGAAAAATAAATAAATTGGAGAATAGCAATTTCATGCAAAAAATACTGGAGTTTTAAAATTTGATTAGATAGCGATCTTTCCAGGCATTATGGACAAATTTACGGGTAAAAGTAGAACACAAACTCGGAATTATGGACAAAAAATGGAGGGAAACATGTTGTGGTTATTAAATTATCCGACAGCATTAGTAATGAGTAAATTAGGAGGAAAACTAAAATAACTGACATAGTAGAGAGAATGAGAAGTCTATAATGGAAATGGGCGGGGCATATCTGTAGAATGGAAAACGAAAGATTGACAAAGAAAATCATAGAGTGGGTATAATATCGCGAAATCGATGGAAAGATATATTTAAGGAAAGATGTAGACCAGACTGGAGGAGACAAGCCAGATATAGGAAAAAATGGTGGAAGTTTCGGGAAGCCTACGCTGCCGACGTGACTTCCATAAATCAATCTTTTTAAGTGCATACTTACACTTATTAATATACTAGCTTCTGCCTGCGTCTTCATCCGCGTAAAATTTTTGCTCCCCTGACCCTTCCCGTCGCATCGAATTGCTTGCCAGTTTTCGAACATGTTTCGTTGCTGCTCCGCTCCTTTTAATTGAAGCGTGATGCTATATAGAAGTAGAGATAGATAGTCTTCCTCAATAAATAGGCTACTCAACACAAAAAAAACAATTTGGACCAGTAGTTCCTGAGATTAGCGCGTACAACCAAACAAACAAACTCTTCAGCTTTATAATATTAATATATGGTATAATAGTATAGTATATATAGTATAGATCAATCCTTCCATATTTGATTCAAAATGTAGCTTATAATTTTTTATAAAAATAAAACAAACATAAAACTAAAATTATAAACAACAATTTCAATGATAAATGTGTAATAACGATATGAAGTGAAATATTATAGAATAATGGTTACTATTTCCAGCTCTTTACAGTACCTTTCCTTTGGTGCTAAGGAGGTAAAAATTGTAATTATACGGATACAACCCGATAGATCAATCATAAAGACAAGACGCTCGATATCCAACTATACAGTCTACACGTGTAAAAGGAAACGGAAGAAATTGATGAGTTTAGCCTGGATCATATTTATTTATCCAGTCATTGAATATGATGGAGTGATCCGTCATTAGAGCTTATAGGTTTTTTGTTCCTAAGTTTAAGACACACACGTACACACGAGAGCAGTGGTGACATCAGCCCCAACTAACGAGTTGTAGGTCTTGACTTCGAACCCATAAAGGTACTTTAGTTCGTGTATTTGATTTCACCACTACTGTTCTCAAGCAGAAAACGCCGTGCGGAAATGGCATGTCTTAGAACCAAAGATTCGAAGACATGTAACATTCACCATGGTACATTATGGCCCACTTCCCCTCACAGAGGAGGCCAGTGTCCCAGAGTGAGAACTGTATAGGCTGCCTACATGAATATTCATAAATACAGAGCATGTATCAGAAAGGCGTTGTCAAAATAAAGGGTATGATGGTACAGACCATCAAACTGAACAATTTTCTCCATGGGAACAATACCATATCTTTACATGGTATAAAAAGTATAAAACAAAGTCACTTCCTGCTTTTGTACGCTTAGATCTTGTAAACCCCGCAACAGATTTTGATACAGTTTCCATCAATAGACAGAGTGATTCAAGAGGAAGGTTTATATGTATTAAACCCAGGCGAAACCGTTGTCAAAAGCTAGTTTAAAATAAAAATAATCAGCAACTTAATACATTTGATTCGAGGACTGAAGTTTTGTATGTGACAGTTAATAATATTTTCAAGATTACGATGTTCCCCCTATGGAGAAATTTTTCAATTTGATCCACGACCTTAAAGAGCACATCTTTTTACATGAATGCCATATAAGTAATACGAACGCTCCCTTGAAAAGTTTTCCAAGGTGAAAGTCATTTACAGTGATCACACATTTATTGGGATAGAAGATATTAATAGTAAGCAAGTACAAGGATGCAAAATGTTATTCGGCGTTACATTAAGTTTCCCTTTGTTGTTGCTTACAACTTCGTAAATGGCTTCTTCGTTGTGAACTTTACTCACATTTGTATGTGTGTAAACAAAATAATAGCATGTTGAATAAATAGACAAAATATGTATGAAATGTGTAAAATAAAGTCAAATATTGGGTTGTTCGATAATTCATGTCGTTTTTTTTTCATATTTTTCAAACTAAATTTATTTATATTTACAACAAACTTAAATCAATGATATATTGACCATTTTGTTAGATGACCTTTTGCCATCTTTCGGTAAGCTGAAAAATTCCACGTTCGAAGAAGCCCTGGTTTTTAGAAGCGAAGAACTGGTCCAACTCATTTTTAACAGCATGATCGGAATCGAAAGTTTTCCAATTCAAATGGTTTTGAAGCGGGCGAAACAAATGGTAATCTGATGGTCCTAAGTCAGGACTATAGGGTGAATGTGGCATCAGTTCCCAATTGAGCTCTGTTAATTTTTGACAGGTTATCAAAGAGGTGTGGGGCTTGGCGTTATCATGATGGAACATCACTCCTTTGCGATTGGCCAGTCCAGGGCGTTTTTTCTTGTTTTTTTCATTCAATTTAGATAGTTGACGACAATAGACATTTGAATCAATAGTTTGGTTTCTTGGAAGCAGCTCAAAGTAGACTATACCCTTGTAATCCCACCACACAGAAAGCATACTCTTTTTTTGGTGAATATTGGCTTTGGATGTCGATTGTGGAGACTCATTTTGCTTGGTCCATGATCGTTTCCGGACTACGTTATCATAAACAATCCATCTTTCATCACCCGTTATGATTCTTTTTAGAAATGGGTCGTTTTGGTTACGATTCAGCAAAGAGTCGCGTATGTTAATGCGTTTGGTGAGGTGGATTTCCTTTAGTTCATTAGGAACTCAAACATCCAGTTTGTTTAAATAACCAAGCTGTTTGTAAGTGCAAGTAATCGGTTGAATTCGATATGTTGAGCTTCTCTGCTATCTCTCGAGTTGTCATACGCCGGTTAGTTTCGATTAACGTCTTTATTTTGTCGTCATCAGTAGTGGCTGGACGACCAGTATGTGGTGCATCTTGCACAGTAAAATCTCCAGAGCGAAAGCGAGCAAACCAACGCTGACACTGGCGTTCAGTAAGGCAGTCCTCACCATAAACTTCACACAATGTCTTCCGAGCTTGCACCGCATTTTTGCCCTTTCGAAAATAAAACAATATTTTATGCCGATAATGCTCTCTTTGATTGTCTATTTTCAACTTAATTTTTAACCAACTTTGTTTTACTAATGACGCTCAGTCTTTAACTAAGGATAGTCTAAAGTGTAATCTTTAAAATAGTATATAATAATGTAAGACACGCAATCACTACTACATGAGATTGCAGTTCAAACCATCTATGAGAAAAAACGACATTAATAATCGAACAACCCAATATTTAAAGAGTTATGTGCATAAGCTGTAATTCTTTTAAGGCCAAGATTAAACATAGGTTACGGTCTTTGATGAAACAACAGCCAACAGTTATAACGACAATAAAGCTGAACTCAATACACATAATGCAAAAAACAAACAAAACGAGTATCGAAGTAGAGGATTTTTGTTTATTTTTTAAATCCAACTTGACATCAAGTACCAATTGATGGGATTCGCACAAAATAGTCAGTTGAACCAACGTGGTTAATCGGATTCCGGGCTGCGATGGGTTTTATTAATGCAACGGACAGTGCTATAAGCCGTCAGGGACGCTCCCGATAGCTGCATAGCATAATTACTTACCACTGAATTGTGTAAATAATTATGTTTAAGCTTTCGATTATTGACGATCTGAGATAAGGGGTTAAGATAATAATATGATTCATCATTGTGTCAGCCAAAAGACGTCCACTGCTAGACATTGGTCTCCTCCAATTTGGGGGGCTTTGTCATAATCGCCACGCTTGGGCAGGCGGATTGGCGATCATAGTATGGTAGTAAAATGCATAGAGAACGCTGCTGCCCATTCTCATGTAAGTCCTTTAGTCGCCTCTTACGACACCCATGAGAAGAAATGGGATGGTGCTATTCTTTACCTCCGGCACCACACGGACGATAGTGTGATTAAGGGATAATAATACAACTATAAATATCTTAAGACTACGTGATTTTTTCTTATTAGACTGACTAATTTATAATATATAAAATTCAAAGTCCTGAGTGACTGACTGACTGCCTGATATATCAACGCACAGCTAAACCGCTGCGCTGGTCCTAGAGACATACAATTTGGAGAGTGTGTTCTTTGTGAAAAGTAGGTATCCACTAAGAAAGGGTTTTTTTTAAATTCCATCCCTAAGAGGGTTTAACGCGGATGAAGTCGCGGGCACAAGCTAGTGAGGAATAAAATAATTGTCTGTAAATTAAAATGAGATGATGTCGAGTTGGCAGTATCATCACAACAGTTATGTTTCGTCATTGTTTGTCTCGTTTGTTTGAGTAAATTCGATCATGTATGTATATTTATTTATGTGTTTTTATGTTTATATATAGTTAGGTATATATATTATGTTTATGATTTAAATATGTTAAGCGTTTATATTTCCTCATAGTCATTGCACCTACCACTGTATGTCTCTGCATCACCCAAAGGTTGAGTGGTAGAAAATGCCTCTGGCATTAAGTCCGCCTCTGTACATTTATGTGCTTGAAGTATTAAATAAATAATAGTGGATTATGCACTAAAGGGAAACAGTAGTGTCTTATATCGCAAGCGCTATTTTGAAGCCTGAAAATAACGAAGGACCTAAGTGGCTCTGAGTTTGCCTCGCTCAGGAGTTAAGACAAGGATTCTGAGTGCAGCGAGGGATTCGAGCTAGCCAAAGACGAAGACACCTTTATCCCCGAGGAGCATACTCTACATTTCACACCTACTGCGAAGTACTGAAACCCAATTCGATTATGAAATTAGTAGGCTATGAAACTGTTACATAACCAGGGTTGTCTATTTATGTGCTATTTCAAATACATATTATTTACCCGACTACATGATTGAAAACCATTGAAAGAACTCCACATATAAAGATACATATGTATGCGTGTATCTTTATATGTGGAATTCTTTATAGTCTCAAAACATCGTAACGAACAGCCGGATCAATTTTAATACATGATCGACTCATCTAGGTCGCTATATATAAATTCAAAATGGCGGATTTTCAAGTCAAAAAATAAGATCTAAAAAATTCTACCATACATATCTGGGGTATCAAAAAAAAGGGCTTGAAGGGACGATTCCAAAAATACAACCGACTAAAAGGATGAGAAAAATAGAACAAAAAAAATGACAAAATCAATAAACTCGACTGCAGGTAGGATTCAAAACAAGCACACTTTTCAAGAATGATCCGATGCAGTTCGTGGCATTAAATCTGAGATGGAACTAAAATAACTTATAGCCTGTCGGGTTTTTTTTATTTTTTCAGTCAAAACTCATGCAATTTTACCATCAAAAACACAGTTAATAACATCGTACGCGCCAGCAATCGATCATATTGTTCGTCAACCGCAACTAAAACCTATGAAGTCTTTCAGTATATGTGCCAATACTGTACGTACAGTCTGCCTATGTTTTTGTACCTACTAAATTGTATGCAAATCCGTTCAGCCATTTACGACGTGATTGCGCAATATTGTGATTTGACAGTATTTTGACAGTCAACTCTTGGACAGAATACCTAATAAACCTTTCATTTATGACTTCCTACTTTAATTTTAAATTAGTGGCACGGTGTCGTAGCAGATTTATTGAGAAAAATAATGGTAAAAAAATCTTTAGATTTGAAGAATTTTCGTTTCCATTTCAAGCCAGAACCAAAGAATACAGTATAGAAAGAAAGTAACTGAAGAAGGGAGATAATTCAGCCAGACTGCCACCATTTCAATAACGTTGACTCGCCGACGACCAACACTAAAAGTCTCTTTGAATAACGAAGGGGAACCTTTATGCGAAGGGGTTATGAAAGGAAAACCATTTTTTTAAATGATGGGCTGGTCTATCTTGAATATGCAGGGTTTGTCGCATCATTCAACATCATTAGAGTGAGAAATAAGAGCGGGGTTGAATATGAGTTTTCATGTTTACGATATAGGCGCTCGGATCGAAAATTATTCTGAACCTGTTACCGTCTTCGCTGTAAATCTTTGGAGGTACACAAAGGCGGGTTAGTGTTAGGTTTAGTTATTCAGATTCCAGACTACCTATAATATTTTATTTTGTAGAGTATCCTTCGTAGCTGAATCTGACGTCTATACAATGATGAAAATCGTCTCGTTAGCAGTATCATCTTCATCTAGAACGGTCATTGCACCGCACCGATCACATTAAGACAAAGTTTAAAGTATTATAACTTTACCGGCGCCTATATTCCTCAAACGGGACGGCAGCAATGCTCTCGGCAGAATAGAAAGGTATGCATATATTTGCCGGGAAGAACTCACTTTCCAGTTGCTAGTAGGTACTAAGTACATAAATTAAGTAAACCATCCCTTTCAACTAAGTGAAGAAAAACCTAAGTGGATTTTTTCTCGATTGCAAATATAATTTTTAATCCATCAGCGATGCGCTATTATTAATAACTGCAGCCAGTGAAGTACTCGACAAAGACTAATGTTCATATAGTTAATCACCATATAGTTTAACTCCACCTTCCTCATCCAAAGTAAAACAAAGTGTACTTTTTCTCGATCGCAAATATAATATTTAAACCATCAGCGATGCGCTACCATTAATAGCTGCAGCCAATGAAGCGCCCGACATCATCGGATGTTTCATACCCATATAGTTTAATTGCACCTTCTTCATTCAAAGTAATGGCGGAAACGCTTCAAATAAAGTAGCGCGCAATAAAATCAAGTGGGCCGAGTTGGCCGCTGGTCGGATATCTGACACGGAACTAATTCCCACTATATTTTAATCCAGCAAAATACAAAGGAGCCCAATTTGCATAAACCTCGACTGTTTGTTTCATGCGAGGACTGTATCCGTTTTGCTGTGGACTATTTTGTACTCAATTTATCTGTTTGCAGGGCACAGCGTGATTGTAAATATTATACCTATGATTTTCATCGTGATTTCAGTGTTTGGTGTTCGGTATACTGTTGCAATTTTACAACTCATTAGGTACACGTTTCGTGATCAAACACCGAATTTGAAATGTTCATAACTGCGTGTTAATTGGCGGTTGTGATATATTCATCGCGATTTTTATTTGTTTTTATTTAGTAACAAAAGGGCATATTATAAAGAGATTATAAGTAAAGGCTACACCCTTTACTATTTGACTATTTTTCCGTCTTGAGTTAAATTTAAGTTGGTATATAATTATAGAAACTAAGACCAGAGAACGCTCTCTTAAAAATTGGCGCCCACAAAAACTATAGTTTCATAAAATCAAAAGACTCATATAGAGACTACGAGACCTAAACCGCATTATAAGACTATGGAAATCAGGACTCTCGAGACTAAATAGTGCGGTAAGTCAGTCGAAGTAACTTACTGGTGTAACTTACACTATCAACTGGGCGACTGAATTACTTAACGTAACCGATGCTCTTAAGGCGATGGACGCGAAACTTACCGCCGTGCAGCTTGCTATACCGCCAGCCCTTTTAATACTTATAGCTGGACGTGGCTTCCTTGAATTGAATATTGAAGATTTTGTTTTTGAAACGAAGATTCGAGAATGTTTGTGGTAAACTGGTACTATGATGTCAGCTCATGATTGAAAATCCCCTTGCTTATAATAATCAGCTGTATTATATTATACAGAAGTGCAATACGTACATGGGTTTTTTTTTTGGATGGGAAATCATCAAATGACTTCTCCCGCTCTGGGCGGAGCGGGAGGGCGTGTCAGACTTTTACTGACTAAAACCCACCAGTGTTCATTCAGTTGCCCATGTGCCAGGGTCACGGTATCTCTTTCGAACAATCTTGTGACCCTGGCAGGCATCGGTCCTAGCAAAATGTATGGAACAGCAGATTGAACCAAAAAAAAAACTATGAAAAATGTCTACGTTGGGGAGTTTAGGATCATGTATTAAATTCATGGTCAAAGTCTACGCGTCGACGTTCCTTACATACTGTATACACCATGACATTTTAGTCGTCTTACAAAGCTTGTCCACTCAATATATCCGACATAATATACCTCCAGGCGTGATTAAAAATTGTTACCATTAATTAAGATAATAGATATTAAGAAAATAAATAACGGATTAGAACTATGAAACGTCCTGTTAATAATGTTTACGTATGATACGGTAGAGAACATACCTACCCAGTGCACGAGTCGGCTAGATCATTCCATCTCCATTTTCCATGAGACGAAATATCAAATTTTAACCACGTCATGCGTCTTCATAATTAATAGTATTTTTATTTTTTACTTATTCAAATGTTCATTTTTTTCTTATGGATGTGTAGTAGTCATTGGTTACATGAAGTGGGCTCCCGTTGTAAGGCGACTAAAATGTCACGGTGTATGTACCTAGTTTGCTTCTACTGACTTTAGATGAAGAAAACGGCTAGCCTGTTGTTGTCAAGCATAAGTCGATTTGTCTTGTGTGTCATCCTCAAGATTTTCATTGATCTGTTAAACAAATTATATTAATACTGCCGTTGCGGAAACTCGCACTTAGCGGCGTGATGCAATTAATAAATAATGTCATGCGTCATGCGAAGAAGAGTTTTTCCGCACAAGTACAGATACAAACTCATCCTAAGATGCTTCTCTTTTACAAAAGAATTATGGGCGTTATATTCACATTTTTTAGTATCCAGAAGCAACTATGTACATAATATTAACTTGCCCACCAACACTTAACGCGCTATTAAAAGAGTTTCCGCACGTGAGGAATCCCGGGGCGTTTGTGAATATTCATAATTCTGTTCACCAAACTTGGCAAAACTTGCACACCAAACTTTTAGGTAGCTAGCTATACGTTCTTGTTCTGTAATATCACTCATAGACGACTAAAATAACTGATTCTAGAATACATAAGCGCAAAGTTTCGTCAAGTTCAAAAGTTATGTTTCTTTTCTTTCAATCAAATTGATATTCTGTGCTGAATCATAAATAATCGAGGGAGAAACTTTTCTCATTCCGTTAGTGAAATTTCTTGAGTTTCAAATAACGGAAGATTAGAGCCCGACACGTGCAGTACACGGACGAACGTTTCCTCGTACGGTGTGCTCGTATGTTCTCGTATGAAACCTGAGCGAAATATTTTCTCGTCATACGGAGTTGCAATACGGTACGAACAGTCAGCGCACATCGATAATTGGAAATCGCATACGCCGTGTTCGTCTCTGATATTATTTCAATTTCAACTCCAAGCTGTTTTGAAGAATGTTTTTTTTATAATAAATATCAGTGTGTTGCGACGAGATTACTCTAATATTTCTACGATTTACGACCACAAAGAGAGACTAATAGTGTATGAAGGAAAATCCAAGCTGAAAATTAAAGAACACGTTTTGGGTCCAAGTTTGTGGCTTATGAAACTTTAAATCACGAAGTCAAGCAACTAGCGGAAAACGTTTAAAAGAAGCGGAGGATGTGAGCGTTTACGACATTTATTGAATGTATTCCGTTGCTCAATCCTGGAATTGATTTTCTATTTCATATTCGACGTGAATGAAAAGTGCTAGAGCGTTTTGTCCGTTTATAGAACTTTTAGAACGATCATCCAAACTCGTGGGTATCTCGTAAATCCTAATAAATTGTCTAGATGTGGTAACGAGTTCGGTGCGGTGCAGTCTCTGCGGATACGTATTTTATTAGATTTACTGAAACGTTCCTTTGCACCAAATCATTATTTATTACCGTTTAGTCCGTCTCGCTATACAGTATGTTCTAAAAAATATATATGACCCTCTTCCAGTTAGAGGCAGCGCGGCGTCGGCGGTCGCTCCGATATTGGCGACGCGACCGTCACGCTCCGTTTTATAAACACAACAACTTGTGTAAGATGTCTAACCTCTTATTTTTCTATTTGTATAAAAAGATTTTCACAAACATCTGGCCTAACTTACGTCATAGGTATGCTAATTTTAATAAATATTGTTACTAATATTGATCAAAAATTTAAATAGGGATCACAGCAAATAGAATCGTTGAACAACCCACGCCTAACAGGCGTTATGTTTGTGTTAATATTTAATGAATTGAACAAATTGGGGAGTCAAATATTACTAAAATGAGCAAATAATAATTTGAAGTTGTAATTTTCCTGTTACCACAAATTGATCACAAAAGTCTGATATAAATTGAATACGCCAAAACTAACGCACATTATTTACGTTACGTTTATTAGGGAGAAATTGAAAAATTTTGTAAATAGGAATAATAGGTTTGTATTGTTTATCGTTGCGCGCAAGTATTGTAGTCAACTCTATGAATGAGGTTATTGTGGTACTCGCGCACGATGAACTAGTAACCTATCATTCGCAATCAATAGATACGGTTACCACATTATGGTGCACTACTACATTTCTCATAAATATTTGAAAAATAGTCCACAACGGCAAAGTTTTATGCGACGTCGTGGAAGAGGATTGACATTATCTATCTGGCATTGCGGCAAGAAAATATAGCAGATTTTCACCAAAAATACTTAGTTCAAAATCGGTCTAAATTTGTAGGACCTAATCTACTTCGATCATGCTGTAAAACTCAGTTTTAGAAGATGTAAAATGAAGAAAATTAAAATCCATATGAATATCAACTCTCGCTAGCCAACATTTTGGTCTAAACCCGAGACTTCTCTCCAAGTTTAAGGCCGTACGTTTGTCAGTCACCATCGAGTGATTGCGGCAATTATTCAAGTGTAATTCCTTCCACCCGCAAGCCTGACTCGGTACAGGTTCACATTTAACATTTACCGGATCCTTTAGGCGTTAGGGGTGCTCCAGACTTATTCGGTTCGGCAGTAGGTATTTGTAGGACAACAAAGCCGAGTCTCCGACACAATTAACACATATATTCGGCTTTCATTCGGCTCTTGCTGATAGACAAAGTCTGTCCGGCATTTACCGTCGCTGTATCATGTTTGGATCGCCTTGGCTCAATTCGAGCTTCGACGAGCGGTTTTAGGCCGAACATTGATTTATATGCAATTTTTCCACCCATTCTTTTTTTTCGGGCAGAGAAATCACGAAATGACTTCTCTCACTCTAGACGAAGACAGTTTCAGACTTTTACTGACTAAAACTCTCCCGTTTTTCTTCAGTTGCCTGTGCCAGGGCCACGGTAACCCTGCTGTGTCGAATGATGTTGACACAAAATATGTGTAGCACACCATACTTAGACGTCCGCTTTAAATCAATCACTGATTTGTATCTGTCTACTGTCTACTATAGGTACTACTGTCCGTAAGTAGGTGTCCCGCGATTTACCATAGTTTTGTACGTGACGATGGATACCGATTTTGGATGGATATTTGCAACAAATTATGGAAGACGTCTTATTTTTAACTTACTTCAATTAAGGAAGAGGCTGTTCCACGCGTTTTACATTTATTTCTGGAATCTTTTTTGGGCAGCAGCGTTTTTCAAGTATTTTACTACCATACTGCAATCCGCACACCCGCCTGCCACAAGAGTGGCGATTATGGGAAACCCCCAAATTGGGAGAGGCCGATATCCAGCAGTGTATGTCTCTCGGCTGAAATGATGAAGATGAGACGGTTATCTACTCTCCCAAACGTTTTCTTGACTGTTTACAGTGTTATTTCCAGAAACCTTTTCAAAGTAATTCCATGATGCATGAGCTAGGTACAGTAAATCGTGACTAGAAACTGTAGGACAAAGAAACGAAATCGAATTGAAAGTTTCGTATTATTGTTTCGCAACTACCAAGTCATGTAATGGAAACTTAATTATATTATTATACATTGGTGAGCGAGCAACTAGCGTCGCTGAACTTACCAGTTTTTAAATTTAATTATCCGGTAAAGTGTTAGGTGTTTCTAAACTAAAGAACAAAGAATAAACTCAAAAGGGTCCACTAAAGTCCCTCAATTAACTTAAACTGTTAATCTTAATTAATAGACATTTTAAAAATACTTAGTCATTTTTAACCCGTAGTCATATTCATCGATTATTTTCTCTGCAGAGTTAAAACAATTAAAAACGACTGGCAAAAAGATTACTGTTGAAGAGTAAATGATGTTACATAATCTGTGCAAAGTATAAAAACCGCCAAAAATGGGCTCATAAAAACTAGATTATAAGTGTCAATAACTAAACATGAAAAGATAGACCAAACAAGACCACCCAAGTGCCAAAACGTATAAAAAAGTACTAACTTTACTTAACACTTTTTATGGTGGATACCTACGTCGTAAAATTCTTGAACACTAGTCTTATTTTATATCAGCCAAGTAACCAGTTTTTCTATCTGAATAAAAACTATAATTTAAGTAGCGGTTACATTAAAATACAAGAAGTGATGCGTTAGGTATAATTAAGTTCAGCGTTGTGGGACTCGTTGTAAATTATCGCAGCAATTGCATTTATCAGAATTGCACCTCCGACCGCTAACAAGATTTAGAGGGAACGTGGACGGTGTTACACGTCTACCTATAGGATAATTAGTATCGCTACCTCGCGGCGTCTCATTTATCGTTCTCCACGGGGAGGTGGGTCAGCCAGCAGTAAATCTACCAACCTGAGCGCTCTTGTCTTTGTAAACTTGAAAATCTAATTACATTTACAGCTCCACTTAAGTTCGCCTTTCCCGTTGAATTTGCATTTCTTGATTTTTGTCCTCGAGCTCTGATAAGATTTTGTTCGGTGGAGTTCATCTTCATTACTCTTTTTTAAGTAAAATTTTTAATTAGGAACATTGGAGGCATCTACCTGGATTCGTGAGTGTCGCAGGCGTGTTTTAAAGGGAGGTGCGTGGAGCCGAATGTTTGCGGAACCACCGGTTTATATGCTCGAACGGGCCCAATAAAGAGCGTCTCAATGTTGTAAAGGCGTTCCTAATGCTTATTTGCATTCAAGAAGGCTCCCAGAACGGGCAAGCAAGTGTACGGGAACGGCTCTGAAACGTCGGTACCCGGTTCACAGCGCTAGACGGAAAGCTCCCCAGGTAGTGATTAGACGATGCTAATACCATTTACTTTCCAACTTTCCTGACTCACCGACCGTTACGTGAACATTCGCTATTTATTTTAGGCTACTTTAAAATCATCTTAAAGAGCCGCTTTAATTCTTTTCTGCGCTATTAAATGCCGGTAATCGTAATATTATTCTTATTTAAGCGAGTTCCGAAAAAATAAAAAAGATTATTTTCTCTTTTATGTAACACAAACAAACGCAGAACTATGTGGCTGAAATACGCCAACTAACATTATACCCAAAGTTAGTTATTAATGACTACATTACGACTTGTTGGACAGATTTATCACCGCACTTACAAGTGAACTTCTAGTATCACTATCTGTCAAATGAATTTTATTTAATATAAGTCGTTATTCCAAATTGTAGAGTTGTCAAAGGAAAACTGAGCGTGGCGGTCTTCTCATTAGCGTATATAGCACAATTTCCTCTGGAAACTGTTATTCCACAAAGTTGGAGCGAAAAAATTAAGTTGAAATTTGATGTCCGAAACGTAGCGAGAAGAGCGGCCTCTTGGTAGAGTCACCGGAGCTTAGTCCACATTAAAACTGCAACCATAAAACTTTGCAGGGCGTAGTTGTGCCGTGGTCCCGTGGTCGAGCGCGCGGTGAAACTTGCACTGCATTACGACAAGTAAACCTGCAGTTAAGTGTTTACTTCGCACATTCCAAGGCATTGTGCCGGCAACTTGGACCATAAAAACGGCCTGACTCCTGCACCAGCTTCTAACTTCACTACATGATCTATGAGTCTTATCTTTTGATTAGCTTTGTTCAACACCCAACTTCAGTACACAGGTACTTCACAATTTTAAACGTTTCGCTGTAATAAATTAAGCGACTATTGCGAATGCGTAACTAATTTTCTACGTTTACTTTGCCGTAATTTATTTGGTACATATTGTCCTTCTCTGGTAAACAGAATTGAACTCCACTTTGATACTCATGTGTACCTCATCGATCATTTTGTTCATCGATATTAATTAATTTACTTAATTGGGTTTCAAAACTTTTTGACTCGATTAATGCTATTTATTTAGCTTTAAATAATAATATAGAACGTGTTTACACGAGTAATGTGTGCATAATCGGTTAATTAGTCGCTTTTATAGAACGATTCACGGAATTCTGATCCGGTAAATAAACAAAACATGATTCAAGCGAGTGTTATCTACTTTCTAGTAACATTATGATACCAACAATTTGTATTTATTGTTACAGTATCGCGAATTAGTCCCGGGACGGTTTAAGATATTAACATGTATAAGCTTTGTTCAGAATTCTCGTTATTTTTCCATTTAATAAAACAACTCTCTTAGCATAAATTACATACAACTATTACAATAAAAAAAATATACTACTATACCTTCACGATTTGGATTTAAGTTCTGATTTAAAAATATCTTAAAGTAATCAACAGAATGCAACGAAAAATAATATGAGAACAAGCAATCGGCAACTTGCGCCGTGTCGGTCTGATCATCGCTTAGTTGGCTTGGCACTGATTGCAGCAATTATTCACCTCGCCGCCTCCCCTTTGCCGCCACAGCTCCCTCCGTCACTGCTCTAACGGCTTCACTTAATCCAGGTACCATCGTAAACAACACCTTCTACCCAATCACAACTAAAAAAACTTTGCAGAACAAATAGTTCTATTAAAGTACGAAATATTTTTATCACATCAACAAAATGCTTTTGGCCATATACGTGCAAACAGAAACAAATAGCTGTACCAATCCATAAAGTGTAGTAGCGATTCCCGACAAGTGAACAATGTAACAGGGAAAAGTTTGCGAAGTCGGAAACAAAGCAGGCCACCTCCATAGCAACGAATGTGCTTCTGGATATTATAACTTTCCTTTATGCGACCCATTAGAACATTATCTTAATTTCACTTGTTCAGTGCTCCAATGAGAAAGTACAAAAACTTATGGACGCTCAGTAAAGTCTCGCTCCACGAGCTACGTCTAGTCAGTTTCCAGATTTGACTTATCAGACATTTATGTAATTGCATCGAACGGAGATACGTTTTATAGTACTCGTAAGTACTTATGTATAAAATAAATCTAATAATCCGATCGCAACGTGAACAGAAAATGAAAATATCTGCACGAAACTAGCAATAAACTTCATAAACAACGAAAGACTTTAAGTACGAAAATATTGGTATTCAGTTCAAAACTGCAACACAGCAAAACACGTCGTGCCTGAAGCTGGGAGGTAAACAAATTCAAAATAGAAAACAAACTATACGCGCGTTGCACAGTATTGATTGAGCTCCGGTTGGCCGCAATATGGAAGATTTGTTGAGAATAACGGTTGAGCAGATAGCTCGAGTGGCCATTACAGATATCTTGAGCTCCCGCGATCGAAAGAGAACACCCACCCTCACCTACGTCTCACTCGAGTTACTCCAAGCTGCACTGTGCATGGGCCGTACATTTTACCGAGCCGTAATACTTGGGATCTCGGGAAATACTATTCTCTTTTGCTCGCTTCCAGCTATAAGTATAAAATACGAAAATGTGGATAAGTTATATTTTCGTACAAAGATTTTTGTCAAAGTAGATGTTGTATTTTGTTTTGGATATAATAATATTTATTTTGATCCCATAAACCGAAATGATGATGAAGTGGATTTAGGACTTGAATGACTTATCCTTTAGATCTTGACCTTGATAAGTCGTTCAAGTCCTTTAGTATGGTGTAGGTAATCAAATAACGAAGGATTTTTGTATCTACATGTTCTTCAAACGAAATTGTATCCACATGCAAATAGAAAAGGTGAACTACCAGTAGTTTTGAGCTGTTATCAACATAAAAGTGCAGAAATAATTATTCCCCAATCCCAAACCTCCAAGAATATTTATTATCAAACTATTAATACCGACAAGCAGTACTTGCCAAGCGACAAAAGTGAAGTTTATATTTATAAAATTCATATTCTCACTGCATTTGGATCTACTTTAATAGTGTTGACTCCTTTGTTCAGCTTTACAACTCATTTATGAGATTGATTTTAACGTTCTGTTTTTAGTTTACCCAGAAAAAAAATATAACTCTTTTTATGGATTTTCCTGGCTCAACGTTTTTGGATAGAAAATATTCCGGATAACAACTAGTGTAGATAAGCCGTGATAACGTATGAAACAAACATAATTATTAGAGACTAAGACTCACTTTTATAGTATCAGAATATCTCCAGAGAAGATCTCACCGTGTAGCAGAAAGCCTACAAAGGCATCGCAAGCGTATAACAAGCATGAATGTTACTTGATATGCGATGCGAAGAATGATATCGATATTTTATTGCATCTGCCTTTAACATGCACCACGTCCCATACGTGCTTCAGATATCCACCTTCCTACTGCAAAAGTAGAGAAATCATATTGCATTACTAATAGGCGTAAAGACTTAATTTATTTAGAATGCAAAATCATTAATTTATTCGCTTTATGCATTGAGTTACTTGAAGTTAATGTTTACGAGTTGGCAAAACTCCAAAAATAAAATGGATTATGCAAATGATACGCAACTGTTATAACACAATTGTTTATTATATTCCGCGCTATCTCTGTAGCACTTGATGCTGAAATAATAATTCAATTGTTCAACTTTATAGTTCATAAGGCTTATACAGTTTATGGGATAAAATGACGCGTTATTGATAGTAAACTGACATGTTTGGGTGTGGGAAGCTAAAAGCTACAGCGGAGACATAGACGCTGGAAGGAAAATATAAGTTATAAAAGCCGAAAAAAACACCCTAATTATTTTTTATAAAATTTCTGTAAATTTTTATAAAACAGTACAAGTATTCAATGCAAGATTCACAACCACAAACCAATAATATAACGTACCGCTAGTTAAAAAGAAGATTATTCATATCAGTGCTTATATAATAATAATTATTATTATCTGAAAATATCACAAACAAAGATTAATTAGCAGCAAAACTATCAAAAACCGTATCCCGCAAAATACTCACTTAAACGTTCTTCCAAAGGGCTTACAAATAGGTGTGCACATTTCCTTGTACGTCACTTGGCCTTATCTCTTCTAGAGGGCACATGTTGTCGGTGTAAACAGGTGAACTCGCGGGAATCGCTATTTCGCTCACGTTCGACATCCGATAAAAGTTTCCGCCACAATCACCTAAGAGCTCAGCTGTCAGGGAATAACCGTATATCGGTTTTGTTTCCACTGCGTCCCTCCGCGCCCTCCTGCATTACAACCGAATTATATCTGGATCTTGTTGTATTTAAATGAAGAATTATTTTTTGGTTTTATTTTTTGGTTCGATGTGACTACCGATAGACCGAACGGTTTAGTTAAACTGCGGCTACAGTGAAAGTTTATTTGTTTATGAGGTTTTTTTAAAAAAAAAAAATATTTACCAATACTAGTTTATTTATTTATTTATCACAAAATCCACAGCTCTTTAACAATTTCACTTAGTTACAGTTAGTAACATTGCAAACATTATATTAAGTGGCCGTATCGTAAATCATGGA
This sequence comes from Aporophyla nigra, assembly GCA_947507805.1. Lineage (NCBI taxonomy): Eukaryota > Metazoa > Arthropoda > Insecta > Lepidoptera > Noctuidae > Aporophyla > Aporophyla nigra. Next base: position 12,161,630 of record OX382300.1, on the reverse strand, counting down.
ATCGTAACATCATCATCATTTCAGCCGAAAGACGTCCACTGTTGGACATAGGTCTCTCCCAATATAGGGGGCTTTTTCGTAATCGCCACGCATGGCAGGCGGGTTGGCGATCGCAGTATTCATACATTCTCTATTAAGTCCCTTAGTCTCTAGTAAGTCTCTTACGATACCCACGGGAAGAAATAACAAAGAACAAGTAACATATGTATTTATAATTGCTTAAGTACACAATTTCAGAAACGATTTATTTATGACATTGCTATTATTATAACTATTTGTAAAAGATGAATGCAATTGGTCAATCGTTAATGCGGGAATGGGCAACACACAAGGTATGAGGAATGTTACAAGATAAATATGAAGACATTGGGCGAAAGAGATTGAGATCAGATAGACAATGAATAGAGAAGACGTTAACGAGTAAGATCGGGACTAATATAATTAGTTATAAAATATTTTTAAGTTTGATTTTTATTTACAACAATCCCCAAATTTGGGGCCTTGTCCAGGATCGAAAAGTAAATAAAAGGTGAATCTTTGCAAGGGAATGTGAAAAAAAATCCGTTGAAGAAAGAAGACGAACGGCACGTGGATCACGTTTAAAGAAGCAATAAAGATGGACGGAAAAAATATTTCACGACTGCATCACCGCAATGACGACGCCAAAAAGGACGCGGCAAGCTAACGTTGATAGAAAGATACAAAGGCAGCCTTTTTACACGCTTTATATTAGCTTCACTTGCATGTTTGTTTGTAACCGACTCCTTATAGCGCGATCTTGACCTACTTTAAACGACCAGATTTCATTTACTAACTCTGTAGACTTATCGAGGACCGATGACAATACTATAATTTCATAAATTTGTGCCATTGTCCTTGCCAGGGTTACCAGGACAACAAAAAAACTGTCTTCGAAACTTACGCTGACATACGTCACAAACCACGCTGACATACGTCTCAAAATTCGAAACACCCAAAAAAATGCGAGGAGGGCGTGTCAGACTTTAAGTGACTAAAACCTACCCGTGTTCCTTCGGTTGCCTATATACCAGAGCCACGGTAACTCTTTCGAACAAATGTCGCGACCCTGGTAGGATAAAAGCAGTCCTAACCAAGGATTTCCCGGACACGGCCGGCGTGAAAGCAATACATGAGATGATAACATTAATTTAAAATTATCTACACAACTTATTGTTTTACACTAAAATACACGGAACAAATTTTCTCGCATTAAAAATTTAATTAATATTTTATGTACCGTTTCCCGAATATGGACGTAGTTTAGTTTACAAATCGTAAAAACTTCTGAATGGCGCTTTGGGAAGCGTTAAAGTACTTTATATCAAAAGACATTATTTAAGCAATAAAGCTGCTTTCCGACTGTTATATCAGTTGATACTATAGTTTGAATGTACATGTGCCGGCGTCGTGGCCAGTTCATTAATGAACTTGGGCAATGAATTTTATCTTCGTGTTTGTGTCTTTTGCAAGTTAAAGTGCAATTGAACGATCTACTTCACCTGCATGTAGGCAGACCTATACGTTACGGTCAATGTCTTGGACATATCTGTTTTTTTTTTTTTTGTTTTCTAGGACTCAAATATTTAAAAGCATAAAGGTAAGTTCACAACCTTGGCCATAAAGTTATTTCATAAGCAGCCTATAATGTTCCCAATGTTGGGACACAGGCCTCCTTTCGGTGAGAGGGGGTGGGCCATAATCCACCACGCGGGCCCAGTGCGGGTTAGTAGATGTCACATGTCTTCGAATTTTTGGTTCTTAAACAAGCCGGTTTCGCCACGAAGTTTTCCTTCACCGTTTTCAGCAGTGGTGTTGAAATAATTGACACAAAGTAAAGTGCCTGCTTGGGTTAAAACTTGCGACCTACTACTACGACGACTGGGCCATGACTGCTCCCTGGTATCTTTCAAAACGCACGCCTTTTCCCCATGGTGGGTGCCTTACAGAGAATTAAATTATTAATGAAATGTGCAGATGAATATTGACTTTACAATTTTATAATTTACTAACTTCTGCCCGCGACTTCGTCCGCGTTAAATTTCTTGCTACCCCGCCCCATCCCGTCGCATCGAATCGCCTGCTCACGAGGTCCTCGTATTAGTGACATTTTTTCTTTTTGCTCGGCTCTTCTGCTTTTCTTTAACACATGCCAGACCTCCTTAGGGTTTGGCGTGATTTTATATAGTCTATACCCTTCCTCGACAAATAAACTATCCAACATTAAACGTATTTCCTGACTTCTGTACTTCTTCAATGCAGAAACTACGGAATGTCACCTGCTACGATCGTAACATGCTCCTTTTGCCTTGTTCAGGTTCATACATCTGGTCATACACTGGTTGCGAAAACTACGAACCTGACCTTTCTGAAAAACATCACCAATAAGGTAACTATATTTCCTCCTAGGATGTCCCCTGCCGGCGTTTCCACTCACATCTGCCTTGTACCGTTGATGACGATAATGTGACGTCACGAGTACTTTAAATCATTGGTTCTGCTTTGTGTAGCTACCCACCTCATTCAAGTTTACACGTGTACATAAAAGTTCCTAATTTTGTATAAATCATAACACCACACCGCGCCTTTTTTTTCTCGATGGGTTAGGCAGAGGTGTATCTATAGTACCACCACATTTTTATAGGGGGCGAGCCTGTTACCATCAACCGAGTATAAATCCAGAGTCCAGACTGCTACTTTGAAATTCTTGATGCAAAAAACACTTTGCCCGACTTGGGAATGGAACCTGGAACTTTATTTTCAGCAGTAGCGGTTGCAACTAATAGACCAACGACCCAAACAGTTACCTAAATACGGATGTAAATAAATTCCGTGTTGCATTTTAGGGCAGAAGCACATTTTCGAGTACAAGTCGTTTCCAAATCAAGAGCTGCTACGTTTCGTAGTTCGTTCCATTCCACTTTTGATTACTCTTTCAATAAAGCACGGTCATTTAGCTAATGAGCGCGCTCTAAAGTAAATAACTTGAACAAAGTCTACGTCAGTGAGATTCAGGCAACAGTTTCAACCTTTGATACTCGACTGGCAGTCGGCGACTTGTTAAGAAAATAAAAATATCACCTACCAAACTGACAGTCAAAGAAATTCTTTAGATGAGAGTGTAGGACGGAATAATTTAGTTTTTTTTTTCTTCTATTAAAGTTGTGTTTAAGATTGAGACAGTCACTCACGAGTTTCTTTCATTTGAGTTGTTGCTACGCTTTCTTTATTACATTACAGTATGAATGTTGTCGCTTTGAGCTCTTGCGTAGTTGAGTAATGAGTCGGTATGATTGCTTGCTTTATTATTTTCTCTAACGATACTGATTTCTGCTGCCTACTTTGTTGTACAGATAACATTGGCCGGTTAGTCCAGAGAGATAAAACGATGCGTCAAATAGACGTTAAATGTGTCAAGTTGATTCTGCGTTAGACTTCGGGGTTTACAGGTTTATGATTATTATTTTTTTCAAATAATAGGTATTAATAGTTTTCTCATTTATTATATGTCATTATTTGAAATTTAACAAGTGTTATACGGATTTCGCTTATAACACAACCTAACAAAATTATCTTGGTGCTTTATTCCGTCCGTGAGCTTAAAATAAAATAACAGAAACGAATCAGATCGGCCCTTTGCGAGTCAGATAAATTATGCGGGATTCATTTAGTCGACTCACTTGGTGTATGTAGATACCGAGGGCGCTAAACATTGAGGACAGCGTTTATAATTTGCAAGACCTGAAAACCATTTGGTATTCTGCTCACGTCCGCCCCTTGAGATAAGTTTCAGCCACAATTACCTGACCGTTCAACCGTCAGGAAATATATTGGCACCTTCTGCAAGCTCGCCTCGCGATCGCGCCGCCCCGCAGCAATATCTACGATCTGATTTTGATCGCCACAAAAAATATACGAGAAAAACACGAGCACCCTCTACCAAAGCCAATTTATTAATAGTCAAATTTCAAGTCACGATACATAAGCTACGAAATTCAAGAAAGTCCGCGTCTTTCAGTTTCACCCTTCGTTTGATAAATAAAATAAATCTCGAAACAAAACATTTGCATGATTAATGGCTATTTATTTTTTCTTCAAAACCGAAAGTTCTCGAACAAAGAACTCCGTGATTATTGTTGAAGTACACAATGAAATCAAACGACAACTTTTAAAAGGTCCCTAATGGACAAAAGGCTATCGATCAAATTACAAAGAAACTTTTTCTCAGTACACAAAACAATCGATGATTTCAAATATTTCACTGGTCATATTTTTTCCAGTAAAATTGTGTCATTTCTTTTGTGGAGCCTCAATGGATTGATGCCCGGCCACTTTATCATCGCAAAATGCTAATAATATGTAGACATTTTAGTGGCCATAAATTGCCGTCAAGGGAAATGCGTATGTAAATTCGTAAAATTTGAAAGTATTTTAAGATATAAAGAAAATCAAAGGGCGGCTTAGTACCGCGGCGGAATGTTAGTAGAGTCAAAAAGGGCTGTATCGGGTGGCCGCAATATTCGGAGCCCCTCGATTTCGGGATGGAATACTTGGGGCGGCATTCATTCGATCGCAATCTCTATGCTAACAGCTTGCGATTCTGATCTTCGTTTAGCGGAATGACCGCAGTCACCCCGGTTCCTGTGACGCTTACGAGTATTCCTTACACGTTCACTCCACAGAAGTTTTTTATGGACACGAAGAAGGCTCTCCCCTTAGATTTTCTTTTCTGGATGACATAAAACTATTCAGGGTTGAAAATATATAAAAACTTAACATTTGTGCTTTCGTGAAATAGTAAAAAAGTTATTGTTCAATTTCTTTTGATCTGGCGACATTGGAAAATATAGAGTGGTATTATAATAAATAAATCGAGGGTTGCTAAAATTGAGAAAATTCTCGACGTTTATTTGGTACCGTAAATTGTACGGTTCTGATCATTCAATTCATAGATTTGAAAATGAAAATGACTAGAATGACGGTTGAACGGGTGCCTCGCTAACTCAATAGCAGTGACAAAGCGAGCGCTGGACAGACACAAGCGTACCTCCCGTACCTCCCGTACCTATGCAGATTGTGGCGGATGTTCGTACGGGGTAGGTCGGCTAACGTATAAGATTCAAGTAAATCTCTTACTTAAAACAGGTTTGTGGAAACGCTACGTGTACCTCGCTTTAAAAAACTCTTTTTGAACCGAGAAAATACGTAGGTAGGAACAAAGTTTTCTTTAGACACAAAACAGAAAATCTACGTTTGCTTAAAAGATCAACTACGTAACTAACGTATTTCTTCTTTAATATTCTTTTGTTAATAATAAAAAATCAAATATATAAAACCGTCATTCTATAATAACAATTCTGGGCAAAACGTATACAAACATTATACTTAGAGGCATCTACATGATGTTTAGAACACAAATAATAAACAAAAAAGCCGTAGCAATACGAATTGGCTTGGAACGTGCACCGGAAAACTTATATCCGCTGATATCTAATATTTTACTTATACAGAAATAATTCGAGAAACAAAAAGAATGAGGGGTCAAAAGCAGATGGTCCGCTTTTATAAAAATGTTGGAGGGTTGTGAAATATGACACAGTGTTATTTCTTCGCACACCCGGTCAAGAGTTATTGCATTCCATTATACGTTTTCTCTATCTAAAGGAAGCCATTTCCACTAAAGAAGAACTATGCCGTCTAATTTTTATTTCACTTATCATTTTTATTGCTTTGAAAATTTTCATTTTCAACACACGTGTTACTCGTAACGTGAACCTTGTACAGATTGGCGTGATATGTCATATCTTTTGTGGCTTTGAGGAGAGCGAGGAAAGTATAATAATTATCTGCTAGTTATGTTATAATTTATATCTTCATATAAAAATGGGTGCTTTGTAACGGTCGAGCTATCGGGCGCTCCTTTTAACATGCCGAGCTGCGTAAGAGATCGACAATAGACTCAGTGGCTTGGAAGGGAACACCTTATCTTTACTACATTGTGTCCCATGTCACATGAAACGCGAGTGGCGGCCTCAGGCCATGAACGGATTTCACATTCATAATGAAGATTAAGCAGAATATATTTTAGCTCTCTCGCTTTGTACGGCGCCGTGTGTAATTATATGGCAGCTAACTGGCGCTTCGATACTAATGTAAATAAGCTCTGAAATAACGTTTGTTCAAAGAGCCCGATGGAAACACATTCACGTGAAGGTTTCGCTCCATTTTCGAGCTAACCGTGGTTCGGTGGTCGTTAAGCTGTCAAATTAGACCAACTCGTCCTCACTGTCATTCGAAAAAGAAAAAGTGCAATTTTCTTTTATCGCGTGACCTGAAAGTTTTGATATTATTGGTGACGTTCGCGGGTTTAGACAGGTTCCTCTAATGATGTCTTTTAACGTTATGTACGTTGCGTAACTATTTTTTAATGTCGCCTTTGGTTATAGCTTATTTCATAATTAGAATGAAATGGGTACAGTATAAAATTATTGCTTCGATAATTTATAATTTACTCGACACTATCAGCTCCGGCGCCGCCGGAAATTAATTGGACAGCACTGATAATAATTGAATTTTCTCGTTCAAAGGAAGCACTTTTAGGAAAGAAAATACACAGTTAGAAATAAATACGCCCAAATAAATGTTCAATACAATTTCTGATAACAGAATTCTTCAGTGTATTGGTTAATAGGTTTCTATGTATATGAAATATTATTGTTTATTGAAATAAGAACCGAACCAGAAAAAAGTTTGTTTTAAACTCTTCTCTTTCCATTTCCCTATAGGTGCAGCGTAAAATTGAATTCTAAGCCGGATTGAATAGTTGTATTTCATAAAAGAGTTTAAAATGGAACACCTACAATATTTCAGTCTTCAAATCTCAATAAATCGTCTAGGCGTGGTAACGAGCTCGCTGCGGCGTAGTCTCTGCGGATACGTATTTTATTGGATTCACTGAAACGTTTTTCAGGTCCAAAGGATTATTTACGAGCGTCTGCGCTGCCGCTGCAGAAATGCAGATGGACACAAAGCGTGTATAACTTATGTATGTACGGACTCTTCTCCTCCTTATTCTCAAGGCAAATGTAAATCTTGATATTTGTAGCAACAGGCAGTACCGTGTTCCTGTTGTTTCTTGCAAAATGTACAGGAAAGTTGAGCTCATATTATGTTGGTTCACTTTAGATATTTTGATAGTTATTATTTGAAAGTTTTACAGATACTCTCAAAGCGTAAATATTTTGCAAGAATATTGGTAATGAAAATGTATCTATATTGGATACTGAGAACATTTTATGGCAACAAAACTATTCTTCAATGGAAAGTAGTGAAAAATGGCTGACCATAATGTATGAAAAGCATCGCATTTCAAACTAATTCGCGGGTTAACACGCATCTAGAACATGCCCAGTGGACAATGAACAATTGCCAATGTAATAGGTAGTCAAAATTTATGTTCATTAAAAGATTGTTATATTAATGTAATTTCTGGTTTGTCAATTAATAGTTTTAGGAACTAATCAAAACATGGATTAAATTCCTAATATTTTTGTATTTTCAGAACAAGATAACGAAATATGTTATTGTGGATACATGTATCTATACTATATATTATAGATCTATACTAATATTATAAAGCTGAAGAGTTTGTTTGTTTGGTTGAACGCGTTAATCTCAGAAACTACTGGTCCGAATTGAAAAAATATTTTTGTGTTGGGTAACCTATATATCGAGAAAGGCTATATAATATTACGCTACGATCAAAAAAGAGCGGAGCAGCAACGAAATGTGGACGAAAACTGGCAGGCAATTCGAAACGACGCGAAGGGTAACGGGAGCAAAAATTTGACGCGGACGAAGTCGCGGGCAGAAGCTAGTGTCTTATATGTATTATATATGTATTATTCTTGTACAGATTTGGCTTCTTATTCTAGAAGTAAATGTCACTCCTGATATTTGTAGCTATAGGCTTCAATGGAAAGAAATAACAAAAATAACAATTAGAATTCAATAGGAACCTAAGACCACGTTCGCGCGTTCGTACGTAAAAATATCGCGATGAGATTTTATTGTGCATTGCATTTTCAACCTTTGGCATTGTGCCCTGCGTCGAAGATTCAGTGCTCGATAAAATCCCTTCGTGATATTTTTACGTTTATTTATTTATTAATACATTACGCACACAAATGTACAGAGGCGGACTTAATGCCTTAGGCAGTTTCTACCAGTCAACTTTTGGGTGATGCAGAGACGTGCGAACGTGAAAGTAATGAGGTAATACCAACTACTTTTTTAACGCCTGTAGTCATCAACCAACGCAAAGCAGTAACGAAAAAATGGCTGACCGAAATTCATGTAAAAGTTTCGTATTTCTTGTCGGGAACGCAGTACTGGGTTTTAAAGTAAAAACTAGGTAAATAAAGAAAAAAAAAACATTTTACACTTTACTTTTTTAAGAAGGAGAGCAGGGGTAACGAACGACACTTACTGCTTGTTACTTGTGTAAATTACTTCATCACCGCTGCTCTCAAAACGATGAAAGGAAACACGGTGAGGACATCGATATGTCCTAGAACCAAAAATTCTAAGACATGTGACATATTTCTATCAAACTGCACTGGGCCCGCATGGTGGATTACGGCCCACTCCCTCTCATAAAGAGGAGGCCTGAGTCACAGCAGTGGGAAGATTATAAGCTGTTTATTCTAAAGAGTCAAATTAATTTTGCTGGCACTACCCACGTTTTGGGTAATGGTATAAAAAAACGAAGGACTTAACACGTTAACTGCCATGGGTAAAATCAGAAAAAGTCTTTAGCGTTATGTTGTACACTAATTAAGGTGTTTGTGGGGTGAGCAGTGTGAATGAAAGATGGAAGTTTGTTACTCACGATTGTAATGATTTGTCCTCACAAACACAGTCACATACACAGAAGAAGTAAGGCACATAAGTTCGACACACACAAGGAAAGTTTATACACGTAGACGGACGACAGTTGGCTATTATTATATACAGTACGAACACAGAGAAATACACAACATATACAGCGAATCTAGACTTTTGGGATAGCTCCGAGCTGCGTGGGCTTAGCGTCGCGATAGCGGGATCGGACTAAAGGTCGTTCAAGGTGTAAGTTCGCGCGCGTTCGGCGCGACCCCACTCCGGCGCATCACCTACCTGAGCGTGTGACGTAGGCACGGCACGACTCCACTGCACGGTGTAGATGTGTACGTTGTTGATAAATAATATTAATATATACTTGAATAAATATAGTGAGTATATTATTGTATTATGTATGTGTCATGTTTATGTATGTGTATAGATGTTTTGTGAATGTTATGTGGTATGGATCGCCACATCACTCCCCTCCAGAGACCGTCCTACGGGCGATAATAGTCCGGGAATCGAACCCTCCGACCAGATCTGGTAGTTCTGACGGGAGTGTCCAAGGGTTGGTGTTCCTCCTCTTCAACGTCTTGGTCGGTTGGTAGTGGGTCAGCCAATATATAGGCGGGTTTAAGGCGGTCCACCGAAACTTTGACATTTTTGCCTTTAAAAATTATGGTGAATGTTTTGTCGCCTTTTTGTACCACTTGATGAGGGCCGGTGTATGCTGGTTGCAATGAACCTCGAAGCGCGTCATCCCTAAGGAAAATGTGGCTTGAGGTGGCGAGGTCTTTGTGGACAAATATTTTGTCCTTGGAATGACGTGATGCTGGCATAGGTTGCAATTTTGCGGCAAACGAGCGTATACGAGTGGTGAACTCCGATATGTCGGTGCTGCCGCCGTCACCAGGATTGAAAAATTCTCCCGGAAGTCGTAATGGCTCACCATATACGAGTTCCGCAGAAGAAGTTTGAAGATCGTCCTTTAATGCGCTCCGGACACCCAGTAAAACTAAGGGCAGGGATTCTGTCCAGTTATGGTCAGCATGGCACATTATTGCCGTTTTGAGTTGCCTGTGGAATCGTTCCACTAGGCCGTTGCAAGCTGGATGGTAGGCAGTGGTCTTCCGGTGTTTGAATCCGACTATTTTGGCTAGATATTGGAACAGTGCGGATTCAAATTGCCGTCCTCTGTCTGTCACAATATCGGTTGGACAACCAAAGCGGGAGATCCAGTTGGTCAGCAATGCTTTACCAACTGTCTCAGCGGTAATGTCCGCGATCGGCACTACTTCTGGCCACCTAGTGAAACGATCCACGGCGGTCAGGCAGTACCGGTACCCCTGTGATGGAGGTAAGGGACCTATTAGGTCAATATGCACGAAGGCAAACCGAGCACGGGGTAATTCGAATGTGCCCAATGGTGCTGACACATGGCGATTTACCTTGGTGCGTTGACAGCTGAGACACATTCGTGACCATTGTCGACAGTCCTTACGGATACCAGGCCAAACGTATCGCTGAGCAACTAATTTTGCGGACGTGTTTGCTCCTGGGTGGCTGAGGCTATGAAGGCTCTCAAATATTTGCCGTCGTAAAGGTTTTGTCACGAATGGTCTTGGAGTGCCTGTGCTCACATCACAGAGTAACTCGATGGGACTGCCGTCAATTTTGAGCCTCTTTAGTTGAAGAGACGATTCTGACTGTTGAAGTTGCAACAGTTCAGGGTCTGTTGCTTGTGATTTGGCGAGAACTTCGTGCTCGACTGGAGTTTGCAGTTCACTGACGCGGGACAACGTGTCGGCAACGATGTTATCCTTGCCGGCAATATGTTGGATGTCAGTTGTGAACTGCGAAATGAAGTCGAGGTGTCTATACTGACGCGGAGCACAGTTGTGCTTTCGCTCATGGAAAGCGTATATTAGTGGTTTGTGGTCAGTATAGACGGTGAAGTGTCTCGCTTCCAACATGTGGCGGAAGTACTTTATGCCTTCATAGATGGCAAGCAGCTCACGATCGTAAGGCGAGTACTTCTGCTGAGCAGGGCTTAATTTGTGTGAGAAGAACGCAAGCGGTTGCCACTGCTCGTCCTTGAACTGTTGTAAAACTGCACCCATTGCCAGATCTGACGCATCTGTAACTAGGGCGAGTTTCGCTTGGTAGTCAGGGTGTGCAAGCAAAACAGCGTTGCAGAGGCTATCTTTGCACATATTAAAGGCGGTGAGCGCCTCGCCCGTTATTTCCACGGGATGTTGACCTTTTACGGAGCCGGTTAGCAGAGCGTTAAGGGGACCTTGAAATTTTGCTGCGTTTGGTATAAACCGCCGATAAAAGTTCAACATCCCTAAGAAACGCCTGAGCTCCCTAACCGTTTTAGGCGTAGGGAAGTCCTTGATGGCTTCCACTTTTGTCTCCAAAGGTCGGGTTCCTGCTGCAGAGATACGGTAACCTAAAAATGTGACTTCGTCAGCTCCGAAGGCACACTTCGAGGTGTTTATGACGATGCCATATTTCTGCATCCTGGTGAAGAGCTGATGCAGGTGGTCCTCGTGCTGCTCCTGGTCCTTCGAGAAGATAAGAAAATCGTCGAGGTAGCAATAACAGAAGTCGAGTCCGCGCGTCATTTCATCGACGAACCTCTGAAATGTTTGGCCTGCGTTCCTCAGACCGAAGGTCATGAATGGAAACTCATACAGACCAAACGGCGTTGTTATTGCCGTCTTTTGGATGTCGTCCTCATTGACAGGTACCTGGTTGTACGCTTTAACCAGGTCGATCGTGGAGAAGACCTTGCAACCGGCTATGCTGTGGGTAAGGTCATGGACATGTTTTATAGGATACCTGTCAGGTATAGTCCTCGCGTTGAGCAGCCTGTAGTCGCCGCATGGTCTCCAGCTGTTGTCCTTCTTCGGAGCTAGGTGAAGAGGTGAAGACCAAGGGCTCTCAGATGGTCGAGCAGTGCCGTTACTAAGCATGATCTCAAATTCATGCTTAGCGATCTGCAGTTTGTCTGGAGCGAGCCTGCGAGGGGAACAAGAGATGGGCGGGCAGGGTGTGGTGCGTATGTGGTGTACTGTGTGGTGTGTAATTTTTCGGTGTGTGCCAGCGGGTCGTGTGATCTCTGGGTACTTATTAAGTATTAAGTGATACCTGGAATCACCAACGGAGACCTTCACTGAACACGTCGCTGAAGCCTTTGCAACGGTGGCAGTTACAAAAATGGAGGTGGTTTTGTCCACCAAACGCTGATTTCTGATGTCAACAAGCAGATCGTAAAAGCTTAAAAAATCTACACCAATGATCGGCTTGGTGACATCAGCTACAATAAAACGCCATGGGAAGTTACGGCGTAAACTTAAATCTAAATTAAGTTGGAGATAGCCGTAGGTATCAATTATAGATCCGTTAGCGGCCGATAATTGATAGTTCGACTTTACACGTTGTTCCCGTAGACAATGTCGCGGAAACACACACAAATCACTACCAGTGTCCACTAAAAACTGTCTTTTTGTTGCACGGTCCGTGACGAAGAGGCGACCCGTGGTCGTCGGACAGTCGTCAGTCGCCATCACCGACTGCCTTTGGAGTTTCCCGACCTCTCGTACTCACAAGGCTTGACGCATTTGCGAGCGTTTTCCCCGAACTTGGAGTGGTAGAAGCAAAAGGGGTGCTTCTGGTGGCTGGACTGGGACCGCTGTCGTGACCGATGACGCTGTTGGTAATTCGACCGCGATTGCGAACGAGGCCTCCTGCCTAGCTCCATCGTCAGGTCTTTCACAGCCTTCTTTAACTCTGCGATCTCGTTGGCCATCTCGTGCATAGTAGGTCCTGACGTCGATGCTGCGGCTACTTGGCATGGGGTCACGATGTCCTGGACCCTATCTGCCAGGTCTGCCAATCCCTCCAAGGAAGTGTGTGGCTGCGAAGCCAGCAGGGTCTGGACGTTACTTGGGAGACGGCTGCTCCATATTGTCCGGAGAAATTCCTCCGGGACGCTCGGACCAGCCAAACTTTGGAGGTGTCGCAGAAACTGTGAAGGCTTCCGATCTCCGAGCTCTTCGTGGATGAGAAGCTGCTTCACTCTCTTCTCATGTGACGCAGTCAGTCTCTTAATGAGCTCCTGTTTCAGCTTTTGATATTTGTTCTGCTCGGGCGGGTTAAGGAAAATATCTCTTACTTGTGTGGAGTACTGGTGTTCCAGGTTGCCAATCACGTGGTTAAATTTTGTCACGTCGCTGGTGATGTTTGCGTTCGCAAACTGAGCCTCCACCTGTGCGAACCAAACCTCAGGGTCATCCGGCCAAAATGGTGGTATTCGTACCGCAACACGGCAAATGTCGGATGGCACGTCAATGGACACGCACTTCGCGCGACGTGGTTTTTGCCGAGTACGGGTCGTCGCCGACGATTTTACTGAGTCACTGCTATCACTCATAGTGCTACTGTGCTTTTCCATATTAATTTTAAATTAAATTTATTTTTTCCTAGCACGTGGTCGGGCCTTTCTAGCGTCTTCTACTCGGGGTCACCAATTTAGCGTTATGTTGTACACTAATTAAGGTGTTTGTGGGGTGAGCAGTGTGAATGAAAGATGGAAGTTTGTTACTCACGATTGTAATGATTTGTCCTCACAAACACAGTCACATACACAGAAGAAGTAAGGCACATAAGTTCGACACACACAAGGAAAGTTTATACACGTAGACGGACGACAGTTGGCTATTATTATATACAGTACGAACACAGAGAAATACACAACATATACAGCGAATCTAGACTTTTGGGATAGCTCCGAGCTGCGTGGGCTTAGCGTCGCGATAGCGGGATCGGACTAAAGGTCGTTCAAGGTGTAAGTTCGCGCGCGTTCGGCGCGACCCCACTCCGGCGCATCACCTACCTGAGCGTGTGACGTAGGCACGGCACGACTCCACTGCACGGTGTAGATGTGTACGTTGTTGATAAATAATATTAATATATACTTGAATAAATATAGTGAGTATATTATTGTATTATGTATGTGTCATGTTTATGTATGTGTATAGATGTTTTGTGAATGTTATGTGGTATGGATCGCCACAAGTCAAAAATGTACTTAGTGTTATTTGACTTTAAGTCGATTATTGATTAAAAAGTGTCGGATACATAGTCCGACATGGCAGTTAACGTGTTAAAAATAATCATCAGCTACATTAAGGCAACCAAACAACTATTACGTATCTTTTGGTTTTTGGAAAATCGTAATAAATATAAATGCTACACGAAAAATTACAAAAACAACTTATAGATTGCGAGCTAATGCCCGCAATCTATAAGTTCTTTTTGTAATTGACCCTCGCCTACGAAGTGATATTTTTTTTGTTCCATTCGTTTTAGATAGATATCTAAAATACCCAACACGTGGGTAAATTATTGCCAGGTATTTTAATTTGACCCTATATATTCTTCTTTCTGACAATCTTACCAAGGCATGTCGTATTTCCTAGCTGGGCCGTGGAGGTCAGATTGACAGACTGTCCGTGTAAAATATCGATTTTCAGCTGCATTCGGTTAGACTAGAAGCGCACCACAACATATTTGAGAAACTGTGCGGCAGATGATGATAATGATGATTCTTCTATCTAAGATATATTCTCTAGATTTTTTAAGACATGTGTACTTTAAATAGTATAAAGATTATCATTCAATACACCCTAACCAATAACAGAAGCACACTATGCTGCCTCTAATTGGTAGCATACAGTTCCACAGCACACAGTATTGTCCCTGTGATATAAGAGTACGGGAGCAGGTGGTCAGCGTGATTAATTGCCCCGCTGAGGAGCCGGGGTTGCCCCAACCTATTTATTTATACGAACGTAAGTGCACCTCGATCGGAAACTTGCCAGCGACGAATCTGTAGGGGATACCCCGATACCCGCTATGAGATTTTTCTTTTGCATCCCTATGTTTTTCTTGTAAACTTATTTGCTAACGTGATTCAATCTACGTAACTACGGTGGAAGGTAATGAGGTTTTCCTGTGGTTTCTTTATAGGTTCCTACTTGGTTTTTGTTGTTAGCTTTTCCTGATTTTGGGATGTTATTTTGTGAGAAACTTCTCTTTGTAACTACTCGAAAAGCAGTAGAATATTTATGTTTGGGTGAGATAAAATTTCGTGATCTTAAAGCTTAAAGTACTTCTACGAACATAACTTATCATTATGGTTCAAATCAATTCAATAAGTACCTACCTTATTATTGTAGTTTTTTGTACTATAGTATTTTTAACTCACAAAGCGACGCGCGCTTTACATCCGGTAATCAAGAGCGCTGTGAATGTGTCCGTGAAGACGAGTATGTCAACACACAACACACACATGAAATCACACACATACTTCTAACCTCGCCCGTGTCTAAGACGGCTTTGGAATATCCTGCACTTACACACACACATTTACAGCGTATTTATACATTGGTAACCATAAAGAAAGCGCGCGTCCCTTCGTTTTATAAAATACTGTAATCCCCAAATATCATAAGGTTTGTACTACCAATTTTAGAAGAATTTTTTAACCGATATAAATCTGCTACGTATCTGTTCTTCCTATTCGTACTGTATTGCTCTGCCGCTTCGATCTCATAGCTTTTCAATTCTTTTGAGGTCTGTGAGCGTGACTCCACAAATTTTCCAGCAGCTAAATCGACCGTTTTAAAATTGTATGCTCTTTCTACCGTACAACCTACCTACATACTGCATGCTGTAAGATACAGTGACATAATAACATTAGTCTTGCTGAAACACTCCGTGTGGGCTTCAATAAAAAGACGATTAGGTCCATTCTGTTTCCTTATACTGTTTTTGTTTCATAATGAACGATGAAACCATTTTGCTGGAAATAGAACACGTACACTCCCGTTGTATGAGTAAGTACAACGAACCCTCAAAATAGGACCGATGAAATAAATATTTGTAGGTGATTATTAAAATAACACTTAGTTTGAAAGTAAACGTCAGTCTGGCCCATCAGGGAAATTTCCCTGTCATTAAAGATGTCACTGCGTACACAAATCACGTTCACAAAACCTTCCAACACGCGATACACAAAACATAAATTAGTTTGTAGTTACACTACTTATATCATCATTAATAATGTCAAACTGTCATTAATAGAAACCTTATAAACACGAAAATTTTGTATGTATACCAACTCCGGGCTTCTACTGAGAAATTCCTAAAGGAAAAACCCAATAATACTTTACCCGACCAGGGAATCGAACCCATAACCCCACGTCCCGAGAGCCCCGTTGGTCTCGTGGTCGCTAAGTAGGGCTCCGTAGAAAAAAATATCGTTTCAGGCTTTCAACAATTTATTTGAATGTTCCGTTTATTGTCGGACGTTAAGAATAGCACCATCCAATTTTTTCCCGTGGATGTCGGAGAAGGCGACTAAGGGATTTACTAGAGAATGGGTAGAAGCGTTCTCTATGCATCTTACCAACATATTGCGATCGCCAACCCGCCTTTCAAGCGTGGCGATTATGGCAACTCCCCTCCTCCCTTTTGAGAGCAGCTTATGTATGGCTTGGAAGTCTTGCGACGTCGAAATGAAAATAAATTTATAGTTTAAAAAACACTAGAAAAACACGCTTTTATAAATGCACGTAAAAACTAAAAACGTAATCGTGGTCAAAGTTCATTTCAAGACCTTTCTAACAAGTCCAAATACGGCTATGATACGATATTCCATCATGGAATGCCAGTGCCTATCTTCCAGCTTCATCATCATCAGACCTTGAAACCTAATCGTGGTCAAAGTTCATTACAAGACCTTTCAAACAAGTCCAAATACGGCTATGATACGATATTCCATCATGGAATGCCAGTGCCTATCTTCCGGCTTAATCATCAGACCTTGAAACCTAATCGTGGTCAAAGTCCATTACAAGACTTTTCTAACAAGTCCAAACATAGCTATGATACGATGTTCCATCATGAAGTTCCAGTTCATATCTTCCGGCTCCATCATCAGATCAGTTCGACAGTTCCATATTATTGTATTGTCATCAGAACTACAGACAGCTGCCAATTTTCATGACGCTACGATTCTTGGAAGATGGTTAAATTAGTTACCTTAGATTCCATTACATAGTTAGTTACATACAGGTCGACCTAATAAAAGCGTGTTAATGATGGTTTAAATGCACTTAAAATACTACGAAATACAATAACAGGGCAATAGCCTCTTCCTTTACAGAGAAAGGAATCTCGGGCAAAAAAGAAAAGGGAACAAAGTAAAGAAAAATGTTTTAATTACTAGAGCCGTAAACAAAAACGTTACAATACATTTTTGCTTTATGACTTGGTAGCTCTACTAACTACGATAAAAATCAAAATAAGTTCTAGTTGTTTGTAAACTCTGGGCCTGAGGGAACATTATTTAAATAATAAGGTAACTGATGGTAAGTGAAGACCATTGCCACCTTTGGCCATCTGGGTTGGGTTGGTTGGGTTATCTTCCTAAAGATAAAGCTGATATGCCTCATATGTCATCATCATCATCATCATCATCATTTCAGCCGTAAGACGTCCACTGCTAAACTTAAGCCTCCCCCAATTTGGGGGGCTTTGCCATAATCGCCACGCTTGGCAGGCGGGTTGGCGATCGTAGTATGGTGGTAAAATGCATAGAGAACGCTGCTGCCCATTCTCTAGTAAATCCCTTAGTCGCCTTTTACGACACCCACGGGAAGAAATGGGGTGGTGTTATTCTTTACGTCCGGCACCACACGGTATTTAAATAATAAGGTAACTGATAGTTAGTGATGACCAACGCCACCTATAGCTGTCTTCAGTAGGCATCTAAGATGGGCTATCTTCCTAAAGATTAAGCTGAAATGCTTTATTTTATAACCATTATGACAATAATATTAGATTTATGATAGCTACCTACATTCTTGCAAATAAATATATCATTTATTCATTCAATCAATAGATAATGTTGAAGTTTTGAATTCTCTTTTTTGTTTTTTAACACGCTTTTATTAGCTTCATACGTATGTTAGTATATAATGGAAAATTTGAACATGATTTTGACCCCCTTCAAAACGTTGGATTAACTAAAAATTTGGCTTACTTATCAAAGACCGATGACAATACAATAATTTTATAAAGTTCTGCCAATATCCTTGCCGAGGTTACCAGGAGAGCAAAAAAAAACTGTCTTCAAAAACTACGCTGACATACGTCTCAAACTAAGCTTACATAAAACCCTAAAAAAAAGAAAAGAAATAATAGTTAAAAAAAACCGGCCAAGTGCGAGTCGGA
The DNA here is from genome assembly GCA_947507805.1 of Aporophyla nigra. Classification (NCBI taxonomy): domain Eukaryota; kingdom Metazoa; phylum Arthropoda; class Insecta; order Lepidoptera; family Noctuidae; genus Aporophyla; species Aporophyla nigra. The sequence goes on along the minus strand of OX382300.1, from coordinate 12,143,423 downwards.
CTCGCGCACCGAGGGTTCCGTACAAACCTGTAGGTATATAAGTAAAAGTTCACCCATCACGACAATCGAGTCGTAGTTCTGTTCTGTTTCTTGGCGTAGTTTTATTTCTGTCTGTGTTTTGTTCTGTTTATTATATGATGTAACTAAAAATTTACAGTTTTCGCAATTTTTCCTTTATTTGTGCTATAAGACGTTGCTTCGTACCAAATTTCAAAATTCTAGATCGACTGGAAGTACCCTTTAGGTTTTGATTCCCTTGCGAGTTTCGAAAATTTGTGGAAATTTGCGGTATAAACGGCTATATCTTTTGATTGCGTTAGCTTAGAAGTTTGATTTTTTCACAGCTCCAAGGGACAGTAGACTTAAGTATTTGATATAAATTTCAGCTTGATACCTCCACGCGTTCCTGAGAAAAAGGGTCTTGACAGACGGACGGACGGACGGACGGATGGACGGACGGACAACAAAGTGATCCTATAAGGGTTCCGTTTTTTCCTTTTGAGGTGCGGAACCCTAAAAAACCTAAAAAACACGAAAAAAGCGTGTTTTTTAGGGAAAAAATCAAACTTCTAAGCTAACGCAATCAAAAGATATAGAAAAATTGCGAAAACCGTAAATTTTTAGTTACATCATATAATAAAAATATTTTTTTTAATTTTAAACTTTATACCTACAGGTTTGTACGGAACCCTCGGTGCGCGAGTCCGACTCGCACTTGGCCGGGTTTTTTTTTTGTTATTTGTCGAATTCGGGGCTTTTGGGACGTAGCTGATGTCAACTTAATTATTTAGGACCTGTGTTATGCACCTACCTATGATCCACAATAAAGATTGAATTGAATTGGTTACGTTGTATTTTATGTTTATTTAATAAACCCCATGGTCGCACGGACGTAAAAATATCGCGGTGGGTTGTTCGTGCACTAGATTTTCCCTTTCATCCACTTTCGTAACTGAATTTTCGTAACCAGCTACGAGCATGGAATTTTCTTCCCGTTTGATAACTGGCTACGAAAACAGATTTTTGTTCTCTTTTCGTAACTGGTTTTCGTAACCAACTACCTAATTGGAATTATTTTTCTCTTTTCGTAACTGAATACCAATACAATAGAATTGCGTTATCGTCCCCTTCCGGTGTTTCCACTCACATCTGCCTTGTCTGACCTTTTGTGAGCCGTCCTTCATTCATCCTCTCAACATGACCAAACCATCTAAGCATCTAATTTCCCGAAAAAAAAAAAATAATATATAATATATTTTTATATTTTTTAATTAAAATATAAATTATATTTTGGTAATCTTTGCAATATATATTTGTGGCCCGACAAAATCTTGTTCAATGGCAATCGAGCTAAGCCAGCACATCTAGCAATATACCGTCTTTGAACTCGAGATTTTAGTCCCAACGCTGTTACAGTAATGATAAAAACAGCCTTTTATTGTTTATTTTATTGTTACATTACCTCCACAGCCTCTTAAGTTGTAATATTGATAAAATTTGCTTTCATTACTGTATTCTTTTCTAAGATGGTATTGCCGACCATCATAGAGCAGTAAACTGCTCCTGCTGCAATTTGTACCAATTCTATAGATTTTTCTTCAATTACTTCCATGTTTACTGCCTATTGCTTTAAATATTTATTCTTAATATTATAATAATACATCGAATCACGGACATTCCATCATTCACACAAATGACATATAAATGACACAGAATAACACATTATTATCATTATGAATGCAATTCGATTGTATTGGTAACTACTTACGAACAGAGAAAAATAACTCCATTTAGGTAGTTGGTTATGAAAACCAGTTACAAAAAAAAGAAAAAATAATTCTATTTAGGTAGTTGGTTACGAAAACCAGTTATGAAAGAAGAACAAAAATCCGTTTTCGTAGCCAGCTATCAAACGGGAAGAAAATTCCATGTTCGTAGCTGGTTACGAAAATTCAGTTACGAAAGTGGATGAAAGGAGATTTTCGACTCTCACTGTTAAGCCGAGTATTGAGAATCCAACAGCTCGTATACCAGTGCGTCAAATAACCACACTATTGGTTTTTAAACTCTTGACGCTAAGCGGAGCGTTATAATTTCAATGTGAGAATGAAATCGACACGGGAAAATCCATAGCTGTGCAAACCTGAGCTAATACGTGTATTATTTGTGTCTTTTTCTTTTCTATTTACTGTTGTGACTAGAAAAGAAAAAGAAAAAAAAATCTCTTGCTCTCGTAACCGCTAAATGGCAACGCTACTTGGCGGCAACAAGAATGTCCCTACGGTGCTATTTTCTCTAATTGGTTTAATTGTTAACTAAACTAAAAGAAAACACAAGGAAACTCTCCCCTGTTATTTCAATATGATTCGTAAACACACCACAAAGCGATCAATCTCCAGGGACGATAAAGATGAGGGTTTTCATTAGAGTGCCCTAGAGATTCACTAACAGCTTGTTTTGTTATTACACATACAACTTTAATCAGACTACTTACATCAATTTAATTTAATGTACTCCTGGTAACATTTAATGATGCAATTATTGGTTTTCTTTAGGCTGATAGTATATTTTGTTTCTTACAGTCCGTCAATTTCAAAAATCAAAAGATGTAAACAAAAACACTACAAAGTGAAAAATAACTTTAATTTCGGAAGTCGGTGTCTAAGGATCTGTATTTATGGTTATTTTGCCACCAACTTCCGAAATTAAAGTATTTTTCACTTTGTAGTGTTTTTAAGGAAGTCGGTTGTTTTTTTTTTTGTAAAAAAGTTTTTATTTTTAAATTTTTAGTTGTGGTATTCACGCCGCACTAATTCCAAACAAACAATGCATATTTATGCGATAGCAGAAATCGCGGTTGATTTGCTGTCATTTTTTAAAGAGTTCCGGTGTCTGTCTCCGGAACTGATCATCAGATCTATATGAAATTTACATGGGACCATTTCGAAATAAACCCCTTTCGAACAAAAAAATAATTTTGCAAATCCGTGTATATATGGCGGAGTTATGGCCGAACATACATAAAAAAAAACATATAAACATCCGAATTGAGAACCTCCTCCTTTTTGAAGTCGGTTAAAAATGGCTGCTCGAAATGATTTAGTGATGTAGTATGAAGAAAAAACGATAGTGTGAATTTTAAGTTCAGGTGTTATCGATATCACAATTATATTTAATAGAGTACTGGCGGAAAAAAAAAAAACACCAGATATTTTTATTGGTGTATTTTTTTAAATTCAAATCAAAATCAAATCAAATCATTTATTAGTTTGCAAACATGGGACATTCATAAGAGGAAAAAAAAAAATAGTGTCAGAACAGAAATGTGTAATTATTTAAATTCGTTTTAAAGTCTATAAAATGCATAAGAACATCACATTATTTAACAATTTCAACCAATTTTATAAAAGAAATTACAAATCCTCTTTTCAGTAACTCCTCAAAAATAAGTTTTTATTATAATATGTTGTATAATTTCGCGCAAAAAGTAGATTAAACTATATCCACTTCATATTTTTCGTTTGTTTTTACATTTTTGTGATGAGGAGTTAACTTGATTTCAGTCCATTTCTACATCAAACGCTGCTTCTTCGCTCTTTTATAATACCCTATTTTTCCCACACCACTAAATAGTCAGTATATTTTTTCAATACATGTGTATTTGTACTCTTTGTACTCTTTGTACTTATGGCTGATAAGTTATATCTATGTCATACACAGTTCATTGATTAAAATAAATTCCAACGAGAAATGGATATAAGTTTTGAGTGAATTAAAAACCAACCCAGCAATGAATATATAGTATATTTATTAGTTTCGTGGTGATCAACAGGACAAAAAAAAATGGATTATATGTGCTATTAGGCACTTTTTTAAAAGTGACGCGCAGATAGCGCGTTCCATTCCCAGGTTTTACCCAAGTTCAAGGTTTTTGCTTTTTGCTCCTAGGCACGACCTCAGACATATATATTTATTTCTTAAGGTTCATAGCCTATTAATCAGTATCAAAAATGATAGACCAAGACTGATAGTATTTTATAATCCATACCGATAGGCAGCGTTTAATTATGGGTAGGTGTTGTATTATTTTTTTCGTCTATATTTCTTTCCTTATAGTTTAAGGGGCAATCACCTATAAAGTTGAGGATTGGACAAGCGAGCAATGGGCAGTGAAGTCAAACCAGTCCATTGCACTAATAACTTTTTTTGTGAGTGGGAAATCATCAAATCACGACTCTCGCTCTGGGCGGAGCTGGGCGTGTCAGACTTTTACTGACTAAAACCCACCCTTGTTGCTTCAGTTGCCTATATGCCAGGGCCACGGTATCTCTTTCCAACAAATCTCGTGACCCTGGCAGTGCACTAATAACTTGACGTAAAACAATGACGTACCTACTGATACCATCTTTATAAAATGTTAAAATAGAATAGTCATATTCAGATCTTTTCCAAAAACAAAAGACTGCAGCAATTAGCTTTCACAAAACCCGCCACTGACATTACATTTCATCACGAAGCCACAAACTCAAGGATATTAGTATAGTGACGTCACTAATCTACCATAATGTTTTTGCTTTGGCCTCTCAGGTGCGGGCAGACGCAGGTGGTATCCATGATTAATCTGAGCGGGCCCCGCGCCCCGTATTTATAGCCCTGGTGGCGTGGCGGAAGCGGCCACTGCCTGGGGCCCCCGCCGCGTCTGCTGAACCACAGGGGGCCCCGATTTTCCTGCTGCGAATCTAAAATATCCGACGACTTAGTACGAATACAGATATCCAGTGTAATTTAATGGTTTATTTGTTTCTGTAAGTGGGGTATGGTTATGCTGAATAAGTTGGAAGGTAAAATAAAAGGGTATGTAGGAAAATTTCTCAGGAACATTACTATAAAGAATTACGTTGTTTTTCATATTTGAAAACAGCTAGGCTGCATCTAAATAAATAGTTTTTTTAATTTTTTCATAAGTTGATGTAAGTACGTATGTGTAAAGCTCCAACTGCAATCATTTAGTGATATCCTATGGCAACAAAGTAGAAACCGGAAAAGAAAATCTACATTTGCAAAATAATGTCTAAGCCGTAACATTGATTTTCATTAACTAGAACTAATAAATCGCGGCTTACCACAGATTTCAATGAACTAAAGACCCTGAATCCCGTATATTTAAATCACTTGCAGGTACCAGCAACGTGAGTTGTTTAACTCCTACCCATTTTATTTTAGTGGATTAAGTTGTGGCAATTAGTTCGTGGCTGGATATTTGGACGCTGGAGCCTTATTTATAGTCCAGGCTAAAGCCCAGACGGCCGTCACTAAGCTCCTAACTAAGGCACTCGCCAATACATAATTATTTATGTTTTAATTTACATAAACCTTATTTTGTCAACCCTAGAAGTTTGATTGCTGATGCTCTTAAAATTTTGATGGGTCCGTTGACTTTAGGTTTTGTGTTATCAATTTTGTATAGTCTAAAAGGTTTAATATTGCTATTTATTTTTTAATATTGCAATTGTTAGTATGGTGCTGTTAATAGCCTAAGTATTGATTGGAACAATATGGCATATAACATATCTAGGAAAGCGGTTCCGTCATATAATAACGTCGTCGATTTTCTCCAGTATTTGACATGACGGTGTCGAAAATGCTCTATATTTGATTATTCTGTGATTGTTCACCGCCTTCCCTGAAAAACAACGCTTTACAAAGGAACTGAGTAAAACGAAAACTCAAAAAAGAAGAACACAAAAGGCTTTTAGAACCAAAAAAAAAAAACAATGGAACGGGGGAGGATTTAAATCAGTTCTAACTTTTCATTCGTAAACAAAGTTTATATGCACAGATGCCAGAATCCAATAATGGTGCCCCAACGACTGAGGAGTACCTCCGAAGGGGAAGAATTTCCCCAAAGTATGGGAAGAAGAAGACACTAAAGTCACGAAATATAAAATTCATCGATATTGCTGTTTCTGAACATTGCGACTGAGGGTTTGTTCTCCCATGCATAAATATTTTTTATTCATTTAAGTGTAGCTCGAAAGGCCTATATGCACCAGTTTAAAAGGTCCGTTACCGGGGTTACGCGAGTTCGGTCGGTACTCTCATTTCGCGTACATTTATACTCTATTAGGTCCTTGGCAACGGTATAGACATAAAGGGGCTCTTAACATGTAATAAATGTTTCCTTTACTCCAATAAAGTGGGGCGCACATGCAGCGTGCGCCATAGTACTGGTGGTCTCATTGCCTTCATTTAAAACAATCTCCAATGTGAAATTGTAATATAACGTTTTACCAAGAATTGTGTCTTCCGTTAGTTGAAATAAATTGAAACATATATGATTACACGTTAATTTACAACTAGTTAAACTAAAAAGAAAAAGAAGCCTCGGAAAAAGAAAGTTTATTTTTTAACAATGCTTTAATTATGCTTTTTTAATTTTTTAATTATGCTTTCAATTCAAAACGGATCCCATTCATTCAAATTTTCGCTGTTTTATTTTATAACATTGTTTGCCTTTCTTTCTTCAAAAATCAAGGAGGTGCTTGTCATTTCAGGATTATAATAAGATTCTGTATTACGCAACAAAACGAGTTGCCAAATTAATTGTCAAACAAAAGAGATTAGCTTTCTGTTTGCGTTGAGGTACAAAATTTAAATAATCACTGGCGCTGGTACTGAATACTGATGGCAGTATTCAAATTGTGTGGAATTGTCAAAACAAGAAAATTGCTCGTGGAGTGAGCCCGACACACTGAATGTAGCCCGTCCGTATAGCTCCCGCGGTGTCGATTAAGGCAATGCTAATGTCATTTGTTTGCTAACTTCGCAGACTCGACGTCGCGGTCGAGTTCGTGCATTCGTGTAAATATTAGAAACCAAATGGAAACAAATAAACCGTCTTATCAGTCGACTTCCATTCGCATTGCAATTGTCATTTTGCTTTTACTACCAGCTCGTGAAATTTGGAGCGCGTGAATCCGACGCAGTGATTCTTGAGACTAATCAAAATTCTGGGCTAAATTGTTTGTTAATTGAATTGATATTTCGCGAAGATGATGCAGCCATTCCAATGTGGGAAAGACACAAGCTTAAAGAAATCATTCATATCACTTGGCATACTTCCAACATCCATAGGGAGTTCCCCATAGAGTGTAATAACGAACTTCTTCATCCTAGATTCTTGCTCTAAAAGCAATCTTGTGATTCTTACGTCCATTCTTTAAACCAACGAATTCTTGGCTCCTTCAAGACTCAGTCTGATTTGTGTACCCCATGAACTGACTACTACGCCTTATTTCTCCTGAAACCATGTTTTCATAGCTTTTCGTGATGATGCAGCCATTCCTATGTGGGAAAGACACAAGCTTAAAGAAATCATTCATATCAGTTGGCATACTTCCAACATCCATAGGGAGTTCCCCATAGAGTGTAATAACGAACTTCTTCATCCCAGATTCTTGCTCTAAAAGCAATCTTGTGATTCTTACGTCCATTCTTTAAACCAGCGAATTCTTGGCTCCTTCAAGACTCAGTCTGATTTGTGTAGCCCATGAACTGACTACTACGCCTTATTTTTCCTGAAACCATGTTTTCATAGCTTTTTGTGACCGTTATGGAACCTCATCTAAATTGAGGACAAAAAGGTCAAAATAATGAACGTTAACAATGCCCAGAGGAGATATTGTCGCAATTAGCACGCTGTGGCAGATTAGTGATCGCATTTGTGTCATAAAGACACGTGCACCGCTGTCCCTGACTCTTTATGAATGTTACGATAGCATTTTAAACCTAGACAATACACGGGTAGTTAAGACTCAAGTAGGTACTGGATCTGAGCATAATTCTGTAAAAATATTTGTACCTAGATGATATTTATGTCATAAATGCTTTTATTATTGTAACTATGAACCGTAAAACTTTGCATGATGGTGCAAAATACGAACATACGTATAAAACTCATATTTCCTCAGGAGAAACGCTGAGTATGCTTACACACAATTTATGCATGGTCACTGTGATTGTTCGAACCACTAAAAGCAGCCGTCACAAAGTCGATATTAACTTTAACAAAAGTCATTGGAAACTCCTGCAGCATTGATTTTAAACTAATTTTTTTCATGTCACGTTGTTCTTGGGGGTATCTACGTATAAATAAATATTATTTTTTATTTCGTTACATTAGGGAGGCGGTGGGATCACCGCAGCTGTCGGCGCGAAACGCCGCGAGTTACCTAAGTCACTTCATTCAAACTTTTGCCAATTTTAGACGAAACTTTTGTTTAGACACAAAAGTTGGCATTAGGACCTTTTTGTTTGTAAAGGTTTCATGTAATTGGGAGTAGTGGTGAACTTTATTGTTATTATTTATCGAGCAGGGATATACATAAAATAGTCATATGAAAATAACAAATCATAGCAACGTTGGGTTATTAACCTTTTGAAATTAGTTTCCACGAAGCTGATATCGATAGAATGACGCAAGCTGAAAACCTAAATTACCTTTAATAGTACAAGGACTTTTTATGCAGTTGCGCCATTCATTAATACACATATTTCTACAAAAGCTTTTACTGAAAGTGGTCCAACCGGGGATATTCATTGCAAAATTAAGGAAGGAAAAAAATTCGGGCCCTTATTTAAAGGGCGACTTAAGATTAGTCTGGCACTTAGACATTAATATCAGAAAGAAGCTCCGCGCAGGCGGGTTAAATAAATGAAGTGACTAATAATTAATTGGACTTTCGCCCTATTTTCCGTTCGGTGACAATTAATTTCCGGCACCGACGAGAAAAGAAACCCTTATCACAACCGTTTCGCACTCTCCGTTTAAAGCGAACTGACAATTAAAAGGTCTCGCCGCAAAAAAGCAGAGTTTTCGACTCCAGCGCTGATTAACTTTAAATAAATACTTCATGTATACTACGGGCCATTGTTGAAAGTTTTATGTAAATGCCAGTGTTAAGTAGGACGCAAAAAGTTGATTTAGGTCCCACCTAGTTGTTTCTTTGACGTGCTTATGTTTCAATGTGGCTTGCCACGTTGTTACATATTTTGTTAGCAGGAAAACAAGGTAATGATTGTCAAAAAATAACCTGAAAAGGAAACACTCCGAGTTGTGGGAGAATGCAATTCTTTGTTAGAAAGCTTTAAAACTGTATTGCACGATAATTATCTACCTCATAACAGTGCATTTGTAATGAGATCTTTTCAATATGGCTTTCGCAACATTCCGTCAATTTTTTGCGAGACAAAAATGAGACACCTAAATAGTCAGAATGAGAACCAAGTGGTGTTTTGTGATCATGTACGCTTATAAGACAACAATGAACCTAAAACAGCGAGATTTTGTGCAAGATAATTTATCATAGTGTGGCGAAAGCTGAGGGCGACGACGCGACAGGCAGGCCGGCTTCGTTCACAATCTGGTAAAAACATAAGTCGGACGAAATAACAACTTCATAGTGGGAGTCATTTGTGCTTAAACAAAGCGTCAACTGCAGAGTTGCTGCTAGCAATAACCGAGATCATTTTTCATGTGGTTCATTCGGGCGGTCGAGGAAAGCGATATAATAAATCATCGTTGCCAGCATCACGACGTTATTATTTAGTCCGGTCGGTTTTATCCCTGCATGTATAAAATCTTATAACCCAGTCGGAATGAAACTCGCAAATTATAACAATACCATACCGAGATTGAAAGGAATAAATTATTGCTAAACAAGTTTCTTCAGGAAACCTTAGAGAGTGTTGCGCAGTTTTATAAACTTATGAATTTCACATTCTTGATTCTAAAAAAGTCGGTCCCCCTAACTAGAAGTTTTCAACAACCTTTTGTTGGTGAGCAATAAAAAGCGTGTTTAATTAACAAAGTGCCTGAAACAAAACACTTTCTATGTCATCTTATGTTTTAAGTTTCAAATTTAAAATTAATTATGGGGTTGTATCATGGCACTATATTTATACAGGATAATTTTTTATCCAGTGCGCAAATCTGCATATCATTCTAGACCCCAGCGTAGAAAGTTTTCGTCGTTTATGCAAAAAAAAATCAGCTGTTTCATAGAAAAATGCAATACCTACGGGGTCAAAATGTATGGAACAGCTGTTTTTTTTTTTTTTTTTGTATAACCGACGAAAATTTTCTACACTGAGGGGTCTAGAATGATATGCTGAATTCATGGTTACAGTTTGCGCACTGGATAAAAAATTATCCTGTATAGTACAGAACAAAGTCGCTTCTCGCGTATGTACGCTTAGATCTTTTTAACTACGCAACGGATTTTAATGCAGTTTCCGTGAATAGACAGAATGATTCAAGAGGAAGGCTTATTTATAAATATAATACGCGGGTGAAGTCACTAGTAAAAACTAGTCTCTACATAGTAAAACAAAGTCACTTCGCGCGTCTGTATGCTTACATCTTTTAAAGTACGCAACGGATATTGATGCGGTTTTCATCAATAGACAGAGTGATTCAAGAGAAAGGTTTATATGTATAATATGCGGGTGAAGCCGGTGGTATACGTTAGTGTTTTATAAAATGCAACACTTTCACATTACTCCCAAGTGCGGCACGGGGGAGTCTTCAAAATAAACTCGACGAAGTTTCCTAATTCCCGCAAGTTGGTGCATTTTTTCACAAGTTCCGTGAGAGCACAAAAGCTTGTTAAAAAGGAACTTATTCCATTTAGGTGTAATATCGGTTTCGTTGAGTGTAACCACGTTTGAAGCACGTGACGACATGAGTCGCACCGCTCACAGGCCAACCTCAATCTTCCCCGTGTTATTTTATTTCACCATTTCAGAGTCAGAGTCGACCCCATTTGTCTTTGTTCTCGGTTTCCTATATTTTTGCACGCAAACTCCATTATCTAATTTAGCTTTGGCTGAATGCCAGGTCGACATTGTTACTTTCTTTCCAGAAAAACAGTTTTTATTCCTTTACATTAAACACCTAAGCACATTTATTTCAATTACTGTTTCGAATAAGAAAAACTGATCTTATAAAGAGTAATATTTTTAGTTTCTGATGTGGGTAGGGAGCAATTCTTATGAATTTGCACGCTTTTTGTTGGTACAGTTTATTTTAGGGTGGTATTATGTTGTTTGTTCTGCCTACATAATGAGTGAATCGTAGTAAAGCACGAACTTCCGTGGGCGTAAAATTGTGACGTAGGTGTTATGGATTTTAAGGCAACCAGATTCTAACTTATAACACAAATTGGCTATTCCTATCAGTAATAAACTTTTGATGAACTCCACAAAGGTCAAGTTATATTAATTCCAGAATGATCAAACACCCTTTCAAGACGACCGCATAAACCTCAAAGAAGATACCGTATCTGGTTAACATCTTACCATTTGCACTCAACAATACTTAAGATAATTAATATTTCGTTCGCAACAAGCTCTTACAACAATTAGCCGATATCAGCTGGCTGCAAACAACACCGGGATTCGTCGTAAATTATAATGGTACAAAGTAGGCACTTTTGTTTTGAACGTATTACAGTCACGTGCCGGTAACGTTGTGTTTCTGCCACAATTAACAAATTTACGCCTGCATACTACAATTATGTTGTCGTATTTATACGACTTGAGGGTTACCGGCCGACATGCGCTTTTGTACTTTGTTTTTTTTTTTAATAAGGGGTCGGGATTTGCTGGCTACGAATTGACTTAATTTGTCTAACTTGACAAGCTTCATTAACTCTCATCATCATTAACAACAGCTTTTGCAGGTATGTAGTTACGGATGTTTGTTTGTTTTCCCTTTATAAGGGTTGTTGCGTTTGCATTGGATCGACTTGTGACGATGTCGCGTGGTGTAAAATCAATAAATTCATATTATAACACACTAGCTTCTGCCTGCTACTTCGTCCGCGTCAAATTTTTCTACCCTGACCCTTCCCGTCGCATCGAATTGCCTGCCAGTTTTCGTACATGTTTCGTTGCTGCTCCGCTCCTTTTGATTGTAGCGGGATGTTATATTGCCTATAGCCTTTCTCAATAAATGGGCTACCCAACGCAAAAAGATTTTTTTCAATTCGGACTAGTAGTAGTAACAAACTCTTCAGCTTTATAATAGAAAGAAGAAGAAAGAAAGAAAAATAGTTTATTCTGCACAAACAAAACGCACAACATGAAATAAAAAATAGTTACAAAAAAGAAAAATGCACACGTACAAGGTAGCCAAAAGCCCCGTATTCAAGATAAAAAACGTTGTACAATGTTATCTATGGCTCATTGATGTCACGGCTACAGACCAAAGACAATACAAATCATATATCTGCGTTATGACACTGACAGTAATTATATAATAAAAAACAAAACAAAAACAAAATTGCCGGATGCAGAGTGCATTTCTGGTTAGTTTTGTGACAAATATACCACAAAAATAAGAACACTTGATCCATACGTCGTATATGTGCAAGAACAGGTCGTTGCTCAGTAAAATGCTGCGACGTCAGACGAATCTATCGTCAGCGGCGCTGATTTTCAGCAACTACCTTTTATAGTATTAGTATAGATAACATCACGCCTTATTTCCCTGAAGGGTTGGACGGAGGTGTACCTATAGTACACCCACATTTTGCCTGTTATGTTTAAGTCCCATATTGTTACATGGGACTAGGAATAAGGGGAGAGCTTATTGCCATCAACCGGGCACAAATCCAGACACCGGGCTGCTACTGAGAAATTCCAGATGGAAAAACACAATAACACTTTGCCCGACCTGGGAATCGAACCCAGGACCTCATGCTCAGCAGTAGCGGTTGCTACCACTAGACCAACGAGACAGTCATTCATACCATATTGGATCATATAGAATGTATTTAACATGTATTTTATTTAATTTATAATTTGAGAACAGTGGTGGCCCAGTGGTAATGGCCGCGCCTTACGAGTAGTAGGTCGTGAGTTCAAACCCAAGCAGGCGCATTACTTTGTGTAAATTATTTCATCGCCACTGCTCTCAAAACGGTGAAGGAAAACATCGTGAGGAAACTGGCATGTCTTAGAACCAAAAAATTCGAAGACATGTGACATCTGCCAACCCGCACTGGGCCCGCGTGGTGGATTATGGCCCACTCCCTCTCACCGAGAGGAGGCCTGTGTCCCAGCAGTGAGAACATTATAGGCTGATGATGATGATGATGAATGTATTTTAAACTAACCTGCGAAATCTATATTAACATTTTAAAAGCGAAAGTAACTCTATCGGTCTGTTACGCTTTCACGACTAAACCACTGAAGCGATTTTGATGAAATTTGGTACGAGGTAAGTTTGAACTCCGAAAAAAGGACATTCGCTACTTTTTATTCCGTGACTTCATCTGCATCCGCGATACTCGACATTTACGTGGATGAACACACGGGCAAAAGCTAGTAAGAAATAAACAGAAGGACTTCAACACAACCGGCAAACGGTGAGTGTATGATAGACTAGCTACGAGTATGTACAAAATAAAAGGTTGCTTACAATATTAATTTTGATTAATAACCAAATGATACAATATTGTATTTAGATAAATTCTAAGTATAATATCTTGTATGTCAGCTGCTATTGCGAAAAACGACAAAACACTGTAAACAATGTATTTGAAAATATCTTGATTTTTCATGAGACTTTTCCAAACTTTAACATAAAATGGAATAAGAAGTACGAAGCGAAAAATTCCTCGGATATGCATTTTACTTAGTAAGTAAGTTCCTTTCCTTCTTTTGTAACCCGGGGCATTCTCATCCATTAGTATCCATTACCAATATGAAATTGGCCGACTGTAAAGTGATATGTCGCAAACAGGTAACCTATATGATACCGACATGGTAATTATACGTACCTACATAGTTGCTTAGTTAAGGCCCCGACTGACGATCGACCAAATTGGTTGCGATAATTACCGAACTATAAGTCGACATGGGCGTAATGATATCGCTGCGGGATTTTTTGGAGCACTGGACATTCGACGCAATGCTTAACGCAGAAATTTGAAAAAATAAATCATTTAAAAAAAAAACAACCGACTTCCTTAAAAAAAGCACTACAAAGTGAAAAATAATTTTAATTTCGGAAGTCGGTGTCTTAGGATCTGGATTTTTTTTTAAGTTTTTATTTTTAAATTTTTAGTTATGGTATGTGCCCCACACTAATCTAATCGCGTTATTCGTCCATTTGTCGCGAACATACTTAATGCAAATTTAAGACTTATATGGTTTTCACATGGATCCCATTGTCAGAATGGAACCACACGGGAAGCACCAGCTTTCAAATAAAAAAAGATTCATCAAAAAATCGGTTCACCCAGTCGAAAGTTCTGAGGTAACAAATATAAAAAAAATACAGTCGAATTGAGAACCTCCTCCTTTTTTTTAAGTCTGTTAAAAATTGAACATCATTGCGTCCGTATTTATGTCGACTATTTTTTTAATAAAAGCGGTGATATATTAAAGTTGATCGTGTACTCAGCACAATAGTACCTATTTGTGTATGTAGGTATATTCTTATATCAACAACATAATCAAAAATGCATTTTTTGTGATAGACAGAACGGATAAACGCGAACAAATGAATGAACACGTGAATAAACTTAATATAATAGTATCTTACAATTTCTAAAGTGTTTAAAAATTATAGCTACGAAATATTCTCTAAAGAATATTATAAAACGATTATAATTCAATGCGCAAAGAGGACCAATTATGATAATAGACCGCTGATAAAGTTTGGTTGAAAAGTAATAATTTAAAAGCTTAAACCTTTATATTTATTCAATAGGGTGAGACTGCCGTGACTTGCGGTTCTGTTAGCGTTAAAGTCGCTTTGATGTTTTAATTAACGTTTAAAATTAACAACTGTATTGTATTACATCACCATTCAATGATGTTGGTATCGTATGAGGCTACTTAAGCTGTATTTAAATTAAAATACAAAATGAGCTATTTAAAAAAAATTGACAATAGAATTACCAAAATGATTCAATTTAAAATCTGATTAGCTTCACTTAGCTCTATCAATCATTGTTAGTTACACGAAACCGTTTGAATAAATCTTAAAGTTTAATTCCAAAAGAAATTCTTCACTCAAACAAACTATTTAATAGATAAAGCTCAAACAATAACCGTACCATCAGACGTAAAATTCGTTTAACACGAGCTGAATGGCGCGTGGTTCAATGAAAACTTGCTCTAATCCGGAGGGTAGTCTTAATAAGCCGAGTTTTAATTCCAATCTCCATTCTGAGCGGGCCCACGTAGTCACTGCACATTCAGACGCCGCGAAGATCTGACGTCCCCCGATAGTCATTAAACTAATGCTAATGTCTGTTGTTCTTGACTTTTAATTTTGATTCAGCCAGTTTAAAGTTTTCTTTTCCTACTTTTTAAGACTGAATTGGTTTACATTAATTCTTGGTTCCGTGTATTGACGGACATAAAGAAAAGCATCATACCATTTCTTCCCGTGCGGGTTGTAAGAAACGACTAAAGGACTTACTAGAGAATGGGCAGCAGCGTTCTCTATGCATTTTTAACCGACTTCAAAAAAAGGAGGAGGTTATATGTTCGACTGTATGTATTTTTTTTTTTTTTTTTTTTTTATGTATGTTCACCGATTTCTCCGCCAATTGTCAACCGATTTTGAAAATTCTTTTTTTATTCGTAAGGGTATACTCCTGAGGTGGTCCCATATTAATTTTGTGAAGATTTGATGTATACTTTGGGAGATAAACGAAGGAACTCCTCAAAAACAAACAGTACACCTAATGTGATTTGGATATTGTACTAAAGATCAAAAATAATTGCTGGTTCTATCTATCCATCCGTGGTGAACTAATTATAGTCTTCGAAGATACCGCATGGAACTCCTCATCGGTGAACAGTACATATAGGAACTTACAGTGAAAGGTTAGAAGGTTAGGGGATAATTCTTTGAATATTATAGGCACGTTTAGACCGTTATTTGTATTCTTATATTCCGTTGAGCTGATGATGGAAGGTACAACTCCTTATCGACATATATAGATGGATTTGCAAAATTCTTTTTTTGTTCGAAAGGGGTTTATTCGGAAATGGTCCCATATAATTTTCATCTAGATCTGATGATGAGTTCCGGAGACAGACACCGGAACTCTTTAAAAAATGACAGGAAATCAACCGCGATTTCTGCTATCGCATAAATATGCATTGTTTGTTTGGAATTAGTGCAGGGTGAATACCACAACTAAAAATTTTAAAATAAAAACTTTTTTACAAAAAAAAAACAACCGACTTCCTTAAAAACACTACAAAGTGAAAAATAACTTTAATTTCGGAAGTCGGTGGCAAAAAAACCATAAATACAGATCCTAAGACACCGACTACCGAAATTAAAGTTATTTTTCACTTTGTAGTGTTTTTAAGGAAGTCGGTTGTTTTTTTTTTTGTAAAAAAGTTTTTAGCACCATACTGTGATCGGTAACCCGCCTGCCAAGCTTGGCGATTATGGCAAACCCCCTTAATTTGAGGGAGGCCTATGTCCAGCTGTGGACGGCTTTCGTCTTTCGGCTTCATTGGTATGATAATGATGAATTCTTGGTTTCTTGCTTCTAGGCTCAACTGGTTCAGCCAAATTTTCTTATTCTTTTATAATTTTAATAAGACAATAAATTATGCAAATTACACACACAATGAGAATTTAATTTGAGCAGATACACATATTTCATTAATTTTTCAATGCATAGGACACTTAGAACGACCGTGTCCGGGCTTTATATAGCTCGTACTTCCCGTAATAATTAATAAGAACAAGCTGTACCTAATAATTACAGAGACAGCGCGCTGTGATGCAAGTTTGACCTAATTTAATTCGCTATCAAAGGGATACGTATAGTTCCGAGTAGCTCAAAGTAAGATGTTTTAATTAAGTCTTAGACCTCGCGATAAATAACTGGCCTGCTGGAGGTTGTCGGGACGGCACTAATTGCTAGTATATTTAATCCGGTAAAATACTACGGACCCTGATTTCCATAAGCTCCAATTGTTTGTGCCCGTGTATACCTGGGTCCGATTTAGTTGCGACCATTTCCATTTGTGTTTATCTACCGTCGACGAACGCTGAATGAATAAATTGACATTTGGCCTGTATTTTATCATTTGCTTTCAAAGGTATTTATTGCGTGCATAAATTGTTAATAAACTATTTTTAACAATTAAATAACCAACATTATTTATAAGCGTTTCTATAAACTATTTAAATGGAACACAAAGCCATTGTATATTTAGTCGGAATTGCCTAAATTGTTGAAACTGAAAATAGTAGGTAGAGTAAAATGCAATTATACGTCTATGTTCAACTTCAAAGGTATCTTGGACCCAGATGGCTGATAGGTACTTATTAAAGTTCAACTCAAGGCATAAAAGCTATTTTACTTAGAAACCTACCGATATTAGATGTTGTTACAAACATAAGTTTTAATGTACCGGGTATAGACGCAGAATAGATAACAACTATGGTTATGTTATAATTATCTAAAACTACAATACATGGATACGTTATATCTAAAACTACAAAATCTAAACGAGTATCTATAGTATATAGAGTGAATGTCTGCCCACAAAAAATCTGTACTCTGAGATTAACCCAAGTTCGAAAAACATGGTACAAGATGTTCGATAAAATCTCAACAAACCGCATCAAGTATTAAAAACAAAAGCTATAACAGTCTTGGAAGGTCCGGTACAAGGCTGCTCGGTGGTCACAAGTGGCAGTAAACGGTAGCGGCCACTTACGACTGTAGTGTCGGTGGCGGGCCCGCCAGCCTTTTAACTCTTTCCCCATTCAACATTGTTACCTTCACAAACGAGGAGGCCGCGTGAGTAGCCTACACAATCCGGACTCCTTTTCATAATGAAATAGAGTACACGCTTTGTGACATTTAAGACATTCGGGATTCAATGTAATGTTTTTGGTAATGGTACCTACGTAAATGTATTATGTATTTAGATACGTGGCTTACATACACGATTTTGTGAGCAACGCTCCGTTAGTAACAATACTGGTATTATTATAAGACTCGACAAATAAAAGACTTAACATTTCATTGCTTTCACATGAACAATTAAAAAGAAAATGTCAATCTATACCGATAATCAACTTATAAATCAAAAGCAAATCCTATAAAAGGAAGCGGAAAAATTCTAAACATTTTTATGACGTCATGCTCGGTTTAAGAGGTCCCTTGGTACAATTCTTTATTCATTCTCTTCATATCAGACCCGGGAAAAAATATAAAAGTACTGGACACCTTCGCGTTTGAGTTATTTTTAACCAACATTCAAGTGCTGCCAGCTTTCATATTTTAGGTTATATTTCTCAACGTTCCTCGTATAAAACGAAGTTGGCCAAGTTTATTTTTGTTCAGTGCATTTCTTGTTTACTATCCATCATATTGTTGAGACGTTGGCGTCTTATTTGTCCCGTTCAATTTTAGTTTTCCCGTTCGACATAAAACGATCTAAAATATATTCTTGTTGTACAATCGTAATAGGACCTATTGATTGGTTGATTTTATGGGATTTGACCAAAGATTGCAAAAGGAGCCGTATGTAAATTTCATAAATTTTATGTTAGTATTTTTAGCATTTGTAAGGTTACAATCAAAAATACTTAAGGGTTATAAGTCAACAGGGAGTAAATCGTTAATATAAAATGTAGCATCTGGTTGTCCACCCCGAAAATTGTAATATAAGAGTTTACTGACGGGAATGGGTCCTCAGGCGATCGTAAGTGAGAAACTTGCAATCTGTCACCTTGCACCGCTGCAAGCTCTGATTGTAAGGGCACATGTGCTATTTATACTTTTATCAACTCAATTCAGTTATAAATTTGATAAACTGGATAACAGGTTGTTTGTTATCGAACATATTTTTCAGTTTTGTCTTGACTCATGTTCACAATTAAGTCATTACAATTATAATTAATAATATAAGACAACATTTATATTGTAATATTGTCTGAATGTTTAACCAAATTGAAATGTTTTTCATCGGCGGTATTATTGCGTCAGCACCGCGAGGTAGGTATGTCGCATTCATTTTGTTCGAGCTACCGCAAATTATTTGTGTTAAATCTCAATTTAATTAGCGTGCGTGTTTAATTACTTGTAACACAGTTTATTTCCGTAATGATGTTGAAAATTTTCGATTAAAAGACGTGTTCCAAATAAAATTTGTAATTATGTGAATTTATACAAATTAGTTTCATAACAAAGGAATGTAATTATATTTCGGAGATTTTTCATTAATCTGATCTTTTCGATCGTTTTAATTTCATAATTAGATCGCTAACTGAAGGTATCTGCAAATACCGCAAACTTAGCTCTGATTTTCTACTTGTCGTTTTCACTTACTTAATTAACATAAACATCCATAAACAAAGTTAGATGCGCCATCACATAGTCTATAAATAAACCTCGACATATGCTCCAACTTGGCTCCCAGATATCCTCTAGCTCCAGTTAATGATTAACTAGTACGGGGACATGTGCGAGGAGGCGCGGAACTAACCACTCAAAACATTTAGTTAAACAATATACGACAGACAATTTAATCTAAATCGCAAGTGTTCCCGACCAGGGCGGAGCGGCTACATGAACCAGTAATGGAGGGCTGTAAATCTTTCAGTGGACAGCGCGACGCGGCGCGGCGTTAGCAACAAAACATTTTTTTCCATTCACCCCACTGGGAACACGGATTCGATTTTGTACATTCAATACAATGTCGCTGACTGTATCCCATTTTAACTGTACCTAACGACTGATACCGCCTAGCTGTGAATCTAACTACAGCAAAAAATGTTGCGCATACCTCCAATTTTCAGTGAATGTACTCACTCACTCACTCTGGTCAAATACTGAAACAATCATAGTTATTTGGATGGTCGCTGTAACAATATTATTGAACGTATCATTCGTTGATTGCTCATCGTTAATCGGAATAAAACATTTAAATATTGGAATGTTGAAAACGTATTGCAATGAACAAAGCAAACGTTGTGATCACAGTACTACAAATCACGTTGCGATGGTTTAATGAATCGAAACAATCATGTATGCATTTTATTTTTTACGTCACTCTAAAATATTCGGCAGTGTGGCTTCTAAAACTGAGACTTTAGACGCAGTTTAATAAAAAGCGACCGTTAATACAAACTGAAAATAAAAGATGTTGGAGAAATAAATGTCTCAGACTAACGAGAACAGTATTTTAATATCAAAATTTGTCATAAAATTTCAGTAAAGGGATGCAATTTGTAAGATAACGAATGTGACTAAAGAGTTGTATTCATTGTATCTATATTTCTTATTCGTCATGCGGGAGCGCGACACTGAGCCAAATAACCTGACGCCGTTGGCTGAAATAAGGCGCTTTCTAATTTACATTCTGTATACAAATTGCGCAAATGTGAGCATGAAAATAAAATTCTCGTCGTTTGTGTTTTCTTGTGGGGTGGTCTTTTCTCGCATTATGTAAATTTTATTACAAATTCTGTCAAATTAGTTTATACACGCACATTTTTATAAAGCTATTGTATGGATTGTGTTTTCTCGTGACAATGTGTCAAAATTAAACGCTTGATATTCTTTTTAAACGTTTTATTTTTAGAGTATCTGTTTACTGTATCTGTTTTCTTTCGCCCACGCAGCTTATAAACATCTCAAAACGGTAACATTTGAGATGTTTATAAGCTGCGTGGGTCGAAAGAAAACAGATACAGTAAAGTTCAATAGATATTATTAAATACTTGTTTTGCCCGCAGCTTTCTTCCTCATGGATGTCGGAAAATATGCCATGTACTACCGAGATTAAAAGTACCCTATGTCTTAATTCAAGTTACAAACTGTGAGCCATATACAAATCCGTTTTGCGTCAATCTGGTACATACATTCAGACAAACGGACATAAATTCTAAAAACTATAATTTTATCAAACTTGTTCCCACACCTCACCGCAATTTTTTTTTTTTCAAGATATTCAATTTACCTACGTTTTGTCTTCGTTATTATTTTATTTTATATATATATACAGGAAGTAGATCCGATTGTGTTATTAAAGAATTGTGGAAATAACACAAAATTTATCTCAAACACCAACATTAAACAAATCGCATAAGTAGTAAATATATAGGTATCAGTGACGTCATTATATTGAAGTTGGCGAATGATTGTGGTTTTGCGGTCGTCGTCGCGGCGCGAACAAGCGACAAAGTACTACTGTTTAACTTTCCACGACAAACTTTACTCTTCACTATTCTCTCGATTTCGTATTATATCGAATGTAGTGCAGATAACTTCCCGGAGAAACTCTCGAGTTAACTTTTTATATTGTGAGGAGGGAAACTAGATCAAGTGATATGCTTTCTTATATCACCGAATTTGTGGAGAAGTGTTTTTCAAAAGATTTTTCTTTATTTCAGTTTTTTTTTTTTTTTTCATTTTATTCAAGTTTATGGCAATTATTTAGCATGGAAACTCTCATAGAAAATACAGTGCTACGCGAGAGCTACGGCGTAGCAGTTGCTGCTACATCAGCTACGCGGTCGTAGCAAATCACTGGTCGGTCTCACGCTTTGTTCTCGGTTTTCACTGCTTTATGTTCTGTGATGTTTCCTTTATGCTTATTTGTATAAGATATAAATAGGCTTATTTAACAGTAAATACCATACACGGTAAGCTTAAAAGAACCTTATGAAAAAAATAAAACAATTTATAGCAGAAATTATGACCTAACATTCAAATGACATTGCAGAAATGTCATGCCATTTGTACGTATATTATTTACACACAAACCCGAGGCACGATCTCTGTTATTCAAACAAAGGGGTTATTTTGACGTCAACTGTCTGTTTGTTCTAAACGCTGCGTGTATTATACTCGAGATTCGCCTAATAAGAGCAACCACTGAATAAATTCTTGATCACGAGCAACCATTATCATTTAGCGGTTAATAAATGTTAGAGGGTCGAAAGTCTAAGGTGGCCCCGTCGACGAGAGGGGATCAAAAATCGTAGTAATAATCGTAAAAAGTTTCAGAGTAACGCACGCGTCGTGAATTTGGAAGGTAGTCAAACGATCTTGTCATTACTGGAACGAGGTCGATGCCCTCAGATAGTGTACGTGCTATCTTCAGAATCTGTGTGCAGCGGTGATTATACGCCTTTACTGGCCATCCCGTATGTGATGAAAAGAATTCAAAGTAAGGTATACAGCACAAAGTAGCAATCTGTTATTCAATCACGTCTTAATGGAGCTACGCAGGACGGCAGCGTAACTTCGCTTAGAAATCTTAGAAGAGAAAATTTAAACTAGGTACTTTTTTATCTCAATTGAGTAGAAGGAATATTAGAAAATGTTCGTGTTTTTTATTAACTTTGTAGTTAAGATTCATTGCAGCGTGAAAGTATTTTTAAATGCAGTTCGAGTTTGTAGGTTACTCAAATAATCATTATCACACATAAGTAACCCCTTGGTTTGGACATGAAGTGATGTCTGGGATATTGGATATACACCGTGACATTTTAGTCGTCTCAAGGGTTTCCAGTCAATGTATCCGACATAATATACCTCTAGGCGTGATTAAAAAATGGTTACCATTGATTAAGATAATAGGTCTAAGACAAATAAATAATGCATTAGAATTATGAAACATCCTGTTAATAATGGTTACGTATCAGATGGTAGAGAACATAATTACCCAGCGCACGAGTCGAGTAGATCATTCCATCTCCATTTTCCATGTCGGTTAAATATTTGTAATTGATATTTTGCATATCAATTACAAATATTTAACCGACGAAAAAAAGCGGAGGAGGTTATCAATTCGACGCATATATTTTTTTGGTTTTTTTTTTTAAGTATGACCACACCACACATAACTTTTTACATAGTAGTCCGATTGTGATAATTCTTTTTTATTGGAAAAGGTATACTTCGAGGGTGGTCCCATATAAATTTGGAAAACAAAATCGAACCCCAAGGGTCAGAAAACAGGGGATGATTGATTGTTCACTCACTGATTGTAATGTAAAACCACGCATAACTTTATACAGGGTAGTCCGATTTTAATAATTCTTTTTTCATTGGATAGGATATACAAAATATAGGAAAAATGAACATTTTATTAAATAAAAAGTTTTATTTAATCAAATGTTCATTTTTTATGGATTTGTAGTAGTCAGTAGTACATTAAAGCCACAAAAGATTATAAAATAAAAACTTTTTAACAAAAAATTAAACCGCCAAAAAAACTGAAAAGCAAAAAATTATAAACCTTAAAATTTTGAGTCCGCGCTAAAAAATAAATGAAAAAAGATCACTCAAAACACCGACTCATAATTTTAAGGTTTATAATTCTTTGCTTTTCAGATTTTTCGGCTGGTTAATTTTTTGCTAAAAAGTTTTATTTAATCAAATATTCATTTTTTTATGGATTTGTAGTAGTCATTGGATACATGAAGTGAGCTTCCGTTGTAAGACGATTAAAATGTCATGGTGTAGACACGATATTATTAAAGACAATTGGCTTTTTTGGGTAGGAAATCATTAAATGACGTCTGCCGCTCTGGGCGGTGCGGGAGGGCATGTCAGACTTTTGCTGACTAAAACCCACCCGTGTTCCTTCATTCCGCTGGCTTCAAGACTACTGGCTGCGACTTCGTCCACGTGAAATATCTTGTTTTATCATAAAATATATCCTTTATGATAGCATCGCCTGCCCACGAAAATACTTAGTTTTCTCTGAGAGTTCTTTCTGCCAGTTTCTTTTTTTTTTGACTCATCTCCCTAGGGGATTAGTGTTATGTTAAATAGCATTCCTGAAAATTAGGCTATTAAATAGATAAAATAACCTAGTTGTACTCCCAGAGATAACAAACAAACGAATATTACTTCTTTATAATATTAGTATAGAAAAAGACAAGATAAAAACTGGACAGGAGAATGTTGGTATGTCATATCTTATTCCTGCTAATATATTAAAAAAATACCGACGAAGAGTTATTACTCACACAATTTAGATTCCAAGTAAACTATACTGAGGAATTTGTTACGGTGTCGTAAACAGATATCCTTTTTAGGTAAACTATAGACATACACTTATTTTTTATAAGAAATATCTGAGACAATGAAACAAAAAACAACTTTAGTTGTTATAATACCTCTACAGGGGCAATCTACGCATCACACTGACGTCAAACAAAATCCTGCATCCTGCAGAGAGTTTACCATGCAACTAGCATATATACAACATCCCGTCATAAACTGTCAGGCAGTTCCCCACCAGACATGAAACCCATCTGGTCGCGGGAATTCCCCCTTTCTAGTGGTTAAGTGAACTTTACACCCTGTTCCTTATACCTTCAAACCTCCGCATTCCTGAGAAAAAGGGTTTTGACAAAGTGACAGAAAGACTGACGTACAACGAAATGATCCTATATGGGTTCCCTTTATTCTTTTTGAACACATTACTGGGGGGCAAAATGCAGGCATGCATGAGCTACTTCAGTAAATGTTCACATCAGTGGCGTGCATTGCATATAGGCATATAAGCAGTCCCTACCCCGAAAAATCACAATAAGTCTGTCAATTACATTTTAAAGTGTGTCCCGAAATTATTAAGAAACCACCTAAATTATTATATCTAATAGAAACTCGCGTTTGTCTGCCTAGACAAGAACAGGTGGTCTAGTGCCTGCCTCTACAGAAAAGCAACGCACGCCAATGGTTCACATTGTTTTTCATCAGAGCAGACAGAACAGGCCTTGTTATTGCACAAACCACAAGAACAACACACCGCTATTTATAGTCTTGACCAAATTCCTTTGTAAACTTTACGCACTGTGTATTTAGCCTGCTCTACAAACTAGACCGCACAAGATGTAACACAACCCTAGGCTACTATCAGATGATGTGGTCAGACTTAAACATTTTCGGTAGCATTTTGTGGTTAATATAATAACTATTAAGCCAGCTCGTTAAACAATCCAGCGTTGACTTTACTGGATTTAAGATTCAAGTTTAACTCTTAGGTATACATAACATGACGCTTTGGAGGTGGGCAAAGGTGTACCTATAGTACACACACATTTCGCCTGTTATGTTTAAGTCCCATGTAATAGGGGGCGAGCCTATTGCCATCAATCAGGCATAAATCGAGACTCCAGGCTAATTGTTATTTTTTCCCGTTGTAAAATATCACAATTGATGATACCTTATTTACATTATAATCTCGCCTATTAGCTAATAAGTAATTTAAATACGACGATATTATGGCCGTGGCTGGCCCCACCTGGACTCGAATAGCTCAAGACAGAGAGGAATGGCAAAAGATGGAGGAGGCCTTTGCCCATAAATGGGCACCCAATATATAAATCATTCAATTCTATTTTAAATTATTACATTTTATACAATTTCATTTTATGTAACCAATCTATTTATTTAAAGAATTAATTGTGAACTATTTATTATTACTTTATTGCATGTTTCAACTACTGTGAATGAATTTATAATCCGCACGAGTATTTTTAAGATAGTATTAGTTATAATTGTTATTGAACTTATTTTTGGGAAATAAAAGTCTTAAATAAAATAAAATAAATATAAATTTAACTTAAATTGCCAAGTAACTATATAAAACTACGAAATCGTACAATAACGTCTTTCTTATTCACAATAAGTTAGGGGAAGACACTTAATTCACGTGTTCTTTATAAAAGACTTCGGGGTACTAATGAGAAATTCCAGAAAGAGAAACCCAATAACACTTGGCCCGACCTAGGAATTGAATCCAGAACCTTATCAACCCTTAGGTATCTAGTAATTTATATCAATATATAAAATATAAAAATCTTTATTACTAAAATAAGAGGTACAGTAAATCTCCTTAAAAATAGATTTTTTTCTTCTGTAATTTGCACTTAAGTGTCAAAGGAGTACTTTGGCATTCGTACTAGGATGACCCTGTATCACGAATGCCATCACCTTCCTCCGGACCAACTAGGATAGTTCCTAATACTATACAATATTATTTTGAAAAAGAGATGTACAAAAATAACAATAATCATGAAGTGTTTAAAGATTTTTCAAAGTGACGCCTATTTAATTTTGTGGATTGAATAATTAGCTTGAAGTTTACTAGTATGTAAGTTTTCATTGAACTAATAGTGATTAATGAATATTCATCGCTTTGAAGTTTTGAGGTCATTTTTAAAACAAAATTTCTTCGAGAGTGATCAGTATTTTAAGTGAGTAAATTTCGCCTAGTTAAATTAAATGTGAGAACGTCTGAAATGCACTAATGCCTCCAGATAGGTTTATCAATTCATAGAATTAAACCACCAAAAAAGCTGATAAGCAAAAAATAAGAAACTTGTATAATTCTGAGTCGGCGCCAAACAAGCGAATTAATTAATGTGATTTGGTTATTTCTATAATTTAGTGATCTTTGTTCATTGATCGTTTGGCGCCGACTCAAAATTACTTCTTATTTTTTGCTCTTCAGTTTTTTCGACGTTTAATTTTTTTGTCAAAACCTTTTTATTTTATAATTTTTTGTGACTATAATCTACTAATTAATTGCTTGAAAAATCGGACAATTCTGTAAGAAATTATGCGAGGTCATATATTACAATCAATGAGTGAACACACATCCGTCAATATTTTTATAGCACTTATATTCAGGTCGAAATATTTAAGTTGTATTGTTAACAATAAACAACACAGCCTGTAAAAATTGAAATAGGTATTATTCTCAAGAATAAAAATTCATGTTTTTAGCATGATTTTTTCAAAAACTGTATGAAACTACCTAACGGTACCAATTTTTTTGTCACCACATAAACCAAAATAAGAGTATTCGTAACTCTTACTGACAGGCCGCAAAAAAAAATAATACAAATAACGCTTTAGAACCGATTGCCTTGAATTTGGCGGGAATTTAAGTATGATGAATTCAGTTCCTCGTACTTGCGTGTAAGAAAATCTTACTTCAAAAGTTGACGAACAAACAGAGGCGGAAATAAATAAAAGCTATCAAAGTGGCAGCTAAATAAATAAGAGCTGTCAAAGTGACAGCTTTTATTTATTTCCGTCTCTTTTTGTTTCATTGGAGGGAAAAAGATAACATTAGTCTAAATTAAGCTTAGTTGGTACACATCAAAATCATCAATTAGTACATTAAAAGGTTAAAAACTCGTGACACAGTACAAAATATACAACGTTGTAAAATGAGCTTATCTAAGTGCAGAAAGCGATGAAGCCCCACAATCCTGTGATCAACGAGCGATATCGTAATACAATATCGACTTGTATTAATCACATCTGTCTATTGCACATCCAACCAGAGGTACCGTATTTATAATCTGCGGTAGTTGACAGGTTCGAAACGTTATACCTCAAAACGATCGCGTCAGGATAGTTCGGTTTAGATACCGATCAATAGACTATTGAGGCAGTGTCTGAGGCAGTTGGTTCACACTGTGGACGTGGCTATTCTGTTAATAGACTCGGCTTTCAAATATATTTGTGGATCGTGAAAGTGTGGGGGTGTTGCAGGCATGGTGTGACGTTTATGGGTCGTTTTCAAAATTAATGTACATTTTGTTGTAGTTATGTGTCCATGCAACTTATTGGTAAAATAAAATAAAATAAAGTTCAAAATGTAAACATATAAATCAACATTCAGACTAGTTACTAATAAAATAACAAACATACATATGTTTTTATTTGAAAATTGCTTCTATCGCTTTATAAAACTAAGTTTAATTCCTGTCGTAATTTGTTTCCCATACAAAAGTGCAATGTCCACCAGTCGCGCGTATAGTAAAAATGCAGAAAATAATAAATAATGCACGCAATAAGCAACCTGATTCAACAATGTCTTGTCAGATGAAAGGGTAAGATATTATGGAATATACTATAAAACAATGTAATTATAATAAATCATTTATTTATTTACCCACAAACACGTGTCTCATATTCCATTCCTTTGTGTACTTCTTTCTTGTAACGTTGATATTTTACAACAATAGAAGTAAATTCCAAATTTAGTATGGCAACTCTATACGTCAAAATGGTTACAACGCGAAGGCGGTAGTTTCTTTCGGCCGCGCCATTTTGTTTTGTAACTGTTGGCTTCACTTCGTGCGTGTCGTTAAAAGGACAATAAGAATTTGTTTTAAAGTGCCAAATTACGTGGATTCGGTAAGTACTATACTTTACATTGCAGCATGTCAGTGAAGTTGATGGTAAATTGTAGTCAAATGCATGTTTCACGAATAACTTGAGGGTGAAATTACAAGAATATTATTATTTATAGGTTAGGGACACGTTCGTTTTATTCATTTGTGTGACCATTGTGTTATTATTTTTGTGTCACGTTACACAATGGAATGGGTTAGGGCTTGTTTACAGTATTCAATTAGGCTTACGTTTAACTTATTATGTAAATAGTATTTCCATTTTGCGTTTTAGGAAAAATGCCGTTAACGCCTGCTGAACGGCAAAGACGTTGCCGAGAGCGTTTAAAAACAAATCATCGACAAAAATGGAAGGAAGTACAAGAAAAGAATTTGATTCGAACTAAAAATAAATACATACCAATAAGTCAACTTTCTGAATCAAACAACTGAAGCAACAAATAACTGAAGAAAAATCGGATGAAACTAAATGTTGTCGAAAAGTGTATAAAAAGAGATATATTGTTAAATACAAGGTTTTTGAGTTATTGATTGTTAAATATTTTAAATATAATATGATTAAAACGTTAAGCATGTGTTAAAAATGCAAGACTGCTAAAACCAAATAAATGTGATTTGTATGACCTTGTTATGTTTAAGACATAAATAGATACCTCATTTTTTTTATTTACTTTCTAAGTTTTTTACACGTGATTTTGTCTATTAATAAGATTAAACTGATTTACCACCAAATTGGTTTTTAAATACTTCATTGTGACTCTGCCCTTATTCTTCATTTGTGTTACTTTTGTGTCACGATAACACAAAATAAACACAAAAGAAATGTGCATTAATTTTGAAAACGACCCTTATACGTTTTTGTTTACTTGTTTCGTTTCGGAACCAAATACGGCGTACTGAGATTTGATTTCGTTTACTACATAACATCACACATTGTTTCCCTAAATCGTTAGGTAACCAAGGGTCTGTTGTATCTATAGAACACTCATATTTCGCCAGTTATATTTAAGTACCATTTAAAGGTCGAGCCTATTTCCATCAACTCGACGCAATCCAGACTCCGGGCTACTACTGAGAAATTCCAGATGAAAAAATCAAATAACACTTTACCTGATGGAATCGAACGCCTTCCTGCTCAGCAGTAGCGTTTGCAACCAATAAACCAACGAGACAATCAGGATCAAGACAGAACAGGATTCGGTGGGTTCCTGTTCAGGATGTCGGTGGGTTCCTGTTCAGGAAAAAAGCGGGAGGAAACGCCCGGGTGTTTCCGTTGCGAGGATCGTCGTGAGGACACGGTAGAGGTATGCCCTGCCTGGACGCACCGCCGTGTCCTCGTGGAGGCGATCGGCAGCGGCGGCCTCTCGCATCCGGCCCTGATGCTAGCCATGGTACGGAGCGAGAGGGCATGGGAAGCCGTCACCTCCTTCTGCGAAGCAGTAACGCTCGCGAAGGAGGAGGCGGGGCGCATGAGGGAGTGGCAGTCTCTGCGCCCTCACATCCCTAGCCGCCGCCGCCGCAGTCGATAGCTGACTCCCGGCCACCGTAAGCGTGAGCTTGCGGGCGGCGAGCAATGGGTAGCTCGCCGCCCGGTAAGGACCAGGCTCAGGTCGACGGCGCGTAGTGTTCCACGCGCGCCTCAAAGAGATGTCAGCAGAACTGAAGGACCGATGCCTGCCAGGGTCGCGAGATTGTTCGAAAGAGACACCGTGACCCCGGCATATGGGCAACTGAAGGAACAAGGGTGGGTTTTAGTCAGTAAAAGTCTGACACGCCCTCCCGCTCCGCCCAAGAGCGGGAGACGTCATTTGATGATTGCCCATCCAAAAAAAAAAATAATACAGAACAGGATTTTGATTGAATCGTCGTGATTTTTATAATGATTAATTTGCTACGTAAGTCTCGCATTTTTATATCCTTTGCCCATTATCGTCATCCTGGGCTTGGCCGATCAGTAATCTATATATGTTACTTAGTTCAAATAAGAAATCCAGCCTTTGAAATCTGCCTAAAGACTCGTCACCCCGGGATTATAAGTAATAATCGGAGTTATATTCTCTATCCAACTGCCCAGTATTTCAGGTTGACCTTATCTACCTGTGTATAAGAGCGTTAGTGTCGCATACAATGATATAATACGAGAGCTTATTACGTTTTCCGACTCCTGCCTACTTATTATTACTACGGATCTATCCTTGTGCCGAATTCAAACGAACTTTGTCAAGATTTTTGTGACCAAATTTCGTCTGTAACTCATAAATTAATTTGATAATTATTACAAATCCCCTAGGTACCAAATTATGTATCTAAAATTGGTAATTAGGTACTTGGGAAAAGATATCTTGTGAGCAACACTTGTCAATAATAGTAACTAGACCTGCTTGGTACTCTGTTTGATTAATCTCGAATACTTCTATCGATACAATGAATTGAAGCTTGCTTATAAATGAGCCAAATATTAAAACATGGCATTAATCCTTTTCATTCATTAAATAAATATTTCTGAGGGAATTTTCCCAAAGCTTCTTTGGTTCAGAATTACTTGATATTTATTTACTGTTGTAGTTAAATAATTTAATAATATATCTTTAATACTCACGTGTTTATCTAATGTGGTGTAAGCATTATTATGTAGCAAGAAGCCCTTCCAAAATATTTTCTTAGAAATACCTACAAAGTAGCGGGTTATTTGATCGTCGAAGACCTCAAAAACAGCTGTCGGCTGTTTTCGGAGAACTCTATGTTTTGCTACACAAAATTGTATTCCAACATTGATGGCTGGATGAAAATCATGTAACCGTCCAATCCCGTAACTGGAGCTTTAAAATATATGAAGCCGATTTGGGAAACGAAATCTCGCCTTTCCGTGCGCCTTCCAAATCTATTGAATTTCAACATTTATTTCTTTACACAAGTTATGTTTTCTGCAGGCAAACCAATTCAACGATTGAATGTTTTCTGATTCAAACAAAACCAGCGCTCGTTTCATCTTTTTCCTTTCTCTTCAAGTTACAAACAACACTGCACCGGCTATTTACTTTTATTTCCTCATCACTCAAGTCTTTGAAAGTACACTCATAAATATGCAAGTCCAAAGTTGTTGAGGCAACTCGTCGTATTTTACCACTTTTAGCTGGAATACCTATACAATAGAGGAACGCGACCCGTTGCATGGAAGGCTGCGGCGAACTTCCACCCAGTTACAATATCCGAACCTTCATAAATATTCACAGCAGTATGAAGTCTACTCCAACTACTTTTATCAAGACTCGGGGGCGTTAGAGCAGCTGCCATTGCATTGTTTCATTTTAATGTGTTCTTTGACTAGACATCACCGCAGCTAATTGGCAACCTTATCAGGAAAGTTTTCAATAACGATGACAGAGCCCGACTAGCGACTGCTCTGATTGTTTTTGTTAATCTTTGAGACTTTACTCGATTTTGTGTTTAATTAACAGCATCTTACAGTGCTACGGTTTTCATTGTGTCTTAATTGCACAACAGTTTGTACGTTGATAACAACACATTGTTTAAAAGCGTTAGTTAGTTATTATTTTTTTCTAGTAAATATTTTAAATATGGACAAACTTTATTTCTGGCCTGTTAGTCTGTTAGGGTTAGTGACCCTGACTGCAAAGACTGAGGTCGTGGGTTCGATTCCCACCCAGGACAAATCTTTGTGTGATGAGCACAATCATTTGTTCTGTGTCTGGGTGTAATTTATCTATAATATGTATGTATTTAGAAATATATAAGTATGTTTATCAGTTGTCTGATTACCATAGTACAGGCTCTGCCTAGTTTGGGATCAGATATATTGATTTAAAAAGAGTTTCACACTTTAAAAAAATAAAGTTCGTCCATATTTGTAAACTTATAACAATGTATCCTTCTGTACCTGAGTACTGAGTGGATATTTAAAAAGTCTCTTTGCTTATTTATTTTAGAGGGTTTGGACCCATCAATGAGCTCAAAAATTTTGTTCTATCGACCATTTATTTTTTATTTAAAAAATTATCGGTTAGATGCATTTGCATACATTTTTATATTGTATTTTAGAGCTCAACCATATTTGTTGTGCTTCTGTGCCGTAGGATCCGTAGGTGTCACGGGTTGGATCTACAGTTGTTAATTTCTGAAATTTTGTGTACAAGAGATTCACAATAGACGTAAACAATGTCATTGGACCGAACATCACCCAAAGAAAGGACAAATAAATAGCTAAGTTTGTACGGCTATCTTCCATACAAACTTAGCGGCCATTTATTTGTCCTGTATTTCCTGATAGCCGCTCTAACGTTACGCAACCTTGTTTTTGCCAGCGCACAAGATCGGAAACACCACGGATAGACGTGTTAATCTCACGGTGTCGAGAGCATGTGACGATATTATTTTTCCCGGCATCATATCGAGTGATTAATAACGTTATTCCTTCTGCTGTAATGACGTTCCCTCGATATCATTCTTTTCTCTCTCGTAGTGAAGTATTTGGGCCTCTCTTAATGGGTTAATCGTTAGCAGTCGTTTATTATGGTCGGGTTCGATATTAATCATGTGTTTATAGGTTCGAGATATAAGTAATCACCATTGTGAAGAGTGAGACCTACTATGAAAGATTTTTATCTAGCTATCTTTTTATAAACATCATCATTATTTTGCACTTATCCTAATTTATTTGTAGTCTGCGAAACATTTGTCTTTTTGTCTTTTTCTTCCGTTCTCTCTCTATAGTCGTAATTTCGGTAGGTTTTATGAATTCAGATGCAATTTGTTTTTATGAATTGCATTTATTTAATTATTTATTTATTTTATTATTTATGTACACAGTAAAAAAAAACAGAGTGATAAGGCATATTAATACAATTGAGTACAAAGGTACTGCTTATTTCTTAAGAAATTTCTTCCAGAGAGACCTACGAAAGGAGAAATGAAAAAGAAATGTAGACAATAGTGTGTGAAAACAAGAAGAGAAGATATAATAATAAATAAAATAATAAATATCTTAGGACAACCAACACTTGGTTGTCTGATTCCAAACTAGGCAGAGCCTGTACTATGGCAACCAGACAACTGATAAATATACTTATATATTACTAAATACATACATATTATACATAAATATGTGTAATATGTGAAGTCTTAAACTAAAATATACTTATACATATAATGCAAGAAATTAAAGTATACTTAAATAAATACATAAATTCATATGAATTCATTAATCATCTAACGACGAAATGGATTTGACTAGAGAAAATGTTCGCTCAGTGTTTATTGCGCCTTTCGTTGTGGTCTTACTCGACAACAATGTCACGATATACTTCGATTAGCATGTCATGACGAAGCCCCATCCCGTATCACTGTTTACAACTGGTTTAATGAGTTTGAACGCGTTCGAAAGATACTCACTGATGATTCACGAGAAGAACGTCTTTCTACGGCGACTACTAAAGATAACGTGAGTGCTGTGCAGCACAACAGATTCGGGCAGCTTCAGTCATTGCTATGAGTCAAGTAAAAAAAGTCAGAAATGAACATTTAGGCGTCAGAGAACTTTGTAAGTACTAGATAGATACCTCATAATTTGACGGAAGACCAAAAACACCGTCGTTTAGATGGGTACCGCTCAATGCTTGAAAACTATGACGGAGGTGACTCGAATTGTGACGTTGTCACAGGTGATGAATGCTGGATATGTTGTTACGAACCAATAGACATTCTACGCGATGGATGTTTCCATTCGAAGATTTGCCGACAAAAGTAAAGAAGGGTAGAAGTCGAGGTAAAAAGATGATTGCCTCTTTCTTTGGACGGACGGGACATTTTATAATAATTGTTCTAAAATGACTATTACTGCAGATTGGTATGTCTGTAATTGTTTACCAGTTGTACTGGGAAATGTTACATAGCAGTGCAGAAGAAGCAGAATCCACCTCCACCACTACAACGCTCCAGGTCACTCCGCCAAACGGACTATCGAATATTTATCTGGCGCAGGTGTGAAGTTAGTGAGTCATCCTCCTGACGGTCCTGACTTGGCACCTTGTGACTTTTAATTATTTCCAAAAATAAAAGATAGAAGAACTTAGAGGAATTCGTTCTACGAACCCCGAAGATGCCATGACTGCGTTTGAAAAAGGCGTCAAAGCGATACCTAAAGAAGAGTGGGCCCATTGTTTCAGTCAATGGTTGCATCACATGCGACGGTGCTTAAAAAGAAACGAAGACTACTTCGAAAAGCAATAAAAATATTAACACGCTTCTAAATCATTTCGTTTTTTATTTTCTAAGTCTTTCAATGTGACCAAGGTATATAAAAGCCATATATAAAAGCCCACAGAAAGGTATCGAAGATATCGATGTACTAGATCAAATAGCACACTAACACTCGATAAGTCTGTGATGCTATAAGTAGTTACTTTAAGAAAGCTTTTCAATAAGCATAAACTTAGAAAAACCCAAATATACGACATACTTTTAAAACCGTTTAAATAAATCACCGTATCGTGCTCTCGAGTACAAAGTTAGAGTGGCCGACATAAATAATGTGACTAAAGCACGTGTAAAAATAAACTATTTTATAAAAAGAGGAACCCTGTCCAATAGCGCCCGACTTATCGAAATCATATTTCAGGGACGTGAGGAGGACGATGTAGCTTTACCCTTTTCCAACGCATTGTCTATTGAGGCTCGTTTACATTGTAACGGACATCATATTCCAGTAACAGTTTTAAGGGAGAACCAAAAATCTACTAACAAAAGTGAACCAGTGCTCGCTTCGTTCGACTGTCGGTTGGTCCGAACGAGGCATCACCCTTTTCCAAAGCATTGTCTATATCACATTGTCACGAACACGCGGCGACACGAGATATTCGTTGAGATATAACTTTATTCTCGTAATATTTCTCCGTGACTCTTGTTGTTCTAAAACACGAAGCAAAACCAATAGCTACTTAGTTTAATAAACGATTTATTTTGTCTCCTGCGTATTATTAAAGTGTACTTTTTCCACAATAGTGTCATAATTTTGATGTTTTTTGGTTTAAATACTTTAAAGTGTGTATCTTTTGTTGTAATACTAGCCTGAAGTTGGCCCATTGAGAAGGAGTCGGCCGAAATCTATAAAACATCATGAGGCAGCCGGCATGCCCCAGAACCAAAAATTCGAAGACAGGTGACATCTACCCACGTGGTGGATTACGGCTTACAGCCCACTCCCTCGGACTTAGAGGAGGCTTGTGTCCCAGCAGTGGGAACATTAATAGCTGATTATATAACTTTTCTATTGCGGGGCTATGTCCTCTCCCGAATTAACCGTTATCGGTCACCACGCTACCTCACTGCGTTGCGACTGTTAAATGTATTTTTATGTTCTCCAATAAATATATATTTGTTTTAGATCTGTTGTTTATCCACGCAGTAGAAAGTAGGGCTCAATAGTCAGAGGAAAAATGAAAGGCAATACCATAATTAAAGTACTGATCGGATACGGATCTGAGGCAGGGAGATACAATACTTGTTCTTTCTTTATATTACGCAGGTAATTTGATGCTCACCTTTTATTTTCTAAAAACTACTATCAACGCAATTATATGCTCTCCAATGCATCATAACACCGCTCTATTAATAGAAAAGTTGAGGCGAACCTTAAGTGGAGCGAGATGTTTCCACTACCTGATCTGCTCTAAAAATCATTACCTTAGTTGACACCTTTGTTTCGAATTAATATAAGACATCTGCTATTATAAAAAACAGGAGCTGTCTTTCTGTATCTCAATTTATACGCATACTACAGAAAACCGAACTATATCAGAACTTGAAGCAGCTGTAACCACACAAATGTAAAACCAATATTCTAAGTGGCATCAATAGAATTATAATCTAATCTAAAGTAACTCCAGCCAAACCACACATACTCTAAATCTCGCCCTCAACTCGGTAAGACGGCGACAATCTGCCGACAACTTTAGTACCACCGTTAAGCGTAAGTAGATGTTTACAGCTGGTAGACATTGCATTGCGGCTCTGTTACTGAATTCCATGAATGTCTTCTAAATAACGGGTGTAAAAAGACCTCTCATTAACCCTAGAGCTCCAATAATCTTGCCGGCATTGTGATGATTTTTATAAGTACTCGACCATAATAATTTAATCTCGTTTTTAATATTTTGATTTAAAATGTAATCGAATAGGTTATCATTATCACCTTTAAATAAGAATGTTGCGCATACTTATAAGTGTAAATATTTCACAGTTTTGAAGACTCGTCATTATCTGTTTTATAATAAATAAAATAAATAAATACCTGGGAAGTTGTAAATCCCTGAGTCTATTATTGTTTTTTCCATCTTCGACAAGAAAAGCATATTTTCATTCTTAAGATAAAATAAGTTTCCCAGAAATTATTTTTTGCTAAATGTTACTTACGTATTTTGCTGCTTGGTGTTGAGTCTTTTATTACATCCTGTATGTCAGGACGTACTTGTCGAATACTAACGAACAGCTGAGGCAGTAAAGGTAGCCAACAAGCGTCCCAGACGGACCTCCGAGCGTCCACTACGACTCTAATGAGAGCGACTCCATCGTTAAATAAATTGGATAAAGACGTTCGTGATCTCTCAAGAACAACTTCAACCACTTCACAGTGACTAGCAATTAACTAAATTAAAAGATTGTTCGTGCACTTACCGAAACGTTTGAAACGCTTCAGTTCGTTCTCTATGTGCTTTTCACCATTAATTTACTTTAAGTGTTGGATTTCCCTTATTTTTTTTGGTAAGTTGAAACGTAGTGAGAAAAACCAAATTAAATTCGCTTTCTGTGCAAATAGGAAGCACAACTCACAAAATAATTGGACGAAGAATTCTTGGAAAAATATTACAAACTTCACTTTACTTGACAGCTCCAGGATGTAATTTATGATATTGCTTGCACAGCAAACTGCACAGCGTAAATAATTACTATGATAAATAAATGAAATCGAAATTGAATAAAATAATGAACAATTAATCTGTTTGTTCTTCTTTGTGACGTCGCATTTAATCTGAGTATCAGTTGATGGCAGATTGAACTCATTATACGGATTTGTGAACTGTGACAATATCAGCGCCAATAAATTTACGGGTGTTTGTACTGATAAAATAAACAGGTAGGTGTCGGGCTCGCCCACTGACCGCCGAACGATAAATTGTTCTCATTATTATCGTCTATTGCCCAACAAATCTCTTATTCCCTTTGTGTAGCGCGAAATAACGAGTAATAACGAAACAACTCATTTGGATCATTAGGTCATTTAATTTTATTTTACTGTCTGGTTTCTTAATCTTTTAAATGTTTAACTTGCCACTGTCCCTAATCAAATTACGTATTTTTATTTGGTGTACAAAACTAGCGCTTAACTTGCATTCATATAATATTTATTAGAAATATAGCAATGTATGAGTTAAATAATATTTATTTTATGTATACGAACCAATCAATGTGCCCCTCTCATAATGCAGATAAATCTGGTGGACAAGAAAATCCTTGTTAACATGTGAATGCGGGGAATTTAAAAGATTTCCATACAATGTTCGGCGAACAAAAACGTGTAAAGCTGAGCGCGGCATGACGCGACGATTTAGCGCCGATCCTCGCAAAGTAGACGGTGCCGTACGTTGGCTGAGCCAGCCTGCGACCCCCATCACCGGATTAACTGCCTGTAACAGCATGTCAGCCGGTCAACCGGCCAAGATTTACGCATCTGTTTTCATTCTACAATGAAAAGATTTGTTGCTTCACTCCACATTAATTCACAAAACAAAACCAATTTAATCAAGGATTAGCTGCGACCAAAACATAGTATTTCAAAACGTTGCAAAATCGAAACGAAAACTACGTCAGTATTCTAACGTCAGAAAACCCCTTCGATATTGACGCGGCTGTCGGATGCACGTCAGAGTGGGCTCATATTGGATCTAGCCGGTTCCATATCCACAGCCACGGCACTACGAGTGTAAGCCTTTAATCTCTGCATTGCGTCACACCGAGCGGAATGAGAGTTATCGGTTTCCCTACTGATAAACACAAACGAATGAGCCCGGGTCCGCAATCCAGCTCAATAATACCCGTCCTCCGTATAAAAATTGATTGTAACAGCCCATCGGTGAATAAATAAATATTTTCGGCTATCATTATAGTATCGCTATTTATCGTTGCGGTAACAAAATTCATGGGTTTAATAGTTGTCGATTAACAATGGATCAATATGACACGGAGGCGACCGGTAATGCCTGCAAGTGATCGGGGCGTTAACAAAGTCACGAAAAACGGGAGGTGTGCCATTATAAATATCGATGTAAACGAGGGTGGTTACCCAGCATTAACCTTGCCAGCCTGACAAATAATTGTAGGTGCCTACACGGATAGGATTACTGAAAAAACAGCGTGCTCACCTAACGCCCTCCTGACTAACGATGTATAAAATTTCCATTGTCATCAATCTCTGACACAACGCTGAGGATTCGCAAACTCTTCACTAATTGCAATTTGAACAAAAACTAAAAAGCGAAGTCATCGCGAACTGCAATTTTTAAAGCTACGTTTTCTACCAGTTGTAAATTCAAAAGTCACAAAATAATGGTATCAGCACAAAAAAGTAAAACAGTTTGGAGTTAAAAATGTTGTTTACTTCTGTTAAAAGCCCTCTTTCCGACAAACTTACTTCCTTAATCATCCGGTAATGATCACTACAAAGTTTTCCTACTGAATAATTTTGGGATCACATGGCAATTTCATTTTGTATTTGTTTTTTTAACCGTATGATCAGCGCGACCTTGACGTGTGATCCCAACTTATACCGTACATCGCGCATCGTCGTTTGTAGGGGGCCTCATAGGTGATGGTCTCACGATTTTTCTGAATAAAAAAATATAAGTTAAGTACCATACATACCTCTACAATATCTAGTGAAATACGTGTTTTATGCGAAGTTTATAACGCACTTAGGTTCACATTACCACCTATGAAATATAGATTGCGGTGCCAATTTCAAAATATCGAGATCATAAGGGTTGTCACACGCAAATACCAAAAGGAGCGAAAATGGAACTCATACAGCGGCATAACGCGTACAGCGAGGACAAATGGGCGGTCTCGACGGTGTATCTCCATGGTCATGCCATTACCGTGCACCTGACGTGTGTAATGTCCCTAAACGCCAATACCGTAAACACGTACAAATATTTTCGTTCCTTGTTTTTTTTTTAGTAGGTTAACCCGTTGTGCTTATAAATAATTCACAGTTTTTACCAAATAATAACGATAATAAGGAAATGATAAAAAAACCCATTCCCATCCCATTTCTTCGCATGAGTGTCGTAGGAGTCGACTAGAGAAAGGTGAGGAGCATTCTCTATGCAACTTACCACCATATTGCAATCGCCAACTCGCCTGCCAAGCGTGGCGATTATCGCAAATCCCCCAAATTGGAGAGGCCTATATCTAGCAGTGGACGGCGTTCGACTGAAATGATGATGTTGGATGATAAATATATATTTTAAGTGTAACTTCTTGTACTGACACATAGATTGTATGTATGGGACAAACTGTGAATATAAGTTGACTAAATAGCATACCTTTACTTCCAAAATTTCAACTGAAAACTTTACACGAAATACAGGCGACAGCTTTTTAATAACTACAGCAATTCCCAGAACATTAAAAAAGGAATCATTGTCATCCATTTCGGCTCACACTATAATTAATATTATTGAAAACAATTTTTCGAAGAAAATTGTGCCGTCTAGGTGACGGAAACTACTTCTCCTTAATTATTCATCAACCTTCACTTTTTAGTAGATACTTAACAGAACTTTGCCTTGAAATCGATCTTACTAAAATCATAAAGTTTGCCAGTGCTACCTACACGAAGACAATTTTCCTATATACCTAAGTAAAAGTACTGTTATTAAAAGTTCGTATTCTACGGAGCTGTAATCGTACCTCATTAATACCTAGTTAATTAATACCTTCTGTGTTAATTTAATTATACTTTCTAGCTCCGTACATACTTATAAAAGTAACCTTCCTTTACGTCAGGATTGGGTAAAAGTTCACAAAAAAATAACACATTACTTAAGAGCCGACAAACGCGACTGTAACGACGAATAATTATTCTTTTCCATGCTTAAAATTTTCTTCACACCTGATCCTACAAACAAGGTCTCATCATGTAACACGAAGTCACGTAAATTAGGTAGGATGTATACTAATCCCGAG
Organism: Aporophyla nigra; assembly: GCA_947507805.1. Classification (NCBI taxonomy): domain Eukaryota; kingdom Metazoa; phylum Arthropoda; class Insecta; order Lepidoptera; family Noctuidae; genus Aporophyla; species Aporophyla nigra. The sequence goes on along the minus strand of OX382300.1, from coordinate 12,102,934 downwards.
ATAAAACGCTTAAGCTTCTGCCATAACGTCTCGTGTGTAAGCGGCTTTATTTGCTGTAAACATTTGCGTTCTCGTTTGCTTTTAAATAATAAAGGAATTCTTGTGCCTTGATATTTATGCCGACTAAAAGCGTAGAACAAGAACTTGAGTGGCTGTTCTGAAAAATAACTGAATATAGTAGTAGGCAGAATGTAAATCTGCCTACTTATTGATCTAGTGGAAAATACGGACGTTCCTTACTCCGTATCACTAATAGACATAAGATTAATTCGAACAGATAATGAATGAGAACACGATATGACAGTTGTCATTACTAATGATGTTATTGCCCGTCCGAAAAATTGAATTTGACACTTTTTTTGACGGATTCGTTTCTACTAATACATTCAGATGGGGCAGTTTCTTTGCTGACGGACTCAGAGAGTAAATCAGGGAGACGCAAAATTACCTTGATTCTTGACTGACCTGAATCTGAAAGCAAGCTTAAATGGGTGAAAAATACGAAAATTAACGTACAAAAAAAGACTTAAAAACCTCCGTGCACACTCCGACATGCCTACTTAACTTTTCATACATCTCTTCAACTGACATTTATACTCTTTGGGCCTACTGCAGCACTAACCCAGAGTGACGACTTATCACGTCTAATGTACTACGCCTGACAGGAAGAGTAATGGAACAAAATTGATGAACCGTAATACATATCAATAGAGATATTGGCAATAAATAAGCAGATAAAATATGGCCGTTTAAGGTCGAAAGCAATTTGTAAGCTCGCCTATCTTGAGTATCGGGAAGATCGCTCGGAATTACCTACAACAGGTTTTTGCGTCATGATTTGTGGTGCCCCCGGGCTATGTTTGATCCAACACGTGCTCCCCATTGTCTGCCGAAAACAACTGGTATTTAGGCAAAATTATTCCTTAAGGAAAGGTGAGCGCAAAACATGTGGCCAGTTACGTTTATTTTCTCAAAACTCAGTGTAATTTTTTATTATTTATTTATGATTTTTTCTTTTTTGCTCACGTGTGACTAAATGTGAAACTTGTAGGATTTCACGTAAACAAAAGTTTTAAAGGAAATGTTTCTCCTCTGTAATGAAAGCTAACAAAAAGGGTCATGTAACGTAATTAAGTCATTGTGCATAAATGAGGAAGTTTTATTTTTCTTTTGTTCAGTTAGGGTTAGGGCCCCTCGATGGCTTTACAAAAATGTGTGGGCTGTAGATGCATGTACCTAAAGATAAAAAAGTAAGCAGTGCGCGTACTGTAACCATGAATCAGCATATGTTTCTATCAACAATAAAAATCTGCTATTTCATAGAATAGTGACTTTCATAACGCTTCGCGGTCAAAATGTATGGAATACCTATTTTTTGACGTGACAACGTCTTATAAATTGGTTTGCCGGGTGACACTTCAAGAAACTGCGTTACGCTCCGCTCACGTTATGCGCTCACAATGAGAGCGAGTGAGAGGCACGCGTCCCTTCCACTCGGGCATGGTTAGCCCGCCTAAGAGCGAGAGAGACAGACATAAAAAGTGAAAGGCACGCGTCCCTTCCACTCGAGCACAGTTAGCCCGCCTAAGAGCGCCTTAGATGAATAAATTGTTACTATTATTTCATCCTTCTTCCTACTATACGAATGAATATTCACATTAAAATTATTTTACCACTCAAAGTCGTTGTCACGTAAAACTTTCGTCCGTATACCGACTTTACAGGCAACCAATTTTTTTCTTTTGTTTTTTTTCTATATGTATACAAATAGGTGCAAGATCAAACATACAACAAAACAAACGTCGCGAAGTATACTCATCATACCATCTTGATGTTGAGTGAGGATCTACCGCTCAATTTGTACGATTCTCTTTTGTTTCACACGCTCTCAATGCTTTCTTTACATCACATTCAAACAGGGAAGTAAAAATACGAACATACGTTATCGCTTTCGCAATAAAGTTGTTCCGAAGAAAGTTTTGTAATAAATGTTTAATTTCATTTAGGTAACAACATTACGAGACATTCGTAATGTGCGGAGACGTCGACACGAACAACTTTTGTTTCAAATTACTTAGAGCAAAAACCTATACATGCCTACCTTACACGTTTCTATAAAGATTTATTATTAATCTGATTTGTAAGCTTTTTTTTATTATTTTTATTAATCAACTTGTTTCTGCACCTGACCCTTTTTTCGTTTCTGCTCCGCTCCTTTTGATCGTAGCGTGATTTATGTAACTTTCTGAATAAATTAGCTACCCAACACAAAAAGAATTTTTCAATTCGGATCGTTCCTGAGATTACCGCGTTCAACCAGACAAACAAACAAACTCTTCGGCTTTATAATATGTGTTAATACAAGTATAAAGAAACAGTTTACATACATTTGTTTAACAGCAGTATGGCCAGACACGGAAACTTGGTCCCAGTACATATTAATAAGTAAACAATTAGGTAGGTATATAGATAAGAATAAAAATAAATCTAGATCCCACTATAATCTAGAAAGTATCTTTTTAGTACCTTTGAGCAGTTCTTCGTATTTATTAATTGCAGATTTCCAGGTAAATCATTCATATGAATATGTATTATAATTATTCATAGAGAATGGTGGTATTCTGGAAGGCCAGGTACGGTTTTGTGTTATGTACGAAACGGGCTATTTCTGTCAGTTATTAACAAAGTTTGTTGCAAAGTATTGAAAGGTTACCTTCACAGGAAGGCTGTATTAATAGGCAGACTCAATATAACTATTCAAAAATATTTACACTTCATCCCAATTCCCTACAAATGAATTCACAAAACCTCCACTAAACGTATCGCCCCGAGAAACACTGAATTACAAAGGATTCTAAAGATCGACCGACATTTAGAATAATTAATAGTAAATACCCTAATTTCAGCTCAGGTAACGTAAGGCTGAAGAAAATAATTTCGTTCCACTGAAGTGGTGTTTACCTCGGAGGAAATAGGCCTATGTTAATACTTAGCAACTTCATTAGGAAAACAAATTAACGTACGGTACATTTGATGTGCGTAATTGGTGCTACCTTTCCATCTACTAAACATAGAGTATTCTATTTACACAAATAAATTGTAATTTGTATAGTTAGGTTTTATTTTATCCGCGTTACCGCTATCCTTCCTAATCCACGGTTGAATCGGCACCTATTGTAACAAGATAAAGAAAGGGTTGTCGTAAACTTGAAACACACATTTTTATTCCGAGGATGTGGTTAAATCACCTAGTAACACAATTTAGCGTTTTTTGGCACAACTTTCTGTAGAACTGGAGCTTAAATACTTCGATCAACAAAGTGTTTTATTTTTCTAGAAGCAAAGAGATTTGCTACTAAAGTGTGGAGATTTTATTCTGGCCTATTTTTTTTCCTTTTGTCCAATAAATATTCACCATTACCCCATAAAATTCTTCTCACGACCATTAAAATGTAAAACTCACTGCATCGATCACTTAACCCCTTTTAAATTATACATATCTTCAAACGATTACAGCACATCAATAGTATCTGTAGAAACGTTTAGAGCATCGGAAATTGGCGCCTTGACCTAGTTTGTCGCAAGCAGGACCCTCGGGCGACCCACGAACGTTGGTTTGCTGTGCTCGAGACCACGAGAGCGAACAGACCCCACAGAGGATGTGTAAAGTGGAGGAAATTGAGCCGGAAGACCGAACCTCGCACGCAGCCGATAGTGCCCCCCGAAGAATTTAATAGACGTATTCTTACACACGTATTCAATCAATTCTAAAGGCAATATCTGAAGTTACATTTTTTTAATAAAGATATAGGTTTCAACAACAACAACAACGTCTACACAGAAGTATATGCATTCAGGTGCAAATCCAACCGGATAGCTAAAGCGAAAACAATATGAACCATGACTTTCCATTCCAAATACATTTCTCACAAATGAAATGTATTTTTTAAATTGTTATGTTTCCATTCGACACCGACATTCGAATAGAATTACTCATATACACTACAAAACATACGTAAATACGTCGAGAACAATTTTTGCACGTTATGCAAAACCTTAACCGTTGCCGTTCGAATAATTTGTGATAGGAAAATGGAATTGTATGCAGAATAATAAAATCCTCCGACCCTCCAAATCGAGCCCATAATAAATTTTACCGTTGTGGTTTCTACCTACATGTTGTTTTGATCGCAACTGCCAAAAAAATTACGCGTACCCTTATACATATCGCTACACAATAACGTACCTAACCAGAGTGGATTCAAGACATTTTGTAATACAAGGCCCAAATAAAGCAGTATAACACTAACTGATTTACACACACGACGTAACACGACCGAATTATTAATATCTTTTGCTCCTATCCTTTACCTTTTAGGTTCCCACAACAAAGAAACTTCACAGTTCTGGGCGTGTTCATCATTTACTTTTCTTTTTACGTCGAAGACTTGTCTCTACTCGAATGTATCATCAATTTTCATGAAATATCACAGAAGAATACTTTTTCAGTAGCCGTAATTTGAACTAAAAGATAAGAAAAGTTTTGAAATATCCGAAAGTATTTGCTCATTTCGCAGAACAAAGCTTATTGAACAAGCAATTGATCATTTTGAGGCAATCTCAAATATTCATCTATTGTTTTATCTATGTCAGACATAATATTTGCAGATTAATAAGCATCTCAAACTATCTAACTTTACTAATAAATATTACTCAGTCTGCGTCTACAATAATGTATACTGTTAATAATTCGTTATTAAGAAGTAACTGCATCTATAGATTTGAAAGTACTTTATCGCAGTCAAACCTTTTAATATTACTTTGGACGGCTCAGTTAAACAAAATGTTAAAGGTGCCTCATTTATATTCAATTTGTGTAATTAAACAGGACTTGAAAGTTTTTGGGACGGAATCGTTATTAGTACTTTTCGAGATTTTTGCGTGAAATAAAACTACTGCCTAAAGTCGTTATAATGCTTTGAGCTCACTATTTTTGCGCTAGAACATATGAGTTAATTAGCTAGGTAATCTAACACGTTTCGCTCATATGAACTAATTAAGTGTTATGGCAGGCGGAGTGGTGGATTCAGCGAGTGATGTTTAAAAAGCAAGAGTTACAGGGTGCTCCGTAGGCGCTGTAAGCCAGAGCTCGAGGCACGAACTGTGGCGGCGCTCATCAATATTGCGCGCACGTTCGAAAACTTTCTGCCACAATTACCTGAGAGCTCAAGTGTCGGAAAATATATTGGTTTTGTTCGTCTCAGTCCCAACTATCTGTAGAATCGATCTCTACGAATCTATTAACCTGTGTGTACATAAACACATAAATGATACAATTCACACATTTTATTTGGTATTATCGTATTAGTGTCACATAGTGCCGTGAATTATTTGAGTACTACCAAATATTTTTATGTTTGTAGAAACTAATATGTCTCAAAAGTAATTTTGAGACTGAAAACTAAAGCAATTTCGACACTAAAGTCAAAGCTCCAATATACATTTGTCTACAAAATAAAGTTGCAACGCTTTTCATTATCGGGTAACTGACTCAGATGTAGTTAGATGCGACCGCGCAAGTTTATAATATTACTCAATTCAAGTAAACTGAGCTCACCATATTAGTCTACCGATTTAATTAGGAAACTTATGGCACGATTCGAACAGCGGCTGTAGGTAATTATTTTTTGATATAATATGTCACGCGGGGTCCACATCCGGTGGAGTTAATTAATAACTGGCGAGTGGTTCTCGACGTGTGTGCCTGCCAGCCGAAGAAAAAATATCTTTCCGCTGAGCGTTGGTTAGTTAGCAGAAAAGACCACCGGTGTATAGCCCGAAATAATAAGCCACAAGCCGCCGCCCCAGTGATTTATTGTTTTGGCTTTGCGAAACCTCACTCGGAAGCCTGATAAAAAATGATCTCACTTATTAACACCACTGGCGAAACCCAACTTTATTACCCTTTGCCGATTCCTGTGACACGCCAAACATTTTATATTCAACTTTTCGTATAATCAACCAATCAACTTTTCCGCAGCGTTCGCTCTCACATTCGCATGTTTCTTGTTTTTATTTTCATTCGTTTGTAAACAAATTTTCAACGCGATATACGGCACGATTTAACTTTTATTATTTTATTAAAAGCCTTCCACGAACCTACTACACTCATTTATTCTCAAAAGAACTTCAAAGACATATAATTACCTCCTCTCTTTGAGACTTTAGGAAATTAAAATCTCTATTGTAGACGTAATTATATCTGCCTACCATCTTTGTACAAACGTGTCAAATATAAAACAAAAGAAAGCCTGCTAATTTAGTATTCGGAAAGGAATCATGACATACGAACTTAGAAGACTTTGTGGTTATTACTGTAAGCAAAATTCTTTACGGTATTAGAATGGGCCTACCTCGGGAAAGTTTTCAAATATTAGCACCATTATTTCATCAGATGACAGAGGTTGGGCACATATTAGCAAAGTTCGAGGCCGGTCGTTTCATGTCACTCGATTCATTTTTTATTATAATTTATTTAATAGAAAACATTTTAAACAGAGTTTCCACATAAAAGTATTTTATTGTCTACCTACTTACAAAAATATATGCACTCTCCAAATAAAAAATGGTAACATGCCTCGTGAACTTTTATAGCTTTTATTATAATGTAATTTTTTGAATTTTTCAGCACACTATGTCAACCTATGCAGGAGAGGGGCTAACAGGCGAACGGATCGATCGATTGAGTTAAGTTACGTTTGCGTCGGAAAGTACGTTAAGCCGGTGGTCTCAACTGCCATTTGTAGATCTTTTACAGTCAGTACGGTTCGTCAGAAGCCCGAAAGTCCGACAACTAGTCTTACTAAGGGAAATAATGTAACGAAGTAACTGGTTTGTGGAGAACAGATATACAGTCGGTCCATATAAAATACTAGTATGCTGCTGCATCCGGCTGGACTAAAAACTGAACCCAACATATTTGGGAAAAGACTAGGCTGGTGATGATGTCAAGCTATGTAGATATATACCGATGCAATTTTTTAAATAGTTCATTTTCTCTTGAACTTTAGCGTCTACTTTGGTCGGACCGCCAGACGCCTTGTATAAGTAATGAAAGCGCACTGGGATATTTGAGCTGATATGCGACGGTGGAGTGTAAAAGCTTCAAGAAACTTATGGTGAAGAAAGAATACATAAGGAACGTGACAAGGATGCTCCTTGCTACTTCAATTATTAACTTAATACAGGTTGGTTTATACCTGAGCTAGGAATTTTAAATCTGACAATTAAAACTGCCTACCTATTTGTTCGTTTCTGTTTGTGTTCTCTCCTCACGTTATGTTTACCACAAAAAAAACCACCTTTTTATTTTATTTCTCTGAGGCTAAACTGCAAATTGAATGTTTTTGTAAAAAGCAATTGTTATGGTGTGAGAACGAGTCCGATGACGAAACATTTTTTTTTTCGTTTTTCGGGATGTATTTTTTGATTTGGCGCAAAAACGTCAAAATAGATTTTTATAAAAGGCACACAGCTGGTTTATATGATGCATTAACACATATGGTACTTTTAATACCAGTTTTACAATCCCCTGGGATATTTTCTGCCATCCACGCGGGCAAAGCACCAGGCAAATGCTAGTCGGAACAAAATCGATAATCTTTACTTCGACTTCTCTTTTATAAAATCTTCAATTTAAAAATGTGTCGTTGTTCACAGACATATTTCCTTTTTTTGTGAGACAAACCACAAGCGTTTTTTTTCGCTTTTCGTTAGATAACTATGCAACGTCACCAAAAGCGATAACTATCGTCTGATACTGTCGTCAGATATTGTTGAAATTTAGTATGAAACCGATGGATGTTTTCGAATAAACACATTCATACATATACAGGATGTAAGGGTAAATACCGTTATCCTTCAAACCAGTGATTTGGTTTCGCTAATAGAACGTAAAATCAATGAAAAAAAAAACAACCTTTTTTTTTTAAAGAAAATCTGCATTTTTCCACTAGAACATTTCACCCTATGCGCGAGGGCAACAAACTTGCGTCTCAATACGCCGCGTTGCCCGACGACGCCGACACACGGGTCGCGACCCCAGTCAGTCTCGCTTGCGAGCGCACGTAACGCCCGTCGCGTCGGTCATTTCTGGCGCGTAAATTCATTCTAAACCTTTTTAAGAAAATATTTTATATTTATTTTTTTAACTCGCTCTGTTATTTTATATTTAAGTCAAGTTTGACTTAGTTTTTTACCCATGGGTTAAGTGACAACGATGCTTACCCTTACATCCTGTATACACTCACGCTTTTTTCCATGGGGGTTGGCAGAAACTTCAGAACGCCACCTGCTACGATCCTTACATACTCCTTTTGCCTCGTTACCGATACATTTGTTCATGCACGCACGCAGGTTGTAAGTGCACCTGACCTGTCTAAAGAATCAATAAGGTTCTTTATCTCATCCTAGGGCGTCTCTTCCCGACGTTTCCACTCACTTCTGCCTTGAAATATCTTTTGTTAGTCACCCTTCATTAATTCTCTCAACATAACCAAACCATATAATGAAGCCTCCAAACCCAATATGGATTGTGTATAATTTTTGGACACAATAAACGTTATTATTATTATTGTATTATATAACCCTTCAACTGCCAGCCTCCGTACTACGGAGGATGAGAATTTCCACAAGTTCGCTCCCCTACGTTATACAGCGGCTAGTTCGTGGTGACACTGTTTTGCGATTATTATCCTAATTAAGCATCTTGCGTTGCGATTATAATCGCAAAACAGTGTGACCACAAACTAGCCTCTGTACAACGTAGGGGAGCGAACTTGTGGAAATTCTCATCCTCTGTAGTACGAGGCTGGCAGTTGAAGGGATAAGCATACTCTTTTCAATTTTGCCACTACATCTTCTTTTAAACCGCACCGTAGCCTCATCTTATCAACCCTCAACCTTTTAATAGAAAACAAAGAGATAATTCTTCAAATTAAATTTTATTCGTAAACTACCATCGGTTAGTTACTAAACTTCAACTATATCTGACAATACTGGTTACTTATCAGTTTTGGTGACTGCATTAAAACTTTGCGGTATACACCCATGCCCCACAACTAGTCATATCAACTTCATATTAACTCTTCTGTTTGTTAAGCATCCAACCAGTCCGCACCGTACGAGCAGTTTATAAACTGTTTAATTTGTTTAGAAAATTAAACATGACGTGAGTTTACATACAAACCGGACGTTTTCTGTCAAATCGTCACGTTGCATCTCACAGTCATTTGTATAAGCGACCGCCAAAAAGTCTCATTTCATAAACGGAGAAATTAATTTACATTTCCACGTTTACATAAATAAAAGAGGCAGTATTGCCGTACATTTGTGGGCGCCGACGGCTTGGCGGGAATCGCTCCCCTCATATACCCCGTCGTTGGAAATGCTAATGTGCAAATGTGAGACCGGCAAAAACTGCTCGACTGTTCACTTTCGCCTAGGTGCTAATAATTTCAATTTAAACAGCTCGCTGAGGCAAATTTTGAGGTAGTTAGGCTCGCACGGTAAACGCGTGTAGTAGGATCAATGTTGTTGGTTTTGCTAATATAATTAATGTTTCAATGTGATAATTAGTTCGCTTTCCACAACGAACATATAACTACGGCTGCTTTCTGGATTAGTGAAAAGCTTAACATTTTGATGTTTGTATTCAGTATAAATCTAGTGATAAATATACAGAAATAATTAGTAAATTATTCTCAATCTACTCTTAATTATATTCCAATGAAATAGTAATCCAATAATAAAATGAATTCAAACGCGAAAATCGCTAAACACAAAATTTATCAAACCAGACAGAGAACATTATATTCAATAAACATTTATTTATTACATTTTTACCGCACGAGATAAGAACGAAAAACTAAATAGTTACACGATAGAGTAAACAAACTGAAATAATTTTTATTATTTCTCTAAACATTTAGCAAATACCAGGGTTAATTTATTCTAAGTTAAATTTTAACAAAAGTTTTTGGTAACTGAAAACCTTATCTTTAAAATCTTAAGCAAATTGAGAGGCTCCGCTTGTTTTCTCGTTAGTTAATGACTATAATTTAAACTTAATAATAAAGACGGACAAGCGGCTTTGTTTGTGCTTGAAAGGTAAAATTTCGTGCACCTAAATGAATGCTAATTAAGAAATGTGAGCTCAAGAAATAAACGCAAGTTGAAAAGCGTGACAATCTGAAAGCTCTGACATTATAATTACGAAAAATTACAAAAGTCTGTTCGAGGAACATTTACAAAACAAAAGATAGAGCAGGAGACACGTGGATCTACTCACAGCTTATTACTTTCAAGCGTGATTTCAATCTCGTTAATTAGATTGATTGAACAAAAAAGTTGACGGAAATTAATTATGAGAGTGCTACTTATCTCTGCAGTCATAAAGTTCGATCACAAAAAATATTACTTATCCGAAAGAGACGGCAGTAAACGAACATGGAGATATGAAACGTGCTTGTGTAGGATTGCTCTATTATATTATTAGATAACATCATTATTTTCATCCTGGCAGTTTCCGGCCGCTGAATAGGCACCGCATTGCTGAAAGACCGAGGACACGACTATTTCGTAGATATGTAGGTAGGTACTTTCTTTCTTCGAATACATCCTCGTAGCGACTAGTACCGGGTGACTTTATGTTGTTCGAGAGGCTTAGTTGAGATATTCTTTGTCCAACTTTCAGGTAGGGTAGATTTGACCAACCAATTTTAGTTAAGTCTGATGCTGCGTCATGGCATTTTAAGACCAATATGAAGAAATTATAAGCAGGGTAAACTTGCGTTAGTTGTGCCAGCGCCTAAGTCGGACTACAGCCAGATTTACTCTCCTGTTGTCCATACAGACTGACATCTAGTAATCCAAAAAAAAACAATTTTCAAGTTAGTATTCCACTAGACTAAAATAAGCTTTTGCTTATTTTAGTTTAGTGATAAGAGTAATAATAATTTGCTACTACGTCAGTGGTTTCGATTTTAAACATCGAAGTCTTCTTTGGTTAGTTCATACCTATGGAAAATATCGTGTTAAAATATGAAATATGTAGTTACGCAGCAGAAATGGACGAAAACTTATATACTCAATATCTTCATTGCTTTACCATAATCAAATCATCGATTAATCGATTTATTGTAGGCCAATTACTCGAATGAAAATTAACACAAAACGAATTAAAGAAACTGGGTCTTACAGTCTAATCAAATTTTCACTTTTACAGTACCAAGAAGTTTTGAGGAAAATTATTTAACAAGGACCTGATTACTATTCTAATGACTCCAAAAATATGAATTCCAATTGATCCCTAAAGAAATTATATCTAAGTAGTTTTTAACTAGTTTTATTGTTTTCTCGTTTTAATTTTCTTCACATTTACCTATCATTTCTGAGACCTTATTCTAAGTAACATTTTTTTTTTTTTGGATGGGAGATCATCAAATGACTTCTCCCGCTCTGGGTGGAGCGGGAGGGCGTGTCAGACTTTTACTGGCCCACCGTGTTCCTTAAGTTGCCCATGTGCCAGGGTCACGGTATCTCTTTCGAAAAATCACGCGACCCCGGCAGGCATCGGTCCTAGCAGACCCCTTCAGTGCTGCTGACATCTCTTTGAGGTGCGCGTGGAACACTACGCGCCGTCGACCCGAGCTTGGTCCTTACCGAGCAGCGAGCTACCCATTGCTCGCCGCCCGCAAGCTCGTGCCTACGGTGGCCGGGAGTCCGCAAACGACTCCCGACGCCCGAGGTGTCTCCTCCTACGGCGGCTAGGGACGTGAGGGCGCAGAGACTGCCACTTCCTCACGCGCCCCGCCTCCTCCTTCGCGAGCAATACTGCGTCGCAGAAGGAGGAGACGGCTTCCCATGCCCTCTCGCTCCGTACCATGGCTCGCACTAGGCCCCGACGCGAGAGGTCGCCGCCGCCGATCGCCTCCACGAGGACACGGCGGTGCTCCGCCCAGGCGGGGCACACTTCTACGATATGCTCCACCGTGTCCTCTAGACGATCCTCACAATGGAAACACCCGGGCGTTTCCTCCCGCTTTATCCTGAACAGGAACCCACCGAAGCACCCATGCCCGGTGAGAACCTGCGTCAGGCGGAAGGTGAGGACGCCGTGGCGCCTCTCTATCCACTCCTCATAGAGGGGACTTACCGCCGCAATTGTGGCGTGCCCTGCGCTGGGTTGCGGCAATCGTACCCGCCATGTCGCCATGAGATCCTGCCGGAGCTCTGTCCGCCGTGCCGCGATTTGTCGCGGCAGCGGAGTTTCGCCCCGGCGTTTCGCCTCCTCGCGCCACTCCCACATGTGGGCGAGGACCTTTACCTCCAGATCCCATGGCGAAACTCCGGCAAGGAGGCTCGCCGCCTCGCAGGAGATTCTAAGTAACATTTAGGTTATAAGTATGACGAATTAGTACCCATACCCCTTAATCGTAATCCAAAAATAACATTATGATGTGTTTTAAGAGTTTGTATGTGTTGTATAGCTAAATAAATAAACATTCGATGAATCTAAAATATTGTAATGAATGTGAATAACCTGAAAAACTACAGTCCTCAGAGAGGACGATTTTCGCAAACCTTACCATAGGTAGGTGAATTACTGTCATTCTTCAATTTTAAGTAAAATACATAATTTTAAAGAAAAATAATTATGAAAATATTAGCCGCCACGTCTGCAGGTGAAGGTCTACTCCAAAGATATCCAGTCTTCTCTAGACTGGACTACTTCAATCTAGTTTATTCCAGCTATCACAATAGCACGCGCAACAACCCAGTTAATATAGTTGAAATCTCCGTCAAAAACCTTAACCCTCTTACCAGCCACCGTTCTGAATACATCAGAATACAGAGATCATATGAAAACTTCAGTGGAGTCCACATTAACAAATCTAAAGAGCAGAGATCCATACGCCTTGTATAATCTACGGAACATTACAAGTCCCGGCTGCGATTCCCTTTCCGCCTCGCTGAGATATTGTAATGAAATCCCGCCATCTGCTTTCACTCGCCGACGTAATATGATGTGCGACCCGTGCCTGCTTTCCGTATACCTCGATTAAAATAATATTTATTGCATAAAACACGTTGTTTTTCTAATCGTAATTATGATGTAAGCTGTATTTAATTTTGATGTTTTTTCTTCCGTACGACTCCGAGTGGAGGATGGTTAATATCAATAAAAGTTTGCGAGTAGTCTTCATTTCTTCATATTGACGACTGGATAACTGAGACATTCCTAATAAAGCTGATAAATAGATGCTTCACTCTAGTGAATAGTTCACTCAAGTGAATTTTTTTTTTTTTTTCGTTCCTCGTTCATATATGTAACACCGACATACATAGAAATGAACGTTCATACGATCATTTCATTTCATTTATCGATCATACGGAGTGCCAGTGAAAGATTCTGAATGTAGAAATCTAGCATCGTTAGATGGGTTCTCTTATGAATTTATTTTCCACGTTTGATTCATTTTGTGTTCAGGCGTTTCACTACGGATGAAAAATGTCGAATGAAAGAACCAAAACTGAAGTGTCTGATATCAGCTTTAACAATAATTGTGCTTATCAAATCATAGCTACATGATTTGATAAGCATAATGGTTTTGTCGACATCACCGATGACTTCCTGATTTTATTTTTGTAGTGAAGAAGAAAACACGCAATAACCTGTTATTCCCTTTATCCACCCCAAAAAATCACCTTAAAGTGGAAACACGGAAATGCGAAAACACGAAATCGCATGTCCAAGAATCCACCCTTTTTTATTTTGGCTGGGAAATCATCAAATGACGTCTCCCGCTCTGGGAGGAGCGGGAGCGCGTGTCACACTTTTACTGACTAAAACTCACCTGTGTTGCTTCAGTTGACCGTGTCAGGACCACGGTAACTCTTTCGAACAAATCGGCGACCCTGGCAGGCATCGGTCCTCACATCAGACCCCTTCAATTATGCTGACATCTCTTTGAGGCGCGCATGGAACACAACGCGCCGTCGACCCGGGCCTGGTCCGAGCTACCCATTGCTCGCTAACCGCAAGCCCGCACCTACGGTGGCCGGGAGTCCCGTTCCGAATGGACTCCCGTCGCCCAGGCTTGTCCTCCTGAGGCGGCTAGAAGCGTGAGGGCATAAAGACTGCCTCTCCGTCACGCGCTCCGCCACCTTCTTCGTGAGCATTACTGCTATTAGAGACATAAAAAAAAACTTGCGACTGTTCCATTGATAACTATTCATACATTCTTCAATTCTTACCGAAGGAGAAAACCGTGTCATCAGCATTATGCGAACTCGCTTCACACTGAAGCCCTAAACTAAGTTACGAATGATATTGTTCTTTACCCGAAATATAACATAAAATATATTCATAAAGGTTCATTGTTCAAATTACACAGAATTCTAAAAACACGAAATAATACTTTTAATGCCAGGTACCAAACTGGTCATTCACAGCACTTCAACCGGTTCGATTCTACTACCAGTTCTGGTTATGCGAATATCGGCATCGGATAAAACAGATTCGGTATCGCTATTCATGTATCGGTTCCAAGATTTTGAGTTGTTCCTGGTATCAGTACTGTAGTACCTACCGAAATAGGATTATGCGAGTGAGTGATATGGTTTTACATCGAATGAAAGGCGGATGATAGTACTAAACTGTTCCAAACAAAATAATAATAATAGTTATTTTGCAAACTGCTAAGCATACAGAGGTACTCGACTACTGAGCCTACTTACTACTTAGAGGAACAAATATAATATTTTTATCAAAAATACGTCAAGAAAGACAGATATTTATTTACGAGACGACCAGAATTACAAACATAAAAAAATATTAAATCTAAAAAATATATTAAAACAGAAAAAGCCCATATGGGTCCAAAAAGGCATATTGCTGCGATATTAAACAATAAATACGCACTGCCTGGATCCGCTGTGATGCTACGACATACCTACGGACCTCATCATCAGCAGCCTATATAATGTTCCCACTGCTGGGACACAGGCCTCCTCCCGGTGAGAGAGAGTGGGCAATTATTTACCACTCGGGCTCAGTGCGGACTGGTAGATGTCACATGTCTTTGAATTTTTGGTTCTTGGACATGGCGGTATCTTCACGATGTTTTCCTTCATCGTTTTGAGAGCAGTGGTGATGACGTAATTTACAAATAGTAAAGTGCCAACTTGGTTTCGAACCCATGGCCAACAACTCGTAAAACGCGGCCGATACCACTGGGCGACCACTGCTCCACACGGACATAAATAAACAATAAAAATAAATATAAACACCGTATTTCATACAAAATCATAACTGTAAAATATTACAATCAACCAATCAACCCACGCAAGACGCCAACGCTCCAACATCGCTTGTCCATGCTACAGAATATTGTTTATAGCATGCCAAACGATGAGACTCGACCGCAGGCGATGCTATCGGCTGTCAAATTTTCAATAAAAAGAAAATTCGAAGTATTGGTACAAATAAATGGAAGTACGACAAATAACAGCACTGGAATAAATGTATTTCTAACTAGCTTTTGCCAGCGGCTTCGCCCGCGTGGAAGTCGGAAAATATCCTGCGGGAACGTACTACCGGGATAAAAAGTAGCCTATGTCCTTTCTCAGGCTCTAAACTATCTGTGTACCAAATTTAATTTAAATCGGTTCAGTAGTTTTAGCAGGAAAGCGAGACAGACAGATAGACAGAGTTACTTTTGCATTTATAATATTAGTGTGGATAGTGTGGATATAACTAAAGAAATGAGAAGAACTTCTGAGCTGCAAATATGTAAGTCAAACTCAAAGCATTTACTTCAAATAAACCAATTACAGGCAAAGTATTGTCAAGTGTTCGTTCAGTCAGAAAGATGAAGAACCTATTCCTTAGTTTACTTAGTTACCTATTCCAAAAAGTAGTATGTACCTATGGAGAAAACGGGCCTGAAACTCAAAGTATACTCTTTTAAATCAAAATAATGTTACGAAAAATGTATTACCAATGTACATAATTTAAGTTAAAATCATATATGAGAGAACGCTGTAAAAGGATCGTGCACATTAGAAATATGCGTAATTAAAATAAAATAACCATTCAGAAATTAATAAGCCGTCGCAGCTAAGAGATGACCAGTCCCTACTGACGGCGCCTGTTCAAAACATGATGCATGGAGCAGCACCATTCAGCTCAACCATTTTAAAAGAAACTTAATAATCCAACACGCCACCACCATCAGCGAGACATGTGGCAGAGCATAACATACTCTCAGCCATCAGGACATATTCAAGTCAATAAAAACCTTTTTTTTTTTGAAGCTCGTCTCGTAGTTAGCCTTAATAAGGCTGTCACTACTTAAACGAACTTTTTCTCGGCGATTCCTTAAAAATTAATTTAAGGTCTCCAGCCGGGGCATAAATACTTAAAAACTAAAGCGACTAAGACCTAAGGGCAACTTCAGATGGGGTACGGACCTCGGCTTAAGCAGTCACTGGTAGAGAGGGCAGCTCTTGCAAGGGTCGGGAGGGACTATTTAGTCGGGGATGTCGCGACGACGGACCTCGGCGGTGAGGTCGGTATGACGGTTTGTGTGTGTGTTTTCTAACTGTACTGGTTTCCTTTCTGCTCTCTTGGAGGAGGGTAGTAGGGTCGTCAGGATCGGAGAGTACATACCTCGGACGGCGAACTTTGCTAATGTGGGACGGGATGTAACTAGCTGCCGCGACAACCAGAGGGTTGCGGTGGATTGCGGCTCTCTCGAAGAAACGCTTCTAGCTGCGTTTCATGAACTGGTGGATAGTCGAAACATCCACCGAATACGTGTACCATAATTCTATGTTTTGAGTGAATAAATAAATCCACCGAATACAGGAGTTTGGTGCGTTGAGGCCAACAGCAGCTCTTATTTTAACGTGATTAATATCTCATGACCAAGTAAATTATTTATCCTATAAAAATATTTTGTTTTTAGAACAATGTTCTTTAATGCAGTTTACAAATTTTTCATAATTTGTGTCATTTTCATGGTTTTCGACGATGCTGAAGTCAATAGTAAGGTGAAAATGAAAATCCAAGATAGTGGCTGCGAAAACTCCAAAAATATTTTGTTTCATAGCTTTCGAGGGTGTTAAAGCAAACTATGAGGTCAATATGAAAAACCCAAATGGCGACTCCAAAAATGCTTACATTGTTTAGCATGGGTATCCGTTCATGATTATCGAGAATGCAGAAGACGACGAGGTCAAAATGACAATTTAAGATGGCGGCTGCAGACGTTTTCAAATTTTTCTTCATGGGTTTCGTTTTCATGGTTTTCGCCAAAAACCTCAGCATCAGTATAGCGTCGATGGTATCGGTGCTATTCTGATGTTGAGCTATTTAACAAAAAAAATGAAAATTTTCGCGGAATATATTGAATTTCTTCGTTAGATTTTAGACACTTTGGTGGACAGAAAAACAAATAAAAATGGCGGGAAATCGTTTTAACAATTTATTTTTTCTTTTTGAAACGTCATCTATTTAATGTTTTCGTAATAGTTACAAAACCAGCCAGATACACACAGTACAGCTAAAGAAATTTACTACAACTTTACACAAGACCTACAGAATAGGAAAATATAATCCCTGACCTACTAAAACAAATGAAGCAAGATTTTTTTTTACTACTTAATGCCTGTTAAAGAACTAACTGTCTTACTGTCAAAGATCCACGCCTGGCAGCTGGAGTAGCAGCTTAACGTACTTTCCAAGGCACGGAGGGATCTTGATATGTAAAGATGGTCACCCATCCAGGGGCTAACCGCCGCATAGCTTAACCTGATCTATCGACCCGAGCAGCTGTTATTACTGAGCCACAAGCCCACTGGTAACGCTAAATCCACAATAAAATTCCCTATTCCAATTCTAAAACACAAACTTTCCCAACATCCATTACCTGCCGATAAAATCAAGTAAATCGTATGTAGATCTGAATTAGGTGTTAATTCACGTACCAATCCGTTTAAACGTATCTCATGTGTGTCAAATACGTAATTAACGTTAGTGTTGGTGCAGACGACGCGGCGTGTACCGGTGCCAAGGTACACAGGCCGCGTCGCATGTGCTCGCAATAATCGCTCATATCGTATGCCACAAACTGATAATGTTGCGTGGCATGCGTGCAAGCAATGCTCTAATATTCGATTTGTATTCACGGTCGTGTTGTTTATGGGCCATTGAGATGCGGGCACCCATTGACTGGGCAATTTACATTGAATCGCTACTTTTGTGTACACGAAAGCCGGGACGCTGGAACGCGATGATGGTCTAATTATTATGTACCTGCGTGTATGGTTAGCGCGACTAACGTTTTGGGGAAGGTTTGTGACGGCGCGGTGTGTGCGGTTTAGGGCAGTTATTCATTAAATGTTAGCCAGAGGTGCTGAAAATTTTTATACGTTAATTTAAAACATAGACTGCCTCGTTAGTCTGGTAGTCGCAAGGACTACAGCTGAGCCTGAGGTCCTGGGTTCGATCCCTACGTTGGGCGAAGTGTTAGGTATACCTGATTTTTCGAGTAGCAGCCCAGAGTCATAATTTGTGCCCTGTTGACGGCATTAAGCTCGCCCCCAATTACTTGAGACTTAAATGTATCTGACGGAATGTGGGACCGGTATACATGTTAATAGTATCTCGATACACTACTACAGCAGCAAGAAGGCTGGTGTTAACCATTTGAAAATACTTCTATCTCCATCATTAGAATGATATCTAAATAAAAAAAATTGCAAATGTATCTTTTGGAAAACCTCTGAAAATATAATTTAACATTTCAAATATATTTCTTATAGTGAACCGACCCAGTGCGAATCGGATTCGCACACGAAGGGAAAATCTATACTAAAACGCACACTCCGAAAAAATCATTGTTTTTTTTAATGGAGATCTCTTTTATTTTATTATTTGTTTTAAAGTTACTACAACTAAACACAGTTTATAACAATAACTATAATAGAAATACGTACTAAAAATTTGAACTGTCTTCCTATTACGGTTCTAAAGATACAGCCCGCTAACAAACAGACGGATGTACGGACGGACAGCAGAGGCTTAGTAATAATGCCTTTCGGGTATGTACAGAAACCTCAGAAACAAAGTACATGAACCTAAAAAAGTCAGCTTCGTTTACAAAAACCTACGAAATCACGTCGCAGCAAGAAAGGCTACCAAATAGGTGCGCAAACTTTCATAGAGATAAAAATACAACCTTTTTCTTGACCGTACAAACAAGAGTGTGGTTTTAATTCGAGCAACTGCAACTAGCATGAGCGGGAATTGCCTCATTAAAAGTTTGAAGCATCTGATCAGAACACTATACAGCCCATACCACTCATATTTTGTTACAACCTGCACCCGTTATACAGGAATGAAGTTATTATCATTCATATTACGAAACTTCTTTGATAAATGACTGTTGTTGCACTTTTGGACAGAGCAAAATGGGAAAATGTATTTTAGATTTCAGACGCGCTATCTGACGTATGAGTCTGACATAATGTCTCTTGTAGCGAGCTTGTAGCTCTTGTTTACGAGTAATTATTGTTTATATTATTTTCGTATACCAACTAAAGAAATACACCTTGTTACAACCCACTAGCTTTTGCCAGCGGCTTCACCCACGTACATATAAACATATAAACCTTCATTTTGGATCACTCTGTCTATTAATGATAAACCGCATTAAATTCCGTTGCGTACTTTAAAAGGTCTAAGCGTACAAACACAAAATGCGACTTTGTTTTATAGTTTGTAAAGAATAGGTATACAGGGGAGTATTCACCACACAACATGACACCATGAAATTGCCTGTTTCATAGAAAAGCCCAATTAAAACAGCACTGTTAAAAATATATGTGAAATTTTGCATCATGATGCCCAAATCTATGGCTATAGTTTTTGTGTCGTTATTCTGGCACCCTGTATACGTCGTTTTACCTTCCCGAATATTCATTTAATTTAAAAAAAATCGTAATGTGAAATTATGTTTTGCTTCTAAGTAAATAACAATAGTGACAACGACTACCCTGATTGTAAGTTTCTACATAGGGATTATTGTAAAACGCGACACGTATATTTAAATTCGTTGAATATTTAAACGATCCTCCGCTTTTCTTCACCGCGTCGCCATTAATGAGTAATTTGAGTTCCGTAAGAAGCTCAGGCCTCTCTTTGTTGACGAAAGTACCTACACACATACATACCGATGTAATTGTAGTTTCTATAAAGATGTAGGTACCTAGCTATATAAATACCACTAACTACAGTACTTCAAAGAAAGGTTTCGGGGAACTTGGCATGAATTGAGAATATTTGACAATGTAGAGTACCTTTTTTTGGATGGGAAATCATCAAATGACTTCTCCCGCTCTGGGCGAAGCGGAAGGGCGTGTCAGACTTTACTGACTAAACCCCACCCGTGTTCCTTCATTTGCCCATATGCCAGGGCCACGGTACCTCTTTCGAACAAATCTCGCGATCCTGGCAGGCATCGGTCCTAGCAGACCCCTTCAGTACTACTGACATCTCTTTGAGGCGCGCGTGGAACACTACGCACCGTCAACACGGGCTTACCAGGTGCCGAGCTACCCATTGCTCGCAAGCCCGCGCCTACGGTGGCCGGGAGTCCGCGATCCACTCCCGACGCCCGGGACGTCTCCTCCTGCGGCGGATAGGGACGTGAGGGCGCAGAGACTGCCACTTCCTCACGCGCCCCGATCCCCTCCTTCGCGAGCATTACTGCTTCGCAGAAGGAGGTGCCGGCTTCCCAAGCCCTCTCGCTCCGTACCATGGCTCGCACCAGGGCCGGACGCGAGAGGTCGCCGCCGCCGATCACCTCCACGAGAACACGGTGGTGCTCCACCCAGGCAGGGCACACCACCACTGTGTACTCCACCGTGTCTTCTAGACGATCCACGCAATGGAAACACTCGGGCGTTGCCTTCCACTTTATCCTGAACAGGAACCCCCCAAATCACCCATGCCCAGTGAGGACCTGCGTCAGGCAGAAGGTGAGGACGCCGTGGCGCCTCTCTATCCATTCTTCAAAGAAGGGACTTATCGCCGCAATTGTGGCGTACCGAGCACTGGGTTGTGACAGTCGTACCCGCCATGTCGCCATGAGATCACACCGGAGCTCTGTCCGTCCATCTGTGCGACAAATCGCGGCAGCGGAGTTTCGCCCCGGCGTTTCGCCTCCTCGCACCACTCCCACATGTGCGCGAGGACCTTTGCCGCCAGATCCCATGGCGGCACTCCGGCAAGGAGGCTCGCCACCTCGCAGGAGACCGTGCGGTATCCCCGGACTAGCTGGCCAGGCCAGGCCATGACCCTCTGGGACACACTTAACCGGCGCGCTGGGCGCAGCCTCAATGAGGGTGCCCACATACGTAGAGTACCTAGTTATGGAAATAACACACTACCCTCCTTCGGGAGCAGCCCGGTAAAACCTCTAAATATTTCGTAAAGCAAATTAAAACGATGATTAAAGAGGTTTAAGTTATATTAATTACCTTTTCATTTATTATATCCACGTCAATCACTACTCGATATATACTCTTTCTCCAATATTTCAGTCAACTAAAATTTAAAGAGACATATCAGAGCGATTTCAGCCCATTTTTAAAGCGTTCACATTCACGAAAAAGGTTTTTTTACTACATGTTTCGTATTGGTTAATAACAGTAACTTGCAGAATTGTAACTGGCAGTTAACGTGAAACATGATACACTTTTAAAAATAAATGTATCTAGGTTCACGCCAAAAATACTGTATCGCATTTTATACTACGTTCTCAAATACATACATTGTGTCATATACTCGTACATACATCTATTATCAGCAGCATTTGCTCGCTCTCTTTAAATTTCAACAAAGAATATCCATGTTGAAAAAAAATGTAGTTAAATTATAATTATTCTTGAAGAATAAATTTCTTCCAAGTCCAGAGCAATTTGTATCGTCTAAAGAAAAACCGCACCTTGTACAATAAAGGATCGGTTCAGCTTAATAACTTGGAAAGTGATTCACCTAAATATGTTTCTTTATAGACGCCTATGAAATTAATATTCTGACACAACGTCGATAGAGCTCGATATTGTTTATTATCAGGGAGGTTTATACAAACTCTCCATATTATATTTCATCTAGATCGTATAACCGAGTATTAAATGCGATAATATTCGGAATTAATAATCTGATAGTGGTTCTAAATTGGCAATAAACTTTAAGGTTCTAAGCTCACGGACTAACTAATGCCGTCAGTATCTTAACGCGTGTCGATATTATTAGTGCCAAATTAATTACGTACAAAATGATTGTCTAGCTATAACGTAAGAATGTTTTAATAGCGCAATATTAAACAAGAGTCAATACTGAGAAAATTAATATCATGCAGTGATATTAATCCGAAATAAACCTACGTATATGATGCGTAGTAATGAGTATAATAGCAGTACCTGGAAAAACAATATCCTCTTCAAATCATTTCATGGCCCACCCTAAAACAGCGACAAAATAAGTAGCAAAAAGGACCTTTTCAAACTTTTTAATGGCGCTCGAAACCATTACGTCCTTAAACCTCTAACGAACCTGTTTAACAAATTTCAGAAGTGATAACATATCCCAAATTAAATGAGCCTAGTGGTTGTTCAACACATAATTCAATCTCTATGGACTCTACAAACAAGTGTATGGGGACGATAAAACGGAGTGGTTGATGTTGTTGCGTGTAGGTACAGGCGCGGGCGGGACACGGGTCAAGTTGCAAGTCGCCTAAGTTTGTGTTTACTATCCATGAGTGAACTTTACATACGACCTATGATTAAATTACCTACAGCTTTGAGGATTTCAGGAATATTCCATTGTATTTGTATGAAGCGAAATGTTAGCTTCGTCCGCTTCAATACAAAAATCAATATCTGATCATGTTGACTTTACTCGTCTACATCAGATTTGAATTTATAATGTCCATTAGATATATAATTTAAAGAGATAAAAGGTGGGAATAAATATTTGTGTACAGTAAATGTAAACTTATATTTGATGAGATTAACATCTCCTGATTCGTTTAAATACAGCTGAACCCGAAATGGAAAATCTCTGGCAATAGCTCAAGTACACACATTGTAAAACCGCTTAACAAAATGTCAAGCATTTTATAGAAGCTTTACAGTTCATGCAATGTATCAGAGTAAGGGAGTATCGAACAAACTGTGTTCCCAGTGGGGCATCGAAGAACGTATTTGCATCAATAGATGCATTGCTACATAAAAGGCGCTTCAGTCACGTACAGCCTCACAATGATTCTCAAACAGCACTTGTTCGTAATCTGAGACAGTTAATGCGAATAATAACAAGAAAAATAATCAAGTCAAAAACAAGGCAATAAACTTTCACGTTTAAATAACTTTATAATTCTGTTATGTCGTCG
Organism: Aporophyla nigra; assembly: GCA_947507805.1. Lineage (NCBI taxonomy): Eukaryota > Metazoa > Arthropoda > Insecta > Lepidoptera > Noctuidae > Aporophyla > Aporophyla nigra. Next base: position 12,079,409 of record OX382300.1, on the reverse strand, counting down.
TTTGTTATTTATTGTTGAAGAACAGCTAATCGCACGCCTTCTTTCTTCAACGGTGAATAAACAAAGAAAGATCTCATAATTAAATATAATAAGGTGGAGTTCATCCAAAATGTTAATTATCCAATATTATTATAAGTGAATTTCATTTTTAATTGTGCCTGACGGACAAAATTAATCAAACAAGTTCCAAAACTTCGAACAAGGGTTTGATTAATCTTATCAATTTCTTTGAAAAATCTGCTGAAATAAAGACGTCTGGCTGATATTATTATATGTCTTGATATCCTTGGAGAGCTTCATAATTATAATATATTCAAATTGGCTTTTATTACAAATATTTGCTGTTTCTGTTTGATAGCAGTACTTATTTAATATTAATAGAAAATGTGTAAGATTTATGAAGCAGGGTTGTAAACTCTTATATTATGTTATCGCCTGCGCCCAAACACGAGCAGAGTGTTCAAGTGTGCACATTCAAGTCTGGGTGGCTCCGATATGCTCACATACCATATTAGACAGTGGCACGTGATGAAGCCGCCGATGCATCACGCAGACGTGATTCCAATTATAGTTTGCACTTTGCTCAAAACTCGAAGTTTCCTTTAAGATTATTCATAGTACACATAACGGCCTGTACAATCCGAGTAACGAAGTGACCTGGAGTACCCGGTGAGATGCCGTCAAGAGGCCATTAAGGCACCCTCCGCTGCGCCAATCTTCTTGAGTATCACATCCAATTCTTCCAACAGACACTGTCAAAATCTGCCTTTATTTTAAACAAGATATAAAAACGATTCATAATTATTTGATAAATTGAAGGTACTCGGCACGTCAGCACATACCCTAACAAACTTTGTTTGGAACAGACGTGATTGATGAATATGATTTTTTTATGAGTCGTTAAATCCCATGTGATCCTCGCGCCCGCGCCGCTCCAGAATCAACTTTGCTTAATATTGATAGCTTTTACTCCATGTCAATAATTATTTAGGTTTAGTCATGTATTATCTTTGTTTTATGTTTTTCTCCTACATGTCTATACAAATACATATTTCTGACTGATAAAAATTGTAGCATGTCAACAAGTATCTCACAGACTACACTTTTAAAGCACTTTGCTAAATAAAACACTGACGGTAAGGATCTCTACGCAGATATTGTTGAGCTGAACATTTTCGTTTGTTGTTATTGAAATAAACGCGCAATATAAGCTGAGAACAAAAAGCTGCGTGTGCTATATTGTTACATAATCAAATTTGTTACTGGATTAGGTAGAGAATGTGCAGATGGCGCCTAGCAAGTAAGTAAAGAGCGAAGTGATAGGGTCCCGATATACGTGTCCCGGTTACTGACGACCGCTTTCACATTTTTGATATTCAGATGGAGCAACCACTGGGAACAAAACCCGAGTTAACTTCGCGATATTGAAAGCTTATGGATTTTCAATGTTGGCGGCGAATATGACTCGGTAATGAACGGCATAATGTATACCTACGTGCTGTCGACAATATTCAGCTTGATATGAACAAAAAAAAATGTTTAATATAATGTAGAAGATTGAAAAGTTAGATCAGTTCAATCATTTGTTATAATAAAGTGAATGAAAGTTTTAAGTCGTACCAACCTGTAGTGCTACGAAGTGTATAACTGATGGCTACATCGTAGTGACCTCACCCCTGAAAAAATCTAACCGTTTTGGTGGATAGCCAATTTTAATTGAATGAAAAAATGATCGTCTATGCATTTTTTCGTTTTGGATGATGGGCTAATGGAAATTGGCAGTGGTCTCGGCTGCCACCCGTGCCAACTTTTGCGGAGCCAGCTATCGCTACGCTCCAGTTCGGAACGGACGAGATATATCGTTTCGATTGAATAATGGTCTCATGGCAATTGCCTCCCAGTGTCTCTGCAATCGAATTGATTATAGAAATTTGATGATTTCACCTTTTTTCAGGAACCCAAGCTGAAACAACGTAACCTTACCCAGCGTTGAGCTGAAACGAGATATATTCCTGAAATCGAACAATACTATTTTATTATAACACAAACATAAACATGCGGTATTTGAATGATCGAAATTTCACATTTGAATGATTTCATTCATCTTTCAAATGGGAAGTCGATCGCATGTGCCCCAAATGGACGTATTGGCATGCAAAGCCTTGTGCAGTTTCTATTGAATTGTAAATTTGAGTTCTGAGACTCGAGCACTGCTTCACGATAAAAGTAGGTATTATAAAAAATCGTTTTAGAAGGTATATTGCCCTTGAGCTCACGGCAGATATCGTTATAAATTAGCATTTTACTTAAAAGATTTCATATCGAGCAATTTATGGCTTTATAGATACAAACAAACTTAGCTTGCGGAGATGAATAAATTATGTTTCTTTTTTTCTCTTGAATTAAGCTAGGTAGAGCTTGTTTTGAAAGTAACGTTAACGTTGGTTGTTTAGACTATGATTTTTTTGTAGGTATGTTTGTACAAAATATTGTAACATTTACATTGTATTAATATGTGCGACCGACATCATATATTTATCGAGGCGTGATTGGATGAGAGCCCTCGCGAGCTCTCCACTGCGCGGCACGTGATTTAATGAGTGCGAATATTTCATGTATCGTTAGGGCCGGCGTCGAAATCAATCACGATATTAACGATGTGTGAAATAAATTGAACGAGCAAATAACTTGGTTTTTCCCTTCATTTCTCTGATTAAAATCGTAAAACTTACAAAATCGAATAGGTGCGCGACTGCCCACGCTGAAAGTAACTGCCTCCCATTGCTTAAATCGAAAAGATCAACCCAAGAACTTAAGAACTGTTTAAATAGACTACTGATCGATCCTGAAAGTACTCATAAGAAACGATTCTCGTAATTATTTAAACCTGATCTTACTATTCAGGATCGATCTCATAATTCATACAAATTTAATTTTCCTTCGTTCCGGATTTAATCAATGGCAGAACAGAGACAGAAACTACTTTTATTTTACATTTCAGTATTCACTGAGCACATATTGTTATCTTAATATCAATTCGCAGGTCACTGAACTTTCCAAAAACTTCTATTGTTGAATGTTTGAAATAACAACTTTGTTCGGTATTCCAATTTCTGTTGTTAGGTACTTTTATGTTGAACGTTAATATTCCTAACTCAAATAAGTATCTTGAAATCATTGTCATCATAACTTATCATAAGTGGTGTGTATCTGCTCGCGGTCGAATCTATACTATACACTAATATTATAAAGCTGAAGAGTTTGTTTGTTTGTATGTTTGTTTGATTGAACGCGCTAATCTCAGGAACTACTAGTCCGAATTAAAAAAATCTTTTTGTGTTGGGTAGCCTATTTATCGAGGAAGGCTATAGGCTATATAACATTACGCTACAGTTAAGAGGAGCGGAGCAGTAATGAAAAATGTTGCAAAAACGGGAAAAATCGCATGGGTAGGCGATTCCACGCAATGGGAAGGGTCGGGGGAACAAGAAATTTAACTCGGACGAAGTCGCGGGCAGAAGCTAGTTTTTCATATTTTCTTTTGTTAACTTCAAGATAATATTCCTTTTTTCACGAAAGCTGTGCGAATATTACGAGAAAACTAGTCTGTAATTTATTCGTAGTAAAACAATGTCCCGTGCGGTGCCGGACGTAAAGAATAGCACCATCCCATTTCATGGTGTCGTAAAAGGCAATTAAGGCACCTACTAGAGAATGAGCCGCAGAGTTTCCTATGCGTTTTACCACCATACTGTGATCGCCAGCCCGCCTGCCAAGCGTAGCGATTATCGCAAACCCCTATAAATGCAACAAGCGCTAAAAAAACGGACCGTAAAACTCGGAGGCCCGCCTACCCCTGGCTTCGGTAGCGGTCAAAGCTATAGTGATTGGGGGAGACATGTCCAGCAGTGGACGATTTCGACTGAAATAATAATGATGTTGAAAACAGTTTTACAATAGGAATGAAAATCGTATAACACTTTTTATACCTTTCTTATCTCCGGTTGCTGCATTCTAGTTTCCCCGGATGAATTTATGTGACCACTTGTCATCAGGTAGTGCCCCTTTTACCATTCTTCTACATAATAAAACGCATTTTTTTCCTTCCACATTACTTCAATTTATCGAGAAAATCTTTTAGCTTTCTGATCAGAAAAGTCTATTGGTTAATGCTTTCTAAGAAAAGGTTTTTTGTGGCTGCTGGCTGTTTCTCTAGAGAATTGAATGTACTCAGGTAAGATTGATTGATGTCTTTATCTTGACATTTGCAAAGTGAGCGAGACATTTCAAATCACGGCCATTTTACGGCACGTACCTTCTATACATATACAACCGTACACTGATTTTCTAGGGTTACTAAACAAACACGTATTTTTTAGATGTCTCTTTGAAAGTAGAACTTTTATTTCATCCTTTCGAAAAATAGTCTTCTCGTTCTTAAAAATATTCATCTGAATAACAACTCAATAAAAACAACATACAAAGATCTAAATCAAATTTGTGACCGTAAACGGCAGCTGACTAGCGACTAAGTTAGAGCTCGGAACAAAATCTCGCTTTTGATAAAGATATATAAGTAATGGACTAGCGCAAGAGTCATGTCTCGTCCATTCTTTTGCGAAATTACTGCCAGTTGTCAAACGCATTCGCAAGCTCTATGTTATAAGACGTGTGTTCGCGATACCTATTATTTTATCACGTACCAATGTCATATTTTCTGTACACATTCCTTCTATGCGAATTTTATTACTTCATCACTTTGTCACGGATTCTCTTTTATGGCCAAAGTATTTTTGAGGCGCGGCTTTTGGTCGTAAAACTGAAGAATTACAGATGATAGCCAACTTATAGTCCTATTAATCACATGTTAGAGTTGACAATCTTATATAATTAATTTATATTGGATTGGCAGACACATTATATACTATCACATATTTTTTGCGGCTGACTGTCCGTATGACCGAAAATATTGTATAATCAGTCATATTACTGAGTGGCTGAGTATTGTGAAATGGTCATAAATTTAATAATGTTTGGATATTTAACCAACAACCAGTCTTACCAAGGGGTATCGTCTCACCCAGTATCTCAGATAGGCAGTCGCTCCTTGTAAAATATTGCTATTGAGCTGCATCCGGTCAGACTGGATGCCGACCCCAACATAGTTGGGAAAAAGGCTAGGTGGATGATAATGATTGAATATGTAACTGTATTTAGAATCATAATCAGTTTTCTTTTAAACCGACTTCAAAAAAAGGAGGAGGTTCTCAATTCGACTGTATTTTTTTTTAAATGTTTTTTACCTCAGAACTTTTGACTGGGTGAACCGATTTAGATGATTCTTTTTTTTATTTGAAATTTGCTGCTTCCCGTGTGGTTCAATGTTAATTTGGTTCCATTCCGACAATGGGATTCCTGTGAAAACCACATAAGTTAATGGACGAATAACGCGATTAGATTAGTGCGGGGCACATACCATAACTAAAAAGATTTAAAAAAAATCACTTTGTAGTGTATTTTCAAGGAAGTCGGTTGTTATTTTTTTTAATTTTTTTTTTTTATTTATATCAAGAGGTTTCAGGAGACATCTTGATGAAAACAATAATCGTAAAACAAAATTACAACAATTACTGGTATGTAATTGCATTCAACTACAACGAATTCAAATAGAACAATTCACACGTACAATATTACTTTTTGTTTTGCTATCTTCAAAGCTTTCATGTAAATATTTTTCGTCGGAAACAAAAGGCTGTATTCAAAAGTCTATCGTGTTTTCGCCCACAACAGATTCGTGGATCTGTCAGCAGCGCCTAACCGCAGACTACAACGGATTGGCCGGCGCCCGAGCCGCTCCCATTTCATTCACGTCGCTTTTTATTCAAATATCGTTTTGCTACACATTTTTCAGTACTTTTTGCCTAAAAGAACAAATAAAATATTTTTTCAAACAAAAACTATAAATAAAAGTTCTAGTCTGGTGACGCTGTAAAGGCCATGAGTGGCTAACAGCAATACTCCGCTCAAAAAATAAAAGTTTCGTCATTTAAACGCGAAACAATGGAATGCATAAATCGAACATCTTCTCACATGACGGCCCAGTTCATTCGTGTTTTTATTTATTTTAATATAATAGATAGGCAAGCATTGTTGTTCTGTCGGCTTTTATTAAATATTACGACACATTTTATAAATAAATGACTTTAGCAAAAAGACATTTTCTTATAAGAGCCATTTTTGTATAAAGAAAAACGATCCAATAAAACGCATATTACCTCGTCGCATTGTAAAAGAAAATTTGAAAAGTAGGGGTGTCTACACAAACGGATGGTATTACAATTCGGTGCCATTTGCTCTCGCGTCGCCTCTTGTGTTCAGATACGTGCTTGTGTGTGGAAACTTTTTAGGAGACTATAAAGAAAATTCTTTCCCTTGAATTTACGATTTCCCTATCGCGCTTAAGCGGCGAATCATGGCGCATGGATGAAATATTATCGCGGGCTGGTTCTCGCACGTGTACTCAGCCGCTCAGTCGCTTCATGTATAAAGTGTTGCCAGATTTTCACGTACTCTTACACTTTTCCAAATGAATTGGTTATTCTCTTTAGGTTTAAGGTTTGATTACTAAGGGGATTAACAATTATCATTTTTGCTAGTTTTATGGCATGTGGGCGAGTAGAACAGTGGTGGCCCAGTAGTATCGGCTCCGACTTATTATATACTATATTATATAATTAAATATATCTTATTATAGACTATTTATATATTGTATTATAAATTTTAGGTCGTGGGTTTGAACCCAGGAGGGCGCTTTATTTTGTGTAAATCATTTCATCACCACTTCTCTCAAAACGGTAAAGGAAAGCATCATAAGGAAACCGGCATGTCCTAGAACCAAAAAATCGAAGACATGTGACAACTACCAACCCGCATACTACCATTCCCTCTCACCAAGAGGAGGCCTGTGTCCCAGCAGTGGGAACGGTATAGTCTGATTATGTATGTTATATGTAAGGCGCGTTAGGCTGAGTTATTGATAAATCCTTAATAAGTCAGTAATAACTAGACGCTGCGTGCTTGTTATTCAGTGTAATTCTTTTACTAGTTTTGTTATTGTTCCTGTAATTTTAAATTTATTTATAAGAAACTCAGTAGAAAAACAAAACAAAGACACACTGACGATGCCACACCGCACTAGTCCCGCCTGTGTGTGTGTGGTGTTCCAGACCTGCAAGACTAGCTTTTTCTTCAACGTAATATCTCAAGGAGATAGATGATAATATAGATAGACAAAGACTTTTACGAATACATCATACAACAAAGGTAGGTACTAAATAATGTAAGTACAATTTTCTTACTTATCTAGCTACTGCACAACTGGAGTGGTGTACGATTGTTCTGTAAAGTTGTGAGAGTAATAAACTTTTCATTCGTAATTTTTTGTTGAAAGAAAGAAAATACATTTATTTAGCACAAACTCAAAAGCATGCAATATAAAACAGCAAAAAATAAATTAAAAAGAAATCAATAAAAAGTATAAAGTGCGATGTCAGAAACTAGCTGCTATTGCTGATTTTTAATTTTGATATTTGTTTTTTTTTTTTTTTTTTGAAGTTAATGTCATCATCTCATGTATTGCTTTCACGCCTGCCATGTCCGGGAATTCCTTGGTTAGGGCTGCTTTTATCCTGCCAAAATCGCGAGATTTGTTCGAAAGAGATACCGTGGCCATGGCATATGGGCAACTGAAGGAACATGGGGGATGTTTTATTTAGTAAAAGTCTGACACGGTGTTCCGCTCCACTGTAGAGCGGGAGACGTCATTTGATGATTACCCACCCACAAAAAAAAAATGCTATTGCTGATGTCAGCAGCGTTGCATTTTATCACCTTACTGCGATCGCCAACCCGGCTGCTAAGTCACCAAGTTGCCAAGCCAAATTCGGGGAGGCCTATGTCCAACCGTGGATGTCTTTTGGCTGAAATGATGATGAATTTTTTTTTTTTTTTTTGCAAAGAGCGTATCTTCGCCCGCTTTATGGCTTTACGATCCAACGGTTTCATGTCACTTGTCTACACTAATATTACAAAGAGGAAAGACTTGATTGTTTATAAAAATTTTGATATGGATAAACTCAATAATTACTTAACCGATTTAAAAAATCTTTTAGCTCTGGATCGAGCTTCATTATTCCGCAATAATATGAGCTATATATTTCACGCGTATGAAGTCGCGGGCGAAGTAAAGCCATAGCAAAACAGATATTTTTAACCGTAGTCGACCTAAGTTAAATTCAAATTAGGAACCTACTTGCGATTGTTATCAAGCAATCATTTTTTTTTTTTTTTGTGTGTGTTTCGGAAGTCATCTAATGACGTCTCCCGCTCTAGGCGAAGCGGGAGGACGTGTCAGACTTTTATTGACTAAAACCCACCCGTGTTCCTTCAGTTGCCTATATGCAAGGGTCACGTATCTCTTTAGAACAAATCAAGCAATCATTTCAGCCGAAAAACGTCCACTACTGGACATAGGCCTCCCCAAATTGGAGGAAGGGGTTGCCATAGTTGCGACGTTTGGCAGGTGATCCCAGTATGTTGGTAAAATACATATAGAGAACACTACTGCCCGTTCTGTAGTAAGTATTAATCACCCTTTACAACACCCACGGGAAGAAATGGGATGATGCTATTTTATACTACCGGCAGCACACGGAATATAGCATAATATAGAGCAGGGTTACTCAAAGTGGGGTTCGCGAACCCCTAGGGGTTCGCCATGGGGCGGTAGGGGGTTCGCGACAAAATTTACGTTATGGCAGCTGGGTGACTGGCAGGCGTATGCGGAAAGCATGAAGGCGCGCGCGCGGCTGTCGCTCGCTCGTGGCGTGACACGGTGCGCGTGAAAATAACATTGTATATAGAATAAACTTTATTTTATTCTATATACAATGTTATTCTTTTCTTGTTCGGTGGGGGTTCGCTGTTATCTGGAAATTTGAATGGGGGTACGTGGAGCCAGAAGTTTGAGAAACCCTGATATAGAGTGACACAATATAATCAAATGAGAGTGCTTTATTATTATCTACCTCGGACTTTAGTGCTATAATTGTCTAAGAAACTTGGCTAGTTTCTAACTAAATTATTGCTCTATTCCCTTTCACAGACAGTTAACTGACCGTTTTCTATTAATAGCTATTAGGTAGGCATTTCTCTCGATATCTATTGATACCTCAATGAAACGAAGTTCGTTATATATGAATATTGTAGTTTCCTGAAAATGAAATTTTACTTTAGTACATAATGTGTGTCGGTAAAGTCACCAAAAGAGAGGAGTTAAAAGAGACATACCGAAGGGAAACCGACGTTTTCGAAAGAAATTAAATTTTATAATTAAACTGTTTATTTCCTACTAGCACTTTGCCCGGGACTTCGTCCGCGTGACTCACAGAAAATGTAAATTTTTTCGGGATCCCTATGTTACTAAGGAAGCCTATTTTACTTAGTGATAATGTAGCTTTCTATAGGTGAAAGAATATTTTAAATTGGTTCAGTAGTTTTCGAGTTTATTCATTGCAAAAAATCAAATCTTTCCTCTTTATAATATTAGTTTAGATTAATTAAATTCTTTTTCCCAATTTCTTCCCGTGGGTGTCACAAGAGGCGACTAAGGAACTTGCTCAAGAATGGGCAGCACCGTTCACTATGTATTTTACCACCATACTGCGATCGCCAACCCGCCTGCTAAGCGATTATGGCAACCCCCCCCTCCCCCCAAATTGACGGAAGCCTATGTCCAGCAGCGGACGTCTTTCGGCTGAAATAATGATAAATCCTGATGAAATAATATCTATCGGTTTCTTCTTAAACTTCAACTATATCCGACGACCGTGGTTATCTCTTTTGGTGGCTATACATTGAAAATTCTTTGAAGGTTGTCGTAAGGTCATTATTTGTTTGATTTTCATAAAATTACCGTAGCACCAGCTTAGACCACTTCACGGTCAGAACAACAACAGTTACCAATGGGACTAAGAAGATTGTGGAAAGATCACTCGCTTTTTATAGTGAGAAATATTACTGTCTACGTTATCTATGCATCTACGCAACGGAACGCGATTGGCCGGTTAATGGTGTCTTAAAATCCTTTACCATGATAAGTTTCTGCTTAATAATACTTATGGGGAGCAGTAATAGTGGTAACGGCCGCGACTTACAAATTATGGGTCATAGGTTCGAACCCAAGTAGGCACTTTACTTAGTGTAAATTATTTCATCACTACTGGTCGTAAAACTGTGAAGGAAAACATCGTGAGGATACCAGCATGTCCTAGAACTATAAATTCAAAGACATGTGATGTCTACCAACTGCACTGGGCCTGCGTGGTAGATTACGGCCCACTCTCTCTCACCAAGGGAAGGCCTGTGTCCCAACAGTGGGAATAGGCTGGTTATGAACACTTATAATAATATAGAGGTGTGATATATCCCCAAAATTAAGTGCCTACCAATGTTCCTTCTTTGTCTACAAAACCTAAATAAAAATATGCAAAGAATACTAAGACTTTAATTGCCCGTAGTAAATTAGAAAGTATTATAACACCTCAACGGTTTTGATCAACAATAACAAAATCCGATATTACCCTTTAAATAATTACAGCGTCGTTACTTAGCCGTCAAATTATTCATCAATATCCGACGCCTCATTTTCAACAAAGGGCGAGGGAGAGAACACGAAAATTCATCAAAACTTTATTGAGGCTGAAACAATACATCAAGACGCTAAAACATCGTAATAGCCCAAAGATTGATTGTTCAGGGTTGCAAGCATTATCGGCGGCGCCATTATACGGCGACCGCCGCGGTCTTGCCCGTCGCTCACTCCGCCTAGCACGGCTTTTTACCAGAGCAAACAATAGCCCCTGTTCTACCGGCCGTCATATCAATACTAATCTAATTACTGAACCTGTTAAGTATACAGCCTGGGGATTATGTAGCCTCAATGTTTTGTTCGGGTTGTTCGATATTTGTAGAAATCTTGCCTAAAATTTAGATACACTATCTGATTTATGTTTTGTAGTCATGTTATTAAAGGTAATTAGTATAATGCGTTTAATTATGTATTCGGATTATTAATAGCCGCATGAGTTAATTGTGGTCGCTCACAGTGGGCCTTATTAGAAGGCTGAAAGTCACCCAAAGGGCGATGGAGAGGGCTATGCTTGGAGTTTCCCTACGCGATCGAATCAGAAATGAAGAGATCCGTAGGAGAACCAAGGTAACCGACATAGCCCGAAGAATTGCTAAACTGTAGTGGCAGTGGGCAGGGCACATTGCTCGCAGAACAGATGGCCGATGGGGCCTAAAGGTTCTGGAATGGCGACCGCGTACCGGAAGACGTAGAGTTGGAAGGCCTCCAACAAGGTGGACCGATGACCTTGTGAAGGCCGCAGGAATCCGCTGGATGCGGGAGGCATGGACCGGTCGAAGTGGCGGAGCTTGGCGGAGGCCTATGTCCAGCAGTGAACGTGTTTCAGCTGAAATGATGATGATGATGATAATGATGAGTTGATCATCTGGTTAAACTATGCTTGTGGGCGCGTGTATGGGTTATCCCTCAGTAGGATAGGTCCATCTTTACATCCCGTGAGTCTTCCATACCTCGGACACCACGCTGAGCTGTTGGCCCCGGCAGTTATTCGTAGATCTTTAACAGTCCTTACGGGTCGTCAGAAGCCCGAAAGTCTGACAACCTGTCACACCAAGGAGTTTCGTATAACCCGATCCATTTAATGCATCTGGTTACATTGGAAGCCGACTCTGACATAGTTGGAAAAAGGCATGGTTGATTGATTATTACTTTATTTTATTTTATTTATTTGGGACAAAAAAAAATACATATTAGTATATATTTTAAATTACTATTATTATTTTATTTTTAAATTCTATATTATTTTAAAATTACGTATTAGTAAATTTTTTTTCATTTGTTAGGCTATTGTTTTATTGATTAAGTCTTTGGGTTGTATCTCAATCCGTTCAAAGCTTCTCTGTATATCACTTTTAACGATAAGACAGTAACACAAACAACTTTCAAAGTTTCTAATCCTCGTGGTGTGTGGCAAAGCATTCTATCTATCTTAATGCAGGCAATGTTTACAAACTAACCCGCCTACCACTCAAGACACAGCAGCAATGTGTAGAAAGACTAGAAACTAAAGATCGCAATGAGAGAGTAAATATTGATAGGATACGACTCCCTACAAATAGAAAAACAACATATATCCTTCGCGAACCTCGTTTTAGGTCCGCTTGTGTGTTAATTGATCTTACCACAAATTACAGTGCAAGTCTCAAATCAAAGAGGTGGTTTAAAAGTAAGTGTCTTCAAGCAAGCAGTACATACAAAGGTTATTAAAAGTTCAGTTGGAGTTAGTTACGGACAAAAATACGTGTCTAAAACACTCATCATTAAAATACTTAGGAATATATTTACAATTTTATTTTAATGGGGAATACTTGTCTCAAATGAATTCGATTAAAGAAAAAGAAGACAGAAACTTTGTTGTTAAAAATGATCGAGTTTCTTTTCAACTTTCCTTTCTTTAAATATTGATTATCTAACTTGGAATGATTCGCATTTTTTAAACCTAAATGTACAAGTTTCAGTTCGTGATCACAAAATAAAAAGTTTTCAGACCACTCTCGCTGATTCTTTGCGCGATAAATCTCTATTCTTGTACGATTAATTCTCTACTTTATCATTGTGCTCGCATCTAACTAGAAGGTTCTGTATTATGAACGCTGAAACTTTTATGTGCCATCAATATTTTATACTATCAAGCAATGCTCACTAAAACTCCGCATATTCAAATAGATATTCCAGACAGATAAATCACGCTTATTGGTTCAGTTTAAATACATTAAAGGAAAACTTGAAAATAAATGTTTGTAAACAAAACGAAAGTGTTTAAACGGTACACTTGAGATTAGAAACAGCAAATCAAAGCAATCAAGCGCTTTGTTTCCCCATCGAGGCGAGTACGGAGCGAGCCGGAGAGCGAGCGGGCGGGCGCCGCCGGCGGCCGGGCCGGGCCGGCTAAGTACGCGCGGCACGTCGCCGAACCCTATCGTAGGCTTCATACTGGCCGGCGACATCTGCACATTTTCGACGTTATCGACTAGAGGACACATTTTTATAGGAACAAATTTAATCTAAGCAGAAGGGATCAGTCTCGGGAGTGCCCTGCTCGCACGTGTCCCCACGACGTGAGCACGGGCTAACGATTTTTCAGAACGTTATTATGTGTCCGATAAAAGACTTTATCTAGAAACTGCCTTTGGCGTCAGTCCCTTTTTTGTTTGCATATCATATTTATTTAACGCACTACGTGTACCTGTTTGGTCGGTTCACGTAGGCGGGTTTATGTAAATATTTCTCAAATATTGGCCCTGTGATCATCGTGCCAATAAAAGCAGTTACGTACAACAAATTTGTTACTTACACGTGGTGTGATTAGAAGCAAATTATCTAATATCAAATAATATCTTTACATAAAATATGTATGCCATTAAAAGTAATTTTATTCAACGTTCAAGAGGCGAAATTCGGTTCTCATATGGCGAAGGTATACGATACGTGAATGGAAGAAAGAAAGAAGAGTAGGTATCAACTGTTGATTGTGTTTCGTTGAATTTCAACAATATAATGCACATAGCATAGATACGTACTTAATAATTAACCTGGATCTGATATCCCAACTTATAATTAAATCAACTCGTTGACAGTTGAAAACAAGGCGCAAAGTCAAGTACTAGCCGTCTAGTTCGATCTACTTAACGAACAAGTTTAAACTAAAACAATAGGTTAAACAATGTAACCGCGGCAGGAGGTCATTAAGTTTTTGTAACTCATCCCCTGGGGCTCAACAAGGATGTAGGGTCGTGCGAAGAAAATTTTCTTAGAAAAACAATAAATTTTGTGTGAGCAACGCTCGAGTGAGTTTCGGTGTCGGCTGAGCGAGAGCACGCTCGCCATAATATATTGAATTTGAAACGAACAAACTTTTACGTTCTCTCCGCCGCGTGTAAAAAGATTTTCTCAAAATGTTTACAATGCAATAATTTTTATTCGACATCAAAGAACAGCGACATTTAATACCAAAAACGGCGCCGTTTAATACTAGAAACGGCGCAACAACAGATTACTGCGTTGGAAATTATCTTTCTACGCTACAGTAAAAGCTCACAATTACTTAAGTGTGCTGATTGCGTATTCAGGGTACCACGCAGGCTTACATTAGGAACATCTTTATTTCTTATATAACTATAACAAAAATAACGCAGAATGACAGCTGCTAACGTATTTGTAAATATATCTAATAACTTTTTACCTCTGTTAAAGTAACTTAGAAGAATAAATCTTAATTAAGCGAATACAAAAAGCTAAAACTGCATTAATAATTATTTCATTTTCAATAACAGGAAAATCACATTTATACCCAAATCCTTTTTCTTTGCGTTCACTCCTCATCAAAGTATCGATAAGAGTTTTGAAATCTTTAAAACAATTATTGATCGGTAGGAAACACTTTGTATCACGCCGTTTTATCGGCGGTTAAACCGCAAAAAATATTTGTGAAAAGGTGTGAACTCTTTCGGCTTAATCCCCGACGATTTGCAAAGACGGAAAAAAGGGTTTGTGAGCTTAGACGCCACGGATCCCCCATACAACCCTCCTTCTGCCCACGCTTATCACCCCTTGCTCTATTTATTTTCGTCGAATAAATAGTAATACCTACTGGAAATATCCATATCGACAGGTTATTAACGCAATATGTCAGTGATTCGTGAGTAACAAATACGTTTCAATATAGCTATAATAGCTTACTGCCCAGTAATCACAAGTGCTAGTACTGAGCACTGACGTCTTGAGTTCGATTCTCAGGTCGGCTAAAGTAAGGTTATAAGGTTTTTCTGAAATTTCTCAGTAGCAGCTCGGTCTTTGGATTTTACGTGGGAATTAAACATAACTGGCGATATGTACTATTACGCCTCTGTCCAACCCTTTGAGGAAACAAGGCGTAATGTTATGTTATACTTATAGCTCTTTTGCTGAAAAGTGTGGTTGATAAAATTTTCCGCTATAAACTTTAATTTATTCATAAACAAAAAACACAAATATATATCTAAGTAGTTGAGAATATCTAAATTCTCAGAAAATATTTTACGATTATTAAAGTTTAACGACCACGAACCTCATTTTTGGCATTGTAAGTTGTATAAAAGAGAATTATTCATTTGGTCAAAAGTGAAGGAAAGCTGTGACCTGTATTCACAGGTGCCTATACTTGAACCGGCCATCCTACCGTAACTTTAACTTTTAGTTATGTATGTGGTACTATATTAAGGGAATTAAAGTTAAGTTCATTAATTTACGTCTCTAATTTTATGAATCTGATTGAATTTTAGCAAAATATTTGTTTTAAACTAGCATTTGCCAGCGTCTTCGCCCGCGTGGGGGTCGCAATTTATCCTACGGGAACGTACTACCGGGATAAAAAGTATTCATGTGCTAATCCAGGTTATAAACTATATGTGTACAAAATTTCATCCAAATCCGTTCAACCGTTTTTGCGTGATAGTGTAACAAACATCCAAACATCGAAACAGAAACTTTCACATCTACACAAATATAATATTATAAAGAGGAAAGATTTGATTGTTTGAAAAATTGTTTGTACTGGATAAACTCAAAAACTACACAAACGATTTTAAAAATTCTTCACCTTTGGAAACCTACAATATTCCGGAGTAACATGACCTATACATTTCAAGCAGACGAAATCACGATCGAAGTGGTAGTTTATAATATTAGTACGATATAAATAATACTAACATATATTTTTAAACACTTGTTAAAATTGTACGGAATTCTCATCCACGAAAGTAGTAAAATTCTTTTATTTTATTAGAAGTTAGGTTGCCGTGGTCCTGCCTCGCTGCGGTAGCACCCACAGTTTTAATTTATCTCGCCTGGTCCTGTAATCATAATTAAGTAGGTACAAAGTTGAAACAAGTTAAACCTTTTAAAATATACTCGTACGTAAATGTGTAGAAGGAAAAACCCTTTTGCAAACTAATGTTGTAAATAATTTTAATTAAGTGGAAACCGGACTCTTATTTTATTTTTAACCGACTTCAAAAAAAGGAGGAGGTTATATGTTCGACTGTATGTATTTTTTTTTTTTTTTTTTATGTATGTTCACCGATTTCTCCGCCAATTGTCAACCGATTTTGAAAATTCTTTTTTTATTCGTAAGGGTATACTCCTGAGGTGGTCCCATATTAATATTGTGAAGATTTGATGTATACTTTGGGAGATAAACGAAGGAACTCCTCAAAAACAAACAGTACACGTAATGTGATTTGGATATTGTACTAAAGATCAAAAATAATTGCTGGTTCTATCTATCCATCCGTGGTGAACTAATTATAGTCTTCGAAGATACCGCATGGAACTCCTCATCGGTGAACAGTACATATAGGAACTTACAGTGAAAGGTTAGAAGGTTAGGGGATAATTCTTTGAATATTATAGGCACGTTTAGACCGTTACTTGTATTCTTATATTCCGTTGAGCTGATGATGGAAGGTACAACTCCTTATCGACATATATAGATGGATTTGCAAAATTCTTTTTTTGTTCGAAAGGGGTTTATTCGGAAATGGTCCCATATAATTTTCATATAGATCTGATGATGAGTTCCGGAGACAGACACCGGAACTCTTTAAAAAATGACAGGAAATCAACCGCGATTTCTGCTATCGCATAAATATGCATTGTTTATTTGGAATTAGTGCAGGGTGAATACCACAACTAAAAATTAAAAAATAAAAACTTTTTTACAAAAAAAAACAACCGACTTCCTTAAAAACACTACAAAGTGAAAAATAACTTTAATTTCGGAAGTCGGTGGCAAAAAAACCATAAATACAGATCCTAAGACACCGACTACCGAAATTAAAGTTATTTTTCACTTTGTAGTGTTTTTAAGGAAGTCGGTTGTTTTTAACTTGAAATATACTGATTTAGATTCAACAAGTGCATAATGAGTAGCGATTCCGGTAAATGTTCAAATTAATTGTGGTATTTCTTGACATAGGAAACATACTGAAACTTAACAAGTTCAGTGCCAGGAGCCCTCCAGGAGTCGCATTTGGGATGCCGAGAGCCCTCGTGGAGCGTCCACTCGAAATATGTGTGGCGGCATGGCGTATGAGCTTTATGAAAAATAAGTGGTGTCGTTATCGAATCGTCGTTCGAATTGTTAATTAAGTGAATGAGAATTTTTTTTGCACCGTAATGAAATTTTTTCTGATTACCTTCGCCATTACAGAACCCAAATCTAACGTAAACACTAATGCTAAACCATGTTTAATAGTACATATCATGGATCGTATTAGATCACGACCGTATTGACATATTAACATACACATACAATTAATTATTCATGCTTATTGGATTCATCCGGCTGAAACATTTTGATAATATTAACGTGAACGTTGTTAATCTGAATTGCGAGTGTTAATTAAAGATGTTCCATGTTTGTCTACGTTTCTATTCATTTATAGATACTTAATTATAAGAAGGTAAGCATCACGAAGAGTCTTGGAATTCTTAGAAACCCTTCAGCGGAGTTTTCGTGTGTAATCCTTGTTGCGAGATCGCACTCATTAATTATTAAGGCGGCATGTAACCTCATTGACGTTACGTACGTAAATTATCATGTAATCGCATAAATTACGCATGTGTTTACAAGAATTTTCATACTCATTTAAATAAATACGGCTCTTTGATTAAAACAAATATTTAATGAAATTATTAAATAAATTATAGAATAAAATGATTAACAAAATGAAGCCAGTTCTGCGTTACCTTTCGTGGAAATAAGATTTAAAAAATTAATAAAGTGGGAATCATTTTTATACCTTAACATCAATCTCTGAAATATCAAAGTGAACTTAAAAACTCATCATAATTAACATTCATTTAAATTTGAAATTATTCATGGCAGAAAGCGAAGTTGGCGTGGTGGTATTTAACGCCGCACCTGCCCGAGGCGTCTTAGCGTGGTCGAAATTAATGCGACGCAAAGTCGGCAAAAGTCAATTACACTTTATTAAAACCGTCTCCATTTATATCAATTTGACGCAAACTGTTACAAATACTGGTAATGTTCCGTCCTTTCATCCGAGAGCGAGGCGGGGCTACGCAAGCGCCGGGAGCGTACAACAGTCGTAGACAAAGCGGCGCGGCTAGCGTAGCGCGGCCAGTACGCAGCCAGAGCGCCGCGAGATCGCAGCGCGCCGCCGACCTCGTCGCCGCCACCGCTCGCCGTTCGCGCTCGCCGGCACCCGTCACACGAACCCCACTCGATTCACCTGCCGATGAATATTTAATGGAGCCGGTTCCGATGGAGAACGAATGAGGGAACCTCGTTACCCCACTGACATTCATCACAACACTTTTGTTGACATATTTGCGAATCTTCAAAAAGTTGTTTCGATTAACATGTCGTTGGGGTAAACTAATCAACATGATGAGCGGACGCAGATTGGCGTCGAGTTCAGCAGTGACAGCTGTGCTGCTACTGCTCATAATTAGCGGTTCAGTTACATCGTCGGACGGTGAGTAGGAAGTTGCTCGTTAAGTAATTAACAACATAACTAATAAGTTAGCTCCACAACATTTTAGTTGCTAGTTGTTTTAGTTTATATAATTATAAGGGATAACAGTGTAAGCTAAACTGAAAAACTTTGTGCTTTAATAGAATTAAATAACTTAACTTACATAGCGATAGGGCAATTTAATCATTTAAAGTGTTTCTGATGCATGTTGTCGCTTATTTTTTTCGTTGTGACATTTCAAAAAGTTTTCTATTATTTGCTTTGTAGAAAGTTTCTGACAATAATATACTCGTACTTCAAGTTTCAACCGGCTCGCAGTCAAGTCTTTGCAATAAAAACAGGTGGCTTCAGCCGTTTACGAAACTTTCGGAATCTCACGTCACTCTTCGTTATTTTCCCACGTTAATTGATTGCAGTGTTAAATAAAGAACAATAATGTCATAGGTACTGTTATTTAAATATGTTTTGTATATTACGGCTGAATAGTAGAGGGAATTTAATCTTTATATTAATACGTGAAGCACAAACTTAGTACCAGTTTTTACGAAAATTCCGCGGACGGAAGTGTTCGAAATTTGGCACAGTTAAAGTTTATATGGAGAAAGAGTGCATAATAAAAATATAAATATATAATAACGCATTCAAAATATATTAAATCAATAAAAAATCATAGCTAGTATACTTAAATAGATGCATTTGCGGTAAATACACATATCAATATATATAAATATGACTGCAGAAAATATCAAAGTTACCTTCCAGCATAAATTGCTACAAGACACCGCGTGACTTTGAATGTTTCTATCATTAGGACAGATTTCTTCCTCTTTGTCGTACCGCTTCCCAGCAGTTTGCCGGCAAACTTCAAACGCTAGTCTTCTCATTAGCAAGCGCAATGTGAAGCTTCATGCGTGTCTGATTGCAGAAGCAAATACCGCCTGACCTGGCAAAGTAACCAGGTTGCTTTGGTATCTTCGTATAGGTTTATTGGAACTAGATAGCTGGTAGAATTGTGCTTGAAGATATTTTGACCGTAGTTCCTTTTTTACGTAATCTATTCGCTTCGCAATAACAACAGGTCAACTATTTTTTTTTTAAGTTGATGATAATATTGCTGTGTATTTTTTTTCTATCAACTAGTCGTACCAAGGGTATCGTTCTACCAAGTAACTGGGTTGAGGAGGTCAGATAGGAGGATGCTCCATGTAAAATATTGGTAGGTATTCAGCTGCATCCGGTTAGACTGGAAGCTGACCTCAACATAGTTGGGAAAAGGCTAAGCAGTTGATCATGATGATAATTTTACTGTATTTTTTCATGGAAAATGTATGGAGGTTGCATCGAATATAGAGCATATATTATAGCTATAATAACTACCATTAAACTCGAAACACCATACTTTTGGTGAGACAAAGTTTCATATCACTGGAGTTTTTCTTTATAGAGTCGCGCCATAAACTTTGATGTCGAAATAAAATCTTCAATTTTGTTTCTCTTTATTTGGGCTGATGGAAGCTAATATAATATATTGAAGACGCTGTTATTAAATACAGCTGAAGCTACATACCCACCTATGTACACAATAGTATAACATGTAAACAAAACATCAACGTTATTGGAAGGTTTGAACCAAAGCAATAACCCAGCTATCGTAACAGTTACAAGAAAATAAATTCCTTTACTTGTGAGGACGCATCTTCTGATTTTAATTAAATGAGGAAAAAGTCAGGAAAAACGAATTCTCATAAATATTGTTTTGACGTTAATCCAATTTCTTGGGGCTCATAATAGCCACCTACTTATTTTATCATTTTGTGGACTGCGGTTTCTATGTTCGCAAAATTCATGATCAGTCATCATCATCACCATTCCAGCTGGAAGACGTCCACGTGTTAGGCATAGGCCACCTAAGTACCGCCGCTTTGACCGATTCCATGCTTCTCGCCTGCAGCTGATTCCTGAAGCCTTCACCAGAGGGGTAATTGCGTAACTTGCTATCAGTAGGAATTGGTTTCATATTGATAGTTAAACAACATTCATTGCGTTATTTACGTTGCTGACCCAACAATTTATTCGGACAAATGACGCAATCGTTTAGAAATAATCTTCAATCCCATTTAAATTTTGATTAATAGTGCGTTTCGCAATTAGGGTGCAGGTCACTATAATAATTTAAAAATACCTAAATACCTACCATCTCTCTTAGAATTATTTGTTGTACCAAACCTCGTTCTAGATGTAGAACGAGGTTGGCTACTAGAAGTAATTTGGGGATGAGCTGAGCTGTCCTTACAACCACCTCCAACCGTGACATTGCCACGAAAGGTCTTCTAATAGAAAGTATTGCACAACATCTACGTTGAATGGACAAAATAAAGAAAATTCATGGAAAATTATTTGCTAAACAAAATTGAATCATCATCATCTGCCTAGCCTTTTCCCAATTAAGTTGGGGTTGGCCTCCAACCTAACCAGATGCAGCAGTATTTTACATGAAGCAACTGCCTATTTGACCTCCACAACCCAGTTACTAGGTAATACGATTCACCTTGGTGACGACTGGTTGTCAGACTTTCGGGCTTCTGACGACTCGTAACGACTGTCAAAGATCCACAAATGACAGCCGGGACCAACGGCTTTTTTTTTTGGATGGGTAATCATCAAATGACTTCTCCCGCTCTGGGCGGAGCGGGAGGGCGTGTCAGACTTTTACTGACTTTAGACCCACCCGTGTTCCTTCAGTTGCCATGTGCCAGGATCACGGTATCTCTTTCGAACAATCTCGCGACCCTGGCAGGCATCGGTCCTAGCAGACCCCTTCAGTGCTGCTGACATCTTTTTGAGGCGCGCGTGGAACACTACGCGCCGTCGACCCGAGCCTGGTCCTTACCGGGCGGCGAGCTACCCATTGCTCGCCGCCCGCAAGCTAGCGCCTACGGTAGCCGGGAGTCAGCTATCGACTCCCGCCGCCCGGGCGCAGGGACTGCCACTCCCTCACGCGCCCCGCCTCCTCCTTTGCGAGCATTACTGCTTCGCAGAAGGAGGTGACGGCTTCCCATGCCCTCTCGCTCCGTACCATGGCTCGCACCAGGGCCGGACGCGAGAGGTCGCCGCCGCCGATCGCCTCCACGAGGACACGGTGGTGCTCCGCCCAGGCAGGTCACACCTCCACCGTATGCACCACCGTGTCCTCCAGACGATCCTCGCAATGGAAACACCCGGGCGTTTCCTCCCGCTTTATCCTGAACAGGGACCCCCCGAAGCACCCATGCCCGGTAAGAACCTGCGTGAGGCGGAAGGTCAGGACGCCGTGGCACCTCTCTATCCACTCCTCAAAGAGGGGACTTACCGCCGCAATTGTGGCGTGCCCAGCGCTGGGTTGCGACAATCGTAGGGACCAACGGCATAACGTGCTTTCCGAGGCGCGGAGGACTCTTGGTTTGTACAGATGGCCACCCATCCACGAATCAACCGCGGCAAGCGTAGCTTAACCTGATCAATTGATCCGTGCAGCGTCTTACTACTTCGCCACGAGCCCCTCAAATAAAATGTTATATTTCCGTATATTCAGACAAAACACACACACAAACAACAAAAAACACAAAAACACACAAATTCATGAAATGATTTTTGACACTTTGACATAAGGTGTCAAATTGCTTACCAATGAATTTCTCTGACTGTACTAGTATGCGACGGCAACGTCCTTGACGTGAAAGAGACATTGTTTATAGACTATCGCGGCTACAGAACGTCATAGCATCAATGAGCGCTTTACAAACTTTCCACCTTGGACATGAATAAATAACAACTCTTATGTTATAGTGCTGGTGTTTTGTTATTATCTCTTATATTATAAACTAGCTTTTTCCAGCGGCTTCACCCGCGTATTATACTTACAAACTTCTCTCTTGATTCACCGTGTCTATTGGTGTAAACCGTGTTAAATCCTTTCGGTTTAAAGACATTTATTTCTCAAGGAACATTATAGTTCACTTAAAGAGAAACTTAACTAAATTAAAAATAGGTTTATGTTTACATTACGACGTTCAAGCCATCGAAGAAACTGAACACCGTAGTTTCATTTATGAATTACATATTGCAATTTACTTAAATCTAAACAACAAAAAAAAAAGATTTGAAAAAAACAGTTCAAGCCAAAATATAAAAGCTAAGCTTATGTGTCTAATATATAATTCCTTAGACCTTTTTTAAATGATGGTATGCTTGTACACTCTCTGACTTTTTTAGGTAATTTATTGTATAGCCGAACCCTCTCATACTGTATAGTTTTCCTGCCGTACAGGGTTCTCACTCTTGGTATTTCTATTTCATCCTGATTACAATACAATACAATACAATCCTTTATTTCAGGCAACTTAGGCCCATAAAAACACAATAAACAAATAATATAAAACAATAACTATAAACTAATACATATTTTATAAAAACAAAACTTAAACTATCACTAAACACGTAATGATGACGGCGTCGTGTTCCGCTGCCTGGTGTCGCATAACCGTCCTCGGAAACGACGATACAAGATACCTTTCGGCCAAAAGTCCTCTCTCAGGCAGGTCTGTAGATGGTGGGTTGGAACTCGTACCACAAACGACTTAAAATTGATGTTGTGGCGCGATTCCAACCTTTCGACCCTCAGAGTCCAATTGGTCTTTACTTTTAAGAACTGCACAACTTCCTCAATCGTGGTGGAGTGATGCAGACGTGATATATACAGCTGCGTCGTAGGCACAGCAGGGCGTAGCAGCATGTTGGGTCCACTCGGAGCTGTACCACACTGGTTTCGTGAACAGGGCTTCTTCTTCTTCCTTTCCACTTTCGTGAAACCCTCTTCATCAACTTGGCCCGATCTCGGCAAGGAGCTAAGGACCGCAGCCAGGGCAGGTTGTGCACCCTTCATTTGGTTTTCCCCAATTTTATTTTGCCGCATAGACTGCGACACACCTGATTTGCTGGTGGTGACAATAGCGGCGTAGGCACGTTTAGGGGTCGACGTATCTACGTGTGACGTTTCCGCAGCCGGTGTTGTGGCGCGGGCGACGGCGGCGGCGGGCGACGCTTGCTCAGCATTATCGGCAGCCGGTGACGCACTTGTGTTCGCCGATTCTAAACTGCCGATTGATGCATTTTGCGCCCCTCGACGTGTGTTCACCTTAGAGGCCTCAGGTGACCCAATTACTGAACCCACCTTGCGCAACAGTGTTATTTCTGCTCGCAGTTCAGTGTTGGTTTTTTCCGCAACCTCCATACGGGACTGCATCTTGGTCATCTCCACCTTCAAGGTAGTGATGTCCTTTAGCAGCCTTGTAACGTCAACGTGATCAAACGTGACGGGAGGCAGCTTACTCAGCTCCTTCGCCACGAAATCTGGCACGTCATCTGGGTCGGTCTTCTTCAACATATCAAGAATATCTTGAATGCTCCTCTCAGTTCCATCTCTGCGGCGAGACGGCATCTGGTCCAGCTTTCCAAGTGACTGGAACAGTAGCAGTTTACCACTGCTGATCTCGTCCTCCTTGTAATTGGACCGGCATATCTGCAGGATGCTCACCTCGTCCATGTAGTCGATGGCATGGACTAGGAAAGCCAGCAATTCATTGACTATGAGTGGTTTGGAACTCATAGTGATAGTACGGGCAGCGGCTATGGCCGCGCTACACGCGAATAAAATTCGTTCCGTGCAGTCTTTTGTGTAAATGAAATGTTTGTGTGTATGTTGGTCTTAAGGATTTTTCGGATAGTCATGCATGTATGGTATGTATACAATTGTTGTAGGTTAAATAATTTTGTGTTTTTGTAGAGTAATTCTGTAGGAGTATCGTAGTTGTAATGGAAGAGCACTTTGATGATTTTATTTTGTGTTCTTTGTAAATGTTGATGATTAGTTTTAGCAGGTTGTCCCCAAACTTGGATCAGATATTCCAGATGTGGCTTGACTAATGTGTTGTAAATAGTATGTCTATGCTTGTAGGGTACGCATTTTGCAATGTTACGTATGGCTCCGGTTAGTGGGAGTATTCGCGATCTCACGTAGTCGATATGTGCACTAAATGTCAAATTACTGTCCACAATTAGGCCCAAATACTTTACCTTTGCGTAGTTTAAAAGATTTACATGTAAAGAAGATTATCTAGAAATTGAAACCCACACCATCTATTAGGAATTCATAGAACAAACCAATGAACACATATTGTCCTATAAAAAACATTTAACTTGCAAAATATTGAGATCAGTAATTGAGATAAAAACTATCCTATCTTTTAAGTTGGATCAAACTGCACACGGTGTGCAAATTTTATTAAAATCGATTAAGTAGTTTAGGAGTCCATCCCGGACAAACAACGTGACGCGTAATTTAAATATATTAAAACTAGCTTTTGCCCGCCACGTAGTCCGCGTTAAATTTCTTATTCCCCCGACCCTTCCCATCGCGTCGAATCGCCTACCAGTGCGATTTTCCCCGTTTTTGCAACATTTTTCATTACTACTCCGCTTTTCTTACTTGTAGCGTAATATTATATAACCTATAGCCTTTCTCGATAAATAGGCTACCCAACACAAAAAGATTTTTTCAATTCGGACCAGTAGTTCCTGAGATTAGCGCGTTCAAACAAACAAACTCTTCAGCTTTATAATATTAGTATAGTATAGATAACAGATATTAGAGTTTCGTATTGTTTTTTACAGCTCTCAGTATAAATTGAAAAATTACTTGTACTTTGCATATAACTATGCCTATAACGTTCCCACTGCTGGAACATAGGCCTCTTCTCTTCGAGAAGGTGTGAGCCGTAATCTACCACGAAGGCCCAGTGTGGGTTGGTAGATGTCACATGTCTTCGAATGTTTTTGGTTCTAGAACATGCCGGTTTCCTCATGATGTTTTCCTTCACCGTTTTTGAGAGCATTGGTGTTGAAATAACTTTCACAAATTAAAGCGGCTGACTGAGCTCGAACCTACGACCTACAAGATATAAATCGCAGCCATAACCGGGCCACCACTGCTCTTCAACTGAACTTAACTGTATTAAACAAATTATTAAATCATCACCAGTTTTGCTCATAATTATAATTAATTTAAAAAATGAAGCTATGAAGATAATTCTTCATAGCTTAATTTTTTTATTTATTAGGGTTCCGTACCCAAATAGGGACCCTATTACTAAGACGTGACCGTATTACTAAGACTTCGCTGTCTGTCCGTCCGTCTGTCACCAGGCTGTATCTCATGAACCGTGATAGATAGAGAGTTGAAATTTTCACATGATGAATTTCTGTTGCCGCTATAACAACAAATACTAAAAAACAGAATAAAATAAATATTCAAAGAACCAAAAAAATCACGTTTGTTGAATTGGGAGCTATACAACAAACGTGATTTATTTTTGCTCGTTTTGCTCGATATTGATAACGGCAACAGGTAGACGCTTGAAATATTCACAGAATATTTAGCTACATATTCATTTTCAAAATAAATAATTAAATTAAAATAAAACATATATTTAAGGGGGCTCCCATACAATAAACGTGATTTGTTAGCCGATAATGATACGGAACCCTTCGTGCGCGAGTTCGACTCGCACTTGGCCGGTTTTTATATTAAAAAGTTTTCCTGCAACTTATATGTAGGTACATAATAAAAGCTTAATATTGTACAATTTATACTGAAACAATCTCTTAACGGATTAATTTAAATACTATTTCCCGGGAAACGACGCACGTACACACTACTGAAACCAATTAAAACATCAACAAAAGCCGAGATTTATTATTTAAAGTTATTATAACCATAAAGTCATGCGGACGGAAACAATTGACATATTTTTTCCGCCATGCCTGCTCCACGTTGATATCTATAACCCCCATTATTCAGCGGATTAGCTTTTTACTGGATGAGTCGTAGAATATTCAAAAGGGAATTATTGGATTTTGTTGAATCTATACGAACGTTCCACTAAAATCACCCAAATCTTTCATTGTTATTCGTCCGTTCCTATATTTGTAAACCTCACTCAATGTAAAATGAATTAATCTATCGAATTTCGAAATCAATTGCAATAACACAATAAGTAATTCAATACTGATTGTTCATCGAATCAAAACACGACGGGAAAGGAAAACAAACAAGATTATGTACCTGTAAATTGTACGGTGTCCGCCCTTGGCAACAGCGCTGTTTCAATTACTGACCTCTCTAACAGTTATCAAGCTTGCAATTATCGACGAAGCCGAGCGCGTGTTTGATTACTACTATTAATATAGAAATCACCTATCTATGTTCTATAACGGAATATGACGACTGCAAACTGACCTACTTATTGAAACGGCTGCATACAAGACGTGAGTTATGAATGTGAAAAAAAAACTTGAACGATGCATTTCGTTTTAAATGAAGAAGATGAAAATCAAGTGAAGTTTCAGTGAAACTTCCGCAGTTTGATAAGTTTGAGCAGGTGCGTTAACTCATCGCACTTTAACTTCGTCATTGTGTGCCCACGTGAGGTAGTGCTGGCTTTAAAGTAACAAATGGGGAATGTGTATAGGAAGCAAGTCGTAGCAGTCAATTGGGTGAAACAAATGATTGCGGCGCTGGTAGGCGCCAGACCAGCGATCTATCTCCAGTGTGAGCACCACAATTACCCATTTACCTCAGCAAGGAATTCGCAAGTCTGAAATATTCGGTATGATACTGTGTCATTGGAGGAATAAAGACGGAAAGCGCTCGGGCGCGCGGTATTAGGTTCTTAACAAAGTGTTAGTCATTTAGGCAATCGTTTGTGCTTTCAATCTCCATCATTTTGTTTGTATGTCATGTCATTCACGGCATATACGAAAAATAATTTACCATTTATGAGGCACGGATTGTGTATTGTATGTTTATATTGGTAATCATATTTTTATCGATTTCATGAATGAGAAGAAATCCAGATTGTCGAGTAACTTTGAATAACTAAATATTCACGACTGATATCAACGCTTCTAAAGTCGCTATGTATAAGAAAAAACTACTTCTTTACTTACTACTACATACAATCACGTTATATTTATTTTCCGTCAAAGGTAACTATCAAAACAATCAATCGCTTCTGTGATTTGCAAGACTAATCATTGTGTACCAAATGTTTGCAAGCAAATTGGGCGAAGCCTACTTCATTTCCTCGAAATGGTGCAGCCCTAATAAAATCGTTGCCAGAAATGAAAATTGAAGCATTTCGTTGAAATGGAAATTACCTACTGAAACCATGTTATATATTTATAACATTTAAAATTATCATTTAAATACGACCTATTTTAGGGTATAGCAGAAACGTAGTCTACTAGTGAATTATAGTTTAGAATTTGAAGCTATACAATCAAATGGAGTGGATCGATTTTTCGGTATCGGCAAATGGCATATGGTTATTTTCCTTCAGCCGGCCGCAATTCCAGAGTGAATTACTATCAGTCTCAAGTTGGATGAATTTTCAGCTGTAGCCGAACTTACCCACCTTGTGTATGATTATTTGCGAGTTGCCGGCGCCATACTTCAATTTGTTACTCAACTCGGAGCGCCTTTGCTGAGAACTTGCTCCCAGCTAGAATGGCGGTTCATTGCGACGCCAATTGCCACATAAACAAGCCTCGCCAACCCAACGCTATGCGGTCGCGATACCAAAACTTCGTTGTTTACTGTTCTCACTACATATCATAAAACATCTATTTCGGGGCAAACTTAAACACTCATCTTTCCCGAGTTAACAAGCCCCACAAAAGTTTGTTGTTCATAAAATAATAATTATTAACATGAAATTCACACATGTATAAGGAAAAGCCGACGACTTCTGCGAAGTATTGAAATATGTACATGGCGATGTCGATTCATTACAAAGTTCTCTCGTTCTTAAATGTTTGATCGTGTTGTTTGAATATATGGGATTTATTTAATGAGTATTGTTTATTGAAAACAAAAACCAATAACGTATAGCATAGCGACGCTCGATATTTACTCTAAAAACCTGCAGTACTAATACAATTGTTATTCTAAATAAATAATACGTGTACAAGGTAATAACAAAACGTTTGAGTATTATGATCCCCAAGCAATCCATAACGGGAATTAATTTAACGGGCCCTTGAGTGGTATTGTTGGTCAATTAATACATTGATTAGGCATTTTCCAGTCGGTGTTCTGTTTTTTTTTTTTTAAACTGAATTAAATGTATCAAGTTGTATCAAATGTAGCATGCTCATTTTTTATTTTTCATTTAGAGAATAAAAAATATTATAAACCTAGACTTCCGATCATGACTTATCATCGTAGCCTCGTAGACCCAAGAGCTCCTACGGCCAACAAGTCTACGAGCACTCGTAGCGACCGTAGAGGTTCTACGACTACTAAGTCTACGAAAACTCGTAGCGCTATCATTATGATGCTACATAATTTTATTATCCTTAAATTAGCCCCCGTAGCCCTCTTTCACGACGAATGGGACTCATTTTGAAGGA
The DNA here is from genome assembly GCA_947507805.1 of Aporophyla nigra. Lineage (NCBI taxonomy): Eukaryota > Metazoa > Arthropoda > Insecta > Lepidoptera > Noctuidae > Aporophyla > Aporophyla nigra. The sequence goes on along the minus strand of OX382300.1, from coordinate 12,050,216 downwards.
CGTTAACAAGGGAGTATAATAGTTTATTTAAGGTTTTCTTTTAATAAAATAACAAGCACAGTAAAACCTAGCTAGTAGTATTTTTAAAAGTGGTTACTAATCATGATATGGATTTCGCTTCAGACAAGTTATTATTTCAAATATGCCTCTAATTGGAAGACTGCGGGTGCACACTTCCTCTTCAATTTTGCAAGCCTCTCAGATAAACACTGGTGTGATGTAATATAAAAACGATAAAATTGTTAAAGCCAATATTTTTACCGGGAGGCGTGGGTAGACCTCGGGGAGACCTCCACTCGGCAGAACATAATAACCTCAAATAAGATTAGATGAGATGCTAGTTCATTGTTTATGTGTAACAACGTAATTCACGATTTTTCCGGTTCAGCGCCTCCGCCGTATACCTGAAAAAATGCGTATTTTTGCTATGAAACAACCATAAATCTTAGAACTTTTTCATAAAATTTCGTAATACATGTCACAGCAGTCTCGTATATTGCACGTTGCTCGACAATGTTCAAGAAAATTTGTCTTCAGGTGAAAACATGAAAAATTTTCAAGAGAATATGTGAATCAGTGTTTGATATATGAAATTTGAATCGCTGGATGTTCTGATGTATGGAGCGAAGGATTCTTGGAATAATAGTGCTGCCAACTTGCACAGCTGCCGTAACCACGGCAGCTGTGCAAGTTGGCAATGTGTGTAAATTTTAATTTACACAGTCTAAGGTTTTACACAACCGTGTAAAACCTTAGACTGTGTAAATTAATATGATTATTTTGAAAACCTTTTTTTGTTATTGCATGCTTTGATATTGAAAATGTATGATTCGTCATAGAAAGACAGCGATAAGATGAATTGATAAAAAATATCTCCAAATTTAAAATACCTCCTCTCCAGTTGTATGCGTGTATATCCGATCGTTCCATTGACACCCTCCCGTTGGTGGGACGACGGGCTATCCTATGTGTTAATTCTTATGATTTAATTACTATTGTAAAGTCATGCAAGCCTAGTTACTTTTCATAAATCATCAGTCATTACTGCTCAGAAGTTGTGCACAACCTGTATACTCCGTACCGTCTTGTTTGCATACTACGTATAACCGAGTGTGATCGAAGTGTTTTCACCATTGAATAACCAGATTCCTATTATTTAGTGGGACCAATGGGAATTAAAATAATAAATTATTCGCCTTATATTTAATATTATTTATTAAATTCCCGTTCGTTCCACTAGTGAGACGATGGCATTGGATCGTATGGTAATGCAAGGTTGTATGCCACGAAAATAAGTTGGTACGGTAAAGCACAGGTCAATGCTAACAAAATCAGTACAAGGTGGCCTTTTATTCTATTGAAACTCCACACTTCGCCAGGACAGCTCAAGGTCAGTTGAAAACAAAGAACTGACATGCAGCATACTGTACACGCTGATACAAAAATGATTATTCTGACAGAACCCAACCAGCAGACCTTAATAACATCCATGAAAATGTTCCTAAAGAAGCAGTGCAGTGTCGTCAGTGTGAGGAGCATTAAATTGCATCCCGCTGTCCGTCCGCCGCACCCGTGTGTCCTGCAAGGCGCGCCCTCGGTCCCTCTATCTAATGAAGCCAATTTTCCGCGCGCGCTTCACCTTGCTTTCCTTTTGAATTTTCTCGCGTATTTTCCCTGTCATCCATCTCCTTCCGCACTTCCGCACAAGCAGATTACTTTTGATTTCGAATTCCAACACCAATGATTTGATAAACAACAAATGTCCATTCTAATAGAGAAAGGAAAGGAACTTTTGCAACACCTATTCAGCTTTCAAACCCGCTGTCGGTCGTCAAATTAATATCCGCTTTGAAACAATTCAGATATTCTGAAATTCACATAATGGTGTTATTACAATAATTGATATTGTAATTTAAGTACATGTTGTTCAAAATTTGATGTCAATTGTTGTATAGATAAAGTTCAATATTGAATACACGCATATTCGTATTCACATTTACTAGCTGAATAAAAGCTGTATGATAATGAACGGGTACCTACCTAATAATAGCAACTTTACGGCGCACTGAAACTATGTAAGCAAAGTCAAATAGCAAGCACGTAAAAACATGAAGGTAGTCATAAGACGGAAGGCGAGGGGGCTTCAGAGGGCGCGGGCGCGGCAGCAAACACGTCTGTCTCGATAGACGGCGCTCCTCCGCGAGTTATCAACTAATTTTTATTAACTTCTGGACGAACTTCGGCGAATGTGTTATTTTTAAAATGAAATCTTACAAGTATATAAAGCCGCTCCGTCCTAGACCGTCTTTTCGTCTCTGGGAATATTTCGAAGCAAATTTTCTCTTACTTAAAGTTTATGCTAGTTGCCTCCGAGTCAGATGCTACGTAACCGGTATTACGAGAATACGAACGAAATTCAGAATACTAGCTCTTATTCAGCGGCCATTGAAAATTACCCACCCGTTCACCTAACTGCAGTGACACAACAAGGCTTTGTAACAAATATTAGAATCGCTGGTTTCCGACTTTCCGAGCATTTTCATAATGCTACAATTTCTACTATACAATGAATTGGTAAGAAAAAGTATAAAGAAATAAATATTGTAGGAATGTTTTCACCATTTTCAATACCTACTTATTGTTTCCAATGAGTCTGATACAAAGCACTTGGTAAGGCAATTTAAATGTATCGTCAGACGTTGAAGTAAAACCTGAGGGGGAGTTCATTGGTTTCATAATGAATAAATAATCCTGCGTAATGCAGTGGGAACGGAGTAAGTGTTAGTCAGCTGCTGCTTCAATCGTAGCTACCTACTGTCTGTCGACTTTGATAAGTGCTTATTTGAGTCGAAGAAAACGATAAAAGATCTTCTTCACTGACAATGAAACACTCCGTTAATCTCTCAAGATCACAATTTATGATGGTTTCTGACAGTTAGGTGATATTATTTCAGTAGTTTATGATTTTAATATCCATCCAAGCTTACCCAAATGATTCATACGTGAGTTTATTTTATTTAGAAACAAAACCATTTACATGACAAATATTGTAATCTAAAAACACTAGAGACCATGTATAGATGTAGTCATCAAAAAGCTTGTTAAATATTTGGGACGCAACCATTTGTTTTTAAAACATAATGTTGAAAATAAACATAAATGAGTAGGTACATTAGTATCTGTAATAATCGTCATTTGTATTATTTCAGAAAGTGAACATAAAAACTTATAATAATAAAAAATTTGAAATAAAATTAAGTAGATACTATACTTAATTTTGGTTCAAATTCGTGTTTTGCTGTTCGTAATTTGTCTTGTTTTGTTTCAATTTGTATTACAAAAAATAAAATGGAATATAGATACCTTAAATGTCAAAAATAACTTTAATTTCGGAATTCGGTGTCTTAGGATCTGTATTTTAGGTTTTTTTTGCCACAGACTTCCGAAATTAAAGTTATGTTTGACTTTGTAGTGTTTTTTTTAAGGAAGTCGGTTTTTATTTTTTTGTAAAAAGTTTTTATTTTTTAACTTTTTAGTTATGGTAGATACCCCGCAATAATCTAATCGCGTTATTCGTTAATTTGTCGCGCAAATACTTAATGCAAACTTAAGACTTATATGGTTTTCACATGGATCCCACTGTCCGAATGGAGCCAAATTAAAATGGGACCATTTGGAAAGCACCAGCTTTTAAATAAATAAAAAATCATCGAAATCGGTTCACCCAGTCAAAATATATGCGCTAACAAACATTAAAAAAAAAAAAAAAAAATACAGACGAAGTGATAACCTCCTCCTTTTTTTGAAGTCGGTTAAAAAAGCTAATTTTTTGCATGTCCGCCAGTTATTACAGGCCTGCTCTCATAATAAAACCAAAACTATCGAATTGATGAAGACAAAACCTCGTTCTATTCTTGGGTTAATAACATAAAAATTAAATTAAATCAGATGACGTTGAAAATTATGCTGATTGTGAATCTACTCCTTAGGTCTAAAATGTTTTTTTTTTTGCCGACCTGTAACAACATGGCAAGACAATACCTATTGAATAACTACCTTTATTCTCAGACATTTGTTGAGAGGAATGTTTTGAAAAATACAAACTTTTATCATACTTAAGATAAGTAGTAGAAATATTCAACAAAAACAGCAAAACGACTTATTTACTAATGTTAAGTACAATAGTGAGTCCTGACAGCAATCAGCAGCAAACCTTCGCGCAAGTGCAAGCAATAAGTTAACAAAGTTTTATAGCAATCACATTAACGGAATAGCAGCGCATAAAATACGAACAAACGAACATAGATTTTTATGCAGTGTTAAATTAAATTAGCTACCAATAATTTAACCACGTGTTAGATACCGATATCTAAAAGCAGTTAAAAAAAGAAAAATTAAAAAAAAAACAATTCGAAAGCCCGTAATTGATCAGACGATTATATAATTTCCGTTTTTTCTTTTTTAAAATAAATTTAAAAAAATATAATAACGAATTCCCAAAAACCGAAACATAACTTTAAACATTTTGAACAGAATAGGAGTCATGAAGAAAAATAACGATATTTTGTTTTCTTTTTTTTTTCATTATTTTTCGATATAAATCTACATCGTTAAATCTACATATTTATTACATCGGTAAACTATTACCAACTAATTTAATTTTACCATCTATATCAGCAGCCGTAGCCAAGTTACAACTGTTTCGTATCGAATTCCGTTCTCCAATCGGTAACGCCTCGGTGTCAGCAATTGTAGAAAACGATAAGTTGGTAGCCATGTTGACGCGCCTGAGTCGGCCGTTCGTTCTACAATGTCTTTATAAAACCGACATCATAACAAAGGATGTAGCGTTGAACATTGTAGAAACGATAACCATTCTATCATTTTGAACGATGTGAACTTGGCTACGAATTTTCTATTCGTTTGTTCTAATCACGTGACTTAACGTTGAGATGATTTCATTCCCATACATTTGATTCGTTTTCGACTAGCGTTAACGATTGCAGATTATCAACTTGGCTACGGGTGCTGATTACATCAATCCTAACTTTTGTCTAAAATTGTAATACAGATTGGTAGAATAATTAACAATATTACAAACGATCTGAAAGGTACATGAATAACTTGTTAGTTGGCAAGTAGTAGTTATAATTGTACCATAACTACATATATCTAACATGTTTCGGCGACCCGGCACGAGCCGACACGGCTGCCTATAGTCCCATATTTCGTATGTGCGGTACGTTTGGCCATATTTCTCGGCGTCTATGCCGATGCCGGCACCGGTAGCATTTCACGCGACGTTCCCCGGTTTTTCGATGTGCGGTTTCCGCGCGACAATACCATTTTATTTACGGCTGAACTGCACCGCTCTATGGAGCTGAGTCACGAAGCGATGTAAGTAAGTGAATCTGGCGCTCGCACAGTCACCGCTCACACCGTTTCGCGTAATTCACCCTGGTCAAGCGCGCCAGCGTTTCCAATCTTGTGATATGACCCGGAAACCATTGCCGGCCACTCGATCTGCACTACACACGCTTTAAAATTTTACTTGCTGTTACCAACCGTTGTTGCTGTAACCCAATTCGACATATTTTCCCATTTTTGTTTGATATTTTTTCGGACATAGACAACATTCGGTTTTGTATTTGGAACCGTTTGTTCAATTTAATTGAAACGGTTTTAAGACTAACTAAGTACGTGTACACCCTAAATTAATTAAGGACTGCTCGTGTTTTTAACTTACTGCGTTTCATTCACAGTACAGCACAGAATTAACTAACATTTCCTGCAATTCTTGTTTGTATTGCCTGACTAAATTAAATATCATCAAGTATTATTTGCATGCTGCATCCGTGTGAAGTTGAGTATGTAATTAAATTATGCGTGTGGGTTAAATTAAATTTTACGGGTTAATTTAAAAAATGAACGTAAATAAATCTCTTCAGGGTAATTTTCATACCTTTCATAAACACAATATGCAAAAATTAACTGTGTAAGTAACAAGCGATGTTCAACTATCTGGAAGCCGTAACGAAGCTATTAATTTTAATTGTTTCATAAATAAAAACTGCCGTCACAGAGAATCCGATTCATTTATGGATGACCGCATAAATCATTGTATTTCCGCACCCGTTATGAAATGGACCGAAGAAGTATCCGCTATCCATTTTATTTGTATCTCGTTTACTGGCAATCACTCAATTAATGATGTTGAGTATACGTATACAATATAACTCTTAATATAATTCCAGTGTGTAGTTAACTATTTACTGCGCTCGCATGTGTATTTATATCCCTGCGAAGGTTATGCGGTACGTAGTAAATAGCAAGGAGTTCACATTTGAACTTTAAATAGCGCCATATAATACACAGTTTAAAATAGAGCTCTAGGTTATTGTAAGAGTCATAATGGTGGTCATAGCAGACAAATTGTTGGTACTGAAAACTTCTCATGGGAAACGACAGCAATGATCGTATTTTTCCATTTAACAGATTAACTTACGTATACAAAATCACGCCTTTTCCCATGGGGTAAGCAGATACTACTGAATGCCACCTGCTACGATCCTTACATACTCCTTTTACCTCGTTTAAGTTCATACATCTGGTCATACACGCACGCCGGTTACCAGTAGTATGCACGTGATCCTTCTGAAGAACATTACCGATAAGGTCCCTATATGTTCTCCTAGTGCGCCCCCTTCTGGCGTGACCAGGCACAGCTGCCTTTTAAATACCTTTTGTTAGCCGCCCCTCATTCATTCTCTCAACATGACCAAACCATCAAAGCATACTCTTTTTAATATTTGTCACTATATCTTCTTATATCTTAGATTATAGCTGCGAGGACCCTAAAGAAAAAAACATCTCTAATTAGGTTGCATGTAGGTAAACAACACCGTGCTACTAAATACTGGCCACTAACAATTTTCTGAGAGATTAAAAAAGTTTAAAAACTATAATTGGTTTGACATCCATAAAGGCGGGGCATTCTATTTTCTAGTAAAAAAAAAGGTTTTTATTATTATTCTGTAATCAGAAACTATTCATAATAACATAGATTTATATTATTTCATATATTGTGCAATCTACGCAGTGTCGTAACGAGCAACATGTTTTTCAAACATATGAACTCAATATAAGTTTATTGCTGGCTTCCAACGGCCGGGGAAAACATCGCTAGAAAATCTGCAGGTTTCTAAAACTACTACCGATGTAAGGATATGCAGAATTCACTGGGGTTATTAGCCTCAAAAGCTTTAGTTTTGTTTGATAACATATATATAAAAATATCTGTAATAATGAAGACACTGAGAGTATGCCGTAGGTAGTGAGGTTTCGTACCGATAGTAATAGAGTACTTTTAATTTAAAATAAAATTAATACGACTCCAAGCTATCGAAAAAAATTAGTATCTTCCCAAATTATCTCCTCTAACGCTAGCAAATCTTCCCGGGGTTCTGTCTTCCAAAATGCAACGTAAACAAAAACTTTCAAACAAAGTCCAAGAAAACTAAACAAATGCCTATCTAAATAGCTACACTATACTAGAATTATATAAATAGGCATTGTAGGCGCAATATTTATGCATATGTAGAATGTCGGCTGGCGACACGAGGCGGCAGTGCCGTGCACGCCACGCGCCGTCACGCTGCCGCGTCGCCGCCGCCACGCTCGCCTGTCGCAAACGCTGATTTATAACGGCAATATAACGCCAACCTGTCCTCCAGATATTTTTATAACCTTCATACTAACTTCGTATTCTTTCGCGACATTTACGCTTTGATTTCGACCTAGTGATGTAAAACAATGGTAGATATTGTTTTGTTTGTTTCGTTGTTTTGCGCGGATTTGATTTCTTCGGAACAAATAATATATTTTTGAACCATTGAACGCAATTATGCTTAGATGGTTTGATCATGTTGAGAGGATGAATGAAGGACGGCCTACAGAAGGATGTGAGTAGAATCACCGGGAGGGGACGCCCTAGGAGGACATATAGTGACCTTACTGGTGATGGTCTTCAGAAAGGTCAGGTGCATAGTACTCGCAACCGGCGTGTGTGTATGACCAATTGTATGAACCTAAACGAGGCAAAAGGAGTGTGAAGACATCGTAGCAGGTGGCGTTCCGTGGTTTCTGCTTACCCCCATGGGAAAAAGGCGTGAGTTTGGCGATGTATGTATGAACGTAATTCTTATAACGTGTAAGCTCTTTAAAGTTTCTTCCATAAGGTTGGGTTTCAAAATACATAGTTTGAATAACACATGGTACGCCTTTTTTTTGGGATGGGAAATCATCAAATGACTTCTCCCGCTCTGGACGGAGCGGGAGGGCGTGTCAGACTTTTACTGACTAAAACCCACCCGTGTTCCTTCAGTTACCCATATGCCAGGGCCACGGTATCTCGTTTGAACAATCTCTGCGACCCTGGCAGGCATCGGTCCTAGCAGACCCCTTCAGTACTGCTGACATTTCTTTGAGGCGCGCGTGGAACACTATGCGCCGTTGACACGGGCCTGGTCCTTACCGGCCGGCGAGTTACCCATTGCTCGCCGCCCGCAAGCCCGCGCCTACGGTGGCCGGGAGTCTGCGATCGACTCCCGAGGCCCGGGGCGTCTCCTCCTGCGACGGCTAGGGACGTGAGGGCGCAAAGACTGCCACTCCCTCACGCGCCCCACCTCCTCCTTCGCCAGCATAAGTGCTTCGCAGAAGGAGGTAACGGCTTCCCATGCCCTCTCGCTCCGTACCATGGCTCGCACCAGGGCCGAACGCGATAAGTTGCCGCCGCCGGTCGCCTCCACGAGGACACGGTGGTGCTCCGCCCAGGCAGGTGACACCTCCAGCGTATGCTCCACCATGTCCTCCAGACGATCCTCGCAATGGAAACACCCGGACGTTTCCTCCCGCTTTATCTTGAACAGGAACCCACCAAAGCACCTATGCCCGGTGAGGACCTGCGTCAGGTGGAAGGTGAGAACGCCGTGGCGCCTTGCTACTCAGTCCTCAAAGAGGGGACTTATCGCCGCAATTATAGCGTGCCCAGCGCTGGGTTGCAACAATCGTACCCGTCATGTTGCCATGAGATTCTGCCGGAGCTCTGTCCGCCTTGCCGCGATTTGTTGTGGCAGCGGGGTTTCGCCCAGGCGTTTCGCCTCCTCGCACCACTCCCACATGTGGGCGAGCACCTTTGCCTCCAGATCCAATGGCAGCACTCCGGCAAGGAGGCTTGCCGCCTCGCACGACGTGCGGTATCCCTGGACTAGCCGGATGGCCATAACCCTCTGGGCCGCCCTTAACCGGCGCGCTGGTGGCAGCCTCAATGAGGGCGCCAACACCGGTGCCCCGTAAAGGGCCATGGACCGCACGACCCGCGTGTAGAGCCTACGGCAGGAGGCATTTGCACCCCCAAATTTGGACAGGTACCGCTTTAAAGCAGCCCCAGCCCGCTCCAGTCTGGGAGCCAAACGTCGGAAGTGCTCAACGAAGATCCACCGGCTGTCGAGGACAAGTCCCAGGGACTTCATCGTCGACTCGACGCCGATGTGAACCCCTCCCACCGTGAGTTAGGAACCCGAAGGTGGCGCGTTCCGTGGACCATGAAAACCCATGGCCTCGGACTTGTGCAGGGCCACCTCGAGTTCCAATTGCCGCAACACATGGTACGCCTAAATTTATAACTTCAGGAAAAGTAAAGCAACTATAAAATGTTATTACAAAATAGCCCCGTTATCCTATAAACAGTTCAAGTAAAGTATACTTATAGTGCATGCATCGAACGAATACCCGGAGGTATTTTGTAATAGTACTTAAGGTTTTAGTACTACGCTACGCAAACTCGTAACAAGTTCCCGACCACATTTGTCTCTATTTCGAGCTAATCTCGAATATTAGATGGATTTTAAAACTGTTTTCACTATCACTTTGAACGTTTATGGGTAAACAATGGCACTATATACAGAGGTTTAAAAAATTAAATAACAAGCATAAATAACACGTAGCTTAAAAACTTGAACGCTACGAACTTTCGAAGCACCGTAGCGCATTTTTTGTCGGTTATTTTAAATCCTTCTTAAAAGTTCAATTAGTTTAGAATACTTTGATTGACTAATATTGATTTACATATTTATTTAATAGTACCACGTACATTTGTTTTTACTAATATTACATTTTTTTTTATGTATACCCTATAAGTATATTTTTAGTCAGGGTATATCCAGGTAGAGCTTCACGCTACTTTCTTTTCAGAGTTAGCAGTTTGGTCCACTTTATCAATTGCAGATTCGAGCTATCATGTAATCTGTCTGTGTGCAAAGTTATGAATACATTAATATAGTTATTTACTACCAGCACTAGGTACATGAATTAAACCTTGTAATATATGTATAACTACGGGAGCAAGTACGGAACAAGTCGCATTAGGTGCACTTAACAACGATGTAACGAAGTGCTACAAACTCAGGCCGTGAAGCGATTACGCTTAAGCATCTGTACTAATTGGCATCACACGTGTTAATGCTAACAATTAAACTTTAATGTAACAACATGCGCGACGCAATCACAAACGACGATGTACTAGGTACAACCCAAATTTGAGAACAAAGAAAAATTTAGGCGTTCCCAATACCCGTCTTATTATTTGTCAGGTACAATAACTTTGAAAGATTAATGGTGTAACCAAAATTAAATTCAACCCGCAATAAATGATCCACTCCTACGATCTTCCAATGAACTTAATACTAAACTGAATACCACAAATTTGCGTCTTGTTCTGGATAGTGTCGTGATCTATCTGCAAACTTCAAATTAGTTAACCAAGCAAAATTTGCATTAGTTGTTTGTTCATTCAGTTTACACAATAGGACCCGGGAAACTGAAATTAGGCGCGACTGATAATAATAAACAGGCAGAGGAATCGAATCTCTGGTTAAATTGGCTTTATCAAGGTCTTATTGCGAAGGGCTGGCGTCGCCTCCAACACCTGACCGCTAATTGTGTTACATGTTTATACACACACGCCTCCGACGCTCTCAATATCCCGACAGGCCTCGTTCGACCAGCCCAACAACGTACGCACCCATTTACAAGCGCCCGTATCTACGCCAATGTAATTGTAGAGTAGATCGGTTCCTCACATAATGCGTATTGTATAGCCGACATGTTCAAGTGAATCTTGTTGCATTTTGCATAAAATCGATACTCATGAATATCCACAGCCACAGTGAAGCCGCCGTGAGACCCGGCAACTCGAATTTGCTACAATCGGTTTTATTTTTAGATGGGCACCAATTCCCGTGTCGAAAATGGATAATTCAATTTTAAATCACATCATATTTTCCCGTACCTATATTCGAACGGATAGGGTAATTCTCATCCAATCTGATTTTAATATTTCAAACTCACACGTGGCGGGATGTGGAGCATGTATTAAAAAGAAAAGTTTTACTTAAAATAAACAAAGTGTTTTAATCTATTATCAGACCCTAAAAAAGTGTTACGATATTGTGTTGTGTTTGTGTTGTATTGTGAATGTAGTAAGTACTCTTAGTTATGACATGATTTAGTTCATAGAATATTAAGTCATAATTAAATTGATATTAGTCAATTAAGCTACGTTGTAACCAATAAGTTAGAATTTTATTTCTTAATTAAAAAAAAAAAAACGGTCGGTACCTACACAAAATACTTTGGTTTTATATCTCTATTTATTTTTCGCTTTTCTGCATTCGAACAGTTTTTACCTCTTATTTTGTAGGTTCGAACTATTTGATAACATGTTTTTACATTTAAATAAACGACAACCAACAACCTTCTCAAACTCATAAATCTTTTAAAGGTGGCAGCGTGGATTAATAGCTACTTCCTAACAGTGCAGTAACTAATAAAAACAAACAAAAAAGATTAATCGCGGAATGAGTCTTTGACGCGTATTTCAATTAGAGGAAAGTCAATTTAGGGTGAAAGAGGTAAGTAAAGCGAGCGGCAGCGATGGCGGGTGCCCGGGCATCGGCGGGCGGCGGGTGGGCAGGGAATCTAATTTGCCGGGAGCCCAACACGGACTTTTGTCACAACGTACTGTGCCAATTAGGTAAATACGCGAGCAGTGGACGACGCGGCCCGACTGGCCGGGGGTAGGCGCGACCCGTCACGTGCATCCGTAAACACTTACGGCCTGATGAGCGGCCCGCCCGTAATCATATTTCAAGTGGCCCGGTAATCTCGTTGTCTCATCAACACCGACTACATTATTAACACGTTACACTGTATTAGCGCTTATTAAAGTACTTAAACCCTTTACAGTAGGAATTAACCGTCTTTGAGGGCTCTTAAGTTATGTGGGTCGCTATTACGAACGATTTGTAATCACGTGACGATATTAGTTGGAAGCGAAGCGATGTCTTAATATCGCCAGGTTGAATTAATGTAGTTTGTCCAACTGGTTCTTTTATTTAGCAACTTTAATACGTACGCTTAGGTATTACGCGAGTCATACAAATGACCTCAATTATGTTAGAGGTTAGAGGGTAGTAAGAAGGCAGACGACGTTGCTGTACGTAGTCTATTTCAATCAAAAGGTCAATTTAATGTCCGCTCATTTTTCATTCAAGCTCTGTGGGCGTGAAGAAATCGTTGTACCCACCACTTACTGAGTCAAACAAAATTTTCAAATATAATTATATGAAAGGTTATTTTCATGAATGTCCTCGATGGGTATGATATGGCTCGGATATGGCTTTTAGAAGTTTGTCAAACAGAGGAACCATTTTAGTCGTGTAGCTTTGGACAGAACGAAGTAAAAATACTATCTCATGCTTTTTATTCGTATCATCAATTCAAAATTCAGTGCAAAAGGGGTTCTGCAATACCATTCTCTAAGGTCACATATCGTAGAACACAACGATGCAGAAAGCGCTTTGTCGCTTTACCCCGCTTTGTAACACAGTTTTCGACGATGTGACGTTAGAGAATTGACCGACTAACATTGTATACTATTATGTAGCCGTTCCCAAATTGAACAAAAGACGTAGCACAATCATTTTTCTATTAAAAAAGGCTTGATCCCAGCTAAGAGCACATTTCACGGGCCATCTATCTTGCGGGATATTAGAAACAACATTTTCCGATTGTTTATACGTGCTCGGTAAGCTCTTCTTTCATTAGAGACGGCGACGTCGCTTGCACAGCGCCCGCACCGCTGTACCGCTAAGATTGATGGCCGCTGGATGGATTTGTTCTATTCGCGTTCTCACTCATCAATCATTCGCGGATATTTTTCCGTGTCTCAGGTTGTTTAGCCTAAATAAATTGTTGCAGCATTGAAGCATCGCTCATATCGATCGCGTTAGTATTGACGTCTACACACGTAAGTCTTCTCACTTTCAAAATGGCGGACATTATTCAACTTTATCGACATGTTTTATTCATGTGTCAGGAGCTGATTTTGAAAATGTAACAACAAAACCCTTACGCTGCGATTTAGTTTATCAGTTACTAAGTCATCTTGAAATCTGTTTTACGGCTAAAATAATTCGGGAGTGTTTACTTTCCTTTAATAGTATATTCCAATTATAAGTTTGAGGTTTGGAATTGAAGTTTGTGTTGACAATAAATTAGTAGCCTGGCTAATATAATCACGGTGGGGCGTAATTCAAAAGCAATGGCGGGTCATATAATAAGGGTGTAACCACAGGCCGCAATGCGACCACCTCTAACCGCCATTTGGTACACACTTCGCAGATAACCAAATGGGCTACTTGTGGTTTACAAGCCGCCGCGCACACGGCACCCAGTCGCTATAGCTATCATGTAAATAAGCTACAAAGTATAAGTTCAAGGAACTGCTATAGGATATTTAGCTTACAAGATCCACACACATCGCGTGGACTAATCTACATACATTGATGATATTAATGTGTATTTCTAAGGCTACGTTCGTGCGGAAAGTGACACTGTGCGCTTTTATAATTTCTAACGTAACGATAGCGTAGTACCACGATAACACAGCGAAGTAAAATGAATGGAAATATATGAAGATGCTTTTAAATTAATGGACTTGAATGTGGACCTTCACGATAATACGAAATCAAAATCAATCTGCTTCGCCTTTTTTACAACTATGTTGGGGTCGGCTTCCCGTCTGGATGTACCTGAATACCAGTATTTTATTAGGAGCGACTGCCTTTCTGACCTCCACAACCGGTTAATGGGTAACACGATAACCCCTTGGTAAGGCTGGTTGTTAGACTCAGTATTCTGAGTACCCGTAACGATTGTCAAAGATCTACGAATGACAGACGGGGTCTTCATTTGTAACGGATGATCACCTATCGAGAAACTATTTTTAAGCCACGATAAAATCAGTACTTCGGAAATTATAAAAGCGCATAAAGTCTCCACAGACGTAACGTATCATCGGTTTTTAACTTTCATTTATTTATACTTATTTTTCGACTTTTACTGACAAAATACTCTTTTCTAAAAATATTTAAAAAAAAACAGATTTAGCTTTGACCCAACCTTAATATCCTTACTAAGAATCGTTCCATTCAGGAATCAATAGCCAAATATCACTCAATACAACTCAGCTTGGGAAAGTGTGTACTTTGATAGATTGCTCTCGTACTTACATGTACCTTAGCCCATTGTATGTATTCATGAACGACCCTACATTATTCTATGCCGTGATTGATTTATTTAAGTCTACAGATTTGAATGTTCAACCTGTGAAGGTAGCCGCGCTGTCTAAGATTCTGTTTATCAATGTATATTTATATATTATATGTTAACGATTATTAGAACATTGTTTATTTTATTTTGTTACTAGATTTTGCCAACGGCTTCGCCCGCGTATTATACATATACACCTTCCTCTTGAATCACTTTATCTATTTAAAAAACCGCATCAAAATTTGTTGCATAGTTTTAAAGATCTAAGCATATATAGGGACAGACAGAGGAACGCAACTTTGTTTTATACTATGTAGTGATTTCACGCACTATATCTAGAAACTATTGCATCTGCAGATGTAAGTGTCAACAGAAACAAATCACAACGTACTTTAGTATAAACCCTTCAGAGATAACTTAGATGATTTTAAACTTAAAACCCATTTGACTGTTTTGAGGACCAGCCAATGTCTAAACACGTTACTTTATAATAATATAAGTACAAAACCAAAACATTGTAAACAGCGCCGTTTATCTGTTGTATTTGTTTCAGAGTCATTGTTTCCTCGTTTCGTGGAGCCGGTCACGAACGTGACGGTGACGGTGGGACGAGACGCGCTGCTCGCCTGCGTCGTCGAAGACTTACGAGGGTACAAGGTAAACTAGACGTTTTCTCATAAAATCTTTTCCTATTCATACATAAGTACTATTTTCAGAAACCAAAACCAAATGAAAAAAAAAAAAACAAAAGAAAACATTTTGTTTGTAAATTTTAACAATCTAACTGTTGGACAAAGACTACGGAGGAAGGGCTTCTACAGCTCTATTTATGTCCCCTTTTTTCAGCATTGTTAAAAGTCACCATGCTTTTCCATGGCAACGACACCTGTACTTAGGCAGCCACCGCGTTATGACGCGTACTCACCCATTTATCCTGATGTATTTTATGAATATAAAGCTTTTCATCTCATTTCAGCCAGACTGTACTTCACAGTAGTATTTCGTACCTGTTAGGACGCTGAGCATAATACGCTCCATCGCGTCGCCGGCTGACTCTTGAGTTCGGACTTCTGAAACTCGGTCAGGAACCAACTTTGAACTCCGCGGTTAGAATAAACCAAATACACATGTCGATGAGTTCTCGCCTTTGAAATAAACAGGATGTCTTGAACTTAAATTCTATTTCAAGGAGTTGAAAGAACAAGTGATGAAGATTAATTCCAATTTTATTATCTCACTTTCAATAGATTATACTTTGCATTGCATGTCGGCCAGTTCATCCGTCAGTCAGTCGAGCAACTTTATATATATTCGTACTAGTCTTAAGATTTCTGAATCTTAAAGCCAAAATACGTATGTCAGGTAAACACATTGTCTACAATATCCTATGTTTACCTGTTAACTGATACGTCGTACCGCAATAACTAATCCATCTGTCATGTCGTGGTGGTTGTGGCTTAACCTTCAATTACTGACTACTCAAGAGATGGTACGTATGTTCAACCGTACTGATTCTTGATAAGATTTGCACTATATCGAGGTCATGCAAGTTCCTTAGCGTTAAAGTAAATACAGCTTGGATTGATGTCACTCCTGTATGCGTATAGATGATGTGACGTCAGCGAACTTCTAAATGCCACGTCATGCCTTGCCCGTCTCTTTACAAATGAATAAAACGACTACAAGGTGCAAGAATTTTCCATTTAACAATGTTAGCTTTAAGTTAAAAAAACTTGTGGCCTCTCTCTAGTTAACAGGCTCACCGCAGAGTATAATAGTTTCTTATTCTATTTATAAGCTTGTCGCAAGTTTATATTGGCAAGCAATTAAGAACGCAAACAGCGGTAACCTAGAGCCATCAGCTGCATGACGTCAGTGGCCATGATGTACGAGCGCCGTGTAATTCTATGAACGGATACGTTCCGCCAGAACTTCATACAACTCCATTCGTGCGGTGCACGGGCTAAAGTTTTAACAAGCCAACTTAATATCACTTTGCTCAGAATGCACGATTCGCCAGTTATTAATCATGCAGGACGGCTAGTTAGCGAAATTGGAGTGCTGTGCAGTGCAGATATTAGGTACATATTTGGGAGATGAAACTGAATTTGTCACCACTTGGATTATATCCACAACGGAAAATGTAATAGTTGAAACAAAAATAAAATAATTCATATTTTATGTATTGGCAGAACAGCACTACAGTTGGTGTTTTATTTTTTAAACAACTTTTCGACGTGTTTTTTTACACATATACATATGTATATCTAAATATTTATATCAGGTCACTCATGAGAATTAATATATTGTCAAGAATAGCTCTAGTTTTTCGATTCCATCACAAGATTGACGTAGTTTCTAATGTATTTTTTGTACTAAAACTTTGTTTGCGGGTGAATGTAAGTCAGCTGGAAAAAACTTGTGACTTTGTGTAAAAGATCACTATCTTATGGAACCCTAAACGTGTTTGTCATTCTCGTATAAAAATAACTTTATACTCATCTATGAATTCTTGGAAATGCTTGAAAGGAAATACTTATTTCTCTGGTTTGCAGCACTTTTACATTCGCTGCTCGTTCAGCCATGCATGTCCTTCTAATGCAACCGTATGCCATATGCTTGCGCTACGAAGAAATTCATTTTTACATGGTGAAGGCACGTGATTGTACGATATTTCTCATGTCGAAAGTCTCGGCTTTTAAGTTCTTAAATCAACTCATAAAGCTATTGAAAATATAAGAATATAATTAGGACTGAAAATATTGGCTCTTGTTACTGTTAGGAAACCAAGTTCTCATTCTTTAAGTTAATTAATTTAATCCACGTGGAAGATCAAACTTCAAAATCATCTTTTTATAAGATGTTTAATTTTTTTTTCTGGACCAAAACATAATAATTCCGCATGCTTCTCACAGGTCGCGTGGGTCCGTGTAGACACACAGACAATCCTGAGCATCCACCACAACATAATAACTCAGAACGCGCGCATCAGTCTGTCGTACAACGACCACCGCTCGTGGTACCTGCACATCAAGAACGTGCAGGAAGTGGACCGCGGCTGGTACATGTGCCAGGTCAACACCGACCCCATGCGCTCCAGGAAGGGATACCTACAGGTTGTGGGTGAGTGTATATGACTATCTCCATCAGCCTGGTTTACATCGACCACCGCTCCAGAACTTGCAGCACCAAAACATTTTACTTTGTAAATCAACTTGCATTCCGTATTGTATGTAGAGCTGCAGTGTAAACTTCACTACAGTCCTGCAAATTTTACAGATTCACTTACCTAATTGCTCATCCACTCTACAGGTTACCTGTCCGGTTTTATTGACTATATATAGCAAAGCAAACGTGGCATGCCGGCATGGAATTTTTATTTACCTAAAAGCTCTACATACTATCAAACCTGAGCTAAGAGCAAGTTGATATTTTGACATTAAAATACCCGAACTAAATACCTTCGTCTACCGACCCTAGTTCAGGTGTAATAAGGTTACAAATTTATATAGCATTGCTGTGGTTGCGGTTCGGACCCGGTCACAGAGCAGGTAGCGGGATTTTGACCTTACCCTTAAATAAAAAATCTGTCGACCAAATCAATTATTATTATTATGAAACATATTCCATGATTAGAAGAGAAACCTTTTATTTCTCTTTTGTCCTGAGATTTTAGCGTGACTGTATAAGTATGTGCAGTTTAAAACTAAAGCACGGTAATATTTACTTATGTTAGTGTTTGTATAGTTCTGTGTTTGTAAAATACCCTTAAAACTTTAATAAAAGAAAAATACAGGGTTTGAAGGCCATTGATACGAAACCTGTTATCATGGATTCAGTAATTGATTCTGAACCCCCAGCGCTGAATTTTTTCCTAGGTCAATTAAAAAAAATACTGTTTCATAAATTTAACCGCGTAGGTAACTGTTTGATAAAACGTCAGAATTTTTCTATTTTGAAAAGCGACAAAAAAATCTACACTAACGGGTCTACCATAATTCCTGGCTTGGTTAATGTCCCACCCCGTTTATGTTAGAAATAAGATAAACCATTTTATACTAATACAACCGTCTTTTTGTCAACAGTGCCGCCCGTGATCATTGACAACATGACATCAACAGACATGGTGGTTCGCGAAGGTACCAATGTGACGATGGTCTGCCGCGCCACTGGCTACCCAGAACCTTACGTTATGTGGAGGCGGGAAGATGGACAGGAGTTCAACTGTAACGGGGAATCGGGTAAGATCTTTAATGTTAATGAAAGATTTCGATAAAGGCTTTTAGTATGACGATTAATAAATGTCAAAATGCCAATATCTATCCACTGCTTTACACGAGCATATAAATGTGGTGTTGTAGTCAATCTCCTAAATACTTTTGCAAAAGCTCAGTCAATCTAAGTCGTGTTTTTAGTGTACATCCAAACAGTTCGTTTTTGTAAGGTTAAAACTCTATTATGTTCTCTTAAATGGAAACAGAAAGAACAGCCAACACTGTTAACAAAAGATTTTGGTACTCTTATAAATATCCGGTCAAAACATTAGTTCCGGACGCTCATTATGTTGACGCCCTCTCGGCAAAACAAAGCAGATGAAAGAAAGAAATCTCTGAAGCGAGAAATGGAGTGGAATAGACCCACTGGGATACCACTTGCGTATATCGTTCTAACAAACGTTGTATGTCTAAAACGAATACTCTACAAATTATTTTAGTACACAATAAATGAGCTTAAATTGTGTTAGAATTCGTCTCTTTATTCCTATTTAATTTTCATTTCGTGCAAAATTAATTTCATGGTATCAAGTTTCTTAAACATTCAGGTTCAGTTCTAATACCAAATTTATAAATACTTAGGAATACTGCTATTTAAAGGATCATTAGTTATAAACCTGCCCTAAGTTTGGCTTGAAAAAGACGTAACCGACACCGACGACACTTTACGCTTTAATGTTCAGTATTTTCAACGTTTTTAAAGTAACCATGTAGATTTAGAAAGGTCAAAATTCTCATGAGTTCGGTCCACCAGAACCGAACCTTCCAGCGAAGGTTCGCGAAAGGGTCCAAAATGACACGGATTGTTCCACACAATACTATTAAATTGTACCCGCAACCAGCGCATAACAGAAATATTTTCGCAATTGAATTAACAATGGACTATCGAACGCGAATAATTACGAAAGCCCGCCATAATTCACTTATACCCAACAATGCCATATTTTATGGCGTTCCGTTTTTACATTATTTTTATCTAAATTAAACGTAGGTAAGTATTATTATGTATACAAGTAGGTTATGTGTTATGGGCACATTATTCTCGTGGAAGACAGAATTTTCTGCCCTCCGTGATTATTTTGAACATATAGGTACCTAGCTACACTTTAACATCGTACATTCTAAGTATTGTCAAAGTTTTCTTTCGCCCACCGTACAGTTAGCAGTTCGTTCCTATTCTTCTAAAATATTTACTTGTGTTATTTGGTTGTAGTAAACGTGGTAGACGGTGAAAACTTAACCATATCCAAAGTATCCCGGCTTCACATGGGCGCCTACTTGTGCATCGCTTCGAACGGAGTCCCGCCATCAATCAGCAAGCGAGTCGTCCTCATGGTGCAATGTAAGTGACTTCATTACATTACTTGAAATTTATGATAGGTATTTCGACATATACGAAGTAACTGCGCAATGCATGTTATTATTTGATAAAACCGCATGTGTACCGTTTGATCATTCACACTCCATTGATCGGTGAAGATATCATAAGCCTTGGTTTGCCGCGAAGGAGGAGGCGGGGCGCGTGAGGGAGTGGCAGTCTCTGCGCCCTCACGTCCCTAGCTGCCGCAGGAGGAGACGCCCCGGGTGTCGGGAGTCAAAAGCGGACTCCCGGCGACCGTAGGCGTGAGCTTGCGGGCGGCGAACAATGGGTAGCTCGCCGCCCGGTAAGGACCAGGCTCGGGTCGACGGCGCGTAGTGTTCCACGCGCGACTCAAAGAGATGTCAGCAGAACTGAAGGGGTTTGCCAGGACCGATGCCTGCCAGAGTCGCGAGATTGTTCGAAAGAGACACCGCGACCCTGGTATATGGGCAACTGAAGGAACAAGGGTGGGTTTTAGTCAGTAAAGGTCTGATACGCCCTCCCGGTCCGCCCAAGAGCGGGAGACGTCATTTGATGATTACCAATCCAAACAAAAAAAAAAGCCTTGGTTTGCCAAACATGTCGTATAACTAATAATAGAGCATTATTAACCGACGAAAAAAAACGGAGGAGGTTATCAATTCGACGCGTATATTTTTTTTTTTTTTTTGTTTTTTTTTTATGTATGACCACGCATAACTTTTTACATAGTAGTCCGATTGTGATAATTCTTTTTTTATTGGAAAGGGTATACTCCGGTGGCTTTAATGTACTTATAATACTACTCAGTATAAAGTTATGCGTGGTTAAACAAATTTATATGGGGTCCCATATAAATTTGGAAAACAAAATCGAACCCTAAGGGTCGGAAAACAGGGGATGATTGATTGTTCACTCACTGATTGTAATGTTTAACCACGCATAACTTTATACAGAGTAGTCCGATTTTGATAATTCTTTATTCATTGGATAGGGTATACTCCGAGAGTGGTCCCATATAAATTTGGAAAACAAAATCGAACCCTAAGGGTCGGAAAACAGGGGATGATTGATTGTTCACTCACTGATTGTAATGTTTAACCACGCATAACTTTATACAGAGTAGTCCGATTTTGATAATTCTTTATTCATTGGATAGGGTATACTCCGAGAGTGGTCCCATATAAATTTGGAAAACAAAATCGAACCCTAAGGGTCGGAAAACAGGGGATGATTGATTGTTCACTCACTGATTGTAATGTTTAACCACGCATAACTTTATACAGAGTAGTATTATAAGTACATTAAAGCCACAAAAAAGTATAAAATAAAAACTTTTTACCAAAAACTTTAACCGCCGAAAAAACTGAAAAGCAAAAAATAATAAACCTTAAAATAATGAGTCGGCGCTGAAAAACCAATGAACAAAGATCACTCAAAGCGCCGACTCATAATTTTAAGGTTTATTATTTTTTGCTTTTCAGTTTTTTCGGCGGTTAAAGTTTTTGGTAAAAAGTTTTTTCAGTGCGCATTGCCGTTCATTCTTCCATCATTCTCCTGCCCTTATCCCAATTTATTTAGGGCGACGCAACCTGTATTTTTCTTCCACACTTCTCTATTTTCTATTTTTCTTTACATATCATCATTTACATAGTCCATTGCCGTTTATTTAGCCATCGCAAAATAATGAACTCAATAAAACGTTAAAATACTCCATACGGTACAAGTCAAGTAAGTTGACTAACCTACCGGTAATATACATCGCAGTACGAACCCCAACCCGGTATTCCTTGGTTGACTGTAAAACCCTGGGCGAAACGAACAGCGGCTTTCATTAACACATCAACATGGAAATATACAGAACCCACCTGTACTTAAAATTTATGTACAGAGAATTTTCTCTACTTACCTTTCCCTCGCAGTTTCCTCACTCTGCACAAAACTTTTATTATGTCGGGTTTGATAAAAGCAATAAAATACACAAGAAAGTCTACTTTAAAGACTTCCGAAGCTTTTATGCAGTGTTTGTGTGCTATACTATGCGCAAATGTTATCTAAAATTCAACATAAATATACCGTACGAAAAATGTTATTAATTAAAGTCACTTTTTAAGTTGAAACTGTACACGAAATTTATGCAATTAGTTGGTTAGCTGACTAATTAATTATAAATTATGCTACTAAAAGCGTTTATACTGTTGAGATGGAAAGGCTAAAAAGACTTAAGAAAAATATTAACTTTAAGGACTAACAAAATTAATATCCTTAGCAGCTGCTTATTTAATTTAAATAACTCCCACTGAGATTTGTCCAGTAAGAAATACATTAATTCAGACCGGTGTCGCCCGGGCAACTGCACAGTATGGGGCTGTCTTCAGTGCTGTAAGACAACTTCAGCAAACTTTATTCTTCACAGTTCAAGACCTATGAAGTGCTATAAACAACACTTACCAAGTATATAATAAACAGCTTATAGAAGGTATTCGCTGGGACTCTGTGATATAGTTTAGTGAACAACGTGGAATGTTTTAGTTTCACAAGTATATGGGAGTATCTATTCTATTAATATATTAAAATCACAGATATTATTTTCTTTTGTACACGATATTATTTGTGTGTTTAAAGTCACTTATTGTGTGAAAGCGAGTTGGTTCTAGGACCTCCTTTAGTCAATGCATTGAAGCAATCCCTCAATGGAGACAAATCATTGGTTGTCATTTCTGACATATTTTTGGCAATTAATGTTACCACAATATGCCCGTAGCTGCTGCTCTGCGTGACAATTAACGACTACCCATCGTATTCCCAAATCATTGCGTTCGTATGTTCACTCATCCACTCGGAGCCGGTTCATCACATTTGAGTTATGTTCACATTTGCTTATTGTTATTGTTTACTAGCTGACCCGACAGACGTTGTCCTGTCACTTTGATGATATTTGAGCACGCATTCTGTCAATTCTATGTCAAATGTCACAATGTTACATTAAAAAAGTTTACATTATTCTTAAATAAGTGTTCTTAAATTTTCTAATTTTCCGCGCAATTTTTTAATTTTTTTCTTTCATAAGAACCTTCTCCTGACAATTACAAACACAACAACAACAAAAAAGTGAAATCGGTCCAGCCGTTCACGCGTGATGGCGTGACCAAGGGAAATAGGGATCCATTTTTATATATATAGATTTTACCATTATTGTTAACACTCATAGCTTGTTGGCAGTTTCTCTTTGGCTCATTAATGTACCTGATAACATAGACTTTGTAGTTTTGGAATTTCAAACCTCCTTATTCAATACTTATCTGTTCAGGTGAACGCTCCAGGGTAGTACGTTTTTTTTTGCAATATAATGGTCAGTGAAAGCTTATATGTCGATTAAACTATGATTCACGACCGTAAAAAATATGGCTTTACATAATTATGAATTCGTGCTTCATGATATGGTTATTCAATCGAATTAAATGAACTTAGCGGGTTGTATTGGTGATTTAAGTTAATTGTGTTGCTAGCTTTCACCTTAATGTTATACATAGCATTTGGATACCTAGGAACGTGTAGATTTTTTTTTAAATAATATTATAAATATATATTTTTCATTTTATATACCTACACATGCTTTGCCTTTTAGAAACATACTGTTTTCAGCAAACGGTTTAAACAGAACTCATAACTTGACACAGAAATGATTAAACAAACCTGCGTGTTATATTTATTATGATCAAATAGAAAATTGTGGACCAGTAAGGCACCATCCATAAATTACGTCACACGTTAACCCCCCCGGTCGACGAATTGTGACATTGTGTGCTGTGACGGAGGGGGGGGGGGTCAAAAATCATGAAATTTGTCCGACGTAATTTATGTATGGCCCCTAATTGACTTAGACATCAACACCGTTATATCCAGGAACTAAACGGAATTTATATTTTGGGCTATTATATTACAATTTCAAAATATTTTGATTGCAGTGAATATTTTTGCTGCAAATATTTAATTTACAATACAGTGCCCTGACTATGGTTGCCGTAAAATAAAACGAATACACACGAACGTACATTTTGCGATTGGGCCGATTACACGTTGTTTATATTAGTAATCTGAGGCAATAACCGGTTCGAATTAATACATACACCCAATAACATTCGGATATCATAATCCAGTTGGAGGAATATGTCCGCTCATTTGTCCCAGCCCGTTAACTTAGCCTCAAAGTCTTCCGTTCGTAAGTACGTGAGCATTTCGAGGCAGTCGTTTTCTTAGTCGGTAGTCAGCGTCGAGAAATATTATTTTTCTTGGGGGTGGGTGTCGTTAACGAGTATTTACGAGGACACGAGCGTCTCTACCTGACGGCGGCGCCTTCCGCCGGATCGGCCGTAATTGCGCCCAATTAGAGCATTATGCTGACGTGAATACGGTACGGACGCGATAATGGCGATACTATCTGTCCTCCCGTCGCCCTCGCCACCTCGCCACCGAACCCAATGAAATGCTTTTCTTTCCCCTAATTCACATTCCGTATCTGAGCGCGTTCGCAGTCCTCTCCATTTCTTACGAGAGACGTGGAACGCTCACGTAACTTTCACTCGATTAACCAACGAGCCTTCCTTATGAATTCACTGTCAGTTTTCATTACATTTAGCTAGTAGCGGAGACAAATCTTTATGACAATGTTATTCTTTAGGCGCGTCGCTGCCTGCTTTTATTCATTCATAACTCTTCGCAGATAATATAATGCATGCACCAAGGACGTACCTAACTATGTATACGAGGAGTGTAGGGTACCATTTCTTCGCTAAGGTATGTGATATGTATTATCTACATGTGTTGTGTTATTTATGTAACAAGTATGAAGACAAAGTTTTTGTGAATAGGAACATTTTTCATTCTTAGCTGTGCGTGAGTTAACTACGTACCTGTGCGTGCGTGGTACGTAGTTTACCGCTATTGTTAGAGTTTACTAATAAAGTACCTAAAAGCAATACTTTTATCATTATTAATTAAATTACATGATGACTGACTGACAATGACACATTGACACCTAAAATCATACATTTTTGACCCGGTAATGAAACAATATAAAGTTAGCTATATTTCATTAAAATATTTTTACACAAAATATAATGTTCGTAAAGGTACAAAAAAAAAACATTTCCTATTTCAACTGGAAATTCTATCTGAGCCTGAAAATTAAATAGTGAATATCTACGATTTTTGAACAAGCTCCATTTTTTTGTAAATAGTGTGTGCTACGAGTTACTACGGTGCTACGCGGCGTAGCGACTACGCCATCAGTGTAACATGACACGAAAAACCTTACGTTTGCAAACTTGATGACAAATTGAAATAAAAAAAGTAGAAGCAGATAATATTCTGTGTTTGTAGATTCTGAACGTAGTCTAGAAGAATTTAAGGATAAATTTTTATTTTTTTGCTTTTCATGTAAAATTGAACACGTCTTCCATTACTTAACCTTATGTGTCACTTAAGTTATAAGGCTAGACTCAATACGATAAAATAGAATAACGTTAGGCTTTATTCGTGTAGACGCTTAATCGATCGATGAAAAAAGTATAAAGTTTCCGTACGTTTTTAGTTTAATTTGTCACATTAGAAGCGCACAAAGCGCTATTTCAAGAGTACCTTAATACTAGTCTTGTTAGCATATTATTAACAACATACTTATAGTTAAGGTTATAAAGCGCCCGTATGCTTAATTTTTTTTGTCATTCTCGTCATAAAAATGTCGTAAACATTTTCAACATAACTTCATGATGCAAATTAAATATTACCAAGAACCCGAGGCACAACGCTCCACGTTAGCCTTTACAGCACCGATCCCTTTTGTCATTTACTTAATAATTTATACAAAAAATCTTTCTTAAAGAACGCTCTAAATATTCTAAAAATTGCTTCAAAATCCATTGCGTCCTTCCAGTTTCAATCGCATTTGTATTATTAAATAGGTTTCGGCATAAACGGTATTGGATGAGAAAGTTGGCCTGTGAGTCGGTATTATGCAATTATTAGAATTTTACAGTCAATAAATAAGAGGGGTAGTAAAACTAACATCACCCCTGTAACCCCTGAAGGGATAGGCAGCGGTGTACTTATCTATATAGTAGGTACAGTATACTTACTTAATGCTTTTTGTGAATCAGGCTTTGACATTACATTTATACCCCTGCAATTTACTTGCTCTTTTATTTCTGTACCTATGTATAAATTGGAATCCAGTGCATCTGTGACATGTCTACGAATTTCTTCAATAAAATGATATCTTCACAATTCAGTTCCGCCAATGCTGTCCATCCCCAACCAACTGGAAGCTGCATACATCGGACAGGACGTGACGCTGGAGTGCCACACAGAGGCATATCCCTCCTCCATCAACTACTGGACCACTGACCGCGGGGACATGATCATATCAGGTACTTAACACAAGAAAAAAAATACAAACTTAAACCAATTTTTTTTCCGTAGGCTTCTTTACAGACAAAATGAAATACATTGCTTTTTATAAGACTACTGACTGCCCGCGAGTTCGTCCGCGGTAAACTTCACCTTTTTAGCTTAGTTTGAAATTACTTTTGATTTTTAACCGACTTCAAAAAAAGGAGGAGGTTATCAGTTCGTCTGTATTTTTTTAAATTAATTTTTACGGTTTGAGAAATTTATTTCGCTCAAAAAGAATACAATTATTCACTTCTATGAGGAAAACATGATAATTAATATATAAGACAAGCGACGCTTTCGCTTGGTAATAAACTAAAATTAAGATAATTATATAAACGGTAAAAACTTACAATTTATGCATTTTTCAGATGGTGCTTTAATAGCCTTTTAAAAGTTGGAAGTGATTTAGATTCTTTGATTTCTTTAGGTAAAGAGTTATAGAGTTCAGCCCCCTCATATACGACAGTCCTTCTACCGTAGTTAGTCCTTGGTGCTCTTAAAATTATATGGTTAGCCTGCCTAATTTTTTATATTTGTTACCTCATAACTTTTGATTGGGTAAACCGATTTTGATGACTCTTTTTTTTATTTGAAAGCTAGTGCTTCCCCAATGGTAATTTGGTACCATTCGGACAATGGGGTCCATGTGAAAACCATATAAGTCTTAAATTTGCATTAAGTATTTGCGCGCCAAATAAACGAATAACGCGATTAGATTAGTGCGGGGTATCTGCCATAACTAAAAAGTTAAAAAAAAAACAACCGACTTCCTTAAAAAAAAACACTACAAAGTCAAAAATAACTTTAATTTCGGAATTCAGTGTCTTAGGATCTGTATTTCAGTTTTTTTTTTAAAGTTTTTTGATTGAATCACCGCGTCGCATCACAACGCTCAATCGCGCTTTTACTACGTGTTCGCTTAGCGATTTTTCTGACCATTTTTCTTGTTGCACCGCTCCTTAGGGTCACAGCGTGATATTAAGTAGCCTTTAACACTAGAAGTGCGCGCGTCCCAAATTTGACCCATTTCGATGTTCTTCCTGCTCTAATTAATATTTTATTATGCATGTACCTAATCGTAACTTTTTATGACTTTTCATGAAATATGATGATTATTTTATTATTATTATATTTATTATTTATACGAGACTTTAACCACGTAATTGCAATATACATTTTTTTTTAAATCCAAATTTACCTCAGTCGGTATGTTCAGCGCTTCTAGTGTTAACCGACCTTAAGAATTGTCTACATTTTTTCAAATCCTCTACTAAAAGACCGTCTACTTTTTTACTTCTATTTATAGCTTTGGTCCGTTCTAAATCGGAATTCGCAATACCGATTAGGAGTTCCATTTTTGATGTAGGCATATAAAAAATAATTGAAATGGTTACATGGAAATAATTTACACGCACTAAGTCTAAATCTATACTAATATTATAAAGCTGAAGAGTTTGTTTGTTTGGTTGAACGCGGTAATCTCAGGAACTACTGGTCCGAATTGAAAAAATCTTTTTGTGTTGATGAGCCTATTTATTGAGAAAAGCTATAGGTTATATAACATCACGCTACAATCAAAAGGAGCGAGCAGCAAAGAAAAATAGACGAAAACTGGCAGGCAATTCGATGCGACGGGAAAGGTCAGTGGAGCAAAAATTTGACGCGGACGAAATTGCGGGCAGAAGGTAGTTAAAAAATAAAGTGAAGCTTGGATTCAAGACGCAGCCTAATGATGGTCATGATGCTTCATGGTCTGTATATTAAGAGGTACGATTGTCCATGTTACATTGTACCCAGAACTGTGATCCGTCAAGAGGTCCCGGCTGTCCCACACCGTAAGGTGCAGATCTCGAGCTGGTGGACGGCGCCTCTCCGACGCATTGTAGATACGTGTAACACATACTTCATCGAATTGAACATTTTCGCGTTTAAGTTCCAAAATATGGCTTCAATTAGCGTTTGAAACCAAAAAATACGAGTACCTCTTACTTTTTTACCTCTTTCTGTATGATTAATGCAGATAATTAACTATGTGAACCATAATTTCGCTAATACTGGTGTGGGTATTTACGACGTTTACTGTGTTTTTAATTTATTCTGTTACACCTAAAATTGTAATGTGTAACTGTTTTATGTCCAAGTAAAGTAAATTACTGGTAGTTCCGGAAATTGGCACGTCTGGATTACACGTTATTAGTAGATCTAGGTGTTCCCACGGCATATTTTTTGCAGCAGGTACAAAAGCTGGGTTCACGTCAAAGCATCCAGCCATTGATAGGTACGGTTAAAATTGAAGTATATACTGTAAAACTCAGGTGAAGAATACCGTGTAAAACCCATTCATTATACTGATAAAACGTACAGCAATGACTGCTAATATATAAGACCAACAAACAAAATTTAAAAAAATAATCGAGTAGATATAATCCTACAGATTACACACGAAATAAAATGAAAATATTTCCATTCTATCGGTTACGAGTACAATAAAGTCTGGCGTTGAAAAATGACCGCCGTGTATGCTGGCAAACTAGCCGCGGCGCAAGTTAATTAAGTCCCTGGCGCCCTTGAAACCTGAATACGGTTCCTAACACCAGACACTGTCAGGGTAACGAAATTAGAAGCTAAGTTACGATGATACAAGAATACGAACGGTTACATTAGAGCGAGGTCAGCGCTGTTAAGTTTCTATTAAAATTAATAATGATTCGTCTTCTATTAAGACGCTCGAAAACTTCTCGAGGCATATATAAATCCTAGTCTTAAAAGAAAATATCAATTTATAAGACTATTAGGGGGGAGAAATAAATTGTCTTACAAAAACGACAAGCTTTTTATTCTCTGGTTTCCGAAGTTCAAATAACAAAAGTTGTTACACCCCAGAAAAACTTTCCCTCCGCTAAAACAGTACGGTTCACAATCATAAAATAAATTATTTCAACACCGAAACAAGATTAAAATATGAATTTACTAAGACGTAATTGATTCACTGCGTAATTGATAAGTTAGCCTGACGGCTTTCCGGAATGAGCGAATTAATCGAATTACTAATGACTTCGTTTATCTGCAGGAAATAAATACATCACTTCACTGAGCGACGACAGTTACAGTCGGAAAATGAAATTGACTATACGGAGAGTGTCGTCAAGAGATTTTTCATCATACCGCTGCGTCGCGAAGAACTCCCTCGGCGAGACGGATGGGCTCATCCGGCTTGACGGTACACCATATTACTCCTAGTCGCACTATGTCATCCAACATATATCGAATTTTGAATCATTTAAATATTACTTCTGTATCAATAATTAACTCAAAACTTTGACGTTACCTACTTATGCAAAATTTCAAAGAATTTATGCTTCCTTTAAAATAATTAATCAAGACAATTTTCACAGAAATTCCCGCGCCTTCAACTACAAGTACCACGGACAATAATGTCCCCACATATCCTCAAAGGAAAAAAGGTAATTTCTTTAGATTGCTTCTCATTTTTCAGTTGTTCCCTCGCAAGTTATATATAGAAATTTTCATTTGAATAGACAATTCGTTTCTAATAAAACCGTTCAAGAATTGTGAATGATTGAATTTATAAGTTAGTCTAAAAAATTTCATGGCTACAAAAAGTGGGCTGTTGGTCGACCGGAAACTGAAATTATCAGTTTTGGCACCTGACACCCGATAAGGGTCGTCAATAGCGTAAAGTTGAGTGCAAGCCACGGAGTGCCACGGTTATACATTCATCGCAGACTCACGAATACCTTACGGAAGGGTCGATGGCGAATTTGTATTTATCGGTTTTGCGCCACAGCCCAATGCTTCCGTACAATTGGGTCGTTAGTAATATTATTGTGGGAAAGCGATTTTGTTTGCGCTTTGACTTCCAATATACCTTCTTATTGTTATAGATTTGGGTTTTCTTTTATACTCTTTACGGCGTCGTATGTTTCGTTCACACTTGAAAGCCTACTTTCATAGCCCCTTAGCAGCATGTAAGAAAATTTTACGACGCAATCATTTTCCGCATCGTTTTTTGCTCATGGGACGTTTCTATCACATGTACCTTGTTTCTGTCAGGTAAACATAAAAACCGGTGGCGGGACAGCTCCGCCGAGAACAGAGTCATTGGAGACTACGAAGTGGAAGAGTGGAAAGATGTCGGTAAGCGTAATACCTACCTACTTACATTATTGAGTAGTTTAAAAGCCTTTTAGTGTTCCAGCAATACCGCTCTATCTCGATAAAGGTGCCTGCGAGAGATAATTGGAAAGATGCAAATTGGTAAAATATTTCGCAATAGAGAGCTCGTTTAGTATGTTGAATGGAAATAACTTCGCTATGTAATTAACGGCATGAAAATGCCAATTTCAACTACCACTATACTTTAAACTTTAACAGTATCGCAAATAAATGTTTTTTTCCTTTGACCCCGTCGTTTAGATTACGAGTCGACCCAGTCTTCGCGATCTACCATCAGCAGAGGCGTTTTATTCAACATCATCGGAGGTTTGATAATTGCGAGCTGACATACGGTCACCATTGATGTTCACATCATATCATAGTGCCAATTAGACATTTGTGCTAAATAGCAGTGATAAACACTAGTATAGGTGCTGTGTCAGTCAAAACCTTATCAAATAATTTCATTGCATTTACATCATCAATAACTATTGTTTAAAAAACCAGTTAATCACATCGAAAATATTAATTTATTTGACACTAAAATCATTTATTTTCACTGTAAGAATATTTTTATGGATATGTATTTAGTATCTATCTGATAGAGATTGTAAATATTTTTCGATATAATTGAAAGACTGATAGGATTGTACGCTTCATGTGCCATATCTAATCAAGTTATCACATAACAATATTGTGTTAAGTTTCTAAGGATCTTGTTAAATGGAATTTCGCTTACCTCCAATGATTAACAGTCCCAGCTCTAATATCATTACCGTATCACTCCGATGTATTTGGAATGTTATTCGGACTATTTGGTAAAAGTGTAATAACCCCATTCTACAAAAACTTAAGCATTGTTTTCAAAAACTATAACAAGTATGCTCAAACTTTAATTCATTTCACCGTGTGGATTTAAACGGCTTAAGTACTTAGTGCAGCATACGTTTTCACGATGTACAACAGTAACATTGTACACGCCACATCGTCCGTGCCGTGACACGTACTTGGGCATTAAGATACTATCTCGCCATTTACACTCGTTACAATTACTCACCCGCTAGTTAAACGACCATCAGTTAAGTTAGAATTAAGTTATGACCATATTCCCCTCGATGTAAAAAGAAAATAGATTGAAGAAAATTATTACTGGTTCTTCCTCTACTGTATTCTACCATCTTGCCACATTGTAGCTACGCCAAAGAAAATCAATTCTTTGCTTCGTATTTTATTCTGTCTCATTTTTTCCTTACAAAGTTGTAAGCGATATAAGCTCAAGTATCAGACTGTTTTCTTTTAAATTCAATTTATTCACTTTGTGTTGACTAATGTATTTACTTTTTAAGTTGTAGTAAAGTGAAAGTAGAGCTTAAGTTTTAATTATGTATTGTAACTACGTTATTGATTGCCCTGTCGTTCCTTTTCAATTATAATTGTCCTGTAAAATGTAGCTGCTATCGATCTGTAAGTGGTGTTATTCGTAAAGTTCTAAAGGACGGCTCACAATTTCAAATTATATTTTTGAGTTCGTAAATCATCGCAGATTTAAAACTCTATACTGTATTTCATAGGGACTTTTGTGTGTGGGAGAATGTCACCACTGTTGTGTTGTCAAGGACAGTGGTGACATTCTCTACTACTCTTGAACTACGTAATCAAACTTGTGGGTTTTTGTTAATTGCACTTTCATTACTCAGACAATGAGTTCCAACAAGAAGCCTTTATTAAATACATAAATAATTTGTTCCTTGAATCAAAGCTTTATACATTAAACGTTAATATGATAAGTTATGTGCAATATCAAATGAATATATCGTTATGTTACTTGTTCCTTGCCAACGTAAACCTAAAACGTGTAAATAAACTCATCACTTCTGCAATAAAGACAATATGGCGTGCTTTGTAATATAAATAAATAGCTATGTAATATTTCAACGTACTTCGAAGCTTGCGTTACAAACATATTTAGATAAATCCTTCTATAGAACATTGGTTATTGTTTGTACCATTTCCAGGATTGTTCTAGAAAATTATAAACGAAATGACATTTTATTTATACATGTAGATTTGAATCATATTAAAATAAATAGCTATGTAACATAAGATCTACATATCTTGGAAATGGTCTATTACTGCGTTGAAAACTTTGTATAGTGACCGTTGCAGTTAGCTGTTTATGTAAAGTTATAAAATAAATGAAATTTCTTAAATCCTTTGAGTATAATTTGTCACTGAAATTACACCAGTCTGAGAGGGACTTTCTGAAATGTAACAGAAAGATAACAAATGAACTGTGTACTTAATGAATTATTATTCACAACTGGGTTAAAGCTGTAAATGAGATTTATTTTATGCACTGTGTATATTTTTAACCGCCGTTGTTCGTAATTGTAGTGGTCTACACTTAGTTATCTTGCATTACTACCTGGTATAGGTACCTACAAACTGTTAATATTTATTGGTTAAAAAACTAACGAGTTTGGGAGTTAAAATCACCTCTCCACACATACGGAAACAGTGCAAAGTTATCACACGACACTGTGAAACGTTAACGTAGATGAGCAACAAAGCTCTATTGTTTACAGAATTATTACAGTTCTCCCACTCGGGCTTATTTTGCATAAAATAATGGACGCGGAAGCAGTACCTGGGCAACTAGGCACCGCGCGGCCGGCACAGACACTTTAATGCACTTACTGCCAAGAGTCACGGGTAACTGACGAGCCTGAATATAGCTTTACCGGTTTTAAAATTCGTGGAAGCACCATCTATTCAAAACTCGGTCGGCTGACGTACGGATAGAGTCGACTCGTTTGCGTGAACACACGTCGGCTTTTTACACGTCTTTTTACTGCTGTTAAAATGCAGCCGACGAACCACCATGCCAGTCATCCGTCATTAACTCTCGTTGGATAATACATTTTATACTTTAAAATGTATTTTGGTAGCTCTGTTTGTATTCATTTTATACATTTTAAAAAGCTCTATGAGTTCGTGCGTCTTTATGTAACGTTTTCAGCGTTATGTTTCGTCTGATTCTGATAAGATTTACAACATTGGTTGGGCTAAGGTTGTACTGTAACGGGTCCTCGCCCCCACCTCCGCAAGTACGGAACTTCCGCAAGGAATCATACCTCCACCTCCAAGCAACCGCACCGCAAGCTTTAAACGGAGTTGTGATGCAGGTCTATTAAACAAAATTGGCTCCAAAACTAAGCAAAGACCCTTTTATTGTGGCCCTTTTATTCGAAGTGTCACGTTTTTGCTGTCATCTCACCAGTACCGCCAGTTTCAGTGCTAAACGAGCAACTGTTTAGTGAAGCTAGTGTAATTAATGAACCACTAAGAAATCACCTACAAAATGAAAAACAGATTTTTGAAAAAATATGGTTGTTCTCTTCAAACATTTTGATTAATAAGTATGTCGGTTTTTTTCTCTATTTTTTTGTCTCCGTCCATGCTAAGATGGCCTCCGTTATATCCCTACCTGGGATGTAAACAGGCAGATCTCAAAACATACATAATTTAATAAGACACTTACGTAGAAAGTAAAGCATTTCAATGATATGAACAATTCAGAGGCATACGTACGGTTACGACCGCCCTGTGATGGTATATCGATTTTATGCAAAATGCAACAAAGTTCCTCGCTGCGAACACTCTGTGCTATATTAGCCATAAACCGCGCTTATTTCGCCAACACTGCACGCTTTATTATTATAAAATAAGCCATCAATTTATCGTACCTACTTATCGGACCATCCATGTAAATTGGTGTTGTGAAACTGCGGGTGCCGGTCGACCTATCTACATTATAATATTTTTTAAATGGTTAAGTTCGACTTACCTATAATATCTCGCTATTATACCCAGGTACCAATGTTTTTCAGGATAAAGCATTCGGATCGTTTGTTTGTTTCAAATTGTTTATTCCCATAATAGAATAATGAAATAATATTCCTATGTAATGCTTGATTTAGATAACAATGAATGGTACTTCAGAATATTAAGCGGGATCGATGACTTAATATTCCCGCGGCGACGTGGAGGTGAAGTACAGAACGGTCACATATGCACCACTTAGGTAAGTATAGATAGTGCCTATGGTCGATCGCACTAAGTGGACGTGATACGATAATTAAGTATCACTAGGTATATCAAATTGAAATCAACTGTTAATAGGTATCCACTTACCTAATTAAACTTGAAGTTTATTCAGAAAAGTATACAAAAATTAACAAGCCAAACGAGGAAACCAATAAGATGTCTGAGCAAAGTTTGAGCGATCAATTTGTATTTTCACTTTTGATAGGTTGCAATCAAGATACGATCGCTGTCTCCAGCCCAGTAGACATGAAATAAAAAAACACGTCACACGGTGGTTCAATCAAGCAACAAACATTTCGTTTTTATTGCCGATATCCTCGTATAAAGAAAAGTATAAAAATAATAAGGAGTCGTGAGGGAAAATAAAATATAATAATAGCGCGCCGTCAAAGTCATTGTCCAACGGCTTGAAAGGATTTAGGGTGTGTTTTAGGATTATTATACATAAGTATACGACATTGAAAAGGGTATGCGGTCAATTTTGTACGATTTGAATTTCATGTTGCCTTCAGCTTTCCAATCATAAAGTACGATATCGATGACAGTCACAATTTTGTTTACAAGGATTTATCTGCTCCGTTCTGTCGCAGAGCAATATTGGTCCGTTTATTGTATCGCGGTCGACGATATTTGACGCCGCTCTGATATCTGTTACGCCGTGTAATGCCAATAAAAATGTTTATTCCTGTGATGATCTTGGAAGGAAAAAATACGAACTGTGTAACAGTTTCTTATTTCACAGTGTACGAATTGTAAAAGTCAACTGAGAGAAAACGGATATTGACGCCTTTTTAGTGCTACATTTTTTTATTATTCCTACGCTTGGCTTCAAAATACAGACACAGTTAACTTCATTTATTGAAGTGTGATAGTAGGTACACGTACATACATACTTAATTCATATTTGTACTAATTTTATTGACAATTTCTTACACCTATGTTTTATAAATAAAGTTTTGGCTATGACTTTATCTATCCTACCTTTTTCTATACACCCACATGTATACATTCTGTAAATTTAAAATGTATGTTTGTAATGTCAAAATAATAGATTTTTACTACAAGCATATGACAGTGTACTTACTACAAAAAAAGCTGATCTCCAAAACAGTTTGACCGATTTTGACAGGACTTTCACTGTTATTCCTCAGCTCATCATGACATCAGCTTTCTTCATAGCTGATGTTATAAGAAGTAACAGACGACTTTTATTTTAATTCACTTTTAGTAGTTTTCTTTTTTACTTCTTGTCCTGGTAGCACGTTTCTGTGGAGTAATTTCCGACATCCGCGGTTGAAACCGCGGCCAGCAGCTAGCAGTTAACTATAATAAAGTCACCTAAATAAGTTGCAGTACCTTATTATTACATACAATCCTAGGAAGGACCAAACAAATTGGTTCTTGTTTCATATTATTGCTTTCTCTTTGCGTCTCCGAACTATTCGGCCAATTTTCGCCACATGATCGAGCCGTGTGGGCCGACAATGTCCTGTTTGTCTGATCAGGGTCAGAGAAATACTTTCATAGTGAACCTTCATTTCTGGAACAAGCTCTGTAATACTATACCCACGTAATACCGACGTAACAAGTCAGCCAAACATTACACAATTCGAAGCTCCCATTTCACAACTCAAGGTTCTAAATGACAACGTGACGAGCGGTGACATTTTGATTAATCCAATTATTTGCCGCTGTATATAATATGCCAAATTAATAAGATATTTGACTGTCTGTAGACTGTATTGCCATTTATCAACTATTAATTAACTTTTAACATCAAACGGTATTAATCCCCGTAATCCGACTAATGTGGTGTATTACCTACAGAAACGTGTCTAATTAATCTTAAATGTATCGAGGTGATACATACTCATATTGTAATGAATGTTCTGCTTATTATATCGTTAGGCTTACTGAACTCATGTTTCAAATTTATTTAGTAACAAGCAATCATGTTGTGCAAGAAGCGTGGGCGGTGACCCCTTGTATCTTTGGGGTCGGAATTGCGACAATTTCTGAGTGAGATACATAGTGGTTTTTCCCATAACAAGAAAACATAAGCTAAACTAAAATCCGTTAAAATAAAATACGAAAAATTTAAAGCACTGCTATCAGCGTGAGGTCAGACATGACAAAATAAAATCTTCAGTATAAAATAAAATATATGAATCATCATCATCATTCATATACATATGTATATTGTGTTTCAACAAAAATCTAATTGCTTAGGATCATTATCTTAAAACCAATTTTAAAACCAAAAAACGCAATAAGAAGACAATGTGTTTTCTATGAGTGATATATCACTCTATAGTACTAGTACTAGGCTACTATAGTAGCCGTGCAATGAAGGTTTCAAGGCTGCAAGCGTCAATCATTTATTTTTCTCCTTTCTGCTTACGTAGCTTTCCCTCATTAAAGCGTTGTTAAATAACGCTTCTCAAGTTTTTCAATTGTAGGTACATTACAAAATGCAAGGTAAAAATGTCTTCTTTTCTGGTATAATTTATGAAGCAACGCATTACATTTCCCTCGGCGTCTATCAGAAAAAAAAAATAGTTTTCATGCCCATCACATTAACGATGAAAGCAACTACAACATTTTTAAAACTTCCCAGTCCACCATTAAAATAATAACTTCCTCTCTGTTGTGCTTTTCTGTAACGATCCAAACATAAATATTGTGACATAGCATTTCATTTATTTTTATATTTTAATACTATTCAGTGGAAAAAATATAAAATGTTACTGAATATATGTAGCATATCATGCATTGATATCAAGCACATGAAAAAAATAAAGTAGTAGGTATATAATAGCAATTATTATAAAACTGTGTTTTGAATATTTTTGTATAAAAATATTGCATACGAATTATGGTAACCGCGAGTTTGATGCCGAAAATATGTTTTTTAGAATTTTTGTCCGTTTGTCTATTAGTCTGGATGTGTTTTTCAGATTAGCGCAAACACTGCTAACTGGATTTGGATGATATTTAGCACACAGATCCTTTTATAACCTATTAATGCATAAAGAGTATTTAAATCCTTGTGGTACGTTCCCGTAGCATATTTTCCGACATCCACGCCGGCGAAGCAGCGAGCGAAAGATAAAAGGACAATTAGGTATCGTCACAATGCAACAAATTGTGATCATTACAATTAAACGAGAATTTATAAAGTTAAATTATCAAAACAAGTTGATATCAAGTCTAACAAAACTTTTTAATAGGTACGTAGATATGCGTTGTTAGTCGCATTAAGTAAACCAAGTTGAACTCAAAGTTAAACAACAATTAATCAGTTGGAAAATTGAACGACGTTACATCACATCATGAAGATAAACCACTGAAACATGAGCCCAAGTTTGCGTAAACCGAGTTGCACAAAGCGAGCAAGTCAACATTATCGTTAATAAGATGATAGCGGAGAGTGAGCTCGGCTTTCTGACGAAACTCGCCGACCGCCGCGGCTGGCTCGCGAAGATGGCGTGAGCTCTTTTATTTTCCATTTGCCTTTTCCTAAAAGCTTACGGTACCAAGGTTCGGTAAGGCGAAACTCTCTAGTGAAGTAAAATCGCATTTCGAAGCCAACCTTTATATTGCACATTGGAGCTGGCGCCGAAAATCGATTTCTCTAGTTGAGTATGCAAATATTACAGAAAAAAAACCATTTAGAAAGAGTCTAGATTGCAGCACATGGTGATTCAATGGATGTCATTTCAAATTGTATGAAAAGTATGGAGATTCAAAAACCAAACCACCAAAAATTCAAAAACCTTTAAATTTAAAATCTTACTATATTTCAAGAAAAGCATAACATAGAGTAGAGTAACCAGAGAGAGATCAGAATTGAGTAGGTTGGAGGAGGACTTTGCCAATTGAAACAAGAGTAAATTTAATTATATATAATAGTGCAGTAATGTAAGAAACATACTCGTAATTGTACATATATCTATTCTCCGAATAAAAGGCTCCATAATTATTATTATATTTCAAGAAAATAGGTCAGTCTATAAACAATGTAACCACTAGCCAGGTACTTACGCTAAGACTATAACTAACTATTATGAACCATCTTTTTCGACCTAATAACTCGTCGTTATATAAAGCTTGAACTCAACGGTAAGTCCACAATAAATGGCTCCTAAACCTCGAGGAGCAGTGTCTGCCTGAATTTGAATCTGAGGTCGTGGGTTCAATTCTCGCATAATATTATATAAGACCAATATATAAGCTTTGAACCTACCTACAACATAATATATTGGATATCAGTTCAAATTTTATTACTTTATTTTTATACCCTTAGTTTTATACGTCACGGGTCGCCAGCAGAAGTCCGAAAGTCCGACAACCAGTCTTACCAAGGGGTATCATATTACCCAGTAACTGGGTTGCGGAGTTCAGCTAGGCAGTCGCTCTATATAAAATACTGATATTCTGCTGCATCCGGTAAGACTAGAAGCTGACCCCAACATAGTAGGGAAAAGGCTAGGCAGATGATGATGACCCATGATACCCTTTATGATTTTTGTAAATCATCATCACCTTTATCCAACTGTGTTGGGGTCGGCTTCCAGTCTGACTGGATGCAGCTAGGACCAGTATTGCATACGGAACGAGTGCTTACCTGACCTCCACAACCCAGTTACTGAGTAAATCGATACCCCTTGGTAACACTGGTTGTCAGACTTTCGGGCTTCTAACGACCCGAAACGACTGCCAAACAACCACAAACAAACCAATGTAAATATATCAAAACAAAAAAACTAGCCTATCGGCAGGCCCACTGTTGATAGTATTTTGTTTATCTCTAGCTGTAGGATACTCCACTACTAATTGGGTTCAAGATATCGGATATCCGTCGCTCCGTATAAAGAATTGATATATTTCCTCCTACTATTACGTACTTGTGGTTATTTTTAGGCTTGAAGTTAAGAAGATAGGTGATTAAGGCTCTGGAAAAAACTGTAGAAAGCGATAAACCGTAGGTACATTATATATTTTTTGTTTATTTTCTACCTTGTAATTTTTTGTCATTTCTGGTGTAGAATAATATTTATTAATAAATAAAACAACGGTAACTGTGACTCTACTATACTTTTGAATAGTAGTGAGAGCAGTAGTGGCCAAGTGGAGAGCAATGTAGACCAGTAGTATTGGCCCCTTTTGAGTTGTAGGTCGACCAACCAAGCCAAGAAATTCAAAGACAGGACGTAACATTCATAAACTGCACTGGGCCTGCTTGGTCGATGACCTACTTCACCTTACAGAGAGGAGGCCTGCATCCCAGCAGTGGGAACATTAATAATAATAAGTTTATTTAGGAACAAAAACACATTGACATAAATTACAATAGAAACGATGATAGCTACAAAAGTTATAAACTGTGTCGCAGGTATCAACGCCCATCTAAACATATGAAACACATTGTTCCACACACATGACATGGGCTACAGTTTGGCTCAGAATTTAAATTTAAGTATAAAGAGAAAAAGAAAAATTAAAAAAAATAGAAAAGAAAAACTAAATGTGTCTATTTTGAGTAGTGGTGTAATGAGGAGTGGAAGAGTGAATGTGGGTATGTGTGAGTGTAGGTGTGTAAGTGTGTGTGAGTGAGACTATGTGTAAGGGTGCATAGTCTAGGTAAGTTTCAAGTTTTCACAATTTCTTCAGTTTTATCATATGATAGAGATTTCAACCATTCGGTCAATTTAACTCTTAAGATCTTACGAGATAACCGGTAAATTTCGATGCTTTTGTTTACTTTATTATAGATCTTTGGGCTAATGAACCTAAAGTGTCTTCTCGTCACTGCTGCTCTACAAGGAATTATTTTGCAGACTCTATCAGAGAAGCGTTTCGGTGTACTATAGGTTGGGTCGAAGAGCATGAGCTTGTGTTTTTTGAGTACAGTCTGTAGTACGAAGAGCTTGCCTCATCGTGAGAACTTTGCATAGAGAGTAAAGATCGAGTGTCGGATAGCGGGTTGGTTTCTTAGAAAATACCTTCAGCACGGCCCTCTGCGCCCTTTCTATTCGCAGCATGGTTGTTTTATGAGCAGCGCCCCACGTGGTCACGCAGTACCCAAGGACTGATTAAGCAAGAGCAAGGTATACAGTTATCTGGCATTTGAAGTCAACCACCCTAAGCTTTTTAAAAATCTAAATCAATCTTCGCACTCGTATCACCGAAGAGTTGATCTGCTTTTGTTGGTTGAGTCGATGGGTGTACAGTTACAGTTGGAAAAGTCGGTGAGTGAGCACTCATGAGCTTTAATTTCCAAGGAAATGGGGGGCTGGCTTAAAATGCCTGGGGTAAAGGCAATAAATTTAGTCTTGCTGATGTTGAGTGTGAGAAGGTTTGTATTCAACCATTTTCTGACCATACTGAAGACCATCTCCGCTTTGCAAAAAGTTTCACGCTAATCTTTACCGTGAATTAAAAGAGCTGTGTCATCTGCGTATGTTACTACTTTACAGTTAGGAGAAAACAATTGGCACAGCTCGTACACGTAAATGAGGAAGAGTGTTGGTCGAAGAACACTTCCCTGAGGGACGCCAAAAACAACATTCTCTACTTTACTCGTGTAGTTATCTATTTTAACTATATGGTGGCGGTCTTTCAGGTAACTACGGAAAATGTCGTGAGCTATACCACGAATGCCAATGCTTTCCAGCTTGGACAGCAATTTGGGAGCAGAGACGGTGTCGAAGGCTTTGGACAAGTCTAGAAAGATACCAACAGATTTTTCTTTATTGTTCAGGTGACCAATTATTATGTCTGTGAATTCCTGAACTGCGTCGTCTGTTGATTTTCCAATTCTGAAGCCAAATTGGTTGGAAGCTAAAATATTGTTTTTAATAAGAAAATTCACAAGTCGAACATTCAGCACCTTTTCAAAAATTTTGGACAATGTTGTAAGTACAGATATAGGTCTGTAGTTGGAGACACTGCCCTTGTCCCCAGTTTTGAATATTAGGTGAACTATAGCCGTTTTAAAAGCTCTTGGAAATGTACCTAAAGATAGGCACAGGTTAAAAATGCAAACATTATACGCTGATTATGCATTAAAGTTTAGTTATCTTCTATATATATAAAATTCAAAGTCCTGAGTGACTGACTAACTGATATATCAACGCACAGCCTAAGCCGCAGGTCCTAGAGACAAGTTTGGAGGGTGTGTTCTTTGTGAAGAGTAGGTATCCATTAAGAAAGGGTTTTTTGAAATTCCATCCCTAAGAGGGTGAAATGGGGGGTTAAAATGGTGAATTTTTCGACATCCACGCGGGTGAAGCCGGAGGCAGAAGCTAGTGTAAATATAAATAATAGTTTTAAAAAACTAAAAAACACGCTTCCATTGAAAACCAAACTAAAAAGTACAAAATAATGGAAAAAAGCGTGGGGTGCTTTTTAAGGTATTTTTTATTGATATCAGGCACCCCACGCTTTTTTTCCATTATTGTGTACTTTTTAGTTTGGTTTGGAAGCGTGTTTTTTTTAAATAATTATTTATTTTCTATTTTTAAGGGTGTTTCGAATTTTGAGACGTATGTCAGCGTAGTTTGTGACGTATGTCAGCGTAGTTTTCGACAGTTTTTTTGCTGTCCTGGTAACCCTGGCAAGGATAATGGCACAAATTTATGAAATTATTGCATTGTCATCGGTCCTTGACAGGTGTGGAAAGTTTGAATTTGGAAAAAAGGAGCTACATCTGCCAACAAACTCCCTTGGAGTTCGGCAGAAGTAATATATTTTGTAAAAAGCCAAAACATTGTGAATAAACACCTTTAATTTTTTTTTTTTTTAGCCATTTTTTAAAACTGTCAAAGATTTACAGTTGCTTTTAGCTGCGTTTACTGGCTCATAAAAAAGTGTTACAATTTGAATGTGTGATACTGGATCCCGCACTAAGATACCCTGTGTCGCAGGATCCAGTCTCTTTCGAAAGATAATATTAAATTATGAAAGGTAAGTAAACAAATTCAACGATTCAATATCATTCAACTAAACTATTTTCATTGTTACATGGTTACTAAACATGCGTCGAACCGACTACGCCCTTTTTTGGAAAAAGTACTTATTAATCACATGAACTTCTGAGATTGGTGCATTCTTTGAATCATTATTGAACAAAAAATTATCAAAACAGTAATTAAGAACTATTCCACACAGCCACAGCATATATCGATGTTCAGTTCACCTAGAAATACACAAACAAGAAAATCGCGGGTAGGTAGCTCGTCGAACGGACGAATGTTTAGAACTCAAGCGGAGGTAACCAAAAACGTGTGTGTATTTAGTGAATGTATGTATGGTGTGAGTGTGTGGATGAGATGTATGATTGTGATTGAAATATATCCTTTTAGTTAATTTACAAGTCATTTCCATTGACTTTACGCAAGCTCCTCAATATTAAGTAATAAGTAAGTTAACATAGGCCTAGTTCACAGTCCCCCCCAGTGGGTTCCCGCATTGACGAGGCGGGGGGGCTCAGTAGCCGTGGTTTAGAACCCCACGGTGAAGCTAAGAGGAACCCGAGGAGGGGCCGCTCGTCAGGGCTTTTCCGCTCAAAGCCGACGACGTAGCGGCCAACGCGGTGTCGTTTGGCGACATCGCGAGGGTTGGAGGCCGCGGTGGGAGAGGAGTGCCGGTATTGAGGTGCGCCGCTCTCCCTACCTACCGCGGCCTGAACGGGGTCGCCACCGTCCGATGGCGAACGCGGTGGGGCCGCAGGGGAAGAGGAGTGTTGGTATAACGTAGGCCACTCTCCCTATCCCCTGCGGCCGAAAACTGGTAGGCGGCGGGGCCACAGTCCTGACCCGTCGCAGGGGGACCAAGGGTGTCATTCAAGGGGTCGTCTGGCGCCTATATGCTAATTGGTCCCCGGGGTGGTCACGGCGTGTTATGTGTTCATGCGCGCCGTGAATGGGGGTATCCCCCAGAGGTGGGTCCGGCGACGGACAGCCGCGGCGGGTTCGCGGAAGAGTTTTCTCGTTCCCGTGTTCCCGCCATAAGCGGTGTAGGAGGACACCGTGGAGTTTTAGTGGGTTGAAGTCCCACATAATTGCGCTATTTCCCCTTAGTAGCGCAGTATGCATGAGCATTTCTCCACGACAAAAAAAAAAAAAAAAAAAAAAAAATAAGGGCCTAGTTCACAGTGCCAGTGCGTAGTGCCTAGTTTAACGTTCACCTAGTTAGCATAGGTGGAGTTAATATTA
The DNA here is from genome assembly GCA_947507805.1 of Aporophyla nigra. Classification (NCBI taxonomy): domain Eukaryota; kingdom Metazoa; phylum Arthropoda; class Insecta; order Lepidoptera; family Noctuidae; genus Aporophyla; species Aporophyla nigra. The sequence goes on along the minus strand of OX382300.1, from coordinate 12,005,979 downwards.
TAGTACCTATCTAGGTATTGTTGTATTATGCTACTCGAGTGTGCGAATTTTTTGAACGCAATAAAATAACACCAATTTTTTGAAAATTGTAGAAATATATTTGTGGAATAATAAATCAAATAATGTTCTGAATTTTTACTCAGTTATTTATAATTTACTCACTCACTTCTAGTCGGTAGATTTTAAAAGCAACCTGATATGTACCTATCTAATTCATTCGACTAATGTACCAGCCTTACCTAAAATAAAAGGAACCTTGAACAGGGTCAACAGAATAAAATAGAGAACAAAACATTACCTAGAAGACAATTAAGTACCTATAACTTTTTGTATGTGTTGTAGGTTATTGAGCTCACTACGATGAAACAGTTCGGCTTATATCGATCTGAACGCGCCTACCAGATAGTCGTTTCTTCTAGTCAAATTGTAAGACGCCATCACCACCTTAAGTACCCTTGCAAGAAAAACTAAGTGGATTCTTAACAAAAACGTTATTAATCATATCTAACACAATTTAGTAAACGAGGGCGACGGTAATTGCTCGCAAATGACAGAATCTCTGCAAAGGTAGTGCGGCCGAGACCATTAATACTTGTTAGGTCGAACATAAAGGGAATCATTCCCGTCTTTACGGAAAAATTATGCATTCACCTAATATTCTACGATGCCGCAGATTGCAGCAATTACAGAGACCCACTAAAAGGCTTAAGTATATACAAGTGCCTTCTATAAATTGGCATTATCGGTGTTTGCACGCTTTTGCGTAAGGAAAAATTTAGGAAAGAGTTCTAGTGTAAACATCATCTACCACTAGAAGTTATTTGAGTAGAATACCTGTGTAGATGATACAATATTTAAACCTAGATAATAACCACTATGAAGAACCAAAATATCATGCAAAGCAACCAAAATCTTTCATTTTCTGGAACGAACACAGAAAGATTGTCACTGATGAAAACTTTTTTTAAATATTGTTGTTGAAAACAATTATGTCAGTAAAATGAACTAATTTGAGGGGTATGTACGGTAATACATTTAATGTTTTTAACTAACACATTGTTAAATAAAAAAAGAAACATGTTTAAATATATAACATATAACAGATACTTTACACTGTAATGTTTTTCCGTAAATATATAAAATGAAAATACTTAACTAGCAGGTGACAATATATCGCAAAAAAGCAATGGATACAAAATAAAATACTCGTGGTAATAACATAATGGGACCACAACTGAACGCTGCTGCTACTCCCCCGATATAAACCATACCAGATAACACTTCCAAAACATTGCTTTAACGTACAATAACATTTTGGAGAGGACTTATCACAATAGAGCCAGATAACGTTTCACATTGTTTCACACACCATAAGCTTTGCGCAGCTGCTATAAGTTACCAGTTTTGCTCAAATGAATAATACCTCTAGAGACCATATGAAATATACAGACTGTTAATTTGAGGCTAACTAACATTTGTATTTGCCTAGTCATAGATAAAGAAAACTATAGCATTTCTATAGAATATGAACAAAACATTTAAGTACTGACGATTTATTATGTTAACTCATTATCATCTGCCTAGCTTTTTTCTATGTTTTGGTCAGCTTCCAGTCAAACCGGATGCACCTAAATACCAGTATTTTAAATGGAATTACTGCCTATATGACCTCCACAACCCAGTTACTGGTTGCCAGACATTTGGGGTTTCTGGCGACCCGTAACTACTGTTAAATATCCACAAAAGACAGCCGGGACCAACGATTTAACGTAATTTCCGAGGTACAGAGAGGTCTTGGTGTGTAAAGATGGTCACCCATCCACAGACCAACAGCGGCAAAAGCATAGCTTAACTTGATCTATCGACCCGTGCGACTGTTATTACTTAAACACACTTGAATATATCAATAATATAAAGTGTTAAAATAATATTTGTATATTACGACAGATAACCAACAATTTAAACACACATTTTAGATTCTTCAATACAATGATGAATTATCCAAGTTTGCACAATACATTTACTCATCCGAAATTCGTATTTGCAAGCCTGCCAGTCTAATTATACCTCCCTTTGATTACACATACACATATCCATTTCAGTGTTAAATTGACGTAGGCGATATTGAAACTATTTAGTGTAGATAAAGTGAAACTGTATATTTTATCACTGCTAGTATAAAATAATAACGGATATATAAAAAAGTGTGGCATATTTTTCTAACATTTTGCCAGAAGTAAAATAAAATCACAATTTCTCCAAATCGCTACCTAGGTCGGATATATTGTTAACAGTGTCATAAAAACTGGAGACAATATTTTTTCCTACCGTTGCTCATATAAAACGGTGTTTTAATAAAAGCGGATCACAGCTCTCTGGCTGAATATTGTCGCAGATATTTCAATATTGGTGGGATTAGCAGCCTATTTAAACATCACTTTCAATGCTCTGCAGCGTCATATCGAAATACAATATCATTCAAAGCAACCCGTCATAATATTTACTGAACCTTTTTAATTCTGTAGTGAACTGAACACCTTGGGGTTATTGCGTAAGCTCTTTCTTGAAGGTATATTAGAAGTATAAGAAGATCTAATATCGAATACCTACATTATTTTTATTTAAGAGGTAATACAGTCTCTTAAATAATATGTATTAATAATATTTACTTTAGTACCTTTCATTTTTTATCTTTATGTAGACACGTACCAAAAAAGACCGAAAGTCTGGGAAACTAGTCTTACCAAGGGCTTGTGAAGGTCAGATAGGCAGTCGCTCCATGTAAAATACTGGTCAGCTGGATTGGTTAGACTGGAAGCCAACCCCAGAATAGTTGTGAAAAGGCTAGGCAGATGATGGGGACCTCCAAAAAAAATGTTGTCTGTTAATTTGTTTCCCTAATTTTATTTAAACGATTAATGTTATTCATTTTTCGATGCCCTACAGGGTACAGCTAATGTACAATTACGTACATTAGCTGTAAGCCATTGTAACACCGATAAACATAATGGAATGCAAATAAATATATAAATTATAATTATAAATCTGAAGGCCAATAAACGTTCATAATCTAGTCGCCGTCTCATCTCAGCGTCAATCAAATGTCAAAAACTTGTCAAAAATGTACGAAGACTCGAGGTATTTTTGACAGATTGAGACTGAAATCAGGCTGTGAACGTTCCCAAATTACAAAAATTGCGCCTCAGATATACCTACTCTTTACAGACAACCTATGTACCTTTATATAAATATAACTGTATAGAATAATGGTGCCCCACCGGAACTAGCACAAATCCCCGCTCATGGAGAAGCACAACATTTTCCCCGCCCCATTGAGATCTTTTTTTTTAATTCGACGCTTCCACTGAGAGTTATGAACCTCCGAGGTCCCCTTTTACAAAAGGTTCTCCCCTTTCGCGACTTCATAACCAAAAAATATAAAAATCGGGGGAAAATATGTGGAAATAATAGCTTCCTTTATTGCAAGTTAGTTTTAGAAACCACTCGCTATTGTTGTTGCAATATTAGATATAGAAAAAAGTTGGAGCGTATAGAGGTCGTTGACTATTTATTCTCTTGAATTTTGTATCGGGTTTCGTGAAAACTCTTTGTCAACAAAGGCCCATGTACTCTTTAGGTCGCGGCGTCATTTTACAATGAAGCATTGTAATCCTGCCGATGACGGCTATGCATAAATTGGTGCGTCCGCCTCGAACCAGCTCGGGTCATTTATCAAGTCCATAGCTGTTTCATAAACCGTCTATCGCATTGTTATCACGTCATACGACATTTATAGTAACTGTCCCGTCCCGGCTCGCTCTGATTAAATAATCAATGATTAAAGGGAACACAGGGATTTCTTATTCATAATATATTCGATTCTGAAGAAGATACCCATGTTCAGTCAACGTAACTTTAGGCGCAATACAGTATTTATACAACAGATAAGCGTGTCAACGATGAAGTAAGACCGTTGTATTTTGCTATCTCTGTGAACTAGGGTAGTTTGAGATTTGGCGAATTCCCTAACACCCAAGTTTCAAACAGTAACTTGATAGATTGCTATATTTTCTAGACATTTACTAAGATTTGTGTATCTAATCTGAATGTTCCATTATTTGCTCTAAGTAATTGATGTAAGCAAGTTGTATCAAAGTTTCCATTTTGTATAATGTTCCAAATTTATAGAATGCGATTTTCAAATATTACTTTACGAAATATATTGACAAAGTGAAACTGATAAACGCTTTGACTGTATTGAAATGTAACAATGCAAAGCATAATGAACTAAAAACAGTCATACACACAAAAGGTGTTGGAATTCCGTTACATAGCTAATAGCTTTGTGGTGCAATCATCTGTGCACGTACACCAAACTTTATATGTATTACTATGATAAAAGTCAAATAATTTCTCACTTTCAACCAAATAAGTAGGGGCTACAAAATGTATAATCAAAATGAATGTGACCCCGATTTTGTTCCTAATAAATTTGGTAATGCCTTAAATCCACACGGAAACAAAGAAATAGAAATAGCAGAATTTTTCTGAAACAATTCGTTACTTTACATTACACGGCAGAACAGTCATTCTGCGTCATAGTTGATATTTATATTTACGGCTCCACCACACGGTGTTCCAGAATGAATGAATAAACAACTAAGAAGGTCCGAACACCCCACTCTAACTCCATTAATCAACAGCGAGCCCATTTCATAAAGTGACATTTTCATTGTTGTTCGCCCCCCAAAAGTTCATATTTACTCATTTCGTGTTCATAACGTGAGATGAGCCGAAGCTTTACCATGCAACTCCAATGAACACAACCGCAAATTTTATGACATTTTCAAAGGACATACATATTCATGCCGCGAAATATGTTCATTAACTTTTCATCGATTTTATTAAAATAGTTAAAACTTTATTCGTTTACAAATATTGAAGTGTTATTATTTTATTTTTAATCTCATAGTTCAATGAAAATTGTGTTGTGCCAGTTAAACATTTTATTAGTAGCATTTAATGGTGCGCATGTTAAAGCCCGAAATGTTTGTGTTGTAGCACTTGCATTTTCCACGTGTCAATGTGGTACCAGTGACGCGTGGGAAATGCAAGGGAACAAGGTAATCGATCAACCAGTTTATGTGAGATGACAACATGCCACAAGCGGTGTTGGCATTCCGCTCAATACTCCCCGTTTTGACTCCCTCTTTCCAAGCACACTCATTTTTTCTGAGAAAATACGTAAATCTTTAAATCTAGGTTTTGCTTGTAAGTTTCTTTTTGTCTTTTTATTGTTGTTCCGTCTCGGTGCACATGTTAACAAAAGTTGTTTCAGCGAGCCTTTATTTTTTATTTATTTCATGAACAATTTTTACATTATGTCGAAATTAAAATTATTACTGTAAAAACTAAAACAACACCACCACACCACACACACAACTCAAAAAAAAATAATGAAACAAATGAATTGATAAAATGAATGAGAACCACTGTTGTTAAATCAAGAATTAAAAAAAAAACATACAATTTAGGTACACCGACACAAAAGTCAAGAGGAAGAATAGAAATAAATTATATCATGTCAAAAATAAAAGTTTTATAATTATAAAAGTTTATTTATGTACGTATTACATTTTTATTCAGTGTCATACTGAAATCTACAATCGAATTTGGTATATCGATAAGAAAAATATTTATTTGCACAACACTACCACGTTGCAACTTTCATTTTTAAATTATAATTTTCTGACATCCATACTAATTTACTTACTAATACTATACGTTTTACTACTTAATAACTATTTATATTCATATTTTGTATTAATATATTATTAAAGAGCTAAAATGCTTGGTCAGGTTGAGAGGATGAATGAAAGGCGACTAACCAAAGGTAACAAGGCAGATTTAAGTGGAAACGCCGGGAGGAGACGCCCTCGAAGGTCATAATTTTAGTGACCTTATTGATGATTTGCCGCACAAAGGTCGTAGATAGGTGGTGTGCGTAGTAAGTACTCGCATCCGGCGTACGTGAATGACCAGATGTATGAACGTAAATGAAGCAAAATGAGTATGTAATGTAAGGTTCGTAGCAAACGATGTTCAGTAGAAGGTATGAGCTTATGTATGTATGTATGTCATATATTAATGTTATAAATGCAAAAGTATCTCGTGTCTGTCTGTTTGTCTATTACCTTATAAAGCCTCAACATCTAGAAGTATTTCGAATTTTGACACACAGGTAAGTAGAGCATGACCTTGGTTAAAGCATATAATATTTTTTTCATCCCGTTACTACGATCCCACGAGATAATTTCTGTCATCCACGCGCCGCGGTTAAAAGCTAGTTGGAGAATAATTTTCATATACTTGATTATAACGTAATGGTGGGCGATACAGACTTCCATCAATTCTATAGAATTTTGTCAATGTAACAAAGAAGTACAGATAAATGTCGGTGTCCCAGAAAAGTCGAAATCTCTGCATGTTTGTCTTCATGTTGGTCGGTACGGTCTTTTGAATACGACTGTTCTTACCAAAGTTCAGTACGACATTAAATAAAAATACTGTAAAATAACAAGTTGTGTGAAAATCCAAATATGAACTAATGAAGAATTTGCGCAAATAGTTTATTAAGATGTCTGCATCATATCTTTTACTCAAACTTCAAAGTTTGTAACGATATCTGTACAACCAAATGTTTGTAAAGCATGGACCATCATAAGTTATGAAAATTGTAAGTACCTACCTCCTAAATGTTGTGCACTTAGACCGCTCTTTTACCAATGTAGGACACATAAATTCAGTACTTACCTAAGTAAAATAAATTAATCTAAGGCTTAATTTACATAATAAGCGCATAAATAAAAAACATCCTGTCGAAATTTGAGTAAACCTCATTTTAGTATCTGAAACAGAACGTAACTACCTACACGAGCCAGACGTAACAGATACGCCGAACAAAGATCTTTTGTAATTATAATGTTCCAACTTCTAACAAAAGTGTTTCGTTACAAGAATAATAACATCGCAACATCAAAACGTGTAACACAAAACTCAAAAAACTTATTTCAATTGAACTCAAAGCATTTTTATTTCTATAAAACCATTTACAGGCACTTTTGAGTTGTCAAAGAGTCGGTCAGGAAGTCGGAAAGTTAAAGCAAGTTGTCCATGACAAAACGTAGATCTCTATGGAGAAGAACGGGCAAGAAACTCCAAGAACACTATTTTAAATCAAGATACTACACAATCCTGGGTAAATTATTGATGCTTGTATATGTAAGAAAAAAATAACAACTGACTTCCTTAAAAAAACATTACAAAGTGAAAAATAACTTTTATTTTGGAAGTCGGTGTCTTAGGATCTGTATTTAAGGTATTTTTGCCACCGACTTCCGAAATTAAAGTTATTTTTCACTTTGTATTGTTTTTTTAAGGAAGTCGGTTGTTATTTATTTGTAAAAAGTTTTTATTTTTAACTTTTTAGTTATGGTATGTACTCCCGTTATTCGTTAATTTGTCGCGCAAATACTTAATACAAATTTAAGACTTATATGGTTTTCTCATGGATCCCATTATCAGAATGGAACCAAGTTAAATTTGGAACCACATGGGAAGCACCAGCTTTCAAATAAAAAAGAATCATTTAAATCGGTTCAAAAGTTATGAGGTAACAAACATAAAAAAAAATATTTATATAAAACAGTCGAATTGATAACCTCCTCCTTTTTTTGAAGTCGGTTAAAAAATGAAAAAAAAAAGAAGAAATTAACCTTGTCCCTCGTTGCTGAACATGAGATCTTGGGTTCGATTCCCAGGACGGGTAAGTTGTTATTGGGTTTTCTATCTGGAATTTCTCAGTAGCATGCCAGAGTCTGAATTTGTGTCCGGTTGACTGCAATAGGCTCCTGGATAACGAAGTCCTATGTAATATGGAGCCATTTACATGGGACTAACATAACTGGCGAAATGGGGGAGTATATTAGGTACAACTTTGCCCAATCCTTAGGAATAACGAGGCGTGATGTTATGTGAAGAAATAAATCAAAATATAAGGTTTAATAAAAGCCGCAGTCTTAACCGACGGTGCCTCATACGAATTCATTATTATATTTACCAGTCACGTCAATGCTCGTTAAATGAATACCTACTGACAGCAGGCTACATGGCCTTTGCCAGCCAAATTAGACTTCGATTAACCGGATAACACTTAAATATAGCTGCAAACATCGCAAAGGTGCATTTGAGTAACCAAGGTACAAAATAATTGGACTTAAATTCTTGGTATTTAGTATATTCGCCTAAAGCTGCCTTAAAGAGAGTTCATTCCATTGAATGCCTTGTAACGTTAAACTTAAAGTTCAACATTTAAAGCCGATACTCAGTACAAGTATAAAATTCGTATGGCTAATCGTAGCCTTACCCAGATCGCTTCGCCCACACTACTATCCGGACAAATATTCTGTTCTGCATCATTTCTACCGTGAATTTTCGCTCTCAACATTGCTACCTACATGATAGCGTGTTCAAATAATTCTTGAGAAGGTATTTCGATACAGTTTTTCAAGTAGACTAAAAGGAAAACAAAAGTGTTTCAATGTATCCAATTCCCTTATATACATGTCAAAGTATGTTAAGCTCTATTAGAGCTCTATAAAAAAAGAACGAAACAAATTACGATCACAAATCGAAAAGTTACATACAAATAAAAATGTGAAGAAAAACCGCACACAAATAATAAGTAAAGAATTCCATCGTATAAAAGCCGTCCGTAATAATTCCATACGAATGTAACCGGAAAGCGATGAATCTAATGTATCCCTTTACATTATAGAAACGGTGTTTCTGACAATAAGTAGGAACCAGTTTGTGTTGTGAATACATCAATACGGGGGATGTCGGAAGCCTCCAATGCTTTATTTATGCTTCACAAGTGACGGCGACGAGAATGTGGCGCGTGATTGATGTAACAGCGAGAACAAGGATACATCAAATCTTTTTTGTATAGCGGAATTGCGTATTCCGGTTTTTCCTTTCGATCACCCAAAGGGTAAGCGATAGGTAAGGTTATGGTTTGTCGATGCCAAATTTACCCAGATAAGAAGCTCTAGAAAATGTGTATTAACATTTATTTAAAACTAGGTAATTTTTGCCAGGAGCTTTAACCGTCGGTTTTATAGGTCGGAAATTTTCATACGTGAACGTACTACCAGGGTAAAAGTATCCTATGTTTTAAGCTATCTGTGTACCAAATTACGCCGAATTTAATTTAGACGTTTTTGCGCGAATAATAATCACCCAAACATACAAACTTTTATATTATTGTAATTGTGACCTAATAATGAGTCTATTATTACTTAATAATAAATAAATAATAACATCATAACATATACAATTTCTATTATATCTTTATAGTAAAATAAAAATGTTGTTTTAAATATGACAACAAACAGACTTAGTTCTAGAAAACAATGTGAACATAAAAATTCTTCCGTAACCATTTCATTTGCAGCCCAAGGCACAGGAAGCGAAATGCACCATTCCATTTTCTCGACGTAACTACGTTGCACGCTTCGAACAATGAAATGCTTTTAAAACACGAAACAACCTGATTCAAATATATAAAAGTAATTTATAGCGCCGAAAACAAAAAAAGCCAAGACAACGTGCAATAACACAACACATGTCTATTTCTAGTGCTGATAACCTTTTATTATAGCTTGCTGTGATTTCCTATACTATTTATTCTCATAAATGCATAATCCAGATAAATGATAATACTTAAAATAAGATTAATTTATTTACAAGTAATTTAATATTATTTTACGTTTAGCATTGTTTTTATTCCATCGATTCTACCAACACCAATAAGATCAGTTCAAACTCACGACAACAACAGAAAACGACAACAATAACAACAACAGTTTGAATAAAATAAAGCCAGTTAATATTTCCCTGTTTTGAGGAAATCAGGTTAAATTCCACTAATCGTACCTACTATCCTACTAATATTATAAATGTGAAACCTTTTATATTTGGTTCTTTTTTACTCACTCACGAAAAACGGCTAAATGGATTTCGATGAAATTTGTCACACAAATAATTTGTAACCTGTATTAACACGAATGTATTTCTTTATCTCGGTAGTACGTTCCCAGGAATAATTTCCAACCACAACTCGGGCGAAGCCGCGGGAAAAACTAGTTGTATATACATTTTGGAATACACTGTGCAGTACAAACAAATATCTACATGGCCCAATGGTTGAATTGAAAGGCCAACCCAGCGGTAACTACGTATCATGGAATTAGTGTAATAGTATGCGCTTTACTAACACATTATACTGAGTTATGTATCTGAAAAAATAATTACAACACGAGAGAGGAAGAACTAGGCACGATACATAAAGTTATTATCTGTATTAGTGGTCGCCCAAGGGTCGAAATTCGAACATACATACAGATATCCATACATGGAGTCAATAGCGGACTCCCGGCCACCGTAGGCGCGACCACTTGAGTGACGAACAATGTGTAGCTCGCCGCCCGGTAAGGAACAGGCTCGGGTCGACGGCGCGTAGTGTTCCACGCGCGCCTCAAAGAGATGTCAGCAGAACTGAAAAGGTCTGCCAGGACCGATGCCTGCCAGGGTCGCGAGATTGTTCGAAAGAGATACCGTGACCATGGCACATGGGCAACTGAAGGAACACGGGTGGGTTTAGTCAGTAAAAGTCTGACACGCCCTCCCGCTCCGCCCAGAGCGGGAGAAGTCATTTGATGATTTCCCATCCAAAAAACAAAGAAAAAAAAACACATCCATACATAATAGTTTTAGAAAATATTGATGCTGTTTTTGTTTCTCTATGTATATTTCGTTTATTTACTATTAAGTGTTAAAGATTACGAGGCTACAAGGTTGTGTCTATGTAAGTCTTGGATTTAGAAAACCACCAACTTCCAAAATACAAGTTTGACTTAGTTTGGGAGTTGGTAGATCATGTTTTATGTGCTGCTATACAACCATCAAACGTTATTATAAATTGTTAATTCTTACTTAAGTTTTTTGTTGTATTCTGAGAGCGAAATAAAAATTATATTATTATAAACTCACGCATTTTTCCCTTGGCGGTAAGCAGAAACTACAGAACGCCGCCTGCTACGATCCATACATACTCTTTTTGCTCCATTTATATCATACATCTGGTCATACACGCACGCTGGTTACCAGTACTACACACCTGAGCTTTCTGAAGAACATTACCAATAAGGTCACTATATGTTCTCCTAGGGCGTCGCCTTCCGGCGTGTCTGGTTTTTAGGGTTCCGTTGCCAAATGGCAAAAAACGGAACCCTTATAGATTCGTCATGTCTGTCTGTCTGTCTGTCTGTCCGAGTATGTCACAGCCACTTTTTTCCGAAACTATAAAAGCTATGCTGTTGAAACTTGGTAAGTAGATGTATTCTGTGAACCGCATTAAGATTTTCACACAAAAATAGAAAAAAAAAACAATAATATTTGGGGTTCCCCATACATAGAACGAAAACTCAAAAAATAAATTTTCATCAAACCCATAAGTGTGGGATATTTGTGGATAGGTCTTCAAAAATGATATTGAGGTTTCTAATGTCATTTTTTTCTAAACTGAATAGTTTGCGCGAGAGACACTTCCAAAGTGGTAAAATGTGTGTGTGTGTCCCTCGTAACTTCTAAAATAAGGGAATGATAAAACTAAAAAAAATATATGATGTACATTACCGTGTAAACTTCCACCGAAAATTGGTTTGAACGAGATCTAGTAAGTAGTTTTTTTTTTAATACGTCATAAATCGTAAACCACAATTTACCTTTCATTCAGTCAACTCAGATGTAAAATTAAAAAAAAAAAACATTTAATTTCATTAACATACCCCTTATGCATAAACCGTGAATACCTGCAGGTTCGTACGGAATCCTCGGTGCGCGAGTCCGACTCGCACTTGGCCAGTTTTTAAATGTATTTCTAATGCATTATTATTTAAAAAAACTTTTTAACCAAAAATTAAACCGCCGAAAAAACTGAAAAGCACAAAATAAGAAGCCTAAGTAATTTTGAGCCGGCGCCAAACAAGCTAATTAATTAACTAATTTGGTTTAGTTATTTCTATAAGTGTATGGTAATTTAGTGACCCTTGGTCATTGATTGTTTGGCGCCGACTCAAAATTACGTAGGCTTCTTATTTTTTGCTTTTGAGATCTTACGGTGGTTTAATTTTTTGTTACAAAAAAGTATTTTATAATTTTTAGTGGCTATAATCTACTAATTACTACATGCTTGCAAAATCGGTTTATTCTGCAAGAAATTATGCGTGGTAATAGGTACATTACAATCAATGAGTGAACAATCAATCATCCCTTGTTTTCCTACCCTTAGGGTTGGATGTTTATTTTTTTCAAATTTACATGGGACCACCTTCGGGATATACCCTTTCCAATAAAAAGAAAAAGAATTATCAAAATCGGACCACTCTGTACAAAGTAAAGCGTGGTCAGATAGTCGACTTCCTTGTCCATATACCTAATCTTTAACTGTGTCAAATTTCATACTCCTCTTTCTGCGTATTTTTCATACGAGGGGTACAACGTTTTTGCTTCACGTGTTAATATGTATTTACTAGTAGTCGCCCAGTGTGTTGAAATTCAACCATAATTCATTTAAATAGAAACACATTATTAGTTAAATGTATTAGCTTTCTACACTCATTCATTATTATAAACTTGATCTGTGCTAAATTTCATACTCCTCCGTCCGCAGAACTTTTTTAAAAAGGGGTACTTAGTCTGCCTTTTTCTTCCTCCTTTCAAACATGCCACAAACAATATTTTCCAAAACCTAAGCATGTAGAGCGTAGTACAAATAAAAAGCGTAAGAAACAAAAACATCACCTCACTGATAAGTGCTTTCACGTGTCGTTCACGTGAAACAAATAAATCCGTTAGATGTGCTTTCAAATCAAACAAATACCAAGCCTAAACAGGGAAATATTCATTCTGTATAAAGAAAATATTTGCCTAGCACAGACATGAATACATACAGTTATATCAAAAATATACATAGAGGAAAACTGTTAAAATAACATGCACATTTCTATCGCTTTTTTGGGGACTATGGTCAAGAGAAATGTTGGTTTTTGATCTTACAACTAAAACAGTAAATGTTTGACCTTGAAAAATAAATATTCGTACAATTGGTTTTAAAACAGTAAAACTCAAACACGCTTGAGAATCATGATACGAAATTAGTCAAACCGTTTTAGGGGAACCTATTTTATATTCGTTATTACGTTCTGTTTTTCTAATATCTCCTAAAATATCAACTTTTATACTAATACAAAATTTCGCGAAACTGAAGCAAACGAAATTAATAACAAAAAGTAATAAAACTTATAGTTGGTTTTATAGCTGTGTATAACCTCAAAAACTTTAAGTCAGTAATTTTTGTCATTTTAATATCTGGATGTGTTTCTAGGGAATATGTTTATAGCGTTTGAAATAACATTAGAATGTGAGGTTTTTTTTGTGGGTGGGAAATCACGAAATGACGTCTCCCGCTCTGGGCGGAGCGGGAGGGCATGTCAGACTTTTACTGACTAAAATCCACCCGTGTTCCTTCAGTTGTCCATATGCCAGGGCCACGGCATCTCTTTCGAACAAATCTCGCGACCCTGGCAGGCATCGGTCCACAATGCGCCGTGGGAATGTGAGCTCATGATAACTTAAATCGCTCCATATCATCTTCCTAGCCTTTCTCAACTATTTTGGGGTCCACTTCCAATGTAATCAGATGCTGCTGAATACCAGTATTTACATGGAGCGACTGCCTATCTACCTCGACAAACCAATTACTGGGTAATACGATACCCCTTGGTAAGACTGGTTGTCAGACTTTCGGGCTTCTGAGGACCCGTAACGACCCGTCGCGTGATTGTTTGAAAGAGATACCGTGACCCTAGCACATGGACAACTGAAGGAACACGGGTGGGTTTTAGTCAGTAAAAGTCTGACACGCCCTCCCGCTCCGCCCAGAGCGGGAGAAGTAATTTGATGATTTCCCATCCAGAAAAAAAAAATTGACCCGTAACGACTGACAAAAAAAGCCGGGCCCGTTCCCTAATTCCCTCCATTTATGGAATCGAATTTAAAACGTAAATGAAGTTCACTTACCATCTTTTCATGATCATAAAGATAAAATATGACCTAATCACTTCGTAAATGCAGATGGTAATTACTACATCCCTACAATAAAATCTTATACTAACACTACAGTACACATTTATTCTTATACTGTTAAAAAAATCAGTAAAAGAAAAGGCAGAAAAGAAAGCAATGTCACTTTTGTGGCATTTATAAACCATCCGTATCTCAATAGCCACAAAATGTAAGATACCTGTTTCGTTCGGTTTGGTCGAAACAGAAAAGACGATTTGATAAATATCTACAAACTTTGTTGTGCCGTATTCGCAACGGGGCTTTTAGAACGACGTACACAATTTGAGCGCTCGCTTTTCTCGCCCGCAGCTTTGCCAGATGCATATATTTTATCTATCTCGATATAGCTTGGATAGGTACTACAACGATGTAAAACTTCTACTATGCTGTATGGGCAATTTATGTGTTTTCGTTTTAAGTAGCGCTTTCTCAGAAGGAAAACCAGTAGAATTGGCGATGTGTTTTAAATATTTCCACACTATCTATACATACAATACATAAATAAAAAAATATAAATAAATTGAAGTGTCTCTTTGTCATGTCAAAATAACAGCTTTTTTACTAAACGTATATATCAGAGTACATAAGGTACAACGAACAAAAAAAAATTTACACATTTTTGTCAGTCTGTTTCTTCCAGCTTATCTCCGAAACGGCTGGACCATTATTGATGGAACTTTAACTGGCAGATAGCTAGTGTTATTAGGAGTATCATTGGCATTTGCCCCGGTAGCACGATCTCGTGATCCAACACGAGCCAAGCCGCGAGCATAGCTAGTTGAAAATATACACACGAAATCCAAAATCGACCGAGTCGTGTTTTCTTTTCTCAATTAATCCGGATTGGCTGTCTTCATTAATCCTTGCTGTAGCTTCTAAAT
Organism: Aporophyla nigra; assembly: GCA_947507805.1. Classification (NCBI taxonomy): domain Eukaryota; kingdom Metazoa; phylum Arthropoda; class Insecta; order Lepidoptera; family Noctuidae; genus Aporophyla; species Aporophyla nigra. Next base: position 11,990,851 of record OX382300.1, on the reverse strand, counting down.
CTTTTCTACAACAAAATATTAAGGACAAGATAACAAGTAGTTTAAATATACATCATAATTAGTTTCCGCTTGCGTCTTCGTTCACGCAAATTTGATTTTTTGCCTATCTCCAGGGAGCCCTAATTTTTATCCGGTTGAAATTAGGGTTTCCCCTTGAGACGTTGCCTACTTTTTACCATCTGGATTCCTGTCCGTATAAATGTTGTTCTTTCGTTACACAACAGATACGTTCAATTTTCTATTTCAATGTTCAGGTCAGAATTGACTGTGTGAAGGCGTAAATAAAGATTGAAATAAGTTTAAGAAGTTGGTAGACCTTTGACTTTTTGCCGATCAATGTAGTGACAAATCAGTTTTACAAACTCGGTGTCCACCCATTTTTAATAAACCGTTTTCATTAATTCGCAAAATATCTGTGGATGGTTACAAAAAAAGTAAATTTTACTAACAACTCACTTTTAAAATAACCTTTACAAGTTTAGAACCATTACTAACTGGTTACTTACAATTAGAATAGAAAAACTGGCCAAGTGCGAGTCGGACTCGCGCACCGAGGGTTCCGTACAAACCTGCAGGAATTCACGGTTTATGCATTTAAAGGTTTATGTTTATGAAATTAAATGTTTTTTTTTTATATTGTATTTGAGTTGACTGAATGAAAGGTAAATTGTGATTTACGATTTATGACGTATTAAAAAAAAACTACTTACTAGATCTCGTTCAAACCAATTTTTGGTGGAAGTTTACATGGTAATGTACATCATATATTTTTTTTAGTTTTATCATTCCCTTATTTTAGAAGTTACGGGGGGACACACATTTTACCACTTTGGAAGTGTCTCTCGCGCAAACTATTCAGTTTAGAAAAAAATGATAATAGAAACCTCAATATCATTTTTGAAGACCTATCCATAAATACCCCACACGTATGGGTTTGATGAATTTTTTTTTGAGTTTCAGTTCTATGTATGGGGAACCCCAAATATTATTGTTTAAAAAAAAAATGATATTAGAAACCTCAATATCATTTTTGAAGACCTATCCATAGATATCCCACACGTATGGGTTTGATGAAAAAAAAAATTTTGAGTTTCAGTTCTATGTATGGGGAACCCCAAATATTATTGTTTTTTTTTTCTATTTTTGTGTGAAAATCTTAATGCGGTTTACAGAATACATCTACTTTATTTTATAAGACTATTTAGGCTCTTCTTGCCTGAAACACAGGATTACCTAGTTCAGGCACGTAAATATTAGAATATAATTTACATATAAGCAAACTGTACATATTTTTAAGCCTTTTATTTTTTTTAATAAATATTATGTTATGTTATCTTATGTTACTTACCAAGTTTCAACAGCATAGCTCTTATAGTTTCGGAAAAAAATGGCTGTGACATACTCGGACAGACAGACAGACAGACATGACGAATCTATAAGGGTTCCGTTTTTTGCCATTTGGCAACGGAACCCTGAAAAGTAAGTACTCAGTAAAAATGTTGATATTCCCACAAATAACTCAGACCAAAAATATCTGGGCGAAGCAACAACAAAACGATATTGTTGTAATTCATAGATGCGAAAATAATTAAGTCGGTTGCGGCACCAACTCCGACAGGGGATCCCGATTCCGACAGTAAATTAAATTTCCCCTCGCGACCACTTGACCCTTGTTGAGTGTCCATTGTGCACTAACTGGTTATCGATGCAACGCATAAAATATATCATTGATTGGTTCGTATTGTAACTGACCTTATAACCCAAACTCATATCTAAATACCAACTAGGTATCCGAAATGTAGGGTTATTAGATAAAGTGAATTTACTTCGAAAAAAATTAGATTAGCATCTCAATATGTACAGGGCTACTTGAATTATTTAAAAAAGGATATATATCTATACTCTAAACACAGCGACATTCATAGCATAAATACTCCAAACAAAATCAAATCAAATCAAATCATTTATTAGTTTGCAAAGATTTACTTATTTTGCTCATGAGTACGCTGCAAAAAAATTGTTATTCATATTAAGTGTCAAAGTATACCTACGTTTTTACAAACTCCTAAGCCATGTCAAAGAACCGAGTCTGAATAAAGGACAACGGACAATTTTGTATTGGCTCCTTCCCCAAGGTGTTTCAAGTTAGTACATATATCATTCAAAAGGTGTCAATATTACCTCCATATTATTGTATTACAGAAAACGGTATTGTTAAATTCATATAATATCCAAATAATATAATATTTGGTCCTTTACCTTCGAGTTTGTTTTGGCATTTCTTCTCAGGGATCATTCAGCTAGGAAATGTTGGCGCCATCTAGTCTTAAAATTACCAACGAAAATATTTACTTACAAAAGATGAAAAAAAAAACTTTTCACTATATACAGTACGCTGAACTAATTTTTCAAAACATTGTCTTTGTTTCGTTTGAATAATAAATGTAACGGCACTTCACGTCAATTAGCTAGGGAAATTATGTCAAAATATTGTTCTTTTATGGGACTCAATATATTCGTACCATTAACGACCACGAAACTTTACACCTTACTGAAACGGAAGATAACTATTATCATTAAAGTTAAATTAATTGCAAGCATCAAAGTTGCCTCCCTAGTTCAGTTGTAAGATGCCGTTCAAGTTTTTATGTACTAATACATAAGGGGCTAGCTTGTGAAAAGGGTAGAAAGCGGATCAAGTTTATTATCCCGAAATATCACTATACAAGGCAGCGATGGTTTACCAGAAAACTTTTCCCATGATAATTTATTCTATCGGTTATGGCTGTGGATATAAAATCGTCCCGTATTTCAGCGTTGTCCATATTCGCTAGTCACTGCTCGTTCTATTCCGCAAACCCTTTCGAGAGCTCGGGGCTAATTGGATCTTTTGAATTTTTCGAAAATAATTTTTCGTCTATCATTTTGCCGTGTAATTTGCGCTTGTTTGCCTTGCAAACATGCCTTTGAAGTTTACTACAGATTCGAGATGTTTACATCCAGAAATCAGGAAAAGATTTTAATTTCTTCGTAGACACTTAGGAGTACAGACCACAGCTTAAGTAAACAACAGAATTTGGCAAATACAGACATCAATGTTGCTATTTGAGTAAGTAGATTTGAATGTTTTATATCCGTATCGTGAATTGAATCAAAATATAGCAGGCGATGATGTATTACCATTGTATTACACGTACCTAATTGTTCCGTTCCCTATCTCGCTATTAACGTGCACTGACACGCGGCCAGCGCGATCCTTAACAGCAGGTTTGACTAATGTCCACATACATAAGTACAGACAGGTTAATGCATCAGCGATTAATGTGTACAAACTGCATAAATAATAGTCTATACACTGTGCCGTTGCATTAACGTATTAATATTTGCTTGGCACATCTACTGGATAATTGAATTCAGAATCATAACGACTAACAAAGAAACACAGCAATACAAATAATAGGTATTATACCAACTAGCCCGTCAACTGTTTTATGTTTACAGCCTTTTCATCTTTTGAGGCTTTCAGCATTCAGCGAAAAACCTTTTGTCCGCAGGGCTTGGAAAAATATTGAAAAAGTACAGTTCAGCAGACCTTGAACCCCTGACCTGGCTGGCTACGAATTCATCCTTGTGAAGACTGAATAATTTACGATTGTCCCCGGTAATAACACGAACCTACTTTATAAAGGAAATGCGCCACTTTATTATGATAATTGGTCGACCTCGAATCCGAATCCCAATCGAGTCCCGTTTGAAAACGTGATCAAGATTCGAAGACATGGAGTGGCCCGCTAATGATCTCATAAATAACCACGAGCCTTGGCAACTTTCTTCCGTTCACTTTTCCTCCGAAGAAGTGTCAACAAAGGGTATGAATAAAAGGACTCGAAGTATTTGTTATGTATACATGTTCTTGTCTAGCATATGGATGACGATACCCAAAAAAATGGTGTAAAGATACCCTTCAGTAAAGTTAGCCGTGTCACCGCATCACTTTGGCAAATAATGTTTACATGTAGGTGACGCGAGGCAAATCTGAGACTCACCTCGGGCGGGCGGGGCGCCGACTTCCTATAATCCATTTGGGCGAACAACTGGAGTCATGTCAGGGTGATTGATGTAGGTACCTACGAGGTGATCCGCACGGCGACTTTATCTACGCCTCTTTGACAAGCGGTCCCGAAAACTTGAGCCGCTAATGTGTACACAAAGAAGGTCAACGAACATAATGTACTGATTTCCCATATGTACACAATATTAGGTAGCTAGATTATGTAATATTCATGAAGATTGCGTGTTTCCTTATTTAAACAGACACGTAATTTTAAAGCCTACTTGTTTTGTGTCAAAACAATAAAACCGATCAATACGAACGTTTAGCGACGCTCGAATTAACGAACCATTAAGAACGCCGTGAATGTCAATGACAGACGAGGGAACATGGATATTTACAGTCGGTTACCACAAGCCAAAGGCAAATAGATACCTATCTGTTTTGAAGTTTATTACGCCGTTTACAGATTCAGTGAGATTTCAATGAATACGTAATTATTATCAAAGTTTAAACGAAACCACTTAATTGGGCGGAAGACAGATTCGTGACCTTTTCTGGCTTTATTAAGGAGAAGTGGTTTATGGTTCACTTATATTAAGATTATGAAGTACGTATACATGAAGTTTGATTGGAAATATGATTCGTCAATAAAATTAAGAAGTTTATTAAGCTCTGTAAGATAGATACAAGGAAAACGTAATTTACGAGTTAATAGAGGTTTCTCTATCCGAAACCTTGTTTGAATCAATAGTATCGTAACTAGGTTAGTGTAATGATATCGGCAACACTGTTATAAATATCGATGTTCGATTTGTTTGTTTGTTAGGGGTTCACATAAATTCGGCTTATCAGACTGATATGAACCTTCACTATCGGCTCGGTAGTACCGTCCTGATTATCATAGGGCTTGTAACGTCCACGGGAATTGTCCTAGGGGTCAGTTGTTGGCAGTAAAGTTACAGACAAAAACATAGATGGAGGATGTATCCAAAAAGACCTGAATATTTCTTCTTGTTTATGTCCTTGTGAAACAATAGTTTACAAGAAAGAGGTGCTTCAGACAACTGTCAATATCTTCGGTAAAATAAATGAATTACTATCAAGAATAGCTCATTTCTTAAACTAATAAGACTCGTAAGAAATGTTTATTTATATACAAATAGCTTTTTTCAGCGTCTTCGCCTAAGTATTGTACTTATAAACGTTCCTCTTGAACCACTATGTCTATTGACGAAAACCGCAGTAAAATCCGTTGCGTAGTTTAAAAGATCTAAGCGAACAAACGAGGGATCTAACTTTGTTTTATACTATGTAAAGAAGATTTACTGACTCTTCATTTCTCTCTCTGCATAGTTGGTTATCGTAATAACCTTCGTCAGTCAAGTAGGTATAAAACAAAAAAAATATTCGGCGATGAAGCAGACGAAATCCGGGACTTACCTCTATATATTCGGAATCAGGAAAAATATCTATAATATTTTCCTCATCGGGTACATTAAAATGATCAAAAGTGCGGGTCAATGTAATACGGAGTTTCCTGAGTTAACGGCTCATTGGAGCGGCGAGCGGATGTCTCGCCCTCTGCACCGGTGCCTAAATCTCCAATCTAAGTGTTATTTACTTTTATATTTCTCCCTCGGAGGCTTACTGATTTTATGCTTCGCTTTATGGCGCATCCGGTACAGGTCATAAAAATAGTCTCCCGACTGATTGCCATCGCTCGATTCGAACAGTCAGAATAAATAACCATTAAAACTTGTGATTTATGATAGAACTAGAGCATTCATTTGGTTCTAACGTCCTCTGAATTGTTCACCGGGCTAAATTTTATTACCTGACTTAGCCGGCTGTTATAGTGGAAGAGACGTAACAAGGTGAAACGACCGTTTAGAGAGAGGACTTAATGTCTACTGCCACTTGTAAAAGTACGCACACGTAGGTGTAGCTTTTTTACTTTTAGACAGTAGACAAAGTAAAATAAAAGTGGAACTTTTTAAATTAAAACAAATTACTGAAGATTATGCTCGAGTATACGTAAGTAAAACAGAGATATGCGCTGACTTCAACATGCACTGGCAAGACAGCTGAAGCCATAAAGATGGTCACTCATCAGCGGACGAACCGCGGCAAGCGTAGCTCTTAAAATTATTAACCAACCCATGCACCTGTTATTACGTAGCCAAAAGATGTATGTTATATGAATGTAATGGTATTTTAATTTGACAACATGACAAACATTTTGGCACAGTATAATTTGTCTAGATTTTTAGACAAGGCAAACGTGCTACTTGGGTTACAGCCTAATTTATTCATTCAGGAAAGTGCAGCAGTGCCGTAACATTACATGGCTGATGCAAGTAAACACCACTAATTAACCCAGTTACACGTTGCTCTATATGCACTTAGATTCCTTTAGCACTATTTAATTCTCAAGTTACTTGTATATGTACTTTGTATGTTACCCTGGAGAACAATAATTATGGCTAACTATTGTAGTGAGACCTAAAATAGCCTGGACTACTTAAAACAATAAGGAAGTATGTTGCTTGCCCTGTCTTTAAATAGCAAATGCCTTGTAGCATTCAAAATATTCAAGATAAACATCGGCAATAAACTAAGCGCGGTCGTAGATAATAAGACTGACTTTTGAAAACTTGATCGTATTTAAGCGGAGCTTCGAAAACCCGTTTCTCTATTTCTCCTTCATATGAGTAAGATTCAAAAACAGGGATGTTTTAAAAAAAGATCACTGCCTGGCCAGTACTGCGTGTAAGGTCATGCACAATAAAGGGTCCCGTAGTTGGGAATAACTTATTTACGTAGATGGAAGTACCCTAAACGTTTTGACTTGTTTGCAAGTATCAAAATATGAGGTCGTATTTTTTACTACTTCTACAAGCTTGTAGAGTTCGAAGGAATCATAGGCCTACGTGATTGATATAATTCAACATGACACTTCCACGTGGTCAGACGGATGTACGGACAACGAAATGTATAATGGTTCTGTTTTTACACGCTTTATATTAGCTTCACTTGTATGTTTGTATATTTGTATGTTTGTTTGTAACCGACTCCTTATAGAGCCAGAACCGACTCCGTATAGGACCAGATTTCATTCAAACTTTGCACACCTGTCAAGGACCGATGACAATGCAATAATTTCATAAAATTGTGCCATTATCCTTGCCAGGGTTACCAGGACAGCAAAAAAACTGTCACAAACTACGCTGACATACGTCTCAAAATTCGAAACACCCTAAAAAATTGAAAATAAAAAATATTAAAAAAAAAAAAACACGCTTTTTTCCCATTATTTTGTACTTTTTAGTTTGGTTTTCAATGGAAGCGTGTTTTTTAGTTTTTTTTTTAAACTATTATTTTTAAGGTATTTTTTTTTTATTGATATCAGGCACCCCACGCTTTTTTTCCATTATTTCATATTAGTTTTGTTCGTGTTCTACAGAACCCTAAAAATTGGTGGATTATTTATTTCAATTTTGTAGGTAACCCGTTAACCCTCGATTTGGCACTGTTCTTATTTATAGATGACTTAAAGTTCTGCTATTAAAACACAAATATTTGTGTATTAAAATATACTAAATAGGTATCTAATTTTCGGCTATTGGAAATTCTAACCAGTCCGCATACCGCTGCGTGTTTGCATCCCAATGTTGCTACTACGTCAAAGTTAATACCGGTAGCGCATACAAAATTATTAATTGTATTATTACGCAATTACGGTTTCACGTTAGCCCCCGATTTAGATCAGCCAAGTAATTACACAGAGTTAATTACACGTTAAAGTAGCGGTCAATCGGTAAATAATTTGTACAATGTATAACATTACAATGTTTCAGCTTCATTGGTGGAATAATAATGAACGTGTTTCAGGATTGCGTCATTTAGAAAATTGAATGAATTATGTACACTAAGTTCTTACAGATAGGTTCTCATTTATCAAACCTCAAATCTCTATGGACCTACTGCACACCTCCGGCTACTTTAATAAGCCGGGCTTCAGGTTAAACCCTCGTTGCTTAAAATGGTACGTTGTTGTTTTAAGTTCCGTGTGGTGCCGTAGTAACGTATGGTGCCGCACGTTCAGAATAGTACCACCCTATTTAATCCCGTGGGCGACTAAGGGAGTTACTAGAGAATGGGCAGCAGCGTTCTCTATGCATTTTACCACCATACGGAGATCGCCAACCCGCCTGCCAAACGTGGCGATTAAAGATGATGATGATGTTTTTTTTTTATTATTATAAATATTTGCTGTTTTATTATATTAAAGGTTTTAAGTAAGATACTTTAACACAATAATATATATATATGAAACTTCTTCCTATGGGGATAGGCAGAAACTAATAGAACGTCACCTGCTATGATTCCTACCTTCTTTTGCTTAGTATACGCTTATAATATGTCTTTTATTTAACATTATGTTTATTTATTATTTTGAATCTCTTACCTCTCATGACACCCGCGAGGCCGCGAGACGACTTCGCGCAGCCAATTCCTTGCACGTCACACCAATCTTTCATATATTGCAAATCTGTTTATCCTCAACATTATCATAAATCCGAAAATGTTATTGTTGAATATATTTCCCTTTGTTTCTCAATCACGTCCAACTGATCAATAATGTTGTCACAACTCGAAAGCCACAAATCCGTGCGAATGAAGGCACAAATAAAAGCTACCGTTTGTGTAGAAATAGCTACGTCAGTAATGCTTAAAATATCCATTGGCTTACAGATTTAGAGTGTACCGCTAATAAACATATACTGTAGAAATTCTGGTCTTTTTGGGGCTTCGGTAAATAATCTAATTAATAAATTCTGAAATAATAAATTTAAAAATTGAAAGTTTATTTATGTGTTCGGTCGGCCCACATAGTGTCAGTTCAACCAGAAGCTGGCAAAACAGTGAAAAAGATTTACAAAATATAAAAAATTAAACTGTTACCCTCTTATAAACACAAAATAAAGTTATTCCAAATTTAAACCTATGAAAATGTATGATTATTACGTTGTTATTCCTGATATAAATTTATTCCGGATTTATTAGTAGTAATAGTAATACGTAGTTTATTTCTCTCATAACGGTACATTGTTGGATTAACTATCCAAGTTTGCCTTATGCTAAAACCTTTGCGAAAGCTGGAGTCTGAACTAGGTTCGGGACCTGTAAGACAAATCTCCAGGCTAACACCTCTTTAAACATAATCACATTTTACGACCTTAATACAGATTATAAATATCATTATTAGCAAACAATTTTGAAAGAGAGATAAGTCTGTAATAAAGGTATGGTTATATTTGTGAAGAGTAATGTAAAGTGAAATTATTGTAGGAGTATGAGGGTTAGTCTGTCACAGTGTCCATCATCCCTATTATGGGAACATTTTGGCTGTGAAATATCAAAAACCCATTATCTGCATAAAACTAAATTCTACAGGAGAGCCGAAAAACCATTTCTGTAGAACTAACTTTTGCTGTATATACTAGATTTCCGACTTTGTGTAACTTCGTATTTGACTAGTTTCTGGAAGTTTTTGCTAGCCTAGTATGCGTTTTAATAAAATGACAGATACAAGGTTTTGAAATTAAACAGCCGATTTGTACCAGGTGTAGAAAATAACCACCAACGAATAACATTCCATTTCCAAAAAAATCACTTCAATTACAAAAAAAAACTACACTTCAATTTAGCTTACACAAAAATAAATGGTTAAACTTAGATAATAATAAAATGTAAACATCTACCCACTTTGTATGTCCGCTGTTTGTCTATTTGTAAGCCCTCGCATCCCGTTTGTGACCTAATTTAACTTGTTTAATGTACAGATCCGTCTGGGAAAATAAATCGCTGCTATATTTATCCTAATACAAGAATTTTAGTAAGCGTGTTTTATTTTGTAAAAGCCGGACAAGTGCGAGTTGGAAAGGGTTCCGTATATTGAATATGCGGGTTCAGTTACCCACGAAAACGTTTCGTGTAAAGTAGGATGCCAAAAAGGTCATAACGGTTTACAGTTAAAAGTTATCAGATCGAATGTAGATTCAAACCCCTATCTTTACAAGGCTCAACTCTGCAAACCTAATATGTTGATCAAAATGGCTTGGTCGTTCTATTCAACATAATATAAAAAGACCCACTGCTCTTGGTTCTTAATTTCTTACCACAACCCCAAAGGAGTGTCTGTGCGACAGTCTAGAAACTGCCACGCCATATAGTTTGTTACAGAGCAACGTGAGTGACAAAATCGACGTATTTTATGTATTAATAAAATCCAAAGAATAAAAACTTGGCACATGATACTTAGTGTTAGGAACCGCATGGTTCCTCACGGAACGGATGAGAGTCGCAATCTTGTGTTGTGAGGTGTTATCCCACTCTTCTTGTATACAAGCTGTAATATAGCTGTTTTAAGCTGGGCATGCATCTCCGGAATAGGATTTCTCGCTCATGACTCGTCTCTTCAATTCATCCTATAGGTGTTTTCTATAGGATTCATATACGGGCTTCTTGCTGGCTGGCCCATAACCGGAATACCGACTTCGCTCAGGTATTAATTTATAACGCCTGCGGTATGAACTCCGGCATTGTCCTGCATAAAAATGAAAAAATCTCTTTGGTACGTTATCACAGAACTTAGTTATCAATCACTATTAAAAATACGATAGCTTTTGCAAAAAAAAATTGTGTTGCATAACTTTCGACGAAATACACATTGAAAACAATCTCTTATACCTTCGTTTATTGGGTGAAAATTCGCAAATTTAATTTCAAATTTGGAATTGTGGTACACCATTGTGAAGACAAAACTACCAGTTATTTACTGGCGTATTATTTTAATAATATCAGTCCTCTTTTTATTTAAATAAATACATAGTACTTGCAGTACTGTTTCGATTATTTTGATGAGAACTGTATATTGAAGTACTACCGTGTTTTTTTATCACATATCCAATAACAACCATTTAAACGTACAACATTGAAACATTTTAGTATGTTATTTTCAGACCATAGACTTCTTTTAGCTTTTCCTGTAATCAGAAGTAAAGAACGAATTTCTGTTTATTTTTCAAAATTATCTGCTCAGGAGTTTCGTAAAATAGGGGATTGGTAAATTTCCATATTTTCTTAAATAACTTCAAAACGGACTATAAAACTCAATTAAAATTAATTTGAGACCCTCCCAACAAGCCGTTGCATTTGACATTTCACACTATACACTTTGCAAATTAAATCTTTTGTTTTCATTTTTCTAATTTTCTCGCTACAAATCACCTCCATATTCAAAATTCATTTATATACGTCACATGTCCGAGTTTGCGTCCCAAAAATCCATATGTTTACCAAATTTCAACTGAATCAGTCCAGTAAATTCTAAGCAAATTGGCTGTGATAGACGCACAAACAGACAGACTAACGAGTAATCCTAAATAAAATTCCATAAGTAAGCACGGAACCCTAAAAATTATAAATTGTTTACCATTTATTTAGCCAACAGTCTCAAAATAATAATAATAATTTACAAACCCTGTTCCCGATACCGGTGGGCTACTATTTTTTATATTTTTAAATGTTTTATTTTTCTTCCTAATATTTAAAAATAAAATTAATAAGTGGATATAATATATCGAAATAAAGGAAACAATAATAAAAAAGGAGGAGAAAGAATCTTAGGGCAACAAAAACACCAGATGCGTCCAAGTCCACAGAAAAAGTTCCGAAAAGGCTGCCTGCACTGCCACGTTGTATGGCTTATAGTTCTTTGGCCAAAAAATCGAATCTCGTTGGTGGTGGTGTCGTATTAAAAGATTGATACCTACTGGTTGGTAAATAAATGTGTTTATCTAGTCTTATGTCCTAAAATTCAAATTATAAACTTTAAAAAGTATTATCACAATGCCGAAATAATGACACTATTTCTCTTACGAAATAATGTCCTACAACAATATTTTGGCCAATATAGACAAATCCATGAAGTTAATGTCACCGAGGAGTTTCCATCATTTTTTTTTTCTCCTCGTCATTTTTTAGTACGACAACATTATTTCTTGCTCTTTTAACTTTGGCCTTTGATTTTGTAGGTTCTATCCCAATATATAAGAGTAGATAAAGTAGTGTATGAAACTGCACATAAGTAAGTATTAAAACGCTCGTTACGGGTATTAAACTTCTCTTAATGCAACAGTTTTATAAACTACCATATTTACATAGGTATTTCATAATATAAAATGCACAACGTACTATTAATTTAATTAATTAAATTTATTTTATTTTCTCATCACAAATGTTGCAGGTTTACATAAATTGCTTAAACTAATTAAAAATACATAATAACATTTGTGAGAGACTGGTGCCCGAAGAAGGCATTGAATACCTGTGTTACGGGTCACCAGGCCCCCCAATACTTACAGTTAGACTTTGTATATTATTAGACTAAGACAAGTACCTATGAGCTAATTGTGTGATGGAGTTTTCACTGTTTATTTTGTGATATAAATCACAAAATAGGAATAAATGAAAAATTAAAAAAAAAAAAAAAACAATTAAAAAAGATTAAATAATGGATATGAATGAGATTTATGTGTGTGTACGAGTGTATGCCAGTGAGTAAGTGTGAGTGTATGTGGGTGAGTGTATGTGAGTGAGAGTATGTGGGTGAGTGTGAGTTTTGTGGGTAGGTAAAGGTATACGAGTGTTTGAGGATATAAAAAGGGGGGTTTATGTGGTGGAAGAGATGTAGGTTAACGGATTGGAATCAGCAGACTTTCAGTTTCATGATAATCAAGAGTTTTCAGCCATTGAGATAAGGTTTGTTTGCAGATTGATTTACGAAGAGGGTATATTGATAGCGTTGAATTAATTTTGTTATACAGGTACCCTCCAAGAAAACAGTAAAATCTTTGAGAGAGACTGGTGTGAAAGAAGTTAGTTGGACATACATTACCTTTTCTACGTTTATTCTTCATGAGATTTGGGTCATATTTTATTTGTGTATGTTTTTTAATTAATATAGTTAGTATAAAGGTCTGCCTGACTGTAAGTACATCCCAGCGCTTATATAGATCAGACGTTGGAAAACGGAAAGGTAGTCCAGCGCCAACCTTGAGAATGGCTCTTTGTGCCCTTTCCACCTCTACAAGGTACACTTTTCCTGCCCCTCCCCAAGAGGTTATGCAGTAGTTGATAATTGACTGACAGAGAGCAAAGTACACCATTTTGGAAGTTTTAAGATTCGCTACATGCCTTAATGTCTTGAATATATATATAAGTTTACGAATCCTTGTAACGAGGATGTCGATGTGTGGCTTGAAAGTGAGTGTTTCATCTATGTAAACCCCAAGATATCTGATGATATTCGTTCTCTGAAGGGGTGGGCAGAGGCAAGGTGAAGGGGTCAAGTCGGTACAGGTGTGAGCAATAATGTTGAGAGTTGTTGGCGGAAGAAGATTTCTCCTAGACGCAAAAGCAATATATTTGGTTTTTGTTACGTTTAGGGTCAAGACATTATTTTTCAGCCATAAGCAGACCTGATCAAATCCATGTTGAGCACTTTGAAAAACCTCATCCCAGGTTTTTCCACTAAAGAAGAGTGCTGTGTCATCCGCAAAAGAGAATAGCTTCCCGTGTAAAAGTTGAAGTTGACATAAGTCATTAATGTAGACCAGGAAGAGACTAGGACCTAAGACACTGCCTTGAGGCACACCGTAGTGAAGAGAGAGTTCATCACTAATCCAGTTGTCAATTTTGACGCGTTGCTTCCTATGCCTTAAGTAGTCTGTGAGCAATTGCAAAGGAATACCCCTGACACCTATTCTTTCCAGTTTGTGAACAAGCAAAGGTATAGATACCGTGTCAAAGGCCTTTGCTAAGTCTAAGAAGACCGAAAGGCACTTATTTTTGCTGTCAAGATTAGTAACAATCTGGTTAGTGAGTTCATGTACAGCGTCATCGGTCGACCTGCCCGAACGAAAACCAAACTGGACTGGTGAGAGGAGGCTGTTAGTCTCAAGGAAGTTCATGAGGCGTTTATTAATTAGTCGTTCCAAGATCTTAGACATAGTAGGAAGGATCGAAATTGGCCTGTAATTATTAATGGAGTCTTTATCTCCTCCCTTGTGGATAGGTTTAACAAGCGCTATCTTCAAAGCGAGTGGAAAGATTCCAGTAGAGAAAGACAAGTTACAGATATGCGTTAGTGGCAGAGTAAGTGTTTTAGCGTAGCGTTTAAATATTTTACCAGATATCTGATCCACTCCCACTGCTGCATCTTCTCTGAGGTCAAATATGAGTTGCTTCACCTCGTCTTCATCAGTAGGGAGTAAGACAAAGGAGTTGGGTGATGAAGGAATAGAGTTCTGGCTGTTATTAGGCTGATGGACGGTACCAAAATTTTTTTCGGCTAGCCTCTGACCCACACCCGTGAAATATTTGTTAGCGTCATCAACACTGGTTTTGGGATTTTCAGGTTTGATAAGGGCTGAAGAATGGTCGGCTTTTTTGTTAGAACTACATACATTTTTTATCACTTCCCATAATTTTTTTGTGTTATTTTTTGATTTTTCAATTTCCTGTTTCTCATACAATCTCTTCTGTTTCTTTAATAAAGCATTGCAGAAGTTCCTATATCTTTTGTATGTTAACTGAAGTGCTTCATCGGAGGGATTTTTTTTTAGTTTTTTGTAGAGGTTGTCTCTATTACGCATACATCGTAATAAACCAGTAGTAATCCACGGTTTGTGTATTTTTTTCCTATTGGACACTTTTACTACATGAGAATTATTCTGGATGGCCTTGCCAAGTAAAGAAATGAACTGATCGGTAGCAGCATTGGCATCACTATACTCAAGTATCGAATCAAAATTAACCTCATTAATGGCATTGTCTAATTCTGTATAATTAATTCGTCTCAACGTGGAGGGCAGGTAAAGTTTTTTGTCCAGGTTAATAGAAATGCCGACACTTTCATGATCCGTAATAGATGATTCAGCGATGAAGCAGGTAGCTTCCAATTTTGTTTTTATCATAATATGATCTAAACACGTGTAGCCATGAGTGACTATGGTATGAGCTGGAAGTATACAATGACTAGCCAAGATGTTGAGATATTCAAAGGAGCGCTTATCACTAGTGTTAGGAGTTATGTCAATGTTTATATCACCACCAATAATTATGTTTTTGTAGTTGGATAAATTTTTAAGAAGCGCATCCAATGATTTGTTAAAACTGCTCGTGTTCCGCTGGCCTGGAGGACGATAGATACCAACAATACATGTATCTGAGTCAAGTTTTAATAATAGACAATTAGCATCGATGAACAGTGGTTCCTCAACCATTACTTTATAGCTATTTTTGTGATAGATGACAACACCTTCATTTTGAGTTCTGTGAGAAGTTGTAGACGTATAACTATAGCCATCCAGGTCAGGTATAAATTGGGTAGACTGAAGCCAGCATTCTGTTAGGATAAGGATATCCCAGTCGACACCCGCACGTGCCAGTAATGTATTAAAATTAGGCATGTTACATTTTATGCTCCTAATGTTTTGAGATAGAATTTTAAGTGTATTACTACTTGTTGGTATAGCGGTTTTTATACTATCGATATCGCAAATAATAGATTTGGCCACTACAAAGGAATCGAGACTTTGGTGAATAGATTCAATCCCTGTATTATCGAATTTTAATAAAAGATGTCTGTGAGGATGTCTTGATGGAAATTAAGTATACAAAAGATACATCGGACTGAATAGAGGAGATTAAAGAGAGACGGCTATAGTGTGTAGTATTGTCAGTGTCATATGTATGTGTAGATGTGAAAGTTAGGTGTATATTTATTATGAAAGTGAGTGTAAATCCATTATTCATTAAATTAAATATGAGAGTTTGCATGCAAATAACTATTATTAACAACAATTGCAAGGCAAGAAAATGATAAAAAAGAGAATCTATAACTAGTCTAGAGACAAGCATCACGAGAGCAATTAGTCACAATGTCAACTTGTGCAACTCTACTTCATCCTCTATACGTATCGGTACCTGGCCCTCTTCTTTTTTAACATATACTTTTCCAAACGAAGTCCAAGTATAAGCAATCTTTTTATTTTTGACCAATTGTCGGGCAATGAAGTGAAGACGTCCGGCTTTGCTTGTTAAGACCTCGGAGATGAAAATTGGCTGGGTTGCACCTGTCATGTTTAAATGTTGAGTATTGAATTGGGGCTCCTTACTTAAACGACGAGACTTATTAAATTGCTTGTAGGCAGCCAATACTGATTCCTTCCTGTTGGTGTTGATGAAGTCGATTACTAACGCCTCTGATTTGGATCGGTATATTTCTTTGACTTCCAGATCTATTATAGGGGTCTCAGGGCACAACATTGTTCCAACTGTCTTGACGATGTTGATCATAGTCTGCTTAGTTTCATTAGTTTGCTTAGGCACATTGCGAACTTCGATAGTGGTACTGCGTGAATTTCTTTCCAAAATTTCTAGTCGGTTTTCCAATGTTTTAGCTTGTTTTCTATAATCGCTATTTTCTTTTTCTAGGCCATTTATTTTAACAAGCATGTCGTCATACTGTTTGGACATAAAGGCGACAGATTTTCGGAACTCCTGGTCTTGGGTAACTAAGACGTTTAAAGAGTTTCTCAAAGATTCAAATTTTTCTTCCTGTTGGGTTTTGAGTTCAGCTATCATATTTTTTATTTCGGTCATGTAGTGGTCTGAGTTATGCGAGAATTCATTGAAGGAACGTTTATGTCTCTTTGTAACATTCAGCAAACACTCAGCAGGACTTTCAGTAGTACTTATGTTAATCGCAGAGTCCGATCCATACATCAACGGAGGGGGAGATTTTATTTTAGGTCCTGTTGGTGAACGCTGAACCGACATTGTGTGTTCAGTTAAAACTCTGAGATTTGTTTTAAGCGCCTTGAATAAGTATCAAGCAATATTATTCTCTCAGTTGATTTTTGCTATTTCAAACTGTTAGGCGCTATGCTGGTATTATTTCAAGCAATTTATCCCCAATTGTCGTAACAATTAGAAATATAATTTAAATATTCCAAAAAGTAATAGTATGCAAATATGGATGCGGCGATTGAGATTTGAACTCCCGACACCGAGCGCAGTATCAGTAATACTCAGGCGCCGACCACTCGACCAGATGAGCGATAATTGAGGTGTTGAAATGTTTGTTCTTAAAGTAGTCAGTAATAGGAACATTCAAACTGGTCGTTAAATGCGGAATGGTTTGCCGAAGCTCGAGTAAAGTTACCCACACAATTCAATTTGTTAACTGGCACAGATTTTTATTTTATAAGTCACTTTTTTCAATGTTTTGTTCACTGTTATGGAGTATATGGCACTGTTTATTTTAGTTTTGTCCCTTATTGTTGATTTGCAACTAAAATTATTGAAGAAAGCTAAGTATTTTAATTATAATTGTTTTTTAAGCACGGAGCACACACGAATACGTCCATACACTTCGACGCGAAGCGGGGGGATGGATTAATTGTATAATGATTGAAAAACAAATGATAAATGCTTACTTTAGAATTGTTACACAAAACAAATTGGGTATTAATTTTAAAGAACTCCCTACCCCCGAAACCCTACGTGAGTTGATTTCACCTGAACGTAAAATGTGCGTAGAACCGTATGCCAACTGGCCACGCGATTTTTACCGCACGGCGAAAATCGACTGTCTAAATGGCAATTCGACTAGGCTGCAGGTGACTAAAATCGCAAGTTCGAAAGTAAAGTCGAGACCGACTTTTTTTGTGCGGTGACAGATCGCATGCAGCGGGTGACTAAAATCTAGTTACCTTGAATTTTCTCAGTTACAGGCGATCGCCCACCGTATGAAGGTCGACATTTTCATTTTTTTTTTTTTCATTTGTTCTTTTTTAGTCACCTGCGATGTTTATCAACCTGTGTTACCTGCGACGTGGCTTTTTTTTGGGTGGTAAATCATAAATGACGTCTCTCTGGGCGGAGTGGGGGGAGGGCGTGTCAGGCTTTTACTGATTAAAGCCCACCCGTATTCCTTCAGTTGCCTATATGCCAGGGCCACGGTAACTCTTTCGAACAGATCTCGCGACCCTGGCAGGCTGCGTCTAGGCTTGTGAGGCGATTTGATAAGCGACCGCGGTGCAGCCGAAAATCAACTAAGTGCTAATCCCCCATTCTTGAAAAACACCTGTTTGCATTTGTGTCAAACGAAACTGCATCATTAAAATGAATTGAGTATAATGCATGAGCATTAGAACGCTAACTGTGAAACCATGAATGAACAATGAAGTACCTACACAGTAAATAGTGATTATTTAGCCAATAAATTCTCTACTGCCAGTTCCCAACCTGCAACAACTGGCTTATAAACATGCAAATTTAAATTAGCTTAATTAATTTCAGCATGCAATGAAGAGCGAATGAATTCCTACAGTACTTTTACATCTCGCTAAATTTTTTGCAGGCTTTAAAGATTTAAGAACCGTTTGTTCGACGGACAAAGAGGGCATAAAAGGTTCAAGAGAAAAACAAAAAGGGAGGTACGTAGTTGCGTACCGGTTTTTAGCTTTTTATTAGTCCGAAACAATATTCAAAGAAATTGTCGAGCAATTTTTCTTAACAAGTCCCTCCCTACACCTTATTATTGCCACCACTCCCTAAAATATGATTATTCTCTTTGAGATTTTCTTGTAAAGGACATTCTTGTGGATATGAATTGAAATATTAAAATTCTAACCGGCTTCTTCTACAGTATGTTCATTTTGATCCACTTAGAATTTGAAACCTTATTTTAATTTGAATAACGTTTTCAACTTCTATATTAAATCCCAATCCATATTCACAATATATTCACATTTCTCGTTTATTTATTTAGTAAGACTAAGCGGACAACTCAACAAGTTTAATATTTCTATTCTTTGTGAAAAAGCTGTTATTTGATCCTCTAAGTATTTCGTAAATCGTAATTTCTTATTCAATATCTA
Source organism: Aporophyla nigra (assembly GCA_947507805.1). Classification (NCBI taxonomy): domain Eukaryota; kingdom Metazoa; phylum Arthropoda; class Insecta; order Lepidoptera; family Noctuidae; genus Aporophyla; species Aporophyla nigra. Next base: position 11,971,783 of record OX382300.1, on the reverse strand, counting down.
GGAATTGAAGTAGATTTCGAAAAAGGAACCATTTCACATAAGCTGTTAACCTTTTACAACGTTTAAAATTCTTATAATGAAAATAACTTATTCAATGTTTAAACACTGATGGTACTGTTGACTAAAGGATCAATCACGATGTTATAAATATCAAAAAAAATGTCTATATCAAACCGTAGCTTTTCGTAGCACCCCTACGACCATTGTGCTACGGCGTAGCAAATCTGCTTTTGATAAAGATTTGAGGAAAGATTTACGTAATTCTAAATTAGAAATAATATAATAAGATCTTTATTATTGTAAATTTAAAAGTTTCGATTGCACAAAGAACATAGCTCTACAAAAATAGCGGGTTGTATCAATAATTTATCAACGGTAACGTATTTCCAACTCTATGAAATAGGCAGTAAAGTCGTTATGGTTGTTATGAACAGTTAACTTGTAGTGAATTTCAAATGCAGCGATTCTCCGTAGGAGGCGAAATAGGCAAATGGATGAATGGACAGCAGTCAGTGGAGCATGAACGAGAATAGCACGAGCCAATACCGCTTTCAGTCGCGCCGTCTCGTATCTCGTCACAACATGCGTGCAGATGATGCTATTGTGTGAGTTACCAGTTAATCTGGTTACCGGTTAATCCGTAGCCTCAAATAATACTTTAACGTTTTAAAAACATTTTACTAAAAATAAAGGTACTAATTTTGTTGTACACTCGCAGCAAAAAAGCAAAGCTTGATTTGGACAGTAAAGTCCGAGGGCCATGCAGGCGAACGACGGCTACGTTTGATTTTCAGTATGTGTTCCGCTTAACAAGTAAGCTTTACATCTGCGGTAATAAACTGGGCGCACACGGGACACGGTCCGCCGGCCGCGCAGCTTACGACATCGGTGCAAATTCAACCATCGGTAGAAATCCGCCGAGCACACTGCACGCTCGCGTGCAACACTGACCTCTTTTATTTCTTACAAAAAAATCTCCAAACCCAATGCAAACTACGTAAAATTATGCGTAACTACGAATTTGTTCACTAATCTAGGAAAACAAACCAGTACAAAATTTTACATTAAAATTAAAGGCATTATAATTGATTATTGAATATTCATTTATCCACGGTTCTGGCATGGAAAACAATCGTGAAGTTTTTGGCAAGGTTGCCAAATCGTTTGTCTACAAACTTCGTACAATGAATTTATTTTAGTATTTCATCCTGACATAGGTCACCATGCCGGTTTATAAAGCAGTGTGGCTGTAACCGCATTAGGATGTTAAACTTGAAAAAGAGGTTGAGAAAAAGTAAAAGTGCCTCTTGTAAATAAAGTAAGTTTGAAAACAAGGCTGCGATTAAAACTAAAGTCCTGTTTAAATTAATAAAAACAGCGAAAGTTCCGTAATAATGTACGCAGTTCATACGTAACAAGAAATTGCAGCGCAGTGTTTTCCGCGCTGTAGTTTTAACAATGTAGTGCCGAATCGCGAGGTAAGTGCGGGCTCAGCATAAACTTGCCGCCGTACGATTAATAACGGCGGGGTTATGTATGCTCAAAACCGAGCAAGTTGGCTTGTTAAGCCATTGTGCTGAGTACCACTCGCATCCGTTCAATTGTACCTACTCATCCATGTGCAAGCAATAGCACAATACTTGATATGAACTAATACAAACATGTGCAGTTTTAAACATACTCATATTACTGAGCTTTTTATTACTTAATAAAAAGCTTTATAACTGCAATACTTAGTGCTGGAAAGCCATATCCTAACTCAATTGATCTTTCAAACTATTAGTTTCAAATGCGAAAGCTCGCTGGTTACCATTTGCATAACTTACACGTTTCATTTCCGTAATTACCATTCGATAGCTGCCATTAATCTTCTCACCAAATCCCATAGTGAACGTCAATCGTTTGACTCTAATCACAGGATTTGCTTTAAACGTCCGCATTCGTACTGGCCTCTTAGCGAATCCTTTTGAGAAAAAGTTGTTAAAAAAACGGCACAAAAACAAAAGGAAATAGTCGGGGCGGTCCCCAGAGAGTCGTTGTTAGCCCTGGGACGGTACTTAAATCAAATGTTCACCATTCAAGGAAATTATAAGAACAGGGCACGGATTCGCGTACCCTCCGAGAGAATCCCCGGATAAAAAGGCTTACGTAGAAACAGTGTTGTGAATAGTTTCATTGTTCTTTACAATATTTTCTGGAATATACCTAACCTTTTAACCATATTTAAAAAAAAAACAGGAATGTGTCTGCAAAATTCAAATCCATAGATAGAACTTAATTCTGGTACTGATTCTACAATGTACTTCAATAAAGTACAATATGATCGTGATAGGTAGAACGAGTAGCGTGTCGGCTTGCAGGGAGGAACATTGAGAGAAAACTTAATCAGAAGTATTAGTGAGAACGTTTTAATATTCCGAACGGAGTGCACGGTTTAGGATTTTCTTTTTTGTTGTTGTCTTCGAGAATATTACTTTACCTCGCAACAAACTTAAGGGGCTTAATCCGCTTTTCAACTCGAGCTTTTACTTGCCTTATGACAGCGAGCTTAGAGCTTCCAAAGACGTTGTGGAGAAAGTTTTTAATCTTTTCACATGTACATACGTACTCGTGACAAAACAACTGCGCCAGACGCGGAGCTCGCGTATCAGACACAAACGGTGCGCTCCATACATAATTATCGTATCAAAGCGTATTCAGGGCGGATAAGCGGCGTATAAAGAATGGAAAAATAATAAGTAAAGCTTATGTGTCTTCAACATATGTCCATATGTCGAGATCCTCAGAAGCCGTCCCCTCTCGCCGGATATGAATAAAATTTTCTTAGATAAATTGAGAGTTCGCGAAAACGTGTCGATTTCTTTATTTATTCAATACTTTTCTCCTTTGAAACGTTTCTCCTTGGATTCGTCCGCGCTTATCTTATATTTATGAATTCTTTTGGGTTATTGATGTAAAACCACTTTCTTCTTTTAGCGACATCAATAGAAATGTTGCAACGGATATCCAGACACGAGCAATCGTTTAGGCAAATAATGGAATCGTTTCCATTGATTTTGAGATCTGCAAATTATGTAATCTCATTCTGTTGGTTGTATTATTTTCGTATTCAAACAACACCCTAAATTGGTAATTTGAAACAACTCCAGTTGTGTTTGTATAAGTCAACTAAATTCAATAGAGGGATAGAAAATACCGCTGACGCAACCGTTTCATCATACGTAATATCTTAAAAAGGACGTTATCATATCTTTTTTCAGATCTCATCATCATCATCATTTCAGCTGTAAGACGTCCACTGCTGGACTTAGGCCTCCCCCAATTTGGGGGGCTTTGCCATAATCGCCACGCTTGGCAGGCGGGTTGGCGATCGCAGTATGGTGGTAAAATGCATAGAGAACGCTGCTGCCCATTCTCTAGAGTTTTTCAGATCTGCTTCCATTTTATTATAATTCCAGTCGATGATTTATTACGTGTGCCTTTTCAGTATACCTACCAAAAAGACACAACAAAAAAAAAAAAAAACAATTTATAGATATTACAGTATTATTGGGGTGTAACTTTAGAATTTCGAACAGTTTATCTCAGCAGTCTATCTAATAAATGATACTAACATACAGTTATAGCACTAAAATCCTGCCAAAGCACTGCCACTATACCTTTACTCACCTTTATAGAGCCTAAATTCGAAGCCGAAAAGCCCCATTTCACAAAGTTACCCAAAGCTTGAATAGGAATTAGTGCACATAATCTAAAAGATAGCCCGCGATCGAATTTCGGCGTCCGAAATGTCCGATGTTATATATTAGTCAAACCGATATCCGGGGACTCTGTGAAAAATGCTCTTGGAGCCTCGTCGACCGCCAATATCTCCGGGAAACAGCTTAAAAACGTTTCGGTAAGTTTGGCTTTTCAAACCTTCGTTTTTTACACCCAAAGGGATTTGCGTACAGGCCCTATTCGAAACGTAAACGCCGAGTTTGTTCGAGGAATTTCTTTGCCCATATGTTGAGTAATGTGGCTTTAGCGTAAACTAATATACATTTAATTGGCGGTGTTACGGCAACCATTTATAACGTTATTTAAGTTTGTTTATTAAGTTATTTTGCCTGTCGTGGTATGGGCATGTGATACGGAAGAATGAAGAAAATGTCGAGAAGAAAGTTTTGTGAATGTCGATAGCCAAAAAAAAAAAACCAAAAAAACGATGGATGGACTTTGTGAATGATACTAGACTACCGAAATGACGAATAAATAATTATGAGTGAAATAGACATTTGCACCGCCCCTAATAAATTAGAATAAGGGCAGAAGGATGATGATTAAATTATTTTCGCTTTGAAATCATAATATTTTAATTGTGACTTAAGTAAGACATGCTAAAGTAGTTGAAATCTCACTTGGGCAAATATTATTGTCGTTAGATTTCATGGGCACCAATTTTAGCAAGTAATAATATACGCAAGTATACCTCTCAGTCTCAATTAGCACTAACTGATATACGGCCACCAAAACAGACAACCAGGGTCGTCAGATACAGATAGTTGAATTTTAATAAGAAACCGGTGGATCATACGTATAAATTTCATTCGAAAACATCAACCGGCTTCTTCAACTTTATCCGACGACCCTGATTACTCGTCTATTTTAGTGACTTTTTCCATCCAAATATAGAACTACTATAAATAGTTTACCTCGTGTATCAATGGTCTACTTCGTTGTGTCTTTGTATTTGTACTGCTTTCAATATTCAAATTTCAAATTCATTTCTTTATTTCAGGTTAATAACACCCATTGGCAAACATAAATTAACAGAAACTTTCCCTAATTGCAAAATAGACCACCAAACTCAAACGGAATTCTTTTGAAGGATATTCCTTATCCATTGCTCTATATCAGGGTTTCTCAACCCCCATTCAAGTTTCCAGATGACAGCGAACCCCCCCTCCCCCCAAAAAAGAAAAGAATAACATTGTATACAGAATAAAATAAAGTTTATTAATTGAATAAAAGGTCACGCACACAGTGTCACGCCACGAACGAGCGACAGTCGCACGCGCACCTTCATGCTTTCCGCGTGCGCCTGCTAGTCACCCAGCCGCCATTACGTAAATTTTGTCGCGAACCCCCTACCGTCGCATGGCGGACCCCTGGGGGTTCGCGAACCCCACTTTGAGTAGCCATGCTCTATATCATTTCAGCCGAAAGATGTGCACTACTGGACATAGGCCTCCCCAAGCACCGTCACTTCAACCGGTTCTGTGCTTCTCGCATCCAACAGATTTATTTATGTTATTTATTATTAATAACCAACTTATATTTATAGTTTGCACCACACATACTTACAAGTTTTCGGTCAATACTAGTTATAACACATACAATCATAGAATTCGGTTAAATTACATAATTATATAAATTGAAAATTGGTGAAAGTAAAATTAGATAAAATTTCATAAATAGTAGAACGTAATTACATAAAATTGCGCTATCAAATTATAAGTAACTAGCTTCTGCCCGCGACTTCGTCCGCGCTTTTCTTGTTCCCCCGACCCTTCCCGTCGCGTCGAATCGCCTACCCGTGTGATTTTCCCCGTTTTTGCAACATTTTTCATTACTGATCCGCTCCTCTTGGTTGTAGCGTAATGTTATATAGCCTATAGCCTTCCTCGATAAATAAACTACCTAACACAAAAATATTTTTTCAATTCCAGTAGTTCCTGAGATTAGAGCGTTCAATCAAACAAACAAACAAATTCATCAGCTTTATAATATTAGTATAGATAAGGTACAGTTCAATTTATTTACTCCACGGAGATTGTACTGTGTCTATGGACAGGTATCGAGTATCGTTTAGTGATTCCTGCAACCTTCAGGTCATCGGTATATCTTGTGAGAGGCCTGCTAACGCTACGTCTTCCAGTACGGGGTTGCTCCATTTGTTTGAAAAAACTTGTCTGTTCAACAATGTAAGTAATACAATGGATGTTGTTGAACTGGTAAAATGACCGCCATTTTTACTGTTAGTGTGTTATGCAATTACCACGAATAGTTTAGGGGCCAAGGGCCAAAGTCAAAGTCGAAAGTTAATTTGGAACACATAGGTATAACCGGTGTTGGAAATAAAATAAGTACAGAGATCACTATGATTTGCCAATAACGGGGTACAAATATGAACGAATTACCTAAGTAATTTAAAAACAGTATCAAGTATTTATCCTAATGCTTTTTGCATTTGGTGTTTTAACTCAATTATAGATTCATTAAGTAGGATAATATTTTCAAAATTTTACGCAATTAATGACAGCCAAATGTCATGATGAAGAAATGATCTAAAAATGGTATGGCCGTAAATATTTCAAAGGACCTTTTGTTAGTATCTAATAGAAGTAAAAATATCAATCTTATTTGCTCAAAAGTAGACCGTACTCCAATTATTTTTCTACTAATGACTTCAGTAGAAGTCATTTTATAAATGAATACGTCAGTACCTAAGTCACAGTGAAGTCAGAAAAAATAATGAACGTCTAGAAATAAAAGCGTTTGTGTCTGAGATTGTTTCATTTTTTATTTACAATATCTTTATAGAGTTGCTTTGTCGTGAGTTTTCTTGTTCTGAGGACCACTCAGCTAAGACATAACTGTTTTCACTATTACCGTTCGTTCGTCTGTTATAACAACTTTACACAGTAGATATTTTTTCATATCTAAGTACCTACCTATACTTGTGTTCGCCCAGTGGTCGAAATTCATCGACATTAATTCATTTGAATATACATTCATTATTTTATAAATATATTAGCTTTTTGCACTCACCATATAAATGGTATGGCTGTGCCAAATTTCATACTCCTTCGTCCGCGTAATTTTCGTAAAAGGGTGTACCAATTCTTTTTTTCACGTTACAATCATCATCATCATCATCATCATTTCAGCCGAAGGACATCCACTACTGGACATAGGCCTCCCCCAATTTGGAGGGGTTTGTCATAATCGTCACGCTTAGCAGGCGGGATGGCGATCACAGTATGGTGGTAAAATGCATAGAGAACGCTGCTGCCCATTTTCTAGTAAGTCCCTTAGTCGCCTCTTACGACACCCACCGAAAGAATTGAGATGGTGCTATTCTTTACGTCGGACACTATACGGAACCATGGAATCACTTAATTTATTACAATATTTGTTTTAATATATGGATTAAAACAAATTGCTAAACATTCGGATTCATATACAAAAGACGTCGTCTGTAATAATACCAACAATTCTTTAGATTTTCAATACATTTGGGTCATCATTTGACGACATAATCGCTTCGGGCGTCCGGACTTCCGCCAAACAGAAGGCGGATATAATGCTCCTAATTCGATTCCGGGTTAACAAAATAGCCCGTAGATTTTTGTACAATAATGTGAAACAACACTATTGTGCAAAAATCTATAGGTCATGCAACAGCAGCAACAACACAGGGCTTTGAGCATCATAACAGCCTACAATGTTCCCACTGCTGGGACACAAACCTCCTCCCTGTGAGGGCCACCACGCGGGCCCAGTGCGGGTTGGTAGATATCACATATCTTCATATTTTTAGTTCTAGGACATGCCGGTTTCCCCACAATGTTTTCCTTCACCACTATTTAGAGCACTGGTGATGAAATAATTTACACAAAGCCTGCCTGAGTTCGAACTCATGATCTACAACTTTTCAGTGGCGGTCGTTACCACTGCTCTCAAAAACGGCTTTGAGCGCCAAACATTTTATGACGCGGTAAATACAAAATGCTATCTCCGAAGTCTCCAGCGATAGCATCTCGAAACAGCTTAACCACTGTATTTGCGTGAATGCATCCAACATAAAAGCTATAATAAGGAGAGACACAAAATAGGAAAATATCTAAAATCTCATCTAGGATTTAACCAAGCACGTAGAACCAAAAAGTCGTTTTATTTTTTTTGCGGTGCTTTCTCCTGTAAAATTGGCTCGAGATCCATTCCTGTTGACAACTTTATCGAGCGGTTTTCGATAAATTGCGGCGAGGGAAAACTAAATAAATCCGAGAGGGACTTTAGATAAGGTAATGGCTTCAGTAATGTCTAGCGACTGCCGCCATAATGCAATCGGAAACCGAACCACAGTAACGGTAAGACATCCACATCGAACTAAACAAGTTTTTTCACCTTTTTCCTTACAAAAATAACGTTATAACCTAGTTTCAGAAAACAATTAAGACATTCAGATGCAAATGATTCTATCTAGCTACAAGTAGATCCTGCTAATATTTTGCATTTAAAATGTCTTTGAAGGAAACTTTTTTCATTAAAATCTGGTCGGTTATGAAGGTGCCGTGATGCATAAAAGATCGTGGCTATTCTTTTTTTCTTTCCTTAATAGCTTAGGTACGTTAACGTATTTTTGCGTGGAGTTCTATCTAACTTAGTAGCATTGCTTTTCCACCTACACTACACTCTAACATTTAATAACATAGGTAACAAAATACAAATAATTTTAACACTTTAACTGCCATGGCTAAAATCAGAAAAAGTCAAAAAATGTACTTAGTGTTATTTCACTTTAAATTGATTATTTATTCCATAAATACATTATATATTTCAAAAACATGGCCGCCAGGCAGCAACAACATGTTCAGATTTGGTATGTGTTGTCGGTCATATAGTCCGACAAGGCCTGAATGTGACGGACACATAGTCCGACATGGCAGTTACGTGTCAAAAAAAATAGACAGTCATGGGCACTGCCTACAGCAGAAAAAACTTAGTCCACGTCGTAAGGACGTAAACATATCGCAGCAGCATTTTCACGTATTCGATCTTAAAGGCTCTGCTTTGCTGCTGCTTTCGCCGAAAGTTGAAAATCACACGAATGTGTTTTATGGACGTACTGGAATACACTCTCTTGGAATTTCAATTCTCGGCTTAACATCGACAGTTGAAAATCCATTGCGCTATATAAACCCACCACGATATTTTTACGGAAGCGCCAACGTCGTCTTAAGCTTTTGAAACACCAACTTTTTTTTTTTTGTGGGTGGAAATCATCAAATGACGTCTCCCGTTCTAGGTGGAGCGGAAGGGCGTGTCAGACTTTTACTGACTAAAACCCACCCGTGTTCCTTCAGTTGCCCATGTGCCGGGGTCACGGTATCTCTTTCGAACAAATCTCGCGACCGTGGCAGGTCTCGCGACCCTGGCAGGAAACAACACGTTTGCCCCTACCAAAAATAGCTCAACGCCGCTCAAGAAGTTTTCACTTCAATGAACATACGACCGAAGTTTTTATTAAAACAACGCCAAAACATAGAAGAACAAATGATCTTACCTATTCTGTGCTAACTTTGCGGTTTAAAAGGCTCTCAGTAGACAGAGCTATATAAAAGTTTAAATAGTTTAAGCGCAGTCTCAAACGCATATCGAAGTCACAAGACAAACTCATTGTCTCCGCGCAAACATCGCCAATGCAACTTCTCAATGAAGCCGAGTAAGATAAACTTTGCGATTCGGCTCATACTTAGGAAGTTCACGCGAACACTTCAACTGTAGAAAATCACCTGTAACCGCGCACGTAGACACTAGAGCCCTCAAAAACAACGGGATGCCCGAAAACTTCTAACAAACACTCAACTCACTAACTTACAGGAGGACAACAACAATGGAGTTAGTTTAGGAAAAATACGTACGCTTAGGAATTAGTTGATGTCGGCGGTTTATTCACCTACTAGTTGGGCCCGCGACTTTGTCCGCGAGAAAGAAACATTCACACGAAATATATAAATTGACGATTGACAAATTTATTCATGTTTGCGGTGAAAACTTACTCACCAAAGTGCGTCACTTAGATGACCTTCTATTCTGCTTATTCTGAGTTTGTAACACATTCGAAACGTCACTCTTAGGTATGGGGTAAACTATACGGTATAGGTATGGTGGTGGTGTGGTATACCCATTCGTTCCACCTGCTAAAAATCTCTCTTGGCTTTCCTGTAAATCTTTAAATAGTGTCCGGACTCAGGTAGGCCGGAGTAAAGAAAATCTGTTCTGATGGAGATTCATAGATGACTCCGCCTTGGAGTATAAATGTGGTGCTGTCCCACAAACAATGCGGCACTTGATATCTTGTCCAGCGTGTCCTGTTATTTGCACGCTACATGAGTAAGCTTCTGAAAATGCTAAGCTCGTAGCCAAATTCTGGGCTAGGTCTATTTAGATTATTATCATTACGCTAAGAAGAAGGAGATAGGTATGTTAATGTATTAAGGGGTTAGAAAACACATATTATGGTATTTTTAAAGGATGAGCAATTGATTAATTGTACGCATAGCTAGTACAAGAATTTACAAACATCAAAGAAATTGCGTAAATACATATATGCTAAATTTACATCAATCTAAAGAATCTATACCGTCACTTTCAAACAACATCTCCATTTCCAGACAAAAATAATATGAAACAGTAATATAAATAAATGAGCGGCTCACAACCGTTAAAGCAGACTAATTCAACGGCAATGCAGGCAGATTGCCTTGGATGAAGGTATGGAGTCCGCGGCAAGCCGGATTAAACTTGTTTTTAAGTTTATCGTGGCTTTAATATTGTTCGCGAGGACTTAAACGCAACGTATAAACCTCGGTCGCTGGAAGTTACGTAGTAAGCGCATACAATAGTTAGCTTATACTGTAGACTACTTATGGGCGTGGGCATGGGCTAGCCCGTGAAAGGGACGTGTTTTATATATGCGGTTATATGGGTATAATAATTACATTTTGTCATGTTATTAAACATGTTCTACGTAATTAGGTAAATAAACACTTTAAAATATTACGTAAATATTACCAAACAAATCATTCCGTTATAATACAACAACGCAGTTCTGAAAAAGCACCAGACCGAAAAATTACCCAATATTAACTTATTAACATTTTTTTTTTCAGGTGGCTCTTAATTCATTTCACGACAGAATACCGGAATTCCCTTCGACGGGATTTGCTAAATTGCATTTAAATCTACTTTCCACCCGGCTTACATTTCCGCGCATCAAGTCCTGGGAATGTACAAAAACATGAACCGTAATTTGCTAAGACGAATAACGTTTGATTTAATCCGGCACGTAGAGCGGCCCCGGGCCGGGCCCGTCGATTTACTTTTATTGCTATTTCGTTTTATTTCGCCGGCCCCGATGCTGTCTGATGTGGCCCTGTTTTCGGGATCGTTAACGGCAAATGTGCTAATCTTTTTTACAGAACCGTGGCGTAACAATAAGCGACTTTGATGGTCGTGGCCAGCGGACGCCGTTACTCTCGCTAATGTGCAACGATTAAGGTTTTACATTTTAGATGGTAAGGGTCCATTTAAAAAATCTCGACAACCCATTGTGTCCGACCCGTCGTTGAAATAAATGAACTTGACGATCACATGTTTTGTTCCTCGCTCCTGTTCAGATCTAGAAAGATAAACACGTATTTTAATATTTATGTAGGGTACGTTAGAAATCCGAAACTTTTGTACTCTCTCGTCGCGCGAAGTTTTCCCAGCTTGCATCAGCGTGTATACAAAGCTCTGTTAAGTGTATCTAACTTCGCGCCAAGAGAAGTCAATTACAACGACTTTAAAATACGACACCTCAAGACATTAAGAGACAAAGTTAAGCAAGTCAATAAACGCTTTAATCCCACCGCCTACTATTTAACACCAAGAAAACTTTGATAAGAGTTCCACCATTAAGTGTTTTTTTTAATCCTGGGCTAAGGATTTTATAGGTGAAGTTTTTCGTCAAGACGGGTTCAAGTGAAAGCTTAAGAAAACCTTATAATACGCTCCTTATTTTATACTCGTTGGATTTAAATACAGATTGAGGAAAGCCTTGACCGAGTAGTAGAAAAACTCTTCCTTAATTTTCTCGTGGCGTGCAACACAACGAAAAATACATGATAGATAGTTAGGATTAATAAAAGTCGTGACCCGAACACGTACGCATGCAGCATCTCTCGTAAAAAGAGTCACGAATCACACACAGTACGTTTTCAATAAAGGTGTCGTTACAAGAATCCCCGCAAAATCGACAAAGCGACTGTTTCATTTTGAAGGTAAGAGCAATTCTACTCTTTTGTCAGATGGTATTGCTACTAAGTAGGCGGGATTGCGTTGTAAAGTGTTTATTTAGGAGACGTTTGTTTGTTTCCTCCGTATGCAAAATTGACTATGTGCACTTTAACATGGGATGGGTGTTTTATTAGCTTTTAGGATGTTCCGATCCAACCACAAAACGTCTAAAATAAATAAACACTTAATCACACTTTTACGAGTGGAAATCGGAACAAGAGAGGTTTGTTTATTAAATACTTAAACAAGTCATATAATATGTAGGTACACGGTATAGAAAAGATGTCTGTCAAAACTTATCTAGCATAATTATACCAATTCCAACTATCGCTAACCACAATATTACAGTTTATACCCATTTCTAACATACAACTATATACAATAACGCAATATGAGCGAGCCAGTTGACACCGCATTCACATTCAAACTAACGTGAATAAACGAGGGAAGTGAGGTTCGATTGAATCACTTTCACACAATAGGCCTCATCACTGTCTGCGTGACAGCATAGAGAGCCCGTTTCGAGTTTATGCGATAGGAATTTATATTAATTTCCTGTGTCAGTCCGCCGGGAAACCAGTTGGTTACAGTCGATGCGGCGAGCGCAAACTGCGGTCGGCCGCCTGTCCTGACCTGCTCCAAACACTGCAATGGACATGCCCGTATAAACTCACACGCTAATTTTACCTCAACCACGAAATTTCTATTCACACTTTGAACTAGACAGTGACTGAACGGAAACACTACACGCGCCACTAATTGGGAAACAATTTTAAACCGAATTATACCGTGATCATGGAAATGAGTTCCGTATCCTATGTTCACATCTTGCGGAAAACGAGACGGGAGCAAATTCCCAAGAAAATCTTTATTTCGGGCTAATTCTGTTTTATAGGTATTTTACGTCCTAATTTATTTTACTTTTACTGCATCCCTCCTAATTCTAATTTAAAATTTCATTCTCATAATAGTAAAATATAAGAGGATAATGATGGTAATCATTTTCGTTCATGATTTGCTAAGTTAAGGGATCGGGTGGTGTGGTGTGTGGGCGGTCGTTTAATACGGAGACATAACTAACAAACAAGTTTTATCTCCATGAAAGTTAGCGCCGCACCTTCATCCTTCACGTGCTGATCTCCTGCCAACAATAAAGTAACGTTAAGCCGCGCGATGCTGGGATTACACTTATAATACTCAATAGCGCATGACCATATTTTAGAACATTGTAAATTCCTGAAATGTCTTGAACTTTGTTTGAAATATGGATGATGTCGTTGGAAGTCTAAACAGCTTTTGTTTTTAAACCCTTCTTGTTTATTTTCTTCACCTGTGTATCTAGGCATGAGTTTGTTATTTTTCGGAAGATAGTATGTAGGTGTTAAAAATATTCTTATTCATATTTTTATACGCTGCCTGGTATTGGTTCCAGTTATTACCCTGCGTCCTAACCAAAAGCGACGTTCGCGCAACTACGTGATTACATTTATACAATGGTTCCTTGTCCGTGTATACATCTTTTTTGTGGCTAACTGTATATACATAAGTGACTGCACGATTATGTCGTATTAATATACATATGACTATGTATGAATACAATACACTCATGCGGTGAACGAAATGATCGCGTAGTTACTCGCGCGACGATCGCTTTCAGTTAGGACGTGGCCTTAGACTATTCAAATAAATGTCGACTGTAGACCGCAAATAAATATTTCATGCACAAAATTAACAAAAGAAAAACTTCATTAGCTGTAGGTACATGTTTATTTTAATTAGCACAAAATACATATGACTCAGTGAGAACTTCTAAACCATGGTCTCTTATTTACGTACGGTGTCCGAAATCTGTATCAAAGTTAAATCTAGCACATGAAAGTGTAGTAATCCCTATTAGCCGACACTTTATTGTGCAATAGGGGAGGTCCGGTTTTGTAGTAGAACCATCGAGCTTTACGGCCAATGAAAATGGAGCCTCTCTCCACTGAGGTAATTATAGGATTACTTAGGTACATGTGTGCCATCCACCAGCTATCCACACTAACTTACACTCTGACGCTTCGCACAGATAACGTTATCACTGTGAATTTAATATAGCTAAGTAACATTTGCGTAATTGACAGACGGTTTATTTTAGTTCGGTAAAGTGAAATTGAGTTATGATTATTCATTTATAATAATAATCTCTAGAAAAGATGTAATAGATTTCAGTCATTTTTATAATATAGGTTTAATTTTCAAAAATTATGTATTTTGATTGTCGATTGAGCCAAAGAAAATTAATATCTTATGGCACGCCAATAACACTCAATTTTAAATGCATAAATGTGTAATGTGTAATCTGTCTAATTATGAGCAAGTCCTTTGTCCATTAGCCTTACCTATTCAAATTATATCGCAAATTGCTATCGAATACAAAATAGTTCAATACTTAACTTTAACCATATTTAACGTGAATCCTTAATTTTCAGTTAGAGTTAATTTGACGCACTATTCAGTGTTCAGGCTGAATGGAGCTGTAAATCTGGTAACGGCTCTGAATTTTATTTCTACGTCGATGTTGTCACATTTTAGTAATCACCCACTGGTTCTATCATCTTGATAATAGTCATCATAATCAGTATATAGGTAACGATCCCACTGCTGGGATACGGGCCTCCTCTCCGTGAGCAGGAGTAGGCCGTAATCCACCACGCGGGCCCAGCGCGAGTTGGCGAATATTACGTGTCTTCGAATTTTTAGCTCTATGGCATGCCGAATTCTTCACGATATTTTCTTTCACCGTTTTGAGAGCCGTGGTGATGAAGTGAGATAAAGTAAGGCGCCTGTCCGAGTTCGAATCGACGACCTATTCAAATCTTAAGTCACAGCCGTTACCAGTAGACCACCACTTCTCTATAAATACTATATTATCATCATCATCAATAACATGGACAGTAGCCCATTAACCAATTGTCTTTTTCTTCTATAAGTACTTCTCTATTAGTTAACTTCTCGGAAGTCACCGTAACTATAAAAACTATAGTATAAGCCGATTAGTTATTGTAAGCTCCGGTCAAAATTGTAAAGCTTAATAAACGTTGTGGTTGTTTCATAAGCTAAAGGTATTTCATCTTTTCGTTACGTAAACACAAATGTTGCTATTTTATTATTTTATCAATTCAACGAAATTTCATCAGATTTTACACGTATTGTTAGATACGTCAACATATAACAACCACCACACAACTTGCTAAGCAAGAAGAAAACTACCTCACAATAACAACACACGCTTACTTCCCCTGGCCAGCAAATAACCACCAACAAAACCCGGCTATGTACAACAATTAATCAAAATTAGTGACGTGTACGTATTGGCCCTCGGCTATGTATTAATTAGGTCAAAATATAGTGAGCTCGGCGGGAAGCGCCTGTCTTCGGCACGGCACATTGTAACGCAATATCACCGGTTAATGAAACCTCCCTGAGGATACCATAACACCTGAACGGGGAAACAGGCTGGCTTCTAACTCACCTACATGTTTAAGCGAAAATAAATATTTATATTTTTGCTATAAAACAAAGTCGCTTTAAATGACTGTTTGTGTGACCGCTGAAATCATTTTAAGCAACAATGGATTATGATGCGGATTTAAAATAAATTAATGTATGATAAATTAATATTTAACTCATACAGTATAGAAACCACACATATTATTATGCAATAAATGAAAACATACATAGCATACTTGTGATTTTGATTGATTGCATAAATGATGCTTCTGTGGACTACTACACTAAATTCACAGAAGTATAGTAAAATAAAATAAAAAAACCGTTTATCGACAAACTTGTAAGTTTGTCGATAAACGGTTTTTTTTTTTTTTTTTTTTTAATATTTATTTAATATTTTTTTCAAAAAAAAAATATTAAAATAAATCAAAATCAAAGCATTTATATCAAATAGGCACATTAAAGGCACTTTTGAACGTCAACATTAAAACAGAATTGATTCTACTACAGAAAACACTGCTTTGACAACGTATCGTTCGTACCTTATCGATTAAATGTACCGATTTCACATTTAGGCAAATGTAATACATAACAACATCGTGATAGTTTGCAGTGCGTGGCAACGACGCTTTTCAATGTACAAGGATTCAGTGTACTGAATGATTGACCCAGTGATCCAATTGTACAGAGTGTTCAAAGCTCAAAATAAAAACACTAGTTTTTGACTTAACTACTGGATCAATTTCGTTAATTGTTTTTAATATTTCCAGCAAATGTGAAAGTAAGTTTGTGGTTTCATTAATAATATATATGTAGTTTCCATACTATTTATGTATTGTAGGCATAACTATGTAACACAAAAACAAGACGGATTAATCATCAGAACCTGTTTAGTTAAAACTAATAATACATTAACAAGAACCAAAGAGTTTTTTTTTTTAATATCTTCATCGTGGTAAAATGCATAGTTTAGACGATATGACACTTGTCAGATTTGTTTTAAATGCTATCGTTATTTCCTTTCAGTGGCTTTTACTTTAAACTTCTCAGCCATTGATGACGGTTTTTTCAATAAAAGTGTTATAATCATTAGAACCAAATTGTGTGCCCAATAGGATTTCCCACCAGAAAAAAAAATACACTTCCATATTAATTTTATTCAACCCGATTAGCGAATTTATTTCTCAAAAATCGATCTACCAACTATCCTTCGAGGGTTGACTTTGAGGGTGAGAACTAAGATCACCTTCGTTATCTAAACTCTTTTTCTTGACAAAATTTCATACTTCTAGTCCCACTGGTTCAGGCGTCTCGTTGTCTATCACTGAATCAATGAATGAATGAGTCTATGATTTTTATTAAGTATACATATTTATATGTCACTGTCAAAATCCTAAATACCGTTAGATTACAATCTATCTCGCGAGATAATCTATCGAAAAATTGTGAACTGCATAAACCATTTGCATCAACCAACAGACTGGCCTGTTAGTCTAGTGGTTAGTGGCCCTGACTGCTAAGATTGAGGTCGTGGGTTCGATTCCCACCCAGGACAAATGTTGTGTGATGAGCACAATCATTTGTTCTGTGTCTGGGTGTAATTTATCCATAATATGTATGTATTTAGAAATATATAAGTATATTTATTAGTTGTCTGGTTACCATAGTACAGGCTCTGCCTAGTTTGGGATCAGATAACGGTGTGTTGGTTGTCCTAACATATTATTTAACGCATTATTTTTCAAACTAATTATCAACCGGTTTCAAATTTGCTTGCGACTCATCGAATTCTGCACTAATACTAAATAGCGAAAAATAATGCATTAAATTGTAAGCAGTATGTTACGGTTCACAATATTTTGATAAATTTCAATCTCGCTTGATATATTATAATTTAACGGTATTTAAGATTTTGACAGTGACATATACACTAAATAACTATGCAGGTGCGATACCTAAAGACTGCCTACTACTTACTCAAATCTTTTCTAAGTCTACCCACATGGCTAAGTAATTGATATCTTGAAATGTTGAGTTTAAAAGACGTTAAAAAAAACGTGTAATGGAAGAAAATGAAGCCTTAGTATTTCAACTTAGCTCTATTTAACTCTATTAACCTCGTGCATTTAACGCTTAGCTTGCCTAGGTAACAGAATATCTAATGTACCTAGAGCAATTATTATCTGCATTATTTTGAAATCATATAATGTCTAGGTAAATAATTAGATATCGCACGAGATAAAAGATATCTCATTTCTTTTGCTCGATTCCCAAGCTTAGGTAGAAGGTGTAATAAATGTCACACTCGGCTCAAGATTTATCATAAGAAGATTATCATTCCATATTTAAAGTACCTCGGGTATTTATGTGAGCAAATAGATTTGTTTTAATAAAATGCTCTGTTATACAGATCCGTCGTTCAGATTATTATTAATTCACATTTTAACGTAGAACATATACTTAATGTTACAGATGTTATCTGAAATACGAAATATATTACATAGAAACGACATATAGTAACAAAGTAACACCTTTCCACAGCCCTTGATGCAATTTCAACGGCTCATTTCACACCCATCTAATCGAACGACTTTTCGGTACATCTGTTTGTTCGTTGCCCCTTTTGCTAGTCGTGAATAGGAAAATTTTCAGGTAGAAAACGTTTTATAAAGTAGGTTTGTTTTTACGCGGCCATTTGCCTATAGAAATTGCTCATTTCTACGGAACGTGGAAACTTATAATGTTACACTAAAAACCTTTGTACAAAGAAGCTTTTCAATAACCCATTAAGATCGGGATATGAAAGAGTTTTCTTTAAATTACGGCGAATAAACTCTCAACCAGTATTTATGCTATACAAAAACTTTTTTACAATATTAACGTAGACAACCTGCGACCTCATCTATCAAAGTGCTTTTATAAAGCATTGGTTTTGAATAAGGAATAAAAAAGCAAAATAAATTATTTCTTTTAGAATATACTTAAATAAGGCCTCTGTTCAATGGCAACTCTAAACATGATAAAAGATTACAAATTCAAATTACATAATACTTAAGTCAAAAAGGGTCTCAAGAGGTCTGAACCTATTCATAAAATACTCTGAGGTCCTGGTGGCGTGCTCTCATCTGCAATACTTTTGTATTCTCCCATGAAATGATGCAGATATATCATGATTCTCCTGCCTCTCCTCCTCAGGAAAATGATATATCTGCTTAATTTGATGTTCATACAAATCTTAATGATGCTTAAACAAAAATATGCCTTTAATCAATTCCCTGAATAAACAGAAATAATCAAAGTATTATTAATAAGGATTAATTACTAAAATTAGATTCCATAGGAATATTTTTAAACCTCAACCAGTCGAGTAAAGCTTTTGAAAACTTCATGACAAAATTAAAGTAGAAGTAGTCAGTAATTAGAACGCAACTGTACTAATATTATAACTCTCCTCAAAACTTAAACAAGAAACTTCAAGAAAAAGGTAATAAGACCTTACCTAGATTAGGATTAGGTACCTACCCATTAATATAATAGGAAAATTGCTTGCCTCTAAAACAAACTAAGTAGGCTTATTTTAGATAACAACGTTTAAGTATATTTCCACGCTTTGGTTTTACTAATTTTGTAAAACGAATTATAGATAAATTGAAATATAAATAACTAACTTTTGCCAGCGGCTTCACCCGCGTGGAGGTCATAATTATCCCGCGGGAACATACTACCGGGATGAAAGGTACCCTAAGTGTTACTCTAGGTTATAAACTATCCGTGTGCCAAATTTCATCTAAATCGGGTCAGTAGTTTTTGCTTGAAAGAGGAACAAACATCCATACATACAAACTTTCGCGTTTATAATATTAAGTAGGATTTATTTGGTGCACACAAAGGACATAACCAGAGGTCGGAGTAGGTAGATTGAAATGATCAGGATCAATGAACTGGCACGTATATATTAGTATGGATATGCCTCCGGGATTCAGAGATTTTGTAATGAATTTCAAATGTAATAATGTGTAGAATAAAGAATACATCAATATGAATAAGAAATGTATAACCTTTTTTCTGTCTTTTTAATAATATATAGGTGATCGGCCTTCTAGAGTAAGAAAAAAACAATTTTAAATGTTTATCTATCGCATTCATATAAATTTCTAATGTAGTACCTAGTTTAAAAATCCTTACTTTCACAATATTTGATTCAATCCCGTATGTACCAAAAATGAAATTCCGGAAAAAAAGGCTTATCCATGTTGTGATTTCTATGACTATTCATGATGCGAGTACGTAAAATCAATCTACTAGGGCATGCAAAAACCGGGTTGTTTTTAAAAACCGGTTTTTTCGGGGTTTATGTTTACAAAACCGGTGAAACCGGTTAAATCGGTTTTTTCGGGTTTTTTTATTAGATTTTTAATAAATGAGAAATATGTCTGTACAGAAATGAAAATGCTGAAGTCTAATCAAAATATGAATTTTTTACGGACTGAAATAAGCTACAAGTACTAACAGGCTACAAAAAGTTTCTTTTCTTTATACAAAACATAGAATAATAAACATAAAGCTTATTATTTAGGAAAATAACATATTCTTTAAAACCTAACATACACAATTTTGAACTTTTGGTAGGTAGACAAAGGCTTAAAATTACAGAATATTAAATAACAACAATTGAACTGTCATAAAATACAAACAGGCAAAATCAACAGTACGTAAAATGAAATCAAAATAATTATTGAAATATCGCATAAAATGGAAGTCTTATTCCCTAATAAACCAAAACAAAATAAATCTGTCATTGTTATAGATAAAACAGACTAGCTTCTGCCCGCGACTTCGTCCGCGTCAATATTTTCTACCCTGACCTTTCCCGTCGCATCGAATTGCCTGCTAGTTTTCGTTCATATTTCGTTACTGCTCCGCTCCTTTTAATCGTAGCGTGATGTTATATAACCTATAACCTTTCTCAATAAATGGGCTACTCAACACAAAAATAATTTTTCAATTCGGACCAGTAGTTCCTGAGATTACCGCGTTCAACCAAACAAGCAAACTCTTCAGCTTTATAATATTAGTATAGATGAGACCTGCTGATAAAAAGGCTGTGACTGTGATTCCACACTTGTTGGAGGTATAAATAGATTCCAAAGGTTTATATACTTTTATTTAATGCTCTCCCATTTTTCCTCCACCGTCGTAAAGTGCCATTTCCACCCTGATTTTAGTTTCTAAATCAAGTTCTGTAGATAGGCTTGCACCAGAGGTATGTTGTTTGAGAGCCTTCTTTATTTTTCGTCGGAGTTGGTCCTTGATGTTACATGAAACATTTACTAGGTACTGTATAGTCTAAGTTTTCCTGAGTTGTAGTTGCCGTCAGTTTAATAGTCGAAAAATGCTTACTTACAATGTTAACCGAAAAAACCGAAAACTCCGGTTTTGTTATCGTAAAAAAACCGGGTTGCAAATCAGTCGGTTATCCGGTTTTTTCGGTTATCCGGGTATCCGGTTTGCATGCCCTACAATCTACCTACTCCGACCTCTGGACATAACACAACATACAGGAACACAGGAAACAGCGAATTACAAGGTGAAAATATACAGAAAGCCTTTATGAATGCCTCTGTACAATAATTAGTGGTACCCGCAGGCATTTGTGGATCTTTGACAAACGTTACGAGCCGTCAGAAGCCCGAAAGTCTGACAATCAGTCTTACCCGGTAATTGAGTTGTGAAGATCAGATAGGCAGTCACTTCTTGTAAAATACTAGTTTTCAGCTGCATCCAGTTAGACAAGCAGCCAACTTCATAATACTTGGGAAAAGGCTAGGTGATGATAATCGTGATTAGAGGTCAGTAACAGCCATTTTTCGACACTTCTCATACATTTCGCGAGTGGTCGCCACCGGTTACAATGTCTAGCAGTGGCGATGGTAGTCGAATGATAATCAACTGGTCCGTGTGTAAGTAACCTGACATAAAACAAAATAAATTGAATTAATCACAAAATGTTTACCGGCAACTCATTTCAATCAGATCAATTAATTCCATTATTGATATTGCAATTTGTATGTTCACCATACTTAACATAGTCACTTGTAATTCTTTTTTTTTTTTTGTGAATGATTGCTTGCACCTACATATTGTGCATGCCGCATACGTTTACCAAGTTTATTTTTCTTATCACGCCGGTATTAGTTAAAATTAAAGTTATTTCTATCACGGTTAGCTCGCACACTTTTCTAATGCTTATGCGCGTTTTCAGTCATTTTAGAAGTCGCTAAAATTTAACGCCTGTACATTATTTCAAATTGTTTGTGAAAACGGGCATTGGAGACGGCACCTATCAGGATAATATGACTTCAGATCTTAAAATGCAGAGAATGCTTCGATTTGTACAAAAAATTTATGATTTTTCGTTGGAACCGGATTTTTGTTCAGTAAAAAATCATCATCATCAGCCTATAGCAATCCACTACTAGACACACTGCTCTCCAATTCCAGCTGCTAATAGCCACCCTGCCAAGATCGTCGCTCCACCTAGCTTGAGGGCGTCCTACCTTACGTTTGCCAATTCGCAGTCTCCACTCGAGAACACTTCTACCCCAACGGTTATCGGTAGTACGGCTAAAAATAAAGGAGGTTCAGTAAAAAATAGACGATGTAAATACAAGAACATACCATGTACCTACAATGCTTTTAACCTGTAAATAATTTATCCGTTTTATGCTCATCGTTAATGAAAATCGACACTACTAGGTACTCCACGTTCACCAGTCAAAGCTCTTTTATTCAATTTTATCTGATAATCAATATTATAATTTCCGATTTTACGTTAGACTTGAACCAAAATGGGTTGGCTATATTTGACGATTTCTTACATTACGTACCAACATTGATTTTTATCTGCTTATTTAAATATAGTTCTCCAGGCCGTATTTCAGACAAGGCGGCCAATCTCAACTGAGACTGGCCATCGGCGCAGGAGTTATTATAGTGCACAAGTGTGTACGCAGACACAGAAGAACTCACTTTTAAACTCCGATGGGACAGCAATCCGACACGACCTGAGAAACCAGGTGCAAGACCAACGGCTTTTTTTGAAGTGAAAACTTCTTTAGCGGCGTTGAGCACTTTTTCTGTAATGGGTATAAAATCTTAAACTCGCGTCAGGACACGTGACCTGATCGAAAAAGCGTAGGACGGATGGAGAGTAGACAGCTATCCCCTCTCTACGGCGCGGCGAAAATGTATGCCTGGGCCTACTGTTTCGTTTAGGCGGCGCAGGGCGCTTGCGCGAATGTTCGTCTATGTTACAGCGTGCCACGCGCATCCATGGATGGTGACAGCTGATGGCTCGACCGTCTGTGTAGTGATCACATTGTTGTGTATTCGTAAAATTCGTGAATATAAAGTGCTTAAAATATGGAAATTGAACAACAAATTATTCCCTAACCATTCCAAAATATCAAACATGCTCAACGTTAATAATCAAGTTTTCACTTCTGCCGGCACTCCCGGAGTGCAATTTTTTTTTTTTTTTTTTTTGGATGGGAAATCATCAAATGACTTCTCCCGCTCTGGGCGGAGCGGGAGGGCGTGTCAGACTTTTACTGACTAAAACCTACCCGTGTTCCTTCAGTTGCCCATGTGCCAGGGTCACGGTATCTCTTTAGAACAATCACGTGACCCCGGCAGGAAGACCAACGGCTTAACGTGCTTTCCGAGGCATGACTAATTTATGTATAAAACAATAAAACTGGAATCCGACCCAAGCAAGTGTGATCTTTATTGCGTTTGTAACTTGCTACTTCACCAATCGCGATCTCCAAATGTTCCCCTATTGCCATAACGGTACCACCGATAGGGACGGTAAAGGCAATCGTCACCCCTTTTCTTAATTTTCACAACTTTATTGCTTTGATACTTACGACTCACTTTTCTTTAGCACATATTACATAGGGCACAGTAGGCTTGTACCTACTTTTAAATACATGACGTTTGATAACATAATTTTCTAAAGTTAAACTTTCAACCGTAAGTAGCTATTTCTATTGCAAATTCCCTTTTATACAGGGTCAGATTGAATTACCTAGCTCTACTGGATATCCATTATTGTCTTAACTTGATAAAATAAACAATAAAAATACTTTTTTGGGGTCAACGATCGTTGGTAGCTTTTTGATTAAACTTTAAGATATAAGATCTATTTTCTTTTATATTAGTGTGTTTATTTAGATATTGAAATTCATCTGCATATGAAGTTTACGTAAAGAAAATCCGATATTGATTCAAGTGACTACACTAAGTTCTCACAAAAAAAAAACCATCAAACGAATGTATTTTTAACCGACGAAAAAAACGGAGGAGGTTATGAATTCGACACGTATTTTTTTTTTGTTTTTTTATGTATGACCATGCATAACCTTTTACATAGTAGTCCGATTGTGATAATTCTCTTTTTATTGGAAAGGGTATACTCCGAGGGTGGTCCCATATAAATTAGGAAAACAAAATCGAACCTTAAAGGTCGGAAAACAGGGGATGATTGATTGTTCACTCATTGATTTTAATGTATAACCACGCATAACTTTGTACAGAGTAGTCCGATTTTGATCATTCTTTTTTCATTGGATAGAGTATACCTTGCCAAGTATTATTAGTACAATAAAGCCACCAACCTGGAGTAACACATAGGGTACCTTTTATCCCGGTAGTATGTTCCCGCGGGATAATTTCCGACCTCCACGCGGGCTAAGCCGCTGGCAAAAGTTAGTTATTTATATTTCAATTTATCTATAATTCGTTTTACAAAATAAAAACTTTTTAACAAAAAATTAAACCGCCGAAAAAACTGAAAAGCAAAAAATAATAAACCTTAAAATTATGAGTTGGCGCTTTGAGTGATCTTTGTTCATTGATTTTTCAGCGCCGACTCAAAATTTTAAGGTTTATTATTTTTTGCTTTTTAGTTTTTTCGGCGGTTTAATTATTTGTTAAAAAAAAATATTTTACAATTTTTTGTGGCTTTAATGTACTAATAATACTTGGCAAGGTATACTCTATCCAATGAAAAAAGAATGATCAAAATCGGACTACTCTGTACAAAGTTATGCGTGGTTATACATTAAAATCAATGAGTGAACAATCAATCATCCCCTGTTTTCCGACCTTTAAGGTTCGATTTTGCTTTCCTAATTTATATGGGACCACCCTCGGAGTATACCCTTTCCAATAAAAAAGAATTGAATGTTTTTCGGCGGTTTAATTTTTTTTTTTTTAGTTTTATTTTATCTGATAGTCAATATTATATTTTCCAATTTTACGTTAGACGCGAACCAAAATGGGTTGGCTATATTTGACGATTTCTTACATTACGTACCAACATTGATTTTTATCTGCTTATTTAAATATGGCGGCCAATCTCATCGGAGACTGGCCATCGGCGCAGGAGTTATTATAGTGCACAAGTGTGTACGCAGACACAGAAGAACTCACTTTTAAACTCCGATGGGACAGCAATACGACACTGCCTGAGAGACCAGGTGCAAGACCAACGGCTTAACGTGCTTTCCGAGGCCTGGCTAATTTAAGTACAAGACTAACAAAATATAACAATAAAACTGGAATCCGGCACAAGCAAATGTGATCTTTATTGCGTTCGTAACTTGCTACTTCACCAATCGCGATCTCGAAATGTTCCCCTACTGCCATAACGGTATCGCCGATGGGGACGATACAGGCAATCGTCACCCCTTTTCTTAATTTTCACAACTTTATCGCTTTGATACTTACGTCTCAGGTTTTTTAGCACACATTACACAGGGCACAGTAGGCTTGTACCTGCTTTTAAATACATGACGTTTGATAACATAATTTTCTAAAGTTAAACTTTCAACCGTAAGTAGCTATTTCTAATGCAAATGCCCTTTTATACAGGGTCAGATTGAATTACCTAGCTCTACTGTGTTTCCATTCTCATCTTAACTTGATAAAATAAACAATAAAAATACTTTTTTTGGGGTCAACGACCGCTGGTAGCTTTTTGATTAAACTTTAAGTTATAAAATCTATTTTCTTTTATATTATTGTGTTTATTTAGATATTGAAATACATCTGCATATGAAGTTTACGTAAAAAAAATCCGATATTGATTCAAGTGACTACACTAAGTCCTCATAGAAAAAAAACATCAAACGAATGTATTTTCTGATTTAGCATGGTAAGACATCCATACCCATCACGTCTACAGTTTCACAAGCTAATATAATTTAACGCTGTCTATTACCCGCGGTACCATGATTACTAAACCGCACGAGGGTCCATACGAACGGCCACAACAACGCGACTCATCATGTAAGCCTTGTAGCAATTAATAAACAATATGCACCGATGGTGAATAAACTGTCATCGGCGTCGTAAATCAGTTTCAGTTAGCATGTGCCGGCGAGTGTGGACTGCTCGATAAGCTGTAGGTAGACTGACGAGACGAATTGCTACCGGTCCATCGTAAACCCACCAACATAACTGGACCTATCTCCCAGCCCTCCACTTTGAAGCCTTTTCAATAAACGCCGCCGAGAAAGCCAGCCTCATTGAGTCTGAGAGACCCTATTTCGCTGGACACCTCCACGCGTGCACACATACGTTTATTTATCCAGGTATGAGGACGCCATTTAAATGTTTACGTACTATCTACGCCAAGGTATTGCGATGTGGACCTACATTGCTAAACTAAAGAATGGTTCTTGAAAACGTCATAACTATTTTTACTTATTTGTAACCGATAACTATTGCTTATTATTATCGGTTACCTACCTACAATTACAAATAAGTAAAAAAAACTATAAAATATAGGTAGGTAACCGATAATTATATGCGTATCCGTTACCTACCTACAATTGCAAATAAGTAAAAAAAACCTCAAAATAGATAAAACAGGCACCTTAGTTTAACCTTGTAGCGCGGTAGCGTGTCAAGCCAAGTTCAAAGAAACAGAAACTGACGACGACGTAGCAGTCGCGTTATATTACACGAACCAATGGGAGCTACCTTTGACCCCTTAATAACTCAAAATCCATTTACCATCATTCATCTTCTTCATTTCAACCTCAAGACGTCCTCTGCTGGAAATAAGCATCCCCCAATTCGGAGGGGGGCTTGCCATAATCGCCACGCTTGGCAGGCGGGTTGGCGATCACAGTTAGGTGAAAAAACTCGCTTGCTGCTGCCCGTTCACTAGTAAGTCCCTTAATCGCCTCTTACGACACCCACGGGAAGAAATGAGATGGTGCTATTATTTACGTCCGGCACCACACGGAACACTGCCATATAGATAAAAACCTAACCCACCTCGAGATGACCTAGAAGGTTGAAACGTGGGGTCCAGCTGCGCCATTGTATGTATACAAAGAAATAAAATCATAATATAATGTTTATTTATGAATAAATAAAATAATATAATAATAATATAAGCAATCGATTTTTATTAATAATTAGTGCCTTTCGCAATTATAAGAGCAACAAACACCTTTTCTTTTGCAGAATTATAGGTTTAAAGATCGCTATTCAGATCATTTATATAAATTTTACAGACCACTTTTGAAAGGTGAATAATAATAATTTCTTTACAAAAAATAATGATATCCCATCAAAAACATAACAACATTGATAAATTGAAACTTAAGATTTGACTTGGGTAGTTTTTATCAGCTAACTAAGTTTTGTGTAGAGTAAGATATATTGATCTAACAATATAAAAACTGTAACTTGCGTATTACAAAAAGAAGATAAGTTTATTACCCAAATAAGATAACTTGTTTATGAAATCTAGAGAGCCGAGTCAAATGTTGAGCTTCAATTTATCTTAAGTTATCTGCTTTTTATAAATAATTCGAATATTAAAATTTGAGAAATTATATTTATAAATAGCAACCATTGTTGTAACAGAAAAATGCAAGATATTGTGATTAGTTATAAATTATCTACAGAACTTGGCACCCATTTAGATCTTAATTCTTTTGTCGGCGCAGGCGGCAACCACGCAAATTCTTAATCCTAAGCTTGGCTCCTATTTTCATATTTATGTTTTTGATGGGATCAATATCACTCACCTACTTTTGATAAAAGCATCAAGTGCGTAGTAGTAAGAATTTCAGTTTTTATATACAGTTTAAAATGAAAATATAAAGTGACAGAAGCACTTATTTTCAGTCTTTCTACGAAGTATGTAAATTGATATCGCCGCTTACTTTTAGAATGTACCTACCTAAATGTAAAAATAAACTATGTGTGTATTTGTCAAGTAAAATGAGCGCTGTATTAAAAGTTTTCATGGAGCTTGTTCTGAACTCGACACGAAATATTCTGGAACATGTTGTTAGCGCAAAGCCAGAAACATAATCTCGCACTAGCGGCGAATGAAATGCATACGAGATACCTACGACTGCTGCGCGTATCTGATGTGGAAATCTGCCGCCGGTGTTCATGTGACATCTTCCAACCACAAGTTTTTACTTAAATTTTACATAAATGCTTCACACAACTTTCTACACACTTGAGCTTAATTTAACTATAAAAAGCTTGGTTCTACTTTATTAGAGTAGTTTATTTTCGAAGATATTTTACTTGACTACACAATTTTTTTACGAATCTGTTTATCTACGAATTTTGGCGTACTTACAAAACAGATTTATATATTATCTAGTACGTATGCATGTATGCAAATTATAAATTACAGACGCTTTTCGAGTCCGCCTGTATGACCACGTTGTTCTTCTTAGAGCAACGGATTTTGATAACATTTAGGGAATTTAATCAGAAAGATTTAATAATAAATTAATATTAATTTTATTCATAATTATTATAAATGAAGTCGTAAAAATCGGGACGGATCGCTAGTAACGAACGGCTCGCGGCCAAAATATCGTCGACACGTTTTATAATTTGTAACCTTAATTAATTCACGAATAAAATAGATAAAATAATTCGGGAATTAATTAAGGTTACAAATTATAAAAACACAATTTATTTTATACTAGAGTCCTTATTTGCCTTCAAAATAACCTCCTTTAGCGCGGATACATAGATACAAACGCTTGGTAAAATGATGTACAATTTTCCGGACTTCCCTAAATTGTTTTAACCCACTCTCGTATTAGAGCGAGATGAAATAAAGGCATCAACACTTTTTCGACGCATAGCGTCGAACCTTGCTTCTAAGATAGACCTTTTTTTTATATCGGAAATCATCAAATGTCTTCTCCCGCTCTGGGTGGAGCGGGAGTGCATGTCAAAGTCAAAGTAAATTTATTTGCCCAAACATGTGTACACATACAGAATTACAACGTGTATGCAGGATAACATAAAAGAAAATATAAGTTCAGACATGTTTGCCACGTATTATGGAGTGCAAATATAATATTAGTTGTAATCAGATTGTTAATAATTTAGGTAGTCCAGTCAATATCATTAATTTACCTTGAATTTAGTAAACTGTAACAAAATTATGAATGTCAACAATAAACAAAAATAATAAAAACCAAAATTTAAAAAAAAAAATCTATGTTAAAATACATGGTTCTGTCAGAAATTCATTAATATTATAATACGCTTTTTTGGTTAGAAATGACTTTAGTTGTTTTATCAATTGTACATTATTAAGCTCCCTCCAACTCTTCGGTAACTTATTATAAATTATGGGGGCCATGCAAAAAACACTTCTGCGCATAAGTGCAGTCCTACTACTATGCAGACAGAGCTGACTTTGATCACGCCTGTTTCTGGGAAATTTATCTGCCATTCGCGAAAATAAATGACTATTATTTCTAACAAATATTACTGACTCCAGAATATAAAGAGATGCTAATGTCAATATTTTATAGCGTATGAAATAGGGTTTACAACTATCGGTAGTTTTTAACTTAAACATCGCTCTGAGGCATCTCTTTCGTGCTTTAAATGCAACTTCTTTATTAGCCGAGTTACCCCAAAAGATAACACCGTATCTGAGAATGGATTCAGTTAACCCGTAGTAAGCAGTTAGTAGTACATCTATGTTAACAGCCCGAGACAGATTGTATAAGGCGTACTCACAACTACTTATTCTCTTAGTCAGGCTCTCTACATGCGCCTTCCAATTTAAATGGCGGTCTATTATAAGCCCTAGAAACTTAGTTGTACTAACTGTGTCAATTGTAATGTCATTATATTTTATGTCAAGGTTGGGAAGAGTCAATGCGCGCTGGCTAAAATGCATAATTACGGTCTTATTTAAATTTATTTTTAAATTATTATTGTCTAGCCATTCTATAGCTTCTGTTAATGTCATATTTATGTCTTCTTTATAAAAATCCCTTTCATTACAAGGTATAGTTATTGTACTATCATCCGCGAACAGTGTCATAGGATGTTTGATTGCCATCGGAAAGTCATTAATATAAAGTGTGACGTCAGAGTGTGATGTCAGACTTTTACTGACTAAAACCCACCCGTGTTCCTTCAGTTGCCCATGTGCGAGGGTCACGGTATCTCTTTAGAACAATCTCGCGACCCCGGCAGTAAGATAGACCATTAACTGTAATCCATGGGATTCAGATCAGGTGAGTAGGGTGGCCATTCTTTGGAGCTGATGAGACCAGAAAAACTATCTTTGCTTTTGGTAGCGTAAACCACTTAAGGGTCTGTTAGCTGGAACAGAGTGTTGTTAAAATATCCATGGACGGTTACCAAAGTGCTATTCACTTCAAGGAATAATCACAAGAATGTCTGGTCGGTAGTTTACTTGGTTGATTTTGATATTCTTTTCTACAAATCGTCATTGGCGCAATTCGCACCCCAATCCATAACTGTAATAGCGTTTCGGCGATGTGGATCTTATACAGCTCCTGGACGAGTGGAAGACCAGATCCTGTCATTTTAGTGATAGGCTTGTTGTTTCAAAAATATATTTTCGTAAGATATTTTTCCAAATTGACGCAGCGCGGTGTTCTTTACGCGAATGACATCTCCAAAGCCGAACTTTTTTTTCTCTGTCCGCAAGTAATTACGATTTTCTGATTTTAAACGGTACCGATTATAGATAATGTTTTACAATACGCGCTGTATGCCGAAGCGACTTAACTCAAAGTCCCGCAACATTTTCCTCGCCTTGGTTTGTGGATTACGGTCTAATCTTTGCTTGATAATGTTTCGGTACCTATAATTTCTAACAGTACCGTTGCGTCCTCCTCCAGGACGGTCTCCGATGTTGCCGAGCTCGATACAACGTTTAATTGCTGAAGTATCGAAGTGACAACCAAAAGTAAAAATGTTTACTATCCCACACTGCGTATTTCCACGCTCATGCAATGAAATTATGGGTCAAAATAGTGAAAGAAATATATTTTTAACCTTTTTTAGCAAACAATGTTAAAAATGTCGCCAAAGAATGAGTACATATTATACAATAACAAAACACAAAAAAACGCAAAAAAAAAAACATTTTTGAAATTTTAATTTCGTTAACGTAATTTTGGGCCATTGATGTAAGTATTTATAACAAAGGTGTTCGCAAAAGGCTTTTTCAACTAACTTGCTCGTAAAGGAATCTTATTGCACCGCTTTTTGATTAACTTGCACTGTATTAAGCACACGTGCTTTTTTATTTTGTACTAGCTTTTGCCCGCGGCTTCGTCCGCGTGGATGTTGGAAATTAATGCAAGAGGACGTACTACCGAGATAAGAATGTGTTATTCCAGGTTATATAGGTAATATAGACTCAGTGTGCTATTTTCGATCCAGATCCATTCAGCCATTTTTGCGTGATTGAGAAACAAACACCCAATCATACATATTTTCACATATATAATATTATTAGTAGTAGGATTATAACTCATATTACTTAGGATTCATAGTTTATGAGAACATCATGTGTGTTGGTGTTTTTAAAATAAGAGTAATAGTATTCAGAGTAAGAAGACTGCGACATAGGGCTTGGTTTAGTTGAATATAAGTCTTCCTGGTTTTTTTTAACGCTCCTGTTTTACCTATACAGACACTCAATCGTTTACCAGACACCAAACATAATTATAGGAATAGTACTTTTGCCAGTGGCTTGGCCCGTATAGCTGTCGGAAAATATCACCCGGGAACCTACTACCGGGATAAAGTAGGTATCCTATCTGTTACGTATCCATGATATAATATATCTTTGTGCAAAATTCGATCTAAATCCGTTTGGCCGTCTTTGCATCATTGAGAAACAAACATCCAAAAATCTAAACATCTAAGCCATTTCGCGGTCTCTTACTTGGAATAATACTATTAGGTTTATTTTGAGTATAACGAACACACATGATATTCGCAATTACTATGAAGCCAAAGTAATATGAATTACAATCCTACTTATACTGTACTACCCGGCCGCTGCCAACGGATGGACGGGACGAACGTACGACCCGCCAGCTGCTCTGCGCCCGCTTTTTAAATCTCTAATATCTTCTAAGATATTCATTTAAATTATATGCTGTAAGCGGCCATATTGATCTATATTAAATGCACAATGTATTTAAGGTACTTAATTGGATAAGGATTAATGCTGTATTGCTTAAAATCGCTTCGTAAATAAGCCCTTATTTCTCGTAAAAAGTAAAAGATAAAAAATGGTTATTGTGGGTTATTCCTAAGAGATAGACATATACCATTGCGGACATTGTGTACAATACTGTAGTACATTATTTTGATCTACTTCGTAGGATTCAGCCAGGGTTTTTCGAATTTTGAGACGTATGTCAGCGTAGTTTTCGAAGACAGTTATTTTTTCTAAAATAACAGAATCTTTCTAAAATAAAAGTATCCTTAGTTACTCCTTGTAACATCAGCTATATGCCAGTGAAAGTCCCGTCAAAATCGGTCCAGCCATTTCAGAGATTAGCCGGAACAAACAGACAGACAGACAAAAATTGTAAAAAATGTTGTTTTGGTATATGTACCGTGTATACATCCATATACACTTAGTAAAAAGTGGTTATCTTAATATTAAAAACAGACACTCCAATTTTATTTATTTGTATAGATGTTAGATTAATACACTAGTGCGGAAAAGTACGCCACTGATATCAATATCTATATACTAGTCAGAGACGTGCGAAGTGTATTGTAAAACGTCGTTTGATACATAAAAGCATTGTTTTATTAAAATATTACCCAAAATGTACTATTTTGAAATAATAAAAACAACCTGCATCCATGTTCATCGAGCATTGCATACACCCAGAGATCGTGCTGTAATTCTTTCTCTCAAAACATCACTTCTAATTCCATTTTCTCCGAAATACACACATCAAAAATATCTAGGCATCAAGGGATTTAACGTTTTTGTTTGCCTATTGAAATTAAATTAAAATGTCTATGTAGATTGATTAAACAAAATGTTTTCGTATGTGTAGATCGACGAAATACTTTCTGCTTTTGCATAAAGACTTTTCTATATTTTTGCTTATGATAGATTTTTCACCTAAGCTAATCCTGAAATGTTATACTCAATATGAGTTCATACGTCGCGAAATCACGTTGCGGAATGGCCGGCCACATCCGTTGTAACAGGCCTCTGCCTCTAATCCAAATCAGTTCGGTTCTTTAGCCTATCATAACCAGTTCATATCATGATTGTTCCACCACTGTATGCATGGACTTCCTGGCATGAAATAAACGTTCTTGGCAACTAGGGGTCCTCCAATACCGTGTACGTCTAGTATCTAGCCTACCAAAGCGAAATGCGTCACAAAATAACGCACAAAAAGCCACTCTTTTTCTGCCCATTTTTTGTGTTCACGAGCTCACTATAAACGGGCTCTGCGATTGTGGGGCTAAATAGGTGGTACACATAGCAGCCCTCGGAAACGAATATTGACGTCATACAAGCGATTTCTTATGGTTTGATCGCTCATTCCGAAAGAACTATGATGCCTCGTAACCAACATGATCGTGGTCATTGTGCGATTTCGACAGAATTTGTATATAACGATCTTGTCTCAGTGTGGTGATGCGCGCTTATCCTCCATGTCGCTCTGCCACGCTGCCAGAAATGGAAAAACGTGTCCAAAGTCTACTGCCAAAGCACATTTCTAAAAACTGCTTCCATCATTCCCACGGCTCGGATAATTTCTTCTCGGCTCATATGACTTAATATATACTCTCAATAATTTTTAGTAAGTAGCAAAAACGTGCTTGATCGCTAAACACTTTTGACGTGTGTAGCTGCAACCGACAAATCGTAAACACCAATTTCAACATGACATAGTGTTGGGACAGCTACCCTGTCGTAGTATCGTATCATCGGTCGCTCGGGCTGCGCGCGTCACTATCTGACGTTGACGAACATTGCACATAAATAATCGCTCGCCTTCACTAACTATACTCGCCGGCTTTAGTGATAAGCATAGTTTATATTACGGACCATCGCATATAACACAGATATAGACAAACTATTATTCTGCTTTGTAACATTATCCCTATAAAGGTAATAGAAACAAACTTACAAAGTTACGTTTATTTGTCGCTCGTTACCTATACTAAAGTCCTAGACACAGATTTAGATATTTTATCTATATCTGTGATCCTAGAAATATCACTAATAAACGGTACGCGTTTTCAGACCTGCCAGAAGTATAGTATGTAGAACCTAGTAGTATAGCATGTATGTATAGTAGGACTTAAATAAGCGACGCACAACTCTATGTGTCCCGGTTACATCACACCGCGAAGGTTGAGGAGATCGTGGAGTATGTACGAGTGACCTGCTAGGTGTGAGCTGGACCTTGAGGGTCGAGAAGTTGGATTCACGCCACAAATCGAACTTCAAGTCATTCGTGGTGCGAGTTCCGACTCAACGTATCGAGATCTTCCTCAAGGAAGTTTTGGCCTAAGGGTGTTTGGCATCGGAGATTCCGCGGAAGACTTCGCGACTCCACGCAGCGCAACACGACGACACCGTCATTTTGTGTAGGTACAATAGTTTTATGTTTACACGGTTTCTTAACCGACTTCAAAAAGGAGGAGGTTCTCAATTCGGATGTTTTTTTTTTTTTTTTTAAGTATGTTCGGCCATAACTCCGTCATATATAGATGGATTTGCAAAATTCTTTTTTTGTTCGAAAGGGGTTTATTCCGAAATGGTCCCATATAATTTTCATATAGATCTGATGATGAGTTCGGGAGACAGACACCGGAACTCTTTAAAAAATGACAGGAAATCAACCGCGATTTCTGCTATCGCATAAATATGCATTGTTTGTTTGGAATTAGTGCAGGGTGAATACCACAACTAAAAATTTAAAAATAAAAACTTTTTTACAAAAAAAAAACAACCGACTTCCTTAAAAACACTACAAAGTGAAAAATAATTTAATTTCGGAAGTCGGTGGCAAAAAAACCATAAATACAGATCCTAAGACACCGACTACTGAAATTAAAGTTATTTTTCACTTTGTAGTGTTTTTAAGGAAGTCAGTTGTTTTTTTTTTTTTGTAAAAAAGTTTTTATTATCTGTATGTATGATAGTCTGTAAGGTATTTATGATATGGGTCTTAGTTACTCGAAAGAAATAATTTGATACATTACCAAACGTAGCCCAAATTGTGATCCATTACTGTGTAGAAATGGACCGTAATTGGGACCTACGGTTACCTATAGAAAAACTTTGTGCATTAGGGTAAAGTAACTAGTACTGTAACTATCTATTGAAATAGCGCATACCTATTGAAACTGCATCGTTTTATTCGGACCAGAGATTTTTATTGGAAAAATGTTTCGGACTATAAAAGTCATTATCTACTCGTTCATCAATCAGTCAGTGCGTTAACTATTACCCGGCTATTTTCACTGAATTTTCACATGGCTTTTCATAGACACCGACAGGCTATTTCGTACGTGAGCCGTGACTGGCTGTGTTTTGATTTTTGTGCAATTTTGCGTAAAGTAAATAAAGTTGAGAGCAGTGGTGGCCCAGTGGTAACGGCCTTGACTTACGAGTAGTAGGTCGCAAGTTCGAACCCAAGTAGGCGCATTACTTTGTGTAAATTATTTCATCACCACTGCTCTCATAACGGCGAAGGAAAACTTCGTGAGGAAACCGGCATGTCTTAGAACTAAAAATTCGAAGACATGTGACATCTACCAATCCGCACTGGGCCCGCTTGGTGGATTATGGCCCACACCCTCTCACCGAGAGGAGGCCTGTATCCCAGCAGTGGGAACATTTATAGGCTGTTGATGATGAAATAAAGTTAGCTCACTGAATTTAGAAGAGGAATTCTCGAATTAAGGAAGATTATTTCAAGCTTTAGAAATCACGTAATGAAATAAGTAGTGTTATTTTAAATAGTTGTTAGAATTATTTTATATCCTCGACAATTCAATTGTATCGGACTTATTTCTTCATTGTTTATAATTTACATACATTTACACGTCATTTATCAAGTCTGTTTAGTCCATGCAGACGACGTCGCGGGTAAAACTTCCTATTAAAATGCGGAATTAAGTCTGTCTGTTACATTTTCACGCCTTTTTCACTACCGTTGAATAGATTATTAGACATAAGATATTTTTTCCTCTTGAGAAAATTTCCGACATACACGCGGGCGAAGCTCGAAGCCGCGGGAAAAGCTAGTTATTTATAATGTAGAAGTTATCTATTCCATTAAATGAATTGTCTAGATAGATATTGAAAACATCAATAAGTAAAATCTAGCAAACTTAGATCCTATCTTGTTTAAAATGTTTAAAAGGTCCTGTGTGTCAATTTCATTTGACACACAGTTCAACGTTCTGACAGACGATCCTGACGATAAAGCAGGTGTATCAGTCTCGGACTTGCAGTAATTGACACTAACATCACAGGGATACGTATGCAAAATTAAAAAAAAATAGCTCTTTTTTAAACCTGTAAAATAGATACGAACTGCACAAAAAATTGAAAAAGATTAACGCCTCGCTCGTTCGGATTTGCATAGTGCCAACTAAACTGTTTAATCTATAAAACCGGCACAATCAAATCACAATCCTCGCCTAGTTCAATACACATATATTACATACAAACAAAACTACGTGTTCACAATAAAATACTAGCTCGCATGGACACAATGAAAACATCGAATCGCCGAGGCTCGCCTCTTGTCACGCGTGTAGATACAAATGGTCTGATTTATCTGCGATGCATGTCCGGCGCTGTTGTTTTATAGCTCCATCATTGTACTCCGGAGTCCACTGCAGTCATCCGATGACGACACGCGCATTGAACACAACGCGTTAAAATATTTGCAAATAATAACATCCGAAGGGAAATTGTTTAAAAATGACGCGGGCAGGTCTGTTTATGGGTATGAAATATCTTTTTTATGACTTCAGTGATATGTTATGGCTTGGTAATTTTACAATACTTGTTTCAGGAATTTCCAAATTTATTAATTGGTCATGAACGTCCCAGTGCTAGGCAAAGGCCTACCTCCCCTCTTTCCACCTCTGTCTAGAGCTGCCAAGGAACAATTTTTATTAAAAGAGTCCAGTATTGAAGAAGCACCACTCGCCATCTCCGCCTGGACCTGCCGCGACGTCGTTTGCGAGACCCACTGAGTCATAGTTTAGCCCATTGATCGTCTGTCATACAGCAGATGTATCCAGCCCAGTTCCATTTAAGCATGACTGCTTTCCGAGTTACATCAGTAATTGTAGTGATGGAACAGATTGATCTTAACCTGTCCACAAGTTTAATACCCAGAATACTCCGTTCCACAGCTCTCTGGCAAATGAGCATGGACCTCTGCTGAATTGTTAAAGACTATGTGTGAAAACCATACGTGAGGATGGGAGAAACCGGGCGTCGGGAGTCAATAGCGGACTCCCGGCCACCATAGGCGCGAGCTTGCGGGCGGCGAGCAATGGGTAGCTCGCCACCCGGTAAGGACCAGGCTCGGGTCGACGGCGCGTAGTGTTCTACGCGCGCCTCAAAGAGACATCACGGAACGGAAGACGTGAAGGAACACGGGTGGGTTTTAGTGAGTAAAAGTATGACACGAACGAGCGGGAGACGTCATTTGAAGATTTCCCATCCAAAAAAAAAAGGATGGTAGAAATACACACGTCGATGAGTCGTTTCTTGAAGTATTTAATTTATTTTTATTTTTTATTAACCCCCTATAATGATTCACATAACGTCAATATAAACTTGATGCAAATATAATAATAACGTAACCACAACGGCAACCAAAAAACTAACTTCATTTCATTGTGAAATATCACATAAAGGAAGTAGTTATAATCGTAGATGCTCTACATAAATACAGAACCTTGTTTTCGATTATTACACTCAAAACTCTAAAATAAACAGAAACAATGTTTGAATTTCGAGCATATGTCCCCGACAGATATCTATGGCACATCGGTTGCATTTACGGCGTCCCGAAGACATTACAAAAGCCATTCCCTTATCTAATGTTCGCTTTGGATTTATTTAACTTTTCCACGCCTTCACATCTTGAAAATCGTTCGATAAAGATGTCAACAAGAAAAGGTCACCAAGTCCGCGGGGACACTCCGCAAACTCGTGTTTTTTATTGTCAAGCTCTTTGTTAACCGAGGATCTAGATTTATGTTCTTGTATTTTAATATAATTATGTCTAGATTTATCTGCCTTTAAACTCACTGAGTAGGTAAGTAATATTTTAATTGTAGCAATGCCATGATTTGTTAGGGGCCAGTATAACGCTGTCGAACTTGATCGATTCTTGACGATCCAAAACGCAAAATGTGCGATCGGCAAGCAGGTATGTACTTGTATTCAGGGAAATTAACAAATTAATTACCAGCTTAAATTACTCGTATAATCAAGACACAACTGTCATTATTTAGCTAAAATAATGGCTGTTATAATCGACGCAAGGTGTGAATTTCCTTAAATATTAATTTCCGTGACTGTATAAAATAAACGGAACTAAAAAGTACTATAATAATACAAATCACCACTAAGAAACACTTTGAACTTTTATACAATCAATACCAATTTTTTCTAGGGTCATTATCATCTGCCTAGCCTTTTCCCAACTATATTGGGGTCGGTTTCCAGTCTAAACAGATGCAGCTGAATACCCGTATTTTACATTAAGCGACTGACTATCTGACCTCCACAACCCAATAACTGGGTAATGCGATACCCCTTGGTAAGACTGTCAGGTTTTCGGGTTTCTGACGACCCATAAGGACTGTCAAAGATCCACAAATGACAGACGGGACCAACGGGTTAACGTGCTTTCCGAGGCCTAGAGGGATCTTGGTATGTAAAAATGGTCACCCATCCACGAACTAACCGTAGCAAGCGTAGTTTAACCCGTTCGACCGATCGGTGCTGTTGTTATTCCTTAGCCACAAGGTTCTAGATTCTAGGGTCCTATGCCATTAAAAGGTATAATTTGAAAAAAAAACGTTTTAATGTACCAATTCTCTACTAAATGACAATCGCAACACCTTAAGTTAGGTAAGTGACACCTAAGTAATTCTTAGCGCATCCATTCGACAAAGCCGAGTAGAACCTGCTCCAGTCGCGGCTTATGCTACAATCGGATTATGTTAAATTCACAACACGCGCAAATCGACATCATAGCTGAAAGATCGATCAATACTGAGCCGTACAATGTTCAACCACACATAAACATCTATAGTTTGAATACTTAAGTCGGCACATTATTCTTAAGGTGGAAACTTCATAAAATTTATTGCACCTACCACTGTATGTTTCTGTTTCACCCAAAGGTTGACTGGTAGAAAATGCCTATGGCATTAAGTCCGCCTCTGTGCATTTTTGTGCGTAAAGTATTAAATAAATAAATAAAAATTCTTACGTTTATTGCAATTTGCAGGTTAGCGTCAGCCTCTATATTGATTATGAACAAAAAGTTGCATTTAAAAAACTCCCGATAAAACTAAAACCTCTAAAAAGAAATAAAAATATATGTATTCACCTTTAAGTTTAATAAGAAGTTGTAGGTAATATTTTGATCAAAGAGTCATCGTGTTGAAACAGCTGAACCAATATTCATAAAGTATGTCTAAGCACCACCGCTAGAAAGTCTTCTGTAAAATAAAAAACGGCACCCAAATCGGTTCACCCGTTTAAGAGCTAAGGGGCCACAGACAAACACACATAGCGGTCAAACTTAGTACACCCCTCTTTTTGAGTCAGGGGTTAAAAATATGATTCACGAACGTTTTTTTTTTTTTTTTGGATGGGAAATCATCAAATGACTTCTCCCGCTCTGGGCGGAGCGGGAGGGCGTGTCAGACTTTTACTGACTAAAACCCACCCGTGTTCCTTCAGTTGCCCATGTGCCAGGGTCACGGTATCTCTTTTGAACAATCACGCGACCCCGGCAGGCATCGGTCCTAGCAGACCCCTTCAGTGTGGCTGACATCTCTTTGAGGCGCGCGTGGAACACTACGCGCCGTCGACCCGAGCTTGGTCCTTACCGGGCGGCGAGCTACCCATTGCTCGCCACCCGCAAGCTCGCGCCTACGGTGGCCGGGAGTCCGCAATCGACTCCCGGCGCCCGGGGCGTCTCCTCCTGCGGCGGCTAGGGACGTGAGGGCGCAGAGACTGCAACTCCCTCACGCGCCCCGCCTCCTCCTTCGCGAGCATTACTGCTTCGCAGAAGGAGGTGACGGCTTCCCATGCCCTCTCGCTCCGTACCATGGCTCGCACCAGGGCCGGACGCGAGAGATCGCCGCCGCCGATCGCGTCCACGAGGACACGGCGGTGCTCCGCCCAGGCAGGGCACACTTCCACCGTATGCTCCACCGTGTCCTCTAGACGATCCTCACAATGGAAACACCCGGGCGTTTCCTCCCGCTTTATCCTGAACAGGAACCCACCGAAGCACCCATGCCCGGTGAGAACCTGCGTCAGGCGGAAGGTGAGGACGCCGTGGCGCCTCTCTATCCACTCCTCAAAGAGGGGACTTACCGCCGCAATTGTGGCGTGCCCT
This sequence comes from Aporophyla nigra, assembly GCA_947507805.1. Classification (NCBI taxonomy): domain Eukaryota; kingdom Metazoa; phylum Arthropoda; class Insecta; order Lepidoptera; family Noctuidae; genus Aporophyla; species Aporophyla nigra. The sequence continues at coordinate 11,931,176 of OX382300.1, read as the reverse complement.
AAACCCCTTTGAACTCCGCGGACTACCTTGGATCTTCCACCTTAAACAGGCCTTACCTAGTTAATCATGTAATAGGTTATTGCCAACCTTATTGCATATACAAAGTCGACTAACTTAGGCGGGAGAGGCACTGAAATAAGTGATAATAATAATATTTTTTAATAAACATTAAACAAATAAAAGGTTTATATCAGAAACTTGTAAAACTTGTATTTGCAGTGGTCCTCAAAATAGGAGGTGCCTGTATCATAGCGACCTGAATTCTTATACCTACATAATTCTGTTTTATATTGCTGTTGACAGGAATCGGAAGTTAAATGCTATCTGTTAAAAAAAAAAACTGAATTAAAATCTGAGATGAGATCATCATCATTTCAGTCAAAAGACGTACATTGCTGGATATAGGCGTCCCCCAATTTGAGGGGGTTCGCCAGAATCCCGCAGGTGCTTGGCAAGCGGGTTTGCACTCGCAGTATGGTGGCAAAATGCATAGAGAACGCTGCTGCTCATAGACAGTCAGATGAGATCAAAGATAAAGAATAAAGCGGAAACTGTTATAGGCAAAATATTCATAACAATAGTATATTCAGCCTATAACGTTCCCGCTTCTGTGACACAGGCCTCCTCTCAGTGAACGAGAGTGGGCCGTAATCCACCACGTGTGCTCAGTGCCGGTTGGCAGATGTCACATGTCTTCGAATTTTTGGTTATAAGACATTCCTCACGATGTTTTTAACACGCAAAATACAAAACTAAAATAGTATTAAACAAAATAGGAACCAAAACTTGTATTGGTCAAGGTATGATAAAGTAAAATCCACAAATAAACGGAATCATCGCTACAGCCACTTAGATTCAGAGATAATAATATTATGGATAATGGCGATACTTAACGATTAAAGAAAATAAATCCACTTTACCCTTTAACAGCTTTGATAAAAACGACTAATCTAAGGAGTCCAGTTTATTAACTTAAGAAAAAAATGGACGATTGAGCAGTTCAAGAAAGAATAAAAATTTGTTGGGCTATAAATTAACCGGGCCCCGAGGGCGAGGCTCGCAATCTGCATTAGCCGAGACGCACTTCTCTCCGGCGATTAAATGAAATTTCACGGCCGGTTGCCTACGGAAACTCACTGGACAAAGGTCTGGGATATTTAAATTGAATGCTTTTAATCCGGCCAACTCCCCCACTTTTTCTTAAGATAGAATTTTGCTTTAGTACGCGGCGTCTTCGAATTCTAAGATTTTTTTAAATCAATTTTCTTTTCTTCGGCAATAGACTAGTCTGTAGCGCTATTTACGCTACTCTATTTCGCCGCTCACAACGACAGTTTGTAGTTTTGATTTTTAAGAAATTAAATCCATTCTCTAGTAGACAATCTAAACATACAGTTACAGAAACAGATAGTCATTACTAGAAAATGGGCAGCAACGTTCTCCATGCCTTTTACCACCAAACTGCGATCGCCATCTCGCTTGACAAGCGTGGCGATTTTGGCATAGTCCCCAAACTGAGGGAGGCCTATGTCCAGCAGTGGACGTGTTGCGGCTGAAATTATGATGATGATATCCATTAATAACAATTATGGCGTTATAAATACTTCCAAAATAGCCAAAAAATATACTATCGAATGTGTATAATTCCAAGCATACCGATTCAGCGCTATGGTTTCAGCATCACACTATAACAATAGGTAAGAAGGTACAAAGTTATAAAAGCTCGGCGTAAGTACATACCTCACCATGTTCCTTACTTGGTATACAGAAACAGTAACTTCTTCAAGATGAGGGCTTTTTTTTTCGATGGGAAATCATCAAATGACTTCTCCCTCTCTGGGCGGAGCGGGAGGGCGTGTCAGACTTTTACTGACTAAAACCCACCCGTGTTCCTTCAGTTGCCCATGTGCCGGGGCCACGGTATCTCTTTTGAACAATCACGCGACCCCGGCAGAAGATGAGGGCTTTATTTCCTGTTGCCTCACTTCTGTTGGTTAAGTCAGTGAGTCATCCTCTAGCTACTCTTGTTGCACCAGCAGTGGTGGTTGGAGGACAAAGTCATCAATCTCATAATTTTTCCTATCTATATGTACGTTTATATTTCTTTAGTTAAACTCAAACCAAAGAAACTTTAAAAATTAACTAACTAACTTAACTTAACTTTAACTTAATTAATTAATAATAGAAACATTTTAAAGCATGCCATTGGACATAAATATTATACGTCGCGAACTGCCAGGGTCGCGAGATTCGTTCGGAAGAGGTACCGTGGCCCTGGCATATGGGCAACTGAAGGAACACGGGTGGGTTTTAGTCAGTAAAAGTCTGACACCCCCTTTCGCTGCACCCAGAGCGGGAGACACCATTTTTTGATTTCCCATCCACAAAAAAAAGCATTAAATACATTGTGATGTTTTGCATGTTTATGTCTGACTTTGTATTAGGAACTTATTACTGACTATAAGACCAGCACTGTACCAATACTTAATTCAAATAAAAATGATTATGATTAAAAAAAATATAAACGTAAAAAGAATGGCTACAAAATAATACTGAAGAAGAAAACACGAATCTTTTACCTTCATTTTATGTATTTCGACAAATAAAAAGGCTGTATCACACAGATGGACTTCAATTTATTAAAGAGAATCCCGAATCCCACTTCGGTCAGTCCCGCACTGATTTCTCGTTTTTTACTGAATTTTTAATTTACTTTTATTCTGCGGCGTTAATTTTAAGCCAACGAAAATACGCTTTAATACACCTAATATAAAGCTACGGTTTCCTAGAAGAAAGGTGGCTGCCAAATAGTGCCACCGAAATTTATGACGTCACTGTAACGTTATTAAATAAAAAGTAAGTTGGTGTTTTTCCTAGAAAGCGTTTTTTCACATCGTAAAGTCCTGGCTGCAATCATTTTTATGACACCTGTGACACTGCTGCCGTTGAGTGACGGCCTTTTATAAAACCGTAAACTAAGTGAAATTTAAAAAAAAATGTTCCAAAGTTTCAACATGATTAAATATGATGATTATTTCTGCGCCCCTATCGATTTATCGGAAGCTTTCGTCTCGGTCGACGTATCGCAATCGAAAGCACCGGTAGAGGTAGTCCCTTCCGCACTAATCGAGCAATTTCTCCCATGTTATTAAAGGAAAATGGGAATGTTCGCAGGCCGTTGCGTTCTCAGAACAGAGTTTCTTATAGACGGTATTGAATTTTTAAACAAATTTTTCGACCCGCCGCCCAGGCCCAGGAACCCACTTTATGTTATAGGATTAGAACGTTATTACACCATTAAACCTTCATGAATTATTCTCTTTAGTTACATAGTTTTACACCTGATTACATTTTCTTAATTTTTATGGTACGGAATTGGGAACAAAGTACCTATAGAACCATGCGCACAACTTATGTGTGTGTAATATTATGTATGTGTTGGTATAATTAGTTTATAACCTATTTATGTACTAGTGTTCCTCTCTTATTTATAATACATTATGATATATTTCTATCATTGTTGCTCTCAACCAAAGCACCTACCATCTAATCTCTTCATCATCGTTGGTTGACTGGTATGAAGTCCACCTTTGTACCTTGTTGTGTGCAAGAAGTTTAAATAAGTACCTAATATTCCATCAATCGCATAAATGAAATACTAAAAAGAATGCGAAGTTGACAAGCCAAACCAATAGCACGACTAATCTGTCAACTTGTAATAGCCCTAATTGCGTAACACACTATTAATCAAAATCTTTATCATTTTGATATTATCCATTCTTTCTTATGTTCGTAAAAAATATCGGCTTAGCAACTTAAAAAATGCCATGACTGTTGTGGAATTGTCAAAGTTATAGCGATTCCTACTGATTGTGTATTACGTTAATTACGCCTCTGGTCTTGCTAGAGCATATATTCTTATCTACTAAAAGCTACACTTACCATAGAAATAGAATAGTAGATTATTAACCAAGGAGATAAAGCAGTGTCTTCTGTCGCGGGTGACGATTTAAATCGCGAGCGTAACGAAGGACTCGAGGTTTACTCCCGAGCGTAGCGAGGGTGTTAAAAATTTAAATCACGAGCGAAGCGAGGGATTTAAGACGAGTCCTGAGTGTAGCGAGGGATTTAAGTTCACCCAAGATTAAGACAGCTTTATCACCGAGGAAAATACTCTACTTTTCGTACCATTTGCGAAAAAATTAACACAATAATAATATGAGATAAGCATTTATTAAAAATAATGACAATTAAAAATAAATTTAACGTTTATGTATTTGAAGCGAAAACAAGAACGCGGCAAATTCCTAGACGAATATTTTTTTGTCGGAAAAGCAAAGGCATCAAGCTCATACGGCCTCGTCGGTTTTCGTAATTTTATTTAATAATCATAACTGCATAATAAATGCGTATTCCTTTTTCAAAAAGATGTAATGCTTCATATACAAACTCAATGGTGTAAACACAGATGTAGTTCAGTATAAATTTCGGTAAGTATTCCAAATTTAAATCACATTCTCCCCCTAGAGGATGAATGAAATTCAGTACTTACAATTTTCTTTCCCTGTTTTTAACAGATTAAAAATGACTATTGTTATGTTCGCTTTCTGTGGCATAGAATGTCACTTTTTTGAGCAAGTGGTACGAAAATATTATTAACACTGCACTCCAACCATTTTATTACTGACTTTGGTAAAAAAAGTCCTAATTAGACCTTGTCATTACACAATCTCTCTTTAGTTTCCCTAAAAAAACGAATTAGCTCCTTTTCTAGGTTAATTGGATTAAAAAGAACCGCAAAGACAAAATTTAAAAGCATTAAAGACGTTTAAAAAATAGTACACAACAAAAGATATTTCCCAAGGGTGACGTTAATGTTCCGGTGCCGGCGTGGGCCATTCGACCGAATCTCTAGAAATTAAGGCAGGGAAAAAAGTCAATAAATCCTAGAAGCAAGCTGGAACAGATAACGAATGTCTCCGAAAGAGAAGCGACACCGCTGCCACGGCAGAAAAATCACGCGGCCTCGCCCCCCCCTGCTAATGTGACACTAAGTCCTTTTACGACTCGGAAGGGTTGAGAACGAAACAACCAACAAACCAAACTTTTTGATATTTATTTTGCTTACTTTTGATTTTAAAGATAACTTGACTTACTTACCTAAGTAGGGAGCCAGCCCGTCACAAAGTTTTTATTGGATTCCTGTGGTGACTTTTCATTTTGTTCCACAAATACTTGTCGGTATATTTTATACTCAGATATATCGTTAACATTACTTCAACGCAGAATTGCAGTTTAAAAAAAAGTTAAGTTACTGTTAAGATCACTAACATTGTTTTCGCTGAAACATTAAGAATTAGGGCAACAATCGATACACATGAGCAAAAATATATTATGATCTAAATTGCTGTTTTCGAATCATTGCCTGCGGAAATCGTATATCTCTTGGAGGTGGTGACCGCCCTAGCTAGATAAATGCTGCAGTAAATATCCTTTTCATGGTTTTAACTGACGTTATTTCTACCACTTTGGCCACTATTTGCAACACATTAGACTTAGCATAATAATAAAACCTGCCACGTACGTGTTAGTAGGATAGATGTGTCTAAAACTGCGAACTTTCCTTTGTTTTATCAAGAAACACGGAATCAAATAACATCTAATTTATGTAAGTGGTAGTTCTAAGCCTAATCTTAATCTTGAGAAGGTTCTTTAATTATAATTTTAAGGGGGAAAGTTGCAGCACACAGTCTGTCCGCATGCCGAACGCACCGCGCAATCTACTTCTGGAAGTTGGTCAACTAATCCAAGTTTTCCTTTACTGGCTAATGAGACGAGTTTGATTCGAATTCCCGCCGCTCTGGGAATAGCCACCCTCTTTGAATAGCTCCTAGCTCGAGACTACTACTTTACAAGCAAATAAGAATCAAGATTTTTGTAATAAGAAATACGAGCAATGTTATGTTCGTCTTATTACTACTGGATTCTTCTGGATTATCAACTTGTACTAGTTCTTTTAGTAGACTTGAATTATAACATGTTTTGTTAACTTTTTCAACAAAATTTCGTTCATTTGTCGTTTTCGTTCAACAAACACTCGAGTTTAGAATTTCGAAATATCAACGTTCTTTTTACATGTTTATGATTATTTTTAAATGATTCGTAGAAACTGCTCATTAACTACCAAAATGTAACAAAAATAAAAATCTTTCTCAATACCTAATTTATGATAATACAATGCATTTACAAAAAAAAAATTGAACCACTACTACTCAAACAACAAAAACATCTTCATGTTCACATAAAGCAGAACTAAATAAAAATACATAACGATTTACTTAGGTGAAACAGAGATTCTCGCCAGGCTTATTGGACTGCTCGTAGATAAACAAAGCGTCTGGCCTCCGTAATGGAAATTACATACCCCCGAGGTCGGAAATCAAATTGACAGAAGAGGTTAAACAAACGATGCGGTCAGGAGCCGAGACCGTAGTCCGTCGAATATTAATCGCTTAGTAAATGCGCTTTTATTTGTTTTTCCCTTAGCTGCTTTGTGAAGGCAGTGTGAATAAGTGACAATCTCAATTGAACCGAGAACGACTTAATTACGGGCACTTTCTCGATTTGTTTTCGATTCCTTTTTATGTAAAAGACCTATATTTATACATATAATTCTACTGTACGTGTGTATGTCACTGAACTCCTCTTAAACGGCTGGACCGATTTGAATGATTTTTTTTGTATGCGTTTTGGTGGCACCCTGGATGGTTTACATTCACTACTGGTTTTTTTTTCTAGTTCTAGGAAACAGAACAACGTCTGTACGGTCAGCTAGTTTAAATATTAATACTATAACTATGATAGAAGGATAAAATAACCATCCCAAAGCAAGTTTTGCAAGCAATCATCATCATCATTTTATCAGCCGAGAGACGTCTACTACAGGACCAAGGCCTCCGCCGAAGCAACGATAATGCGACCGGTTCTGTGCTTGTCGCATCCAGCGGATTCCTGCGACCTTCACAAGGTCATCGGTCCACCTTGTGGTCAGGTTTTCCAATGCTACGTCTTCTCGTATGTAAGCTATGAATGCCAATAATCCCGAACAGTAGTTCTAAAGTGGGTTAGCTTTCATAAAGCAACCATAGAGTTTTAGTGGGCAAACCAGCTCAATTATAGTCAATAAATAATAAGCCTAGTTTGCCGAGTAAAACCCTATAGTTAGTAACCAAGCTAACCAACTGGCGGTCGTCAGCTTGTCGTGTATTGAACATACAGGGACTATTAAAATGACTGGAAATATCCATTGAAACTAATAACCGACAGACTCCAACAGAGGAAGTTATGATGGAAAACCTACTTCCCCGGACAAGCCTTTATAAAGAGCAATCACACAGAAACATCATACTTATAAATAATCGTAATTAAAACCATAGAAGTATCTTCTAAATATTTTAATAATATTAAGTAAGGCGCAGACACGAAAACAATCGTTAATAAATCAACGTAATGTCTGTTCCAAGAGTCTCTAAAGAAAGTGTAAACAAACGCTGCTCTGTTTAAATTACACAATCACTCAGTAATTGGAATAAGTAGTAGGTATAATCAGCCTATAACGATCCCACTGCTGGGACAGAGGCCTCCTCTCTGTGAGTCACTCCCCAGTGGACCATAATCCCCTATGCGGGCCAGTACGTCACATGTTTTAGAATTGTTGGTTCAAGGACATGCTGGTTCCCTCGCCATGTTTTCCTTTGCAGTTTTGGAAGCAGTGGTGAAGAAATAAATTACACAAAGTAAAGGAACAAAGGCCTGGGTTCAAACCCACTGCTCACTGGGCCACCACTGCTCCAAGGGAATTATAAACACATCTAGATTCTGCTCGCGACTTTGTCCTCGTGAAATTTCTTGTTCCTACGACCCGCCCCGTCGCATCGCATCGCCTGCCCACTCTACTAGTTCGTTTCCGATTAGCATTCATTCTTTGTGCTCGGCTCCCAAGTGAATAACCTGCAGCCTTCCTGGGCTAATTGGGCTATTAAATGCAAAATGATTTGTTCTAGGGATTCAAACAAACAAACAAAATTCAACCATAATGCCTTGGAAGTTGGGTAGGCCTTTGGTGTGGGATGCTACCTGTGTCGACACCCTCGCGCCATCCCATCTTCTGAGCACGGCAGGCTGTGCTGGGGCGGCTGCTGCAGGTGCAGAAAATCTCAAACGGCGCAAATATAACAATCTTATTGGGAACTATATTTTTGAGCCGTTTGGGGTTGAAACACTAGGGCCGTGGGGTCCGAGTGCTCATCGAGTATTTCGGGACATCGCCAAGCGGTTGGCTGACTCTTCATGTGACCAGAGGGCTGGCCTATTTTTAGGTCAAAGAATCAGCATTGCCATCCAACGTGGCAACGCTGCCAGCCTTCTGGGCACTTTTCCCACCGACAGTGATGCGGACGAATTCTTTGATGCCCAGTGAGCTCTTCCCCCCTCCCTTATTTTTTTTTTTCTTTACCTTTATTTAATTGTATATAATATATTTATTTTAGTGTTATTTTGTGGATTGTATTTAAGTTAAAATAAGTAGTTCTAATAAATGTATATATGTTCTGTGATCAATAAACAAACAAACTAAACAACAAACAAACTTTGTTAAAGCAAGAAAAAGCTAGTTTAGTTAAAGGTGACCATCATATCTCACCATTTTTCCAATTTAATAATGTTTGAAACATTATTAAATTTTAATTGTTAATCATCGACGAAAATTGACTTCTTTAAATGAACCGCAATTGTCAAATGAAAAACCTCATAAGGTAATTCAAAATAAGAATTTCTGGTTGAAGTCTTCAAATAATCAAATTAAACCATTCATTTTGTAAATGGCACTACAAATTGGCATCCACAAGGACCTACGGTTTCCGATACATGTATTGACATGTTCATCACATATTGTGAGGGCAGGTCATACCCAATTGTCCTTTAGTTATGTGCTCTGCACTATGAGCTGTGCTTGGAGTATACTCCATAGATGAATACGAGCTCTCACTCTCACTGTCTTGGGACATCGGAATAAAGACCTTTTCAATAACGTTATCCTGCAGAAACTTTCTACAATAAGGAACCAGCTGAAACAAATGAAATTACGAAATCAATTTGTTACTGCTTTGTTAATTTTACCTAGGTACGCACAGTAACCATACATCTATATCAAATACTATAGTGAAATGTACTTAATGAAACTGCTTTGTTATTACGTCAGATGAAAGAGATAAATTTCCTTACATTTGATCATACAACGACGGATACTACTGTGATGCTAAATCCTGCAGTCGTAGATTTCGCTGATTCTGCAAGAACTCAAGTAAGACCCCGGGGTGACTTGCGTTACAGATAAAAAAATATTAACCCCGCAGAGAATATTTGTCCTTTCAATCGCAAAGCACATTATAAAGCATGTTCACACATATTCCAGACAAGGAAATATATCATCAGGTGTTGACCCACTGCAGGACAAAGGCCTGCCATTTTTTTTTTTACTCAACTCGGTCCTTTTTTTTTTTTTTTTTGATCACGAGGTGGAAATCCTCATGGATGTCCCCCGCCCTGGGGTGGGCGGAGGGGTCTGTCAGACTCTTACTGACTAAAACCACCCCGGTGTTCCGTCCCACACCTACGTCGGGGACCACGGGAACCAATATGTCTTCCGCGATCCCCAACTGGTGCCGGCCCGCCTTTGCGGGCCTCCTCACGTTGGGGGGGAGTGAGGTGTTAAACTCCCCCCCATACATCACAGAGAGGCGCGCGTGGAACACTACGCGCCACCATCTCGGGTCCGTACAATAGGGGGCGACGGATGTCCCCAGATCCGTCGCCCCTGGACCCATTTAGGGGGGCTGGAAGAGGGCGTTATCCGCCCTCCGCCGACGCCCGGTGCGCCTGCTGCGGGCAGGGTGCGCGGAAGATATCTCCCGCTCCCTTTCCGCAGCCTCCTTCTGCGACATGACTGTTTCGCAAAAGGATACCACCGCGTCCCAGGACCCCTCGCTGCCGACCATCGACTCGACAACGGCCGGCAGCGATAGGTCACTGCCTACTTCTGAGACGAGGACACGACGCGGCTCCTCCCAAGCGGCACATTCTGCCAGCGTATGCCGCGCCGTATCCTCCCGGCAGTCGACGCAGTGGTGACACCGGGCGTCCGGCTCCCTGTTTATGCGACACAGGTACTTCCCGAAGCAACCATGCCCCGAGAGCACCTGCGTCGCCCGAAACGACAGGGAGCCGTGCCTCCTCCCGAGCCAGGGCCCGAGTACTGGCCGGACCGCCTCGACGGTGGCGAGGCCGGCGGTAGGGCGTGAAAGCCTGTCCTGCCAGCTCGCCACCAGGGCTGCGCGGAGCTGCGACCGACGAAGCTCCATGTGTCGCTCCGTCAGTCGCTCGCCTCGCTCCCGCGCTTCCTCGCGCCACCGATACAGTGACGCGAGTACTTTCGCCTCGAGACTCAACTCGGTCCTGCGCCAACATGGACCGGTCCCCTATAGTCTTCAAGCTCACATCACAATTTACGCCTGGGTCTACTCCAATGCCGATAGACGCATTCAAGAACCCACATTGTGGTTGTTTTAGCCCATAATGCTAAACAAGTAAGAAAGGTAGGGATTCTGAGGTACTGTTCGTCGAATCGTTGAGCTCTTTGAGTTCTGAGTTAAGTTGAATGCGCAAAATGCGTGTACTGACTGGACAGCTTCAGGATCACTCAATCTGTGTGGTTCTTTCCACTAAAAGACCATTTCATACTGGTATCCATGAAAGTGAAGTTCATGTAGATTTCTACATGGCCTTCACATGATCTGACTAAGATAATTTCTGTACTCTAAAAGACACTGTGACACACTTCTCAGAGTAGTCAAATAGGAAACACTGAAATCATATAGTTTTTTTTTTTTAAATCTGCTTGACGTATAAAAGTGTTTGTACAAACTTACAGAAATAAAATATTTTATCATTATAGGCACTAAAAAAGTCCCACCTTTTGATGGTGTCCACGTACAACGGCGTTAATTCTCTTGATTTCGTGTCTCAAGTGACTACTTTCTTCATAAATTTGGTCAACTTTCCATGAACTTTCAGTTATGATCAAAGGTAAAACATATGGTAACCCTGTAACATCAACAAAGATTTAATTATTATCTAACTATAATAGGTAGCTTTCTATAACTTGTTTCTATCTAATTGATTGATAATAAATAGTACCGTGTGGTGCCGAACGTAAAGAATAACACCACCCCATTTCTTCCCGTGGGTGTCGTAAAAGGCGACTAAGGGACTTACTAGAGAATGGGCAGCAGCGTTCTCTATGCATTTTACCACCATACTGCGATCGCCAACCCGCCTGCCAAGCGTGGCGATTATGGCAAAACCCCCCAAATTGGGGGAGGCCTAAGTCCAGCAGTGGACGTCTTACGGCTGAAATGATGAAATAGTCCTCCAGATCGAAAGCGACCAATTTTAGTACGCAAGTTAGTGTGTGCACAGACACAGGTGCACTCTCTCCTCCCTCACTCTCATAGTCCGGGAGCTGAGGCGGCACACCGACACGATCGTAGAAAGATCAGGCACAGGACCAACGACTTAACCAGGCACGAGGGTATCGTACCGTCAACTATGAAACACCTGACTGTTTCTTAGAAATTCCAATAACACTACTCCGGGGAATGGAACCCAGAACCGCAAGCTCAGCGACCAGCAATATTGGTAAAAGTTTGTCATGATTAGTAATGATAATATGCTTTAGCTATTTCATTCAGGCTGCTTATTCAAAAGGCAGTTAACGCCTAACTTATTTTGGAATAAGTTAGACGTATTTTCTAGCTTAAACAAAATCTGTCAATCCTCAATATTTATTCCTCAGATATAAGTATCTGACTAAGGACTGATTTTTCGCATTGGGGTAGCAATGTACTTATATAAACTTTATGATAGTCTGGTCATGGGCTTGATCAGCGGATCCGCCTTTTATGCTGGATGTCCCACTGCTCCTCGTTTCTCTACACTGGTTTTAATTTAAGAAGGATGCGCTAAAGTAACTATTTCTTAAAAAATAATTCAATCTAATAATACATATTTGGATTTTGCGGACTTTGCTGACGCGTCCCCCTTATCTCTAACAAACCAGATATCCCAAGAAATGTGTACGCTTCGGGAATCATCGGACTTTTCGGAAATACGCACGATGATGCTATCTAATACGATATCACTGTTACAACCATGGAAGTACTTGCATAACCAGACAGAGATAAAACTTCTTACAAACCCGCAATGGTAGATGCTCTTTACAAAACTCGTCAGTACAACATTAAAATGCATTCCAAATTGCCCTGTAATCAATTTGAACGTGCTTGCATCTGTTCTGAATTAGCGGATGATGTCATGACATGCGCCATCTTGCGAGACCATGCCCTAAACTAATATCACCGTGAGCGCCTTTGAGTCACCTGGTATCTTTAAACCAACGAAGCATTTTCGAATTGATGAAAGCTATTATGGGCATTACTCGGAGTGTGAACATGGCTATATATGGAGCTATACATTTCCAGTTTAAGCTGACTTCTCAGTATACAAAATTCCCATACAATGTAAGATCAGTTTATACTGCAAATGCATCGCTTGACATGTAGACGTGTGTACCCTTCGAAGCTTTGGATGTAGAATGTTACGTTACCTTCGCAACGTTCGTGCTAATTCGGAAACACGAAAATTACCGTTGCGCATACCTTTTTCGTTTACGTGTTAGTCGTAACGTCGTAAGTATCTATTAAAATAACATTTGATCTTACCTTTAATCGTTTCTAAGGAACCATCGCTTATCACACCCAAACTAATTTTCGAAAATTCTGAAGCATAGTCAATACTTCGCGCCTTCCAAATGCCATACAAAGTTTTAGTCATTTCTGCGGACCTGAACATGCACCCGTACGGGTTGGTTGATGAAGCTTGTACCATCTTCAGAAAGAGGAAAAATAAGTGCTTAGCTATTGTTTCATCACTGGCCGGCAGAAAGAGTCCCAGAGTTCGTGGTCGTTCATATGGCATATTGAGTTATTAAGGCTCCCGACTAGTCTGGCCAGGAAGCCAGTGGAAAGCCACTGTCTGAACTGACTTGCAAACTGGCTTCGTGTCCAGAACTCGTAACCAACTGGCAAACACGTATGAGACACAGACATTATACTCGGAGACTATTTCCACTACATCGATGTAAACAGATGTATTTTGTGCACCGCTTATAGTAGTAGAACTACGGAAATTTATAGAGACTTTCAACCACTAGGTCGCCCAGTTGTCGTTTCATTCATTCAAATACCACCATACTTCATTTAAAACTTAATGTATTTCATATAACAATTTTAGCTTTCTGCACTCCTACACATACACTTTACCTGTGCCAAATTTCATCTTTCTTAGATTTTTCAAGAATTACGTTGAAAAAAAATCTTATTCTTGCGGCTGATAAAACCAATACTGTGCTTCAGAACCGTACATCCCGACTACGAAAGCCTGTGCGTGGCTAGAAACGCACCTGGCCGGCTATTTAGGGTTCCGTTGCCAAATGGCAAAAAACGGAACCCTTATAGATTCGTCATGTCTGTCTGTCTGTCTGTCCGAGTATGTCACAGCCACTTTTTTCCGAAACTTTATAGTTTCGGAATAAAGTGGCTCTTATGAGCTATGCTGTTGAAACTTGGTAAGTAGATGTATTCTGTAAACCGCATTAAGATTTTTACACAAAAATAGAAAAAAAACAATAATATTTGGGGTTCCCCATACATAGAACTGAAACTCAAAAAAAAAATTTTCATCAAACCCATACGTGTGGGGTATCTATGGATAGGTCTTCAAAAATGATATTGAGGTTTTTAATATCATTTTTTTCTAAACTGAATAGTTTGCGCGAGAGACACTTCCAAAGTGGTAAAATGTGTGTGTGTGCGTGTGTCTGTCCCCCCCCCCCCTCGTAACTTCTAAAATAAGGGAATGATAAAACTAAAAAAAATATATGATGTACATTACCATGAAAACTTTCACCGAAAATTGGTTTGAACGAGATCTAGTAAGTAGTTTTTTTTTAATACGTCATAAATCGTAAACCACAATTTACCTTTCATTCAGTCAACTCAAATATAAAAATTAAAAAAAAAAAAACATTTAATTTCATAAACATAAACCTTATGCATAAACCGTGAATACCTGCAGGTTTGTACGGAACCCTCGGTGCGCGAGTCCGACTCGCACTTGGCCGGTTTTTTTTACTAGTTTGCGTTGGCCATCTCTTGGGTAAAGGCTTCCCATTGTGGCTCAGGTAATGCAAAACATGACTTGTAATTCGACGCAACCTTCCAGTGGTATACTTGAAGGTTCATCATCAGCAGCCTATAATGTTCCCACTGCTGGGACGCAGGCCTCCTCTCGGTGAAACGGAGTGTGCCATAATCCACCACGCGGACCCAGTGCGGGTTGGTAGATATCACATGTCTTCGAATTTTTGCCGGTTTCCTCACGATGTTTTCCTTCGGTTTTGAGAGCAGTGGTGATGAAATATTTTACACAAAGTAAAGCGCCTGCTTGGGTTCGAACTCACGAATTACTACTCGCCAGTCGCGGCCGTTACCACTGGGGCACCAATGCTCACACTACTTACTTGAAGGTTACTAAGGCAATAACGATGGTCCCTGCAGGTAAAACATTTCGCCTTAATCATTTTGAGAAGAATAACGGCATCTCTGAATAAGTTGTGCCTTGAGGAAGATCTTCATACTCTAGGTTGCCTTAAGTAATAAAATGTTGTTCATCATCATCATCGTCTGCTAACTTTCTCCCAACTATATTGGGGTCGGCATCCAGTCTTACGGGATTTTACTTTGAGCGATTGCCTATATGACCTTCATATACAGCGGTACATACATTCAGCGGTAATATGATACCGCTTGGTACCTACCACTGGCTGTCAGACTTCCGTGCTTCAGACGACCCGTGACAACTTTGACAAAGATCCACGAATGGACAGTCGGGACCAACGACTTAACGTGCTTTACGAGGCACGGAGGGTCTTGGTATGTACCTAAGTAAAGATGGCCACCCATCTACGCACCAACCGCGATAGTAATTTAATTAAAACTATAGAAAACATAAGTAGGTGACTGAACAAGACGTAATAATACCTTCTCTATGAATTCCTTCTTCATCCAAGACGCATTGAACTGAATGTGCTCCATGTTAAGTTTTTCCATCATTTGGTGGGAAATTGCATTCCAATCACACTTTCTGTTAGTGTCAACTATATCGTTCTTCAAATAGGGCACTCCGATCTCCGTATGAAACACGATATCGTTTGCAGCCCAAACATAAGCAACATTGAGCTCCGAACTTTTTACCTTTACAAGATATTTCATTTCACTATCAAGCCACCATATTTCAAACATAATGAACTATCAAAATTGATTTAAGGTGAAAGCTCCAGGGTAGCCAGTGAAATTCAATTTTTTTTTTTTTTTTGTGTTTATTGCAATTGCGGGTCAGTGTTAAGCTGTAGGTTTGTTAAACCAATTTGGTTATCCGCGAACTTTAAATGTATATATTTACTTTATTTATTTGTCATAATTATGATATTTTTATCAACATGCAAAAAACTTATGAAAATTTGAATTTTGCGAGCTACCCTGAAGCAGCTGAACATTAGTTTAAAGCAAGACAAATGTTATATAACTAAAAATATTTGTGGGTTTTATTTATAATAGTTATTTATTTAATCGAAACTATAATAATTCCCAATTTGCGCTCCTAAAAATTTTATTGAACACACAGATAATGATTGCGCTTCTTTTAGTGAACATCAAATAGTTTCTATTTCGGGGTTCTAAAGCCAAATAACTAACTGAGAAAACTGGGATGTTAAAATGTTAATCATTAATGATTAACATTTTAACATCCCAGTCAAAAAGGTTTAAATATTTGAGCTTTTAAAAGCTCAAATATTTAAACCTTTTTTTTTAAATATGATAAAGTAGGAAATATGAGATAGGTGTATTTAATAAGAAATATAGATAGGGACCTTACTATTGAGATATAAAGTAAAAAAAATAACTACCTTGAGGAAGTCACTCAGTGTCATTTTTGCAATAGTCCTCAGAGGCGTCGCGAAAAACATTATTTCAGGAGGTAATGTTTTTGCTATTATCATCAGAATGTCAATGACCAGCAAACCATCACCAACAATTATGGGTTTCCGAGGTTTCTTTGCTGGTTCTTTTGATTGTTTCTTAGGACCAGTATCACCTGATTCATTAGTAACTGGCAGAGGTTTTGCAAAACTGGTAGCAATTTTAATAATTAAGTATAAATTATCGAACTGTTCAGTAGAATCCATGTTGTCAAAATCAAAACAATTTGGATTTACAAAATTTGTCATGAAGCAAAATACATCAGCGTCTGATAAACTGAAAAATCATAGCAGATTTCTTTTTAAAGGTTGTCTGAGGAAAAGAGAAGGGAAGGAGTAAATGACAACGTGACGGCTGAGAGTGGGAGAATATAAATACTTTTTACCAAAAAATTTAACCGCCGAAAAAACTGAAAAGCAAAAAATAATAAACCTTAAAATTATGAGTCGGCGCTTTGAGTGATCTTTGTTCATTGATTTTCCAGCGCCGACTCATAATTTTAAGGTTTATTATTTTTTGCTTTTCAGTTTTTTCGGCGGTTAAATTTTTTGGTAAAAAGTATTTATTTTATAATTTTTTGTGGGTTTAATATACTTATAATACTTGGCAAGGTATACCCTATACAATGAATAAAGAATTATCAAAATCGGACTACTCTGCATAAAGTTAGGCGTGGTTAAACATAACAATCAGTGAGTGAACAATCCATCATCCCCTGTTTTCTGACCCTTAGGGTTCAAATTTATATGGGACCACCCTCGGAGTATACCCTTTCCAATAAAAAAATATCACAATCGGACTACTATGTAAAAAGTTATGCGTGGTCATACATAAAAAAAAAACAAACAAACAAAAAAATATACGCGTCGAATTGATAACTTCCTCCGTTTTTTTTCGTCGGTTAATAAGAAGAAATCGTGTTGTGCTGCCCAAATTATATATGTATGACAAGGGTGGCATGATGGCAATTTCAGGTTTCTTTTTAAAGAACCTAAAAAACATGCCTATACCTACCATGGTATCTCCGACGTAATTCTAACTGTGTTAAGACATGGGAAAGCACAGGAAATGTACTCTTGTGCTAACTCATGCGCTTGATTCGACTCATTCGCATAGACTAATAATATCAAGTCAATAAATTGCGTTGTTCCAAAAATTCCTCCAGATAATATTTTAGTGATGGTAAGCTGTGACGCTGGTATGAGCGGATTTATCATCATAAACCTTAGAGGAGGCATAAATTCAGTGGTTTGAAAATTCATTTTTCATTCACGTCTCTTCCAGTTTTATTATTTAGATTTATTTCGCAAGTTTGCAACATATTCGACTCAATGTATGTAATGACATGACAAGACATTTATCTGACATTGGACGAAAAAAAGAATCGTAAAAAAGAGGTAAAAACAAAGAGGTTCCCAAATAGACCACAATTTACAAAACAATTTCATTTTAAATGTCCGCGCCATAAGTTACTTCTCGTAACAAAACCCCCCACTGTAACCCAATCCTTGTATACTATAGGCTACCTAAGTGGTGAAAATTGCGACTGCTGTGCATGGGCCCTGGGTTCAATGCTAGCTGGGGCAAAGTTCGTATTGTATAAAATAATAAGTATTTAAAAATGAATCAAATATCAGACTAATCGGAAAACATTAATGAGTTGTTACAGAATTAATATCTCACAAAGCGTCGCGCGCTTGACTTGCTGTAACCAAATGTATAAAGATGCTGTGAATATATGCTTGAAGACAAGTAGTGTCAGTACATAACACACACACATTCATAACGTATTTGTACATTTGATAACGTGTCGCTTCGTGAGATAAAAAATAATATTCCTAAAAAGCAAAACCTTTTTTTTTTTGGTTGGGAAATCATCAAATGACTTCTCCCGCTCTGGGCGGAGCGGGAGGGCTTGTCAGGCTTTTATTGACTAAAACCCACCCGTGTTCGTTCAGCTGCCCATGTGCCAGGGTCACGGTATCTCTTTCGAACAATCTCGCGACCCTGGCAGATCCTTGCCACCCTGTGTTTAAAAAAAAAAAACCTAAGCCCAAATAACATCCAGCACGCGTAGCATGACCACCGTAGAAATGGGTTTTGTCTATTCTTGGTAGCATAGAGATAGAATTGTCATGCTACGCCAGCAAAAACCTTACAAATCGTTCTACAATCTTTAATTTTGTCTTTAATCTTTCTACAATCTGTAATTTTATCTATTCTTCCTTCGACAAAACCCATTTCTACGGTGGACATGCTACGCGTGCAGATAGCAATACATTATCGTCTGCAAACTACAGAAACCTATATAACCCATAAAGAAATATCAAACCACACACTTATCCCCAAAAACAACTACTTTTAAAGAGCCGAATAGATTGCGAATTTTAAAAATTCAGTCAGTCCGCACCATCAGTCGTATAGCGACATCTATCAGACGACAGTGGCATCACGAGGCCAGACAGCAAGATTAAATTGGCTGTTTATTAGTTGTATATGGCACCACGAAGATGAATGAACTCTCGCGAACATGGCGCCGCAGGCATGCGACGGAATCATGAATATTTCGTTATTAAAGGTGGATGGGCATTTTGGGCCACGAGCGAACAGAGATGACACCTATAGTAAAGTGTAGGTCTTATCAAGTTATGCATGCCGCTATAAGACATTGTCCTTAAAAATCACTCTTTGACTTAGTTATGGTACATTTATATAGTACCATAAAATCTGCTTGAAAATGTGAAGTTTCTTGACGTTTTCTAAATGGATAATAAATGAAATTGATACATATTGTATTGAAATACCTTTTTAGTTATCATTTAATCTAATTTTTCTTCCTCTGAGCTTGTTTCTAGGACAGGGAATATATTGTCATGCTTAGTGGAAGGAGTGCAAATGTTTTGGTGAAAGTTTGCATATCCCAAAAACCAGATGAGGGTCATAATATGGGCACAGCAGCCTACTGTTCGAGACCCATTCTTACACGTGCAATAGTATTCTAGTATTGCATCAACCCCTTCTCCATGTTTTTCAACGAGAATGTACACATTATACTTTACTTGATTTATATGTCGAGATCGTATACGCGCACGGATTAGCATGGGGTTATTTGCATCGATTGAATATCTTTCTAGATTGTTAGCAGTGGTTTGCTTACTTACTTCTATCTGATATCGTCCATCTGATTTAATATGTTCACCATAGTAAAACCTTACTTGCTTCAATTGATAACTTCCTAAAGCGAGGATGTACAGATCTTTATCACTAAGAATAGGAAACCCTTCAAGTGAATCTGCGCTCATTTTGTCGAAATGACTTTTACGATGGTTCAGCTAGGTTATAGTCTTCAACAAGGTTTTTGAGTTTGTTAGGTTTGTTCAATCTAAAAACCATTCCTTCAGCTATCTGCTCTTCATAACCAACATCAGAATGTATTTCTGTTGCATAAGCGTTTAACAGAGCTCCTGCGATACGAAAGTCATTAATGAAATGTCCCAGGGATTTATTTTGGAATACATGATCAAAAAGTCGGAAGCGACTTTTAAGCATTCCATTGATGACTTCAACAATGTATCTGCACTTGGTAACGAGACGAGATATATTAGCATTTTCTGTGTCCAACTGCTTATGCCCTTTTGGAATAGTCTCCGGTATTTTGGTTATAATTCCTCTTTGCTGAAGGTAGGGGACAACATCTCTGAATCCCCTATCGAGTAAAAAGACATCTCCACATTTTATTCGAGCCCAAACCTCTGGTTTACTCTTTAAAATCTGTTTTATGATACTAGCGTCATTTTGGTTAGCTGGATAGGGACCGAAAATGTCGATAATATAGCCTGATGGAGTAACACATAGCATTGGTTTTAGCAATGGCCGATGTTTTTGCTGGCTATAAGATACACGCTGAAAAGAATAGTCATTACTTTTTTGTATAAAAATGTATGTTCCGTCCCAGATTACAATTGCAGCGTTTGTACCTTCTTCCAAAAAAAGTTTACGGGCTGTGACTGTAGATCTTTCTAGTATTCGTTCACGGTCTACATTATCGAAACCTAAGTAAACAGGAACGAAATCTAAACAGAGAGCAGTTCTAGCTTTCGACATGAACCTTTCAGAAGTGCGACGAGAGCCGACTGCAGAAATATCAGTAAGACGTTCGTCACTTTCGCCCGTTCTCAGTTTTGCTAAATACAGAGCCAGAGCTGTTTCTGGATGACGTTTTTCCTGCTCTTGCAAAGACTTTAATCGACCTAGCAGATCTTGGAATTGTTGTTTTGTCAAGCTTGTCCATTTTTGTATGTCATCATCTGTCAAACTATCAATATAATCAAAGTTCACGACACTACACTGTTGTGAAGAAGAAGACTGTCGTAACAAGTCTACCATATCTTCAATATGGGCGCTCTCATACAACGTTGAGCTTCCAGGTGGAACTTCAGTCCAATGACATTTATTGTGTGAGGCGCATACTCTGGCGCCCTCACCTATATAATATCTAAAGTCTCTGAGAACTTGGGCTCTAACGACATCCGGCACACGGAAACGTCCAAACTCCTTGCAGCCAAAAACACATCTTTGTTCACTATACGTAGCTCTGGGTATACTCAACTGAATTGCTTGTGCTGATTGTTCTGATGGCTTAGATAAAGATGTGTTATATCGGAGGAATTTACACTAGCAAGCGTGACAAACAGCATCGGCAGGATTAATTGGACTTTGTGAGTGAGTACTGGGTTGATTCAGGAAAAAATCAAATGCTGCCATATTTTCGGGGCCTTGAAAGGAATGTCGCCTATCCCCGCGTCTCAAATATTTGTTACATGACCCACAGATGACCCATGATTTGAACTTACTGAAGCCAGTATTTTCTTCGGGGTAACCCCGTACCGGTGGCTGGCGTTCCCCATCCGATACATTCACCGCTCGCATGATCTTTCCTCCAGGGTGAACTCCAGAGGGATCGTTGTCAATGTTCTCGAATCTTCTTTCTGCCATGACGGCGTAGAGTACACCAGGGACTTAGCCAAGCGATGCTAGTTACCGCCGTCACCACGAGGAGGTGCCCTGGGTGCAGAAAAGAAGTTTCCCTAGGTATAACTGTTTTCTCTCTAAAGGACCGATTTTTCTAGTATAGCTCTGGCATATCCTTGTTTGTCACGAAGAATCCTAATCATGTACATACCTTTCATTTGTGTTCGCTCATGGCCCAGATATCCATATAAAATGCGCATGGTCCTTTATTCATCTCAACATCATATTACAGATACTGGTTATAAATAACAATCATAAAAAAGAAACGTATGTGGTAGGAGGATTGTTTTAGAAATCTTGCGACTGTTTTTCTTTTCTAAACCCAGATACTAATTTGACAGTAATAATTACTAAAAAAGCAAACACAAATCGCTTCAAACATCAATGTCAATGTCAACTGGTATTAAAAAACTAACTATATTTATGAATCATTAAATCTACTTATCACCGCGGGGTTCTTTCGTAAGACCGGGTCACACAATAAATAGTCAATCGTGAAAGCAAAATTGACAAGAAATTAGCAAAATATCATTAAAAATTAAAGATAGAAATATATACCTAAAGAGTTTTAACACAACTGCCTTATAACTATTTATTGTTATTATAGCTGGACCGCTGCTGTGCCAATTTAATTATTTAATTATGTGAATGGATAATTATGTTTACGGTCGCGTACCGAATTGTTCTGTTTTTTAACATTTTATTTGGTATTGATTGAATTTCGCGCGCTATTATACCCATTTTTTGTTTTCTATGGGCTAAATACATAGGTGTACCTACAAAATAAGTGTAAGTAGGTACTCATTCCATGGTTTGTAGTTGACCGACTCGCTATTATAGCGATTTAAGTAAAAAAATCGAGAATAATATCTACGTCCATAAAGATTTTTTTTTTTGGTTCTTTTCGTCCCTCTTTGGGACAGGCAAAGGGAGCTGAGCCCATACAGCCACGTCCATAAAGATTGTTCTTGACGTTGAAAATGTCAATCTAGACAGTTTACTGATATGACAGGTGACATAACTCTGACGCGTTTACTTTTTGTTGTATTTTGCCCGAAATGTGGGAAGTGATAAATTGTGTCTAAAATCTAAATTATGGCTTCCTCTAAGGACCGAGATGTTGAGGTTTCACCAGCAACTTCAACGTCTTCAGTGAAATCTAGTTTTTTTGAAAGATCTCCGTCCGTTTCATCATCAAGAGAGGATAAATGGCCGGAACTTTTATTAGCCAGGCCATACAAGTCCTACTTCTACAGTTCGAAATGTAAGTACATGACATAATTATTTATATATAACTAATGACCCTTTTTAAAGGCAAAATAATTTTAAGTTAACAAATACTTACGAGGCAATATAAATTCTAAGGTATCTGGCATGTCAGTATGTTGTTGTGGATGGAATCGCGTGACCGCTACATTGATAACGTTACTGGCACTTTGTTTCTACATACAAACAAAGATAGCGGTATTTTTACACTAAACAGTTATACGATTGTTTTAAAAGCTTGGGGCATCTTCCTTTGTACCAAAGTAACATGATTCTGTGAACAAATTGTTGCTGCATTTAAATGAACAAAACTATAGTCTAATTAGAGTAAGATAAATCCTCAATTTGTTGCCAGCGCAGGTCAGGGTTTAATTACTAACATTACGTATTGAAATTATGCTGACCTCCAATTAGTTTCACATGCTGAAATGGTCTATAGATATATTACAGTGCATGAAAAATTGTTTTATTTATCAATTTTTATACAACCGTGTACAACCTGTTGCTACTCAATTTTTTTGTTACCTACTAAAAATATTTAAATATCTATTATTGTTATGCAAACCGTAAGTTCATTAGTGATACTAGTATCCCAAAGAAACTAATTTGATTAAAAGCCTTGCCTTTCAAAAACATGTCTTTTGGAAATAATATAAAAGCTAATTTCAATATTAGGGGCAAGTCTTTGAAAAATTCTCAAAAGAGGGTTTTTATTTTTTTGACAGACCTGTTGGTCTAGTGGTTAGCGACCCTGACTGCTATGCCGGAGGTCGTGGGTTCGATTCCCACCCAGGACAAATGTTTGTGTGATGAGCACGATCATTTGTTCTGTGTCTGGGTGTAATTTATCTATAATATGTATGTATTTAGAAATATATAAGTATGTTTATCAGTTGTCTAGTACCCATAACACAAGCTCTGCTTAGCTTGGGACTAGATGGCGTTGTGTGATAGTTGTGGAATATCATCATATCATTATTTTATATCATGATGAGTTCCTAAAGAAGGTTATTCAAGTGGCGAATTAAACAAATAAGAAGAAATAATGTTCAATAAAATAACATACTTGCTGGAGTCTGTCTGCAAAAAAAGACCTTTTCTTAAATCACATATGGCAGTACTACTACCTACTTAATAAATAAGATCTCTAGCTAACAATATGTTCAGTGATTAAGGCATCAAAAGGTAACACAGAAGTTATTTTGCATTTATATTATTAATATGGTTTTTTTTTTTTGGATGGCTAATCATCAAATGACTTCTCCCGCTCTGGGCGGAGCAGGAGGGTCAGACTTTTACTGACTAAAACCCACCCGTGTTCCTTCAGTTGCCCATGTGCCAGGGTCACGGTATCTCTTTCGAACAATCCCGCGACCCTGGCAGGATTAATATGGTTACATTGAATTTATTTTAATGCTAATTAACATCTGTTATAGGACAATAGACATTTTTGTATTGTGTGAGTGTCAAGTCTTCTATAAATAAGTATGTGGCATCTTTATGTATAATATATTTTTTGAGTTGACTCATGTCTTAAACATTAATATTAGCGAATGTCACACAAGCCATGAATAAAGAAATTAATTTGATAACACAAAAAAAAATACTCTTATCACTAAAAAAAATACTTTTTAACTACACTTAAATAACTTGTTCCATAGACCTCATTCATCACTTTCCATCAGGCGTGACCTAGGTCAAGAGCAGGCCCATTCAGCAATATCTATATAAATAAATAAAATTGGAGTGTCTGTTTTTAATATTAAGATAACTACTTTTTACTAAGTGTATATGGATGTATACACGGCACATATACCAAAACATTTTTTTTTACAATTTTTGTCTGTTTGTTCCGGCTAATCTCTGAAATGGCTGGACCGATTTTGACGGAACTTTCACTGGCAGATAGCTGATGTAACAAGGAGTAACTTAGGCTACTTTTGTTTTAGAAAAAATAAATAATAGTAAAAAAAACTAAAAACACGCTGAATTTTGAGACGTATGTCAGCGTAGTTTGTGACGTATGTCAGCGTAGTTTTCAAAGACAGTTTTTATGAAAAACTTTTTGTTAAATACCACGCGGACGAAGTCGCGGGTAACAGCTATTACCTATAATATAACCTGAATAAACACATCTTACCACGGTAGTGCGTCCTCCTGCGTTAATTTCCGACATCCACGCGGGCGAAGCCGCGGGCGAAGCCGCGGGCAAAAGCTAGTAAAAAATAAAAAGACAGACAGACGGACGGACAACAAAGTGATCCTATAAGGGTTCCATTTTTCCTTTTGAGGACGAAACCCTAAAACGCAACTTATTATGGTATACATACAAGAGTTATACTATGCACATAGAAAATAATCCCACAATATCAAACTACTGAGATAATATAAATGTTTCCTATCTATGTCATAAATTCATTAAAAAAGTTCATGTTCTATGCCACATCCAAATCCTGTTCTCCTGTTGACCTGTGAAAATGTAACAGAGTTACTTTTGCATGTATTAAGTTAGTGTAGGTATATATGTTCTGTGTTGTTGTTGAATTCATCTCTAGACATTTAAAACCTGTTGCACAAATTATTTATTATTGGAGATTGTAACCAAGGGCACGACTACTGCGTTTAAATATTGCATTGATAATTTTAAAACAAACAGCTCTTCCTACAAAAAATGTACCTATGCGGTTAAAATAAACGAGACGGCATTATTTTTTAAATAACCTTCGAAAAATTTCAATGTTGTGGTCCAGAATCATGTAATGAATCCATCGTAACAGGTTGTACCTCGATCCCTGGCACTTTGTAATTCATCATCATCATTTCATCATTTCAGCCGTAAGACGTCCACTGCTAGACTTAGGCCTCCCCCAATTTTGGCTTTGCCATAATCGCCACGCTTGGCGGGCGGGTTGGCGATCGCAGTATGGTAGTAAAATGCATAGAGAAAGCTGCTGCCCATTCTCTAGTAAGTCCCTTAGTCGCCTTTTACGAAATGGGGTGGTGTTATTCTTTACGTCCGGCACCACACCGTAATTACACTCTAATAAATCTATTATCCTGTATATTAATTTAAAAAAAAAAACAAAAACACAAGTTATCTTTCTAATATAGTAATTTTTTATCTTTGAATCAAAATAATTTATAATTTTTCCTAATTCCCTCCTAAAACGTTGATTTTACGTTATTTTTAATTCCACTACTTGACATTGAAATGAGTCCGAGGAGATTTTATTCCCACGGTGATTTTTTTAAAAAAAGGAGAAAATTCCAAATTAATTATCAATTTATTTCTATCGTATTTATTGCAAGTTTTTTTTTTTTTTTTGAAAATAAATTATCAATTCATTTTTATTGTATTTATTGTGAGGTGTTTTTTTTTTTTCAAAATAAATTATCAAATCATTTGTATAATATTTAGATATTGATACCCACCACGTCTGCGAAGTTTCGCAAACTTATTTAATTCGATCCTGTTTATAAACAAAGTAAGTACCTATTTATTAAAAACTATTTATACGAAAAAACAAACCCGAAATTAAAAACTGTCTAAATAATCTGTGTAAAACGTACTGAAGTATAATGAAACATATTAAATTTATTTATTTCTCCATTTGATTGTAATTCCGAAATGGTAATTCAGCTAATTGCGTAACTCACTAATCCATTGCTTCATATGTTAGAAAAATTTGTCTGCTCAGCAACGAAAGTAACGCATTGAATGTTGTTGAACTGTCAAACTGAAAGCAATTCTTAATGTTAACTTGTTACGCAAAATGTTTAAATAAGTAGATATAGGTTAGGTACTCAAAAAATGCTTTATACTCCTACTGTCGCATAAATAAATTTAAATATTCTGTTCTTTAATAACTTAACAGTTAATTGAATTTTCGCTTCAAATAATTATCTACCTCATTTCTTAAGTTAAATTTTCCCATTGTTTACTTACAAACACAGCAGACTTTGCTGGCGGGTGTGAGTTGTGTATCCTACGAGTTTCC
Organism: Aporophyla nigra; assembly: GCA_947507805.1. NCBI lineage: Eukaryota > Metazoa > Arthropoda > Insecta > Lepidoptera > Noctuidae > Aporophyla > Aporophyla nigra. The sequence goes on along the minus strand of OX382300.1, from coordinate 11,904,667 downwards.
ACAATTTTCAAACAGATGGCAGTACGCGTGTCGAGTACTGGGTGGGTATTGATTTTCCGGCTGTTGTAGGTAGTACGAAGCGCTTGCCGGGAAATCAATATTTTGGACGTAGGTACTGGGGAAACCATTTCGCTCACAGCGTAGTTCGTGAAAATTACTTGCGCTTAAAGTTATTGTTATAAAGTTACCAATTCACCTTGGAATAAGGACATAAACTATTTGGTATCGCGTTTAAAACAAGTGATTTAACAAACACATACTAACTTGACCTTCAAAGTGGCGCATCGGGTGAAATGATTATAAAAGGGTGATCGAAATTTCCGCGACACTGTTGATTGTTTCGCTTGATAGTTTATTTGCTGCTTTATTATGCGTTCGCTTGCTGCCGTTCATGGGGTGGATCCCTTGCCCGAATTAGGCATTCCATCGGCCATTCAACATCAGGGTGACGGCAACCCGGACGGTGATATGGCCGGCGCACAGGACACTATCTACCTGTGCAATTTCCGCGTTTCCGTCGATGGCGAGTGGCTCTGTCTGAAGGAACTACACGATATGGAAATGCAGGATTCGTTCCATCGCCCACCTGCTCAAGGCGCCATCACTTCGCCTGACGATCCGATGAATACTTTGATGGGTAAATTAATGCGCCGTACAAATTCAGTAAGTGTAAATAATAATGACAATAAAATCAATTTATTGTCATCTGTTGTAGCACGGGATCCTGTTGTGATCGAACGCAGCAATCTTGTGAACATCTCGAAACTGATTGTCAAGGAACTGATCGAACAATCGCTCCGGTATGGTCGAATGCTTGACAGTGATCACTTGCCATTGCATCACTTCTTCATTGTTCTCGAGCATGTTATGCGTCATGGACTCAAGCCGAAGAAGGTAATTACTCGAACTGATTATTTGTAACTAAATTAAATGGTATTAAATATTTATTGACAAATAGGTCACTTAAAGACGTCATTAGTTATTATAGCTGTGTTAACATTTCCTTATAAGTAATTAAAAACAAAATCAAATAAAGAGACCCACAACTACATTGGGCAAACCCATAATTCATATGATAAGCATTTTCAGGGACTGCTTGGACCTAAAAAGGAGTTATGGGACATATTGCAAATGGTGGAGAAATATTCTCCCGAAGCCGCTGATATCACGGCTAGCGTCAGGGATCTTCCTACTGTCAAGTAAGTTACAAATAGTAGAAGTACCTACTATACCAAACATATGATAGATCATTAGTAAGTAGTCATTCATTTAGTAAGTACTACCGTATATTTCGTGGTTATCTAGCTTTCTGAAATATACCACTATCCCCATGCCCTAATAGCAACACTTCTAGAAACAATGTCATGTTTCAATGTTATAATTTTCGCAAATTAGTATTAATGTGTTAATTTTGTTACTCAGTATTCAAACTAGCATAGATATTTTTACGGACGTAAATACCTGTAATCCACATTCTAATTTAAAATAAAAATTATTAGGCAAATAAAAGTAACCAACTATTATCTCGCCGATAAAATTGAATTCGTATGGTTTTTATTTCTTTTTTCTTTTTTTACAGGACAGCTATGGGTCGCGCTCGAGCCTGGTTGAGGCTGGCTTTGATGCAGAAAAGACTTGCTGACTATCTTCGTATTCTCTTAGAACGCCGTGAAGATACGTTGGAGGAATATTTCGAACCTCATGCTCTGATGCTGAATGAAGAAGCCGTCATTATAACTGGTCTTCTGGTCGGCTTGAATGTTGTGGATTGTAATTTGTGTGTGAAGGTATTTATTTTTCAACGAACCTACTTGTTACTTTTTGACACCAGAACGTAATATATTTTTTTACCTTGGCGTGAAATTAGAGCAGTGAAATTGATACTAGAGTAGGTGACAGTAAGTTGCTACATTTCGTATATTCTAATTTTAATTCATTGTAAAACACACAGGAGGAAGATTTGGACAGTCAACAAGGTGTAATAGATTTCTCGCTGTACTTACGCGGCAGTAACTCGTCCAATGACCTAGCCGGCAATGGTAACGGTGATTCAGAGCCGAAACAACGCCATATCAACACAATGCTAGACCAGAAGAATTACATCGAGGAGCTGAACAGACATCTCAAGTGAGTTTCGAATCTATTATCTATTGTTCTCGAGTTCTCACGTTAATCTAAGCAGTTAATTTCTTCTTTTAACGAATAATTTTCTATTTAGTATTTTTCCCGTAAAAGTGCCTCATTAGTAAATTAGATAATTAATCAACTGACGTGCGCTTCACAAGATTATAATTTTTACTTCGCCGTTCGCATTCAGAACGACAATGCCAATGATATGCAATGTTAATGTGGGTTTTATGCACCTTTACATTTTACAGCCTCTTTTGAAGCACCTGACTGTGCAAGTATACTTTCTTTCTAGACATATCCGTGTCATTTTATGAAAGCCAACATTTCGAGTGTGACGCCTCTAGGAATTAATAATCCCATTCAGATTCTTAGTTCTTTACTATACCTTTGTAAACAAATAGTATTATCGAAGGTTAATTCACAAATAATAAGGTCATGAGCGAACATTATATTTAACCCAGTTCATAGACCCATGACGATTTGACTCGCAATAGGTACTGCGAGGCGATCGTTACGTAGCTATACTACTGTAGACTGTCTGATGTAACAACAATTTGATGTGGGCTGCATTTGTTAGAGTACCTAGTACGACACTACTTCCAATCTCTGCAAGGTTTATCAAAACATCAGTTAACAAGACAACCAGTTTTTTGACATGAGTTAGATAATCTGTTGGCAAATTTTTGTGATTAGTGTTTCAAAAATGTGGTAATTTCTCTCGTACACATTTCGCACCCCTAGATCTAAAGGGAACTAACTCAAAATTCTTAATTTTTCAGTTATGCACACATTTGAGTCTGTCATTTCAATACCTATCGACCAATAAACCAGATTCAAAACTATTTCCAATATTTGGAGTCGAATATTGAAAATACTTTTGGATCTGGTTTATTGGTCGATAGGTATTGAAATGGCAGACTCGAAGGTGTGCATAATTCAAAAATTAAGAATTTTGAGTTAGTTCCCTTTAGATCTAGGGGTGCGATTTATTATTCGCACGGCCAAAGTGTAGAACACTCAGCCAGCGTCTATATTCTCTTCCACGTATAACCCGTCAGCCTTCAAAGCAAGAGTGAACAGGCATGTTCTGGGCTTGCTCATTCTATCGTAGACTTCATCAGGACTTCATCGTAGACAAGTGCATTCAGCAAACAAAAATCTCCCAGAATAATTGATACTGCCTAATCCTCAAGAACAAGTCGCGGTGTAAGAGTCAGATGAACGTATCTACATTTTCTCAATTTTACAGGAATGCTAAAATTCTGTGAAAATTCACCTCTTCAAGCTTTACCAGCTTTTTATAAGATAATTTTCTCCAGTCAATTGTATTATCTCATATAAAAAACTGCTAAAACCTGTAGAGGTGAGTTGTGGTGAGGAGAGGATTTTCACAGAATTTTAACTCTCCTATAAAATTGAGAAAATGTAGATACGTTCTTCTGACTCTTATACCGCGAAGTAGCCTTCTACAAAACCATTGAGCAAAGAAGTTTTAATAAATTAAAAAGGTATGTTCAAATGCAAATTCCTTTTGTTTTAGTGCAACAGTAGCGAACCTCCAAGCCAAGGTCGAAAGCTTGACAACGACCAATGCCCTCATGAAGGAGGACTTAGCGATCTCCAAAAACACGATGATTCAGTTAGTTGAGGAAAACAATCAGTTGAAACATGCGCTTGGTAAGTACCTACGGTATTTGACACGTATCATAACATTTACATTAAACTGTGCTGTGTTGTGTTGTTTACGTCAAACTTGGGTTTCGTTACGTGAATGAAAAACTAAACCCAAATAGGAAGCATGTCCAGTCCCATCTTTGAAAATGCATTTTTGTTGCCAACATCATGTTGAATTGATACGAAAACCACAGTGCTAAATTATCGGTATTATCTGTAATTATATTTAAAAACAAATAGAAGGACCTTTATACAAAAAAAAAAAACATGCTGAAAATAAGTGTTTTTTGTTACCCAAAAAGGTCTTAATATTCGTTCCCATTCACTTATATCACATAACAGTATTCGCCGGAAAGGGAAACCACTCATGGTCATCGGTATTTACTATCGAAAACACAACGCGAATAACAATAAATAGAAAATCCAGCAGATAAGACACCTTGCTTGCAGTGATGAGTCAGTCTCTATTGTATGGCTTAGTAAGCATTAGTACCTTGGCCGGACCTGACGCCCGCGTCATTATTTTACCACCATTTATTATTTAACTACGGTTTTCAACCGTTATGCGCTATAACTCAGCATTAATGGGCAATTCTACAGCAAAGAGTCACACTAAACAAACTTTTTGGACCAAATCCTGTGAGTTATTTATGTACCAGTGTAAATATATCGCGAAGCAGTCTGTGTTTATTTGTATTGTTTAAGCACGTGTGCATTTTTTGTGCAGGGCAAGATATAACCAAAGATACAAGGATGAAAGTGACGGAGTTGCAGTCCGATGAAGAGGTAAGATCAACTATTTATTTACTTTTTCTTCACTTTGCACAAATTATCGCGGTACTGTTGCTTAAATTCAGTTTTATGTACAAATGAAAACGAAATAATTAAATTCAGTGGTATTAATGAAACAGGTTTTCCGTCTTCATTGAAATTTCTTTGGCGTTTTCCTTGCAAGAAAATCCGTATTTGTATGATATAATACATAATTACACACTTCGTAATGTTTTGTTTTAGCCTACGTAATCGTGCATTAATATTGTTAAATTTCTTTCGTTTTTTAAAACGAGTCTTGGTATATATCTGTAGACTGATTAATGTCTCGTACCCTTGTTTTCATGATATCAGCGATTAAATGGCCAACGATAAGACAGTATAATCTTAGGTGTATGACTTCTTAAATTGCGAAAAATTCTATAAAGTTTTTTTTATTTTTCCAATACAAACAAGATACGTAGCGGTACGTCGTTTCTTCGTAAAAAAGGCTCATACTACAACTCTTTCTTTCTTTCGGTACCAAAAAAAAGTAAAACCTATTACGTCTTTGCGGTTTAACGAAATAGAAATAGATTTAACAACGCGCGCTATTTTAAAAATAGCGCCCATAAATCAATGCTTCCAGCGCAGCATCTCAACAAATGTGTCACTTTAATTTTCAGGAGAAACGTAGCGTCAAAAGTATCGCCTCTGATAAATCCAAAAATGATAGTGAGGCCAGCAAGAATTTGGAGGAAGAACGAAAGAAGTATTTGGAACTGCAGAGGGAGTTAGATTTACAGGTATAATACCGGTCGTAATGCTTCGTAAACAATGTTATTTTATAAACGTTTGTTCGGAACTGAAGCCAAGGTCGATACACAATAGTTTGTGGCCGCAGTCGGGTCACAATAACTTTTATTCCATTAGGCAATGACCTGTCCGGCTAATGGCTAGCGAAGTCCATAAATCATAGCTTACTGAAATATTTTATCCGTAAAGCGAACGCCAAAATGAATAAGAAATGTCTAATAATGCTTTTTAAACATACACTTCAGATTTCACTCAAAGCAGAAATGGAGGTCGCTATGAAATTGCTAGAGAAAGATATACACGATAAACAAGACACAATTATATCTCTGAGAAGGCAACTCGACGATATAAAACTAATTAACCTAGAGATGTACAAAAAATTACAGGTGAGTTATTTAATCGTAGTTCAATAAGCATGTTGTTTATAATCTTTTAGGATTTTGTACCCTTCCATCACTAGTGGTTGACCAATCAGGCGCTTGCGTCGATCGTTGCTAAAGTTTCTTCATTTTGTACTTCACGGTCTGTTGATGATTAACAAGTAGATAACTTTGACACTAACTCTTACTTCCAACTTGCAAATGTATCTAAATTACTCCGGTTTTAGCACATGTGTTTCATACGAGTTTAGCATTACCTTTGTGTACGGTACAGTCGTGTACCTCAGACAATGCCCGTTAAGGTCGCTCGTCGGCGTGGGTGCCATCTAACACTGCTTGATTCCCGCCCATGCATTCTCATTATCCCACCAACTTGATTAATAATATGCCTCTTTGTCTTTAACCTTTGTATCGTATTTTCGTATCGTAACTTGTTTCGCTTATAACTTATTAAAAATGTATGTATTTTGGTTGTCTTTAGTTGTTTCTTTGTCTCCTTTCATTATTTTGATTACTCACTGACCTGCTAATATTATATATATAACCTATACTAATACCATGCTGTATTCACAATGCCGCGGTTTTCGTACGGAAGGAATGCGAGACGGAACTGACGCAGAAGGGCGAAATGGTGTCGAGGCTCCAGGGGAAAGCCGAACAAATTGGCAAAATACTTCACAACCTTGAGAAATATAACCACTTCTTAGGAACTGATAACGATTTAGTCAAAGCTCTCAGGTCTCCCACAACTAATGAAAATAATCTAGGAGAAAAGTTAGAAAAATTGAAAGCACAAAAGGGTACAAAGTCTAAGGATGAAGGCCCACCTCATAAAAAACTGAATCTCCAAGAAATACCACCGTTCCGAAAGAGTAATATTAGAGACAAAACAGTCAGTCAAATCCCAGAGTAGTCTTCGACATTACCTCAATAATATGAATAGAATTGTTCCTTTTTAACATATTCTGGTGGTGTTTCTTGTTTACTAGAAAATTATAAATGTATTACCTACTAACACATTCTAATATTATGGTGATATTGATGATGTTGAGGATAATATAATGGTTACAAGATATAATATGCATTTACATAGTTTTAAAATATTCATAGAACCACTATATTAAACTCAGAATAAATTATATGTATCGGTATGAAACATTTAACAATAACATCTGTCCTGTACTTATCCGCTTTAAACTAACAGAAATAATAATAATTCCGCTCAAATGAGTTGTCATTTTATTCAGCTAAACTGTATTGGCCTTGTTTTAGGAATGTGAAAGTTCCTTGAAACATAAAACAGAGCTAATAGCCAAATTGGAAGCAAAGACTGAATCAATGGGCAGCACCATACATCAACTCGATGAGAAGTAGGTTTTACTAATTTTTACTATGACATCGCATCAGGCGGGTTACAGCCTGCGCTCACCCGTCAGGATCGAAAGAGTGCCTGGATAACATATAACGCTGTTGAATGTATACTAAGCGCTTGACATATCAGTACTCAACGCACTTAGGTGTGAGCAATGCACAGCTTGCGTGTGTCAACTAGCGGCAACTCTTTCCATTCGCTCGATATTGGCAAACCCTCACAATGAACTTAGTGACTGCAAACATCAGTATTTTGATAAATTATTTAAGTGATCCGTTGATAAATGATCAGATTGTTAAATTAAACTTAATGCTACTGTTGCTTTTGCTTTCTTGCTGTTATTCAATTAAATATACAATTGTACCATTTTGTTAATTCACTCTAAGTTTGTGAAAGGTTTTTTTTTTTTTGTTTCGATTAAAGTTAATTTAAGGTGTTAAGTTATTTCCCACAAATATTTTTTTATTTATTAGGTAATGTTAAGAATATTTCACTGTGTTATATATTTGTTATTTACTTTGATTAAAACGATTTAATGTTACCTTTTGATAATTATGTAACGTAACTAATTAAAAGTACCTGTATTAGTAGTATAGACAGCGTGAGGATTTGGTAGCGCTAATGAAAAGATTGGTATTTTGTAAACTTTTCCAGAGATTGTCAAAGTTACATTGTATAGAGATTCTTTTACTATTACGTCAAAAGGGGTATTTGATCTCATTTCATTTGGGTAGCTATTTGTGCTTTATAACTTGAATCTTATGATTGTATACAAATTTTGTGCTCGTTAATATCTAGCAGAAAATGTAATGAAACCAATTTAGATATTTTCCTTTTAATAGTTTTGTAATTACGAGGCGGTAGTTGTGTAAAAGCCTTATTTATAATAAAGCATATTCAGTCGCATTCTGTATTTTATTGAACTTGAAATCCAATGGACTTGCTTGTTTTTAATTTTATGTTTATTGTGTAGGTTTGCCATTATCAATCTGCCTTATGTTTGCATGCTTTGTGTGACTAAACAATACCTTGATTGTGATAGAGACTAACATACTAAGCGTTCCTCTGTTCCTCAACAACAATATACACAAGCTATGACAATAAATTGTTCGAGTCATTGTTACTATCGATGGAATATTATCAAAAGTTATTTTTTTCTTTGCATAGCACATGAGTTGACTTATGATTGAAACTTACATTAATTTAAAGCTAAGGTTTCCAAACTTTTTTTTTTTTTTTTTTTTCAAAATTTCTCTGATATTGGTGCTTGAAAAACGTAGACCTCAGTCGAGTCTCCCGTGGATCCCCCTGGACCACTTTGTGAATCACTGATTAGAGACCCTACAGTTATTCAGATTTTAAGCAAAGCGATAACTGTACAGACTTTTTTTTTTTTGGATGGGAAATCATCAAATGACTTCTCCCGCTCTGGGCGGAGCGGAAGGGCATGTCAGACTTTTACTGACTAAAACCCACCCGTGTTCCTTCAGTTGCCCATGTGCCAGGATCACGGTAAACTGTACAGACTTGAATTTATGATGATTAAAAAGTCAAATATGTTAGTCAAACAATGAGCTCACAATTGTAATCCTATTAGAAGTAGTGTAGGTACTGATGAGTAATGACTTGAAAGACACTAAGAGCGTTTGAAAAGCCAAATATGACTAGTTGATCGAATACACACTACCACAGAAGCTTTAGAATTAGCCTCACCAGCACTGTGAAGTTCCCAGTCCCACAAAAGGTACCGTACAGTCAACGTCAAAAGTAGCTGATTTATTTTCTAATTTAAATTGTTCCATACGTAGTACTGGAACCTATGAATTGATTTAACCTATTGACCGCCCCAGTCGGGGTAATAGAATCAATGATTTGGTGCCCGTGCCGCCTGCTGGATCGTTTTTTGTTTTTTATTTCATTCCACGACCAATAGGGTCATGCAATTAACGTAGGTATTTATTTGCCGACTTGTGAACTGGGGCTAGGGGTACTGCTATTAAAAAGCCGTATATGAAATTGGTCCGATATCGCAAATTAACGTGATTTTATTCTGAAAATACTGTATTTCTATAAAATTTATGAATACGTGATATTCAAAACCTCTTACAGCAAAATTCGTAAACCAGTCGCCGGTTTGAGGTCGATTAATCAACTAAAATAATGAAAATAAAAAGGTAGCTCCTTCATTAGAAAATAATAGAAACAATCTTTCATGTTACGTATCAAAACTTATGGAAATATAGTATTTCAACTGTAAAATTCGGTACCTACCGTAAAACGGGGTGAATCTGGACGAAACTTGAAAATAGATTTTTGGATTGAAATAATATAGTTTGTTGCCAACAGGGACACATAACCGTTGATTACAATACAGTAAGGACATTACGAACCCTTTTCTACAGCAAACTATAATATTTCAGTGTAAAAATCCTTTTCGACATTTTGTCCCGATTCACCACTGCATCCCTATTCACCCCGTTTCGGTACTGTACGTCTATAAAATCAACAAAATCGGCAAAAATCGTATGCGGCTTATTAATATAAAACCAAGCAGTCAATAGATTAAATATATCAAGATACTAATAATCTTCATCAAAAATTAATTAGATACTAAAAGAGTATTAGAAAGTTTTCATTCATAAATCCCTTCTGAAGCTTTGCCTACTACTTTTGTTGCTGACTGTACGAACAAATGAACTTGTGTTAAAGATATTTGCACGCTGAATAGGTTACAAGAAGATAAGTTAGCTAGGAAGAGTTTAGAAGACAGTGCCCGTTCGCTGGGACAGAAGGCGGCCGCAGCAGAGACGAGGGCCGTGGCTGCAGAGGGCGACCTAAGAATAGAACGGGAGTGGAGGGTGTCTTTACAAGTAAGTACTAGTACCTGTCAGTTTTTGATGGAACAACCCCGAATGACTAAATGACACCTTTCAGAAATTCTTAAGAAATGAACGGGATTTGAAGATTTTTTAAGCACAAAGGCCAGCACATCGAGCTACCCGAAACTGTCAAATTTTGCCAATCAATCTTGAATCTAATACTGTAGCGATAAAGTTGAAAACCTATTAAAGGAATTTGACAGATTGTAGTAACTTACTTACCAAGAGAAAAAAAAAAAACTTGAATGTATAAGTAGGTACTGCCAATTATAAGTCTGTTGCACTATCCAATAATGGTAGTTATTCTACGCATCATTCCTACTCAACTTCGTAGGGAGTTACATCATATTTACGGTTGTAGCAAGATGAATATACAGAATAAGTTTTAAACCAGTGCGCAAATTTTAACAAATTAAACTTAAAAGAGTTATATATAATAACCATGCAATTTTTATTTTGATATATCTTAGTACAAAAAAAAATAAGGTATCGTTAACGAAAGATGTTTATTTTGAAACTGGTATTTATGGTAACTAGCGCATAGCGCTGGCGCGGCGGCGAAGAGGAACGCCCGAGCGTAGCTACAAGTACCTACCAGCTGTTCGATCGGTCAAAATTCTAAGAAGTTTGAAGTACCTACGCTGGATATCATATTACGGAATATGTAGCGTGTCAACAGTTTACTGATTTAAAGTCGGATATATTTTTTTAAGTATTCAAAAAATTGTTGAAATGTGTTCTATTACTGATACAGAACCACCAAAATTAAAAATTTGCGCACTGGTTAAAAAAATATCCTGTATTTATTACGACATTACTAACCTTAAGTGTCTACATAGAAAACCTTCTTTTATCCATATTTTAAACCATAAATCCCATAGTAATACCTCTTCCGAATGACGTAGGTATTACCTAAGTCAGTAAAGTTGTAACATTTCGCTTCGACACCTCAATCATTGCAAATTAAACCTTATCTCAATAACACAAAAGTCACATGACGTACGCTCGTTAGTTGCTACGACTGTACTAATAGATGCACCTACTTCATTCGTTTTCCTTGTATTTTAAGTTTATTAATACTTCATCACTATTATAGGAATCCATGATGCGGGACCGCGATAAGATATCAATGTTGACACAAGAAGTGGAATCTCTGAAATCGATTGGCCAGGTAAACAAAACATAATACTTACCTATTCAAATATTGACTCATACCGATAGTTTTATCTGATATGTAGTCAACAGTTTAAATTTAATTCCATTGAAAGCGGGCATTAGCGTGCTGTTAAATGTGCAATGTATTGTGTCATGTATGTTCATATTGTGAAATACATAAAGTTTCGTAAACGACGAGACTGCCAACCTTTTCTTTTTTCTTTATTAAACCTGAACAGGCGAGAATATGACTTGAAATTATTTATTATTTAAACTTTTCGCACACAAAAAGGTACAAAGGCGGACTTAATGCCTTAGGTATTCTTTACCAGTAGCCCAAGGGTGGTGAAGGTAATACATGGCAGGTGCTTTGGTTGAGAGGAACAATAATTATAAATGTATAATAATGAATTATAAATAACAGAGGAACACCAGTACATAAATAGGTTATAGAAATTATGAGTTCAGAAAATCATATTACTTTACCGGAAAATATTTTTCAAAGATATCTTTCCATTAGAGAACTATTGAAGCAATCAAGTTAATATCTCATACTTTTAATTGCCACATTACAGAAATACCTCTCACTACAAGAAGAGCAGCACGTCTTAAAAACACAGTATGTTGAAGCGCAGAAAACTTTAGAAGAAGTAGGCGCCACACTGAGCGAGAACAAACTACAACTAGCAGAACTTTTGGAGAGGGAGGCGGCTCAAGCTCAGACGGTTGAAGAGACGGCCACGTGGACGCATGATAAAGACGCCACGGCCTGTACCGCGTGTGCCAAAGAATTCTCAATAGCCAGGAGGAAAGTCAGTAAAGTTATTCTTCGTATTTCTATTTATTTTACTGTGTGTACATAAATAAATAAATAAATACTGATATACCGTGGGTGGTATAAACTGTAAATATAAGAAAAATAATTAGGAAGTAATACAAAAACATACTTCAATAGTAAAATGTTAATTAAGTATAAGAATGCAGGAGTTGATGGATGCTACTGAAGGTGCTAAGGTCGTAGCCAAATTCTGGACTAAACTATATTTAGATTGCTATCGGCATGCTAAAAAGAAGTCAAGAAGAGAAGAAAATTATGTCGTTTTATACGCAAAATATACTCTAATTCACATTACGAAACTTAATTTTTCATTGATAAATTTGTAATGTAAATCCAGCTTAATTAATGAAAATTATAAATGTTACACTGCTTTGTTGATTGTAATATTATGAATGATTTTTGTTATCTATTACAGCACCACTGCCGTCGGTGTGGCCATATATTCTGCGCTGCCTGCAGCGACAAGGCAGTCGCATTAGCTGGCAACACCAAACCCGTGCGAGTATGCGACGCCTGCTACGCTGAAGTGAGACTAACGTAGCTAGTATACAATTATAGAATAGCTTTGAATTATACAAATTGACCAAAACGCCCTGAAAACAAAAAGGTGTAACATTGAAGATGGTACTGGTCAGCTTCGGTATGTATAACATGGAATTTCTTTCCGAGTTTACTAGATCTGGCAACAATGCAATGTTTATTAAGATATTGTTGGAATTAGTCCTACAGCGCTCAACTTTTATTCGGCGCCCTCTAGACGAGATTGTAAGTTGAGCATTCCGACGCAAGTAAAACAATTATCATACTCATTGTGTATATGATTTTTGCGTGCGACACTTTTAACTCATACAATAAAATTGATCAATTTAAAAATATTCTTAAAAGTGTTCGTAGTTTATAAAACGTTTGATACAATTTACCTACCAACGAAAATATTAGTTAACCGTGAATATTTTGAACGATTGTTTGTTGTTCGTTACCAGAACAGGTTTTTTAAGGCTGATACAAAACTTCAGTACATTAATTGTTATCGTTGAATCAAATAGCTTATTATTTAAATTTTACAAATGTTGTTTGAATCTATTTAATCATGTAGAAAAATTATATACTGAGGCATATAATTATAAATTTCGTACAAAATGAAGTCCAATATATATAAAATGCGTGAGGTCAAATTATGGACGTAGAACATGCTAGCTCAAACAATTACCTTTTTACTAATAACTGTTAGGAATTTAAAATCCACAAATTCGTTTTTTTTTTTTCATAATATTCTATTCAAATATTCGAATTTCTGATAAGCATTATTTTTGTTATTACTAAGATATTTATTATTAAGATATTTTGCGTCTCAAATATATGAAACGCATTTTTCAGTCACTTTCAGCAAGGGTAAATATAATGATATTAATTTTTATTACAGTGACTTCTAAGTTCTATAGTTAAATAAATTAGAAATCCAAGATCTATGAATTCTAGAACAAAGAGAACAAATTATATTATATTATTATTTTATTTAGCTACGAATGATGATATTATATTTATGTGTTAAGTATATTAACCTATAAAAAAATAATTGGTAATTGGGCCTCATGTTATCAATGACCTTGTTTTATTTCTAGTACAAAATTTTATTTTTGTGATATTATATAATCAAAATACAATGTACAATTTCCAAAATTAATTCTTTTTTATATTTTATCAATTATTATTTCTAGTTATTTATAAACAATGCAAGTCGAGATTTGTAATTTCTAATTAAAAAAGGGTTGAATCGAATTAATCATATAGTTTGGTTTTGAATATATAAGTACAATAAATGGGCCTACATAGGGATGAAATGTCAAAAAAAAAGTTTTATTTGTTAATAAAAATGTAATGCGAAGAGTATCTTACATCCTTTTATTTCATCACTACATCTGGTCGTTAGCTGTTAAACTGCTTACATATAATTACCTTATTAAGCCAACTGGGCTTCCGCAAAATTCTTTTTTCTTTGTTAAAGGGCATCACTCATCTGTGCTGAAGTGATTTTTACTAAACAATTGGAAGGCATATACTATGTTGATCTTTGCGAACTAAAATAACTTACAGCTTTGTTGTCGTACAAAATAATGCTTTTATTCATACTCCAGCTTCCAAATATATTATTTTTCTCCCTAAACGCCATACAAAGTGGGTGTGTCCTTTGCAGCTTTATAAATTAATTTCAAAGATAAATTTTGACATCATTTGCCAAAATTTTCTGTAAGTATAGACAATTATTGTTAGTGTGGTGCTTAAGTTATTATGAGTGTGTATATTATTATATTAATGTTATTAAAATACACATATTAATAATTGAATATTGTACATATACATGATATTGTTTGTATATTAATAATGAATACGTATTCTGGACATAAAAATAACCGAATTAAATATGCATTTTGATTTTATTTCATATAAATCCGAATTCATTTATAAATATAGTAAAACATATTTAAACTTTCTGACAACATTACTACTTAGACAAATCTGATTAAAAGATTTTATTAGTCTTAAAATTAATAATATTGTTCATTCACATAACTTATTTTCACAAATACGACGGTATTATCGTTTTGTTTTATTATAATGGTATATTGTGGTATCTACCGAAGGACAACAAACTGATGACTTTCTTGTCCGTCTGTAGATACCACTTTTCTCAGAAATGAGTAGATGTACCAAGTTGAAACTAATATCAATTACGGTCTACGGTCCCTTAACGGGTGAAATTTTTAAGTCAACTCAATCAAGACATACAGTAAATTATACATACATAAACTCAAGCCATTTACTCATGGGGGTAGGTAGAAACTACAGAACGCCACCTGTTACAATCCTGACATACTTCTTTTCCTTTGTTTGCGGTCAAATATTCCATCGAATATTCCCAGTCGCCCCCGCGGGGATTGCCACCGGAGGCAAATGGGAATAGAAATTCCCAGATGCCACCGGCGGTGACTGGGAAGTCATTGTCCCCACTTCAGTTTCGCTGTACATTGCTTTCTCTATCGTAGAGAATAAAAGGATGAGGCAACTTATCCTAAACCTGCCCCTAATCTCTAAAAATAAGACAAAGTGTATCGAAATATTTTTTTATTTTGATTTCTATATGAATAAGTTTGTTAAAATTAAACATTTAAACTGGTATTTTGTATCACAGATAATCAGACTCTTAAAGACAGTAATTAAATAAGGAAAGTAATATAGTAATCATTTCTTAATAATTAGGTATTATAAACAAGGCTGAAAATATACATATTCATAGATAACACACTTTTTTATTATGGTCAATTATTTAATTTACCATTTGTATAACCTTATTCCACATATATACTGGGTGACTTTTTTTAGCGTCTTGAAAAAAAATGGGGGTAATAGGTGAACGGAGCAGAAGCTTTTGGCATAGAAATTTTTATTATTTTTATTTTTGAATAACATGTAATTAAATTGATCTAGCAATAAATACTACACATTTAAAGTAACATCATACTAGAACAACAAAAACAGAAATTTGGAAAAAAAATACAAAAAAAATATATTTAAATCTATCGAAACTCGGCCTCATTGATCTTTCGCAGGCGCACGAGCCGCACACGCATCCCTGTCCACCCGCGTCACGCGCTCCTTTAGTCACCTACGATGAATCTGAAGGCCTTCCTGCCTTCTATTCTAGTTACACAACACACCATATGAAGGTCGAGACGGTAAAAAATGTCATCCGGTATATATATCTAGTCATAAATTTCAATCACAGATAATTCGAGCATTAATAATAATTTTCTTAAAGTTTTGGGCTAAAGATAAAAATAAATAATAAAAATATTAAAACAAAAATATTCTAGTACCATTTAAACACAAATAAAATTAGACTTTTATTCCGTTACTATCATCGATCATTCGCTTAAACGTTATGCATTACTAGCTTCTGCCCGCGACTTCGTCCGCGTTAAATTTCTTGTTCCCCGAGCCTTTCCGTCGCGTCGAATCGCCTACCCGTGCGATTTTCCCCGTTTTTGCAACATTTCATTACTGCTCCGCTCCTCTTGGTTGTAGCGTGATGTTATATAGCCTATAGCCTTCCTCGATAAATAAGCTACCCAACACAAAAGAGATAAGAGGAAAAGAATTTTTCAATTCTGACCAGTAGTTCCTGAGATTAGCGCGTTCATTCAAACAAACAAACTCTTCAGCTTTATAATATTAGTATAGATTCGTAAACACGCATTATTCGTAAACAAAAAATGAAAGAAAGAAAATACCGTATTTTCTACATTTTGAGATTTTGTGTAATTTAATTATTGTAAACACTTTGATTAATCTGTGATAATAATGTATCTTAGTTTTAGTATCTCAAGTTCAGAAGAATTAGTATGAATTGTTTTACGAATACATATCTATGAATATGAATATTTACAGCCTTGTTTATAACACGTATTTATTAAGAAATGATTACTATGTATTACTTTCCTAATTTAATTACTGTCTATAAGAGTCTGATTATCTGTGATACAAAATACCAGTTTAAATGTTTAATTTTAGCATGTTTATTCATATCGAAATCAAAATAAAAAATATATTTCAATACACTTTGTCTTTTTTTAGAAATTAGAGGCAGGTTTAGAGTAAGTTGCCTCATTCTTTTATTCTCTACGATGGAGAAAGCAATGTACAGCGAAACTGAAGTGGGGGCAATGATTGCCCAGTCACCGCCGGTGGCGACTGGGAATTTTTATTCCCATTTGCCTCCGGTGGCAATCCCCGCGGGGGCGACTGGGAATATTCGATATTTTAATTGATCTGAAGATATAATATTAGGCAAGAAGCAAGGTCACACAATAAAAGTCAAAATCCAAAAAATATTTTTTTATGGCTAATTATTTTTTTAAATGTATTGACCGTGTTTTGAACCAACATATTATCAAAAGTTTTTACTACAAAGTTTAGTTTGTCTTTCAATCCGGAATTGTAAATTCATAGGCCGTGTTACTGGAGTGAAGCCGCACACAGCTAGGCACAGTTTTGAAACGGAACCCTCAGGGTGGACAAGCAGTCACACTTATTCGGTTTTTTTTTCTAGGGAATACCAGCTCAGTTCCGCCCTCTTTGGGTTCCGGCTTTATTATCGACTGACCTTGTGTTAGGTTTTTTTTTTTTCTTGGGAATGCAAGCTCAGTTCCGCCCCCTTTGGGTTCCGGCTTTGTTATCGACTGACCTTGTGTTAGGTTTTTTTTTTTCTTGGGAATGCAAGCTCAGTTCCGCCCCCTTTGGGTTCCGGCTTTGTTATCGACTGACCTTGTGTTAGGTACTAACTCCATTTATGTTCTGAGTTAAGTTGCACGAATACTGACCAATGCGTGCACTAACAGGACAGGTCCACTAAATCTGTGTGGTTCTTTCTTCAAAAGACCATTTCACACACCAATCCACATGATCTGACCAAGATTATATCTGGACTTTAAAAGAGACTGTGACCTCTGAATTTGTTGCGGAATTTCTTCTCAGGGTGGTCAGATAGGACACGCCGACCTCATCAAGTTAAAAAAAAATATAATTTACATGTAAAAGTGTTTGTACAAACCTACTTACAAAAATGAAATCATTTACAATCTAAACCATGATACTACAATGAAATACAAAACAAGATGTAGCCTGACTCAGTCGATGGGTAAAAAAGGTTGCTCAAAAGTTTCTAATCTGATGACTCCCCTACGTCTTCTGCCATGACATAATCCATGATGTGAGCCATAGCCTCAGGGTTTTCTTCGGGCACCTGTAATGTACAGTGGAAATTGTGTTGAAAATTTATGTGGATTCCGACCTCCATGTCAATTCGTTATTTTGTATTTCGGTCAAAGGTCGTTAGGAGTAGGTCTTTTTACAAGTCTGGTTTTTATGACTTTATGATAGGTATGGAAGGAAATTATCTATAGAGATTGTAATACAGTTCGAGTTCAACTTGGAAAAATCAAAGCCACATAATTATTATGGTATTTTCCAGCAGAAATTTATTTTACTTACCCAGTGACCAGCTCCAAAGACCGACCAAAAGCTTAATCTCTTCATTTCTTTATAATATCCGTTTTTGCTTCCACGTATCGGATGTCTTTCGGCCTTGGCAAAGTCAGCTGCACCGTGCCATTTCAACTTGTGAACCCAGTTGGCAGCACCTAAAGGCATAAGATATTTATGATCTCTATTTAAACTTGTCGGGCTTGTGGCTAACAAAAACAGCCGCACGTGTCGATCGATCAGATAAAGATACGCTACTCGTGGTAGGTCCGTAGATAAGTAACCATTTTCACATTCCAAGACCCCGTCGTGCCTCGGAAAGTACGTAAACCTGCTGGTCCCGGCTGTCATTCGTGGACCCTTTAAAGTCTGTACGAGTCGTCAGAAACCAGAAAGTCTGACAGCCAGTCTTATAGCGTTACCCAGTAACTGGGTTGTGGAGATCATATAGGCAGTCGCTCCATATAAAGTACCGGTATTCAGTTGCATCCGGTTAGACTGGAAGCCGATAACATAGTTGTACGTTGTAGTAAGCAAGTTAAACTGACGCTTTTTAGAGTTCCGTTGCCAAATGGCAAAAAACGGAACCCTTATAGATTCGTCATGTCTGTCTGTCCGAGTATGTCACAGCGACTTTATTCCGAAACTATAAGAGCTATGCTGTTGAAACTTGGTAAGTAGATGTATTCGGTGCACCGCATTAAGATTTTCACACAAAAATAGAAAAAAACAATAATATTTGGGGTTCCCCAGACATAGAACTGAAACTAAAAAAAAAAAAACATCCAACCCATACCCATCTATGAATAGGTCTTCAAAAATGATGTTGAGGTTTCTAATATCATTTTTTTCTAAACTGAATAGTTTGCGCGAGAGACACTTCCAAAGTGGTAAAATGAGTGTCCCCCCCCCCCCCCCCGTAACTTCTAAAATAAGGGAATGATAAAACTAAAAAAAAAAAATTAAATTTGTTTTATAGTCATTACTTTACGAGCGTGCCTGTTATGTCAATGATCGATATTTATATGAAGTATGCAGTAATCGCTTCTAGCACTCTAGTGTAAGGTATAAAATGAGAGAATCGACATTCCAAATGGGGTCCAAAAGTGTTATGCATTTTACACTCAACTTAAAAAGACATTATTTGCATTAATTATAAAGAAATGCACATAGTTTTTGTACAATATTAAAATTGTCTGTATTTGTGGAACAAATTAGTTGCTGTATTCTGTTTCGGTAATTTTATGTTTCACTCGAGGGGATAGTGCATACAATACGTCGTATGCTATATTTTTCATATAATATGATGTACATTACCATGTAAACTTCCACCGAAAATTGGTTTGAACGAGATCTAGTAAGTAGTTTTTTTTTAATACGTCATACATCGTAAACCACAATTTACCTTTCATTCAGTCAACTCAAATATAAAAATTAAAAAAAAAACATTTAATTTCATAAACATAAACCTTATGCATAAACCGTGAATACTTGCAGGTTTGTACGGAACCCTCGGTGCGCGAGTCCGACTCGCACTTGGCCGGTTTTTTAAAGCGTATTGTCAGTCCTACACGTGTAGTCTATGTGCCAACTACACGCAGCGTGTGTACTCGGGACCCTGCATGTACAGTATAACAACGCGTTTAGGGTGTTGTTTGGGCTGCCTCGTTTTTGCAGCGCGTCGACTATGTTTGCTGAGGCGCACACTGATTGCTTCTATGCAATCATTCGTAAGCGAAGCGCTTCGCTGCTGAGACGCGTGCAATGCACCGCAAACGGCATCCTGGACACGTTGTTGAACAGCACGTGTAGCATGACCACCGTAGAAATGGGTTTTGTCTATTCTTGGTAGAATAGAGATAGAATTGTCATGCTACGCCCGCATAAAAGGGTACAAATCTTTCTACAATCTTTAATTCTGTCTTTAATCTTTCTACAATCTGTAATTTTGTCTATTCTTCCGTCGACAAAACCCATTTCTACGGTGGTCATTCTACGCGTGCAGGTGAAATTCTCCACTGTTGCAGCAGTGGATGAGTGTTCATGCAAAGGGCGCTCAGTCCGCCGCATACTTAAATTAATTTAATAAATTGTAACTACTAATATTAACCTAAGTTTATTGTTACTAACACCTATGGATCTTTTAATCTTATCTATATATATAAAAATGAATCCCTATTTCCCTTGGTCACGCCATCACGCGTGAACGGCTGGACCGATTTTACTTTTATTGTTTTTGTTGTGTTTGTAATTGTCAGGAGAATGTTCTTATGAAAGAAAAAAATTAAAAAATTGCGCGGAAAATTAGAAAATTTAAGAACACTTATTTAAGAATACTTAACAACCATATAATAGGACAATGTAATTTTTTTTAATGTAACATTATGACATTTGACATAGAATTGACAGAATGCGTGCTCAAATATCATTAAAGAGACAGGACAACGTCTGTCGGGTCAGCTAGTCCGGAATAAATTTGATTTGATAGTTGGAAAAAGGCTAGGCAGTTGAGATCATGATGATCTGTGTTTAATCCAGCTTTAAAATATTTAGTAACGGAAACGGTAATCGAAATATGAGTAAGCCTCTTTGTTTCAGTTAAAAAACATACCGATACACTTAGGTACATTTTCAGACAATGTTTTAATCAGTTTGAAGCGACAATTTTTTATCAGCCTAATATTTAACGACAAAATAGAAAGATAACCGCACAGTTACGTACTAACAAAAATATTTTAAATACCCCACTAAATATGACATGCTGAACCAGATCAATAAGGCTCAAATAATTAGACATGGTCAAAATAGATAAGCTGGCGAAAGTCCGTAATAATGATGAGTAGGTACAGACGCCAGCACATCAAGGTACCCGAAACTGTCAAATTCTCCCAAACAACCTTGAACCTAATGCTTTAGCGATAAAGTTGAAAATCTATTAATTTGTCAGATTGTAGTAGCTCTATGTGCTGGCGTCTGTACCTAGTGATATTCAGCGAAAAGAAAACAAAAAACGATTTTCTAAACTAATAATAATATTTAAAGTAACTACAGCTTATGACGGGATCAACGACCGCTGGTAGTATAGTTTAGTTTGAAATTACGGGTTTAGATTTTTTGTTATCGTAATTAAATATCAATACTTACCCATCTCGGCTGAAGGACCGCCAGTTTATTTAATTTGACCTCGTTTATATGTATAACCTTGATCTAAAGGTATCCGAGACTAAATTAAAGATATCCATTTCTTTATGTTAATATCTATTCCAAAAGCATGAAGGTAGAATGCGTTACGCAACCTTATTTTAGAACATATTATATTACTAGCTTTTGCCAGCGGCTTCTCCTGCGTGGGGGTAGGAAATTATCCCACAGGAATGTACTACCGGGATAAGAAAGAGAAACTAGAACAGAGTATAGAATATAGTCTTCCAGGCCGTATTTCGTCCATGGCGGCCAAACTCAACGGAGATGAACCATCGGCGCGAGAGATACCTATTATAGTGCACGAGTGTGTGCACAGACACGGTGGCACTCACTCTTCTCTCACTCTCATAGTCCGATGGGACGGTAATCCGACACGCCCGGAGAGAGTTTAGGCGCCGGACCAACAGCTTAACGTACTTTCCGAGGCACAAGAGTATCACACCGCCAACTTCCAAACTCCGGGTTGATACTACGAAATTCCTAATGGAAAAACCCAATAACACTTTGCCAGAGCTGGGAATCGAACCCAGGGCCCCATACTCAGCAGTCGCAGTTAGGGTAGGTACCATAAGTAAAAATATTATAGTCTTACCGCCTAATGGAGTCACCACGTCCAAGTTTCCATTGTATATTGCTATCTTCAGTTTCGTCTTATCCAAAAGGGCTTCTACTGTAATGAAAAATAAATAAAACATTAAAAACGTTTAAAGGCATGTTTAAACGTTTCTAATAATTATAATAAGGTACTTACAAAATGAAACAGATGGCACTAGAAAGCTTTGTTTTAAGTTTTGGTAAGCACTTGTCGATAAATAAGTCCATTTTATAGTTTTATTCACTCCGGACAAAGTAGGCTTAATGTATAGATTCATTTTAGTATCTAATTCTTCAAGTGCAGGATAAGGACTAGCAGCAAACACGTTGTTAAAATTTAACTCTCCCTGGCCGTTAAGAGTCCTGAACAAAATATCATCTAAAATATCCGCTTGTGGAAATTCTTGTGTTTCTATGGATCGAGCAAGCTTCCTCGCTACCTTTGATGAGGACATATATAAATTCCGATCTATCGCCCCCTGAAATAAAACACATTAGCTATACAACATTCTTACTCCTATTACCTAAATATTTATGCACAGTTGCACACATCAAAATATACTCATACCGTGAGATACAAAAATTCCGGTTGGACCAAAACGCTTTCTTTGGGATCCACCCAACCACTGCCAATTCCGATTCCTTTGAAATTTATTTTCAAGCTCTTCTTTTCAATTGCCTGAAAACAATATAATTATTTAAATAAATAGGTACTTAAGCAATCACCGGGGACAATATAACGTGATGTTTCTTATATGATGATCAGCAGTGAGTAGCATCATATATATAAGAAATTATTTTTATATAAGATTCTATGGCCATGATACATACCGTGTGTAAGTAAAACGCCAGTCTTGGACACACTTTGCCGCCATAACTTTGACTGAATAAATATGTTGGTGTCTTACGGAATTCTTTATGCCTCCTGAAAAATACTTTTATAGTCCTTGCTAGATCCATAGCTGTGAATAATCAACATGAATAATGTTAAAGGGCATATATTACGAACATATTTTGTTTTGTATTTAAATAGGTACATACTAGGTATGTACATTTTTAGTTCTACATCATTAGTAGTTTCTTCTCAAGAACATACCCATTTCTCGATCCGTTTTCACCAATAGCGAATTGTTTGTGACATAACTAAATCCACTACCAACGGGATGGTCTATGAACAGCACGTTTCTTTCTTTTACCTGAAAATTTAAAGAAAATGGAACGTTTATTATGCGTGAAACAAACTGGGACTCCAGTTTTCTAATATATAGATTGGGTGGAGACTTCAGGAAACCGCAGTCAAAGAAAAAGCGTGTGAAATACTTTGTTATAAAAGCTCCTTGTTCTGTCAAGATTTTGGAATAGAACAAGAAGGCCAAATCTCGTAATTAAAAACGTTCAAAATCTAGTCGCAGTCTCATCTCAGCGACAATCAATTGTCAAAAACGTAGGAAAACTCGAGGTATTTTTGACAGTTTGAGACACACTGTGTACTTTTTAGATCACACTGTGAACTTTCTTAAAATTACGGAAATGCCCTCTGGTCATTTTTGCAAAAATCATCAGCCTATCGTATTATTCTGAGACAGTGTTTCTAATACCGTTCAAATAAGTAGTTACTGAAAAACAAATATTTAGGTATTTTTAATTTTTTTTTTTCTCATTAGCATTTAGAGAGCTGGAGTCAAGCCATTTATCACAATATAAACAAGGGGTATTTCATTTAAACTAATGGGCGCGCAATTTAGGTCAGCGTATAATTTTCTGGAATTTGATCTAGATGTAAACACATCTAAATTAATAATCCAAGAGCCATCTACTTAGGCAATTACGCGAATCAAGTTACAGCAATGTGTCTGGCTTCTGTAGAGATGATATTATGTTTAAGGGGAAGCGCCAGCCAATGTAGTCCGCGAAATTCTAATTTTCTCAAGTTTTTAGCAATTCGCACGTCAATGTCAGGCTGTATATTGAACAAAATACATATATCTCAAGACCGTAACATGTACATACCTACATAGTGTATTTACAGAATTACCAATACATAATAACATCAATACAACCCAATTTCATATAAATCCATTGAATTATTGTTTCATAAAAAAATTATTCAATGTGATATATACGCTAAGGTGGCCCGCAAAGTTCAAGTTCTCTTTTTGTAAATGGCATTGGACTGTTAGTTGGTATGATGCTCCAAATATGATTCGCGACAATAACTGATGTGTATTTACAGAATAATAACAGAGTAATTTAAACTTAGAAGAGTTGTATTGATCATTTTAAATTATTGTAATTCATGTAATATGTATTTTGATCAACGTACGCACGGCGACAACTCAAGCTATACATTTCCAGTGTAAGCTGACTTCTCATTGTACGAAAAATATATACAATGCGAGCTCAGCTAAAACTGGAAAACTATAACTTGATTTGTAGCCGTGCGTACAACCTGCTATCGACCTGCAAAAAACGTAAGAAGTTTGAAGTTCGGGCTCTACTCAGGTTACTCATTCATAAGTGTTGTCTTCTTGGGACTTCATTATCTACATCCATACTAATATTATAAACGGGAAAGTGTGTGTGTCTGTTTGTCCATCTTTCACGGCAAAACGGAGCGACGAATTGACGTGATTTTTAAGTGGAGATAGTTGAAGGGATGGAGTGACATAAGCTACTTTTTGTCTCGTAATCCCTCGCTTCTCTAAAATGGGGGGGTGGGAATTTAACGCGAGCGAAGCCGCGGGCAAAAGCTAGTAATACATATTTAGGTAGGTATGCCTAAACATTACCTTTAAAAGTTTCGAGGCGTGTGACTTTCTGTTGTTTGTAACATCTATATGCACTACGATTACTTATATATTTCAGCTGAAAGGACTTTTGGTACTATCAAACACAAAGGGCGAATTTTAGACATGCAGGTAATATTACTGTCCCAGATTACCTACATTATTTATTGATTCGATATTCATCTGATGATAGTAACTGCGTTGTGGAGGTCAGATAGGCAGTCGCTCCATGTAAATACTGGTATTCAGCTGCATCCGGTTAGACTGGAAGCCGACCCCAACATAGTTGGGAAAAGGCTAGGCAGATGATCATGATTCTTCTGATAATCTTACCTGTCCAGCAATCTCTCTAAGTTTATTAGTCCTTGCCTCTGCAGACTAAGTTATTTTTATCAGGTTTTTATCACTATCTCTTTAGTTTTTTGGAAAGCTGGGTACATGTACCTCTACGCCCAATGAATGACGATGCCTCACGATGCTTTAAGAATATTGTGTGGAACCTTGGCGCTCAGTACCTAATAATCGTGACAACACTAGTCCGATCGATTTGATGAAGTGCCCACTAAGTTTAATAGATAAAAAAAAACAACATCTTACCCAAGTATGATTGCGGGGCTGCAAATCCATGTTCAAAGGTCCCATTTCAGCGAAGTTTCCTATACCACTTGCGGCAAATCCTGGACCTCCTTGTATCCATATTATGAGAGGTTTACGACTCGCGTTAACTTGTGTTCCATTTGCAAAGTAAAACCAGTAAAACATATGGGCTCCTGGACGCACTTGTACGTAACCGTGTACACTGTACCACTGTTTATTATTCTTTACAGCGATTAAATAAGGGTTTTCTGAAACAAATAGACACTTCCAAGTATTTCATGCATGTTTTTGGACATTACTTGCCATTCAAATTGATGTAACCCGCGTAAAACAAGTTTTTAGATTTATTCTGTTCAACAATTCATCAATCAATTCAATTTTCAGGTTGATTGGTTCGCCTCTTATTGCAAGAAACGTATTTACACATTCTAACTCGCGATTTGTGGGTGTACTTATCTGCAGACTAAACCCACACCGTCCTCTACATATCTCTTTGGGGCTCACAGGCGCAATTTTAGGCTGTGTTAAAATATTCGGCTTATTTATATTCTTAAACATCATAACTTGAAGCACAAAACTTGTAAATTTTCCCAGTTTCCTAACATATTTAACACGACTCTATAGTATCTACCCAGTCTTGAGAAAAGCTTCCAAAATTATTCATGTTTAATTACTCTTCTTCTTAGCGTGAATGTTTAATGATTAACTAGGTTCAAATTGCATACCTTCATACACCATTTCTGCCAAAACACAAAGCGTTGTTGTCATCCATATTGTAAATAAATTCATTTTGAATTTTATTTTAAAAAACTACACCCACTTTTATCATTCACATGTGCGCTTTAGTGTCACTTGTAAACGATTAACGTCGTTTTAAACGCACGCCATGTGGTGATATCATAATAGGTACCTATGTTCCTCTAATGAATTAATGAGACAAATCAACAAAAAAAATAGCTAGATATATATACAGGAGTTGGACTATATCCGCAGTTTTAGTGTATGTCACGCGCTTCTCGTTAGAGAATTACGTAGGTGAACAGCGAATGTAACCACACTACAAACTACTAGGTTCACGAGGGTCTCCTCGTGAGTAAATATTTATTTAGGTAAAGTCTTCCGTGTCGTACTTTGATTTCACTTCATTTAGATGTCATTATCATCTATCTCCCCTCTGAAATTCCATGCTTTAGGAGGTCAGACTGTCAGACTAGTGCGCTCTCAAAAGAAATCACGTTAAAAAGAGCTGTTTAATCAAATGCTAGTTTATTTACTGAGTAATATTAAACTAACTTTTGACCTTTTTAACAGAGTCTTGTTACATACCTCCTTCACACGTATCTATTAGTAGATAGCAGGGGTAGTTGTCCGTGTGGACGCAAAGAATAGTATCACCCCATTTGTTCCCGTAGGTGTCGTAAAAAGCGACTAAGGGATCACTTACTAGAGAATGGGCAGCAGCGTTCTCTATGCATTTTACCACCATACTGCGATTGCCAACCCGCCTGCCAAGTTTGGCGGTAACGGCAAAGCCCTCCAAATTGGGGAAGGCCATGTCCCGCAGTGGACGTCTTACGGCTGAAATAATGATGATGAGCGGCAATGGCCCGAAGGCTTAAACGTCTCTGAAAAATGAGAAGTTGTGAAGTTGAGCCTCGAGCTAAGTACCTGTCATTATTTCGTCTTCTCCTAATTCTTAGAGTGACGACGGCAGTCTAATATGTGTCATCCCAGAACTTAACTTTGTTAACTATGTAGTTTGGAGATTTTTCCACCGGCAACGTGGCGCAGGGCTGTCTTTTCTATTGGCCAGTCGCGGCAAGTCCCCAGACACCCACGATCTATGGTGTCCTCTAGCTTCTGCCAGCGTCGTAGCTAGATGCTTATAAAAGAAAACGTAAGTTATGTCGTTTTCAAACGTTTTGATATTTTTGTTTAAAAAAACTAAAAGTTTGAAAACGATTTTTTGTTAATTTTTAACATTCCACTTTGTCCCACTGCACACTAGTCACACAGACTGGCGCAAAGTGAAATAATCCAAGTTAAACCATGTTATTACGATGGTACCTACACAATAAATAAATTAATTAAAGAAATATAAACATTTAAACTCAACGCTAAGTGTCCTCGCTAGACGACCTAAAATTTAACCTAGCAATAAATAACTTAGACAGGCTAAGCAAAAAACAGACTGGTTCTTGACTACCTACCTGAGCGCCTATCCATTTTCGTTGAAATAAGGTTCAAGTCTAAAATTGTGACCCTGTGTTTGCTAGGTAAAAAAATTAAGACGAAATATAGCTGTAATAAATTATTTAATTAAATAACAAATCGACAAATGATCCAATAATACTAGTGGACTTATTATTTGTTTGTTGAGATTTCTTTTGGCGTCTGTTGGTATTTGAATAGTTTTCTGGGAAGCGAAATGGGGAGTTCGGTCCTCTTTGTGGCGGGTCCTCTGGAGGGGGCCTTACAGAAGGGAAACCCACGACGTGTCCAAGAAGTCCACCAATGAGGCCAGGCTGATAGGCTGCCTGAGGACGGTCTAAAGTATCCTCCTTCACAGGTATAATGTGGCCTGCAAAAAAAGATTAAGTAAGTATTGTAAAGTAGAACCGACTTATATTGATCACCATTTTTTGTAATTTCCACTAGGATAGGTTTGAAACCTCTCCATTAGAGGTACGAATTTCAATAAGATTGCGATTATCGATTTACAGATGCTTCTTGAGTCTTACCTGCTGGATAGTGATGCGACGGTGGCCTATAACCATTAGGGCCATAATTACCCTCAAAATTATATGGAGGTCGTGTGGGTCTCTGAGGTCGATGCGGCATGGATGGTGGTCTATTGGGCCCAGGGTAATAAGGTGGATAGTAGTTATTGCCGAAGAAATATCGATCATCCTTATCTGATCTCCTTGGACCGTTTGGTGTAACTGAAAATGTAAAACACACCTTTAATACGTCTACTGAGGTAGAAATTAAATTCCTCATAATGGTATATTTGTATTAAAAGGTGACTGAAAGGTGAGTAATGCAGCAGCAATAGCTTCTGTAAACATCATAGTGATAGTTGTAACTTGTTATAAGATAACATTTGAAAAAAGGCGTGAGGTTATGTATGTATGTAAGAAAATATTCGATCACCAAATAAAATCGTGTATAAAGGTAGGGACTTACCGGAGCTTAGATCCGTTTCGTCATAATCGTCTATTTCACCGCAATCGTCTTGGTCATCTTCTTGGGGCTGTTCTTGCAAATCATTGAGTGGATCCAACTGTGGTCTTTGTGGCCTACCGGGACCAAGTATGTCATATATCAGCCCGAAAGTCCGCGGTCTGCTCTGATCCCAACTGGCTTGACGTCGATGTGGAGCAATCTTGTTCGTGGGGCACAACGCTGGATTCACTGTCACTGCGTTCAACTCAACCACGATGGAGTACACCTAGGTAAAGAACGGAAGCCTATTAGAGACCTACTTCACATTTCAAATACACTAGCTTTAAAATTATAACATACCGATATAAATATAAAGAAATATTGTCCCATTGCGTCCATATTTTATTTACCACTGAACAGAATAATAAATAATGTGTTCAGATCCAATACTTTTCGCTTTTGTGTCTGACTCGTATCTGAATGTAACACTGACCGTGTTTTACTACAACTTGGGAGCTCCCACGCCACAGGCAAAAGTGAAATGACTTCTACTCGTATATTGCTTAGGCAATGACCGCGCCTTATAGGAAAATCCAAAATACTTATAAGGTTCACAAAGTGCAAAAAATCATCGTTTAAAGATATTTTAATTTCTCTCATTACTAAAAGATTAGATGTAAGTATACGGTAGTGCGCCGAACTCAAATAAATTGGCGAATTGGGAGCATTTTGACTATGATGAAATTGGTGGGTAACTAATAAGATGCGATGCATTCCTTGTATTTATAAGGATTGAAAGACCAGAGAGACATAGGTAACTACTTAAACCGTAGGTCGTGTTGTTGTCCTTTCTAGATTGCCTTGACTCGTTTGTCAAGCACCACTGAATCCTAATAGTATCTACTTACAAATTGTACATATGTAGTAAATTGCCAATAGTAGGTAGTACATACTAAGGTAATATAATTTTGTAGAGCGGAACTGCTACATCTACATATCGCACACCTAGATCTAAAGTAAGACAACTCAAAATTGTGAATTTTGAGACAACATTGTATTCATATGCTCGATAACCCGACGCAGCTATCCAACTTAACAGGTTCAATAAAAACTTGAAAGATTCGTCGCTAGATAGCATTAGTCTTCTTTTGTTGAATCAACGCATGTCACCCCTCCCGCCTAAACAAATGAATACAATGATAACTCAAAATTCACAATTTTTGAGTTGTCTTACTTTAGATCTAGGTGTGCGATATATCAATATGCACCAAGGATCATGTAAGTGCCGCCCTGTTTTTCTTAGATTATGTAAGGGAGTTATCACACTAGCCGTTCACGAGCGTCTTGAAAGCGGAGCGAGTGCGCAGCGAATACGTCGCGGACGCGCATCGAATACGCCCCGCATGCGCTGTGAATACGTCGCGGACGCGCAACGAGATCGCTGCGGATAGAACCGTTACTGAGCGTATTGTACAGACGCCTGCACATCATGCTACCCGAAACTGTCAAATTTTCCCAATCAACCTTGAACCTAATATCTGCTTTAGCGATAAAGAACACAATTTGACAGATTGTAGTAGCTTTATGTGCTGGCGTCTGTACGTCATAAACTCGCCACGAACAGGCGTCGAAAACGTTACGTAATCGCTCCGCGCTCGCGGCTTCTTCGCTATGCAGCCGCAACATGATCATGACATATTAGCTAGGTATGCGCCCGCTCCGCTCTGAAGACGCTCGTAAACCGCTAAAGTAATAAGGCCCTTAATCAAAAAAACTGGCCAAGTGCGAGTCGGACTCGCGCACCGAGGGTTCCGTACAAACCTGCAGGAATTCACGGTTTATGCATAAGATTTATGTTTATGAAATTAAATGTTTTTTTTTATTATTTTTATATTTGAGTTGACCGAATGAAAGGTAAATTGTGGTTTACGATTTATGACGCATTAAAAAAAAACTACTTACTAGAACTCGTTCAAACCAATTTTTGGTGGAAGTTTACATGGTAATGTACATCATATATTTTTTTTAGTTTTATCATTCCCTTATTTTAGAAGTTACGGGGGGGGGACACATTTTACCACTTTGGAAGTGTCTCTCGCGCAAACTATTCAGTTTAGAAAAAGAGAAACCTCAATATCATTTTTGAAGACCTATCCATAGATACCCCACACGTATGGGTTTGATGAATTATTTTTTTTGAGTTTCAGTTCTATGTATGGGGAACTCCAAATGTTAGATATTGTTTTTTTTTTTCTATTTTTGTGTGAAAATCTTAATGCGGTTTACAGAATAGATCTACTTACCAAGTTTCAACAGCATAGCTCTATAGTTTCGGAAAAAAATGGCTGTGACATACTCGGACAGACAGACAGACAGACATGACGAATCTATAAGGGTTCCGTTTTTTGCCATTTGGCAACGGAACCCTAAAAATAGGGATGTACCTATCTACCGACTAGTCGGGAAAGCCAAATTTGTACTTGGTGACTAATCGGCAAAAAGCGCCGACTAGTCGCAACTTGGTTGACTATTTGACCCATCTCTGATGAAAAAACTTACAAATAGAAATCCGTACCTACTTATCCTAATTGCTATAATTTACGAAGCCGAAACAGAAACAGTCACATTCGACTACAGCTGGCTGGCTTGGCTCATCATCACACCTAAATGAATGAATGCCAAAATCAAAGCGCGCTGTTTAATTTTCGACAGTCGTCTCAGGGCCAATGTTGAAGAGTTTGGGGAGATGCTTAAGTATGGAAAAAGTTTAAGCACTCCTGTGTTAGGACCTCCTAATCCAGGAGTTCCCAAACTAAGTAACTAACGGTTTTTGCAGGATGGTTCTGAATGTGGTCTGCAGCAACTGTCCGAGAATGGCCCAAGGTCGAATAAAATGGTGTGTGATTACTTAGGGTTATGTCTAGCAATGGCCTGCTTAACACTAAATAAATCATCACCACGAGCGGTTAAATCAGCCTGCGTAGCATGACCACCGTAGGAAAGGGTTTTGCCGACGGAAGAATAGACAAAATTACAGATTGTAGAAAGATTAAAGACAGATTAAAGATTGTAGAAAGATTTGTACCGTTTTATGCTGGCGTAGCATGACAATTCTATCTCTATTCTACCAAGAATAAACAAAGTTCTTTCTATGGTGGTCATGCTACGCGTGCAGAAGTAGGTACAAAGGTACGTTTTCGTACCGAAACCAGCATACGAATTGTTGGTAAATTTCAATAGGATACTTAAGTACGCAAGGTACCTTCACATGAATCAGTGACCCTCATAGGAATCAGTCCTTCAAGGAAAGCCAACTCTAAAAAAAGAACATTGCACACGGCGCGAAAAAGGCATACATTTTCATAACAACACGCTGTCACGCGCCGTTGAACTTAAATGCGCTTTTCGTAATAGTAAATCCTTTTTCAGTCCAACAGTCATCAGTTAAGCAAGACGTGAATCCCAAGACCCACTTCGCACCCATTTCGAAAACATGTAGGTTGCTTTATTGCTTCGCTTAATTTCTTCACAATACGTATAAGTCTATAAGATTTTTAAGGATATTTTTATATGAAATACTATGTTAATGACCCTGGTTGTATTATAATAGAGATTAATTATGCTAATTGGGTTAAATTAAGTAAGCTAGCGAAACTCGGCAAACGAGATGGGTATGGTTTTTTTTGGGTCAGCGACCGACCTATTGTTATAGAAAATCAGTTTTCTTTTGTTTTGTTGTGTAAGTAGAGACACGGAGCAAATACAAGTAGAGTTAAAGATATCTATATACTCCCGTCAAAAACAGTATTTTTAGGATGATGTTTCAAGTGATTTCACTAACTGCGATCAACGACCTCTTTTTTGCCATACACAAAACAACAACTTTTTTGTTGTTTAGACATCGATGCTTATCACATTTTCGCTAGCTAATTTAATTTAACCCTAAATGATACCTATCTATGTCTACACTAATATTATGAAGAGGAAAGATTTGATTGTGTGTAATGGGTAAACTCAAAAACTACTAAACCGATTTAAAAAATTCTTTCACCTATGGACATTACATTATTCCGCACTAACATGAGCTATATATTTCGCGCAGACGAAGTCGCGGGCAAAGTGCTAGTACTAAATAAATCAATGACCATGGCATTTTCAAATCTACGTATAGTAGGTAATCGTCCCTATTAGCGGGACAAAACCGCTAGTTGTTACGTGAATGGTATCAATTTAACAAACATTCAGTTAGCTATCTTTTCTTTAGGTCCGGGGTTAAGTATTCTCGCATGTTTATACCTACTATGGTTATGGATTATAGACATAATTATTCACTATGGTTTTTGGTTTAAATGAAGTTAGCTAGCGAAACTTTGCAAACGTGATCGGTAGCGATACATTAACACATTTTTTTTTTTGAGATCAACGGCCGATCTATTGTTAGAAAATCTGTTTTCTTTAGTTTTGTCATATAATAAGTAGAGATATTGATATGGTCCTGTGTGGTGCTGGACGTAAAAAGTAGCATCTTTCCATGTTTTCCCGTGGTTGTTGTAAAAGGCGACTAAGGGACTTACTAGAAAATGGGCAGCAGCGTTCTCTATGTATTTACACTGACCTGCAATTACACTGACCTCACACCTGTACCTGTACCTTACCAACCCGCACTGGTCCTGTGTGGTGGATTATGGCCCGCTCCCTCTCACCGAGAGGAAGCCTGTGTCCCAGCAGTGGGAACGTTATAGGCTCCGATGATGATGATGATGATGACACCTGTACCTTACACTGACCTGCAATTTGTTTCAATTTGCAAGTCAGTGTCCAATTCAAATTTTCTAGGGTTTTTAGGAACCTAAGAAAATTTTAATGTCGCTGGATACATTGATGCGTATCTCATAACAATATTTATTTCACAACTTTCTGGCCTTTAATAATATGTATGCCATGCCAAAATACAGCTTCTAAGTGCCAAAAGTCTCTGAGTTAAACCGAGGACAGCCAGACTTGATAAAACTATAAAGGTACTACTTTACTACGGTACTCTAAAAATATGCACTAAACAAAAAGATTATTACATACGCTAAAACATTTTTTTCTGAGCACCCATTGAACGGAATAAAGATTATTTTTAATTTTTGGCTAACTTTAGAAAAATTATACGTGGCTGTATAGCTAGTTGCCTTTGTGTGTCACATAATACGAAATTCTTTAACGAAAAAGTTATTTTTGACGTTTCGCAGTTTCGCTCATAGATTGAAATGAAACATTCATTTATCAGAATTTAACTAGAAATAATGGCAAAACAACCGGGAAAAATATATTTAGGATACGAAGATGAAGCAATTACTGACAAAAATCAATCCCTAGTCAACTATACTGTAAACAAAATCGGAGGACTACCGGTAAGTTTATTCAATTCTACGAGTCCATATAAATTGAAAATGTTATCGACCACATGCTTTGTCTAGTAATTTTAAGACTATACAATTATATTTTTGTTTTAACAGGACTGGCCACCACTAGAAAATCTACAGATTACTACTAAATGTCCTCTCTGTGGATTACACAGGCTACTTATTGTACAATGCTATGCGCCACTCGAAAATTCCATTTATCATCGTACTTTATACGTTTTCGCTTGTATAAATCCTAATTGTTGGATTCAGTCTGAAAGGTAGGTAAATACGTAAATAAAATTCAACTTTAAAACTGCAGTAAAAACCTATCTTTTAAAGAATTTCTTTGTTTTATAAATGACAAAATGTTTTTAGTTGGTTATGTATTAGAAGTCAGTGCCAAGAGAACTCCTCAAAAGAATCAAGGGCTATTGTTGCTATACCTAGTGCTGAAACTACACTATCGTGGTGCCAGGGAGCTGATGAGTGGGACGAGAATGATAATGATACTGCCAATGGGAATTTTATGAATATTGATAATGCTCCTAGCCCCAACAATGCTGTGCAAAGGTAGGTGGTAGATCTATTTTAACTGTACTTTAGATGGAAACCAGTTTCAATAAATTACAGAACATGGAAAACCAATTAATCAGTCACTCAAATAACAGAAACAAGCTGTCCAAAGAAGAGATCACAATTATGATTCATGCTACTTATCAAACTATTACACACACAAACAGGTTTTATAATCTCTTTCTATTCTCTTTTTCTATGATCACAAAAGTGGATTGGTATCTGATTAAAATTTTTGAGTAATAAAAATAATTTTACTACGCCTAACAGAAACTCTGATGAAGATGAGGAGAGCAACTCAATTGAATTGGAACATGTTGAACAAGCTTTTGGAAATCTCCAAGTGTTTGATGCACACAATGCAAATATGTCACCTATACAAGGTATTGTTATTTTTTGCATTATGTACCAAATGTTTTTTTTTTCAAGCATGCAACCATAAACATTCACAACTTTGTTCTGTAAATTTTCCAGGTGCAGTGGGTGCAATTGGAGCACCTGTAGCTGCAGCAGAACTAGAGGGGGGCGATGAACCAGGCATGGTCACCGTGGACACGCCCACAGCACCCACCAACGATGTTGAAGCATTGCTACACCAAGTAAGTAGGGTCTATGATAGCTGTTACCTGACCCACCCTGCCATTGGCTACAATGGCAGGGTGGGTGTACCTTCAAATTTTTGACAACCACAGAACAAATCTATATAGCATTGTTATCCCCACAACAACTAATAGAAATCCTCTGTTATTTGGGTACCTTACAATAATTGGTTGATCAGAAAAATGCTGCCACCCTACAGTAGGCAAACAGTTGAATAATCCATGTTTATTATTATGGCACTAGTTCGCAGTGTAAAAGCCAGATGAATGTATCTACATGTTCTAAATTTTACAGGAGAGCTAAACTTCTGTGACAATTCACCTCTTCAAGTTTCACCAGCTTTTTATAAGTAAGACTAAAGAATATTACCTATCTCTTATAGCTTGAAGAGGTGAATTTTCACAGAATTTTAGGTCTCCTGTAAAATTTAGATACGTTCATCTGACTCTTACACCACGACTTGTGCCCATCCTTTTAGTCACTTTATGACACATAATAGTTATACAACCAGTTTTACCATCAATTTGCCATGAGATATTAGATAAGGTCTAATATCTAAGTGTATCTAAGTGTTGGAGGGCAGACGCACAGTCCTTGTAGCTATTATTTTGTGTACTAAGCTTTTTACTGTAGTTTTAATCATAATTATTTTTGTTGTTGCTGTTATTTTGTGCACTAAACTTTTCACTGTAGTTTTAATCATAATTATAAACCTATAATGTGAACCTCGTGAAATATTGTGATTGTTACCTGTTGTAGTTGCCTTGTGAATAAATAAATAAATCTCATGGCAAACTTATGGTACAACAGAGCTTAAGGACATGGATCCAATCAAGCCATAATTACACAGGTCCGCCCGTTTAGCTTGACCTCGCCATGTAGACTGGGTGTGATAATAGGTGACCATTTTAAATTTCAGACTGCAGAACTACCACCGGACTTAAGAAGTCGACTGATGTGTGGTCCATTACAATTTGTGCCGAAATTTATATATGTCGAAGCAGAATGGAACAAATCACTGTGCAATGATGATAGAGCCAATGAATTGCTCAATAAATACAAGATTGAAAATGGTAAGTAGTAATTATCATACGTATCAGAATCCTGAAAACATCTAAATTATCATCCTGTTGTTCAAAACACTGAACCATTTAAACTATCTATGACCATTATAATAAAGTTTAAAATGTCTATGATTGAAATGTCTACAGATTAACATATCTACTGATACAAAATGTCGACACTAATTATTTAGTTCACTAGGCATTATGAACAAAATACCGAAAGTTAAAATATCGCGAATCTACACTTCGGTCCATCTGTGCCTAATTAGTTGATTGAAAACAAACCATACTGCTTAAGTAGGGCCTGCTGTACCACCTGCTTGCGGCCCCTACTCCTGTCGGCAGGGCGTATCCTAAAACATAGGGGATGATGGGGGCTTCGATCGGTTGCTTAATCTAGACCAGCCTTTCCCAAAGTGGGCGATAACGCCCCCTTGTAGACTCTACACAACGCCCCCATCTTTTTTCTGGGTCTCTTACCACACCCCTTTAGGCCTGCAGCGCCCACAAGGGGGCGTTATGCGTGCCCACTTTGGAAAAGGCTGGTCTAGACCAAAGTCAAAGCATTTACATATTTCAAATAGGCACATAAAAGGCACTTTTGAATGTCAACAGTTACATTAAAATATAATTGATTCTAGTCGCCAATTCCGAAAAGTAGATTCGTATGGAGTAGAAACAAGAAACTCCACTGTTAGGTACTAATTTTTTATTTTTTTTTGTTCAAAATCAAAAGTCATTTATTCAAACTAGGCTGAGAGTCAGCATTTTTTGAACGTCAAAGTTACATCCCCAAAACGCCCGCCCTTCGACACTTCCTAGTGCTTTAGCTGGGAAGAAGAAGTGGCGGAACAAACTCCCCAGCAGCACAGCTGTCTGTTAAGTTAGAACTTGATTCTATACAATATTGTGTAAGTTATTAATATTATAAAACAAAACATACATTATTCGCCATATGTCAGCTAGCACACGTCAATATACCAACAAAACATTGAAAACTAAACTCAAGCTGAAATAAATAAGGGATTAAATATAATGACCACCATAAAATGCTTTGATACCCTTAGTTCTTTTACCAAAAATATATACTTGACACCAGAAAAATAAAGTCTAAAATTACAATAGTACTAGCTATTTTAGTCACGACTGCACTTCAAAATGTATTCGAACACCAAATGTAGTAAATGATCACCAAATCTTAATAATTGGGTGTACTACGTGAGCTCGACAAATGAATGTGCGAATAACACTTGTGCGACACACTCAAGCTCACTAGGTTAGGTTAAAACTGTGACCTCCTATGCACGAGCCGAGCGAGCGAAGCGAGCGGTGCCGCGGCAGCGGCCGGCGAGTGCTTGAAACGACTAGATTCAGTGTGTCGCACAAGCGTGCATTCGAACTATGGTGAGTCGCAGTACAGTTTTGTCGCACAAGCGTTATTCGCACATCCATTTGTCGAGCTCACGTAGTACACTCTTAATAATTTGGTGTTCATTAGCTGTTTTTTGGGTTAACAATGATTTTTTTGGAGTCAGTTTGCTTAAATAGGATAGCAAGATGTAAAAACTTTGGTGATAGTTTTACATTGAAATGCTGGTTTAATTTTGGTGATCATTTACTACTTTTGGATTAAAAATGATTTATTTGGCGTCATTTTGCTTAAATAGAATATCGAGATGTTAAAACTTTGGTTATAATTTTACATTAAAATGCGGGTTTAATTTTGGTGATCATTTACTCTTTTTGTCTGTTATATGTTACTATATCTGCTGGTAAGTTAAGCATAAGCCAATAAATAATAAAACAAAATCGTAAACAGAACTTAAAACCTTAATAAAGCCTCCAGGCATAAAGGGCGTGCCCGCTTACATATCGCACCCCTAGATCTAAAGGGAACTAACTCAAAATTCTTAATTTTTGAGTCATGCACACCTTCGAGTCTGTCATTTCAATACCTATCGACCAATAAACCAAATTCAAAACTATTTCCAATATTTGGAGTCGAATATTGGAAATAGTTTTGAATCTGGTTTATTGGTCGATAGGTATTAAAATGACAGACTCGAAGTTGTGCATAACTCAAAAATTAAGAACTTTGAGTTAGTTCCCTTTAGATCTAGGGGTGCGATATACAACGATGCAAATGATACATATACACAATAAATGAAATTAAAAGAAAATAAAAATAAATTAACAAAAGCAGTTAATTAAAAAAAAAAAAAACAATTATATGAACTACCCATATAAACTGTCAGTTAAAACGTTTTTCAATATTTGTATACAATATTTATATAATTATATGTGAAGACGATGCACCTAGAATAAAATTACCATACCAAAACAGGTAAATGAATTAAAAATGAAGCAATGAGAGATAATTAATTATATGATCTATCATGTAATGCTCACATATTTACAAACATTACAAAGGCTATGATTTAAAGAAAAGATTCCTGTGAACCTAACCAGTCCATGTTGCAGTGTTCACTCCTGGACTGGCTAGTGGACTCACAACATTAACATCACGACAAAACACAGATTATATAGATATACAAACACATATATACTAGGTGACATTTTTTACCGTCTTGAAAAAAAATGGGGGTAATAGGTGAACGGAGTAGAAGCCTTTGGCATAGAAATTTTTATTATTTTTATTTTTGAATAACATGTAATTAAATTAATCTAGCAATAAATACTACACATTTAAAGTAACATTTTCATACTAGAACAACAAAAACAGAAATTTGGAAAAAAAAACAATTAAAATCTATCGAAACTCAAATTATACGCACCCTACTCAATGCGCGGCATGTATCAATGATTTCGTAGCGCGGTCTTACCCTTTGAATCCGGCCGATAGGCGGCTTCTATCTTTCGCAGGCACACGAGCCGCACACACATCCCCGTCCGCCCGCTTCCCGCGCTCCTTTAGTCACCTGCGATGAATCTGAAGGCCTTCCTGCCTTCTATTCTCGTTACACAACACACCCTATGAAGGTCGAGACGGTAAAAAATGTCATCCGGTATAGTTTAAAGTTAACGATATTGTTACCTCGACACCCTTTCGTCAAATGCTATAATAATGCCGACAAAAGCATTTAAGCAAAGCATTTTTTTTTTAAACTGCTGAGCACAGCAATTTTATACTTATTATTTCAGAAATAGAAGTATGTGGAGTTGAACGAGTTGGAGGTGGAGGCGGATCTGATGACGAACCTTACGAGGAAGCGGCACCGTTACATGGCGACCGACTGTTCCACGCGTTCCTGACGCGACTGCGCAATCATCCGGGACAAATACTCAGGTATGAAACAAGAAAAACTTAATTCAATAACACTGTATTAACTTAGTCCACGTTCGCACGCACGCACGCAAAAATATCACGGCAGGATTTTTTACGATGACAACCGATTTCCACACAACTTTTCAGTCACCTTTGCCATTTTCAAAGTTCCGTCTTAGCACTCTCATCTCAGCAGCGATTACCTATATCATTCATCCTTTTTGTAACCCCACATTCTGCTCGATACAAGACAGTAGGTCGCCCAATTTATCTCTAAACTTTTAATAAATCTTCCACAGATTTATAAAACGATGAGGACCTGCACCCTATTTGTGAAACGCACAATTTATCAGAATCTGAATGGGGTTGAAGATTATTTCTAAACCATTGCGTCATTTGTTCGAATAAATTGTCGGCTCAGCAACGTAAATAACACAATGAATGTTGTTTAACTATGAATATTAAACCAATTCCTACCGATAAAAAGTTCCGCAATTACCCCTCTGTTGTCTTAAGTTTATGTAATTATATCTAAATTATTAACGCCTGGTTTTTGTTGGAGTCGAAGCATTACTACTTTTGGGCTTAACCTTAATCTCGTTAAGTATAAAATTATGCAGACTTAACATACTGAAAAATGTATAACTTGCAGGTATTCAAGGGAAGAGCCTCCTGTCCTCGGAGCACCCCTGCCGAGTACTGCAAGTACTCCTGAGTCACCTAGCGTGCCAACCATCTGCACTCGCTGCGGCGCCAGACTATCCTGCGAATTACAACTTGTTCCAGAATTTGCAGAAACTCTTCGCTTAGCACCAACCAATGCATCCCTTGCACATCTACACTTCCTGTCTGTCCTGATATTCACCTGCTCACAGAGCTGCTGGCAATCTTCTGATACGTTCGTAAAAGAATTCGTCGTCTTTCAACCCGAGGTTGTCTAAATTATAATTTGTTAAAAATTGTTTTTGTTATATTTCGTACTTGAAGTGTTACGTGTTCGTTTTTTAATGAGAATGTTGTAGGGAAAGGAGTTTTTAACATGGTGAAGAAAAGGCTGGCCAAAGATGATGAGATTGTATACATGATTTTGAATTTCAAGATCACTTTTACTCATAAGTTCAACTTATATTATTACTATACTGTGATCGTGAACTTTCCATTAGGGTGTAATGTGAATACCTAATTCCAACATTTATAGATGTTTATGAAAGTCAATAATTCTTATTTCTAATATTGTGTAGCGATTTCTGTCTAAAAGATAGCTTATCAAAAGGATTTTAAACCTTCCAACAGGAAATAAAATATTTTTCAATATTTTAATAATTACTTTTATCGCACTCCTCACTTGAAAATTTCATGTGCATGAATTATTCATAGCGTTATTAGAAGTAGGATCATAAAAGCTTGGCATCCTAAATGCGTTGCGAATTTAGTGCTTTCTTGCAATATAGTAGAAATGGAAGCTGTATAGAACAACATTTTAATATAATATGGATAACTATGAATTATCCTTAAATGTCCTTAATCAACTGCCAGGTAGGATAAGTTAATTAAAAGATTGTATAATAAGATAACAAAGTATGCGACTTGACTGTAATATTTCCGAAACCCGCTTCGTATAAACCGAGTTTTGATGATATTTTAAAATTGTAATCAACCCTTTACTACGTATTTAGAAGAGTTTGGAAAATGCTGCCGTGGTTTAAAATACTATAAGGGCACCTGGGCGGGCACCTTGAGAATTTATACCTATTAATACATTTTAGAATAAGTTTGTGATTCTGATAATGTCGACACTCGTTTGCTACCCAGGTACCTTTGCCTATATTTAAAAAAAAACAGCATGGGGTGATTTGTAAATGCTCAATAAAAATACGAATTAGGTATGTGCATTTCAATTACCTAACGGATCTAAATAATTAGTAAAGCTGTGATTTTACTCTTAGGTACATACTGATTAATTAGGTGTCATGAAATCTGTTTTCCGATCCATTAAATCATATTTATTACCAACTAACAAATTGTCAATCTCTGTAGTTATGGAAACTTAATAAAAATAGGTTAGACGTAAGTAATATTGAAACGTTCTTCGATTATTATTTGTTAAGTACATATGTACCTACTGAAATTATTTAAATGAACCCAATTAATAAAAGTATTAGCACATAACATGTTTACTTTTTTCCTGATGATCTGTACCTATGTGTTATAGACACGAATTTTAACTTAGCAACTTCAATCAATTATCTAGCAAGTAGGGTCGTAAACCAGAGACGTTAATTATGGATACCTATTAACCTACTTTTTTAGTTAATTTTCAGTAATCCCGACTGTCCATTCAATAAAAGATTGCAGGGAACCTTGGACAATAACCCAATGAAATCGCTCTCAGTGAAAAAAAAAATGCTAATCAATTACTTCGCCCGCGTGTATCTTGGAAATCGGTCCAGCCGCTTCGAAGGAGATTAGCCGTAACGTAACTCAGACAGTTTTTTCAATTTCTTTTTTGCAAAGGAGGTGGGTAAAGTTTAGAACATTTTTCGCCTATCATAGTCATGAAAATTCAAAGTATTTATTGACGTCATGTTATTGTGTTTATGTGAAGTTTAGGTATCGACCTTTACATCTATTCTAAAATAGTAAGAAAAAAAAACCACGTCATATAAAAAAAAATCATCAAACTTGTCAAATTCGTTGAAGTTTTGTTATTTTAAGCACTTTTTTTTAACTTTCATTACAAAATAAACTGTTAAGCGCTTTATGCACCAAAACAAATTAATGCTTAGTTAAAAAGCCAATTTACTGTAGTATTTGAGACTAAAAAATATTTAAAGTTAAAAAAAGTGCTTAAAATAACAAAACTTCAACGAATTTACCAAAGTTTAATGATTTTTTATTATATGACTTGCTACTTTTGTTCTTACTATTTTAGAATAGATGTAAAGGTCGATACCTAAACTTCACAAAAACAATAACATGACGTCAATAAATACTTTGAATTTTCATTCATGACTATGATACGCGAAAAATGTTCTAAACTTTACCCACCTCCTTTCAAAAAACGATAGAAAAATATAAATTACTTTGAACCTGTAGAAATCGACTATTCTATCGCCGGCTCGCAGAGTCGCAGCTGAAGTCTTTATTCGTGTTTGTAGTAGGTACCTAGCAGACAGCAGTGGTGGAAGAAAATGATTGTCTATGGAACGTAATATTTGCATACAAAAATGGTTTGATGATTTTACTTTTTTTACATACATAAATAAATTGATGATTTCTTTCCATGGGAGTAATAGCTACTGCTACAGACCACCTTCAAAGACTTCAGTTTCTAAACGTCATCCGCAGGGGTCATGCGAATAAATGGTGACACGCTTGGTTTGTGTGGCGCGAGACGAACATGGAGACTCCTCAGTAACTGCTCTTAAGTAGTCGTGGGCGTTGCGACAACGAACTCTTTCCGAAGACCGTTTTATGTCTTGCAACGATGAAACCGTTTTACGTCCTGGGTTCAAATAGTCTTCGTTGCACAAACCAGTCTTCGAATTACTACATGCGATTATCTATTTTACAGCTAAGAAAATACGGTCGAGAACCCATTGATTCAACTATCACACTCGTCGCGTCGCGTCGTCGTCCTTAGTCCGTCCGTTCCAAAGACCGTTTTATGTTCTGCGACGACTACGACGATGAAACTGTTTTTAAGTCTTGGATTGAAACAGTTTTCGTTACACAAACCAGTCTTCGAATTACTTGATGCGATTTTTTATTTTACTGCTAAGATAATACGGTCGAGAACGCATTGATTCAACTATCACACTCGTTGCGACGTCGTCCTTAGCATACCGCGTTCGTTTACAAACCAGTTCTTACAGTTAAAAGTCAACTTTTTGTCAATGGTATAGAGTCTATATTTTATTACTACTTTTCTATACTGTCGTTCGTAATGCGACGGTCAAACCTGTGTAAGCTTATAGCCGTTAAGTGCAAAATCGCCCCGGCGGCGCGGCATATTGAATTGGGATAATAGGTAAATAAATATCTTGGAATACGAGCCGGTGAGCGCTTCATATGTTTGTTTACATTTTTTTGGTCAGTTATGTAATTGGGCATTTATAAGTAGTTGTAACTTTGGAAGAAACTGCAACTATTTCACGCAACAAAAACGCAATTCTGTTCCATATTCGATAAGTTTCGTCTTTTACAAAACGGTCGTCGTCGCAACAACTGGTTTGAAGACGGCTCTTCAAATCAGTTGCGACGACGACCGTTTTCTGCCGCCGTTTTCACCGTCGGAAAAACGGTTGCGTTTCGTCCGTCAAAAATTCGACAACGACCCACCACTACTCTTAAGCAGCGATGACTAGGGGGTCTCCATGCTCGTTGAAAATACACACGCCATTTGTATAGTTTTGTTAAATCGACTAAAATGTTATTGTTGTTTAGTCAATAA
Organism: Aporophyla nigra; assembly: GCA_947507805.1. Classification (NCBI taxonomy): domain Eukaryota; kingdom Metazoa; phylum Arthropoda; class Insecta; order Lepidoptera; family Noctuidae; genus Aporophyla; species Aporophyla nigra. The sequence goes on along the minus strand of OX382300.1, from coordinate 11,860,919 downwards.
CGTACTATGACCATAGATTCTTCATCGACAAAAGGACGGAAGCCATATTTTGTATCTGTGCATCCGTCTTCCATAAATGAATCGGTGCGGCGAGGCGGCGGCATAGAAGGAATATCAATTTTCGTGAGTCGAATAGTGAATCTAGTCTGGAAGTTGAAGTTTTTAACATTTCTTCGCACGACATACGTACAGTGCCACACAAAAACATGTCTAGCGAAGCATCTGTCCCTCCTCCCGTATTGTGGGCCCAGCGCAAAGAAGACGTTTTTCTCACGTTTAGCATCGAATCTAAAAACCCGACTATTAAAATAGAAAAGGACTCAGTTTACTTTAAAGGCATCAATGCTTCAGACAATAAGGTACACGAGGTAACTATACCATTATACGATGCGGTGATCCCTGAAACAAGCGCATTCGTAAATAAAGGCAGGTGCATAGAAATGATTCTTCGCAAAGAAAAGAAAGATTCGTCCTACTGGCCATCATTAACAAAGGATAAGAAAAAACCTCATTACCTCAAGGTAGATTTCAATAAATGGAAAGATGAAGATGATGAAGACGAGACTGGTGGAGGTAACTCATATGACATAGAAGAGATGCTCCGGTCTATGGGCGGCGGCGGCGGCGGTGACAAGGCTGAGAAACCCTCGTTCGATGACTTAGAAACAGACTCGGATGATGAAAATTTACCTGATCTTGAATAATACCCCCAGAACAGAGTGATAAAACTTATATTTTAACGCATGAAAAGTACATTATGTATAAGGTTTTTACAGTTATAATAAAATCACTGATAAAATGAACATGTTACATTCATTTTAATCATTGATCTGTGCCTCTGTAACACTCCACTTTTTTTTACTTTGAAGCAAATTAGCAAGTTTTAATCTGTAGCTAGGAAATATTTAATTTAAATATATTCAAGAACACTTAAGTAGTACTATGTCTTTCAATGATTCTTACCGATACTAACCCTTAGATACCAAAAGTTATTTTCAGTCTTCAAGTAGGTAGATCAGTTGAAAAGTTGGGTGGTTGTGCTTTCCCACAACTCTTCTCACCTTAGGTTGTTGGTATTTGATACACTTTATACATCGGATGAAAATCTTCCGGATCTTTCTAGTACTTGTTCACCAACAGTTCGGTGGACCAAATAAATATTCATCATTTCAGGCAAAAGACCACCACTGGACATAGGTTTTACCTAAGCACTGTTGCTTCAACCTGTTATGTGCTCCTCCCATGCAGTCTAACCTAACAAACACCACTGATTAACGTGGAAACCTCAAGTATAGCCCAGTGGCTAAATTCTAATACAAATAGGTACATCAACTTGAAAAGAAGTTGAGAAGTCAACAATACAGTAACTAAAAGCAGTAAGTTTGTGTCACACATTCACAAAGTAAACATTCTCGTTATTCTCATCACAACACTGGAAAAAGAAAGGCATTAAAATCAATCAAATGAACAAAGGCCTTATTAAGGTCGATACCATATCAATACAATTTCTACTCACAGCAAATGCTAGAATTATTCATATAAAATTGATATAAAGACTCCATATAATAGGGAAAATTGTAAAAGGTTTTCCTGTATTTCAGATCAGGTGATTGCTCAAGCTTTACATGTAATAGGCCAGTGCACGCTGCTGTTATTTAGCTGAATACCTAAATAAACCCAGTGTACATTCACTTCTATATTTCAGAACTGGGACATAATACACAATAGACCTTTAGAAGGGCTTTCGGGAACCTCGTTTTAAGTTAGAGAAAACAAAAAATTTGGTCCCCGAAAACTCTTCAGTGCTGTTGGTTGTTCTGTCTTCAGTTAACTCCTGTTCAAATACCTTAGCATGACACATTCACCCCTATCTTTCTTAACTGGGACACAATTTTATCATTCTTAGCTCAAAGTTCTTAGCTTCCATAATGTAAAATAAGGTGGGCTTTTAAGAATGAACAGTAGGTAGTTCTGAGCATTATTTGTGTTTTGTGACTGGGTACATGTACCTAAGCTTCCTAAACATAAAATGAGGTATCAAGAAACCTTTTAAGAAGGAATATGAATAAAAGCCAACAATATAGTACCCAATATTGTTGTTGCTAATTCAGATTTTTTTTAAACAGATGCCGGAATCAGGAACAGGGTTCAAGCTGCTGGTGGTCAGGGTTCTTAAGAAAGGAACCTCATCAATATGCGTGCTATACAGGTGATGTGCCTACTGGATCAAGCCCTTGACCCAACCGGGCAATGGGACCCTTAAACGTAGTAGGCCATTAAACGTAACGACTATCGTTAGGGCTGGTTATCACGCTGATTCATTACAAATCAAAATTCTACAGTCAAAGTTAGAAACCGCAGCACCGCATACCACACTGGAGCGGTGTCCGGTGCAGTGTGATAAGCGCCATATTACAATGATAAACATTGTAGATTCCCACATGTCATGTCAGGTTTACTGGTTTACACACCAAGGCCACATTAGTAGGTACTGTCCTTCTGTCAGTAATGAAAAGTTATAATATGTTCTTCTGTGAGTAATGAATTGATTGATATCAGTAGGTATAAGTTATAAGTTATTTATTTATTGTTCACTTCAGGTTATAGACATCATTGTAGCCCTGGCTCTTGTACTAGGAGTTCCTGTATCACAAGCAATGATATTTTTGTATAGGTAATATAATATCATTGATCACAAAAAGAGCCAAATGACTATTCGACTATTCTCGAGACCCCTGGGTGAAGTGAGTGATTCATGATACATACCTACCTAATGTATGTACGTCACGTAGTTACGAGGTACCTAATAAGGGTAGCACGCTATCTGATACCATGGATTCAGTACATTATTCTGAACACCACTACCTACGTTAAAAATTGTTTCATTTGCGCGTCGATGTAGGTAGGTATCGTCGGTCCAGTGGTCAAGTAGCCAATCTGCCATTTTGGCGTTTTTGAGTTAAATATGTCAATAATAATGTATTGTTTTAATGCATATTGTGGCAAAATATGGTAAACGCAACATTAAAATTGTGCAAGATATGGACAATCTTCCTGGTGCCAAAGTGCAAATCCATACAATGTGTGCAATAGTAAACTATCCTATGAGACGATGGATTAGTTGACCAAGTCAGGCAATTTTCGTTTTTCAAAAATATCACAATCCTCGACTAGCCTAAGTGGCAGATTGAATACTTTACCTTTGTACAAATTCATTGTAATGCTAAAATTCACAGTAATCAACTAGCCTAAATGGCAGATTGAATACTTTACCTTTGTACAAATTTATTGTAATGCTAAAATTCACAGTGATCAACCAGCCTAAGTGGCAGATTGAATACTTTACCTTTGTACAAATTCATTGTAATGCTAAAATTCACAGTGATCAACCAGCCTAAGTGGCAGATTGAATACTTTACCTTAGTACAAATTTATTGCAATGCTAAAATTCACAGTGATCAACCAGCCTAAGTGGCAGATTGAATACTTTACCTAAGTACAAATTTATTGCAATGCTAAAATTCACAGTGATCAACCAGCCTAAGTGGCAGATTGAATACTTTACCTTAGTACAAATTTATTGCAATGCTAAAATTCACAGTGATCAACCAGCCTAAGTGGCAGATTGAATACTTTACTTTTGTTCGTTAAACAGTTAGTAATTTTTTCTCACTCTGATCTAGTAACATTACTGACCCACTAAATAATAATATAATAATAATAATATCTTGGGACAACTCACACATGGCCATCTGATCCCAAACTAAGCAGAGCTTGTAATATGGTAACCAGACTACTGATATACATACTTAAATATGTTTTAAATACATACATATATAGATAATAAAAAATAAATTGAAATTGATAGCACAAGTAATATAACTTAAATATAATAAATATAAAAACAAAAACCTAATATAAATATAAAATTTAACTAAATCGTTAAACTTTTTACCGAGATAGATAGATAGATAGAATATACTTTATTGTACACCAAAATAATTTTGGTGTACAATAAACAGTTGTGTAACAATTAGGTATTGTTACACAACTGTTTTACAATATTGCTAATCTATGGTTACAATGGCGGTCTTATCGCTAATAGCGATATCTTCCAGACAACCTATAAATGAATTGTATGAATTAAATGTAAAAGGATACATGACCTTTAAAATTATCATAAGCAATCTTCTGAAAATACTAACATTTTGTCGATTTTAGTAAGCTAGGACATCTCTACGTTACTACTCTTTACTCTATGGTTACTGTAAACTGTCACATGCTAAATACGCGCCATTTGCTCAGCGACGCCGACGTTGAAAGTTGAACTTCTCAACTTTCTCTGCGCGCCACATTATTTTCCTTTCAAGTTCAATCTTTCATGTGAATTGAATTAAGATGAAGCGACGATACTCTCGTGTGCATCAAATTCTTAAAAATGCTGGTGTAATTGATAGTTCCAGTGAAAATGAAAGTGCTGATTCAGGTAAACTTAACAAAACCTATAACCTAAAAATTATATTAGTGTAAATTAGAAAATCTTTAAAGTTTTGACAATCGTTCTGAATGTTATATTTCTTTTTATCCTAAGAAATGAGATTTGGCTTGCACGGCATGCTTTATTGATTAATTATGCACTATTTTAACTATTTCGAGGTGGTAGGTTTATTTTATGATAACTCGTAAAAATATTGCATGATAATGCTCATTTTTGAAGGACTTGATATATTTTTTGTATTTAAATGCTGCAAGCCTGACCTGGATATTCTTAGCTCAAACTCAGTTACGCCATTGCATTACAGATATAATAGAAAATACACCAGTTGTAAGTCCAGAAAATTGTCCTGAACAAGCAGCCCGATCAAGTAAATGTTGTTTTATATATTTTTTTTAAAGTTAATTTATGTTAAATAATAGAATTAAACATGCAAGTTTTCTTTCAACAGCTCATTTGAAATGTGATAGTCAGGCAATTGAAAATTATACAACTTTGACGAATAAATACGCAGGTAATGAAGCAAACTGTGGTAATGCAATAAGTACAACAATAACAAGTGAGCACGTTTATGAGGTTGGTGAAATAAGTATCGAAGCACCCGCATTTTCACCTTTGACACCTAAAGTAATACACCATACAAAAGGAACACCCAATGATATTGAACCCTATTTACACAATGTTTATAAAGAACCTTTTGAAGTAGGTGAAACAACTATTAAAGCCCCAGCTATTTCTCAATTATCCCCTATGCAAGCGTCTCAGTTAGTAATAGCCGAAAGAATTGTTGAAGGATCCGATTTTTTATCTCCACCGCTTGAAAACTTTTATGCTACTGAAAACAGAACTGACTACGAACAAGCTTCTCCATTATCATCCCCTGTGCCTGATATGTCTCCTGCAACAACTAAAGTATTTAACATGTTAATTGGAACAGAACGAGATAGCGACGACTCCGTAGTTGATCCCAATTATGTAACAGATTCTGATAACAGTACTACCGATGACGACTCAGATGCGTGTGAAAATAGCCAAAGAAGTAAATTAAATAAACCTCCTGTTAAAAATAAACGTAGCAATTCTCCGTCGATATTAACTGATATTTCCGGCAACTTGATTGCGGAAAATGAAGACATTCCAATTTTAGTGCCGTCGGATAATTTAGAAGAAGCTACCGTTAATTTAAAAAAAAGAAAAATCAGAGATCCTAACACATGGAAAATAAATGTCGAAAAACGAAAGCGATTGAGAGGTGAACAGTATTTGACTAAAAAAGGTAAAGTGATTCAAGCCAGACCCCTTAAACCAGCTAAGTGTTTACTTCTACCTAAACATAAATGTATATCTTTAGTTCCCGAAGATGAGCGACTTAAAATCTACACTAAATTTCGAAATCTATCAAGTCTACAAGAACAACGATATTTTGTCGTAAATCACGTGATAAAGAGTAAAAAAAAACGGGAAACCATCCAAACACCTTCACGGAGAGAATTCACTCTCAGTTACTCACTGACTGTAGCCAACGAAAAGAAAATTGTATGCAGAGAGTTCTTCTTAGAAACCTTAAATATTACGGGTGCATTTGTAAAAGGTGCTTTTAAAAAAATGAATCCTCAAGGTCTTTTACTACCAGAAAATAGAGGCAAAAAAGCTCCGCCTAATAAATTAATGCCATCTGAAGAGCAATTTATTCACGACCAGATTCAGTCTTTCCCAGCCATTGAATCGCATTATTGCCGTCGTGATAGTTCTGTAAGATATTTAGATCCATCTCTTAATATAACAATAATGCATAGAGAATACCAGAAGCTATGTGCTACTAAATCAATTAAAGGGGTATCATTTGAAAAATATCGCTCAATCTTTAAAACTTATAAATTAAGTTTCCACAAACCCAAGAAAGACCTATGCAAACAGTGTTTAGCGTTTAAGGAAATGAATGACGATGAAAGGAGCAAACATCAAGATACTCATACATTACATTTAGCTAGAAAAAGTGCAGCAAGACAATGTAGAGATGAAGATAAAGAGATAGCTCAAAGTGATGACAAAACACTCTCTTTTAATTTTGATTTGGAAGCTGTTCTCAATACCCCCAAAGGAGCAGCTGGGCCTTTCTTTTATGTGCGTAAGTTAGCGGTGTACAATTTGACTATCTACAATTTGGGAAATCAAGACGTAGACTGTTATATGTGGGATGAGACGGAAGGGAAGCGCGGTAGTATTGAAATATCAACCTGCATTCATACGTACATTATGGCACATCATAACATTAAACACGCTAGAATAATGTCGGATGGCTGTGGAGGTCAGCAAAAAAATTATCATTTTAGCTCCATGTGTTTATCAACTCTTCAACAACATGCTAGTTTGCAGGTAATCGATCACAAGTTTTTTGAAAGTGGCCATACACACATGGAGTGTGACTCTATCCACTCCAAAATTGAAAAGAAAGCTAAAAATATACCAGTATATACTCCAGATGGTTGGACTCACATAGTTCGGCTAGCTAGAACTAACCCGCGACCCTTTTCCGTTACGTCACTACAGCACGACGATTTTAAGGATTTTGGAATGACAAACCAATTTCATAGAAAACCCTCAACCTCACAAGAAAAATATGGAATAAATGATGCCGTTTGGTTACAATACAGAAAAGAAATGCCTGGTACGATCTTTTTAAAAACAAGTTTCGATTTAAATGAATCTTTTATAGAAATGAATTTAAAAAAAAGAAGAGGTAAAGTTATTCCATATCCGGTACCTGCGTATTCAGAAAGATTTAAGATCTCTTCAAAAAAGAAACAAGATCTCATGAAGTTATGCACGGATTTACAAATACCAAAAATGTACCATAGCTTTTATGCTAATCTTCCTTATTCGGAAACTACAAGAGACGCTCTTCCAGAGCCTGATGCCGCAGAGGGCAGCGAATAACCCTTTTTTAGTTATAAGATTCTATAGAATACTTACAATTCATGTTACTACATATAATTCTTCATTACGTTTTTCAATAAGAATATTTCGAAGAACGTTTTATATTTAATTTTCTCTCAATTTCTTGTTCTAAAATAAATATTTTTTTCACAAATGTTTCGTTTTATTTTCTGTGTCATACAATAAACCACTTACTATCTTATACTACCAACCTAAATATCTACAATTTCCTGCAAATATCATGAATATTGTCACTGTTGTACTGCAGTTTGGCCACTTACCATCATCCAGCTCATTATATATAGTAAATAATATCCATGGTAAACTAGACTAATTACCACATAGGCTACTTTAAAGCAAAATAATACATTATTGAAATCTAAAGTGACTACGGTAAAGTTGCCAATCTGCTTTATTTACATAAATAATAATAAATACATATTTAATTTATTATACACTTTAAGATATTTATTTTTTGATACTAAATTTAAAATTTCAGAAAGATACGTTAAGATTTCGATTTACAGGACAAATTTCAATCTTCTTTTTGCTCTCCTGAAAAAAGCGGTTTTTGCAGATTGGCTACTTGACCACTGGACCGACGGTATGTCGACGACGATTTATGTAATATGAAGAGGTGAATCCCCTTTTAGAGACTAAAGCAATCTGAAGAACGAATAATTTAGCTCGCCATTGCTAAAAAACGGTAAGTTGATTAATTATGGTCTTTTTATTGTGAGTCATCAAATGACGTCTCCCCCTCTGGGTTTAGCGGAAGGGCGTATCAGACCTATGCTGACTAAAACCCACCCGTGTTCCTTCAGTTGCCCATATGCCAGGGCCACGGTACCTCTTTCGAACGAATCTCGCGATCTTGGCGGTCTTACATTCAAAAATAGGATGATAAGTGATAACTTTAAATTCCTCCAAGTCTTGGCGCCTACTCGAAGTTACCGGCTCGGCAGCGGTTTGCCAGAGGCAATGACATAAATTAAACCAGCGATTAGAACTCCAGATTTATACGAACTCGTTGCAGATACTCTGTACATACCTACTTAAGAGCTTGTGGCTAAGTTACAACAGCCGCACGGGTAGATCGTTCAGGTTAAGCAACGTTTGCCGCGGTTTGTTCTTGGATGGGTGACCATCTTTACATACCAAGACCCTTCCGTGCCTCGGAAAACACGTTAACCAACGGGGAACAACGGTTCCCGGCAGTCTTTCGTAGATCTTAGACAGTCGTTACGGGTCGTCAGAAGCTCGAAAGTCTGACAACCAGCCTTACCAAGAGGTATCGTATTACCCAGTAACTGGGCTGTGGAGGTCAGATAGGCAGTCGCTCCATGTAAAATACTGGTACTCAGCTGCATCCGGTTAGACTGGAAGCCGACCCCAATATAGTTGGGAAAAGGCTAGGTAGATGATGATGGTTGCAGGTAACATTAAAATTCATTTACTAGTGATAGTAGCGACATTTGAAGAGTAAGTGGCAGTTATTATTTCCAATTCCAATGCTCTTCTGCATAGCAATATCTTAATACTCTTTGCTGCCAGACGTTCACCGGTCCTTGTAGCCAGAGTGCTACAAGGACCGGTGAACGTTGTTGGTTGTTAACAATTGTTGTAGCTACAACAATCTTTAGAGCTTGAATGACGATGACTAGGGAGCGCTGTTTGAATATTTTTATGAAGATTGAAAAAACTAGCTGGCATATAGAAAAACTGCTACTTACTTAATTCAGATGTCGCTGCTATTCAACGCCAGAGAATTTGACACACCTAGATCTACTAGAGTACTAGACTATCCATATTTTTTTTTAGGGTTTTGTACCCAAAGGGTAAAACGGGACCCTATTAGGTACTAAAATTCCGCTGTCCGTCCGTCCGCCTGTCCGTCTGTCACCATCTCATGAACGGTGATAGTTAGAGAGTTGAAATTTTCACAGATGATGTAGGTATTTCTGTTGCCGCTGTAACAATAAATACTAAAGAACAGAATAAAATAAATATTTAAGGGGGCTCCCATACAACAAACGTGATTTATTTTTGTTCGTTTTTGCTCGATATTGATAACGGCAACAGTTAGACGCTTGAAATATTCACTTTAAAAATCAATTAAATTAAAATAAAACAAATATTTAAGGGGTTTTAATGCTTTCCATACAACAAACGATTTTTTTGCCGATAATAGTACGTAACCCTTCGTGTGCGAGTCAAACTCGCACTTGGCCGGTTTTTTTTTTTTCATACTTTCTGTAATTTTCGTAAAAAGGAGTAGGTACCTACAATGATTTCGTTCACGTATAGATTATTGAAACGAAAAGTGATAGTGGCTTGCTTATGGGTTGTTTTTACTAGGCGCATTTAATCTTTGGAATTCCACACCAGCAAACCTTTTTGATCCGTAACACATGGCTGTCGTATCACCTGCGATTCTGTCGAGGCGTACTACGCTTTGAGGTAGCGTTTGTCAGGATAGACGATAGACTTGTTATTTAAACCATCAAACTTAACTATCTAGTTATTAGTAGTTTCATGGTTAATATTTTAACATTACAGGACTGTTTCTATCGAATACCTTAGGTTTCTCGTAAAAGGTAATATTCATTTGAATGTTTACGTAATTTATTGGTCATGAACCTTGGTAATTTTGCATTTTTATTTCGCTTCAAGATGCAATAGTAGGTGAAACAACAAATCTCAACAGCACGGTTTGACGTCATATCTTAAAATTAGTCTCAGTATTCCGTTCCCCAACAAAACAACCGAAACACAACAATCAAACATAAGACAAACAACCAATTGAGAGTAGATGAGAAAAGCTATACGACTATTACTGGTTCGATGGAATGGTTCGTTTTGTGAAGAAAACAGAGCGTGTGATGGGTGTAATAGAACCTATGCTGACAACAATATAGGTAGCCAAACAATCGGTCATGGCAAGCAAGACTCTCGAAGAAACGTGCGTTGCGTTGCTATTAACCGTATGATCCGGTTTTATCTGTTCTGTGGTAAAGTCGAATCGAATTACAAAGTCTCGTCCCTTAGAACTTATGATCGGCAAAGTAACGCGTCTATTATCCATAACGGCAGATGATCAGGAGATTGCGGTTGATATTTGCGAGTTAAGACATGAGGCTGTCATTAGGAGTTTAACACCTCACTCCCTTACCTAAACTAACGTGAGGAGGCCCGCAAAGGCGCGAGGCGGACACCAGTCGGGGATCGCAGAAGACGCATTAGTTCCCGTGGTCCCCGACGTAGGTGTGGGACGGAACACCGTGGTGGTTTTAGTCAGTAAGAGTCTGACAGACCTCCACCCTCCCTAGGGCGGAGGACATCCATGAGGATTTCCACCTCGAGAACAAAAAAAATGAGGCAGTCAATAGGATAAAATGTTTTGCTGCATATGAAAAGCAAAGATTTGATTCTACTAACGCAAAACTTAACACAATTTCCATAGGTTTAGGGTAGGTCGTTTTGAATGAAAATGTAATCAAATTAAGCTAGAATCAAAATTTATCTCATGATGCTTTTAAAATAATTGAAATTCCAATAAGACGCCGTTAAAAATTAACGCCTTTAGGTTCAAAACGTACGTACATATGTACAAGTATGCTCATGAGTAAGCCAAAATAATGCTTGAGATGACGCAATGAATGAAGATAATGCGGATACAGAGCAAGAGTCCCGGACCTCCGAAGTCGGTTCAGAGTTCACGACGGAATTGGCGTCGTAGTCCGTTATTTATAACTGTCCCTGTGTGGGTTCACCGTGGATATGCGGTAGGCTAGTGACTGATATAATTTTTCAATTGCCTGAGATCCAAAAACAGCCCACAACAATGTCAGAGAATGGAAAAATAATCCCTCTCCGAGGACCTGTGATGACATATAGGTACATGCGTTTTTTTTAATTGGAAGCGGCATATACTTAGCTATTGCGGTTTAACTTGAGGGGTTAATGGGTTTTATAGTACTATCAATGTTTCACCTACTTCAATTGTAAATTGGGAGATAAATAATGAATACCAAAGGATCCAAGACATAACTTTATTTCGTGTTTTCAGTGACCGTTATCGTTGCATTGTACAAATGGAATTGTTGTTCATGTCTTCGAATATTCAAAGTTAAAGTCATGCAGTAAATAAGTCTATTCAGGCTCTCACATTTCAATATATATGCAGTTCCTTTACCAGGGCTGAATAGCGGCGCGCCAAAGCTTTGACAATCAAACATAAAGTATGAAGATCCAGTCTTTCCGAACCCCAAATTTTTTGTGGGACTTGTGAGGATTCCAATCTTATTATTTTCATTTTCAAAGAAATATGTCAATGATTTACTCAAATTGAATCGATCAGGCAAAATGTTGTACACAAATCCAAATATAATTTTATTAAATTTAAACGAAAATGTGAACGGGTACATTTCATCAAATGTGGCATCTAAATCGGTAAGAGAAATTTCGTAATTAGGAGTAGTTCCTATTTTTGCCAAACACTTTTTGTGGTATTCATTACCACCCAGAACTATTCCGTCTATGAATCCACTTGTCCAAGCGCTAATTTTACATGCTTCGGTCATTCCAAGGGCAACCGCGGTTATTGCAAGGTATTGTTTGCCGCGGAGGTTTTCATCAAAGGTTTCATCCATTGGATGTATAGTTCCCCATAACGAAAACAAATCCCCTCGAAATTCAATGTCCCAATCTTTCCACATAGTTTGAGGTGTTTTTCGAGGCAGACCTAAGTCATTGGCACCACTCATTCGCGACCACGGTATCTGGCGGATATTCAACCAGTACATCTTCTCGTCTACTACAGGGCGTAGTTTTCTAGGCTTCAAATATGGTACGTTCGGATTAACGTCAGGTTTGAAGAGCGGACTCAATCTATAGTTTAGAGCAGAATGCCGCGGTGCAGTCTTTACGGAAGTCAGTTCAAACGTGTAAAATTCGGGGTCATCTGCTGCCGCTCCTGGTATCAGTTTCCTTATTCGATTAATTAGCGAATCTATGGAGCGATATAACGTCCAACTCGCTACTGGGCCTTTCTTGGGAGTGGAGGGTGCCTCGGTGGAAGCCTGTGTACCCTTCTTTACTACAGGATCACGTGGTGACGGGTAAGGGTCAAAAAGATGGTAATATCCATCTGCCTGACATATAACTAAACTGCATTGAGGATATCTTATTATGACGTAACGCAGTCTTTTCAATACTGCTTTTAAGTACTGCTCCAGTCTTTTTTCTGGGTTTTCATTAACAACTAAAATCTTTTTAATGTTCAGATTTATGAATTTCCCATCCAGAATAACGTTTTTGATTACCCTCTTCTCGCAAACGCTCAAATTTTTAGCTTTTTCGTGTATTTCTAGACCTTTTTCTATACATACGTCAACCATGACGTGGTCCCACGTCCTGATGGGATGCATCGCTGCCATTAACATTGCTATTAGACTAACGAAGTGACAAGACTTCACAGATGGGCTGGAGCTGGAACTCGGTAGAGCAGTAGTTCCATCTATTGCGTGAACGCCTTCAACAAGTTGATAGCCGACCGCAGTTTGGCTCTTAATTTCTTTCACATCTAACTTTCGCCCCATTGGGGATCTTTCGGATGGTATAATAAACTGTTTAGATTTTTGTGACTTAGGTTGGCCAGTTGAATAGTCATGATCGTCAGGTAACATGGTTCGGGGCTCCTTTAGGAGTCTCCTGACTAATATTCTGCTTAGGATAAATTGTTGATCATCTGTTTTCCCATCCTTATTGTAATTGATTCTGTAAAGAAATATATAGTGAAGGTATTAAAAAGAAATAAGATTTCAGTAAAATGTTCATGGATTTTGGATAAACTGTTTTTTCACTAATAATCATCATTCATCATCATACCGTGTGGTGCCGGACGTAAAGAATAACACCACCCCATTTCTTCCCGTGGGTGTCGTAAAAGGCGACTAAGGGACTTACTAGAGAATGGGCAGCAGCGTTCTCTATGCATTTTACCACCATACTGCGATCGCCAACCCGCCTGCCAAGCGTGGCGATTATGGCAAAGCCCCCCAAATTGGGGGAGGCCTAAGTCCAGCAGTGGACGTCTTACGGCTGAAATGATGATGATGATGATGAGTCACCTATGTGCGTAGGAAAGAACCCCTAGAGAAACTCTGCATGTGGTCGTCAGGCGTTGCTTATCACTTGGTACTAATTGTTGGTAGGTTTCGACATGGCTTGTGATCAAAACCCACTGACAAAGACGTACCGTCTAACGAGCATGCCGTGTCTTGAAACAATCCTCGATGTAGCCACCTGATGAGTTACACCGAAATAGCAGTTCCACTGCAGGTTGACCATCCAATCGGGAGACTAGTAGCGGAGGGTAGCGGGTTCTAATGCACGGTTCGCCACGGCCTATCGCAGGTAGATGGGCCCGCAAGTAGCCAGTAATCACATACCACATACGCAAGTAGTAAGTAGTATGCAAGTAGAGGAGCTGCCCCATCCCGTCAGAACATCTTGGGCTGCACCTTCTTGGTGGCCGACCAGATGAGAAGCCCCGATGGACATTCCCGGGGACACTCAGCAGTAGCCTTAACATCGGCTATATTTTGGAGAATAGGCATTGGAATTGCACTAAGTTTCATTCTGCCCCCGGAGAACAAGACATACGGCGATAGACCATTGCTAAGTGGTGGACATCCCACCCAAAACGCACAAAACGGAAATCAAAAATGGAATCCAAAAATGGAACACTTTCTTTGTGCGTATTGCTCTGACATTGTTTAAAAAAATACTTTTCAAACTATTGCTGTTTAAAACATATTATACCGTTAATGACTATTTAGAAGACAAATCAATAGAATCTATAATTTATAAGTTAGAATAATTGACATCGCTGATTGTAATTGACATTTGCACGCCAGGTTATGGCAGGATTTGCTGAAACAAAATGAATGTAACACCTTCTATACCATATTCTTGCAAATAAATATTTTTGATTTGATTTGATAGAAAGAAAGAAGAAAGGTGATCATCCCTTACCATCAGTTGAGATAGGGTTGATCCCTATGCGACGATAAATAAAAAACACATAAAAAATTACCTGCTCACGAGATCACGTAGGTTACGAAATCGTAGAAAGCAAGCCTTTCCTTTCGGCCCCTTACTGTCGCGGTCATCTCGCAAGCCCATGGCATTACAAGGACTGCCGTCGAACAGATAATATAGCCCATTTTTCTTGAAAAACGCACAACTGTACGAGGAAGTTGTTATCATGCCTCTATCACATTTGTTCAAAAATTTACGAGCCAATAAATCCTCCATTTGCCAGCTAGGACCTTCTCCAACCACATCTACATGAGCATGATATGCCTGTAAGTAAATGCAATCAAAATAAACGTTCTTCACAATATTCATTTTATAACAATCGTTGGATTAATTAAGTACCTATACAAAATCAAATCAAAATATTTTTATTTCACATAAACCAACATGGGCACTTATACAAACTAACCTGATGTCCTAGCGCAATCTTAGGTATTATATGTACAGGAGCAAGTTGAAATTTCTGCTGTTTGTTGGCAAAAAGTTTTTCGGCGGTGGTTACTACAAAATCCACGATGGCAGGGGTCCAAGAATGGATCGCGTATTTGTAAGATGTCACTATTGCCATGATTGCCCCAAACGGCAGTTTATCATTAGTGTCGGGGGCAGCTGCATCAGAAACACTAGTTGTTCCTCGAATAATTTGTGAAGTATCTGGCAAATTCTTGAAGTTAGTCGGTTTCTCGAGCTCTTGTTCGGGTTTAAGTTCAGCCTGATCCTCAACAAGTGGGGTTGTGACTTTCTTTCGAATCTTTCTCAGTTTGGAGCGTCTCTGGGCATCCTCTGTGAGAAGAACGCGGCGATCGACGTCGACCGGTACGGTTTGCACTTCTTCTTTTATTGGCTCACGTATTGGCGGCATCAGCTGCAACGACAGTTAGTATAGATAAGTACAGACATTTACTACACACAAATAAGTTTTTCTCTTTATATTTTTAAAACTTTTTCGTAAAACCATCAGAAAGTCTTTGCAATATAACTATTACCTCAGTTTCATTAGTATGATTGCAAAAAATTTAAAAAGTATGCTTAGATGCCCTAGGAGGGCATATAGTGACCTTATTGGTGATGTTCTTCAGAAAGGTCAGGTGCGTAGTACTCGCAACCGGCGTGTGTGTATGACCAATTGTATGAACCTATACGAGGCAAAAGGAGTGTGTAGAGATCGTAGCAGGTGGCGTTCCGTGGTTTCTGCCTACCCTCATGGGAAAAAGGCGTGAGTTTATTTATGTATGTATGTAGAATAATTGCCTACAGTTGTAAAAAACTTCCGGCATCATTCAAATTTATACTTCATACAAATGATTTCAGGTACAAAAGGAGTTCGTTAATGAGAGTGTCCCCGTGAGCTAACCCTATCGAATGAAACAGATGAAACCTGCGGGGCGAGAGAGGCCTCTATGATAGGCTTGAGTCACGCATTTTATCACGGTTTTTGTTCCCAAACTGTGATAAAAATGTGTGACTCAAGCTTATCACAATAGGCTGTGCTCGACCGCAGACTCAAACCTGAGACGAACCTCTGTCAGACTAATAGAAGTTTGTTTGTACTGACCTGCAAATTGAAAAAAACTATACAATACATTAAATTTCGTCATCTGCCTTGAAGCTTTCGCCATATACTCTAATAATAAGAGATGTTTTGATAGACGTACGGGTAGTTCTTCCTCGGGCTGCGGCGAGGGCGGCGGCGGCGGCAGCGGCGGCGGCAACTCCTCCGCCTTGCGTCGCGCCTCTTCTTCCTCCGCCTTCTTCCGAGCCTTCTCTTCTTTTCCTTCCTCGTCTTCTTCCTCTTCTGCCGCTTCTTCTTCCTATAATATTTTAAATAAGAATGCGAAGATGATTTCTACTCTATGACGCAGCAGCTGTAAAGGCTATTATAACTTGAAGCATTAACGGGGCGAGGACGGCCTCTGTGTTAGGCTTGAGTCACGCATTTTATCACGGTTTTTTCTCACAAACTGATAAATATGTGTGACTCAACACTACTATAGTAGGCCGCGCTCGCCTCGTAGGGTGAGATATTGTCATGGGTTTTCAGAGTGAAATCCGAAAATGCGATTCAAGTTGTCACAGAAATCATGAGATCGATTTTACAAGAAAAATCATCATTTTTAGTTTTTTCGAATCGAAATCTTTAAAGTTATTGCAACTCAGCTTAAAAATATGTTTCTAAACTACTCGACTCAGAACCTCTTCAACTGTTCATTCTTCTCGTCCAGCATAAACCGACGACTCTTGCGAGCATAGGTAATAGGTACAAACGGCTACAGGTCAAGCTATACATTTCCAGTTTTAGCTGACCTCGCATTGTATAGACTTTTTGTACAATGAGATGTCAGCTTATACTGGAAATGTATAGCTTGATGTGTAGTCGTGCGGTATCTACTTATTAAAACGCAGTTTTTTCAGAAACAATCATATCGAATAGGTTATAAATAATGCTCACCTCAACTCCACCTTCTGGCGGCTGAAAATGAATTACTAAATTAGTAAAATATTCAATATCCAGGATCAAATTAAATAAGCTAACGATAATTAGTTACTTGAAATATCAGTTTAGAAGAGCTGTTATTTAGTGCGTAAATTTAAAAAAAAGCTACTAAGATAAAGGGAAAAAAATATAGTAATTGTGCTCGTTCTATTCTTGATTGTAAAAGATAAAGACGCGATTGCTCATTTTGTGTCGTTTTTGAGGCGCTAATCCGGAATTTAGTGTATTCTCGGTTGAAGTCTATGGCGCACTTTGTCACACTGTGCGGGAGCACAATGTAAAAACCACGGATATTAACACCCGTGCAGAAATACATGTACACTGCATTGTGAACCTAAAAGATTGACTGCTTCAATTGTACTCTGAGTGAATTCATACAGCCCGCATTTTGTAAAATTACTCTTGGTTGTTCATAATGTGTCGAAGGGCGGGCGTTTTGGGGGGACTGTCTCATGTAACTTTGACGTTCAAAAAGTGCTGACTCTCAGCCTAGTTTGAATAAATGACTTTTGATTTTGATTTGATAATAATATAATTATTTGTTAGTTTAATCTTCGTAAGATATAATAACTATGATTGTGTGTTTTTAAACAAATAAATAATTTTAAAAAGCAGTGCAATAAGTGTCATCACTCCACGGATCAAAAGCCCTAAATTGAATACACAAGTGGTTCACCAGTGGGGGTGGCGGCGTGGGCGGTGGGGTCGGTTCAGGGTCTGGGTCGGGCTCGATGGGCTCGTTGGTCTTGTCGCGGGGCTTCGGCCACGGAGGGATCACCTGCGTCACCGACACCGTGGGCGAGTCTAAGTTCACTGCAACACGGTGAAAAAACGAGGTTTACAGTTTGAGGGTTAAAATCCATTCAATTCGCCTCAACCTATTAAAACGACGTCACCATTGATCTAAATGAAAGATGTTGTTTTAATCGATTGGGCTGAATTGGGTGAATTTTCAGGCAAATACAGGGTATGTTTTTATCCAGTGCGCAAATTGTAACCATGAATTCAGCATATTATTCTAGACCCCCATGCGCAGAAATTTTTCGCCGGTTTAAAAAAAAAAATCAGCTGTTGTTTCATAGAAAAATGCAATACCTACAGGGTCAAAATGTATGGAACAGCTGATTTTTTTTTTGTATAACCAACGAAAATTTTCTACACTGGGGGGTCTAGAATGATATACTGAATTCATGGTTACAGTTTGCGCACTGGATAAAAACTTATCCTGTATATGTCCTTGTTCTTCACAAGGTTGACCGATAAGATTGTTAAGGCCGCAGAAACCTGTTTGACGCGAGAAGTACAGAACCGGTCGAAGTGGCGGAGTTTAGGAGAGGCCCTTGTCCAACAGTGCACGTCTTTCGGTTGAAATGAGGATGATGTTATGTCCAAGTTCTGCACTAAAGTACAAAATTCCATTGTCGTCCACTCCCGTCTTTACTTTCAAAATAAGTCGACGTATACACAGACGTAATACAATCGAGGTGGGATTTTTATGCGTACTGAATTCTTCTCTCGGTGTTGAAGCGAGTAGGTACTGAAAATTCAACAGAGTACATCTCAGCGCGTCGAAAATTGAATAGTGTGTTTTACTGTTCGATTTTTAACTCTCGGTGTGATGAAGATTCAGTAGGAGAAAAATGTCGCCGTATTTGTATTACGTCCATGAGGAAGTGGGCTAAAAAGATGATTTTGTATTTCTGCGCACTGTAATGCTCGCGTGTATGTATTCACTGATATGATGTGAATTATTATCTATAGTCAAAACTGTTATGCTACACACCATTGTGAGAGAAATAAATAAACTTTTATTATTATTTATTTTTATTATACTGATGTAATGCTCGAATCTGAACTGTTTCATTCAAATCAAATCAAATCAAAATATTTTTATTTCATATAAACCTACATGGGCACTTATAAAACGTCAGAAGCTAGGTGCATACACGCGAAAGCTCCCGGTGAAGACCTTAAAGGCGCTCCTCCTCACCGAGAGTATACGCCTGTATGTAAAGATTCGAGCATATCATCAGTAAATGAAGAGATCCTCATAGCACTGTAAGTAAATGCTTATTTCTAATACCCCCATAAAGTGGAGCTTCGAGCCACCACCTAGCGGGGATATCTCCAAGTTGGTAGTATAAGTCTATCGTAATAAGATTCTCGTCAAAGACACTTACCTACTTTCGGTTCCATTGGTTCTTCTACATAATTCTTATGTCTCATTGGTATCGGAGGAATGTAATCCTCGTTTACACTCTCCACTAACGATATTATATCACCCATTTGTTCCTCATCCACTTGGTTCTGTAACTAAATAAGGACGGTGCAATTTTCGTTACGGACTTACCAAATAAGTAAAAAACTTTTTACAAAAAAATAAAAACCAACTTCCTTAAAAAAAAACAGTACAAAGTCACAAATAATTTAACGAATTCCGAAATTAAACTTATTTTTGACTTTGTAGTGTTTTTTTAAGGAAGTCGGTTTTAATTTTTTTGCAAAAAGTTTTTTTTTAACTTTTTAATTATGCTCTCTAGTTACGCTATACTCCACACTAATCTAATAGCGTTATTCGTTCATTTGTCGCGCCAATACTTAATGCAAATATAAGACTTATATGGTTTTCACATGGATCCCAATGTCCGAATAGAACCAAATTAAAATGGGACCATTCGGGAAGCACCAACTATCAAATAAAAAATTAAAAAAATCATCGAAATCGGTTCACCCAGTCAAAAGTTATGAGCTAACAAACATTTTTTTTTTAAATAAAGACGAATTAATAACCTCCTCCTTTTTTGAAGTCGGTTAAAAAACGAGTGTGGTTTAGACCACACGACTGAAGTAAAACTCATGCACTGACTATGAAAGGAAGAGAGAAAGAAAATGTGCGCGTGCACTGCTCTATTTTGCTCCTACAGTAATATACGAAACGTAACTCTCTCTCTCTTTCTATCTTCACTAACTTATATCTCCCTCTCAACTTCCGTTTGCCTCGTCTGATCACACTTTTCGTAACGCTCTCGTCACGCATTCACCAGCTTACTCCCCAAGACAGGCGTGCGTAAAGAAGTTTTACTTCAAAAAGTATAGACTTAAGTTGTAGTTGATAAGGGCAGATACTGATATTGGAACTTACCCCAGGTGTTTTTGGATCCAAAGTTTCTACCGGCATAACGTCGTCACACATATCCTGTCCGTCGCCTTGCGCCTTACAGGTGCGCAGAACTTTTCGCTTCTTTTTGGGCAGGTTATGATCGCTCAGCTTACAGTACAATTCTATCTGAAATTAATAAATGATTTCTTAACTCAGTGAGCTTATTGGAGTCAACTGCAAGGTTAAAAGCGTATCTGGTCTCTGTTAGGTTGTCTTAAGACGTTCCTACAGTTAAATTCATTTAGGATGATTGATATAATCAAATGGGTGGGGGGTGTGACTTGTATTAAGCTACGCTTTCCGAGGTTGGTCCGTGGATGGGTGACCATCTTTACCTACCAAGAAACTTCCGTCCCGGTTGTCATTCATAAATCTTTCACAGTCGTTACAGGTCTTCAGAAGCACGAATTTAATGTCTGACATTCTGTCTTACTAAGGGGTATCGTGTTATCCAGTAACTGGGTTGTGGGGGTCAGATAGTCGGTCGCCCTATAAATACTGGTGCTGAGATGCATCCGGATAGACTGGAAGCCGACCACAACATAGTTGGGAAATGGTTAGGCAGATAATGATAATATAATCAATGGCAGTGACTACAGCCAACACCACCACCCACACCAACTATTAACTTCCTTATTGACATACGAATTCCTACTGATAAAACAATACCTTTGGCTGTTTCTTCTTCAACTTTAACACTTTGAAAGCGTGCACGTAGAATTGCGTTGTAGCCGGTAAATAACTCCAATTCTTCGTAAATGCCTCTGCCATTGTTAGCGGATCCAGAAGCATCAAGCAGCAAGCCTTACCAGGCTGCATCGATCTCAGGCCGTCATTGGTACGCGGGTAAGGATCAAACAAAAAGAACATATCCTTCTGTCTCCAAATCGCAAGCATGTAATTGTTAAACTCCAATAAACCGCAGTTATACTCGTGATTGAAGAAATCTTCCAGACCACTTCTAATATTGAACAAGCATTCCTTTGTTGTGAAAAGTTGTCCTTTCACTCTCTCTCTGTATATTATTATCTCACATGCATAGGGACCAATCATTATTTCATTTGGTATATTATCAATAGTCAAATCAATCAATACTTTCGGGTGGGTGCATTCGAGATACAGCTTGTTGCCCAGTAACAATATTTTGTCCAATGTCTTTGAAAACCAGGTATTAGGTGGTGATATTTTCGCGTACGTCATCGCCACTACGGCAATAGGTATAGCTTGTCTAAATTTAGCCTCCTCGAAGCATCGATCCCCTAAATGTATATTAGCATTGACAATAGCACAGTTTGAGTTTAAAATTCTGTACCCCAACATTGCTTTCTCAGCTAGAGTGAGTTCTTTATCAGATTCGAAATCCTCGTCGCATTTCTCATCAGCCATTTTCAAAACTTTTACAGCAGCCAAAACGAATTTTTGATCTTCTAGAATGCTGCGTGCTAAAAGAACTTCAGCAACGGAATCGACATCTTTTACATTCATGAGAGCAGCTTGCCCGTTAGCGAAGTTTGAGTAAGCTCTTGAGTCTCTTCCAGCAGGGTCGAAAATGTAAAAGCACACTCGATCTTTCCAAATCACTAGTTTGAGAACCCTGTGTCAATAAAACCAAAATCATTTATCCATTCTTACTTAGTTATAAATAATAAGAAACGGATGCAGCTACCCTACCTTGATAACAATATTCCTGCTCTATTCTCTTTGAAGAAAGCTCTTAGTCCTCTACACAAGTTATATACAGTGGGATCTAACGACATCGTGTATCCCACGATGTCTGGTTCACAAAGTAAAATTTGCATTCTTTTGCCATTTAATATCAATATTTGTTTTTTCCCAAACTGCAATACTTCACATATACCCTGAACTGACGAATGATCATGAACTTTGTCTAAACACTGGATATACCTGAAAGAAAAATGCAATTTGAATTAGGTACTATTACACTATTTTACTAATATTGAAGATGGCCCGAAACGGAGGTCTTCCAAAGCAAAATTTTTTCCCTCTCTAAAAGATTCCCAAAACACCCACTTATGTGCAGCTATTACAAAATTTATAGTTCAGGAGCTGTACGGTCTGTAATATTTTTTAGGGAAATTCTCAATTGACTTCAGACTTTTTTATTTTTCTCTTTTTGCGTTGCATTTTTGTAAATTTTGCTATAATCTATACTACAAATAAATAAAATTGGAATGTCTGTTTTTAATATTAAGATAACCACTTTTTACTAAGTGTATATGGATGTATACACGATACATATACCAAAACAACATTTTTTTCAATTTTTGTCTGTCTGTCTGTCTGTCTGTCTGTCTGTCTGTCTGTCTGTCTGTTCGTTCCCGCTAATCTCGGAAATGGCTGGACCGATTTTGACGGGACTTTCACTGGCAGATAGCTGATGTAACAAGGAGTAACTTAGGCTATTTTTATTTTAGAAAGATTCTTTTATTTTAGAAAAAAATAACTATCTTCGAAAACTACGCTGACATACGTCTCAAAATTCGTAAAACCCTGGCTGAATCCTACGAAATAGATCAAAATAATGTACTACAGTATTGTACACCTTAAAAAGGCCTACAAAAATGTCCTCAATGGTATATGTCTATCTCTTAGGGATAACCCACAATAACCATTTTTTATCTTTTACTTTTTACGAGAAATAAGGGCTTATTTACGAAGCGATTTTAAGCAATACAGCATTAATCCTTATCCAATTAAGTACCTTAAATACATTGTGCATTTAATATAGATCAATATGGCCCTTTACAGCATGTAATTTAAATGAATATCTTAGAAGATATTAGAGATTTAAAAAGCGGGCGCAGAGCGCGTTGGCAGGGGCCGGGTAGTACAGGATAAGTAGGATTGTAATTCATATTACTTTGGCTTCATAGTAATTGCGAATATCATGTGTGTTCATTATACTCAAAATAAACCTAATAGTATTATTTCAAGTAAGAGACCGCGAAATTGCTTAGATGTTTAGATTTTTGGATGTTTGTTTCTCCATGATGCAAAGACGGCCAAACGGATTTAGATCGAATTTGGCACAAGATATATTATATCATGGATACGTAACAGATAGGATACCTACTTTATCCCGGTAGTAGGTTCCCGGGTGTTATTTTCCGACAGCTACACGGGCCAAGCCACTGGCAAAAGTACTATTCCTATAATTAAGTTCGGTGTCTGGTAAATGATTGAGTGTCTGTATAGGTAAATTAGGAGCGTTAAGAAAAACCAGGAAGACTTATATTCAACTAAACCAAGCCCTATGTCACAGTCTTCTTACTCTGAATACTATTACTTTTATTTTAAAAACACCAACACACATGATGTTCTCATAAACTATGAATCCTAAGTAATATGAGTTATAATCCTACTACTAATAATATTATATATGTGAAAATATGTATGATTGGGTGTTTGTTTCTCAATCACGCAAAAATGGCTGAATGGATCTGGATCGAAAATAGCACACAGAGTCTATATTACCTATATAAAACATCGAATAACACATTCTTATCGCGGTAGTACGTCCTCTTGCATTAATTTCCGACATCCACGCGGGCGAAGCCGCGGGCAAATAATATTATAAATGTGAAAATATGTATGATTGGGTTGTTGTTTCTCAATCACACAAAAATGGCTGAATGGATCTGGATCGAAAATAGCACACAGAGTCTATATTACCTATATAACCTGGAATAACACATTCTTATCGCGGTTATACGTCCTCTTGCATTAATTTCCGACATCCACGCGGGCGAAGCCGCGGGCAAAAGCTAGTATTTACAATAAATTTGTTATAATTCCTTAAATTATGGTCTACAGTCAATATAAATACTGTTTCCAAACAACGGGGGTTGTTGAAAATTACTATTACTAATTTTGATAGAGAACATTTTTGCCTGACAAGATTCGTTTTAAATTGCTTGTTTGTTACCCGACTTTGGTAAAGCCAAAGAAGGGTTACGATTTTTACAGAATTGTATGTTCATCTATTCCCTGTGCCTAATTGTCGTTAAGTTTGTTTAAAAAAAAAAATCCTATTCATAATTACCAAAACTAACTAACAAATGTAAAAATTCTAAAATGATAGTACATATGTAAGAGATCTTACCAAGCATCACCGGTGTCTACCAAGTTGTCGATTAACTTCATCGTCCATTGTTTAGGATGGTAATGAAATGCTAAACAAAAAGCCATAACGCTCATTGGCAGGGCTTGTCGACCTCTTGATCTACTACCTGTAATACAATTCAGAAAATGTTTAGAAACTTCACTTCAGGCAATATGGACCAACATAATTCTAATGCTTAGTCGAGCCTTAACTGAAAGTCGATCTGGGTTGTGGAACCAAGTTGTTCGACTAGAAATGAAATAAAAATTTCTAAGTAAATTATTTCCTTTTCTTGTTTACTACTGCATTTGAACATTTAAATTAATAACATAACATCACACTTGTAATCCCCAAATAGTAAGATAGATGTGTACCGATAGTACACTCACATTTAGTCCCAAATAATAGGGGGCGAGCCTATTGCAATCAATTGAGTACAAACCCAGACTCCGATTTGCTACTAAGAAATTCCTAATGAAAAAACGAAATGAAACAAGAAATCAGAGAATATCAAGCCCAGGCCATCCCATCTTCCGGGCACGGCGGCGCGGCGGCGGGCTGTGCTAGGGCGACTCCTGCAGGTGCAGAAAAACTCCAACGGCGCAATATAACAACCAGTGTGAGGTATATGTTTGAGCCATTTGGGATTGAAACATTAGGGCCGAGGGTCCGAGTACTCATCAAGTATTTCGCGACAACGCAATACGTTTGGTCGACTCTTCACGTGACCAGAAAGCTTGCCTGTTTTAAGGTCAACGAATCGGTATTGCCATCCAAAGAGGTTTGGGTCGACGGCGCGTAGTGTTCCACGCGCGCCTCAAAGAGATGTCAGCAGAACTGAAGGGGTCTGCCAGGACCGATGCCTGCAAGTGTCGCGAGATTGATCGAAAGAGACACCGTGAGCCTGGCACATAGGCAACTGAAGGAACACGGGTGGATTTTAGTCAGTAAAAGTCTGACACGTCCTCCAGCTCCGCCCAGAGCGGGAGAGGTCATTTGATGATTTCGCATCCAAAAAAAAAGAGGCAACGCTGCCAGCGTTTAGGCCACTTTTCCCACTGACAGCTGCCCATTGACCTCTTCCCTTTTTCCTTTATATACTTGTAAGTATATGATATATATATATTTGTCTTAGATTGTATTTAAGATTTTTTAATGAACATGCAAATCAAAAATTGACCTCCAAAATTCATGCGGACAAATTACTAGCATAAAAATAAACTTACCGAACTTATCATTATACATATTGAACGACCCCGTCAAAATACCATAGTGTATATCCGGTCTCTTATCTTTGGTACACCGGACGACAGTAAGAGAATGTGTTTGTATGGTTCCTCTTTTTAAATTCTGTGGTATGTGTATCTAGAAGTAATAGAAAGTTTTAAAGTCTTGGAAAATAAACTATGTACCTACTTACATGCTGCAACGCTGCATAGAAATGGTGATTTCCAAAACACCACTACGCACAAAAAGTTTTCGACTTACGGCTAGATATAGATACCTATTCGCTTTAAGAAATCATTTAAATTGAAACTGAAATTGTAACCATCGTTGTCACCCAGCTTAACCACGCCCCTTGACCAATTAGATCTTAGTCAATTAGAAGGCCGTGTTCACATTGACCAGTTGAAGTTCCCTTCACACATTAGGGACGCTTTTTTTGCCAACTTTAAGCAGTGGTGGCCCCAGTGGTATCGGTCCCAACTTACGAGTTATAGGTCGTGAGTTAGAACTTAGGCAGGCGCTTTATTTTGTGCCACTAATATTATTACCAGTTACCACTCTCTCATAACGGTGAAGGAAAACATCGTGAGGAAACCGGCCTATGTCCTAGAACCAAAAATTCTAAGACATGTGACATCTACCAACCCGCACTGGGCCTGCGTGTAGATTACGGCCCACTTCCTCTCACTGTCCCAGCAGTTGAAACAATATAGGCTGGTTATGATGATGAACTTGTTGTTTCCAATGAAAACTGAGCTTAACTTACGTGTTCCTGCTTAGGTATGTCATCCAGACCACAGGCTTCGTCATCACCTTTTGGATATGTTTGTCCACGACTCGCTTTTCGCTTTCCACCAGATTTATAGCCAGCTTTTTCGCAACGTCTGAAAAACGGTTTACGGACAATAATTTTACGTGATAACGTCATAAAAAACATTGATAAAAAATTGCATATATGCAATTGCAATTGCATGAATTGAATTATTATTATTTAGAAGGAGTTAATTGTAAATAACATTTTTTTCGACTAATTAACATTTATTTGCACTCGTTAATTCAAATATTTTTTGTAGTAGTCTCGGTCTCGCTTGCACGGTCGGCTCAAGCGGAACGTGACAATGAGTCATGCTTTTTCGTGCGTGCAGCCGGCGTTCATCGGTTTATAAGACATCAAGTCAAAAGTTGCGTAACGTTAATGCTCGCAAATAGTCCTGGCAACAATGTTGCGCTTCTTTTGTTTATCATGGATACGACAACACTGCAGCATTCCATGTTGCTTGCCAGCAACATAAAACATGTTGCTAGCACAATGTTGTGCTACTTTTTTTCGGGATTGAATCCTCTGGCTAAAATAAGGCGAATCCCGCGAGGGACGCAGGACGCGACTCGGCACGCCGAGTGTTTTAATAATGATTAGCAAGCCAGTGAAGCCACAATACTACTCGCGGCAGTGTGTTCAAACACCTGCGTACAAGTTAGTTGACACAATGAGCTAGAGCGAATTCCTTCCCGCATCCCGTGCGGGATTCGCTTCACTTCGGGCAGAGCTTTTAAAAAGTTCGGCCAACTGCATGCCAGTAGTAGCATTTGAATTAAGAAACAAACTCCTATTTCTATGAAATAAAGTCGCTATACAAGGGTTACTCCGTTTGAACCCAACCCAAAAAATCTCCACCGGAAACGCATGTCCACCTTTTTTTTTTTGTATGGGAAATCATCAAATGACTTCTCCCGCTCAGGGCGGAGCGGGAGGGCGTGTCAAACTTTTACTGACTAATACCCAACCGTGTTCCTTCAGTTGCCCATATGCCAGGGCCACAGTAACTCTTTCGAACGAATCTCGTGACCCTGGCAGGCATGTCCACCTTAGTCCAGTCTAGATGGACAAAAGTTATTCATAGGCTTATACATATAGGAATATGACCAGTTTAGATCCACATTGAAATAATTTAAGATTAAATTTTTAATTGGATTAGTAGATGCTATACAATTAAAAACTACTGAGATGTCGACTAATAGAGAAGTGTGGGGTGACTACTGAGATGACGATTAATAGAGAAATGTGGAAGAAAAAGATATGTTGCGCCGAGCCCATATAAATCGGGATAAGGGCAGGAGAATGATGAGATGCTATACAATTAAAATAGTACGGGTGGTAAGCCTAGTGGGATGTCTGGTGTGTTGTATGAATTCAAAATAAAATAGGTAGGAATACTTAAAAAAATAGAAATAGTAAAATTACTTTTTTATTCTCATAGCTAGCCTTTTCTTTTTAATTCTGGCAGCAAATGCTCTGAAACAGATTTATCAATCGTTTTAATTTCACTTTATCAAAGGAGAAATAATAATAGTATCTACCACAAAATATACATACCGACATTTCTTTCTAGGGCACGTTGATCTTTTGCAGACACTGAAAATATTGAATTGGAAAAAATTTTCGTTATGCGTTTGTTTCTATTTATTATTCCAAAAATATTAAGGAGGCTGCGCTTAGGCAGCCCGCGAAATTCAAATTCTTTATACAGAAGCTTTACAGATTTCATCATCATCATCAAGTCATTTCAGCCATTAGACGTCCACTGCTGAACAAAGGCCTCCCTCAAATGGGGGGGGAGGTGCCATAATTGCCACGCTTGGCAAGCGGGTTGGCGATCGCAGTATGGTGGTAAAATGTATTGAGAACGCTGCTGCCCATTCCCTAGTAATAAGTCCCATAATCGACACCCACGGGAAGAAATGGAGGATGCTACTCTTTACGTCCGACACTACACGGAACACACACACATACAGATTTGTAATAATTAAAATCATCAATACAACCCTCTCAGTTCATATAACCCTATTGAATGACTATTTTATGAAAAAGTCGCTATATGGTACATCAAAGGGCAGAGAATAATATACATCTAAATAATATCTTAAGAGAACCAACACAACGTTATCTGATCCCAAACTAGGCAGAGCCTGTACTATGGCAACCAGACAACTGATAAATATACTTATATATTTCTAAATACATACATATTATAGATAAATTACACCCAGACACAGAACAAATGATTGTGCTCATCACCCAAACATTTGTCCTGGGTGGGAATCGAACCCACGACCTCATTTTTAGCAGTCAGGGTCATTAACCTAGACTAACAGGCCAGTCAAAAAGAAAAGAATGTAAGGAAAATTGGATTTCGCGGTCTACCATGGCATTTCCCCTTAATCAAAACACTTACCCTCCCCTGTAGCACGGTGTTCCTTTTTTCTGTCTGTAAACAATCAATCAAATAAGTGTTTTGAATCATAATGAGTGATCGGATATTCGGATGCGTATACCTAATGTTAATATTTAGCTGTGAAAGCACGGAAGCAGCTTCGTATTTTTTAGTAAAGCCGGGTTTCTTGGATCATCCATCATATTTATTTAAAATTAATGTTTAACCCCAGATGCAAATACATATGTGTGTAGGGTGGTATATGTTAGTTAAAACAACACACAAAACACGGTAAAAACGCGCATTCCATATTAGCCACAGTGTGTTTTGATATTCGTTGAGATTGGTCGCGTCGCTCGCGTGCTCTACTTAAGTGCAAAGTGCAGACGCAGCAAATCAACCGCGCCGGCTCGGCCGCGCACGCCGCGATGACACACACAATCATGTAAGAATTGACCTACATTCCAATTATAATTATTAAGTGTAATTTATTAACTCGCCAATAACATGGCTGAGACCACCAAAATTAAGATAAAAACCGAAAATGAACAACTGCTGTATAAATACTACAGCGAAGAAAGAGCAGAAAATGAGCAGCTGCGTAATGTTATTTCTGCTATGGAAAATCAAATAAAAAGCCTCCAAGAACAAGTGAGCTATTTACAGCATAAAGCGCAGGAAAGTACAGCTGCCACCAGTAAGCCAGCTGAGCCAGTAATAAGTCCAACACAGTGTCCTGAATACTGTACGGATGAGGAAGAGTTAGTCAGGGAAACTCAGTGGATTAGGCAAAAGAGCAGGAAAAAACGCAAATTAAACACATCGCCCACTAAAACTGATAACATTGAACACCTCGAGACTGTTCAAACCGAGAAAGCAAAAATCAAAAAGATTCCACCACCTCCGCCTGTAGTAGTAGATGGCGTCGAAAACTACCAGACTCTGTTTGACTTATTGTCAAAGTCTGTGTCTGGTGATAAATTTACTACTAAAATGTTGAATGGGAAATGCCTTAAAATAAATTCCACAAACGAAGACACATATAAGTCTATAACAAAGTTATTAACTGAAAGTAACTTTCTCTGGCACTCCTACGAAAATAAGCAGGAAAGGCCAATAAGAGTTATGGTGAAAAACCTTCATTTCACATGCAAGCCTGAGAGAATAATTGAGGACTTACAAAATAAAGGTTTTCAGATTGAAGATGCAGCAAACAAATTGAGGTGGAAAAACAAGGAGCCCCTGAACATGTTTATGCTTACTTTCAGAAATGAGGAAGACATAAATAAAATCTATGGCATTAAGTCAATATTAGGATGTAAAGTAGAAGTACAGCCTCTCCATATTTCGAGGCTTGTACCTCAATGCAAGAGATGCCAGGCGTACGGACATACACACAA
Organism: Aporophyla nigra; assembly: GCA_947507805.1. Classification (NCBI taxonomy): domain Eukaryota; kingdom Metazoa; phylum Arthropoda; class Insecta; order Lepidoptera; family Noctuidae; genus Aporophyla; species Aporophyla nigra. The sequence goes on along the minus strand of OX382300.1, from coordinate 11,830,770 downwards.
ATACTGTTCTAAAGAACCTAGATGTGTCAAATGTACGGGCAAACATCTGACTGCTGACTGCAAAAAGCCGTCAGACGAAAAGCCAAAATGCGTCCACTGTGGAGAACCACATCCTGCTAATTATAGAGGATGTATAGTAGCCCGGGAAATGCAAGAAATAAAGAACAAAACATTGAAGAAACCGGCGGCAAAAAGCCAGCGTAAAATCAACGAAAAAGTGCAAACTAGCTCACAAATGCAAAGTCATTACGTGACACAAAACACTCACAAGAAAACATACGCGCATGTTACAGCCAAAACTGTTGAACTTGCAAATGTTCGTGATAATGTTTATTCCGATAAAGGTATGGAAGGAAAGTTGGACGAAATTATAAAACTGATGTCCTCATTTAATGCTCGTTTAAATAAACTTGAAAATAGCGCTACGAATGCTGTTTCAATACGGAAAAAATGGATCCATTAAAAATAATGGCATGGAACTCAAACGGATTACTTAAACATCAACAAGAATTGGAAGTAATCCTGATCACAGAAAATATCGATGTATGCCTTATATCTGAAACTCACTTTACGAAGCAATCATACATAAAGTTCCGAGGTTATAAAGTGTACCATGCACTGCACCCTGACAATACTGCCCGTGGTGGTAGCGCGGTTATAGTCAAAGAGAATCTCCGTCATCATGAAGAAGTTAAGTACGAATGTCATGAAATTCAAGCTGTGGCGATTTGTATTCAATCTAAACTGTATCCAGTCACTGTAGCAGCCATCTACTCGCCTCCGAGATATAATATAAAAAAAGATTATTATGTGAGATTCTTACAGCAACTCGGACAAAGATTCATTTTAGGTGGTGACTTCAACGCTAAAAATACACAGTGGGGGTCAAGACTAACCACGACTAAAGGAAAGGAACTAATGAGTGCTATGAAAGAGCTAAAGTGTGAATCTATTTCTACCGGAAAACCAACTTATTGGCCAAGCGATCCACGCAAACTCCCAGATCTAATAGACTTTTTTATAACTAAAAATATTTCTAGTAATTACTTAAGCATCGATGAATGTTTTGACATGAATTCGGACCACTCACCGATAATTTTATCAGTATGGTATCGGATCCTACGCACAGAGAACAATCCAACGCTTGTAAATACTAACACAGACTGGGAGAGTTTCAGAATAGACTTGGATAATACAATAGAATTAAGAGTTCCATTGAAAACTCCGGAACAGCTGGAATTGGAATTGAGTAATTTTACAACTAGTATTCAGAAAGCCGCCTGGAAAAATACACCTGAAAAAACACACCGGGTCAAAGCAACCGCCTACCCTGCAAGAATTAGGTGTCTTATAACCGAAAAGCGCAAACAAAGAAACAAATGGCATCAGACTAGATGTCCACAAGATAAAAGACTGTTGAACAACCTCACTAAGCGCCTTACGAAAGAAATTCAACACCACAATGACTCCTTAACAAACAGCTACCTTAGCCAATTAACGAGTGACATTAAAACCGGCTACTCGCTTTGGAAAGCTACAAAGCACATAAAACGACCGATCGTCCAAGTTCCTCCTATCAAGGAAGTAAATGGAAAATGGGCAGTGACCGACGAACAAAAAGCCCTAAGGTTCGCTGAGCATTTAGAGCAAATATTCCAACCAAATGAAGCCCAGACTGATGAGATGATAATCCAGGGAGTACAAATTAGTTCAGACATTAAGTTAGTTACCCCAAAAGAAGTATCTAGAGAAATTAAGTGTAATTTTAATCGAAGAAAATCCCCTGGGTACGACCTAATTACAGGCGAGGTTTTACAAAACCTCCCACGTAAAGCTATAGTTAAGCTTACCACGCTCATTAATGCTGTATTTCGGTTGAAACACGTTCCTGACTTGTGGAAAGTAGCTGAGGTCATTATGATAGCCAAGCCTGGGAAGCCACCTTATGAAACCACATCTTACAGACCAATCTCACTGTTACCAGTGTTATCAAAAATATTTGAGAAACTTTTTCTAAAGAGATTGAAGCCTCTTATTGAAGCTGCAAATCTAATCCCCGATTATCAGTTCGGATTTAGAGAACAACACTCTACGCTCGACCAAGTACACAGAATCACTGATATTATTGAAAGGACACTAGAGGAGAAGAAGGTGTGCTCCACGGTTTTCCTTGATGTTGCACAGGCGTTCGATAAAGTGTGGCACGAAGGCCTCAAATATAAGTTAAGAACAATGCTGCCTCAACAGTTTTCAGATATCATAGAGTCCTATATATCAAACAGATTGTTTAGAATAAGACAAGGAAATGCCTACTCAAACCTTAGGCAGATAAAAGCTGGCGTACCCCAAGGAAGTGTACTAGGCCCGGTCCTGTATCTACTATACACTTGTGATATTCCACAACTAGAAAATGGAGTAATTGCAACCTTTGCTGATGACACCGCTATCATGGCTGTTGGAAATAGTCACGAGGAAGCCGTAGAAAAGGTTCAAGAGTACGTAAATCATGTTCATGAGTGGACTGCAACATGGCGTATCAAACTTAATGAAAGCAAGTCTATCCACATTGACTTCACGAATAAAAAGCCACAATATATCCCGGTATTCATGAATAATCAACAAATCCCATATGCCAATACTGCTAAGTATCTTGGCATGACCCTGGACGCAAAACTGCGCTGGAAAGAGCATGTCAAAAAGAAAAGAGCTGAATTAGATATTCGATACAAAAAAATGTATTGGCTACTTGGTAGACAGTCGCCATTGTCAATACCTAATAAATTGTTGGTATATAAACAAGTTTTAAAGCCAGTATGGACCTACGGTATACAGCTGTGGGGCTGCACCAGCCAAAGTAATCGTCAAATCATACAACGATTTCAAAACAAAGTACTTAGGGACATAGTCAGCGCGCCCTGGTACATAAGAAACAGCGACCTTCATCGGGACCTCAAAATGGATGTCGTAAGCCAAGTAATACAAAAATATGCAGAAGCTCATGAACACAGACTTCATCATCACGTGAATGTCGAGGCGATTCAACTCCTTGACACCACTGAATTAGTGCGAAGACTAAAAAGGGTTAAACCCTTTGAGTTAGTGTAGTGCAGTGTAAGTGAACACAAACTGCAGTGAAAGTGCTAACTTTTATAAAGAACACGTTAATCAAGTGTCTTCCCCTTAACTGTCAGTGAGTAAGAAAGACGTTATTGGACGATTTCTTAGTTTTATAGTTGCTTAGCAGTTTAAGTTATATTTAAATTACTTATTAGCTAATAGGCTAGATTGTAATGTGAATAAAGTATCACCTAATGTGATACTATATAAAGTAAAAAAAAAAAAAAAAAAAAAAAATATTAGCCAACATTTCAACTTTAGGTGAATAGGTATGCATCTGAATATCCGATCTCTAATCATAATACATTTGAGTGCAAGTATTTAGATGAAAACCGCACAGGTAGCACCCTAATCGCGAAATACAGTATGAAACAGAATCTGAATCATTATGAAGCATTTTGCTAACCCATTGCTTCATATGTTCGAAAAATGTGTCTGCTCTACAAGGTAAATAATGCAAAGAATGTGAAATAAAAGCCATTCCTACTGATTGTTTGTTACGTAAATTAATTACTCCGCTGCGCTGGATTAAAACAGATTAGTTTTCAACCCGGTGTACTGGGAATACTGTTCATTTACCTACCATGCGAAATAAAAACAAAATAAATAAAAACAGAATAAAACATACTTTCTCACTACTTTCGTAGAACCACCAGGTACATGTACAACCTCAGGAACGAAGTCTTGGTCCCTATTGAGGACAATCCCACTGTGCGGCTTGAATAATCTGAAATTTTAATTATTTCAGTATATGATATCCTCGATTTCGTTAGGGTTGGTAGCGAAACACTGATATGTCATTTGTTTTTTTTTTTTTGTTCCAGTAATTTTCGATATCGATACCCAGCTTAATTTGACCCTGTTTACAATGAAATGAATATTTACTTTGTAAAATATCCTATTATTTTATATTTTTTTCTCAATTAGTATTATTATGAATCATAGTCTGGGTATTTGAGTAATTTATATGGGCTACCCAAATATCGTTATTTGGTATTGATCGTCGAATCGTTGAGCTCCTTAAGTTTTAAGTTGAGCTGCACGACTTCTGATAAATGGCTGCACAGGTCCGCTCAATCTGTGTGGTTCTTTTTTCTAAAGACTATTGCAGACATCAATGGTCTACTACATCGTCTTCACATGAACCGACCAAGATTATGTCTGGACTTTAAAAGAGACTGCGACCTCTGAGTTTTATGAGCCTTTCTCTGTTTTATGAGACTCTGAGAAGAGTAGTCATATAGGAAACACCTCATCTAGTTGTTAAAATATGATTGACGTGTAAAAGTGTTTGTACAAACCTACTTACAGGAATAAAATAATTTAATTTAATTGAATATTAGTGATTCCTTACTCGTGTCCAGATTTAGCGGGAAGAGGTGGTCTCATTAGCTGAGGTATGACGGCAGCCCTTTGAGCTTGAATGACCTCGCCACTTGTAGTTGGGCTAGGTACCTAGAAAGAAACGTACAGTGGGTCTTAACCTACAGGTTAAGATATATACTATATCTTTTCAGACTACCATGCATGAATTAAATAGGACTATCGGATCGGCGCACGCACGCATCCGATAAGGCATTGTGCTGACGCAGATCTCGCAATGTATTTTGAGCTTTAATGAGATCAAAGATTGACAGAGTAAACTTACATTCAAGATAGATTTGCTCGATGTTGAATGCCTAACAACAGCGCGGGGAGTAGGAAGCAATATATCGCCAGGCAGCAGGTCGTAATACCGGACCCGCTTTTCCGTTCCAGGCTTTCCTACACCTCCATCACCACCTAAGGATTCTTGAGAAGCCGAACCAAAGGAATATCTCGAAACATTTCGCCTGGAATGACACAATACTAATTACTACTAAAAAAATTACTACCAAAATAAAAAAAATATTATTACCTTTATTCATTCATGCACAGTGTCCTACTGAAACACGATTATGAGCCGAAACGGAATAGGAAGAAGCTTATATGAAGTAGTAGGTACATACCTACTTAAAGTAAAAGTTACTTAAACTGATATTATTTATATTGAGACCCATCCCTTTTCTTGTTTGAAAAAAATTGGTTGTCAGTAAAGTTGGTTTACGGACGATAATTTTACGTGATAACGTCATAAGAAAACACTGATTTTGATTGAACTTTTCACTATTTATAAACAATTAACAAAACAGTTCACGTGTAGGTTGTGTGCTGCCGCTGTCTCCCTTGTACTCGGAAGCATCGGCCAATCATGCCTCATCTTGCTTGTTCTGCGCTCTCGCTTGCACGCTCGTCTCAGGCGGAACGTGACAATGAGTCATGCTTTTTCGTGCGTGCAGCCGGCGTTCATCGATTTATAAGAAATTATCACGTCAAAAAATCTGATCAGTGTGAATGTGCTCTATGCTACTGAAAGCTTTTTTTTAAATCTTGCTCTGGAGGCTCAAACTCGCTAAGTCCTTAACGAGACGATTCGTGATGACCCTCAAAATGAGCTCATAGACGTTACTCAGACGTAAAAGGGGTCTAATAGTTCTTAAGCTAGGTTTTATCATGTTGAGTTGAATAACAGAACCACCGCACTTTTGCTTTACGCCTCTAGCGTTGTACAGACGCCAGCACATCAAGCTATCCAAAACTGACAAATTTTCCCAATCAATCTTGAACGTTATACTTAAGCAATAAAGTTGAAAACCTATTAAAGAAATTTGACAGATTATAGTAGCTTTTTGTGCTGGCGTCTGTACCTCATTTAATGACGGTATTGAAATTGTGCCCAGTTGATGGCAATAGGCACATGAGATTTAAACAAAACTGAAAAAATATACGGGCGTGTACGGTCACCAAAACATAAGTAACCAGGTTACCCATCCACGGACCAACCACGGCAAGCCTTATATTTCCAGTCGCCCCCACATGGATTGCCACCAGGTGGCAATCGAGAATAAAATTCCCAGTTGCCACCGGGTGGCGACTGAAAAGTTATTAATAATAATATTAGTCCATCTGGTTAGTATACAAACAACTTAAAACTAGTGTTAGTACTTATATCTACCAATGAATTATTGCCCCCACTTCAAATCTCTGTACACTGCGGCGTAGATCGCAACTTGCAATTTTATTCCCAATTGCCTCCTGCACAAGTAGCATGACCACCATAGAAAGAACTTTGTCTATTCTTAGTAGAATAGAGATATAACTGTCATGCTACGCCAGTATGCTGGTGTAGCATGACAGTTCTATCTCTATTCTGGTGGCAATCCATCTGGGGACGACTGGGAATATTCGCGGTAAGCGTAGCTTAACCTGCCCCCCTAGCCAAGTTACAACCGTTTCGTGTAGAATTCCGTTCTCCAATCGGTAACGCCTCGCTGTCAGCAATTGTAGAAAACGATAAGTTGGTAGCCATGTTGACGCGCCTGAGTCGGCCGCTCGTTCTACAATGGTATCGATTCCCTTGTTCACAAACTAAACTAAATTTAAGTTCAGTGCATCTTTTTCTTTGTATTTCATTAAGAAGAGGACAAAAGAAAAATTTTGGTTTAGTCCTGTCAAATTAATCAGCGCCTGTCACTACTCCATACAAGTTAAGACGTGATTAAAAACTTGCCTACTAAAATTACGTCAATTTACGTCAAGCGCTGATTAATTTGACAGGACTAAACTAAAATTTATCTTCTGTCCTTTCCTTAATGAAATAGAAAGAAAAAGATGCACTGAACTTAAATTTAGTTTAGTTTGTGAATAAGGGAATCGGCACCAATGTCTTTAGAAAAACGACAATATAATAAAGGATGTAGCGTTGAACATTGTAGAAACAATTCATTCTATCATTTTGAACGATGTGAATTTGGCTACGAATTTTCTATTCGTTTGTTCTAACCACGTCACTTAACGTTGAGATGATTTCATTCCCATACATTTGATTCGTTCAGATTATCAACTTAGCTAGGGGTGCTGATCGATCGAAGCGTGCGGCAGTTATAACTTACCCACAAGTTCCTCAGCGCGTTTTCATATAACGTTTACAATAACATAAAATACATAGCTAGGTGTAGCGGTATAGGCAATTTTAATTCAGTCGAAATAGGTTCAAACATGTAGGTATAATATCTTCTACAAAATAAAAAAGTGTAAGTACCTTTCAGCTTGTCTTTCAAAACTCGGTGGTTCGAGAGGACAATGGCCAATGTATCGTAACCTGAAACATTGATATTATTGAGTACAGCAGGTACACAGATAATAAACCCGACCAGAAGAGTAATTGCGTAACACACTATCAATAGGAATCCCTTTCATTTTGGCACTTCAACAACATTAATTGTGTTATTTACGTCATTTTGTCACTTCAACAACATTAATTTTGTTATTTACGTCATTTTGGCACTTCAACAACATTAATGGTGTTATTTACGTTGTTGAGCAGACAAATTTTTCAACAAATTATTTAGATTCTGATTGATAGTGTACGCAATTGGGACGCAAACGCCTTGATTTTTATTTACTCTAAATAATCAAAGTGATACTTCGTCGCTTTGGCATTAGGGGCCATCCATAAATTACATCACACAAATTTCATGATTTTTTGACCCCCCCCCCCCCGTCCTTGCCACAGCTGGTCACATTTGTGAGACCCCCCCTCCCTAGTGTGACGTCACATATTTTACAATTATACATCTAGACATTGAATTTTTTTTTAATTTTTCTTTCATAGTTCATATTTCGTGTTTTAATGGTACTTTAAATAAGTATATTCAATTTTGAAATGGGACGTCACAACATTTAGGGCCCCTCCGACCCCCTTGTCACACAATATCACAATTCGTCGACCCCCTCCCCACCCCCTTAACATGTGACGTAATTTATGGATGGCCCCTTAGGTAAGTATAAACCCTGAAGACACAGTGATTGTATTCAAAGGGACTGTGGTAGAGAGCCCCAGGTAGCGTTTCCTACCAGGCAAAATCACTTGGGCTGGCAGGATCTCGTTTCCAATGGTCCGCCATTGAGAACATAGTTTTTATATGTAAATATTATGTACCTTGTGTGCATAGATGGCTTCATTGGCACGCATGTATCCTTAAAGTGCGGTGGGTAAAACGGCTTAGTTCTGAATTTTGGTGGCCCTGCCTTTTTATTTTTCTTACAACCTGAAACAAAGAATTGTCATGAAACAAAATGATCGTTTTTTCTTAAGGAGTCCATGTTTTAGTGCGGAACCCTTAAAAAAAACCCTGTAATAACCCTGTTCTGTTTTTTTGTCGAATTTCGAAGTATGTACTGCTATTGCAGTATTACAGTTTTTAACTAATTAAGTCATCTTTCTCTGTATTCACGTAACTAATTACTTATTACTCACTGGCAACATAGTCCTGAAACGTAAGAGCCTGAACGATTTCAGCCACATCTTTAGGATCAGTTATTTTCCCTCTTGAACGTTTGCAAACTCGTTTCAATTCTACTGGACATTTGCAAGATCTGAAAAAAAAAAATTAACATTATAATTTGAGTAACAATCACAGAAACCGAACACATGGATTAGATACTATTCCAAATACCGTTTCTTTTTAGCCATTTTATGATTTTTTTAATTTTTTTTTGTGAATTTATGTGTTTTTTTTTAACGAAAATACAAATGATTTTGATAGATGTCTAGATGACAACTTCAAGATATTCAAATTTTAAGAAATATAAATCTTATTCAAGTAGGTCTTTACTTTAGGTGGGTATAAAATATTATATTATATAAGTTTAAGGTATATACAATATAGGTACATACAATTTTATTATTATTTAAAAAATACCTAAGGCATTAAATAAGGGTGTATAAGTTTAACAATGGGTTGGACAAAGTGGGACAAAGCGGACAAAATGAAAATGTACTTGAAACTACTAGTCGACACTTGTTTTAACCCTGATTGTATCAATGTCAAAATCAAAGTGATCTTTGTTTTCTTTAAGACAAGGTTGCTTTTTGATTGCTGCCACTAACAAGCCTGTAAATGACAGTGATCCTTATTTTCGGTGGCTGTCAGAGGTAAAATAACTGTGAATGGCCTGTAGTTCTAAGTCATAAGTCATAAGTCATTTAATCATTTGTTTAACATAGGTACAATAATGAAGATGTTTAAAGAAAATAAAAAGTGCGCTATGCCATGCCATTGGGCGTACAAATGTTTGTGATAAAGTATAAAGCCAGCCAAGTATCGATGATAAAATAAATATGTTAAGCCTGAACAATAAAACAATTATAAAGAATTACATTATACACAATACAAAATAATTAATAATAAATAGCAATTGAAATTAAAGTTTATACATTGCATGTCAACACACAGAATAAGTCCAAATACAATACTAATGTCAATATAAAATACTTATGTCAATATGAAATACTAATGTCAATATACAAGAAACTTATATCAAAGAAAACAGTACATTTATTTTGTTGAGATGTCAAAATTCTGTTATTAAATTTTTGTCCGTTAAAAATTCCGAAATACTGTAATATGCTTTGTTTACTAGTAAGTATTTTAGCCGTTTCTTAAATAATCTTACATTTAACTCTTTGAATGACTGTGGTAAATGGTTAAATATGACTGGCGCCATGCAGAATACACTTTTATACAATAAAGCAGTGTGGGACCTTCTTACACATAAACTATTGATATCCCGTCGACTTCGTTCATTAATGTCTGTCATTTTTTTAAACAATTTCGGGTTGGTCTTAACAAATACGGCAACCTCAAAAATATATAAGGAGGGAAGAGTCAATATTCTGAATTTAATAAAAAATGGTTTACATGTATCGATGGACTGCAATCCAAACATTATCCTAATACACTTTTTCTGTGCTATAAAGATTATTTCCCTATTGGTTGAATTCCCCCAAAAAATAACACCATATCTCAATAGTGAGCCTACTAAGCCATGATATGCCGTGACTAAAGCGTCCATACTCATCACTGCGGTAAGTTTATATAGACCATAGGCAGACTTGCTAATTCGTTTGGCTAGCTCCTCCGTGTGTGTTTTCCAATCTAATTTACTGTCAATTGTTAATCCTAGAAATTTAGAAGTGTTTACTTGGCTTATGGGTTGGTTGTCATAGTAGATATTCATGTTTGTGTTCGAACGTTGGCTAAACATCGTCAATTTCGTCTTATCAATATTTATTTTTAGATTATTATTATCTAGCCATTGCACTATGGAGGTTATTGTCTGAGTAATTTCGTCGTTATAGTTTTGCGCGTTATTGCTACTAATAGTCACAGTGCTGTCATCGGCAAATAATGACATGGGGTGATTTGTGACTTTCGGCATATCATTTATGTAGATTATAAACATGGGAGGTCCTAAAACACTACCCTGAGGTACGCCATATGAGACTGTACGCGGATCAAACTTATAGATTCGTTGACATTTTGTTTTAGGATCTATTTCAGATACTTCAACGTACTGTGTTCTGTTATTTAAATAAGATTCTATTAAATCTACAAGTTGTATCTCTCGCAAGGAACTTAGATCCACCTTGATCTCTCGTATCATACGTCCTGCATGACAGTTGGAATTGAGGGCTTAAATGATTGAATCTCTTTGCTTAATTCTTACCAATTAATACGTCATCATCCTCTTGGAAAGGTATCGTGATGGTCCACTGATTAATGCGTCGCCACTGATGCCGAAATTGTGGGTTCAAATCCGGGTTTTTTTTTCAATAGGTATGTCTTTTTCAATTTCTATATACTTTCTGACTTTATCTTGGAAATCGCTGACATATAACGGTAGAGGATTACATCGTGACGAAACTTGGACTTAGTTAATATACATTTTAAATTTCCGATCCGCTATGAGCAAGCATGATGCTAAATATTCATTACTTATCTATAGATATGTGAAGCGGCCTTTTCCACACAGTGGAATAATAATAGACTAATTCATAATGATTAAATAGTTTTGTTATAATCATAGAATTACGAATGCCCGGTTCACACAAGATAGGGCAATAATAATCATAATATATTGATTGCAATTCATTTCATTCATTTACCTGTTTGTTAATTAAAATTACATTCAATACATTACATAAATACCAAACAAAAAGTGAGTAAGTTTGTTTTAACAAATATTCTCAAGTGAAATCCTCGTAATTTCTTATTGAGAAATATTTTTTGATTTCTTAAATCATCGTACTTTACACACATGCACTTGCGTACATCAATAAATAGTCTTACCCTTTTATGAACACAAGTCCAGGTTATAATAGATTTGTATTGATAGTAACTACTTTTGATATACTTTTTGACCAAAATGACAGCTGTTACCATGACAAAAAAGGTCCACCGCCAGGGGTCATTTTTCAACGAATTCATACAGGTGCAAGGTGGCAGGGATATCGACGTGCAACCTATTATGGCCAGGGAGTCAGTACATAAATAATATATGATTCTGAACCTCCATGCTTGGAACATATTCGTCGGTTATTTTTAGAAAATCAGCTATTTCATTCATGGTTAGTTTCCGCGTCGATGTCCTTACGAGCCTGTTTAAACCGCTATCCGATTTTGTTGTTGAGACATCACTAACGAATGTGCAAGTTTAAGGGCTCACATCTCGACCACCTAAATACTGTTGATGAATTAGAAACCACCTTCTAACAGTCCTCTAAGGACGGTTGAAACGTGGGTAAACACGGGCTAAGTCTAGTAGATTAGAGTTTAGCTAGGACAGCAAGATATTGCTAGTAACATAATCACTTCACGCTTGCTCGTTTATTAGAATTTGCTTCTCATTTTGAGCTTAGCTCACCCATATTATAACGACTTATGTCCGGGTTAGTAACCCAGGGTTACACAAGGCTTGTTTTGTAAGTTTTAAGTACCTTCTACTGAAGTACACTTGTACTAAATAATTATAATACATCCTATGCCAATTTTGGCTATATGGTGACCAGACCATTTCTGTGTTACAACAATAGGTTACAAGCATTTGTTCTGGTATGGCTATCTTAGTTGAAAAGGTATCAAAAACTTACATGAAAATTATTAAATAGGTCAAAACAAAGAAAACACTTACACAGTTGTTATTGTTTGTTGTATTATAAAATAGATCAACTTTAAATAAATACCCAGTATACATAATAAAAAAAACTTAACATAAAATTCATAATAACATGTTTTCAATAAAAATGTATGTTTTTGTATTACCTACATACGTCTATCTATGTAGGTAATACAAACAAAACTCAACAATTTTTGTTTCTAGATGATTTTTTAGGCGTAGGCTTATGACTAGTGACCGGATAATCGGGCGCTAGTATACCTAAACTTAACTTTTATTCAAACGAATAAATAATACGGACATGCCTTTCAGAATCCCGGATCCTGGAATCGTTTGAAATTCTTGAGATTGCTAAAAATGTTACCTGCACGCGTAGCATGACCGCCATAGAAACGGAATTTGTCGACGGAAGAGAAGACAAAATGATAGATTTTATCGTAGAAAAATTGTGTACAACTGCAGAAAAGAGATGTTTCTATTCTTCAGTCAACAAGAGTACGATGTCAAGTATGATAACTATTTTTCTTTACTATTGATGGCATAGAAACATTTTTACAGAATTAAAATACATAAGGAACTTTTTTTGTTCTTGGTAGATTAGATATAGAATTGGTCATGCTACGCCGGCTGCTTACACAATATAGTTAGATAGAACTTGTTGTGAAAATGAAAAATTTTCATTGAATAATGCTTACATACTTACTCGTACTTTCAAGACGGCTGTTCCTGGTTAAACTCTCATTGTATTTTTTTGGATTTCATAAGCCGATTCTAATGGATCTTTTTATTTACAATGAAAGTTTTTATGAGAACTGATTTAGTAACAGGCCAGCAGCCTTAACTACTTATGGAATTGAAACAATTATAATACTCAATCAAAAATAACCACTGCTTTAATTTCATTAAGTTTGTTATAGTTGTTTTCACATATTGTGTTCAATCTAGGGGACCCGGGATTATTTATTTATTCAGAAAGGAATGTCCATATTATTCTTTCATGGGAAGAAGTTTAGGTATATAAGGGCCCGATTATCCAATCACTGCTTATAACACATTGGGTATATCGCGTGTGTCACATTTACTGTTACTTAGCTACTCAAGCAAGCACATTGGCTACTATCGTGTGTCACATTTATCATTACTTACGTGTAACATGATAGTAGTAGTCGTGGGCGTTGCGACAACGAACTCTTTCCGAAGACCGTTTTATGTCTTGAAACGATGAAACCGTTTTACGTCCAAACAGTCTCCGTTGCACAAACCAGTCTTCGAATTACTACATGCGATTATCTATTTTACAGCTAAGAAAATACGGTCGAGAAACCATTGATTCAACTATCACACTCGTCGCGTCGCGTCGTCGTCCTTAGTCCGTCCGTTGCAAAGACCGTTTTATGTTCTGCGACGACTACGACGACGAAACTGTTTTTAAGTCTTGGATCGAAACAGTTTTCGTTACACAAACCAGTCTTCGAATTACTTGATGCGATTTTTTATTTTACTGCTAAAAAAATACGGTCGAGAACGCATTGATTCAACTATCACACGCGTCGCGACGTCGTTCTTAGCACACCGCGTTCGTTCACAAAACAGTTCTTACAGTAAAAAGTGAACTTTTTGTCAATGGCATAGAGTCTATATTTTATTACTACTTTTCTATACTGTCGTTCGTGATGCGGCGGTCAAACCTGTGAAAGCTTATAGCCGTTAAGTGCAAAATCGCCCGGCATATTGAATTGGGATAATACGTAAATAAATATCTTGGAATTCGAGGCGGTGAGCGCGTCATATGTTTGTTTACATTTTTTTGGTCAGTTGTGTAATTGGACATTTATAAGTAGTTGTAGCTTTGGAAGAAACTGCAACTATTTCACGCAACGAAAACGCAATTCTGTTCCATATGCGATAAGTTTCGTCTTTTACAAAACGACGACCGTTTTCTGCAACCGTTTTCGTCTTCGGAAAAACGGTTGCGTTTCGTCCGTCAAAAATTCGACAACGACCCACCACTAGATAGTAGGCAATATTTTAAATGGCAAATGACCGTCATTCAAGTATGAGTGCAAGAGAAGACCCTCCTTGCCTTAATGACGGCCGTACCACAACCAAAAAAATAATTTTAGTTTCGAAGTTGGCACAAAACTTCCGAAATTTCAGCTATTTTCTACTTTGTAATACATTTTTGGATGTTGGTTGCTTTTTTTTAAAACATTTTTCACTGTTTACATAAGATACCCTCCCAACACCAATTAATATACCTTGGTACCTACCAGCAACCGGAAGTAATAAAACATCATCAAATTAAACTAACTGCAGGGCCGGATTTGGAGGAGCGCAACCGGGGCTACAGCCCCGGGGCCTCCACAAGTGAGGGGCCCCCACAATGAGAATTTAAAAAAAAACATGTTACCACTAACTACTAAGAGTAATATATTCTTATTATTTAATTATTTGTCTTGTAATAAATTATTGAAACACTACAATTCAAAAAAATTATTCATCTATTTGGAAAATTATTAGGGGCCTCCACTCCTTTCTTGCCCCAGGGCCTCCAGACCTCTAAATCCGGCCCTGACTAAGTGAATTAATTACATATAGTTGAAGCCAATTCAAAAACTACCCAAGCAAAGTAAATAATATTTACACATAGATGACATGTACATATAGATAAATAGCATATACCTATAATACCTCCTTTTTTGGATTTGGAATGCATTACAAAAAAATTACTTCGGCATTTGGAAAGAGAAAACTATTAAATAAATTAACAAAATATACAATATTGTAAAACTTTGTCTCAAATAGGCAATTAAATTAACTGAACATGGAATTATGAAGTGCAACCATCTCTTCCTTTCTTTGTTCCTGTCGTTTCTTATCCTTTTTATAAGCTTCATATGCTTCATTGTCCGTGGATAGTTCATGTCTACAGAATGGACATGAATTTGTCTATGAAGAAGAAAAAGCACAATTAATAAACATTTAAAAGAAAAACTTTATTATTTTGACCAGTATGCATACCTACTTATAACCGGTTATAAACTATTACCTTTTTAAGCCATGTTAATATGCACTTAGCATGAAACTGATGCTGGCATGGCATTTCCTTAACCTTTTCTCCAATATTGAACGCTTTCAAACAAATGGGACAGCTTTTATCATCACTTTCTATGGTAATTTCTGGCAATTTTGAAATCGCTTCTTTTGATGCAGCTGGGGGTAGGCTAGAAAGACAACAAACCAAAATATTACATAAATTATTTTTAATTGTAAGTTCCCCCCAAAAAATGTACCGGTCAAATTGGCGGTGCATGGAGGAGGCTCATGTCCAGCAGTGGACTTCTTACGGCTGAAATGATGATGATGAATTGTAAGTTTACTAGTTCCGATAGTTAATTTCGTGAAATGTCTTTTTATATTGAAACTTTAAACTTAATTAAGAAACAATTTGCATAAATGACTGTAATGTAAATATTTATTGTGTAAATGTTTTTATCCCATAAATAAGATAATAACGTTTCAGTACAAAATTTAAAAGTAAAATGAATCTCATATGATGTTTGTTCGTAGGGGGTAGATTGAATTCAAGTAAATTTAGTTGTCATACACAGTTGCATTATAACAATAACCCTGTGACCTAACATTCACTAATATCGGACATATACAGATTTTTATTGGTAGTTGTAGCGGTGTTGTCTCTATCTGGTGTGGTAGGTTCACCAGAAGTTTTTACCTGAATTATTAACTTACCTAGGCCACTGTCCAATTCTATCTTGACTATAAAACCCATAATCAATGAGGAATCTAGCCATTTCTAACAAATGGTTTGGTTGTTGTCCATCTTGTAACTCAGCCCAACCCATTTCTTCGAAATATCCAGCCATTTTATCTGTAGGTACTCTGAAAGAGTAAATATGCATTAATAACGTTTTTCGTAATAAATACAACAACATCGTGCCTGTTTTCCCAGGTTAGTGAAACGAAAAATAAAAGTATCCGATTTATCTCAAATTGTTTCTCTCCAGTTGTTTACAACTACAATCATGTAGAAAAAGAAACTTACCAGCAGACAACAAAGAGCAAACTACGTTTTAAAATTGTATAGACTACAATAATTGCAAACTTTTGAAATGAATGAAATCTTGTTAATGAAAATTTCAAAATAAATAATATCCAAAGAATGATGGATGTAGAGCGATCGAATGACAAACAATTTATTATGATTGTTGACTTTTTTAATTTAATGACTTGGGTTGTAGCCTTTCAGTCCATAGCATGCTTGACAAAATTGAATGATGTTTACGTGCACAGAATTAAACTAATTATTATAGTACTTATTTATTTCAGATTCCAGAAGTATACTAGTAATACTGATGCTCATATTTAGTCTAGACACGGAGCAACTTTTGTCACTGGCAAACACGCTGGCGATTTTAAAATATCACGTCCACACCAAATACAGATTTTCACAGTCAATTTGTCACTAGCGATTAATAGATACGCTGTAATGTTTATGGGATTAAATTCAAATATTCTTACGTTTCTAGCAATTAGTACAGTATACCGTAAAATGCCTCCCACATTATGGACCGATGTCCTGCGAGCAGCAGGAGTTCACGGGATGCGAGAGGCACGAAATCTGTGGATATGGCGGTGCTTGGGGGCTATATCCAGCAGTGGACTTCAGCCTTCGGTCTTTATGCTGAAATGATGATGATGATAATCGTAAACTGCTGCAACTATGTCAGCTGAGGCCAAGACTATGTCGTTACAATGAGGATAAAACTGTCACTTGCTCACTTCAGATGTCGCTACTATCCAGCGTCTACAAAATGGACTTCGACACTGTCGCTATTCATACATTTTTAGCAGACAAGCGACTTCTATTACGCTTAATTAATATAAATACCCCGTTACGCACCTGTTGATAAAAAATATGAGGACCCAGCTATACGTTTAATGTATTTGCCAAAGATGTTAAAAGACGAAAACTGTGGGCGAAGGCTCTGTGCACAGTCTTGATGAAATATCGGATTCCCTTTTTCTTAAAAGGGAATCCGATATTTCATCGAGACTTTGTGCTATCCTATTAAAAACTGAAGACATTTCTTAGGGTAGGGGTGTGCAATATTGCGCAGTGTAAAAACGATTCTTCTGTCATGAAACTGTCTTCTCCGCCCAACTTCAGTTTATAGTGCACTATCAACGTTTTAAATGTCCCTGCACAAGAATTTTAGTTTTTTACACAATATCCGATGATATGCAAAAAAAACACTTAATTAGATACTTTTATTATAATACTAGCTTCTGCCCGCGACTTCGTCCAGGTTAAATTTCGTGTTCCCCCGACCCTTCCCGTCGCGTCGAATCGCCTACCCGTGCGATTTTCCCCGTTTTTGCAACATTTTTCATTACTGCTCCGCTCTTCTTGGTTGTAGCGTGATGATATATAGCCTATGTTACTTGCAGATAATATAGCTTTCTAATGGTAAAAGAATTTTTAAAATCGGTCCAGTAGTTTTTGAGTTTATCCATTACAAACAAACAAACAAAAATACAAATTTTTCCTCTTTATAATATTAGTGTAGATTTAAGGATTTTTAAAACATGATTCTTATATCATACTAGCTTTTGCCAGCGGCTTCACCTGCGTAATATACATATCCACCTTCTTAAATCACTTTGTCTATTAATGAAAACCGCTTTGATATTTTATTTAAACTCCGCAACGCTTTGCGGAGTTTAAAATAACTAAGCATACAAACACGAGGAGCGACTTTGTTTAATATTATGTAAAGATATTGCGCTGGCCTCCATACGGCGGCGCGCGCCGCGTTGTTATGGAAATATAGTGCGTTTAAACAGGTGTTAGTGTAAGTGTTACAGTACGATGACGCCAGTATTTGTGCCGTTAAAATTACGAGTGATCGTAATGAGTTTACTAAATGTTTAAGTGAGATAAGTGCCATTATTGACGGATATGGAATCGAATCTGTTACGAAAATTGCACTACATATAGGTATATGCCATGGTGGCTTTAAATGTTACATTTGTGAGCGAGGCGCACTCTTAGCCTACGTGCGCAAACTTACACACCTGGATGCGCATCTTTTGTCTTTGCACATTGCACTTTTGCACTATGCACTTTTACACAACCTAAAGAGGTTGTGTAAAAGTGCATCTTTATGATTCTGCAATTTTTTAAATAGTTACTAATCCGTTACATGTAATTAGTTTTTAAAGTTTTCTTTCTAGGCAGATAATATATGTAAGTTAATGGATAAAGACTGATGTTGATTTTAAACAGCATTGTTTTTTAGAGAACATAGTAGTAATAGTACGCAGAGCTGCACACCCCTACCCTATGTGAACAGACGATAATCCCAAGAGAACCAAGTCTGATTTCATTACTTGTGGTGTGATTTTATGTAAATTAAGGTAAAGGTTTGTGAGTTTATGACATTATATTGGTACAATGCTAGAAATAACATCTCTGAAGTTTTGCACTCAGTAAGATCAATTTCAAGTATTGGCATGGGGTATGAATGTACATATAATTATTAGACAGTTCTCGAATATTCCAGGTCCGGTGTGCCCGCTACTACGCAGAGACGGGACCCCAAGTTTTATCGCAGCAAACCGTGTGGAGATCTTTGCTGAGTATCAGGAACGTGGAACAAGCCGTACCCGACTGACTACCACGAGCAAGTTCGAGCAGTCGACTACTTTTGGAAAGATCTTGAAATTTTGCAATTCTTCAGCGTGCCGATACAGAGGAAGACCCTATTTTCTTCTCGCCTAGCTTAGTAGGACACACCATACTGAATACCAAACCAAGAAGGCTCTTGGAGCGGTGCTAACACCAACACAGCGCTGCGCCGTTGTTTTTTTTTCTGAAATCACCTAATTACGTCTCCCGCTTTGGGCGTAGTGGAAGGGCGTATCAGACTTTTACCCTCACGTGTTCCTTCGATTGCCTGTGCCAGGGACACGGTAACTAGTCTATTTTGCACTGTGCCAGTCGGTTTTATGTTATTGTATTCCAGTTTGGGGAGGGTCTACTGTAAATGTTTTTATTAGGCTTGAGCGTGCACAACGGGCTGTCATTAAGGTCATGCTGTCTCGTCCACGTAGGTATCCCACATTACAGCTTTATGCCGAATGTGATCTGTTGACTGTCAGACAACTTTACGTGCAACAAATGATAATTCGTAAACATTCTTCCCGTCCCTTAGCGGAACCAGCTGGTAGGTCGATACATAGACATAAAGTTTTTCCACAAGAACCCCACAGAACATACTTTGCCAGGCGCCAGTATTATATCAACAGCATAACTGTGTATAATAATTTAAACAAGGAGCTGAAACTATTTTCTAAAACTAAATATGAATGCAAATGTGCATTAAACAAATACTTGGCGAAATTAAGTCATAATAATACTGAGGATCTCCTTTTAGGCCACTTACCCTTAAACTGAATTAAAATTAATTTAACTTGCACTTAAATATAAATCACCCCGCCCCACCCCCTCTCACTTACACAGGCACACACCCTACTCATACACACACACTCATACACACACACACACTCACACACACACTCACACACACACACACACACTCACACAAAACTGTATATCAGAATGTTATTTTAATTTAGTGTTTTATTTTATTTCCTTAGCTTTAAGGTTACGATTAAAAATAAAAACAACAATTTTGTAATATTTAGTATGTCACTAATATTGGCTTGTGACATTACTGCGGAGGGATACTGATCTCTAAGATACAGGGACCCCCCTAGTTTGGAGATCAGGGATTTAATGTATTGCGCATAGCATAAGCCATTTAGTTTTAATACCACTATTCTTAGTATGTACGCTTTCTTAAATAAATAAATATTATTATTATTAACTCTTTCGAACAAATCCGTGACCTTGGCAGGCATCGGGCCTAGCGGATCCCTTCAGTACGTACTGAGTGTACTAACATGTCTTTCAGGCGCGCGTGGAACACAACACGCCGTCGTCTCGGGCCTGGTCCTTACCGGGCGGCGAGCTACCCATTGCTCGCCGCCCGCAAGCCCACGTCTACGGTAGCCGAGAGTCCGCTATGGACCCCCGACGTCCTGGGCTCTCTGCGGAGACTAGGGGCGTGAGGACGCAGAGGTTGTCTCACCCTCACGCGCTCCACCTCCTCCTTCGCAAGCATTACTGATACGTAGAAGGAGGTGACGGCTTCCCATGCCGTCTCGCTCCGTACCATGGCCTGCACCAGGGCCAGAAGCGAGAGATCTCCCCCGCCGATGGCGTCCACGAGAACACGGTGGTGCTCCACCAAGGCAGGGCAGACCTCCACCGTATGTTCCACCGTGTCCTCCAGGCGACCCACACAGGGGTAAGCGCTGCGCCACTTCCCATTCCGTACGTTAGCGGCAATGCTGCGCCTATACTCAGGCATACCGCGCACGGATGTCTTGTCGACCAGCTGGTCATAATGCTGCCCCAGGCGAATAAAGATGTTCTGAAGCCTAGGAGCTAGGCCCATCACTTTGCTTCCAACCATGGCGGAAAGAGGGGGGGGGGGGGCGAAGAAAGCGTTACTGTGAAACAATGTCGTGACGTTTCTGCTGAATACCAATGCATCTACGCTCAACCAGGCCTACGTGGCCCCCAAATGGGGACCTCCTAACGGGGACATAGTGACTAGCATTAGGAATGTTCAATTTAGGATTCTCAACCCGAGGTTCAATACCGAGAGTTTAAAATCCAGTAGGCGAAAAAATCCCGCCACTTTGCAGCTCGTAATAAAATCACGGCGGATTATTTTGCGCCCTGGATCTTCAACGTACTGCTTAGCACTGACAGTCAACTGTCGTTTCTCTTCTCATCAAATCGAACAATGTGTTTTTGTTCGACGCGCTGACTGAGACACACTCGCTCTGTTAGTCTGTTGGATTCTCAATCTCGCTGCGATTCTATTACGTCCGTCTGGACATTCGTGCTCAAAGCAGGCGCGGTCCGAGGGGGGGGACCTAGGGGTCATGACCCCCCCCCCCCCCAAAGTCAGTCATGATGTCGAGACCCTAAATGATTTGCCTGTCTTAGTAACTTAAATTGTTCTCACTTGAGCCACGGCGACTCCGATGGACATTTGTAAAAAGAACATTCAGAATATAAGCAATCAAGAGCAAAGGGACTGCCCGGCAGAATCAACAAATAATAGTATCAAAAAATCAAAAATATCAAATTTGTAAATTAAACCACCCAACCTATAAGATCTTCTCCTACCAAATATCGCTCAACACGCCTAAAGAAGTTTTTATTTAAAAAGCTTAATGTAAAATACTAGATTTGGCCAGCGATTTCGCCCTCATGGAGGTTTGTGTTAATCTAGGTTATAAATTCTCTGTTTGCCAAATTTCATCCATACCCGTTCAGTACTGTGCTGCTGGGGAGTTTGTTGGCCACTTCTTCTTCTCTTCAAAGCACTGGGAAGTGCGCGACGGGTGGGCGTTTTGGGGGGACTGTCTTTTGTAATTTTGACGTTCGAAAAGTGCTGATCCTCAGCCTAATTTGAATTTTTAATTTAATTTAATTTTAGCCTTTATTAACAATCTTACAATCTAGTTACATAAATAATATTTAAAAGAGAAAAAATAATAATATTTTTCTTCAGACATCAGTTTCCGAAGATTGTTTTGCCTTAGCATAGGCCTCCCCCATATTTTGCCATAGTTCCCGGTCATGGGTTGCTCTCTTCCACCATGGCCCAGCTATCAGCTTCACATCGTCGTCCCACCTACGTATCGGGCGTCCTCGTTTCCTTTTGCCTTCTCTTGGGTACCATTCGGCTATTAATTTTGCCCATTTCTCTTTTTTGTCTCTGATTTGAATAAATGACTTTTATTTTGATTTGATTTTAAGTAGTTTTTGCGTGAGAGAGTTACAATGGTCCATACATCCTCACAACTTTCACATTTAAAATATTAGTAGGGTAAAATCTAGAAAGTAAAATCGAATGCATCCCACTCGTACGTAGGGTTAGGAAGGCTAAGGTTAAGGCCAGGAGTTTTTGGCACCCTACCTGGTGCTTAAATTTATCTGGCTCGCTTCGGTCTCTCTTGCCTTCTACATTCTCTTGATACTTGATCTTTCCTTTTGGAACGATCAAAGAAAATCTAACCTATCGGAGCATGTCGAATAAATTAAATATTTATATTAAAATTTTCGAGCTCGCTTCGCTCGCTCTTGCATTAATAATTCTCACAGTTACCTGGGCTTTCCTGGCATAAATCGAAAATGTAACTCCTATTTCTGTTTGAAAATATAAAACAAATCCGAACCTAACCAGGCAAGGTGTTAAAATTTTCGAGCTCGCTTCGCTCGCTCTTGCTATCATAATTTTTATAGTTACCTGGGCTGTTCTGGCATAAATCGAAAATGTAACTCCTATTACTGTTTGAAAATATAAAACAAATCCGAACCTAACCAGGCAAACTCTTAAAATTTTCGAGCTCGCTTCGCTCGCTCTTGTATTCATAATTCTCATAGTTACGTGGGCTTTCCTGGGATAAATCGACAATTTAACTCCTATTTATGTTGAAAATATAAATAAAACTAAACCTAAACCACGCGCGTTGTTAAAATTTTCGTCTCCTCGTCCTACGTAACGTATTAATTTGCTATTCCGTTTTAATTGCCTACTACTTATCAAATCGTGCTGTGACCAATTTCTCAGCATTATTAAGCCCCTCCACAAGGGGGACCTTGTAAAATCTGTGTCACTGAATATAATGTGGAGTAATGTGGAGCTGGAGATGTACATGAACATATACCTATCAACACGCCTTTAATTCCCGTATACCCATATTTTGCCAGTAATGTTTAAGTCCTATGTCACATGAGGCGAGCCTCCTGCCATCAACCGGGCACATATCTAGACTCCAGGCTGCTTCTGAAAAATTTCTGATGGAAAAACCCAATAATACTACCCGACCTGGGAATCGAACCCGGGATATCGAAAGGTCGGATCCTCATGCTCATCAGTAGCGCTTGCGACTACTTGACCAACGAGGAGATATACTTCCTAAAAATATTCTTCAGTACTCATGGTGACCCCCTCCCAAAATCTTAGGCTGCGACCGCGCCTGGCTCAAAGTCGCCAATTTACATGAAGTTTACCGTAAGTTTTAATAACTTGGTTCTGTGAAGGTTGCCTCCCAAGAAGGAACCATTTATATAGCTTCCTGGCAGGCAATAATTGTCTGTAGGTATACATAAATCTTTCGCTTTACTGGAAAATCATTGATAGGATTTGTCAGTTAGCTTTTGCCTAATAAAGTAGATAGCGATAGTGCTAAAAGGGTACCTACAAGATACCTAACGTTAAACAACAGGTCATCGTGAAGCAAAGCACCGTTAAAACGAACATTTAAGGTAGGCCGAACGTGTGAAGTGTTGTGGTAGTCAGTTTATATTACAATAGTTTCACATCATCAGTTCTTTAGCGAAAAGTGACGAGGACGTTGTGGTTTAGTCATATTTGCCCTAACGGTACCTACTTACATCGCGTGAAAAGTGTCAATTGTTGGTTTGTTTGAACGTAGGTAGGTACTAGTCTCAGGGAGTACGTTTGGTGTTGGATAACCCATTTATTGAGGAAGGCCATAGACTATAATTATAACATTACGTCCTTAGGACCGACCGAAAAGAAAAAAGTCACCAATACGAAGACCACGGACGGGAGGTGATTCGATGCGACGGGGAGGGTCGAGGGAGCAAGAAATTTAGGCAGGTAGGCAGCACAAGGTTGTAATTCGACACGGCACTAACATTTTTCATTTGGTCTTTTCAGAAAATGTCCAAGCTATGTTTATCGATATGTTGGCTTTTAATTTTAATTTTGGTGTCACTTATTGTGGCTTATATTGCTGCTATAATCTACGTGTTTCTCCTACCCTGCACAGTCTGTTGTACAAGTTTAAAGGTGAGTAATTGATGTTTTTTACTTACTAATAGGTTAACCTCTTACATAATGATACGGCTACATTGTTGCAGTATAGCGAACTACAAGTAGCTCTCTCTCTCTCTCTGTTGTACATTGAGACGTCGAGCTATGCAAGCAAGCGAGCGCACTATTTGTAGTTTACGATTACGCGTCAATGTAGCCGTAGCATCTCAGCCGTGGAAGTACTTGCCAATTTTGTGATGCTACACCGTTGCGATAGCGCGAACTTAACTTCTTGCGAACTCTCTCGCATACACTTCACCGTCTCGTTGTAACAAAGAGAGCGCAACTCAGTTCAGTTTTTCATCTTTAGCTGCAGTCACCTCAGTTCAGTTTATTTATTTGTTAATAATAGGTAAAAATAATCGTCTCGCGACTTCTTTACAATCTGCAGGATTAATCAATGGTTTGCCTGTACAATTGCTTGACTAAACTTACGAGTAGGGGTTCGGGTTATATAATTAATGCCAATTTACACCAGAAACACTAACAATTTATTCAAATAGTCACAAATACAGCAATCAGAAAAATCGTACATCAGAATCAAATGTTCTCACAGTAGTTGTAGTTCATAATTTCGCATTCATCACTGAACTGCCATCGCATTGCCGCCAGCTCTTTAGCTACAGATATGGCGACTTTAAACTTCTAGATAATTCGCGGATATTCAGTAGCTCTGCTACTCAATCATGGTGGTGGCTTTACTTGATAGTTCTACAGAACAGCTTCCGAGAATATTCGTGCAGCTTACCCCTACATATCACTAACCACTGAATTTTAATAATTGTTTAAAATGTGGTCCTTCTCTTTCTTGGCCTAATTTACCAGAGCTTCCATACTGCGTGCTGGCTCACACCGAAGCGACCGCGACGCCGACGTGCCGTATGGTAGCAGTAGGTACCTACGATACGGCACATATATATGAAATCTGTAGAACCTGAAGTATAGTATAGAATCTGAAGTATGATTCAGTAGCAGAACTACACGAATCATCGGGAATATTCTAGAAGTTTAAGCTGACGAGCTTCTCTGGCGATCAGTACTTAGGTACAAGTGCGAAACAGCTAGTAAACTACAGAGTGAGAGACGATCGATTTTGATTAAAGTTTCCGATTACTGTATTTGTGACTATTTATTATTTATAAATTGTTAAGTGTTTTTGGTATAAATTGGTAAAAATTATATATTTATCCCGAACCTTGGCCCATAAATATATCTTTTTGGGGCTGATTGTATACCAGATACGAAAGACAAATGGTTTCCACTAGCTATAATCTTTATTTATTTTTATACATCCTTTATTAAAAACTTCTCCGATTACAGGGTTGTACAAATTGTTTGCTGTCTGCAATACAATTCCCAAGATTCTGTGCTGAAGGTGTAGTGGACAGCAGAGGACTTCGTGATTATTGATATACCGATAAGCGCCATTCTAGTCAGTAATATTAGTGTTAATTCTCTGAGCAGTATAGTAACGTTATAATGTCTAAAGTTGTATGTATCATTGTAAGTAAGTGCTTCAATATCTTTTTTGCGTCGTCTGATAGCAAAAGATATCTAATTATAATTTTCTAAATAAAATTTGATTGGGAATGAGGGTTTCTTTTTATTATTTTGTAGTGATTATTATTGTCAAACCGAACGTAAGCAAATCCTTAAGATGAAAGCTCCAGGGTAGTCCTCGAAATCTGCAATTTGCAGGTCAATGTCAAGCTGTATGTTGGAACAAAATATGATTCGCGACCGTAACAAATATGCTTAACATAATTATAACCATTAAAATCATCAAAGTCAAAGTTCATTTATTTGCTCGGAATGATTTTTTCTTGAGCTACTGCAAATTGTAAAAAAAACGAAAGAAAATTAAAAAACATGAAAATTTGAATTTCGCGATCTAACCTAGAGCTTTCACCTTACTAATAATAATGTTTTTAAATAATTTATCTAGATAACTCCTCGCCGCCGCGGCGTATTTCCATTCTGTACAAGGCTAGAACGCAAGGGTGTGAAACTAGTCGCGTATAGATTGGAAATCACTTTTTAATCAAGGTCTTCCAATCTATACAAGAGTAGTACGCAAATACTTGTGTATACTTTGCAGTGGCCAAAGTAACTAAATTGTTCCATAATATACAGTGCTAGTCCGCATGAAAACTAAGCCTGTATAGACGAGCGGCCCGCGAGTGCCAGAAACGACATGGTTTGGGGAGGTTAGGTCAGGCTAAAACTGTGTCCTCCTACGCACGAGCCGAGCGAGCGAAGCGAGCGGTGCCGCGGCAGCGGCCAGCGAGTGCCAGAAACGACATGGCTTAGGGAGGTTAGGTTAGGTTAAAACTGTGACCTCCTATGGAAACGCCTTGATTCTGTTGACGAGCCCTGTCAGCGAAGTATCCTGTCGAGCGTTGTTACTTCCCCTTCAGTTTATTCGTCAACCCCACACCTCTTCCGGCCTTTAAATCGATGTCGATACACGAAAATTCGAAAGTTAGGTTAGAATCTTTTAAAAAAAACTCAAAAAGGGGGGGTTTTGAAACTTTTCCTTCACAGGGGGGGCTCTACACCTCCCCCCTCCCTCCCACCTTACCACCCCTTAAATCGAATCAGAAGTCCTACTAAATTCCTATGGTGGCATGTGGCATTATGGCCTTGTATAAATTGGAATGATACAGTGCACATCTACGGCTACGTTACAAACTATTATGGGTAGTAGGGTGAGTGGGGGTAAGATGAAAAACGGGGTAAGATAAAAAGTTGTCCATAACGCCAGATTTAGTGCAGTTTTTACAGTGATGGCAACATTGTTAAGACCGCCGTTTTGTTACGTCGCACATCTGAGTAAGCATTTGCCGCTTTGAGTGGATGGATGTGTGTAAAGTGCAAATGTCCTGCGCAGTGACTTTTATGTAAGTTAATCGAGTTATTTAATCTTACCCCGTGTCAGTTACTTCACTTACGTGGTCGGTACGTAGGGATTTTAGTAACTATTTCGATGTTTCCCCATCATATTTTCATCTTCCCCCTGTTTCATTCTCGTGATACAAACATTTTATTTAATTTTTTTTTGTGCTTTGGGCTTGATTTAACTGGATGTTATCAATTTGATAGAAAAGTAAACTCTTTGCTCTTTACTGACTACAAATAAATTTTTAGCATAAGCTAATATGTACTGTTCTACCAGACTTCAAATACAACACTGCTCATCTCATCAAAAATCCGTTCGATGTTACCCCCACTCACCCTACGCAAAATTCGTGTATACATTATAATCACCACCAAACTGCGATCGCCAACCCGCCTGCCAAGTGTGGCGATTATGGCAAAGCCCCCCAAATCGGGGGAGGCCTAAGTCCAGCAGTGGACGTCTTACGGCTGAAATGATGATTCAAATCACAAATTTAAAAATTTCATTACAAAGTATACGCGAGCAGATTCCTATGGTTGCGTTTTGGCCATGTACAGAATGGAAATACGCATCAGCGAAATACACAAGGCGGGGACCTAAATTTTGTGACGTCACATTTCAAAATTGAATATAGGTACATTACATAATTTAAAGTACTATTGAAACACGAAATATGAACTATGAAAGAAAAATTTAAAAATAATCCAATGTCTAGATGTAAAATTGCAAAATATGTGACGTCACACTAGGGAGGGGGGGTCTCACAAATGTGACCAGCTGCGACAATAACGGGGGGGGGGGGGGAAATCATGAAATATGTGTGACGTTATTTATGGATGGCCCCTAATCAGTTTGTATGTATGACAATGCTCGCGCAAATACGGCCCGTACCACACAAAGAATACTTTTTGAGGCCAATATCACGGTTATACCATGGCCAGCAAATGCTATAAGTCCTGATTTCAACCACGCATCAAAGTTCTGCCCTTATCTCAACTTATTTGTGGTTGCGCAGCATGTATTGTTCTTCCTTACTTGTCTATTAGTCGCCATTTCGGTAGTCACACCCTATCTAACCATATCTTTCAGTATTCACACAGTCCATCCATCGTTTCTTTCTTCTCCTCCTAGTCTTATAGCCATCGACATTCATTCATACTCAAAAATTTCCTCACGACATTTTCCTCATTATTATTTCTCGGTAGCACATACGCAACCGATTTCCACACAGCTTTTCAGTTACCGGTGGTACTTTCAGACTTCCGATTACGTACTTATTTTTTATTTTGTACATTCGTGTAACACCACATATCCTCTTAGCATTATCATGTCAGCATCCAACATTCTGACCCATACAAGACAACAGGTCTAACTATGGTTTTATATATCGTTACCTTAAGGTTAAGAGGAATGCGGGAGTAGCACATTGTTCCCGTGACGTGCCGCTATGTCATCCATCCAGTATTAATTCTGTGCTGAACCGTCCGATCTACTTCGCCATGGCTTTACTCGAGTGAACCGAGATACCGAAAGACGGAGCAGACCGGGAGAAGGTGCTATGGCTCGAGAACTGGAGAGACTGCCCAAATCGCAGAACATACATATATAAATATTCGGTTTTGGTTGTGCTGATTTCTGTTGCCACTTCTATAATCTGCTCTGGATCTCAGACATATTCACCGACAAGAACAATGTCATCGGCATACAGCATGCACCAGGGTACCTCCTCGTGTGCGTCCAACGTCAGCGCGTCCATGATCAATAGGAAAGAGCTAAGAACTTAAAGCCGATGCCCGATGCAAGCCTACAGCCACAATGAACTCGTTCTCGTTCGTTCTAGTAGCACAAAAGAAATTAATACAAATCTCTCACAAAAACTGCACACTCTATTTTATTTTATTTTGACAAATTCATAACAGTGAAGAGACGATCTGGCCGAATTAGCAGCGGGCGGCACCCGTTCACGAACATCATGCGTAGATGATCGTGCAAGTCTCCGAATATTCCCAGTCGCCCCCAATATTTTTTTCGTATACCTACTAATAAAACCACACTGGAAAAGTCTGACCGCCAACCCCCACATCGCGTCCGCAAGACAGACAGCGATGTAGAGCGATTTGTAGTGGGGGCAATAACGTCTCAGTTGCCGCCTGATGGCAACTGGGAATTTTATTCCCGATTGCCGCCTAGTGGCAATCCATGTGGCGACTGGGAATATTCGCCATTCTCTAAGGATTCTGCCATATCTAGTGTGTTGTGATACAACCTTGCGTGCAGCGCTGTCGCAGCGGCGAAACAACAGCAGTGTGGTATTCACTGAGCGGCGAGTAGCTACACTAGCGCTCAAGGCTGCGACGGCCATGACTTAGAACTACTAAACGTCAAATATTTTAAATCTATAAAACTCTCAGTCGAGAGTATGAATTAAAAGACATTTGTAGCAAGGCGTAATTCGTATATGAAAATGTGATGGGAGGTTATACAGCCTAGTAGACTATGTCAACCAACATTACTGCGTCAGTGAATACTGTTTTCATCAGCACAGCACGCTTGGTCGATCTCAAGGCCCGTCAACGCAGTCTCGACGACGATCTCGTCGTGGAGTATAGCCAAATGTCTCTTAGAGAATAGCATAGCACAAGGAGCTTGAAGAGCTTCCTCGTGACACATTCAAAGATGGCGTTATTCCTAGCAAATTGGCGTTTATTTTAAAGGTGGACCTTCGTAGCTGCAGGGTCTATCTTACCTACCTTTCTCCTTCCTATCACACGAGCGCTTCACATCTAATATTGCAGTAGGTACCAAAATTGAGGTATTTAATTAAGTAAAAGAGCACAAACTCACAAACTTCAGAATAATTGGTACATAAACGTACGCATGATAGTACTACTAGGTACGTGTGGTGATGCTTAGAAGGATTTATCTACTAGGTAATCCTAGAAGGCAAATCACTCGTCAGTTACTTACTCTTAGTAGGATTTGTCAGTTCTAGCTCGTCGGCTACTTTGTAGCTTGGGTGTTCACTAGAATAACTACTCAGGGGCACAATATTTATACTGTGTTAGAGTTGGGTTTAGAGTAAAACCACCGAATTATCTATCAGAAAGTACACAAAAAACCCAGTTAACCAGTTAGGTAGGTCCAACTTCGAGAAAGATTTTAATCGTCGAATCCGACTCGGCTGGGCAGCATTCTCGGCCCACATACCGCTGTGTCTCAAGCCAAAAGTCTTTGATCAGTGCTTGTTGCCACTTTGCCCGAGATGACCTATGGCTGGCACTGAAGCTTGGTCGCTCACAATACGCCTCATAAAAAGGCTGAATGTCACCTAAAGGGTAATGAAGACTGCCAGGGTCGTGAGATCAGTTCGAAAGAGGAACCGTGGCCCTGGCATATGGGCAACTGAAGGAACACGGGCGGGTTTTAATCAGTAAAAGTCTAATACGCCCTTCCGCTCCAACCAGAGTGGGAGACGTCATTTGATGATATGACCCACAAAAAAAAAGAATAAAGGAGAGGGCTATGCTTGGAGTATTCCAACGCGATCGCATCAGAAATGAAGAGATCCCTAGGAGAATCAAGGTTACCGATATAGGTCGAAGAAATTCCAAACTTAAGTGGCAGTGGGCAGGACACATTGCTCGCAGAACAGATGTCCGATGGGGCCGAAAGGTGCTGGAATGGAGATTGCGTACTGTTATACCCATCCAATGTACTTCTGGCTTACCAGACAGCTTATGCTGCATTCCCGTCAGAGTGCTGACACATCACTCCTCGACTCCTCATACACCCATCCTACTCATCCAGTGAGTTGTCTTCCATCCTTCATCCCGTGCACTCGTGTGCTGCACTCACGATAATTATTGTAAAACTTAAATAAACTGTATTAGTTTCCTACAGCCAAAAGTGTTTCCTTTTTTAAAAAGAGTGACCTAGACCGGTTTCTAACAGTACTGAACTGGAAGAAATAGCGTTGGACGGTGGACCGATGACCTGGTGAAGGCCGCGGGAATCCGCTGTATATGAGAAGTCCAGAACCAGTCGAAGTGGCATCCATTGCCTATGTCCAGTAGTGGATGTCTTTTGGCTGAAAAGATGATAATGACACAACAACTCACAGGTATAGTCTGGTCGCCTCAGGGGATAGAGGGAAACTCTCTTGAGGCGCTACCATTGAGCTGTGCCGTATGCGCTACATTTAATGAATTTAACACAATCGTAATAAAGCGAACTACACTTCGCGCGCTCTCTGTTGCACAGCGAGACGTCGAGCAGTGTGCGAGAGAGAGCGCGTAAAGTATTATAGGTCGCGTTATCGCGACAATGTAGCCGTAGCATACTAGATGCCTATCTAGTATGCTCCGGCTACGGGCTAAATTGTCACACATTGCCTGGGTTTAGGCTCAATATAATTGTGGACAGTACCGAAACTACGAACAATAGTCGAAACAGCACACTCACACAGACGCGCGCATCCACGACTTTTCTCAGCGAAGGTCGCGGTGGTGCCGTCAGTGGCGGGCATAGAATACTATACACGTGTTAGGTATCAAAAACGAGTCAAATAAAAATAAACTTGAGAGGTGTCAAGGGACACCCGGATGGAACGAAGTTCCTTTCCAGGTTTCATTATTGTTATTATTTTTTATTATGTATTATGTACAAAAACCTGTATACACTCAACAAAAATATTCTCTCTCTCTCTTTCTATACTCACAACAAAAAAAACAACAACATACAAAACAAATATAAACAACAAAATATATGTATAAGGTGTATCTATTCATACACGAAATATTTAAAGAGGTACACCTGTAGGTGGTAAAGAAGCTATAGCACTGAAAAAAAATTGTCGAAATGTATTTTTTTCAAAATTTAATATTTATAAATTATTTGATGCACATAAGAAATACTGGTTCCTTCTTATTATTAACATCCATTACTCTAGTTTCTATAGTGGCCGCGCTCGCGCTGTCCGGTCGCCGCCCTCACAGCGTCAGGCGGGCCATTTATAGAATTTGGAGTAAAGGTTTTATGCATAACGTCTCAAGCAGTTTTAAAATTATAATAATTACGAAAATTCAAAAACGCTTAGATAAAAAAAATCTTTTTGCTTCTAAAGCTTCTTTACCACCTACAGGTGTGCCTCTTAAAATATTTCGTGTATGAATAGATACACCCTATATACGGTCGAATTGAGAAACCTCCTCCTTTTTTTGAAGTCGGTTAAAAAGTGTCGTTACAACTTTTTCTCTTAATTTCCGTCTAGCCCCCTTTCGCAACGCGCCATAAGGAACTTCGTTCCAAAAACAATGTTCCAACTTTAGATGACACTAAAATGTACGGCAACGAAACGACTGCTATGTTTTGGTTTTTGGAAATTAGTTAAAAATATCGAATGCTTCACAAAAATTACAAAAAATAGCTGATCGATTACAGGCATGAAACATTTTTGAAAACGATACCCAACACGTGGGTAAAGTATTGCCAGCTAATTTAATTTGAGCCTGTATAAACAAATAGGCGTAGTTTCTATACTGTCCATATTAAATTGTGGTAGGTATATAGGTACCTCCATAGATACAACAAGTAACGAAACAACGGGGCATCGTGAAGCAAGGCACATCGTAAACCAACATTCTGATAAGGTACGTCGTACGCGCCAAGTGTTACTCAATGACTCAATGTAGGTAGGCACAACTACGAGTAGTTTCACATCGCATCGTCAGTTCTCAAGTGGAAAGTGACGAGGTTGGTCGTCGAAGTCGTGCTTCTGTAATTATTCGTGTTGTGCGCTACGCTACAATAACCGGTAAGATGTTTGTGTACATGTTCTATTTAAAAATATCGCATCAGATTCCTCGACTCGTTAGTGACTATTTACGTAGAGAGTGGGTAAAGTGATCGTAGCAAGGTTATTACATGAAATGAATAACATTACAATAATAGTAGGCATCTACTGTTTTACACGTTATTTTGATGATATCATACAAAAAATATTTGTTGGTATGTAGCATCTACCTACCTATTCTTGATTTTATCAGTTTACACCCAATTTACGCACCCACGACAACTCATTTTCAAGGTGGTTTACTTGAGCTATGTACCTTCCTACCTACACTGTTCACCGTAAGCCCAGTACCTATCCGTCCCTACGTATGTCAATCCTGATTGTTTATTTAGCCCTTTTAGCGCCAGGGCAGCCCGCGGATTTAAAATTGTCTTACTAAAATTTAATTCGCGACCGCAGCACGCATGTTTTTGCAATAAAAATTGAATTATTACCTATTTCATGTAACTGTCATTCAATGGGATTAAATGAACATAGAGGGTTGTATTGATAATTTTAATTATTATATTTTGTAAAAAACGTATTACGTACCGTCGCGAATCATATTTTGTTCAACATACTACCTGCAACTGACCTGCTAAATTTAAAAACGTGTACTATCCATTCAAACGGTTTAGGTTCCTGTCCTCATTGCTCCACCAATCTCTAAAATCCTCAATGTAGGTACTTATTTATGTATATAGAATACTAAAAACATGTGATTAGTATTTACTTTAAGATACTGTTTATATGCAAACATACTAAATAGAACTAAAACATCTGTAAATACTTTGAAAAAAATATAATGCAACTTTATCAGTTCTGATGAGTGTATTCACCGAATACAGTTGTTATGTTTACTGGTATAAAAGCTAGTATTTTACAAGAAGTCTGGGGCCTTGAACTAACATGGTATAGCTGTTGCTCCATATAATATTTGTGTTCGCATAACTCGATAAGAAAGAGCAGATTTTTTCACTCTTTCTGGATTGGTCCCATAGTAAAACTTGCTCGTAATGTATACAGTAACCTCTCTGTAGGTTTAAATGAATATGAATCACACCTTTTATAATATAATTATGAATAACAATAACACCGCTAAAGATATCATCGCTTTTCACAGAAATGTAAAAATAGGTAGGTACAGTTTACAACCGCTATAGCAGGAATATTATTTATTTCTGTTATCAGAGTGCTGATAACAGATAAGTACAAAGCGGCCAAGAGAGAGTCGGACTCGCACACGAAGGGTTCCGTATCACCGTACAATATTAAACGCTATCGAGCCAAAAACACGTTTCTTATATGGGGACCCCCTATAGTTTCTCAACTTTATTAATATTGTCTGATCTATTTGTTGTTATAGTAGCCATAGTAGAGTAAGTACACACTCCGTGGCAATTACAATATTCCATTGTCTACCTATTACCCTTAAAACGATAAAGTCCTGTGACATACGCACGGTCAGCAGTACCTTAGTAAGGCTTCCGTTGGCATCCGATTGGTACGGAACCCTAAAAATTAGGTGAATGTTCGAAATCTACTTACAAGATAACGATTACGTACGAATGAATGAGTCTACGGCATATTATTACCGTGGCATAGCCGTCTTGTTTTTGGAAACTCGAAACAAACTTCGGTCGTTTTATGGTTTCGTTGACCCTGTCTCGTGTTACGTGGGTGATGTGTTGATACGTTGATAAACAACTTTCTCCAAACCAAACGTATGTAAGTATGCATACCTACCTAGTTTAATTTCAATCTGATGGATTTTAAAACTACGTTTAAAAAATTCTTGTGCTCGACACAATTAACGCCATTTATGTATCGTTGAACTGCCAAAATGTATGGCATTGTGAGTACTTAGTACATCTTGTGAGTGGGAGGACCTTGACGCTGTTTTAGGAGGTTTTCTCTTAGTTTTTAGACTACACCGCGCGCAGACAAGACAGATAAGTAGGCAGTGAGAGGAAAGTTGTTTGTTTGTAATTCACGTCAGACGTCACCACGTCACACGTTTATATGGATGACTATTGACTAGCTTTTGCCCGCGGCTTCGCCAGCGTGGATGTTGGAAATTATCGCAAGAGGACGTACTACCGAGGTTAATGTATTAAGAATGCAGGTTATATAGGTAGTAAAAAATTCATTCGTTTTATTTTTTTTCGTGAGATCCGATTTTTTTTTTCTAAAATAATAGTAGCTTAAGTTACTCCTTGTTACATCAGCTATCTGCCAGTGAAAGTCCTGTCAAAATCGGTCCAGCCATTTCAGAGATTAGCCGGAACAAACACACAGACAGACAGACAGACAAAAATTGTAAAAAATGTTGTTTTGGTATATGAACCGTGTATACATCCATATACACTTAGTAAAAAGTGGTTATCTTAAAATTACTTACAGACACTCCAATTTTATTTATTTGTCTAGATAGATAAGAAGTTTGACTTCTTGAATTTTCTGTCGGTTGTACCTACTAGGTACATCAAAATTACCAAAAATTTGGTAACGTTCACAATTTGGACAAAGTCACGACATTTTTTATCGTCTAACAACGGTGGCGCCCGCGTGGCTAAAATCGGAACTAAAGCAGCCATTTTCATTTGGACCTTGTTAAGCAGAAAAGATCCAACCAGCAATTTGTCGAAAATCTAGTTTTTTTTCTGACATTGGGTAAACCGTATCGCTATTGCCCACTTAAGGATTTCAAACACATTGACATTCCTGCCGGGGTCGCGTGATTGTTCGAAAGAGATACCGTGACCCTGGCACATGGGCAACTGAAGGAACACGGGTGGGTTTTAGTCAGTAAAAGTCTGACACGCCCTCCCGCTCCGCCCAGAGCGGGAGAAGTCATTTGATGATTTCCCATCCAAAAAAAAAAAACACATTGACATTAAATAAAAATAAAAGTATTGTAGTTATCAACCTTTCAGTACTTTTTTCTTATAAACTAATAAACTCTCCAATAGAGTATCAACAGTTTTTAGTTAAAACTTGCATAAATTAGAAAATATTGTAATAAAATAAAAATCATCGAAAAAGTACAGTGATTGCCCATAACTTATAGTAATTGCCAACATCACAGCACAGTTATTGCCCAGTATCTTAAAATGATAAATTAAACTTTAAACATATAAAAAATATTCAAAACAAAACATTAAACTTAAATCTTATAGGATAGTCCTCAATATTTCAAAATAAATTACGTTTAGCTTTATAACTGGCTTATTTCACGCTTTATGATGTTCTAATTGTCAACTTCAGATGTCTTTTCAAGAATGCCTTCCACCAACCATCACCTGGCCTAGAATTAGGGCGCTGGTTTTGCACCAGAAACTTTTTAGATAATAATTTCGGCAAGAAAACGATTTATTTCGGTGAAATCTTTTTCTTGTCGAAATTATTATCCAATCTTGTAAAGACTTTCTTCAGAAACAGTTAATATAGGTAATATTATGTTATTATAGGTAAAAATCCAGCTGGCTGGTTTTATGTCCTGGATTTTTAATGCGGTATCGGAAACAGGACCTCGGAACACCGTATTTTTCAATAATTTTCCTTGTAGATAAATTGTTGGAAACATATAAGATGTCTCAACTCTCACCTTCGATCACTTTCTGCCAAATTTCTTTACTTTATATATTGATCTTTGGCGTCTTTGGCATACTAAATGTAACAATAATAACAATTTCGATATTTATGCATAGCGATTGTGATATAAGTTAAGTATTTTAAGCACAACTACATCTGATGGCAACACACCTTGGTCAAAAAATTGCTCATGACAGTTATTGTCCGGGCAATAACTATAGACATTAACACATGGCAATCACTAAAATTATGGTGAGCAATAATTAAAAATATTCAGATTTAGGTTCAGTGATTACCCACAGTTGAAATAACCATTAGGAATATTCATTATATATTTTCATTAAAAACGAAGAAAATACTTATGATTTCATCATAATTATGCACCAATAGTTGAATATCAAATAAAATACAAAAAATAATAATAACCTAAGCAAGTCATTCCTTAAGAAAGTATCTAAATTATTTACCTGCTTGAGTAACTCTTTCACCTGACTTGACAAAATCCGCTATTACTGTCTTTTTTTTTCTTCAGTGCTGCTAATTTTCAATTTTAAATCTACTATACATTGATAACAGAGTTATCTAGTAAATTCTAATTGAACTAGAATAATACATAGTCAATACCTGACAATATTTTTCTTAAAGCGGGCAATCACTGTCAGTGGGCAATTACTCTCTGGTTTACCTACGTCTCAAAATTCGAAACACTCTAAGAAATAAAATATAAATAATAGTCTAAAAAAACTAAAACTCACGCTTCCATAGAAAACCAAACTAAAAAGTAGAAAATAATGGAAAGTCTCAAAGTCACGACATTTTTTATCGTTAGACGACTAACAACGGTGGCGCCCGCGTGGGTAAAATCGGAACTAAAGCTGCCATTTTCATTTGGACCCTGTTAAGCAGAAAAGATCCAACCAGCAATTTGTCGAAAATCTAGTTTTTTACATACGTCTCAAAATTCGAAACACCCTAAAAAATACATAAAATCCATATGGTGTCTTAACAGTTTATTGAAGTTAAAAAAGTATTTAAATTAACAAAACTTCAACGAATTTGCCAAGTTTGATGATTATTTTTTATATGACTTCCTATTTTTTTCTTACTATTTTAGAATAGATGTAAAGGTCGATACCTAAACTTCACATAAACACAATAACATGACGTCAATAAATACTTTTAATTTTCATGACTATGATAGGCGAAAAATGTTCTAAACTTTACCCACCTCCTTTATGAAATTATAGTATTGTCATCGGTCCTCGATAAGTCTACAGAGTTTAAATGAAATCTGGTCGTTTAAAGTGGGTCAAAATCGCGCTATAAGGAGTCGGTTACAAACAAACATACAAACATACAAGTGAAGCTAATATAAAGCGTGTAAAAAGGAACGGCCTTTAATTCGGCTCGAGTCGAAAATAATCCTTAACTGGATTATTTCCCTAACCCAGCGTACGCACTATTTAAGCTGCCTACACTTCACTGCACGCTGCTTTTTTGTAACTAGGTCGGTACTGCTGCTCACTTCGGGCACTAGACTACATAAAGGAGGTGTAGGTACCTGGTTTATGTAGTCTAGTGCCCGAAGTCAGCTACTGCACGTTCGAAACGATGCAATGACCAGCGGGGTATTACGTAACACAGTAACAGTCGAAATGGCTTTCATTTTGACAGTTCTACAACAATCAATGTGTTATTTACGTTGTTGACCAGACAATTTTTTGAACTCGTGAAGCAATTTATTTGTAACATCATTCATGAAGCACAGACATGAAGGACCTCAAGCTCACTACCGCAGTACACACGTGCCACTAAAGTTACCGCGCCACTTGCCGTTAATCATTGGCGGCTTTAGAACTTGGCTTACCACTTAACCCATTAATGAAGGCGTGATATTGTTTAGGTGTTCGTACCGAGCCACATCGTAACTGACGTAACTAGTTACGTCAGTTACGATGTGGCTTGGCTTGTAGGCTAAAAATAAACCTAAGTACCTATCTAGTTATCTCTATTGTTTCTTAACTTGGCTCCTTGACATAATTTTTCGTGACATCATGAAGATTCTAGGTACGATCGTAATGTTTTAATGGCAAACATTAATGTGCGTGTTTGTGCATATACGCAAGTGCCTAAACAAATGTTCCAAATTCAAGAATTAAAGTAAAGGTGCTTGTCTATGGTTGGCTGTATCCACATCTTCATCATAATCAGCCTATTTTGTTCCCGCTACTAGTGTCGTTGTTCTACTAATGTCGCTTCACGCCTGTCTGAAGGGGCCTAAATATGGTCTGTTCCAAAAGTATCTATTGAAAACGTAAACAAACGCTCGCTTAGGTTAAATTCTAACACAATCACTCACTAAACAGAATGATTAACACAATCGTTTGTATCTAGTTTCCAACGTTATAGCTCACTAATTTTTCAAACTATTTGTTTTGCTAGTTATTTCTCTATTACGTATACCTAAGTAGGTCCACAAACCAATTTTCTTACTTTGTTTCTGTCTTCACCACAGAATGCATACTTAATTCAATACAACATAACATTTAAAGCGACTGGTGCATTGATATTTTATATCAATAAATAGGTGGGTGACAATCTGTCAATTTTCTTAAATTTCTTAATAGTTTTCTGCATCATTCATTTTCTCTCCGTCTTGCTTCGTGAAAATATGTCCGTATGTAATTTTTGACACATTATGTTGCATTGTCAGGCAAAGGTGCCCTGGTAGTCTGCAAGCTATACCTAATGACAACTAGTCTAGAAAGTGGAAATTTATAATAAATTAGTAGGTAGGTACATATCTACCTTACCATGACATAACTTTAGTTTTAGTTGCCTGAAATAAAAGATAAATAAAATTGCTTCGCCTACTCTTGTCGTTATACTTATTGATATTAGA
The DNA here is from genome assembly GCA_947507805.1 of Aporophyla nigra. Classification (NCBI taxonomy): domain Eukaryota; kingdom Metazoa; phylum Arthropoda; class Insecta; order Lepidoptera; family Noctuidae; genus Aporophyla; species Aporophyla nigra. Next base: position 11,791,381 of record OX382300.1, on the reverse strand, counting down.
TTAACTGACTATGACTAATGAATGTTTAATTACATGTAAATTAAAAAATCATTAGTCATACTAACAGTAAAATTAATTTAAAACCAAATTACAAGTTATTTTCCATAGGTAACAACTTACCTTTGTATACAAATTAAATTATCATTTGATCCTTAATCCACCCTAATCAGGCTATACAGATTAGCAGAACGAGCGATGTTGGAAATGTTTGTCGTCACATACCTACCTATCGTGCTGAAATGGGATGTTGAAAATAATAATGATAAAATAAATACCTATCTAAATAATTAAATCTTTGGACAACCAACACACCTAAGCTCCATTTGTTTAGGTAGTTAACTAAAGGTAAACAATCTTGATATGTCTTTTTATATAAAATAAATCGTATAAAAGACCAACAAATATTATTTAAATGAAGTTACTTACCTAACATCGGTTTAAGTAAATACCTAATTGTAAATATTTTTAGATTCAATTTTTAGACAGTTTTTTAGATAAAAGACATGTTAAGATTGTTTACATTTAGTTAACTACCTAAACAAATGGAGTTTAAATACATACATCTTATAGATAAATTACACCCAGACACAGAACAAATGATCGTGCTCATCACACAAAGATTTGTCCTGGGTGGGAATCGAACCCACGACCTCAGTCTTAGCAGCCAGGGCCACTAACCACTAGACCGGCCTTTCCCAAAGTGGGCGATAACGCCCCCTTGTGGGCGCTGTAGAGTCTACACAACGCCCCCATTTTTTTCTGGGTCTCTTACTACCCCCCCTTTAGGCCTGCAGCGCCCACAAGGGGGCGTTATCGCCCACTTTGGGAAAGGCTGCACTAGACTAACAGGCCAGTCAAGTAAAATCATAAAATAATCTAGCGTCGCGTAAATTTGCCTTTCAGGCGAAAACTAGTGGCCACTGCCTATTTGTTGTTGGCAGCGAGAGCAGTGGAAGCCGCCGTGTCTTTCGAGTTGTACGTCGTAGCCTAGGCTCCAACACAGACAGGCGTTTAACTTTGTGTAAATTATTTCATCAACACTGCTCTCAAAACAGTGAAGGAAAACATTGTGAGGAAAGTGGCATGTCCTAGAACCAAAACTTCGAGGACATGTAACTTCGCCCAACTCGCACTGGGACCCACCCGTGCGTGTGTTGAAATATGGCCGACGCTCTCTTACAGAGAATGCCTGTGAATATTAAGGCTGATTATTCTATGATGGCAGCTAGGTAGAATATTATCTATACTTGCACTCTCTACGTATTAGATATTGTAGTTCTAACACAGTTTATTGTATTGTTCCTAACCTAAAAGGAATCAACTCGGCCTCCAAGTTATCACGAAGAATTCTGTGTAGATAGAATAATTTCTTCCTTTTTTTGAAGTTGTTTAAATCATACACGATGGCACACTGTGAAAACTTAGTTCTGTGAAGTAGTCTGTCAATGTAAACGCCTATCCCTAGCCATCCTATGCGTCTAGGTGCAATGACAACTCACTTCACCCATTTTTTACAAAATAGGTAGATAATAATTTTGTAACTTGTTACGTTATGGTTCTAATTCATTTTTGTCTTTTTCAGAAAATGGGCAACATCATCTATTCGATAATTTGGCTTTTAATCCTAGTATTTATATCACTATGGCTAGCTGGTATTGCTGCTGGTATCTACATAATTGTCCTTCCCTTCACCGTCTGTATAGAAGCGTTATCGGTGAGTACCCATTTCATGTTTTTAACTTTTTACATGATTTACCAAATTACAAGTTAATGTATTTTTAAAGACATCGACGACGATGTTAGGACATCGACGCTCAAACTGTAACCATAAATTCAACACACGATTCTAGGACATACAAATATTTCGTCACTCACCAAAAAGATGATTGGTGTTTCATAAAAAAAAAAAAATACAATACCTACGCGGTCAAAATGTATGGAAGAGCAAGATTTTTTATATCCGAAGAAAAACGTTAACGCAGGCGGGATCCGAATAATTAAGGTACTGAATCCGTGGTAACAGTCTGTGCTTCTATGTCCCTGCCACCTTGTATAAATATCTAATCAATGATAGCTGATCCCCATAGATGCCCTCCAGCCTGGTTCAGGTAGAGGGGTTTGTATGACTCTTAGGCTACTTTACCACGACGCTCCTCAACGGGTTAGTTATTAGGTCGTAGGAACTAACGTACACATTACATTACATATTATTAAAAAAATACAAATTGTATGTCATCGTTTTTATACCCGCTGGAGCACAGTTTCCAAAATTTTATCGAAATCAATAGCCGTGCATACAACTTGCACATCATCATCATGGTTCACCGGAGTATCTTCCTACTCGCGGAGTCGTGATGAAGACGTCATGATACTGTTTCGGTCAGACGCACCCAAGACTCAAGCCGATCTATAAACTAAAAAAAATACTAGTGAAAACTTGAGTGAACTGACCAGTCAATAGTGTCAATCTCTAGCACAGGTTTTCACCACTGGTCACGTTTAGTATTACCTACTTAAGATATTTTAAACCCGCTTTAGTCTTGAATTAGGTTTTATAAACTCTATCGCTGCCGGCCGTGGTCGAGTCGATGGTCGGCAGCGAGGAGTCCTGGGACGCGGTGGTATCCTTCTGCGAAACTGTCATGTCGCAGAAGGAGGCTGCGGAAAGGGAGCGGGAGATATCTTCCGCTCACCCAGCCCGCAGCAGGCGCACTGGGCGTCGGCGGAGGGCGGACAACGCCCTCTTCCAGCCCCCCTAAATGGATCTGGGGACATCCGTCGCCCCCTATTGCTACGGACCCGAGATGGTGGCGCGTAGTGTTCCACGCGCGCCTCTCTGTGATGTATGGGGGGGAGTTTAACACCTCACTCCCCCCCAACGTGAGGAGGCCCGCAAAGGCGGGCCGGCACCAGTTGGGGATCGCGGAAGACATATTGGTTCCCGTGTTTCCCGACGTAGGTGTGGGAAGGAACACCGGGGTGGTTTTAGTCAGTAAGAGTCTGACAGACCCCTCCGCCCACCCCAGGGCGGAGGACATCCATGAGGATTTCCACCTCGTGATCAAAAAAAAAAAAAAAAAGGTTTTGTTAAACTAGCCTATATTGGTAGCTGGTAGCAGATGACCACTACAGAGAAGTGTCAAAGTCATGAAACACCCATTTATTGACGAAGTTTTAGCATTAGGAAAATGCGGGGCTCTATATCTAATGTTAGAAAATACCATAAGTTTGGTTTTTAATCTCAGATGCTTATCTGACATTTCAAGTCTTTTGTGTTTGCTCTTTTAGTTTAAGCGTTTGACATTACACTTTTCAAATTGGTATATGGGTTTAAAAAAAAAACGAACTTTAATAATTAATAGGTATCCAAATTTGGTTTCCACCTAAGATCGTTGTTTTTGTTTGCAGGGTCTCACAGATTTCCTGCTGTCACTAGTACAATTCCCGAGATACTGCGCTCAAGGCATGATGGAGGGAAGAGGACTTAATTAAATTATTATTTAAGCAATATTCTAGTCAACAATTATAACTAAAAATGGTAATGATTCTCTCGTGAGCGACATTTTCGTCAAAACTTGTATATACTTAGGTGCTTCAGTCTATTCCTTGATCTATGCTGAAGAAGGTATTGGGTATTAGGTACGTAGGAATAAGATTTATAAGGGTGAATTTCACTAATTAAACTGAACGCGATTTGCTCATCTAAACCACGATCCTGAGCTGTTAGAACTTATTAAATATTGCGAATACTTAATATTGACAAATATTACTGACAACTCTTGAACGCGGTTTAGATGTGTTGATCGCGTTTAGTTTAATTGGTGAAATTAGACTTAAGTAGTTTTGTGAACACAACAGAATCAGCGCCACTTTTATATTAATTCTGTCTTCTTGGTCGCGGACTTCGTTATTGAAGGTCGTACCCCTGAAAGGTCTTCGTGGCTTTATGTTGTTTACTATTTTCTTCCATTGCATTCAATTCTTGTTTATATTAAGCAATTAAGTGCCATTATTTTTTGAACGTGTCTATTTAACGATTTACCGTATTATGAATGAGATTGCTGATGTTATAAAAGAATGAATGCTGAACGGATGCTTCAATTTACAACCACCTACATAGGCATATCAACCGTCGGATTCTTACAATTAGATACATAACTCGAGATTACAAATATAACCTAAGTATAATAATGTTGTGGTATTATGTAAACAAGTAATTTAATCAATTAAAATGTTAACATTGTAAAGCAATATCTGTCACACATTATATTTTATTAAATAAATATGTATCTACACAATTGTTTCTCAGAAAATTGTTTTATTGTTTATCTTATTTACCTTCTATCAAGGTATGGACGGCATAGTATGTACCTCTTTAGGGTCTTTGGTGTGAGTACATACTAATTCCACGACACCCATTGATCTACAAAAACGGTAAGTACTTAATTATTTATACTTTATATTCACGGAGCATTATATTCAAGCTCCTTCCCACTGACATACAAGTGCATACAAGAGACGGCCCACTGACATGACAGCTGAATCCATTTCCACATGTCGACAATCTCGGACGTGAAGTCAAGATAATTTATATCTAGTTATTCTTTCTCAGCTCTTTGACGTCATTTGAGTTTACTGGTTTTCACTGAAAATGTTTGGAATTTGTTTTTCGATATGTTGGCTTTTTGTTCTCGTATTAGTAGGATTTTTGGTAGCTTGTCTTGCTGCTCCAATCTACATAATACTCATACCCTTCACAGTCTGTATACCAATCTGCGAGGTTAGTTAATAGATATTTCATATTTCGTACCTTAAGTAACGTATTAAGTATGTAGATACTCTGTAGGTAGACATATTTAATATTATCAAAATCAACTCCGCATCAGAGCTGAAGTTTGAGACGAGTTAGACACTAGGTACTTATTTCAGTAAGAGTACCTCCACAGAACTCAAATTGGCAGGAGGCCCCGGCCGCCAAGCCTTGTCGGCTAGCCGACAACGAGCCTAGTCCCTCGTATGTGACGACACTCGCGACACCTGATTCAGGGGTCTGGTGTCCCCGTTCGCACGCGACCGTTCTGTGTTTATAGAGCGATAGTGAATTACTTAAAGTAGTCTACGATAATTGGGCCGCATGTGAAGATTGTCATCATTAGGAAAAAGCTGGAACATCACTACTAAAATATTTTTCACGCACTGGATCTTCAACGCACTGCTAAGCGCCCAGTTTCGGCGGCGGCAACCTCTCGCGTTCGGCCCTGGTGCAGGCCATGGTACGGAGCGAGAGGGCATGGAAAATCGTCACCTCCTTCTGCGAAGCAGTAATGCTCGCGAAGGAGGCGGAGCGCGTGAGGGAAAGGCAAGCTATGCGCCCTCACGCCCCTAGCCGGCGCAGGGGACGCCCCGTGCGTCGGGAGTCAATTGCGGACTCCTGGCCACCGTAGGCGCGGACTTGCGGGCGGCGAGCAGTGGGTAGCGGTACGGACCAGGGTGCTTACTCTCGAATAAAATTCCGGTAGATCGACATTGGAATTGTCAGTCAAACGTCAGTGATTGGCTGGACTCACTGAGTCTAGCCAATTTCTGACGTTTAACTCAACCAACTGACGTTTGACCAATGTCGATCTATTGGAATTATATTCGAGAGTAAGCACCCTGACCCGTGTCGACGGCACGAAACAAGCAAACTGAAGGGGTCCGGTAGGACCGATGCCTGCCAGGGTCGCGAGATTTGTTCGAAAGAGTTACAGTGGCTCTGGCATGTAGGCAACTGTAGGAACACGGGTGGGTTTTAGTCAGTAAAAGTCTGACACGCCCTTCCGCTCCACCCAGAGCGGGAGACGTCATTTGATGATTTCACACCCACAAAAAGAAAGCGCCAAGAGTTGAAAATGCAGTGCGCGATAAAATCCCGCCCCGATTTTATTACGTCTGTGTTAGGCGTGAAAGCTAACATACAGATAGTTACTTTCACAATTATAATATTAGTACATGAATACATAAATGACATTCTTTTCTATTGCAGGGTCTCACAGATTTTTTGCTGAAAATAGTACAATTCCCAAGATACTGTGCAGTAGCGATAATGGAGGGAAAGTTTCTTCCATAGATATAATCACTATACCACTTAAATATTTTCTTTAGAGTATATCTTTAAGAGCATAATTATCTTTTAGTAACAGATGGCTACGCTGAGTTCAAGTTGTAGTTTGTCTTGTGACAGTATCTCTGTTAATTTATTTTTTAAGACTGCATGTTTTAAGATTACTTTACTTTTAAGTGCTCCCGCGCACTAGACAACCAAGCAACAGCACCCGAACTATGGAGAACATTCTTGGCTGCCTAGAGCATTGGTCTAGAAACCAAAATAGACCTCGACGTTTTATAACGTCAACGACATAAAACCTTATGGACCATTTCGAGAGGACCAATCCCCGAGACAATCCAATAATAGCATGTGTAGAGACAGTCCACTGCATTGGATTGTCCTCAAGCCATTAAAGAAGCCAGTCCATTGTAATTGAACGATTTCAAATTGCTGGCGCCAATAGCTTCCTCCACCATTCCCGCAGTGGATTAGCTTCGTGTCACGTTTTTCCCGTCAGAGCCACCAAGCCAGTTAGCCATTCCATTACTTGTTTTTAGTAGTCGGATGCACATATTTTTGTTTCTGGGAAGTTCTGGTGATAACAAACTTGGACTTCTGATATGACAAAAAGCAATTATATGCCTATTCACCTCAACAAATTAAATCTGACTGAACTGGCCTACCCGGTTGGCGTACGATAAGTGTAAGGGAACGACACGAATTTTGCAGATTTTGTTGGACTATCTAAGCGAATTGGCTCGGGAATTGATCCCGTCTAAATGGTCCATTAACGTGATAACTTAATGTTTTAGTATGTAAAGTAAAAATAAAAAATAGTTTATCTATTAAAATAGTTTTATTGAAATCACAACAACTTAATTATATTTTCCATTCAACATCGTCATCATCATCATCATTTCAGCCGAAAGACATCGACTGCTGGACATAGACCTAGTGTTACAAAAGACTCGAGTCCTCGAGTCGTAATTTTATAGACTCGACTCAATTATGCAAGACTCAGTGTGCTCAAAAGGCTCGGAGTCTAGAGTCAAGCCGAGCCCGAGTCATTCTCGAGTCTAAAAAAGGGGCTGGAGTTTTAAAAAGGACTCGAGTCATAAAATGAACGAGTCTTGTAGCTCATCATTCGAAACAACTCGAATAACTCATCAGATTTTTTTATACGCAAAGTTACACCACTCATTTGAATGTATTGCCTTCTTTCGAGTCTTTTCGAATGATGAGGTACAAGTTTCATCTTCATGCTCCGAGTTTTTCTTTAAGACTCGGGTTCATTTTAAGACTCGAGCCTTTTTTCGAGTCCTTTTAAGAATTGAGTTCTTTTTAAGACTCTTGTGCTTATCTGTGGACTCCCGAGTCTTTTGAGCACACTGAGTCTTGCATAATTGGGTCGAGTCTTTAAAATTAAGACTCGAAGACTCGAGTCCTTTGCAACTCTAAATGGACCTCCCCTAAGCACCGCCACCTTGACCGATTCCATCTGCGACCTTTACCAGATCATCAGTTCAAGATCGTACATTGATATTATTTTAAAACATATAATATTTATATGTACAATAGCTAGGAAAGGCTAGGCAGATGATGATAAAATGTACAATAGCTGAACAAACATGAAAAGTTGTTGAAATAGTGCAAAAATAATGGAGCATGCTTCGTTTGGTGCAACATCGGAGTGAAATATCTGTTATTTTAACAATATAGTGTTATCTAATGATAATTATTGAATAACATGACATAATAACAAAAATAATTCATACAGTGGACTGCCTAACATGAAACAGCACTTTTGCCTGTATTTATCAATACGAATAAGACAAGGTCATAAAGTCAGGCTCAACTTATTATTTGAGTCACATCACTTCACTTAAACAATAAAAGTTTTAACATTATAATGCATTAACACTTGCTCTTTATAATTTACCTTTTAATTTCAGAAATTATATTTCGTATCGAGCTTAGAAATTCGCCAGCGTGATCCTTGCACTTCGCGACAGTAATTCTGAAACAAGTATGAAAATTTTAGCTTACTTTGGAGATCAAAAACGAGAACTATCAATACTAACTTAAAACTGGCAAGCGACTTCGACTTATCCACAGAGGGTTCCGTACATTGATAGGAAAAGTTTACCAATTCAGTCTGGAACTCTTACAGAATTTTTGAAGTGAAAACTTCTTTAGCGGCGTTGAGCACTTTTTCTGTAATGGGTATAAAATCTTAAACTCGCGTCAGGACACGTGACCTGATCGAAAAAGCGTAGGACGGATGGAGAGTAGACAGCTATCCCCTCTCTACGGCGCGGCGAAAATGTATGCCTGGGCCTACTGTTTCGTTTAGGCGGCGCAGGGCGCTTGCGCGAATGTTCGTCTATGTTACAGCGTGCCACGCGCATCCATGGATGGTGACAGCTGATGGCTCGACCGTCTGTGTAGTGATCACATTGTTGTGTATTCGTAAAATTCGTGAATATAAAGTGCTTAAAATATGGAAATTGAACAACAAATTATTCCCTAACCATTCCAAAATATCAAACATGCTCAACGTTAATAATCAAGTTTTCACTTCTGCCGGCACTCCCGGAGTGCAATTTTTTTTTTTTTTAGTGTTCCTACCATCACCATCCCTTTTTTTTTTAAAGTTTCGTGCATTTTGCTTTTGGTTATATTTATTATTGAAATGCTTACCTGTATTCAAGGAGCAGATTAGCGTCCACATGACTGATTTTAATATCAGCCTCCTCCAAGTAATCGGACATACTCTTCGTAGGGTTGTTCGTCTCATTGTCCAGCATACTAAACAAAAAATTAATATTTTTTAGATATAAAATAATAATAATAATATTGTTACGAGCTGGGGTTCGGGATAACTTAATTTAAACCAATTTAACCACAACACACAAAAACAGTTTAATCACCTAATCAAAAATACCACAGTAATCAGAAACGTCAAACAGAATTACTCGTCTCGCTTGTACTATATCGCTTGAATCGCATTCGTAACCGTACGGTCCTCTCAGTCCAACAATCCGCTAATTATATGCCGCGCTGAACAATCTCGCATAATCGCTACTCTTTGCCAAAGTTCACAGTTAGCGGCGAAGCTTCCTGATAGTACCAGAGTGATCTGTCTAATTCCGCTATTCGATAAACAGATGGCGGTGGCGCCTACGTATAATTGTTCGTGTAGTACTTGCATCTTGATCATAGATGGCGTTAGAGTGTCGTTTCTAGTCTGTACGATCTACGTAACAATATAATGTTGAAGGAGATATCACAAAGACAAAGATGTTCGTAAACATATTATTTGATTTTTTTTTAAATCCAGGGTACGGTGATGTCGTGTGCTAAAATAGTACAGTGTCGTGTGTTCCATACATGTTGATTGCGTAGGTATACACTGTTCTATGAATAAGATTTTTATTTTTTACCGACGAAGAATTTAGAATCATGCGGTTAATTCATGGTTACGGTTTGTCTGCCACTTTGTATAAGTAGGTGAATGTTGTTAAATTTACCTTTCTAAGGATCTACATAATCGCAGGGTATGCAAATGCGCTCTTTCAGCCCTTCTTCGTAGTTGATATTTCGGCTCGGTCGATTCCTCTGGATTCTTCAATTCCTTGTAACACTGGTCACTATTAAAATAAACCAAATCAAATATATAAATTCTTTTAAAAATGAGTAAATTAATGAAAAAATGCCAAATTGACTTACCAAAAAACTCGTACTTTGTTTAGAGCGCTTCTTATTTCTAGTAAAAGCATACACATCATGTATTTAAACTTTTTACTATTTTCGTCACTTAAGTGTGAATCGTCTTCTAGACTTATAGACTCAAATGCTTCATTTGTAATTGCTTCCTCAGGTTCGTAGGCTTCATTCGTGATTGCTTGGACATCAGTTTTATTGTCAACCGAATCTAAACTTTTCTCATCGTAGTTCTCATTGTCCGAACAGTAATCTCCTGTTACATAATCATCATAGGTCTCATTATAATCTGAATCGAAATCTTCATAAACTTGTAAGTTGTAATTGGATTTCAGTTTTTCTTCTAACTCTGGAAATATTGTGAATTTTCTTATAACAGTTGGTACATGGCTATCAATTACTTTTTCAGTAGTCACATTTTGTGGGTTGCTTCCTTCTCTTATTTGTGAATAAGTTAACTGTTGCTCCTGAGGAGATAGTTTTTCCCCTCCAGATAGTTTTTCTTCTCTAGATATTTTTTCTGCTAGAGGTAATTTTTCTTCGCGTGGAAGTTTTTCTTTTGCAGATAGTTTTTCTTCTCGATATAGATTTTTTCTTAGAGATAATTTTCTTTTTCGAGATAGTTTTTCTTCCAAATTTGGAACTTTAGTGAATTTTCTTATAACATTTGTTGTATAATTTGGTACATCACTGTCCATTCCTTTTTCAGTCGTCTCATTGGCATTTTGAGCGTTGTTTCCTTCTCTTGTTTGTGAATGAGTTAAATGTTGTTCTTCGCGAGATAGTTTTTCTTCTCGAGATACTTTTTCTTCCAAATTTAGAACTTTAGTGAATTTTCTTATAACATTTATTTGATTAGTTGGTACATCACTTTCCATTCCTTTTTCAGTCGGCTCATTGGCATTTTGTGCGATGTTACCTTCTCTTATTTGTGAATGAGTTAAATGTTGGTCTTCACGAGATAGTTTTTCACCTAACTTTGAACATTTAGCGATTTTTTTTATAACATCGTCTTCAGTTTCTTGTTCAGTCGTCTCATTGGCATTTTGTGGGTTGTTTCCTTGTCTCATTTGTGAATGAGTTAAATGTTGTTCTTCACGAGATAGTTTTTTTTCCCGAGATAGTTTTTCTTCCAACTTTGGAACTTTAGTGAATTTTCTTATAATATTTGTTTTATAATTTGGTACATCACTGTCCATTCCTTTTTCAGTCGGCTCATTGGCATTTTGTGCGTTGTTTCCTTCTCTTATTTGTGAATGAGTTAAATGTTCTTCTTCACGAGATAGTTTTTTTTCTCGAGATAGTATTTCATCTAACTTTGAAAGTTTTGTCGTTTTTTTTATAAAATCGTTATCAGTTCCTTTTTCAGTCGTTTTATCTTTAGGTACATCTTTCGCGTGATTACAGTCAGATAGAATTTCTTCGTCATGCATTGAAGTTTCATCGATGTCTTTCGGCATATCTGCAAAGTGTTAAAGGTTCATGGGCTGCAATACTCATACGAATTAAAGAGGCGCGTCCGTTTGTCGACAGACGAACAGAACTTGTGACGCTGCGCGCTTGTCTTTTGTTCAGGTTACATGCATAGCAGCAACAAGAGCAGCGTTTATTGTTCAGAGTACATCATGAGCCTGAACGAACAACCACCACAGTCCACTCGAATGAAGATTGATGGCGCATTAAATTTAAAATTACGAAAAATAGATAGCGAGAGCAAGACTTCTTACTACTATTAAAATTAGTATACTATTCCAGCGGAATGTGGAAATTTGCTACCTACTTTATAAACAATTAGTCAACACAGTGGCTTTTCGTGCATTGTAATTGTAATTAAGTAAATGTATAGTTGTGAAATAAGTTACTGATTTTCTTGCACTGCATATCAGATTTATGCTACGTACGGTCCGAGGGGTCACAAAAGTGGAAGGATTAGCATTATATAATAGGGAAGATGCAAATATAATGTATATGAAAATTTTATGATTTAAATGTTAAAAAAGTATAAAAGAAGGGCCACTGCAATGTTTTTATTTTACATAATGTTGATTTTTTACAATAAGTACGTATTAAAAATGACTTGAAACGAAACGTATTTCAAAACACCAATCAGCGTTTAGTGACGTCACTCCGGTTACGAAGACTTGTTGAGGTTATGGTTGTTAAAGTGAATATTATTTTATGGTAATATGTATTGCGTTTTTTTAATAAAAATGGTAGTTGGGATTATCAAAGCAGACTCCAGGAATTTACCAAGAGTTAGTGTTGACATGAGATCTTTTTTCAGAAAAAGGTTTCCTCCACACATTTTAAACTTTTACCAATTATCGACGTCGATCTCAAACTGTATAATTAAAATCTACTATAGACAAGTTTTGTAAGTATTAGGTAGGTAACTAACGTGTTCTTACTTCTTACGTACAAGCAGATTAACCACAGAATACTTTTATATAGAGATTAACTAAGCATACTCGTATAACAAGTATATTCGCCTTATGACTTACGTCAAAAGTGTTCTTCACAGCATCGAATAGTGGTCTTTGGAGAATAATTGTCATTTCTTTTTGCAGCTTGAAATCACTTTTTTCTGAGTTTTGGGTCAGAACGTCTAGTCAAAAACAATTTATTTGGAAACTTTGTTGAAGTAGTCACGGACTCATTGGCACAAAACATGAATAAACGCGGCTTTTTTCAGATTATTAGTGGTATTGTTATGATCACCTGATGTTGATGGATAGTCCATTTTAAATTTTTACAAAATATATCTCGAAAGTCCAAAAAATATGCAAAAGTATGAAAACCGTCGAACAAATATGGCCAGTGACAGACTGGAATGACGTCATCGGAACTATAGGTCCGTTTTCGCGGGAAAATTTAAACTGTCAATTTGAAACCGTATTTTTTACGATAAATTACAATGTTTTAATTTTTTAATATATTTGTGGTCTATTCTACATGGAATTATTTAAAGTGAAAACAAAAATAAAAATATTGCATGTTCCCTAATCACGAGCTTTTGCTAGCGGCTTCGCCCGCGTGTTATACATATGAACCTTCCTCTTGAATCACGCTATTTATGAAAACCGTAAGCCATTGCGTAGTTAAAAATATCTAAGCGAACAAACGCGGAAAGCATCGAGATATAAGTACTACGTTAGTACTTATATCTCGATGGCGGAAAGAGACTTTGTTTTATACTATGTAAAGATTAGTCAGGAGCCAGTTAGAATGTAATGAGTTCTGGTATCTGGGCTCCACATGAAGCTACATCTAGTTTCATGCTGGAAGGGTACAAAATAACTTTATAAGATGTGTATAAGCGTTATTACAGTCTATTCTTTTTATCAACACTTATTTATTTTTATTTTAGTAGGATACAATGACCTACGGGGTTAGGAGAGGTCTTGCACTCACCTATTTTTCATCGGCTGCATTTCTTACCTATTCTAAAACTATTAGGGTGACCCCCGTATACAGGATAAGTTTTTATCCAGTGCGCAAACTGTAACCATGAATTCAGCATTCATTCTAGACCCCCCAGTGTAGAAAATTTTCGTCGTTTATACAATAAAAAAAATCTGCGCAAGGGGGTCTAGAATGATATGCTGAATTCATGGTTACAATTTGCGCACTGGATAAAAACTTACCCTGTATATATACGAAATACAAGTGGTCGCCAGTGGTCGAAATTGGACCATTATTCATTTAAATTTTAAGTTTGAAGTAACACATTACTAATATTTAAAAAAGGCTTTCCGCAGTCCGAATCCATGTGAACGGACCGGTCCGCTTGTGTGAATGTGGTGTGTGTGTGTGTTCATGTGTGTCTCCATATATACTTTAACTATGCCAAATTTCATACTCATCCGTCCGCGTAAGTTTCGTAAAGTTAGCTTCACATATTAATATATTATTGCAGTATTATATATAATTGTAATAAGTGTTCAAAACATATTCTCGCTGTAATGCTAAAAATGCCGAGGGAGTCTACTAAGAAAACTGTCTTTATTCTGACCGCTACTATTAATTTTTGGGTACAAAATGTTTGAAACTTGAATGATGTCACTAAGAAAAATAATGTCACTTTAATTTTCCTCGAATTTATAAGTTTTCGATTTTGATGTAATTTTAACTTTCTTCCAATACTTAGCCCATGGATACTTTTAAGTTTTTCTCTATCTCATAGCTACATGCCTTAGAAACTAACCAAACTGTCTTTCCGCCAGATTTACTAACCATAAGATAATTTGAGTACTCAGTTGTTCGTATAACTTCTAAAATAACATTGATTTCTATCGAAGATAGATTTAAAATAATTATTTTGCGACAGCGAGACTTATCGGGATTCACTTACATAAAAGTAGATGCAAAGTAGCTGGAAATCCAAATATTAACTCAAAGAATTACCTGAAACAGCTGACAAATCATTATTTGAAATATTGTTGACTTTATTATCGTCAAAAATATCATTGGTACAGTTGTCCATATTCGGATTTTTTATATCATATAATAGTTCATTTAATGATTCCATTGCGATTTGTATATCTTCACAATTGTCTGTCCCCTATGAATGAAGAATATTAAATGTATGTTAGATTTTCAAGTTTTTCTTCACAAAAATGTCATACGTCAATAATATACAGAAAAATCAAACTACATAAAATTAGTTCCAAGTAACCCTTGTTGTTTATCCATGTCCAATACGGGAAATTAATATTTAAACCAATTGACACTACTTCAATTTGGTGTGTTAAAGCTATTTCAAACATCTGACATGGAGTGTCAGTTGTGATTTACATATACGGACAATTTAAGTTGGTAGTCAATTTACTTAACAATTAATTTCCCTGGCAACATTTAAATCAAAATATTATTTTCAAACTTTAAAAAAGAAATAAAGTAAAACCAAAAATGCTATTACATTAGTAAACTTACCTTTATTGCATCAAGCAAATGTACGCCGTAACTATACATCTGCATATATTGATATGGTGTCATGCTCATACTTATTTGACCTGTAAATTAAATTATAAGACTAAAAAACATTGGCAACTAGATTGAACTCATAAAGAAGAAAAAATCCTTGCCTTTAGCATCACGAACTTCGAAGAGTATTTTTAATAAACTTTTAGCTGCTGTAATAATATTTTCAATACCACAGTATTTTATAACAACGCATTGCGTTGCCTCATGTAATGTCCAAGGGGGCGGCAAACCATTATCTTCAAACGTGGGGTCTTTTTGTAGCACCTGAGTCAAAACCTCTTCCATTATCTGAATAAATCTTGAAATCCATTCGTCGCATTTCGTTTTCAAATACTGTTCCATGGTAATACTTTCAACTTCATACATGGCTTTATTGGATTGTTCATTACGAACTGACTGTTTATAAATCAAATTGCTGCAAGTGCTATCAGCATCAACATTGCTTTCAGTATTAGATATCATGTCGGATGTAGAAGTTTCCTCAATGGTAATGTTTTCTTTGGTCGTGGAATGCCTTGGTTTAGTGTAAATACTTGACTCCCCACTTTCCATACTATCATTTAAAATTTTATTTTCAGTACATTCTAATGTAACGTTATTATTCAATGTTTTGTCTGAAATTTTGGATTTCTCATTATTTAACGTATTCGTTTGTAGAGATTCTTCGTTTGTCTCATTAGTGTTTTGGTCATTATAAGATAGGATTTCTTTATTGACTTGAAGAGATGTATTTGTTTTTCGACGCCATCTAAATTTCTTCTTTTCACATACGGCGGAATTTACAGATGGCTGGTGCGATAGGCTGCGCTTAAGCTTTATTTCTCTCTTTTTATCGGAAATATTCGATATTATAGACACAGGAGGCCCTGTAACTGCTTCTTTTCTATTTTCAGGAGGAAGGTTGGAGTCTAAATTTAGGCGTTGTTTTTTAACCACATTCATTATACTGATACATGCATTGACATCGCCTAAATCAGTTTGAATACCAGCATCTACTGTTTTTTTCAATATTGTCAATTGTTCTGTTTTATCTGGGGTATTTTCTCGTATAGGTGGTGTAATAGGAATTTTGTCAATATGGTCATCACTTTGATTATTCCTTACAGGAGCAGTTGTGTCTATTTTTAGGGCATTATTTGGTACAGTAATTTTGATTTTATTAATGAAATCATCGGACATATACGGTTTTTTAGGACCAGGCGATACCAGTTGTTTATTTGGGATTTCAGTTAATAACTTTTTAATTTTATCCACACTAAAAATGTTTTTTATTCTGCAACTTTTAGTCAATAACTCATTATTGTTAGTAAGAAGAATCTAAAACAAATAATATTTTTAGTAAGTTATTTCTCTTCGTTTTAGTTGTTTCTGGTTCTCCCCCCGTGAATGACGTAAAAAGGCCACTTACATTTTGGTAGTGGTTGAGAAAGTTTTTGAGCAAACACATGCACAATGAAAAGTTGATAGCTGAGTTGGTGCGGTATGATGAGAGAACACCGAAAATACATTTGAAACCTTTCGGATAGGAGCGCCGTGGTCAGAAGGCCACTTTTAGATTTCGAAAATGGACTAATAATATAGTGATGTTCAGAACTGTTGATTTTGGCATGATCCTATGTGGCCTAACCCATAATTACTTTAATAACCCACTGTAATACAGTGTCAACTAGTACGGGAGGTATTATGAATGTTACTGGCGGGTTCATATATTGTAATGTCAACAGAATCTTAAGATGATAAATTTTGTACAAACAAATGAATAAAAATAAGCAAATCTGAAGATATTGTAGCTTTCTCTAGCTTTGAAAACTGAGATTTGGAAAAAAAAAAAAAGGATATTTATGGTGAATAAAAGTAATTCTGAACTTATTGCCCTGCTTGTCCTTGCTAAAAAAACAGTATTATAAAATCCTTGATCAGTGTTTTAAACCCTTGTGTCTATGTGCCCCTGGTTATAGTATAAACTAAAAGTGATAATTCTAACTCACCAAATGATAGTTGTTATCCAATATTTCTTTGCAAGTGCTAAGTATCACCTCTGCCATACTGTCACCTTCCACTTCAGATGGCTCGTCCGCTGAAAGATTGAAGTACATGTTTTTTACATGTGATATATCAACTTGACGCCAGTCACTCATGCATCACGAATTTTTTCACACTTTTGTTTGACCTGATTAACCGTCGAGACTTTAGCCTTTTAAGGTGAATGCTTCAACCAGCCCGCGAAATTCAAATTTTCTTACGTTTTTTGTAATTTGCAGGCCA
Source organism: Aporophyla nigra (assembly GCA_947507805.1). Lineage (NCBI taxonomy): Eukaryota > Metazoa > Arthropoda > Insecta > Lepidoptera > Noctuidae > Aporophyla > Aporophyla nigra. The sequence continues at coordinate 11,774,322 of OX382300.1, read as the reverse complement.
GTGCTAGGTTGTATGTTGATTAAAATAGAATTCGCGCTTGTAAGACATATGTAGTTACAGAATTATAATCATCAAAATCATCAATACAACGCTCTAAGTTCATAAAGCTGTAGGAATGAATTTTTCTCTTTTTTTTTTTGTTCTTAGGGCTTTATGAACTTGGAGGGTTGTATTGGTGATTTTGATGATTATAATTCTGTAACTACATACGTCTTACAGGCGCGAATAATATTTTAATCAACATACAACCTAGCACTGGCCTGCAAATTGCAAAAAACGTAAGAAAATTTGAATTTCGCGGGCTGGTTTGGAGCATTCACCGAATGCTCCAAACCAGCCCGCGAAATTCAAAAGACGCCTGTAAGACGTATGTTACAGAATTATAATCATCAAAATCGCCAATACAACCCTCCAAGTTCATAAAGGCCTAGGAACAAAAAAAAAACAGAAAAAGTCATTCCTACAGCTTTATGAACTTAGAGCGTTGTATTGATGATTTTGATGATTATAATTCTGTGTCTTACAGGCGCGAATAATATTTTAATCAACATACAACCCAGCACTGGCCTGCAAATTGCAAAAAACGTAAAAAAAAATGAATTTCGCGGGCTGGTTAAAACATTCACCTTAAAGCCATTTAAAGGATGAGCGATGGCTTTAAATATTTTTTTATTGCTTTAATATCTTACCCATATATGTAAAACCAGTCTCAATCTGTTGGGACAAAAATCGTAGAACACGTTTCGCTTGAATACTTTTTGTGAGAGTAACATAACGTTTAAGTTCCTCCATGACCTGCTTTGGAACCAGAAGGTAGCATTTTTCATCTGTAACAATTTATTTACAAAATGTAGAATTTTATTTTAATGCTTACCAGAAATTTTCCTATTTCATTATCTATCATGCACTAACAAGGCATTTTTGGAAAGAAAGGTGTGTAAATGGTAAAGGTCCAAGGGGAAAGTACGAATCTTATGTGGACGAAGTCGAAGAGCCAGAGTGAAAATAAAAATCATCATTACAGCCGGAAAACTAGAGGTCCACTGCTGGATATAGGCCTCCCCCAATTAAATAATTTTTAATTTAATATACTACAAACAATATCATCCTACAAAATTCCACTAGCGGGTCACAGAGTACGAGGTACGAGGGTTCCGTCATCATGTTATGAAAGCAGCGGTGATAGAATAAGTTACTCAAAGAAAAGTGCTTTTCTGGGTTCGAACCCTCAACCTGCGAAAGGTAAATCGAGGCCCATGGGCTACTTATGCTCTCATAATAATTACACTGAATGTTTTATTTAACCCCTCTAAGAAAAATACTGTATTTGTATAGAACAGCGCAAAATAAAGTTTTCGCGTTTAGTACCAAGTTATTTATTTAATTACCTGAATCTGTTAATGTATTCAGAAATTTAAATTCATGTAACAGTACGTCCAGATCAACAGCAATAAACCAAGCATCTGAATTGGAATTAGAGGGGGCCAAACTTTTTAAAGGCCCCAAATCAATCCTAGAGGATGGTCCATTCAATTGTGCCTGTAGACATTTGCTCTCCTGAAAAATAAATAGTAATGTCAAAAATTATTATTTATACCAATCAAAAAGCAGTAAATTGCTCTCTTACATACCATTCCAGCACTCGAATCCTTTGAAGTTCCTTCATCTTTATTAACAAAGTTCGCAGGAATTTCGGCATTTTTAGGATTCGTTTTAAAAAAACCGGATCCTGAAAATAAAGAGTATTATTAAAATAACGTTGCTTATCAGTATTATGTTTATTAGGCAATAATACAAAGAAATAAATACCTCCTGGAATACTAGATTTTGTATGAAAATTCCTTTTATTAAATGTTAACTTTTTCCTTAAATCATTTTGGTTTTTAAAACTATTGATATTATGTGTTGTTATAGGTTGTGGCACAGTTTGGTTGTAGGCAACATTCCCTGCATGTGGAATGAAAAGTTGCTGTGTTTGAGGAATATCCCATATTTTGGGATTATAGACCATAGGCGCAGTGTTTAATACATATGTATTTAAAGGACTATTATATGAATTAAAATTAAACACAGGTTCTATTGCAGCCGGATTATTAAGGTGGGTGCCCTGCATTAAAGGAGTATAAGGTGAATAACTATTTGCAATATTTGAGTACATTAAATCTGAGGATTGTTGTTCTGTATTCTTATTATTTCGAAAATTTTCACTAGAGTTTGACTGAAGTGGTTCTGATTTTTTTTTTAATTGAGTACAAGGTGGTTTTTCCAGAAGTGGTTCTGAATTATTTATTAATTGAGCACTGGGTGGTTTTTCCTTCGAGGTTAACTGAAGTGGTTCTGAATTATTTTTTAAATGAGTACGAGGTGGTTTTTCCTGCAGTGGTTCTGAATTATTTTTTAACTGAGCACTGGGTGGTTTTTTCTTCGAGGGTAACTGAAGAAGTTCTGAATTATTTTTTAATGCAGTATTAGGTGGGTTTTCTTCAGAGGGTGACTGAAGTGTTTCTGAATTATTCTTCAATGGAGGTTGCTGTTTTGGTTCTGAACAATTTACAGGTTTAGCGCCCGGTAGCTGTTCAAGATGTTTTGTTCTACTTTTAGCCTTTTCAATCTGTAAAAAAAAAGTAAAAAATGAACTGTATAATTTGTATAGTCTTTTAAATAGCAATGTCATTTATGTCGTGACCTGGTACCGGGCCATCAAAATAAAATACAGGGTCGCAACATTCCCGCCTTGCTTTAAAAATAATACGTTAAAAAAATACTTAAAAATTATTATAAATTTGGGTTTTCAAAACTAGTTAACCTTAAAAATAAATATACAAACTTGAAGTGAAACCAGACCTTACGATAAAACTTTCGTCATTTTCCGCGAATTTGGATTCTTTGGTAAAAAATAAGCAGCAGGTCCATACTTTGCACTTAAATTTAGTGACTAAAAAAGCGATAACAAAATAATTGTAGTAGGTATTAATAAAACATTTTTACTATTAATAAATGGTTATTATGAATTTTACGTACCTAATGGAACCAGGTTTCGTTTAAAAGTATTAAGTGGGTCACGAAGGGGCCGTGTGAAAATTACGGGGCCATGATAGAACAATATTTGGGAACACTGCAATAGGGTATTTGACAACTATCTATTATATATAAAAATGAATCCCTATTTCCCTTGGTCACGCCATCACACGTGAACGGCTGGACCGATTTCACTTCTCTTTTTTTTGTTGTGTTTGTAATTGTCAGGAGAAGGTTCTTATGAAAGAAAAAAATTAAAAAATTGCGCGCAAAATTATACAGCTAAATACAGGATAAAATTTAAGAACACTTATTTAGAATACTTGAGTTCTGCGACTTAAGTTTGTACGTCTAATTGAAATCGGCACAGTAGTTTTTGAGTTTATTCATTACAAACATACACACAATATATGCCTTCGAAGTACCAGGTGGTCATAACTTGGTATGAGCTTATCAAACCGCAGTGTCAGTCAGAAAACGTTTTATGCCTTCGAAGTACCAGGTGGTCATAACTTCTTGCCAGGATCGCGAGATTTGTTCGAAACAGTTACCGTGGCCCTCACCCTGGCATAGCCAACTGAAGGAACACGGGTGGGTTTTAGTTAGTAAAAGTCTGACACGGGCCTCCCGCTTTGCCCAGAACGTGAGACGTAATTAGATGATTTCCCACCCAAAAAAAAAAGGTGGTCATAACTTGGTATGGTATGAGCTAGGCAGATCAGGCTGTCTCCGCAACCCCACGTCTGAGCGCGTAAGGTATGAGCTATTTATTAAACAGGAGTATCAGCTAGCAAACGCGTTGTCTTTAAATACCACAACCATAACTGGGTAGGATCTCACATAACCTGATGGTCAGCTAAATAACGTTTTATGCTTTCGAAGTACCAGGTTGTCATAACTGGGAAGGAGCTTGCTAAACATAGGAGTGTTATCTAGAAAACGCTTTATGCCTTCGAATTAGCAGGTTGTCATAACCCGGTAGGAGCTCACCTCACCTGATTGCCAGGGTCGCGAAATTTGTTCGAAAGAGTTACCGTGACCCTAGCATACAGGCAACTGATCGAACACGGGTGGGCTGCCCACCAACAAAAAAAAAAAAAATGTCACCTAGAAAACGCTTCATGCCTTCAAAGAAGCAGGTTGTCATAAATTGGGTAGGAGCTTTATGATCTTTGTAATCGCTAAACAAAGAAGAGTCACCTAGAAAACGCTTTATGCCTTCGAAGTACCAGGTAGTCATAATTCTGTAGGAGGTCGCCTAACCTCACCCTAATTGCGCAACACACTATTAATCAGAATCTGAATCATTATGAAGGTTATTTATTGCTCATCATCATTCATATTTTTCTTTCTTTCTTTCTTTCTTTTCTTTTATATGGTCGAAAAAATTGCCTGTCCTTAGCAACGCAAACAACGTCATGAACTGTCAAAATGAAAGGGATTCAAAATGAAAAAATGAATTGAATTGATTCCTACTGATAGTGCATTACGTACTCTCTGGGTATGTGTCAGGTAACAAACGCTTTATGCCGACGACGTACCAGGTTATCATAACTTTGCAGGAGCTTACCAAACAAAGGAGTGTCAGCTAGATAACGCTTTATGCCTTTGAAGTACAAGAGGGGTAATTGCGGAACTTTTTATCGGTAGGAATTGGTTTAATATTCATAGTTAAACAACATTCATTGCGTTATTTACGTTGCTGAGCTGACAATTTATTCGAACAAATGACGCAATGGTTTAGAAATAATCTTCAATCCCATTCAGATTCTGATAAATTGTGCGTTTCGCAATTAGGATGCTGGTTATTATAACTTGGTAGGAGCTAACCAAACATATGAGTGTCGGCTAGAAAACGCTTACCAGACCACCACCGCGTACCAGATTGTCAAACTTGGTAGGTTTATTACAACATTTATTGAACCTGAGGCGATACGAAGTTCGCTGGGTCAGCTAGTCAAAAATATAAATGAACTAGCTTTTGCCCGCGGCTTCGCCCGCTTGGATGTCGGAAATTAATGCAAGAGGACGTATAACCGCGATAAGAATGTGTTATTCCAGGTTATATAGGTAATATAGACTCTGTGTGCTATTTTCGATCCAGATCCATTCAGCCATTTTTGTGTGATTGAGAAACAACAATCCAATCATACATATTTTCACATTTATAATATTATTTGCCCGCGGCTTCGCCCGCGTGGATGTTGGAAATTAATGCAAGAGGACGTACTACCGCGATAAGAATGTGTTATTCCAGGTTATATAGACTCTGTGTGCTATTTTCGATCCAGATCCATTCAGCCATTTTTGCGTGATTGAGAAACAAACACCCAATCATACATATTTTCACATATATAATATTATTAGTAGTAGGATTATAACTCATATTACTTAGGATTCATAGTTTATGAGAACATCATGTGTGTTGGTGTTTTTAAAATAAAAGTAATAGTATTCAGAGTAAGAAGACTGTGACATAGGGCTTGGTTTAGTTGAATATAAGTCTTCCTGGTTTTTCTTAACGCTCCTATTTTACCTATACAGACACTCAATCATTTACCAGACACCGAACATAATTATAGGAATAGTACTTTTGCCAGTGGCTTGGCCCGTATAGCTGTCGGAAAATTTCACCCGGGAACCTACTACCGGGATAAAGTAGGTATCCTATCTGTTACGTATCCATGATATAATATATCTTTGTGCCAAATTCGATCTAAATCCGTTTGGCCGTCTTTGCATCATTGAGAAACAAACATCCAAAAATCTAAACATCTAAGCAATTTCGCGGTCTCTTACTTGAAATAATACTATTAGGTTTATTTTGAGTATAATGAACACACATGATATTCGCAATTACTTTGAAGCCAAAGTAATATGAATTACAATCCTATCCTGTACTACCCGGCCCCTGCCAACGCGCTCTGCGCCCACTTTTTAAATCTCTAATATCTTCTAAGATATTCATTTAAATTACATGCTGTAAAGGGCCATATTGATCTATATTAAATGCACAATGTATTTAAGGTACTTAATTGGATAAGGATTAATGCTGTATTGCTTAAAATCGCTTCGTAAATAAGCCCTTATTTCTCGTAAAAAGTAAAAGATAAAAAATGGTTATTGTGGGTTATCCCTAAGAGATAGACATATACCATTGAGGACATTTTTGTAGGCCTTTTTAAGGTGTACAATACTGTAGTACATTATTTTGATCTATTTCGTAGGATTCAGCCAGGGTTTTTCGAATTTTGAGACGTATGTCAGCGTAGTTTTAGAAGATAGTTATTTTTTTCTAAAATAAAAGAATTTTTCTAAAATAAAAATAGCCTAAGTTACTCCTTGTTACATCAGCTATCTGCCAGTGAAAATCCCGTCAAAATCGGTCCAGCCAATTCCGAGATTAGCGGGAACGAACAGACAGACAGACAGACAGACAGACAGACAGACAGACAAAAATTGTAAAAAATGTTGTTTTGGTATATGTATCGTGTATACATCCATATACACTTAGTAAAAAGTGGTTATCTTAATATTAAAAACAGACACTCCAATTTTATTTATTTGTATAGATAAATACTTTTGTTAAATATGTTTTTATGATGCTAAGTTTTGAAAAATCAAATAAAGAAAATCCAATAAAGAACCCTATTGGAGTTATTTTCAAGACAACACTATACTACTAACATTTTTCCCAACCTAGGAATGAGCATGGCTTTTTACAAACCCAAGACCATGTTCAACAATAGCACTTGCGACCAGTAGACCAACAAGACAGTCAACTACTGCCAGTACCTACTAAAGATAAAATTATTTAAACTAAATGTATGAAAGCAAGTACTAATCCCTGCAACAAACTATCACACAGTTTAGTTAGTTGGTACTCGCAGGGGCCCTTTAGACAATTTTAAATGATGAGGAGGCACGCACCTACATTTATTCCTGTAACCATTATTCAAGTGTCTATAGTACAAGTACAAGTAGGTATTTACTATTATTATTTTCTAGCTTTTTTGTGTGTGGTTGTCAGAATTTATCGTATGGTGACGTGTTACCAAGATAAAATGTGTTATTCCAGGTTTTATTATAGGTACTATCTGTGTGCTACATTTGATCCAATTCCATTCAGCAGTTTTTGCATGACTGAGAAGCAAACATCCAATCATACAAATTTTCACATTTTATAAATTTAGTAGTAAGTAGGATAATAGTTCATCTTACTTCATATTCATAGAATATATGAGAATATCATGTGTGTTTATCCTTAAAATAAACCTTATAGTATTTCAAGTAAAAAGATTGTGACATAGGGCTTGATTGAATGTAAATCTTCCTGGTTTTTCTTAAGGCTTGTTACCCATAGAGACACTCAATCATTTACCAAACCAAACATAGCGTTAGGATAAACCTATACTTATATTCAATCAAGTCCTACGTCGCAATCTTCTTACTCCGTATACTATTATTTTAAGCGCGTTGTACTTCTATTACATTACTAAAAATTATATCTACATAATTGAAAATTTTAATAAATGTTGGTAACATGCGTTTATAAATGTTCTTCAAATACAATGAAACTTTTAATGAAATAGTAACATTAACGGATTTGAATTAAAAATGAAGCGAATTAAATTATATTACCTCTGCATCACTTAAATTCCACACAGCTTCCCCAGTTAAACTGTTAAAATAGAATACATATCCTGGATGCGATCTAGAATTGCATACTACCCAAGAGTTACCGACAGAAGTAACTTTTCGTCTGGTATCATACTTTGTCTCTTCACTCATAATATTATAGAATATCTCTTTATTATTTTAAATTTAACTATCTTCGCATTAGGAGCCTCCTCAACGACAGACATTTATAACCGACTTGGGTGAGAAAAACTCCACAATTCCGCACATGATAATACATAAAAAATGTCACTACGCCACCATAGATTATCTAGTTTAAGTTTTAAAGTACAGCTTGGCAAAAAAGAGTCTGTCGTGGTGATAATTGGAACTAAAATATATTTTTTGTGGCAACACTGCTTTGTTTATCATCAACAGGTAGCTTAGAGCATATAACCTAGGTTAAATGCTCTAAGACAGGTAGCCAATCTGTCACTGTGTTATGTTTCCAGTTGTATTTCACTTATTTCTAATTAACAATCAATTATTAATGCTTTTGTACAAATAAATAAATAATAGTTTAAAAAAACTAAAAAACACGCTTCCATGGAAAACCAAACTAAAAAGTACAAAATAATGGAAAAAAAGCGTGGGGTGCTTTTAAGGTATTTTTTTATTGATATCAGGCACCCCACGCTTTTTTTCCATTATTTTTTAGGGTATTTCGAATTTTGAGACGTATGTCAGCGTAGTTTGTAACAGTTTTTTTGATGTCCTGGTAACCCTGGCAAGGATAATGGCACAAATTTATGAAATTATTGCATTGTCATCAGTCCTTGACAGGTGTGCAAAGTTTGAATGAAATCTGGTCGTTTAAAGTGGGTCAAAATCGCACTATAAGGAGTCGGTTACAAACAAACATACAAATATACAAACATACAAGTGAAGCTAATATAAAGCGTGTAAAAATGAATAAAACAATTATTAGTAGGAGGAGTGGTGTGTGCTGTGATATACCAAGTTTTCGTAAGATATTTGGCGGAACAAATTTGTCTCCAATTGACAATGTTTTCGAAAAAACTGCCGACATGACAGGTATTTATCCAAGAAATGTATCTTTTAGTCAATGCCAGTAATTGTTTTTCCTTTCTAATACTAAGTTTTATCGGTATTATAAGTTTCAAGCCATTTTATTGTTTTATTTACTTACTAATAGATTATTGAGGTTATGTTTTCTAGTTTGACAAATCGCGTGTACGTTGACTCTTAATGGTTGATACTTGAAAAATGGTCATGGAATTAATATGATTGTCTTTATATTTTTTCAAGGTAAATCTCACAGTACAATTAGAGAAGTTGTTAATGAAGGTGAAAAAAATTAAGGATTTTTTCTACACCTAAACACCTAAACACCAAAACACTTGGCGGAAGAAAGAATTAGATGATTTTGATCCGTGTGCAATTAGACAAAAAGTTCAACACTGTAAAGAAACAGGGAAGTATTTTTTGTTAATGCTATTCTCGCATACCACATACCACAATAAAAAAAGTATGATTTACATTTATAATTTTTCAGGTGCCTATTCTACGTCATATATTACCTATAGTTTGAGGAGACTTGGGTTATAATGGGAGCCGTAAACGTCTAAGGAAGATTTTACACCATTTAGATTTCATAAATAAGAAATTTAAAACTGACACATCTGTGTTAATGGAAAAATCTATCATAGCACTGAAAAGGAATACACGAATGATGTTATGTCACGTTTATCTTTTTAAATAAAACCTACATTTTAGCGTGTTCTTTCATTTTCATTGTCATGTGGATAGTGATAGGGATATGTACCCCACATAGACTTACCTGACGGCTTCATTAGTCGACTGCTCAAGTTTATTCGATATTGCCCGTACCTTTCGAATGCGACATGTTATAGGTACTTTCCGACTTTCGATTATTATCATTCATGTTAAATTTGATACAGGCATATCAACCATCAAATGGTTGTGAATAGCCAAGATGGTGGCCGCAAATGCGATTGCTGAACATTATTTCTTGTGTATCGGATTCAATCGGAAATCTTTGAGTGTAATTTAATTTATTTTTTATTCCGAATAAGTTTTCATTATTTTATTATGATGACACTCGCTTCTCTTAGATAAAAGGTTATTCCAGCGAAATAATGCGCAATCTACTAAATAAAATGAAAGTAAAAGCCTGTATGCCTATCAAGACTTGAAATCTTGACTGTTGAGAATTTCCGGGACCTTGTGTTTGTAGATTAAAACAACAAGTATCTTATCACTTTTAGTCCTAGTATAGTATATACCTAGGGTGGCCATACCTGCTAAACAGGCGCCCTCATTTTTTCCAGACTCTTTTTTGCCAAGCTGTAGACTGGTAGACGTAGAATCAGATTTGAATACTAAATTACTGCTATGGAATTAGCAAGTACAACAGTCGTTACGGGTCGTCCGAATCACTGACAATCAGTCTCACTAAGGGGTATCGTATTACCCAGTAACTGGGTTGTGGAGGTCAGATAGGCAGTCGCTCCTTGTAAAATACTGGTACTCAGCTGCATCCGGTTAGACTGGAAGCCAACCCCAGCATATTTAGGAAAAGGCTAGACTGATGATGATGATATGTACTTTATACAACTTACAATACCACATAGCAGAACAGTGGTGGCCCAATGGTAACGGCCTTGACTTACAAGTTGTAGGTCATAGGTTTGAACCCATTTAGGCGCTTTACTTTTTGTAAATTATTTCATCCATTATTAGTTATTACACCATTATTTTATAACTCAAAACGGTGGAGGAAATAGTGAGGAAACCCGCAAATTCTTGAACCATAAAATTCGAAGACATGAAACCTACCAACCAAAATGAATTTTAAAATACGAACTCAACGTACGGGTACTTTAAAAATCCGTTACCTAGACAGTGACTTTGAAGAAACTGAAATAACAAAACTTCTAAGGTTACAAATTGATATCAAATTCAATTATTTTAGAAATTACATATTGACCATGTATGCATACTGTTGTTACACAGTGGACAGTTTTCATATGCACTAGCGTCATTACAACACTAAAATCATGTATCACAAACGTTGCATCAGGGCTTTAATCAACATAAATAAAATTAACTATGACTGAATCCTGTAAGTTATAATTTTTTTTTTTTTTTTTGATGACTTCCCATCCTAAACAAAAAAAAACCGGCCAAGTGCGAGTCGGACTTGCACACCGAGGGTTCCGTACAAACCTGCAGGTATTCACGGTTTATGCATAAGGTTTATTTTTATGAAATTAAATGTTTTTTTTTTAAGTTTTATATTTGAGTTGACTGAATGAAAGGTAAATTGTGGTTTTCCGATTTATGACGTATTAAAAAAAAACTACTTACTAGATCTCGTTCAAACCAATTTTCGGTGGAAGTACACATGGTAATGTACATCATATATTTTTTTTTAGTTTTATCATTCCCTTATTTTAGAAGTTACGGGGGGGGACACACATTTTACCACTTTGGAAGTGTCTCTCGCGCAAACTATTCGGTTTAGAAAAAAATAATATTAGAAACCTAAATATCATTTTTGAAGACCTATCCATAAATACCCCACACGTATGGGTTTGATGAAAAAAAAATTTTTGAGTTTCAGTTCTATGTATGGGGAACCCCAAACATTATTGTTTTTTTTTCTATTTTTGTGTGAAAATCTTAATGCGGTTCACAGAATACATCTACTTACCAAGTTTCAACAGCATAGCTCTTATAGTTTCGGAAAAAAGTGGCTGTGACATACTCGGACAGACAGACACACAGACAGACAGGCATGACGAATCTATAAATATAAAAAGGGTTAGCATGCTGAATACTTAACTCCAAATGGTATGCCTTTACATTATTTTTAAGTAAGTCGGCAGAAAGCGCGGGTGAGGAATTTAAAGCTTCAGTAGTTTTAAAGGGAATATTAGCAAAAATGTTTTCAAATTCCTGAGCTATTTTTACTTACATTTGAGCCTGTGTTGAGGAATCCGTTTCGTTTTTTCTGCAAAAGACCATTACAGGCACTTGCCTTCAGTCTTCACCTGATCTGACCAAAATTATGAGGACTTTAAAATAGATCTTCCATTTCTTCTCAGTGGTAGTCAGATAGGTAATGTCGACGCCATCCAATTTTGTGTGATTCCTATATCGCAACTAGCATATATACATCGTTCCTCGTAGATGATCAGGCTGTTGCCCACCAGATATAAGTGTACAACACCCGTCATGTTGAGATGGAAGATGGCTTATGCCATCGGGCCCAACATGAAGACGCGCGTGCACAGGGCTAGCCGGCGCCAGTCCGTCCGGCCGATTAAACAATTTCATTTTATTTCACTTTCTAAATGAATCTCAGAATCATCTTTTAAACGATTTCAAGATATCTCGGTGAGTATTGTTTACCGCTTCCGATTTACAGCTGCATTATATTCAAATACGCCACCAAAAGAAGCTTAAGGGGCGTGTGTTTCGAGAGACGTTAGCTCCAATCAAATTACCAACTATAATGTTGCTCGAGCTGTGTGGCGCTGCTTGGGAGAGGCCTGTGTGGGAGGCTAGAAGTGGAATACGATAGAATTTGTTGATTCATCTTACACCACGGCCTTTCATTTGACATTTCTCTAGTAATCATAATGCATCGAGGATAGGCTCTTTACGTCCATATAGTACATACTAATTCCATTTCAAAAACTCGAATGTAGGTAAACTAAAATGGCCTTACTATGAAGTTTAAACATCGAACTTCAATAATATTATCAAATTCTTGACGGTACAATTGCATGTCAGCTTGCGAACAAAATGGTTCTATTTTGGATTTCCCTTGTTCTAGGACTGATTGGCAAGTATTTTCTTTTTATTTACATAAATAAGGCTGGGCACAGTGCGAGCTGTCGCCGTTATTTTCTGCAGTGTTTTTTTATGTTGAATGCATTGATCTATAAACAGATAGGTAATTTAATAGCATAGGCCAAAAGGCTTTAAGTCATAAGGAGGGAGGTATATGTATGTTTATTTTGGAACTGGTTTTTATGGTAACTTGCGCGCGGCGGCGGCAAAGGTGAACGACCGAGCGTAGCTACAAGTAGGTATTTACCAGTTACCAGCTGTTCGATCAGTCAAAATTCTTAGAAGTTCAAAGTATCATATTAGGTAGATAGCGCGCGAGTTGAATGCAGAGCTTAGGAATGCGGTAGTGCTGTGACCTAATTATAATTATTGATGACCACAATGAGTAATGAATGTCGATAAATTTAAACAATGTTATAAGTTTAATTTTATTTTTTACACTAGGTTAACATGATGAAAAAAAAACAATATCATAATTATCACACGTTTTTAATAATCATTTCACAAAACGGAATAATTTTTTTTAAATCAGATTCAGAAATGGCAGATATGGTTGAATCGGTGTCACTATCCTCGCCGTCGCTGACCTCAATGACGAATCGATCTATGGTATCTTCAATTAATCCATCTCTTTGCCAATAATTTTCTTCTAAAATTATGACGTGATCATCGAAGCCACGCCAATCTTCCGCTGTAACCTGAGAAACCGCCAGCTCCGTAACTTCTTTTAACCTTTTTAGGGATAAATCTGAGGTAACATTGTGATGCCGTACTATTCTTTTCACTTTTGCCCAAGCCAACTCAATCGGATTGAGGTCGCACATGTACGGTGGTAGTCTTACTACGACATGGCCATGACTCCTGATGAATTCATCGATTTTAAATGATTTTTCTATTGATTTATGTAACGGAACCAAATGGAAGAGCTCATCTTTTCTCATCGTGATTGAAGTTTCCACATTAGGTATTCTTTGTTAGCCATTCTAACATTATAGGTTTGGTGCTGGACTTCGTTGGGACTTTATTTTCTCGCACACTGTGATACGGCGCGTTGTCCATCACAACAACGCTGTTTTGCGGTAGATTAGGGATTAACATACCAGTGGCCCACTTTTCAAAATTAACACTGTTCTTCTGTCCGTGATAATCACCTGAGGTAGTACCAGCTTTAAAAAGTAGTTTTGCCCCATTTAAAAACCCTCCTCTTGATCCCGCGTGAACAAGAATAAGCCTGTTTGTGGAGCTTGTGTCTGTCAACACGGCGTCGATCGTTTCATTTCGCCAACATTTTTTTAAAGTGAGGTTATTATCTATCCATGTTTCATCTAGAAAAAAAATATTTCGATCGTCTTGCCTGTATTGACGAATTTTCCGCAAATAATTTGACCGTGCATATACAACAGCAGGCCTTTTCACCAGAATTCAGCGTTTATTATGACATTTAAGCCATTTATATCCCATGTCTTTTAACAATTTTCTTAAACTGGTCACTCCCCATGGAAACTCGATTTTTTCACGAATAGCTGCGAGGAGTTTAATGCAGGTCGGAACAATTTTTTTAGTTATATAAAATTCTTCAATGGTTTTGTGTATAACACTTCGATCAAAATCATCGACATTTAAATTTTTCTTTTTAATACATGGCCTTTTCTTTTTAGAAGGAGAACAAAGAGGCCCTTTCTTAGACTCATTTTGAATTGCAGCCAATGTTCTTTTGGAAAGTCCGGTATAACGGCTTGCTCGGTCGAAAGCATTATTCAAATTAAATGTCAAATTTTTGTTCTGCCTTTCTTCAACACACATCTCTAAAACATTTTTCGCCATTTCTCGTGCTTGGCGATGAATAAAAGCTCGTTTATTTGTAACGGAACTTGATGAACTCGGATCAGTCATTATTAAAATAAAAAAAATAACACGGGAACTTCAGTATTAACACAATAACACGGCAAACGTTCGATAGTTGACAAGGATGGCACAGCACTACACTGCAGGCGCGTGAGGTGGGGCGTGCGGATAGCGGGGGGAGATGCTCCCGCTCTTTACCTCAGACCCCGACTGCATTCAACTCGCGCGCTATCTATGTAGGGTGTCCACAGTTTACTGATTTAAGGTCGGATAAAAATTTAAAAAAAGTATTGAAAAAATAGGTGTATTGTGGTCTATTACTGATACTGAACCAACAAAAAAAATTGGGCACTCCTTAATTTTTTTTCCTGTATTTTGAGTAGACATACGGCTAAAATCAAGATATACATCTCCAGTTTAAGCTGACCTCGCACTAGATAGGGTTTTCTTACCATGAGAAGTCAGCTTAAACTCTAAATGTATAACTTGATACACATTAAGCTATACATTTTCACGATACACAGCCGTGTGTACACCAATGGTAAAATTAATGTGTGTTAAATGTCATCGCTCATCGTCGCAACTGCACTAAAGATACACTGTGCTCCCAGTCTAAAAAAATGTTATTAATTTTAGGCACCAAAGCTGACGGAGAGTTCTGTGTTCTTCATAGTCCAAACTCTCTAATGTTTATTCGAACAAGTAAAACGTTCGAAAGCCTTTTGAAAGAGATATTTTGTGCTGCACTCGGCCTCTCTGTTGAACAAGTATGTCATGTTTAATCTATCTTAACCAGAGGGATAACTATGTAACTTGCTATCTGTAGAAATTGGTTCCATTTTGATAGATAAACAACATTCATTGCGTTATTTACGTTGCTGAGCCGACAATTTATTCGAACAAATGACGTAATAGATTATAAATAATCTTCATTGCGATTCAGATTCTGATAGATTGTGCGTTTCGCAATTAGGGTGCAGGATGTATTTATGGTCAATTATATCTATAAGTATCAGTGACTCGAATATGATTATTTTAATTTGGCTAATTACGAATCAATCAATCAATCTTTATTTGTGAACACAGGTACTAAAGGTCTTATGTATACATTCTAGTCGAGCTCTATGCCCTACCAATGAAAATTGGTGTAAATATATTAAGCTCTTGTAATAAGTCTTAATTAATACAAAGCAATGTCACGTTCGTGTAAATAATGTCCATTTTTATGTATTTGAATAGATAGTTAATCAATTATAATTTATTTTTACATGTCATGTCAATAGTAAAATATGTAAAAGGGCTAGTAATCATCATCATCATTTCAGCCGAAAGACGTCCACTGCTGGACATAGGCCTCCCCCAAGCTCCGCCACTGCGACCGGTTTTGTGCTTCCCGCATCCAGCGGGTTCCTGCGGCCTTCACAAGGTCATCGGTCCACCTTGTTGGAGGCCTTCCAACTCTACGTCTTCCGGTACGCGGTCGCCACTCCAGAACCTTTCGGCCCCATCGGCCATCTGTTCTGCGAGCAATGTGCCCTGCCCACTGCCACTCCAGTTTAGCAATTCTTCGGGCTATGTCGGTTACCCTGGTTCTCCTACGGTTCTCTTCATTTTCTGAAGGGCCTTGAGAACGGGTTTCCCGCCAGCCTTCAGGAGTTCAGCCGTAATTCCGTCATCACCCGGCGCCTTGTTGTTTTTAAGCTGCTTCAGAGCCATCCGAATCTCGTACAAGCTGACGTCCGGGATGTCTTCGGTGTAATGTCGGGTCAACCTAGCTCTTGGGTCATTTGCCAGATTTTTAACGGGGCTACTTGTTGACATGTATAACTGTCCATAGAACCTCTCAATCTCCTTAAACAGCTCAGGTTTGGCGGATACGACTCTGCCATCATCGGTCTTCAGTTTCGTAAGCTGGCTCTGCCCAATAGACAAATCTCTAGTAAATACCTTGGAGCCCTTATTCCGCTCTATCGCGTCCTTGATCCGCTCTGTGTTATAGCGGCGAAGGTCGCTTTTCAAGGACTTAGAGACTTAGTAATGTCATATTAAAAATAATGTCAATTAAATGTATTATTAGTACATAATTAATCAAATAAAATTTATCTTTTACAAGCATGTGTGGTAAATTATATTAAAGGACTGGTAATAATTCTCTGGACTGGTAATGTCATATTTTATCATTTAAAAATTCTTCGTTAGTATAGTATTAAATCAAAATCAAAATCAAAAGTCATTTATTCAAATTAGGCTGAGGATCAGCACTTTTCGAACGTCAAAATTACAAAAGACAGTCCCCCCAAAACGCCCACCCGTCGCGCACTTCCTAGTGCTTTAGCTGGGAAGAAGAAGTGGCCAACAAACTCCCCAGCAGCACAGCTGTCTGTCCAGTTAGAAGAACTTGATTCTATACAATGGTATATAGTAAAACATTAAGAGACACAAATTAAATTAAATGATTTGCTATATGCCAGCTAGCCAACCCAATATACCAACAAATAAAATGAAAACTATACTCAAGCATAAGCAAAAAAAAATATGTATATAGAAACATGGCTGCAAAAATAAAAAACTGGCATAAAGGGCGTGACAGCTTACATATGCAATGCTGAATGTTCACATAGCTGTTACGACCTGAGTTACAACTCGAGGCCACAAATGATAAACTAGGACCATCGACGTAAAATAAATTAAACAGGTAAGTAATATTAATAATAATATCAACATCAAAGTCAGCAAGACGACCAGTCACCACAAGCAGCACCCGTTCACGAGCATAACGCAAAGATCAGCCATTGCCCCCCTCGCCATATTTGAGGGAAGGGGGCAACCCGACCCCCGACGCTACCGCAAGCATTGACATCTAAGGGAGCATGACGAACTTGCTGCCGGTTGCTCAAGCAAGAATTGAATGATTACTTGTCGAGGTCGCTAGCTAACCACATTATGCAATACTAATTAAATAAAATTGGCATAAACAGGAAAAAAAATATGGAAACAATTATACTGAACCTATCACTAGGTACGCTAATACTGGAGAAAGAACATAAACATTGTCTTGAGTTAATCACAGCGACCAACTATTCTTATCATTTAAATAATCGTTGATGGAATAGTACGCCTTTTGACAAAGGTTGGATTTTACTTGAGCTTTAAACGCATTAAAAGGTAATTCTTAGTAAAGAAGGTGGTAGCTTGTTGTAAAATGTCTTATCTATTACGATCCTACGTCTACGTACCTACATTCGTCCGCGCGGCTAGGCCACATGAGTTAATAAACTACTCATGTGGCTAGGCGACTCAGCTTCTGAGTTCAGTAGGTTTACAACTGCACAATATTGACAATGACCCTGCACCTTTTTTGTCGTATCAGGGAAGGGCTGTTTAATTAGGTACTACAAGTGTTAAACACTGAGGCAGTGATTGCAGTGATTGTATGAAACTGCATAATGGCGAATGTAACCGCATAGTGCAGTAGATAACTAGTGGTAACTACCAAGCGCCGCGCGCCGCCTCGGAAAAAATCCACCCGCATGTCGCCCACATGCCGTCAGCAAGATGACCGCTCGCTGCTGGTACACCACCATCAGTGACAGCATACATATTGCAGTCTTTAGTGACAGCTTCTGTTCACGTCCCGCTTACTAGTTGGTAGCTCACGGTCTACCTACACGCCAACGGCTAGTTTTCAGCTTACAGACCGGTTTGCGGACATCAGTGAGTGATCTCGCTTGAGAAACACGTGTTTCAGCGTTATGTCTCAATTTACTTTATGCGAACTGGCAACAATTGCTATTGCACTAGAAGAAGAACAATAATTTGCTGACGGCGAGACGCCAGCACGTTTGCAGGTGTTTCTTCACCGGGGAGCGGTCTTCTCGCTTGAAGCGCACGGTTGGCGTGACGTCTGACGGCTGCCGAGTACCGCGCTGCCCGCGAGCTGTCCACTATTCTGTATTGCCGTCGTAAAGTTTACTTGATTATTTATGTATGTATGATGTGATGACCTTAACTGTTAAGCCGCACTATGGTTAACCAAGCGCGGTTCCAAGTATGACTTAGTGACCCGACTAAAGGAATGCAATCGCAACCAAAGGATGTTTTTTGCTGAAACTGCAAATGACGCGCGGCGAAAACACACGCCACAATTTGTAAATGTCAAAGAGATTTAATGTCTTTGGTAAATGTAAACATATTTAACTACGAGGCTTGGTTGGGCGCCAGGCTCACAAATGTGGCGATTATGACGTGCAGTTTTTTGTTGAATGTAGTTCGGTAGTCTGCGAAATCACAATTTTATTTCCTGACTTAGATACACTATTTCAATATTCGGAGGTAAAAAAGAGACAGACTTTTGTATGAATAAATAAATTACACTTTGCTAACAGAATGCGGAATGGAAAGGCTTGTATGTCATGGACCCCTTCAACACCCCTGAAGCTGCTGTGGAGGTGCACATTGATGGTGTCGCCAGCCTTGGTGAAAACGTGAGTATCCAAATGCAACTTTGCGGAAAAGGTTATTTTGGCAACTCGACAACTTATTAACAAACATTGTCTGTAGGCGAAAGAAACGGCATACGGTAGGTTAGGTACAGACTAGTTAAGCAAGAAGAATGTATCTAGAGAGCTAGAAGAAAAAAACCCTCGACTGTAACCAAAGGTACAAAACAAGAACACAGTTGGTGGCGGTTATTTTAATTCAATGCCGGATTTAATGGCATCAGACTGGTTGAAAACTAATCTTGCTTTCAACTTTTTTGACGCAATACTTTTTTTGATCTTTCATATTTTGCTTCCATCATTTCAGTTAAACTACTGCCCAGTGGTCGAAATTGGACCATAATTCATTTTAAACTGAATGTATTTCTAATGCATTATAGTATATAAAAATACTAGGTTTTGTCCGCGGCTTTGCCCGCGTGGATGTCGGAAATTTACGCAGGAGGACATACTACCGCGGTAAGAATGCATTAATCCTACCCCTCTGGATTAACACATTCTTACCGCGGTAGTATGTCCTCCTGCGGTAAATTGCGGGAAAAAAATCTTACGAAAAGTTGTCACGACATGCTTTAACCGACTTCAAAAAAAGGACGAGGTTTCTCAATTCGACCGCATATATTTTTTATGTTGTTGTTTTTTTTTGTTGTGAGTAGAGAGGGAGAGAGGGGGAGAGGGGGAGAGGGAGAGAGAGGTAGAGAGAGAGGGAGAGAGGAGATAGGGAGAGAGAGAGAGAGAGAATATTTTTGTTGAGTGTATACAGGTTTTTTGTACATAATAAATAATTAAATAATTATAACTATTATGAATCCTGGAAAGGAACTTCGTTCCATCCGGGTGTCCCTTGACACCTCTAAAGTTTTTTATCGGTAGGAATTGGTTTAATATTCATAGTTAACCAACATTCATTGCGTTATTTACGTTGCTGAGTCACAATTTATTCGCACAAATGACGCAATGGTTTAGAAATATTATCCATTGATAATTTTTCATCCAGTGCGGAAACTGTAACCATGAATTCAGCATATCATTCTAGACCCTCCAGCGTAGAAATTTTTTGTCGGTTTTGCAAAAAAAAAATCTGCTGTTTCATAGAAAAATGCAATACCTACAGGGTCAAAATGTATGGAACAGCTGATTTTTTTTTTGTATAACCGATGAAAATTTTCTACGCTGGGGGGTCTAGAATGATATGCTGAATTCATGGTTACAGTTTGCGCATTGGATAAAAAATTATCCTGTATAGCTAAAAATACACAGCGGATCACTAGGCAACGACGCTGCTGACGAACTGATCAGAAGGGCATCCAGCGCGTCCGCGTCAATCTATGGACACGAACCCATCGTGCCCATCTCCTTCAACCAACCAGCTACGTAGGTGGCTGCAGGACTGTACCCACATACAAGCGGAGAGCTGGTGGACCTCGGCACTAGGTCCAGGGAAGCTATGCCAAACACACTGCCTACTAAACAAACACTTTTACACAATAGGTATAACGGGCAGCTCCCTGTGAAGGGCCTGCATGGAGGCTGAGGAAACCGGGACACCCAGATCTTACACGTTCTCAACAGACCAGGAGATACATCAACTTCTGGAGGAAGGCGGGCTGGTTGAAATAAACACCGACGGCCGCCATGGCCCACGCACAATAGTCCACTTAAAGGACTAAGTGCGGAAACCAAAGCCCTATAGCATAGAACGTAGCTAAAAATGATCTTGTTCTTGTTTTGAACTTGTTAGTTGCAGTCGCCGTTATAATTTTTATCAACGTATTCATTATTTGTCGTAGTAGTTACTATTTCGTTACTCACATTAAATGGTACGGTCCAAATAATTTTTAAAGTTTTGTTAATAGAACACATTAACTTTTCTATTCATCTTAAAATTATTAAGGTGGACCAATATGTCTGCAGGGTCCGTAATTATTTTACCTACCTTTCTTTCTCCTACTGACAGTTTTTGCGGAAAACTAAAAAAAATATGAAATAAGTAGTGCCGATGTCGCGTCGCGGTCGGTTGTCCAACAGCGCTAGAAGACACTCTAGGTACAACGGATTGGCTATATCCGCTGGCTTTTCGTTCAAAACAACCGAAAGCAGCTTTACATAAACAGACAGCGGGTCCGGTGGCTTTACGTTTGACAGTAATAATATTTAAGCAGCCAACAAGGCATGCACAAGGTAGTATATGACATGATCTGTATGTATGTTGGCCAATAGAATTGCCCCAAAATTTAAACTACTTAATACCTAAACCTGATTTTCAGGTAGGGTTGAAGTCCAAAGTTTTTCCGCTGATCGTAGATGAATATGAGCCAGATACCTTCAAAGGTGTAAACCTCAGAATTAAGCAGCGCTTGGATACCGGAGACAACAAAATCGTGAATATCAAACTGTCTGAAGAGAATAAGGTAAGGACCTACGAAACTGAACATATTTCGGGGGAAAAGAGCGTGCCCTGGTGAAAATTAAAGCTAAATCTTGGAAATAATATTTCACATGTTCGCGAAGAGGAAGAACATAAAGGTAATTAGTACACTTAGCGGCAGCATTTTAAGTGCGCAGTGGTGGCGGACACTCACATAGTGCACGTGCATGTCTAAATTAACATGTCGGTCGTGTAACCAAAAGTTTCTGAGGCAAAGGAAATAATTTTTATACAAACTAGACCATATCCTGCCAATCTCTCTTATAACCTTTTACTGCAAATGTTTAGGATCTACGCGGTACATTGAGTATCTGACCTGACACTGACTTCAATTACGTTACCTATCAAACAGGGCCAAAGGGACCTCTACGTAGCGCTAAGTTCTATTTTACCCAAAAATGCAAAAGTAAAGTAAATTTTACAACTTCAACATTTTGGAGTCAACTACCACTGATAGTGTTGGTACTTGAAGTATCATGAGTTGAGAAAATATATCGAGTCTAAACTCGATACAATATATTTTTATATCTAAATATACGATACCAATCACGCCTGTTCACAAAGAATAAAGTGATAATTTAAATTGAAATATGAGTGATTACTTTTAAAAAAATGGTTTTTGTTTCATCATGTTCAAATGTCGATACTCATCATATGCAGAGCTTTGATAGAAAATTTTGTTGAACCCTGTATAAATAAATATTTAATTTCCAGCTCAATACAATTAAGAATGTCTTTGGTAATTTGAATGTCGACTCTTATAAAGTGAATTCTGCACTGAAGCTTGTTCATTTGAAGCAGTCAGTTGAGGAAGACCGCCTCTTCTTACGTGAGCTTGCCACTTTGCGAGCTGTTATTGGAAAGGTAACTTTGTTTGTTTAGACTTCATTTGTAATAATATAATACTGAAGAATTAGTTAATCTAAGTTGAGTGTATTTTCAAATTGAGTAAAAAAATATGTTTCTACAGTCGGACTCCCAGTACTTTTAAGTTTTTTTTTTAAGCGAGTGTATCTATCTAAATATATAAAATTCAAAGTCCTGAGTGACTGACTGACTGACTGACTGACTGACTGACTGACTGACTGATATATCAACGCACAACCTAAACCGCTGGTCCTAGGGACGTGAAATTTGGAGGGTGTGTTCTTTGTAGAGAGTAGGTATCCACTAAGAAAGGGTTTTTTGAAAAACCACCCCTAAGAGGGTGAAATGGGGGGTTGAATTTTCTGTGAAAATTTGTATTATGTGGGTCAATTGACACAAAAATTGGTACACATACTCTTCGGTAATAGTTATGAGATACGTGTATCACAGTTTTTCCAAAATCATCCCCTTACAGAGTCAAATAGGGCTTCGAAGATGTGGATAATAAACTAACTCTCCCTACAGCTAATAGTTAAAATCTACCCAGATATTAGTAATATTCACGACTAGCTTCTGCCCGCGACTTTGTCCGCATACAATTTCTTGCTTCCCGACCCTCCCCGTCGCATCAAATCGCCTGCCTGGGCGACATCTTCGTATTCGTGACTTTTTCTTTTTGCTCGGCTCCGTAGGGTCTCGTATCCTATCTTGATGTTATACAGGGTGTTAGGGGAACGCTTCCGAAAACGAAAACAGGTGATAGGGCTAGTTATTCTCGATACTTATGCATAAAAAAAAATGTATTTTTTTTTAAACAATTTTTACCAATTTTTTTTGCATTTTTTGTGGACTATGCTGTGAGAACAGTTAAATAAACCATTATTTGAGATAAAACACATACACTTGAAAAAAAAAAATTACAGCTTTAGCAAGCGATGTAAATTCAAATGTAAAAATCAGCTGATCTCGGGTTCACCGCGCACGCTGACAGACGCGTGGACAACGACCCCCAAGTACACTTTTACCTATTCTTTGTATAAAGCCGCCAAAATAAAATAAGAAAATTGCAGAAGTATCACAAGTTTTAAATTGATGGACTGTGTCTTAAATTTAATAACAGTTTTGTATGTTAGTTGATAATGGATAGTGAATGAAATAAAGTGAACGATCGCCAACATTAGCTGTGGTTGACTAAAACATTTTCATTACGAGTACAGTTTCAAACAACTAGCGCACGTGAATCAATTGAATTTGAACTTTATACCAATGTGATTAGAGTCACACGACGCAAGCTTGTTTATTGCAATGATTGTATCCTTCATTTAGTAAGTAAACTCAATTAATTTAAAGTGGATAATTTGATTAATTTAATCTAAGAAACCCGTTAAATCTTATTGAAAAGTAAAAAAAAAAACAGTTCGATTTAAAGCATAGGTCCAATTTCCTAACATTTGAAATTATTTGGTTTTCTGTTTCGTCTTTGTATCTTTTTGTTCATTCACATGACAAGACAGCGCGGCGCCGCACAGTGGGCGATCGCAATCGCGAGATTAGAAAGCTAATTCATAATTACCATGTGATTTCAATTTAGTGAAACGAACTTTTGTGAATTTTTAAACTGTCTTGACCCTTAGTATAAAAAAATATTGTGAACTTGAATAAGCATACTCATAATTTAAAGCATTTAACCATAAAATTAATCATCAACATTATTTTATTTTTAAATTTAGAGGATTAAAAAGAAAGATGAAGTATGTCAAAAAATTACAAATAAATGGTACTATCTGTGTGTACGGATATAGTGGTGAACCTTATGAATCCAGAGACAGACTCATT
Source organism: Aporophyla nigra (assembly GCA_947507805.1). Classification (NCBI taxonomy): domain Eukaryota; kingdom Metazoa; phylum Arthropoda; class Insecta; order Lepidoptera; family Noctuidae; genus Aporophyla; species Aporophyla nigra. The sequence goes on along the minus strand of OX382300.1, from coordinate 11,750,310 downwards.
TTTCATGTCAGCGCCATTCATTTCTTTCTTTAAAAAATTATAACTCCTTCATTTGTACACGCAATTGCCCCATACGAAATTTTTAGAATAGTAATGATCAGCAGAATCCATTTTTAGCCAAAAAAGGACCCTTCAAAATTCGAGTCTCAATGTCTATGGAAGGCGATTTGTAAATTGTAGCGCACCGTGCGTCGGCGCCGCCGACAGCGCGACGCCGGCGGGGCTTTTGTCGGCACCACATGCAAGCCGGCATGTTTGATCTTGTGTTAGTTCTCTAGTAGTCTAGTTAGTTCCTTTCCGACTCGGTTCGTGAGCGAAAGTGGTACGTGTAATGTAACTGATCGATAGATATTGAGTCGTATTTAACACTTTAGTTTAAAATTGTGTCTTGTTATTATTGTTACGTTTTTAGTGTTTTTTTATTGTTTTTGTTGTGATAAACAATGCCTGAATACGTGTACAGTGCTCGTGAAAACGGTAACATGATGATGTGTTTAGAAGCCCGTGGCAAAGCTATTCCTTTCGTTTTGGGGATTTACCGAGACAGATTTTCAAACCTCTGGCATTCTTCTGAATCTCGCATGAAAGGCATGGAGCACAGTTCGACAAATTAAGCCAAACCTCATAAGATCGCAAAAGATTTAGAAAGGTACGTAAAATTCCTCAGTCAGTTTCAATGTTTAACGGCTACTAATACGATAAAAATTCATAATTTTGTAAAGCGCTTGAGGCTAAGTTACAACAGCCGCACGGGTCGATCGTTCAGGTTAAGCTACGTTTGCTGCGGTTGTTCCGTGTATGGGTAACCATCTTTACATACCAAAACCCTTCTGTGCCTCGGAAAGCACGTTTAGCCGTTGATCCCGGTTGTCTTTCGTAGATTTTAGACAGTCGTCACGGGTCGTCAGAAGCCCGAAAGTCTGACAACCAGTCTTACCAAAGGGTATAGTATTACCCAGTATCTGGGTTGTGGAGATCAGATAGGCAGTTGCTCCATGTGAAATACTGGTACTCAGCTGCATCCGGTTAGATTGGAAGCCTGGGGTCGGCGACATAGTTGGAAAAAGGCTAGGCAGATGATGAATTTTGTAAAGTGTAAGAGTGCCACCCTTGTAAATTTCCTATAAAATCCGGGAAGTTGTACGGAGACCGTGGTTCGACGGCGCCGGCGCGGCAGCGCACGCGTCGCGTCGTAGAGGCGCCACACGCGTCGCGCCGTCGCGGCGGCGCACGTGTCGCGCCGTCGTGACGTGCGCCGCCCGGTGCGCTGCGTGCCAGTGACCTTACATTTTGTATGGTGTTCATTGCTGAGTAATTAAAAATGAAGGCTTGTAAATAATCAATTTAAGGCGAAAGGTTATTGGTATCCGTTTGCATTTAGGTTGTATATAACCTATGTTCTGTCTTCGGAAGCGTTCCCCTTACACCCTGTATAGTATACAGGGTGTAAGGGAAACGCTTCCGAAAACGAAAACAGGTGATAGGGCTAGTTATTCTCAATACGTATGCATAAAAAAAATTGTAATTTTTTTAAACAATTTTTACCAATTTTTTTTTGCATTTTTTGTGGACTATGCTGTGAGAACAGTCAAATTAACCATTATGTGAGATAAAACAAATGCACTTGAAAAAAAAAAAAATTACAGCTTTAGCAAGCGATGTAAATTCAAATGTAAAAATCAGCTGATCTCGGGTTCACCGCGCACGCCGACAGACGCGTGGACAACGACCTCCAAGTACACGCAGTGACTTTTATCTATTCTTTGTGTAACGCCGCCAAAATAAAATAAGTAAATTGCAGAAGTATCACAAGTTTTAAATTGATGGACTGTGTCTTAGATTTAATAACAGTTTTGTATGTTAGTTGATAATGGATAGTGAATGAAATAAAGTGAACGATCGCCAACATTAGCTGTGATTGACTAAAACATTTTCATTACGAGTACAGTTTCAAACAACTAGCGCACGTGAATCAATTGAATTTGAACTTTATACCAATGTGATTAGAGTCACACGACGCAAGCTTGTTTATTGCAATAACTGTATCCTTCATTTAGTAAGTAAACTCAATTAATTTAAAGTGGATAATTTGATTAATTTAATCTAAGAAACCCGATAAATCTTATTAAAAAGTTTAAAAAAAACAGTTCGATTTAAAGCATAGGTCCAATTTCCTAACATTTGAAATTGGTTTTCTGTTTCGTCTCTGTATCTTTTTGATCATTCACATGACAAGACAGCGCGGCGCCGCACAGTGGGCGATCGCAATCGCGAGATTAGAAAGCTAATTCATAATTAGGCATGTGATTTCAATTTAGTGAAACGAACTTTTGTGAATTTTAAACTGTCTGACCCTTAGTATAAAAAAAATATTGTGAACTTGAATAAGCATACTCATAATTTAAAGCATTTAACCATAAAATTAATCATCAACATTATTTTATTTTTAAATTTAGAGGATAAATCAATGGTACTATCTGTGTGTACTTATCTGTTTAATGGTGAACCTTATGAATCCAGAGACAGACTCATTTTTCATGTCAGCGCCATTCATTTCTTTCTTTAAAAAATTATAACTCCTTCATTTGTACACGCAATTGCCCCATACGAAATTTTTAGAATAGTAATGATCAGCAGAATCCATTTCTAGCCAAAAAAGGACCCTTCAAAATTCGAGTCTCAATGTCTATGGAAGGCGATTTGTAAATTGTAGCCCACCGTGCGTCGGCGCCGCCGACAGCGCGACGCCGGCGGGGCTTTTGTCGGCACCACGTGCAAGCGCCGGCATGTTTGATCTTGTGTTAGTTCTTTAGTAGTCTACTTAGTTCCTTTCCGACTCGGTTCGTGAGCGAAAGTGGTACGTGTAACTGATCGATAGATATTGAGTCGTATTTAACACTTTAGTTTAAAATTGTGTCTTGTTAATATTGTTACGTTTTTAGTGTTTTTTTATTGTTTTTGTTGTGATAAACAATGCCTGAATACGTGTACAGTGCTCGTGAAAACGGTAACATGTTGATGTGTTTAGAAGCCCGTGGCAAAGCTATTCCTTTCGTTTTGGGGATTTACCGAGACAGATTTTCAAACCTCTGGCATTCTTCTGAATCTCGCATGAAAGGCATGGAGCATAAAATCGCAAAAAATTTAGAAAGGTACGTAAAATGCCTCAGTCAGTTTCAATGTTTAACGGCCACTAATACGATAAAAATTCATAATTTTGTAAAGCGCTTGAGGGTAAGTTACAACAGCCGCACGGGTCGATCGTTCAGTTAAGCTATGTTTGCTGCGGTTGTTCCGTGTATGGGTGACCATCTTTACATACCAAGACCCTTCTGTGCCTCGGAAAGCACGTTTAGCCGTTGATCCCGGTTGTCTTTCGTAGATCTTAGACAGTCGTCACGGGTCGTCAGAAGCCCGAAAGTCTGACAACCAGTCTTACCAAAGGGTATCGTATTACCCAGTATCTGGGTTGTGGAGATCAGATAGGCAGTCGCTCCATGTGAAATACTGGTACTCAGCTGCATCCGGTTACATTGGAAGCCTGGGGTCGGCGACATAGTTGGAAAAAGGCTAGGCAGATGATGAATTTTGTAAAGTGTAAGAGTGCCACCCTTGTAAATTTCCTATGAAATCCGGGAAGTTGTCGTACGGAGACCGTGGTTCGGCGGTGCCGGCGTGGCAGCGCACGCGTCGCGTCGTAGAGGCGCCACACGCGTCGCGCCGTCGCGGCGGCGCATGCGTCGCGCCGTCGCGACGGGCGCTGCCGCGCGCTGGTGCGCTGCGTGCCAGTGACCTTACATTTTGTATGGTGTTCATTGCTGAGTAATTAAAAATGAAGGCTTGTAAATAATCAATTTAAGGCGAAAGGTTATTGGTATCCGTTTGCATTTAGGTTGTGCTCTGGCTTCGGAAGCGTTCCCCTTACACCCTGTATAGCCTTCTTCGATAAATAGGCTATTCAACACTAAACGTAGTTTCTGAGATTAGAACATTCAACCAAACAAACTCTTCAGCGTTATAATATTTAGATTTGATTACAATTAAAAACGTTATAGTCAGCCAACCTTAAAAGATAGACATATACTATCACGGATTTTTTTAGAACTCTTAAGAGAAACAATTTTGTCATACATGATTTTTTTTTTTTTCGATGGGAAATCATTAAATGACTTCTCCCGCTCTGGGCGGAGTGGGAGGGCGTGTCAGACTTTTACTGACTAAAACCCACCCGTGTTCCTTCAGTTGCCCATGTGCCAGAGTCACGGTATCTCTTTCGAACAATCTCGCGACCCTGGCAGGCATCGGTCCTAGCAGACCCCTACATTGCTGCTGACATCTCTTTGAGGCGCGCGTGGAACACTACGCGCCGTCGACCCGAGCCTGATTTTTACCGGGCGGCGAGCTACCCATTGCTCGCCACCCGCAAGCTCGCGCCTACGGTGGCCGGGAGTCCGCTATCGACTCCCGACGCCCGGGGCGTCTCCTCCTGCGGCGGCTAGGGACGTGAGGGCGCAGAGACTGCCACTCCCTCACGCCCATGCCCTCTCGCTCCGTACCATGGCTCGCACCAGGGCCGGACGCGAGAGGTCGCCGCCGCCGATCGCCTCCACGAGGACACGGCGGTGCTCCGCCCAGGCAGGGCACACCTCCACCGTATGCTCCACCGTGTCCTCCAGACGATCCTCACAATGGAAACACCCGGACGTTTCCTCCCGCTTTATTTATTTATTTATTTATTTATTTAAACTTTTCGCACACAAAAAAAAGGTACAAAGGCGGACTTAATGCCTTAGGCATTCTCTACCAGTCAACCAAGGGTGGTGAAGAGATTACATGGCAGGTGCTTTGTTTGAGAGGAACAATAGTGAAAAATGTATAATAATGAATTATAAATAAGAGAAAAACTAGAAAAAACTAAACTACAGGAACCCACCGAAGCACCCATGCCCGGTGAGAACCTGCGTCAGGCGGAAGGTGAGGACGCCGTGGCGCCTCTCAATCCACTCCTCAAAGAGGGGACTTACCGCCGCAATTGTGGCGTGCCCAGTCATACATGATTCTTGTGTTACTTTAACCGTTTACGCAGCGCATGCAACTGTAGCTTTCAAAAGGATAAGTATTCCCCGTTTTCCAACATTTTCATTGATGCTCCGCTCCTATTAGTCGTAGCATGATGTTATATAGCGTATAGCCTTCCTCGATGAATAGGCTACCAAACACTTAAAGAAATTTTCAATTCAAGTAGTTTTAGATATTAGCGCGTTCAACCAAACAAACTCTTCAGCTTTGCCATCGTGACATCATAAAACGACTAGGTCACAATCATGAATTAAATTATTTTGAGATCGTTCGAAGAAGTTGAAAATCATTATAAATAAGTGGACTCAGTGATAAACAACGATGACGCCATACTTTCATAATCAGCCGATAATGATTCCATTGCTGGGACACAGGAGTGCCATACTTTACCCGGTTGAATTTCTTAACACTTTGAAGCCTCCGGGTCACCCAACTCACATATTAAAATTGAGAATTGGTGCCCAGTTATGTTGCTGCGTAATTTAAAATCGCCAAAATTTTGCAACGTTATTGAGGCAACTAAACTGACAGGTTGTTCCCGAGAGGAGTCTGTATTTATTCCGAGGATTCCTCTAACACCAGCGAACTACCCTTTGAGTTCAGAAGCGTGCAGTTTCCCTTCAAAGTCTGTTTGCCATGACCATAGAACTATATACTTAAGGGGGAACTGTTTTCACATGGTAAGTTATACGTGGCCTGCTCCAGACTAAGCACATGGAGCAGCCGGGTGATTCTATCACCTGAAGGAAAAACAATAAAAAATGCTTACAAAGAAAACTGCGGTAGGTATATTATTTCGTTGTAAACAACATTAATTGTTTATATTACATGCATATAATCCGGCCAAGTGGTGCAATGGGACCAGGTTGCGTGAAAACAGCGGGATATGATCTTAGAGGGGACTACTATTCGTACGGCCAGTTTTCCGTGGCATGCTCGAGAGTAAGCTCATCTAGCAGCCTGGTTGTATCAACACCTGAGGGCAGAACTTCTTGAGTAGGTAGTATATAAAGAGGTACTTTAAGAATAAACTCAAAAATATATAGTAACCTGTACCCTGCCTGTGAACAACTATGTAGGGAATAAAGAGGATTTATATTTTCGCTTTAAAGTTGCCTTCAAATTTGGCATGCAAGTAGGTAATTTTCCGTTCCGTTGTATATTCCGTTACTATTGTTACGTTTTAGGATTTATTTATTCTACAACAATCATTTATCAATCCGAGCGCCGCTCCTCGGATAACACAAAGCAAGCAGTGCGATATTAAGACATTGGTGCCGATTCCCTTATTCACAAACTAAACTAAATTTAAGTTCAGTGCATCTTTTTCTTTCTATTTCATTAAGGAAAGGACAGAAGATAAATTTTAGTTTAGTCCTGTCAAATTAATCAGCGCTTGACGTAAATTGACGTAATTTTAGTAGGCAAGTTTTTAATCACGTCTAAACTTATATGGAGTAGTGACAGGCGCTGATTAATTTGACAAGACTAAACTAAAAAAATTCTTTTGTCCTCTTCTTAATGAAATACAAAGAAAAAGATGCACTGAACTTAAATTTAGTTTAGTTTGTGAACAAGGGAATCGGTACCATTGTTTACTTGGATTAACACATAGGGTACTTTTAGTCCCGGTAATACGATCCTGTGGGATATTTTTCGACATTCACGCGGGTGAAGCCGCGGGCAGAAGCTAGTTGTTTAAATAAAAATATTACCTTCTGTCTGGGCTTTCACTCGGGTAAAAAGGGCAACCTCAACATAATTTTGATATAAGGCCCATTTAAGATTGGCTACGCTACGCCAATATACATACAAATGTAGGTCCCTGCTCTCGAAAAGTATTTGATGAAAGTGTAAACCAACCTTCTTCAAAACCATCTAAAACTTTTCCTTATATCACCACTTTCCCAACTATAAATTAATGAACGACGTCGTATTATATTATTACAATTTAGGTAATTGAAAAGTCGTCGGCGAAAATGTAGGTTCTAAAATTTAAAATTTGTATTTCGTTTTTTTTCACACTACAATGAAATATAGTTATTAAATAGACAGAACAATAAAGTCCAGTCATGGGCTCATAGAAAATATTATGGGAGACTGGTACCTAAGCAAAGCGAAGCCTGTAGATATTTCAGGCCTGCAGGTTTCCGCCTTTTTTAGGGTTCCGTTGCCAAATGGCAAAAAACGGAACCCTTATACATTCGTCATGTCTGTCTGTCTGTCTGTCCGAGTATGTCACAGCCATTTTTTTCCGAAACTATAAGAGCTATGCTGTTGAAACTTGGTAAGTAGATATATTCTGTAAACCGCATTAAGATTTTCACACAAAAATAGAAAAAAAAAAACAATAATATTTAGGGTTCCCCATACTTATATAGAACTGAAACTCAAAATTTTTTTTTCATCAAACCCATACGTGTGGGGTATCTATGGATAGGTCTTCAAAAATGATATTGAGGTTTCTAATATCATTTTTTTTTAAACAATAATATTTGGGGTTCCCCATACATAGAACTGAAACTCAAAAATGTTTTTTTCATCAAACCCATACGTGTGGGGTATCTGTGGATAGGTCTTCAAAAATGATATTGAGGTTTCTAATATCATTTTTTTCTAAACTGAATAGTTTGCGCGAGAGACACTTCCAAAGTTGCCTAATGTCAGAGGTAGCGAATGTGACATCTTATTGAATGGGGAAAAACTGGAATTTATTGATCAAACGGTTTTCCTGGGAATCACGCTAGACGAGAAATTACAATGGGGACCTCATATAACATCTCTTGCGGGGCGGTTGAGCTCGGCCGCTTATGCTGTTAGAAAGATAAGACAGTTAACAGATGTAGAAACCGCGCGTTTGGTCTATTTTAGCTACTTCCACAGCATTATGTCGTATGGCATTTTACTGTGGGGTAGGGCTGCTGACATTGAATCCATTTTTATTTTGCAAAAGCGAGCTGTCAGAGCCATTTATAATCTATGTCGCGGCGAATCCCTCAGGGAACTATTTAAAAGGATTAATATTATGACGGTACCTTGCCAATTCATTTACGAAAATATTATGTATGTAAGAAAAACTCTACATCTTTTTAATAAAATAAGCGATAGACATAATTTTAATACTAGAAATAAAGACAAGATAGATCAACCATTTTTCAGATTAGCAAAAGTACATACATCTTTTATGGGGTACTGTGTTAAATGTTACAACAAAATACCTTCTGATATATTGCAATTAAATGAAAGGAGGTTTAAAAGTCATATTAAAAGTACACTTTGTAAACGAGCTTATTACAAATTAGAGGACTACATCCAAGATAAGAACGCTTGGAAACATGCTGGTCTCGCTCCATAGGACAGTCTTAGAGTTTATCAAACTAGTTGCTAACTTAATTGTGTAGATAATATTTATTTTTTCTTCTATGACACTGTTTTACATTCTGTAATTACTGTAACTCACACACTGACAGTTTATATGGGTAGTTCATATAATTGTTTTTTTTATTTTTTTTTATTTAACTGCTTTTGTTAATTTATTTTTATTTTCTTTTAATTTCATTTGTTGTGTATATGTATCATTTGCATCGTTGTATATGTAAGCGGGCACGCCCTTTATGCCTGGAGGCTTTAGTAAGGTTTTAAGTTCTGTTTACGATTTTGTTTCATTATTCATTTCAGCTTGAGTTTAGTTTTCAATGTTTTGTTGGTATAATGGCGTGTGCTAGCTGACATATGGCGAATAATGTATGTTTTGTTTTATTATATTAATAACTTATACAATATTGTATAGAATCAAGTTCTTCTAACTTAACAGACAGCAGTGCTGCTGGGGAGTTTGTTCCGCCACTTCTTCTTCCCAGCCAAAGCACTAGGAAGTGTCGAGGGGCGGGCGTTTTGGGGGGACTGTCTTATGTGACTTTGACGTTCAAAAAGTGCTGACTCTCAGCCTAGTTTGAATAAATGACTTTTGATTTTGATTTTGAGTGGTAAAATGTGTGTCCCCCCCCGTAACTTCTAAAATAAGGGAATGATAAAACTAAAACAAAATATATGATGTACATTACCATGTAAACTTCCACCGAAAATTGGTTTGAACGAGATCTAGTAAGTAGTTTTTTTTAATACGTCATAAATCGTAAACCACAATTTACCTTTCATTCAGTCAACACAAATATAAAAATTAAAAAAAAAAAACATTTAATTTCATAAACATAAACCTTATGCATAAACCGTGAATTCCTGCAGGTTTGTACGGAACCCTCGGTGCGCGAGTCCGACTCGCACTTGGCCAGTTTTTTTGTTTTAGTGGGTTGGAAATCATCAAATGACCTCTCCCGCTCTGGGCGGAGCGGGAGGGCGTGTCAGACTTTTACTGACTAAAAACCACTCGTGTTCCTTCAGTTGCCTATATGCTAGAGCCACGGTAACTCTATCGCACAGATCTCGCAACCCTGGCAGCCAGGTTTCCGCCTCAAGTAAAGACTTATGGTTTACCGTAAACTAGACGATAATAAATTTACATTTTACATACAGGCATGAGTGGTTATGTACAAGGCTAGAACGCAAGGGTGTGAAACTAGTCGCGTATAGATTGGAAATCACTTTTTAATCAAGGTCTTCCAATCTATACAAGAGTAGTACGCAAATACTCGTGTATACTTTGTAGTGGCCAAAGTAACTAAATTGTTCCATAATATACAGGACTAGTCCACATGCTAACTAATACTGTACCTATAGACGAGCGGCCGGCGAGTGCCAGAAACGACATAGTGTGGGGAGGTTAGGTTAGGTTAAAACTGTGACCTCCTACGCACGAGCCGAGCGAGGGAAGCGAGCGGTGCCGCGGTAGCGGTCGGCGAGTGCCAGAAACGACATGGTTTGGGGAGGTTAGGTTAGGTTAAAACTGTGACCTCCTATGGAAATGCCTTGATTCTGTTGACGAGCCCTGTCAGCGAAGCGTTCTGTCGAACGTTGCTACTTCCCCTTCATTTTAGTCGTCAACCCCACACCTCTTCCGGCCTTTAAATCGATGTCGATACACGAAAATTCGAAAGATAGGTCAGAATATCAAAAAAAAAATTATCTAAAAGGTGGGGGTTCGAAACTTTTCCTTCATAATCTACACCTCCCCCCTCCCTCCCTCCCCTACCACCCCTTAAATCTAAGCCCGGCAATCAAAAGTCCTATCAAATTGCTACGGTGGCCTTATGGCGTTGTATGAATTGGAAAGTTGCACGTGCGCGTCTACGTTACAAACTAATTCATACACGAAATATTTTAAGAGGCACACCTGTAGATGGTAAAGAAGCTATAGAAGCAAAAAGATATTTTTTATCTAAGCGTTTTTGAATTTTCGTAATTATTATAATTTTTAAACTGCTTGAGACGTTTTGCATAAAACCTTTACTTCAAATTCTATAAATGGCGCGCCTGACGCTGCGTGGGCGGCGACCGGACAGCGCGAGCGCGGCCCCTATAGAAACAAGAGTAATGGATGTTAAAAATAAGAAGGAGCCAGTATTTGTTATGTGCGTCAAATAATTTATAAACATTAAATTTTGAAAAAAATACATATCAGAAAATTTTTTTTTCGTTGCTGTAGCTTTTTTACCAACTTAAATATTTCGTGTATGAATAGATACACCTTATATACAAGTAGTACGCAAAATTCGTGTATACATTGTAATCACAAATTTAAAAACCGGCCAAGTGCGAGTCGGACTCGCGCACTGAGGGTTCCGTACAAACCTGTAGGTATTCACGGTTTATGCATAAGGTTTATGTTTATGAAATTAAATGTTTTTTTTTAATTTTTATATTTGAGTTGATTGAATGCAAAGACTATATAACCACTTGACTGCGCATACAGTGCCCCGACGCTCGAAAACTATTAGTATTTTGTCGCCTATGCATAGGCTGCGGTTCAAGTAGCCATTTTAGTTGTGACCAATTGTTAGACCTCTGTGCACGCTAAATTATTGCAAATAATATAACTAAATCTGCAATTATAACGCAACAAAATACTTTCATGCGCGGTGAAGTGGTGTGGGAAACATTCCAAGACTTCTAGTTACAAAAATGATTGCATAACTTTTCATCAGTAAATAAACAGTACGAAAAATTATTATGATTTAATCAGATTATGATCCACCGTAGGGGTCTATTTAAAATGGTGGTTGGGTAAACCAGCACACTGTGTGAGTCACGCGTTGATGTCTTTTGGAAAAGTCTCGTTCTTTCATTAGACAATTCTAATGCATCTATCCCTTACTTTCACTTTGTATTTTTATCGTAAAAATTAGTGCTGTTTCCTTTAATAGCTGAAAGTCTTTATCGAAAATTTAAATTAAAATGAATAAAATTTTTATTCAATTGAAATACTGTGGCTTCTTTAGCTTCGTCTTGACAATCCGTTTGTAAACTGGCGCCAAAACTACCGTGGCCATAGTACCTTCTGCCTTGGGGATGATATTCGACACCGTTTCTGATTGCTATTTCGTCGAATATGATAGTGGCGAAAGTTTTGTTCTTGGATTCTATAGTTTTCATTTTATTAGTGATTGATTTTGATTAAATATGATTTCTTTGATTATAATTAAGTATTTATCACAATTTTAAAATCCATTTTATCGATATCGACTATTTTCCCTTAATGAAGTAGAGCAGCCCTACGATGGGCATACCTTCGCAACTTGACCTTGAATTGACCAATTGCAGCCGCACGTTCTTCCTCGTCCCCCGGCCCGCAGTGGTGAGTCGTGTGCTAAGCAGAAATCGGCCTATACGCTCTCTAGTGGTTATATTCTCTTTGATTGAATGAAAGGTAAATTGCGGTTTACGATTTATGACGTATTAAAAAAAACTGCTCACTAGATTTCGTTCAAACCAATTTTCGGTGGAAGTTTACATGGTAATGTACATCATATATTTTTTTTAGTTTTATCATTCCCTTATTTTAGAAGTTACGGGACACACATTTTACCACTTTAGAAGTGTCTCCCGCGCAAACTATTCAGTTTAGAAAAAATGATATTAGAAACCTCAATATCATTTTTGAAGACCTATCCATAGATACCCCACACGTATGGGTTTGAAGAAATTTTTTTTTTTGAGTTTCAGTTCTATGTATGGGGAACCCCAAATATTATTGTTTTTTTCTATTTTTGTGTGAAAATCTTAATGCGGTTTACAGAATACACCTACTTACCAAGTTTCAACAGCATAGCTCTTATAGTTTCGGAAAAAAATGGCCGGGACATACTCGGACAGACAGACAGACAGACATGACGAATCTATAAGGGTTCCGTTTTTTGCCATTTGTCAACGGAACCCTAAAAATTGCATTACAAAGTATACGCGAGCAGATTCCTATGGTTGCGTTTTGGCCATGTGCAGAATGGAAATATGCGTGTGTGGGTTCTTGTATCTTAGGCACATACTAATAGTGCCATATAAGTATGTATGTGCCTACGATAGAGATAAACATACGACGGAATGCGGTGACTATTTTAGGATAGTAAGTAGATTCGGTCTGACCGAATGGCTTAAGATGGCTTAAAATCGGTCATAGTCTAGAATCTTAAGCCATCCGTTAATTCTTTTCTTACACAGGTGTTATTTGAGGGAGACGATGTTGTGGACTTTATTTATAAATAAAGTAAGCTATTCTTCTGTTTTATAGGAGGCTACATTATAATGTAGCCTCCTATAAAACAGAAGAATAGCTTGGATAAACAGGTTGTAAAATCTAGAGGACCGGTCGACATGGGACGTAGCGCCTCTTGCCGAGCATAGGTGTGCCGTGTGAGCCTGTAGTAGTGAGTGTTAGTAGCTTCACTATGGGAAACATACGGAAAGGTGTTGCTGCTATATTAAAGTTTAAAAAGAAGTTCTTACTAAGTTTAGGGCTTATACCATGGACCTAAAAAAAAGGTTTTTTTTAGGTCCATGGCTTATACTTATACTTTCATTTTGTTTTATTCATTTTAAGGGTTTTTTTCGGGGATTCCGGCCCACTGTCGTTACCAATTGCTATGCACAATTGTACGATTTCTGATCCAGTTGTTTAAGATTATCATCAAATACTTTTGGAACAGATCATTTTTTTTTCAAATGTAATTGTGCATTGGCACCTTGTAACTTACTGGTGATTTACAGGTCCAGACTGGAGCTTTGGTTCCTGACAATTTAATTGATTTCTACAATTTCCGTTTTCGGAGTCTTCACGCTCTGTCTGACTTCTATGGACCCATCTCCCTCCAAACCAAAGAAGCTAAGAAACTGTTAGGTAAGAATGTGAATAAATCAATTTAATTCGCTCTCACAGTACAACAAAAACTTTACTGAAATTCAATTTAAGAATAAAAAAGTTTGATCATTGTACAGCAGATAACAGATGAATTACAAGCTCCCAAACTAAGCCATGCTTGTATTTTTGAAGTTAGTGGTTCTTAAAATTTAGGACTTAACACAGACAACCTTGTAGCCTAAGAATTGACTTCCAACTTAGTTTGTAGTAGTTGCGAATGCCTCCGAAGTAGTTTAGTAGCAGTTTGCCTACTAGCGAAAACTGAGGGGTAATTGCGGAACTTTTTATCGGTAGGAATTGGTTTAATATTCATAGTTAAACAACATTCATTGCGTTATTTACGTTGCTGAGCCGACAATTTATTCGAACAAATGACGCAATGGTTTAGAAATAATCTTCCATCCCATTCAGATTCTGATAAATAGTGCGTTTCGCAATTAGGGTGCTGTTCTGCAGGGTACACCATGGCAAACAACTGCACCAGAACGTTTTTTATTAGCTTTGTCATGCAGTAGTAGTTGCGATTGTCTACGAAATACTGTTTTTAAAATATATAATTGCCTCACAGTTATGATCTGACATTCCGCATTTAGTTTGGCGGTTGAGTAAAGCCGTGCTTTAAAGTTGCCCTCTGCCCCTTTTCAGCACAAGAGAGTTTCATAAGTTCCACCCCATATAGGGAGTGCAATAAATGAACACTGACTGACATAGGGCAGTGTAGACCATGTAACTCGTTGAAGCATCAGCGCTGTATCTCAGATTCCAAAAAAATATACACTAGTGAGAGCTTCAATTTGTGTCAAAGTGAGAGCCATTCGAGAAGAATCTCATAAAGCAATCCCTGTATTACGCACAGTAAAAATAACTGAGAAACGTTATCGATTTTATTTTTTACTTTTTTTAAGGTGATGCTCTCCAAGAACTCGGCAAAGCATTTGTCAAAGCGTACGATGGCTCCGTATTAGTCACTGTTGTCACCACAGATGTCGCTCATACACGTCGTTCTGCTCGATCAGTGACGAACCCTCCCGGTCACTCGAAAAAATGGCCATATGAGTGGCTAGAACCGCCTCTCAGTAGGCAAAAATTATCTTTCAAACCAGTGGGTGGCAGAACTGGCGACGGCGACAGTGATGGGGCAACGACGCCTGATGACAATAATGGAAACACACCATCATCTACAACTTCTGGTTCAGACGGAGGGGAAATAATTGATGACATCGAAGTTAGTTGGTTTTATCACTATTTTGATAATTTAATTTGATGGTCTTTTAGAAATGATACGTGACATTTTGAAGCATCGAAATAGTGAAATGTCGTGCTTATAACTGAGCGATTTCAAGTATTATCGGTTGAGCAGTGGTGGCCAAGTAGTTAAGGGGAATGCTCCAAACCAGCCCGCGAAATTCAAAATTTCTTGCGTTTTTTGCAATTTGCAGGCCAGTGCTAGGTTGTATGTTGATTAAAATATTATTCGCGCCTGTAAGACGTATGTAGTTACAGAATTATAATCATCAAAATCACCAATACAACCCTCCAATCCAAAGAAACACACCACACCAAGTTCATAAAGGCCTAAGAACAAAAAAAAAGAGAAAAAGTCATTCATAGCTTTATGAACTTAGAGCGTTGTATTGATGATTTTGATGATTATAATTCTGTAACTACATATGTCTTACAGGCGCGAATAATATTTTAATCAACATACAACCTAGCACTGGCCTGCAAATTGCAAAAAATGTAAGAAATTTTGAATTTCGCGGGCTGGTCGGAGCATCCCCCTTAACGGCTGCGATTCAGTGTAGGTCCTAGGTTCGAACCCATATATAGATAGGCGCTTTACTTTGTATAAATTATATAATATAGTACTGTTTAAACACTGTTTAGTACTGAGCTCAAAACGGTAAAAGAAAACGTGAGAAAAAACCAACATGTCCTAAAACCAAAAATTCGAAGACATGTTACACCCACTGAGCCCGCGCGGTGGATTACGGTCCATTCCCACCCACAAGGGCCTAAGCCTAGCAAGGCCTAGCCCAGCTTGCTCCCAGTTTCCCTCTTACTGAGAGGAGACCTGTGTCCCAGCAGTGGGAACATTATAGGCTGATAAGCATAAGCTAAGTACTACCGAGTTGTCGTTATTTTCTTTTCGTGCAAGTGTGACTTGATCTTACGCCATTAGATTTCAAGAAGAGAACTATGTTGTTATATTATTTGAGCAATATATTGCGAAGTACGAGCTAAGGTTGTTTTTTCGCAGTTTTTTTTTTTGTCTTCAAGTTCGAAAAGCTTTTATTTCATAAGGAACAGATTTAACAAATAAGTTTTATAGGCGTTCTTTAAAGTATGGAGATACCCGTAACAGAAGCCCTCCCTAACAGAAAGCTTTGAATGTTGTACGCACGGCCACACATCAAACTATACCTTTCCAGTATAAGCTGACATCTCACTGTACGAAAAGCCTATACAATGCGAGGTCAGCTAAAACTAGAAATGTATAGCTTGACCTGTAGGCGTGTGTACACGTAGATATGGAAGAAACGAAATCTAACCATAGCTATACGATCGTGATTCCTTCTTTTCCTGGGTTATTTTAGTGTTGTGTATAGTAGTCTTATAATCCTGTGCTACCTACCTAGAGACTATTTTTAATTTCAGTTTGCGTCACCATTACAATCAGCAGACAATGCTGCTATTTTCAACATCCTTCTATGGTTTGGTGTGGTGATATCGTTCAGCATGATAGCAATTATATATTTTTGCATGGATATGGATCCAGGCAGGGACACAATTATTTATAGAATGACTACAATGAGGACGAAGAAGGATTTATAAAATAAAATAAGTCTCATTCATGTCTATTAATTTTGAAGAAGTTCTAACTATGTACCTACCTACACTAACTGGCCGCCAAGTCATACTAGGGCGCGGTCCCAGGGGGAGGTCATGGGTGTCACCCCCCCCACCCCACAAATAATTAATTGAGAGCCTGAATTATTTATTTGTCTTACTAACGGTACACGTCCGTAGCTGACTGCAACCAGCAGCAGCAAGTGACCATGACGTCCATCGACGCAATGATGCTTTGATCAAATAGTTACCTTCAACTTCTTATTAAACTTAAGGCCAATTATTATTTTTTTCTCGGGAGTATTTTAAATTTAGATTTTATTTGGTGCTTTTTAACCGACTTCAAAAAAAACCGGCCATGTGCGAGTCGGACTCGCGCACCGAGGGTTCCGTACAAACTTGCAAGGTATTCACGGTTAATGCATACGGCTTATGTTTATGAAATTAAATGTTTTTTTTTAATTTTTGTATTTGAGTTGACGGAATGAAAGGTAAATTGTGGTTTACGATTTATGACGTATTAAAAAAAAATACTTACTAGATCTCGTTCAAACCAATTTTTGGTGGAAGTTTACATGGTAATGTACATCATATATTTTTTTAGTTTTATCATTCCGTTATTTTAGAAGTTACGGGACACACATATTACCACTTTGGAAGTGTCTCTCGCTCAAACTATTCAGTTTAGAGAAAAATGATATTAAAAACCTCAATATCATTTTTGAAGACCTATCCATAGATACCCCACACGTATGGGTTTGATGAAAAAATTTTTTTTGAGTTTCAGTTCTATGTATGGGGAACCCCAAATATTATTGTTTTTTTTCTATTTTTGTGTGAAAATCTTAATGCGGTTCACAGAATACATCTACTTACCAAGTTTCAACAGCATAGCTCTTATAGTTTCGGAAAAAAGTGGCTGTGACATACTCGGACAGACAGACAGACAGACATGACGAATCTATAAGGGTTCCGTTTTTTGCCATTTGGCAACGGAACCCTAAAAAAGAGGAGGTTCTCAATTCGACTGTATTTTTTCGCAACGAAGTTCCTTATCGCGCGTTGTGAAAGGGGGCTAGACGGAAAAAAATCTCACGAAAAGTTACGACATTTTTTAACCGACTTCAAAAAAAGGACGAGGTTTCTCAATTCGACCGTATATATTTTGTTGTTTGTATGTTATGAATCCTGGAAAGGAACTACGTTCCATCCGGGTGTCCCTTGACACCTCTAAAGTTTTTTTAAATATTTGTTACCTCAGAACTTTTGACTGGGTGAACCGATTTTGATGATTCTTTTTTTATTTGAAAGCTGGTGCTTCTCGTGTGGGCCCATTTTAATTTGGTTCCATTCTGACAATGGGATCCATGTGAAAACCATATAAGTCTTATATTTGCATTAAGTATGTGCGTGACAAATGGACGAATAACGCGATTAGATTAGTGCGGGGTATGTACCATAACTAAAAAGTTAAAAATAAAAACTTACGCTACAAAAAACTATTTTAATTTCGGAAGTCGGTGGCAAAAAACCTTAAATACAGATCCTAAGACACCGACTTCCGAAATTAAAGTTATTTTTCACTTTGTAGTGTTTTTTTAAGGAAGTTGGTTGTAATTTTATTTAAGTTTTTTAAACATAGTAATGTAGACGGTACTCCTTTTCTTCCCTACCATTTTAATTTGGTTCCATTCTGACAATGGGGTCCATGTGAAAACCATATAAGTCTTAAATTCGCATTAAGTATGTGCGTGACAAATGGACGAATAACGCGATTAGATTAGTGCGGGGTATATACCATAACTAAAAAGTTAAAAATAAAAACTTACGCTACAAAAAACAACTTTAATTTCGGAAGTCGGTGGCAAAAAACCTTAAATACAGATCCTAAGACACCGACTTCCGGAATTAAAGTTATTTTTCACTTTGTTGTATTTTTTTAAGGAAGTTGGTTGTAATTTTATTTAAGTTTTTTAAACATAGTAATGTAGACGGTACTCCTTTTCTTCCCTACCATTTTAATTTGGTTCCATTCTGACAATGGGGTCCATGTGAAAACCATATAAGTCTTAAATTCGCATTACGTATGTGCGTGACAAATGGACGAATAACGCGATTAGATTAGTGCGGGGTATATACCATAACTAAATAGTTAAAAATAAAAACTTACGCTACAAAAAACAACTTTAATTTCGGAAGTCGGTGGCAAAAAACCTTAAATACAGATCCTAAGACACCGACTTCCGAAATTAAAGTTATTTTTCACTTTGTAGTGTTTTTTTAAGGAAGTTGGTTGTAATTTCATTTAAGTTTTTTAAACATAGTAATGTAGACGGTACTCCTTTTCTTCCCCTAAAATTGTTTGTCCGTAAATCATTCATCATCCATAACCCATTAGCTATAAAAGTCAGTAACCATAATGTTTAAAATATCAAAATGTTGTTTTACATAATTATCTTTACTTCTAAAACTATTCTGACATAATATATTTTTTTTCGGATGGGAAATCATCAAATGACTTCTCCCGCTCTGGGCGGAGCGGGAGGGTGTGTCAGACTTTTACTGACTAAAACCCACCCGTGTTCCTTCAGTTGCTCATGTGCCAGGGTCACGGTATCTGTTTCGAACAATCTCGCGACCCTGGCAGGCATCAGTCCTAGCAGACCCCTTCAGTGCTGCTGACATCTCTTTAAGGCGCACGTGGAACACTACGCGCCGTCGACCCGGGCCTGGTCCTTACCGGGCGGCGAGCTACCCATTGCTCGCCACCTGCAAGCTCGTGCCTACAGTGGCCGGGAGTCCGCTATAGACTCCCGACGCCCGGGGCATCTCCTCCTGCGGCGGCTAGGGACGTGAGGGCGCAGAGACTGCCACTCCCTCACACGCCCCGCCTCCTCCTTCGCGAGCATTACTGCTTCGCAGAAGGAGGTGACGGCTTCCCATGCCCTCTCGTTCCGTACCATGGCTCGCACCAGGGTTGGACGCGAGAGGTCGCCGCCGCCGATCGCCTCCACGAAAGCCGTACGGCTTACGGGGCAATATCAAGTACTTTCTGATAAATCTATCTAGAACAATATGACACTTCAAACGATTAATCGACTCTTGTATCAAGTATCCGATCCCTGTCAAGTTTTGACAAACTAAAACGTATAAAAAATCTGTTTTGGAAACGGTTTTAACATAATCGTTTTCGCTGAAGAATGTTCTCTGGACCGTATACAGGGTTATTTGTAAAACACCGGCAACCTCTCAGGTCTATGTTATTAACATCATAATAAACAACTTTTGTTCTATGACTTTTAAAAATTCATCATATTTTAGTGCATCAGATTTTCATACAAAAATCGGCTGCCTGTAAATAAGTCAAGTTCAAGCGCCCCCGCCGCCCTAACCCCGCTCCCCTTGCTAATATACTATCGCTTTCTTTTGCTTCGCATAGACTCCGTAACATTTAGAGCGTTCAATTTAAATATTTTTATTTTTGTTTGAAAATCTGATGCACTAAAATATGATGAATTTTTAAAAGTCATAGAACAAAAGTTGTTGCTTATGATGTTAGTAACATAGTCCTGAGAGGTTGCCGGTGTTTTACAAATAACCCTGTATAACTTATACTCTTTGATTATAAAATACTAATTCATAAAAATATGGATTAGGTACTTAAAATGTACTAATTGATACTCCGCAGATATAATAATAGTTGATTTAGAATGATATAGATACAATTCTGACAGATCTAGAATGTAGTATTAGCAGAGAAAAATATTTTCGTTGTTTTTTTCTAATTATACATATACTATTATACTACCATACTATTAAAGATAATATTTATATTTTTTTTGTTTGGTTGGTAAGAAAAAATAATATTACATAGGGCAATACAGAAATCATATGACAGTCCCACAGTCACTCCTAAAGTTCCCAACAAAATGGCTGTAGCCATGGCTCTGTTTTGGATTTCTCTTGTAATATCAGTAATAGGTAAGTACAATTTAGTATAGTATTTTATTTAAATGTTGCTTACGCTAACTATATTGTTCTTTTATCAATTTTAGGCTCCAATGCCGCCGGAGAGTTCAGTATTCTTCATAGTCCTGACTCCCTCAAATTTTCGGGATCGGGAAAAACGTCGGAGAGCCTTCTGAAAGAGATCTTTTCTGCTGCCCTCGGACTCTCGGTTGAAGAGGTATGTGGGAATATAGTCGATTTGACCTCGCTCTTGCTGGGCTCGATAGTTAATTAACTAGTAGAAGAGCAAAGGGTATGCTATATCGATTCGATAGGCGGAAGGTGACTGAAGGTTTATCCTACGAAAATCCTCTATCAGTCTCCATGTTGCATGATACGAATCTTGTCGAATGCTCCAGTTTTAGGATCAGAGGAAGGTGAAGAGTCAAATTGTGAATTCACAGGCGAACACAAGAGCTTTTTACGACTTCAACGCTGCGATTGTAGACATTAGAAATTATTTGGTCTCATATAGATCTACATGAGTATCAACCATGTTCGGCACTCCGATTGGACCTACACCAATCCAGGGCCGAATGCCGTTGATGCATAAAGTCAAGATCACTATTTAGTTATGATAATGAAAATTGTATGTATAAGCATTTTTGTTTTGTCTTAAAAAAAAATTATACAATCTCATCAATTGTGTTTATAGAATTCAGAATGGAAAGGCATGTATGTCATGGACCCTTTCAACACCCCTGAAGCTGCTGTGGAGGTGTACATTGATGGTGTGTCTAGTCTTGGTGAAACTGTGAGTGTGCCCGCTTATTCTACTTCAAATTTAATGTATATCATTTATTTCTTCTATCAAGCTGTATCATAGCAACAGAAAATAAAAAAGTGGACAGAGAATTGGAGATACTTAATTAACTGTGTTAACTTATCATTTGCAGTCTGGATTGAAGTCCAAAACCTACCCACTGATTGTAGATCAGTATGAGCCAGATACCTATGGTGGTGTAGAACACAGAATTAAGCAGCGCTTCACTAACGGTGCCAACAAACTTGTGAACATCAAACTATCCAACCGCTATGAGGTAAGCATTTAGGATGTTCGGGAAAACCAATATGTTATATCTTAAAAAAGTGATTTAATTACTTACTAGCTTTTGCGAGCGGCGTCGCCCGCATATGAAACATATAAACATTCCTCTTGAATCACTCTATCTATTGCTGAAAATTGCATTATAATCCATTGAGTAGTTTAACACGTTGAACGCCGTGGTGGTCACCGGTGACCACCGCTATACTTTCCATATGGGCTGACGCCAATTTGCGATATCAACAAATTTTACACAATAAAATTTTATTGGCTCATATGGTTCAAAATAGCCAAAAACCTCAATAGTTTTGTACCGGCACTGTGTCCTCCAGCGAGAAAATTGAGTTCAAACTAGTCCGTCGCGCGGTCACCGGTGAGCCCCAGGGCCTGAATGACTAGTATTGCTGTCGCTCACCGGTGAGCCCCACGGCCCAAACGGAACAACCACTACATTTGAGTCGGCGTTTAATGTGTTAAAAGATCTAAGCAAACAGACAGTGGAAGCCAATACATTTTATACTATGTAAAGATGTGAAAAAAGCAGAATTCCGATTCCTGTGGATATTTAAAAAAAAAAAACTCAAAACACTACAAACTCAAAACTTTCTTTTTACAATTCCCAATTGCTTGTTTTATTTCTAGCCAGTCCGTCCGTGGGTTAGATTAGGACACTGAATACAGGTACTCACGCGGGCAACGCCATGGGCAAACCTAGTTTGATAATATGTTTTTGTTTTTTTTTTTTAGCTTGAATCGAATGTCTTTGGTGAAGTCACATATCCCAAATCTACTAAACAAAATCTTAATCACTTGAAGCCCTCTGTGGATGAAGACAACAATTTCTTAGATGAGCTTGAGACTTTGCAAGCTGTTACTAAAAGGGTAATTTCAGTTATTTTTCTAATAGTGGATAAGTAGTCATATTAGTTTAAGGTACTCAAGTGGTTTGACTTACTAATAGAGAAAAAAATCCATTGACGGTAGGACTCTACTTACAAGATTTATTATTCAGAAGAATTCTAATTAACCTTTAATGTGCTAGTTCATATAAAATTTCATTACTGAGGTGTTGGTTAAAGCTGAAGAAAAGAAATAAAAGATGTACTTAATTATTCATTTACAGATCCAGAGTGGAGCTATCATTCCAGACAACGTTATTGATTTCTATAATTTCCGTTTCCGTACTCTTCATGCATTATCAGACTACCACGGACCTAACTCTCTCCAAACCAAAGAAGCTAAGAAGCTGTTAGGTGAGAAAATACCAATTAAATGTTTTTTTTTTCTAAACCTGTAAGTTGGGAATTCAAAAAAATTACTCCTCATCTTTAAACTTATTGACAGATATTCATTACGCGAAAAAAAATAATGTATTTGGATTATAATAAAAAAAGAGCTCATTCAGTAGATAATAACTAAAACAATCTTTCATGTTGTGTATTAAAACATAAGGGAATGCAGTATTTTAACTGTAAAAGCATGTCTGTAAAATCAAGTACATAGGCGTAATCGACAATTTCGTATATACCCTCTTATTAGTTTCTGTTTAAACAATTTTTTTTTGTTGTAAAGGTGATGCTCTTCAAGAACTCAACAAAGCATTCGTAAAAGCATACGATGGCTCCGTATTAGTCACCGTTGTCACCACTGATGTCGCTCATACTCGTCGTCCCGTCCGATCTGTCGGGCCTGATGGAAAAACGAGCAGCCAAGGAGTCGATTATCAATGGGCAGTCAAGGAATATAAAGCGGTAAGTTTAACTATTCATCATCACTATCTTATATAAATGAACACTAGAAAAAATTAAAACAACTGTGCTCTTTTATCATAATTTTAAAACTGGTTTTTGTCCAGGCAGGGACGTCATTAGTTACAAAAATAATTGAGGATTAGGTAACACAAAATATTTTGCATTTTGCGCTGAAAACTTAATCTGATGCTATTTAATTAAAAAATTACAGGATAATGACACCGATGACAGCTACAATGCTGAATACCCTGCAATCTTCAACATTATTCTATGGTTTGTTGTGGTGATGGCATTCAGTCTTATCGCAATTGTGTACGCCCTTATGGATATGGATCCAGGCAGGGACTCCATCATCTACAGAATGACTAGCACAAGGATGAAGAAGGACAACTAAATCCTGAAGTCTGTTTAGAACTTATATCAATTTCAAATAAGTTCCAATTGCAGTATTGTATGTTTTAGTTAAGTCCTGTTTATGTATGGAACTAGAAAAATCACATTATTGTTCAACAAATACAAAATCCATGATGTGCAGAATTGTGTTCCATCATTCTGTAATTATTTCAAACTTGATGAGTCACGTGTATAATAGTGTTATTTTAGTTGTAAAGTAAATAATTTGTTAGATGCAAAAACCATTGTTATTTATTTACAAATTAAATATTTAAATAAAACATTAAGTATAAGTTAAAGAAAATCCAAATTATTAAATCAAATTTTTGCTTCACTACAGAATTCTAATAGTTGTGATCTGCAATACCAAAGGTACAGTTTATCCAATAAAAGTTTGTAAAATTGCCGTTATTCATTAATTGTTCGGAAAATAAATATAATGTAAACTATGATTGTGTTCTGTTTATGTAATCACTTATGTAAATAAAGTTGCAACTTTGCAAGTACGATTCTGCTGAAATTAGCGTTGATCTGTGTGGGTAGTGTACATTGTGAGTTACTGTTACGATTTGGTGAAAATAAAATACATTCCCTGTAAATTAGATTTCACTTATTAATTTATCATACAACGAACAAAGTATTTGGAATACCTACGTACAAAAATATTCATTTTTAGGGTTCACAAAGTCAACATTAAAACACACATACCTACCACCAGGCTACTCAGAAAGTATTACGAAAAAAAGTTTTTTTGTATGAGAGACTGGCCAGTTATAAAAATCATAATTATAAGTAAAAATAGGTACGTTCCAATTTCAAAATTTCCCTCCACATTTTTTGCAAGCTAATTAAAATTATAGTGTCTCATTGGGAAATGGATTTGCGCCGGGAACATTTTCGCGCTATGATTTTTTACGATTTCAAGTGTCACTTGAAACCGAACGAATCATACGATAAAATTCAAACTGCATTCATGGATGAAGGCCCTTCCAAGGCAACTGTGTATCATTGGTATAACGAATTCAAACGTGATCGACTATGGGGATGAAGAAAGAACTGGTCGCCCTTTGACGGCTGTTACGAAGGAAAACGTGCTAGCAGTGAAAAATTAAATCCAAGACAATAGGCGAATTACGTACCAGGAGATTCAACATATACTGCAGATTGGATCGGGAAGCCTTAACGAGATTCTACACGTGCATCTTCGCGTAAGGAGGATAGTTTCACGCTGGGTGCCGCACAACCTCACCAATGCTCAGAAGCAGGCCCGGATGAAATGGTGCCGTGATATGATAAACAAATTTGAAGCAGCCTCGTCTCGGCGTGTTTACGACATTATTACAGGTGATGAGTCCTAGATTTATCAATACGATCCAGAAACGAAGCGCCAGTCGACGGTTTGGGTGTTTCAAAACGAATCAACGCCTAACAAAGTGAAGCGATCTAGAAGCGGGGGGAAGATTTTGATCGCGAGCTTTTTCAATTTAACTGGCTACTTGGTGTCAATCCCTTTACAGAACCAAAGAAGCATCAACGCCGAATGGTGTACTACCAAATGCTTGGCAGAAGTTTTCTCTGTTGTGAGCAACAAGCGACCAAACAGGGCCCCGCGGGCTACTGCTCCACTACGACAACGCGCCCACGCACACCGCGCTCAAAACGAGGGACTTCTTGGACAGCACGCCGCCGGTCAAACTTCTGGGTCACCTCCTTACAGCCTTGACCTAGCACCGTGTGACTTCTTTTTATTCCCAAAAATTAAA
This sequence comes from Aporophyla nigra, assembly GCA_947507805.1. Lineage (NCBI taxonomy): Eukaryota > Metazoa > Arthropoda > Insecta > Lepidoptera > Noctuidae > Aporophyla > Aporophyla nigra. Next base: position 11,725,113 of record OX382300.1, on the reverse strand, counting down.
AACCAGCTCAAAGGGATACAATTTTCGTCGCCGGAACATGCGCTGTCAGTGTTCGAGCAGGATGTAAACGATGTGTCTGAGGCGGACTCGAAAAAGTGCTTCGAAAACTGTTTCAGACGCATGAAACTTTACTAAGAGGCTAGTGGAGAGAATTTTGAAAAGATTTAATAAAAAAATGTTTACCTATAGAACACTTCTTTTTATTGTCGCAAAACTTTCTGAGTGTCTCACGTAAATGGAAATTATGATAAGTTGACTGATTTAACAAGGGACCTCCCAAACGAAGATAAGATCCTATAGTCTTCAAGATTCCGTTGCGGTTGTCACGCATCCAGCAGATCAGGGATACCGTCCTTTTGCGAATATTGGTACGAAAGCCTTATGGTTGTAGAGTACTGGAAATGATCGCGCTTATACGCGAACTTCCCCGATGCTCTACAGAAACGTGGCACTCCAAACTTCACCCTGAAGATAGTATTATATTAGAAACGCAAGCCATTCAGCGATCTTTTGGTGTGACAGACCCACAGAATTCAGTGTAAAAGCCACGGATATCTATGGTAAAAGCTCTGTTGATAAATATGTTATTTAAAAAACGTAAACGGAAATGAATTGTTCAGAGCAACAGAAGATTCTGCGGGCCATCACATTTCTTCTGACCGCTAGAGCCCTACGCTCCCTCTCAAGTCTCAATGTCTACTTCGTCACCTTCACACGTCGGTAAGGATATGTCCCAGATATTTAAAGTTCGCTGCGCGAGTTAACTCGTGCCGCATAGTTTGACTTTGCGCATAAGTGAAGATTACGCATATTGTTAGAGCTTTTACGAAGTCAGGAAAATGACATCTATATAATAAAATCTACAATACGTACTGTACTCTCTGACAGCGCGTCAGTTCTCCAATCCTTAGGCTTCAAACTGCGTTAAGCGGGCGCCCGCGACGAGCAACCGTCGCGTGTCTACGCGCGTGGATATGCGGGTGGGCTCTGTGGGAACGCTACGGGCCCTGTCGGGGGTACCCGTCGCGGCGTTTTATTTACGCAGTGTCGCTAGTTCATAGCGTTATTAACTGAACAAGCCCGTGCGTTTTACCGCTAGCGGGTCCCGCGCGTGCCCCCGCGCGGGTATCCGTCGCACGGAGGTGGGCACAGTTGCGCTGGCGCGGGGCCCGCCTCCCCGCAAAGTACACACGCGCGGGGCCCCGCGACGCACAGTATACGATTTGACAAATCTAGGTGGACAAAACTCAGGAACTAAAAGAATGCTTTGTTTGTTACATTTAAAATAATAATATGATTAATAAAAGGCCAAATGGAATGTATACAATATTTATTTCAATCTTTTAACAAAGTAAGTACATCTTTGTCATGTCTCAATGTACTTTTTCTTGGAAGTTTTCGTAATAGCGTGATGTAGGGGTCTGAAGATATCAGTAAATGCTTCATTAAATCGTAATTGGTTCTGTATCTTGAGGTTTTCATTGTATGGCCTATTCTGGCCTTCCTAGTTTCTTTATTCTTGGCTTCAGAAGCCTCTTCAGACATTTGTCCAATTTGTATTATACATTTTTTTATTATGCTTGCTCCATGTACAAGAATTTTGTGCACTGTGGCTGGCATATTATACCAAGCATATAAATTCACGTGACTCTGGTTTCATGACAAAATTCTTTAAATTTTTCGGTATTAATTTCGTAGCCTGAAGTTATGGCCGCTAAAATAGTGCCAAATCGATGGATTAGATTTTCATCAATGTTGGTGATTTGTGCCGTTGTGGCATAATTATAAAAGAAGGCTCGCGCAGTGTTACCATCATTGCTGGTTCCAAAACCCGGCTTTACTTTGTCTATGATTAGGCCAATTCCTTTAAACTTTTTCTGGATCTCTTCTTTAGTTTTTTTTACTATTTTCTTATTCTGTTCTCCCCTTAGTTGCCACTCGCGAATGTCCATGCGATAACTAATGTTTAACAAACATTCCATTGTCCGAATGTATGCATGTAGGCTCGATATGCCAAATCCGTACATGCTCTCATCTACTTCTCTTACCATTGATTGGAGTGAATTCATCTCTTTGGATGTTGCTTTGCAGATAAAGCATCTCTGTGTTGATTTGTTTTCTGTAAGAACATTACAGACTTTTCCGTCAACCATTGACATAATCAAATCGTGTTTTATGGAGATGGCTACACCCTTTACTTCTACGCGAGTTGGTTCCAACTCCATTATTTGCTTTTCAATTACTTGGCACTCTTCTTTGATTAATGCTTCAGTTTCTTTCTTATAAATAAATTTTATCACAGAATCTTGGTGATGATGGACGAGGGTTTTCCCATATGATCTTCTGTTCATCATTTACGAGTCTTATTGGAACCAACGAGATGATAAACATATATTCATCTGTGCTATCTGGATCTCCAAATGGTTGCTTGTATAAGCTATGGCCCGATGACCCGTCACATCCCCATTTGTATTAAAGTGTAATTCAATACAGTTACGTCTAACCTTTCTCCAATAATATCTTTGCATATTCTCAATGCAGTATGGCTCAAAAGAGCATCCAGTTTCACTTCAGCTGATATATCCGTAACAGTTATATTTTCAACAGAAGGATAGCACTGCTTCTTCACTTTGGCCACATGATCATAGCAAGGATATGCATTGAATCCCCTTTCTTTTGCTTCTTGCTGAATATTTTTATAAGTTTGGACTGTCAAGTTATTTGATATAAAAAAGGCTAAGGCTTCATCCGGAGTATACGGTCTTTTTTCTTTTGGAGTATTAAAAATTTTGCGAGCTTTCTTATACTTGGTGGCACGCTTTGGTGAGGATATAGACAGCTCCTGTATTATTGTTGCAGCATCTCGCTTCCCACTGGGTCTGACACTTACTTGCGTCGCAAAAGTTAACTCATCGCTGCTGCAATTTTATTATGTAACAAATGTTGCACTTTTCTTTTTTTTTTCTTTTTCGGAACTTTCTTTCAAACTTTTCTGTGGTCTGCCACCACTAGTGCTTGGTTGTGATAAGTCGTCAGGTGCCACAAGCATATTGAAATTTAAATCTTCGTTCAACCAATCTTCGTGTTCTTTTAAAAATAAGTCTAACCTTCTTTGTTTGCGAACCCATTTGACGCGAATTTTTTCACATTCTTTTTTCAAGAATGCTTTTAATTTTTCGTCTTGCTCTTCGTTTTGAACTAAAACACCAAACTGCACCTTTACGAAGTTAATTACTTCATTTAATCGATCTTTGGCCGGAGTAGAATGCCAAAATTCGAATATCGATTTTCGCTACATTCGGGGGTCTATGAAGGAAAATTAAAAATATATTATAATCGCAAAAAATCGCAAGTAATGAGTACTATATCATCAAAGTATAATAAACAGGTAATCTATTAAGACTATTATCACAGCTTGACTGCGTTTGACTACCAAGTAAAACTCCAAGTCAAAATTAAGTAGAGGAAAAAAATAAGAAATCTGCTATGTATTTTTACACAAATGCCACACATTCGTCAAAGTGAAATATTGGTTATTTTAATATCTTAATATACAGATAATTACCTCTATTTGACGAATCCATGAAAAAAACTACTCGAAGTCGCTCAAAACGGAAAAAAACATGTAGGTACACTCTTTAACGTTAAAGGTCACACTGAGCGGGTCGGCCGACTACCTGCAGGGTTTGGGCGCTTTCGCCCTTTGTTAGGGTTCCGTTGCCAAATGGCAAAAAACGGAACCCTTATAGATTCGCCATGTCTGTCTGTCTGTCTGTCTGTCTGTCTGTCCGAGTATGTCGCAGCCACTTTTCTCCGAAACTATAAGAGCTGTGCTATTGAAACTTGGTAAGTAGATGTATTCAGTGAACCGCATTAAGATTTTCACACAAAAATAGAAAAAAAAAAACAATAATATTTGGGGTTCCCCATACATAGAACTGAAACTCAAAATTTTTTTTTTCATCAAACCCTTACGTGTGGGGTATCTATGGATAGGTCTTCAAAAATGATATTGAGGTTTCTAATATCATTTTTTTTTAAAACAATAATATTTAGGGTTCCCCATACATAGAACTGAAACACAAAAAAAAAATTTCATCAAACCCTTACGTGTGGGGTATCTATGGATAGGTCTTAAAAAATGAAATTGAGGTTTCTAATATCATTTTTTTCTAAACTGAATAGTTTGCGCGAGAGACACTTCCAAAGTGGTAAAATGTGTGTCCCCCCCCCCCCCCGTAACTTCTAAAATAAGGGAATGATAAAACTAAAAAAAATATATGATGTACATTACCATGAAAACTACCAACGAAAATTGGTTTGAACGAGATCTAGTTAGTAGTTTTTTTTTAATACGTCATAAATCGTAAACCACAATTTACCTTTCATTCAGTCAACACAAATATAAAAATTAAAAAAAAAACATTTCATTTCATAAACGATGATGACGAATGATGATGATGATGACCTGCAGGTTTGTACGGAACCCTCGGTGCGCGAGTCCGACTCGCACTTGGCCGGTTTTTATAATCGGTTTCGCGCGGCCTAGGGATGACTTACTGTTATTGTCAGTTGAGTAATATATTCAAGGATGTAAGGAGATCAGTAAATCGTTATTTTAAGTATTATATTTGTTAGATTAGAAATAAACGATTGTTGTATCAATGGTTTATTGTGGACAGTAAACACTTTATAATATATATAATTAATATACCAGACGTTATAGTAAGTGACCATAGACTGTCGAGGCTGGAAGCAGTGTTGCTATATCTAACATCTTCCCTTTTTTTAAAATAAGATACCAGAACCTTGACAAAGTAAGCATGTTTAACTTTAATGGTAGGCTTAAAAGACTAGTGTCCAGGCTATGAAATCTTTTACAATTTTCTGAACGAAACGCTATAATGTCACATTGACATTAATTACAACTAGACATTGACAGATAACCTTAAAACTAAATTGCGGTAAACTTAGTAAACAAGCAAAAATCACATTGAGCACCTAATTAAATTATTAATTACAGTAACGAGCTGGCTTGTTGATAATTCGCCCATAACGCGTCATTGTTGGCTCTGTGTTTGTACTGGTATTGTTAGCGACATTGACATTTTCATTTGGAGTACAATTATTAATGTTTGTTTTGTTTACAGGTATCATCTCAGCTACGGGAGCGACGGGTTTGAGAATATGCTGACGATTTCTACGGAATTCTCCTTCCGGGGATTGTACAACAAAGCTGCGAGGTTCGCTGCTGGCTTGTGAGATTCTACCTGGGACCCAGACACTATGTGGTTTATGTTTGAAGTATATTGTGTCACCCTTTTTTAGTTCTGTTAATGGTTTTGTGTTTTTATTATAATATAGTGTTGTATAAGACTCTTGTTTTTTAATCTTTTTTTTAAGTAAGTCCATATCGACTAAAGTTGGGGACAGCTGAGAGTCAGTGATAGGCAGTTTGGATCGTAAGTATCTGGACATAGATAGTTGTGCTGGTGAGTATCCCATCTTTTTAGGTGTGTTTCTAAACAAAAGAAGGGCTAGGTACGGATCAGTGTTATCCGCTTTACATTTCTTCAGCATATTTTTAATTGTACTAATAGCTCTTTCCACCATACCATTGGATCGACTTAAGTAGGGACTAGAAGTGTTAAATTTAATGTTCCAGTCTTTGGTGAATGTTATGAATTCTTTGCTGGAGAATGGAGGACCGTTGTCTGACATAAGGAACTCTGGAATACCATGTCTAGCGAATATTGATTTTAGGTGGGTTATGACTTGCTGAGCACTTGAGCCTGAATTTAGAAGAGCTAGTTCTACATATTTAGAAAAATAGTCTACTACTATTAGGTACTTTTTCCCATCAAAATCGAACATGTCAATACCAACTTTATTCCATGGTAAATATTTGTATTCATGTTTTAGTATTGGCTCTTTGCTGTTATTTCTACGATAAGTTAAGCAAGTATGGCATTTGTTCACAAAATGTTCGATATCATTACTCATATTCGGCCAGTAAACAGTAGTTTGTGGCGTTCCATTGTTACGTTGGTCTGTGGCGTGAAGTGGTTGGTGAATCTTGAGACGAGATCATCAAACGTGATTATGTCGATATCTACGTTGAATGAGTAGAATATTGCTAAGGACTCTGCACCGATAAAGTGGAGCAAGATGGCTACCTTGCGTGTGTCTCTCTCGTTTTCGAGGTTGTTAGCTCGCAAGTAAATTTTTAATTGCGTGATCCAGTTCCTCCATGTCACAGCCGTGTTGTGGCTTTTTAGGTCTAGTGGTCCTAGGTGTCCTGAACCTACGGATAATCCCGGTGCCGTGCCGGAGCGTGCGCCATCTTGGCATCGTGAAGCGGACTTTTTCTTCTCCTCAACCTTACTGACTGCGTTGTCTTCTTCTTCTGACACCATGTTAGATTAGAAATAAACGATTGTTGTATCAATGGTTTATTGTGGACAGTAAACACTTTATAATATATATAATTAATATACCAGACGTTATAGTAAGTGACCATAGACTGTCGAGGCTGGAAGCAGTGTTGCTATATCTAACAATATTTAAATACCTATTGTCCAGCTAGATTGGTCAAATCGTATGTTGTGCGACGGTGCAGTTTTGTATGGTACCGCGCGGGCGCCCGCTTAACGCAGTTTCAGGCCTTAGGAGAAAAATATATTCCGAGTCTAAGGCCTGAAACTGCGTTAAGCGGGCGCCCGCGACGAGCAACCGTCGTGTGTCTACGCGCGTGGAAACGCGGGTGGGCTCTGTGGGAACGCTACGGGCCCCGTCGCGGCATTTTATTTACGCAGTGTCGCTAGTTCATAGCGTTATTATCTGAACAAACCCGTGCGTGTTACCGTTAGCGGGTCACGCGCGTGCGGGGCGCACTATCCGTCGCATGGAGGTGGGCATCGTTACGCTGGCGCGGGGCCTGCCTCCCCGCAACGTACACCCGCGTGTGAACCCGCGACGGTGCACTTTTGTATGGTACTGCGCGGGCGCCCGCTTAATGCAGTTTCAGGCCTAAAACACTAGAAAGTCACAATGTACTAGTAACGGTTTCTAACGGTAACGACACAGTGACACTGCAATGCATGGATAAAAAGTCAGCTGGGGGACTGATCACTAAGCAACGACGTAGCTGTTAATTGGCTAGAAGCCTGAACCTGAACCTATCGTGCCCATACACTTCAACCACAAGCGGACCTGTAGAAAGCTATGCGATTCTTTGGATGGCAAAGTTTACTACGCCTGCATGCGTATGCGCATGACCACCGTAGAAATAGGTTTTGTCGACGGAAGAATAGACAAAATTACAGATTGTACACAGATTAAAGATTGTAGAAAGATTTGTACCATTTTATGCTGGCGTAGAATTTCTACGCCAAGAATTCCAACATAGACAGAAATTAGTCTATTCTTGGTAGAACAGAGATAGAATTGTCATGCTACGCCCGCATAAAACGGTACAAATCTTTCTACAATCTGTAATTTTGTCTATTCTTCCGTCGACAAAACCCATTTCTACGATAGTCATGCTACGCGTGCTGGACAGGAACGGCCTGTGACGGGGACCATCACAAGACACTGCTCGTGAGAAAAACGCTTCCACACAATATGCATAACGGACAGTCCTCTGTGCAGGGCTTGCAGCGAGGCTCTGGAAAACTTGTGCATGAGCTCTTTGAGTGCACAGAGGCGTCACCAGGCGCGGTTGCAGCCCTGATTTAGGGGGGGTCACTAAGGGTGCTTAGGGATATTTTAGGAAGGTAAATTTCTTCGTTGGTCATGCATGAGCATGAGGTCCCGGGTTCGATGACCAGGTTGGGTAGTATTATTTATGATATTTGGGGTTCCATCAGAAAATTTCAGAAGCATCCCGGTGTCTGGATTTGTGCCCGGTTAGTAGTCAATTAGAACAATAGATTACGTAGGGGTGAAACACAACCCGCCTGGTTTAGGTTCGTGTTTTTTATATTTTCAAACAGAAATAGGAGTTACATTGTCTACTTATACCAGAAAGCCCAGGCAACTATGGGAATTATGAAAGCAAGAGCGAGCTTGAACATTTAGCAGTTAGCAAACTCCGGTTAGGTTTTTTTTTTATTATCAAGGGAATGTAGAATGCAACAGTGGGCGAGGTAAGCCTCAAAATTTTTGCACCCTTACCCGGTTATGTTTCCCCCATGGTCACCCAGATCAGATTAGGACACAAACCCCGGAGCACAAACTATTTGGATAATTTCTCCGCTTATTCCCTTCGATAATTTTATTCCCTGCTCAACATGGTAAATTTCGCAATAATGTTGTTAAATTCTATAAAAGTTAGCGTAGGTACAGTATCGTTCTGCCGGCCGTGGTCAAGTCCATGGTTGGCAGCGAGGAGTCCTGGGACGCGGTGGTATCCTTCTGCGAATCAGTCATGTCGCAGAAGGAAGCTGCGGAAAGGGAGCGGGAGATATCTTCCGCTCACCCAGCCCGCAGCAGGCGCACTGGGCGTCGGCGGAGGGCGGATAATGCCCTCTTCCAGCCCCCCTAAATGGGTCCAGGGGCGACGGATCTGGGGACATCCGTCACCCCCTATTCCTTAGGACCTGAGATGGTGGCGCGTAGTGTTCCACGCGCGCCTCTCTGTGATGTATGGGGGGAGTTTAACACCTCACTCCCCCCCAACGTGAGGAGGCCCGCAAAGGCGGGCCGGTACCAGTCGGGGATCGCGGAAGACATATTGGTTCCCGTGGTCCCCGACGTAGGTGTGGGACGGAACACCGGGGTGGTTTTAGTCAGTAAGAGTCTGACAGACCCCTCCGCCCACCCCAGGGCGGAGGACATCCATGAGGATTTCCACCTCGTGATCAAAAAAAAAAAAAAAAAGGGGTACAGTATCGTTCCGGCGGCTGGCGCCCAAGTTGCTGGGCGCGGCTGGGGCGCTGTCAACGCTGCTTCCCAATCTGGGGGGCCCGAGCGCCGCCTGTAGGCGGCTCTACGTGGGGATCGTGCGATCAGTGGCCCTGTATGGGGCCCCGATCTGGGCGGCTGACCTGACGGCCGGCAGCAACGCTGTTCTGCGAAGACCGCAGCGAGCGAGGGCCGTAAGAGTCATCAGGGGATATCGCACGATCTCCTATGAGGCGGCCTGTGTACTGGCTGGATTCCCACCGTGGGACCTCGAGGCGAAAGTACTCGCGTCACTGTATCGGTGGCGCGAGGAAGCGTGGGAGCGAGGCGAGCGACACATGGAGCTTCGTCGGTCGCAGCTCCGCGCAACCCTGGTGGCGAGCTGGCAGGACAGGCTTTCACGCCCTACCGCCGGCCTCGCCACCGTCGAGGCGGTCCGGCCAGTACTCGGGCACTGGCTCGGGAGGAGGCACGGCTCCCTGTCGTTTCGGGCGACGCAGGTGCTCTCGGAGCATGGTTGCTTCGGGAAGTACCTGTGTCGCATAAACAGGGAGCCGGACGCCCGGTGTCACCACTGCGTCGACTGCCGGGAGGATACGGCGCGGCATACGCTGGCAGAATGTGCCGCTTGGGAGGAGCCGCGTCGTGTCCTCGTCTCAGAAGTAGGTAGTGACCTATCGCTGCCGGCCGTGGTCGAGTCGATGGTCGGCAGCGAGGAGTCCTGGGACGCGGTGGTATCTTTCTGCGAATCAGTTATGTCGCAGAAGGAGGCTGCGGAAAGGGAGCGGGAGATATTTTCCGCTCACCCAGCCCGCAGCAGGCGCACCGGGCGTCGGCGGAGGGCGGACAACGCCCTCTTCCAGCCCCCCTAAATGGGTCCAGGGGCGACGGATCTGGGGACATCCGTCACCCCCTATTCCTTAGGACCCGAGATGGTGGCGCGTAGTGTTCCACGCGCGCCTCTCTGTGATGTATGGGGGGAGTTTAACACCTCACTCCCCCCCAAAGTGAGGAGACCCGCAAAGGCGGGCCGGCACCAGTCGGGGATCGCGGAAGACATATTGGTTCCCGTGGTCCCCGACGTAGGTGTGAGAAGGAACACCGGGGTGGTTTTAGTCAGTAAGAGTCTGACAGACCCCTCCACCCACCCCAGGGCGGAGGACATCCATGAGGATTTCCACCTCGTGATACATTTGAAGATGACGGTGAAGAATTGTAGAAGGAACGGAAAGAAAACAAAAAAATGGTATTAGAAATTGTTATATTTGAATAACTAAAAGCATTACAAAATTTATTATAGTTTTACATGATTTATTATTATTTTAATAAATATTTATAACTATTTATCTTTTAGTAATTAATCGGTAGGTACATACCAGTTAAATGGCACCTAACTTTTTATCTATTACGTTTGTAAGTATACTTAATAATGAAAACTACATTAGGTAATAAAATTATTAGTTTAAATATTAAGGGGGATGCGCTAAGGTAGCCCGACAAATTCAAATGTCCATACTTTCCTTCTATTGACAATTCAGCTTCAGGTTGTATGTTAAAATTTGAATATGGGGGGTTGTACCTACCATTTTCGTCCCCAACTACCCAAGTATGTACTTAGTTTAAACTTATTAGGCACGTTATATTTTAAGGCACAAAGTTAATACATTTTTTTTTTTATTGAGTCCCAGTCCCAGAATTTCATTTACATCGCAACACGTATGCTAAAAGCACCCTAAAATGCATGGCATTAAGATTTTTATCCAAAATTAATAACAAAGTTATTTAAAACAAAAAACAATAAGTAACTCAGAATAAAATGGGAATGCTAGTTGTACTTTTTTCCTTTTTGTCCTTATAACAAAAACACCTATAGTCCTCAATATATTTTCTACAGTTGGAGAATTGTTTATATCTTTACTACCGCACTCAGAGACGTCACTTATAAATATATAATTATACATTAACATTAATTCACCAACATACGGCAACAAAATTAAATGAATGTGTAATATTTTTCACTGACAGCGACGGCATCCTAATTTATACTCGTAAAATAAAGTTAAGTTTACCAATAAAGGACAAAGACTAAATTCTGCTTGACGACGGCGACGTTTCGATATGCCATATACACAGGGTCAAATAAAATTTGCCAGAAACTCCACAATCGCGATGGGTTTCTAAAAAGATAAAAAGCTTTTTAAGGAGGTCAGCGAGCTCCGACTCTCATTTGGCTGGATTTTGTATATTTGATTGTTGTCATAGCCCAGGAAAAACAAGTGAAATAATCCTAGTGAAGAATGATCACCAGGGCTATCATCATTCGAACATTAGATATACTATGCGAAAAGTGTATTGCGCCTACGATTTCGTAATTGTATTCGAATATTTAATTTTCGAAAATATTGAATTTTCGTCCATATAATCTTACAAGTTTCTTCGTTTGCTCAATATTGAACACTTACACGGTAAAATATGAACTCGTAAATAGAAATGAGAGCGCTAATTACCCTCTTTTTGGGCTTCGCTGCAGGCGGATGAATATCATCGACTTGCGTATAATCTAACCTCAAACGCATCTTTTGGGATATGATCATAATATCTTGGCTATTTAGATATTATTTTTAAACGGGCCGATGTACATGGAAAATAAAAGTCAGGTGCAGCTTCTATAGGAATTTGGCCATTATCCTTTTAAGTAAGGACTCGGGAGTTACAGGGTTAGGTCGTGTTTCTAACGGCGGATAGTATAGTGATGCGCACGACGCAGTCGCCGACGTAACTCAGCCGGGAACTTCTCGTAACAACGGCGGCAAGCGGGGCGCTCGTCGTATTCGTAGAACTTGCTTCTGGTACTGAGGGCAGTATCGCACACGGAGCACGCGAAGTGGTGTACGCACCAAGCTTTGTTCAGGGCCGTGAAAACTAAACGAAAAATAATACTTATTACAAAACAAAGATCCAGGAAAAAAAAAAATTGGTTGTCTGTAAAGTCGGTTTACGGACGATAAATTTACGTGATAACGTCAGCTTAGCCCGATCGTGCCTCTCTATCGCTTGTTCCGTGCTCTCGCTTGCACGCTCGGCTGAGGCGGAACGTGACAATGAGTCATGCTTTTTCGTGCGTGCAGCCGGCGCGGCGTTCATTGATTTATAAGACGTTGTCACGTCAAAATAATTTTCTTTTGCCGATTTGGCATTTGTAAAATACTTACCATCACCGGCAATCACTTGGTTGCACACATAACACAAGTTTCCGAACAACTGATGGTAATGCTGTTCGCAGTACGCCAGCCCCTTCTTCTCGTAATGGCGATGACCATGGAACGGCTTCTCACATTTGGCACACACAAAGTGCTGAAAAAAGGGCAGTCCTTGATTTTGTTAAATTTGTACATATATTAATATTATAAAGCTGAAGAGTCTGTTTTCTTTGGTTGAACGCGCTAATCTCACAAATTAATGGATCATATTGGAACAATCTTTTAGAAAAGCTATACAGCCTATATTACAACATGCTACAAGCAATAGGAGTCAAGCAAAAAGATAAAAAGTTACTAATACGGAGACCTCGTACGGGCAGGCGATTTTATGCGACGGAGTGGGTCGGGGGAGCAAGAAATTTTACGCGGGCTAGTAATAAATAATAAAAAAAGTTCGATAGGTAGTAATAAAGTTACACACCTCAACATGCCAATGTTTCCCAAGGGCAGTGACAATCCTCTCCTCAATTGGACGCCGGCAAGCTCCACAAATGGGAATACCCATTTTATCATGACAACGTAAGCAGAAGAGATTGTTCTGCAAACAAAATGCATACATAAATAAATCACGAAAACTTGTGTGAAAGAATAGTTCATAATCATATGTAAACATGACCGTCGACTACTCCATTTTTTTTTCAGTAATCGACCAATTAAAATATATTTACCACATCATTGGCAGCGTATCCAGGGCGATTCTTGACCTCCCTAGCGGTATGATCTAGCTCCACGCCACACGTGGCACATGTGAAGTGGTAGCCGTGGTACACCTCGCCACGGTAACGCAATGGCTCACCGTCAATAACTCCACTGCAGGTAAAAAAAATGGAAATTGATTCACAGGTAACTTAAGGGTTGTAAGTACCTACCTAAGATTATTATTTTAATTGACAACAAAGTATAAATTGTGTTTAGCATAACTTTGGCAACCACCTTATCAAATATTCTTACGATTTTTATACATTAGCAGTGTCAGGCTGTTTATTGAACAAATGTGTTTTGCGATTGTGACATGCATTTACAGAGTTATTTAAGATCATCAATCCAACCCTCAAGTTCATTTAATCCCATTAAATAACTATTTCATGGAAAAGTCATTTAATGAGATTAAATGAACTTGAATTTCGCGGGCTTCTTTAGCGCTTCTTCCATACCTAAATGATAATCATGACTTACAGACTCAATAAGTTCGATTTATTAGAAGAAAACTAGATTTACTTACTGGCATTTATGGCACATGTAGTTAAGCAGTCCGTCGGCCTTAATACGTGCGTTGCAGGTGTGGCACAGAGCACGCCCGCCATTTTTAATGAAGCCTGCATCAGCAAGCTCGACATTACAGTCCTCACAACGAAAGCATGCAGGATGCCAGTTGGCATTCATTGCTTTTATCACGCGACCAATCACAAATTCGCCTGAAACAAGCCATAAAGACAATGTCCAAAATGTATAACGCAGTGGAGCTTTTTTTTTGTTAATTAATCTATTTGATGCTAGGATTTATCAATTGCCATGCCCTGAGGGCCTAGCTAATAAACCAATAAATAAATACCTAGGTACGAATAGAGTCGTACAATGACATACTACCACATAATGCCACCCTGACAGGGGACATCGACGTGCAAGCTATAACCATGAATTCAAGACATGATTCTAGACCTAGAGGGTGTAGAATCACCTAGACGAAATTTAAAAAAAAATGGTTTAATTTGCACTTTTTTTTTCGTTCTCTAAAAATTCAGCTGCATCATACAAAAGTGCAATACCCACGCGGTCAAAATGTATGGAACAGCAGTTTGTATGAAAACATGTTATTTCTCGTCCATACACGATTATGTACCTATGTGGCTGCTACGAGAAAAGTTCAACTATATTTCCAAAATTTCAAGTAAGGCTAAAAATAAATATTAGTCATAAAATATGTACCGCATTTTCCGCAACATGGCGCAAACAGCACTTGAAAGTCACGTTCGCAGTATTTGCGACCTTCAAACTCGTAGAATACACCCTCAGGAAACACACGGAAACATTGTGCACACCTGAAATATGTATATGACTCCTTAAAAGTAGTACCTAGTGCACATAATAATTTCATTTAGTATTTGATCAAATATATGCAAATAGTTTCTAGTATAAATCTGTTGTATATTATAAATAAAGATATAGGTACGTTTTTGAGTAGTTTTTTTTCAAACCTATGAAGTAATGGGTTTGGAATTTCCTTCAAAACCCTTTTTGGATGAAAAGGATTGAAAGTGTGTTACGCAATGAGAGTGCTAGTCAAACTGAGGCGAATTTCGCATGGGAAACGGGACGAAATTCGCTCGCACCGATTTTGTCAACTAACTTGGATGGAGGTTTTCGAACTGGCGTAAACACACGTCTGTCTTTACGCGTGCAGTCGCCAAGTCTCGCGCAGGGATTCACCTCAGTTTAGTTAAGACAGTCCATAAAGATTGCAGAAAAACTTACACAAAGCAATTGGTATGCCAGAGTTCCCCATTAGAGTTGACAATCTTTTCATTAGGCTCAAAGCCATCGCCGCAGCGGGTGCAGAACATATTGTCCAGAGACATTGTCGCTAATCTATAAAATAATTTTTTTCATTTTAACACCAAAATAGTTGTATTGGAAAATTATCAGACCTGTTGCACTCTATTTTAGTTATCTATACTAATATTATAAAGCTGAAGTTTGTTTCTTTGGTTAAACGCGCTAATCTCAGGAACAACTGGTCCGAATTGTTTTTTTTATTTTTGTGTTGGGTAGCCTATTTATTGAGGAAGGCTATAGGCTATATAACATCACGCTACGATCAGAAGGAGCGGAGCAGCAACGAAAAATGGTCGAAAACCGGCAGGCAATTCGATGCGACGGGAAGGATCAGGGGAGCAAAAATATGACGCGTCCGAAGTTGCGGGCAGAAGCTAGTTAATAATAAATTATTGCTCGCAGAAAGGATGACCGATGAAGCCGAAAGGTTGTTGAGCGACAACCCCGAGAACTTTCGTGTGCCTGGGGACTTTCGGGGTCAATCATTAGGATAAGTTCATGGAAACTACCCAAAAGGTCGAATATAAGATCTTTAAGACCCGTCGACCCAATAGATTAAAAAAAGTCCTCAGATTCTACGGAATAGAATATATAGAAGAGAGGTGTGAGATGAGCTTGAGCGCCTTCAGACGATACGCGCAAGTACCAGCAATGTTAATTGACCTTGAAAAGCGACCTTCGCCGCTCTAAACTGACCATATAATGTAGGCGGTAGAGCGGAAAAAGGGCTACAAGGTCTTTGCAAGTGATCTGTTTGTTGGGCAGAGCTAGCTTACGAAATTGAAGACCGATGAAGACAGAATGTCATCCGCCAAACCGAACTTTTCATGAGATTGAGAGGTTCTACTAAGTCAACCAGTAAATCCGTTGAAAATTTGGCTAACAACTAAAGTGTTAGACTGACCGATCACTCCACATACATTAAGTGATTAGAACGGAAGCAATTGAAGCTGCTTCAAAACAATCAGGCGGCGATGATGGAATTACGGCCGAATTCGTGAAGGCCGATGGAAAAATAGTTCGCCCTTTAGAAGTTGTTTGATCCCGTCATAGTACCTACTCGAGAATTACGCCATTGCTATGGTAAACATGTTCTTTAAAAAAGGGGCGACAGTGTGTCAGGTGATCTCCAGAGTCATCATGAACCGCCTCTGCGCACGATTTGAAGCCTGAACATCTTCATACCAGATTCCATAAAGGCTTCAATACCATGGACGACATATGCTGCGGCAGGTTATACAGAAGTGTATTACCTGCGTCTGCTTAGTTTGTGCACAATAGAGTCTTTGATTTGGTGTACTGTAGTGTCTTCAACTGGTTAGCAACCTATTGACAATTGGTACATTAAAGTACTAAATAATTTGTATTGTAAAAAAAGCTACTGTGTCAGTCTGCGTCTGAACTAATATTCTCAGCTCAGTTATTGATAAGCAAGATACAGCAAAAAACTACTTCACATTCACACTAAGTCACTCACACATTAAATTAGGATGACTTTAGCAGCTATGCCATAGAGATAGGAATATTAGATTTTATATCTGGAGTTTTTCAAGAAAAGAAAGAAAAAGTTTTTCTCCAAGACATACACCAGACAAGACTTTTGAGTGCAGCGACAACTACATAGTGTTGTAGGAGTTCTATACTAGTGCAGCTTGCATGGAGAAGGATGGAATTGCTACTTGTATGCTTCTGAACTGCCTCGACGTTACCACATACAGGGCTAAAACTTTTCTGAATTTTAGAATTTTCTGCAACATTGCATGCCCAAAAAGTTTTGATAGACAAATGGGTGTATCCTTATTGCCATCTCACTGAACAAGAACCAATTCAAGAAATAGGTACATGAATCATAATGTGAGGGATATTTTTCCAGTATTTGTTATTTTGTTTTTTAGCTGTGACTTTCAAACAACAAAAATGTTGATATTTACTACCCAACAGCTATATCCCCCAGTAATTGCTTTTTCATTAAAATATTTGACTAATATAATCTATGGTGTCCTATGTTTTCTAAGATATAAAGTGAAACAGGTACAAATAGGGTAAATATTTTAACTATTGTTAATTATATTAGAAACATTTTCCTGTTATTGTAACAGGCAAATTCATATTAAATGAGTTGTTTAGGTTTTTAGTTGTTGAAAGGGAGTTTCATTTGGTAAGGAATTAAAATTAATTTGGTGGTATGAAATGATTGATTTTCATTAAAAATTTGAATCACATGAATGTTGAAGGCTACCAGCCAATTATTATTTTGTGTTACAAAACTTGTATTAATTTGCAAATTGAGCATTTCTATGAGGTCTAGCCCAAGAAATATTAATATTGAAAGTAATGAATGATTTTCTAATGGAATATTAATAACTATGCATATGGAGGTGTGGTGCCAGTTATGAGTAATCAAGGTAGGTTTTATAAGTATGTTAACTACTCCCTCCCACGATTGCAGATGTATCTTACCCTGGCATTTTCCCTGCAATTGTTTACTATACCAAAACTATTACGTGTTCTTCAACGTATGTTCTGTCAAAAAGAAGAATATGTTGAATAAATAAAGCATAACTTCTACTAACTAAACCAGGAATTAGACGTAACTGTGTCGATACAAATAGAAATGATGCAACGAAGTCAAAAATAGTAATAACAAACGAATTAAATCTACACACCTACATAAGATTTACTTACATTTTTTTAAGGTTTCGATAAAGGTACGAAATTGAACGTCTAAAACATTACAATATTTTGATGGCTGATTCGAAATCTATAAAAATACAAATCAAACACTACACGAGAATTCTACAGCCACACCCACACACTGTAAAACTAGAACAGGTATCTGACACCTGACAGTGACAGACATAAGCAGGGTTGGATTTAGAGACGTTCAAAAAGATAGCACAAAAAGTTTAAAAGGATAGTATTTATAAAAAAATATAGTACGCTTTCATTATTTTCAATTTAACGTACAATAGTCATTAAAATCAACACCAATTAAGGCAAAATTACGCCTCTTCTAGTTTATCAATTCTTGAATATTATTGTTAGTCTTGGTAAGGTTCACTGTTTTTAATCTCCGGCCATCGACACAGAAAACATCGCAAGATCAAAATTCGTTCGGATACACAAACGGACGAAATATTCATAATTATGACGTAAAACTAAGCATTCGGGGGCAAACTTTAAATTATAGTATTTTTGCGTACTATCCTTAGATGTGGATAGTATATAGTACAAAGGGCAATATTATAGTATAAATACTATAATTATAGTACAAAATCCAACACTGGACATAAGACAAGCAGACGCAGAGATGACAGCACAAGAGTCAAAAGACAGAGACAGAGTACAGTCTGTTTACTTTACCCCTGATTTAGCGTCACTGTCAAAATCAAAGTGCTCCTAAATCCTAATATATTTTCGCAAGTTGCTTTTGAAATCTCTAATCTCGTGAATTACTGGTTGCTTTAGTTTGTCAGAGATACACAACTGTGAATGTGAACGGACTAGAATTATGATTATATGCACCACGCACCACAGGCATCACTACTCTTACTCCCACAGATTATACCAGCAACAGCAGGTTACTTTAGTCATGGAATTAGCATGTACTAATTAGACTTACCTATTATAATTCTATTCTACAGCTCATAACAATAGCAGTTTCTGGATTAACAACAATGCTGGCACCTTTCACGAGTTTTCATTATATTGTTTCCCATTTCGGTGAACTCACGATTGGAGTTTCATGACTCACGACATGCACAGAGTAAAAACTCTCGGGTAATACTCGTCTCGACAATGTCACTTATGTCACGATAAATGTCAATGTCAGTATCAGTAAGATCATTGTCACAGAAATTGCGGCAAAAGAGTGTCAATGAAGTTGATAAACGTTTCTTGAGGAAAAAGGAGACTCAATTTGTAAAAATGGAAACCAATAAAGTGAATTTAAAAGCCGTAAAAGAACTAGTATTAGATGAACATAAGTTAGTAACATATATTTCACTTAGTAGGGAGCTGTGTATTCATGTGAACGAAGCAAAATCTTTACTAAGTGACTTTATACAAGAGATGAGAAATGCTCAGCCAGAAAATAATCTTTGTATTTCTTATGTGATTTCTGGTTTACTAAACAACAACAGTGGATGTGTTACTGTATGTTCCGAAACAGATGTAGACACTCTGAAGAAAACATTAAAAATCATATTTTATGAGCATGTTTACTGCGTCAGTCGTGGACCTAAGCCTGTGGATAATGTTGCGTTGACACTCATAAATAAATTCGAAGATCTAACATTGTGTACTGGTTTAATAAAAGCTAACTCTTGTTCAAAGAGGACCAACAATGAAATAGGAAACTTGATTTCGAAAAATCTTGCTGTTTTGAATGTACCTAAATTATCAAGTGCCCAACAGAAACCTAAGGATGAAAGAAAAGAAGTTAAAGCAGTAAGTGAAAGTAAGTTAGTACCTAATGTAAAATCTGAAATCCCATCTCCTAAGAAAGATAAATCTAACAATCACAAAACACCTACTAAAGCAAACAACAATAAAACTGCTGGAAAAGGTATTGCAGGGTTTTTCAGCAAAAGTAATAGTGATTCCCCAAAACCCAAAAAAGCTAAAGTTAATGAACCTGAGATAAAACTGGAAAAAGATATTAAAGTTGAGCCAACAAGTATTGATAATAACATATCACCTACTGTAACAAATGCTACATCAAAGACTCTGAAAACTAAAACGAACAGTAATAAAGCTCTCACACAGATAAAGAAGAATGCCAAGGTTGATAAGAAACGCAAAAGACTTTTACATGTGTCAGATAGTGAGAGTGAAACAGAGGAAACTGATTGTTTCCAACCTAATGAAATGGATGTTGATCATCAGTCTGAAGATGAAATACCTCCTACACCAACCATAAATACAGTTAAAATAACATCAGGTATCGTGAATCCTAAGAAAAGGAGAAAGATTGTAGATAAAACATATACTGATGAAGATGGTTATATTCTAACTAAGAAAGAAGAAGTGTATGAGAGTTTCTCAGAGAATGAGGAAGAAGCAAAAGAGAATAACAAACAAATGAAAGAGAATGGGAAAGAAGAAAATGGTCATGGTACACATACAAAGGAAAATACTGACCAAGCGAAAGTGGTTAAAAAAGAGCTATCCCCAAAGAAAACTAAGAGTAAGAAGATATCACCACCAAAAAAAGGGAAACAGCCCACGATAAATGCCTTTTTTAAGAAAGCTTGAGATGAATCCAACTTTAAACAATCATGTTATTCTTTTAAACTGAATTGGCTATTTTTTTCTTTAAATGTATTATGTATTTGGTTTGATTATGTTTGTATAGTAAAACAACAAACGTTTATTTCTCAATTTTATGTAAGAACATTAGTTCATTAAATAAAACATAGCAGTATACATTTGTCTATCTCTTGGTTCCAATGGCCACAACCCAGTCTGGATGAACTTGCACATCCACCAGGTAGGAACATTTTGTGTTGTAGGTTGATGAAAGGATATCTTGGTTTGATACTTGCCTGTAAGTAAAAGAGTATATCAGTGGAAAGAGAGGTATTGGCTCTATATTTTAAAAGTTGCTCCTCATTAAGTAGATCTATTCATCACATAAATACAAAACATACTTATTCTTAGAGTTACAATCCGACATCATTTTAACAATGCCATCCATTCCAGCAGAACATAGCAGAGAATTGTCAATCAATGGGTCACTGGGATCCGGCAGAACCCTGTTAGTCAAACTGGGCTTGCCTACAGATGACCAGTCCAGTGCAGTAACCTTCCCATAGTGGCCTCTATACTCATGAATACAATTGCATGCTGCTAAGTCCCA
The DNA here is from genome assembly GCA_947507805.1 of Aporophyla nigra. Lineage (NCBI taxonomy): Eukaryota > Metazoa > Arthropoda > Insecta > Lepidoptera > Noctuidae > Aporophyla > Aporophyla nigra. The sequence goes on along the minus strand of OX382300.1, from coordinate 11,704,536 downwards.
AACTTTGATTTTCTTGTCATCTCCTGAGGAAAAGAAAATAAAAATTAGAAAGATACCATTTGTTTAATAAATAACATCAATAAAAAAGAGAAACAAATGATTACCAGCACTGGCCAAATGAGCCCCAGAGGGAGAGAAGGCGAGTGTCCTCACAATGCCACGATGACCGCACAAGATGCGCACCAATCGCGCGTCGGATACCATCCATAAACGTACAGTGCGGTCTGCACTACCGGTTGCTATGTAAGCTTCATTTGGATGGAATTTTACACACTGAAACAAAATTCAGTTGATAACATAAATAACATTACGCCTGTATTGGCCTAAGGAGTAGGCAGGTAGCATAATAGTAGCACATTTCGATAGTTATGTTCACTTAAATCTTCTAATTCTAACCATTAGATGTAATATGTTGTTTAGTACATTACATTGCGGAAATCAAATTCTGGACGTGTGTAGCTGCCGCGACTTATAGAGTGTGCACGGTCATTCGGACGTCTCATGATCAGGCCGTAATACAGGGCTTGCATAAATCCTTTCTAATTTCGCAAAAACGTTTAGTGAATCATCGTATTATTTTGCGCAGTTTGTAATCAACAAAAAAAAAAAAAAAAAAACCGTCGTATTCCACGTATCAAAAAGGGCTTGAAAAAAGGCTTTCAAAAATATTCCCCACTAAAAGAATGATATTTTTTTAAAAAAAACGTCTGTAACTCTTTCAAATTTTCAAGGTAGGTTCGCATACTGCTCCTCGAAAACTCAAATAAAGCTAAAGAATATAAAGCACCTATAATTATGTCATTTTAACGCCTGGGTTGGTACTGTATTTTATACTTACTGTGACATCGGCCATATGGCCAACAAATATTCTTATTGGGAAAGTTCTACTAAGAGACCACAGTTTTGCGGTCTTGTCGTGAGAGCCAGTTACGAAGAGTCCGCTCTTAGACACATCCATGCACCATATCGGGTAATTGTGACCTCTGCAACAAGATAACATGGTTTAATGTCGTGGTGTGGGAAAAAAGTTGGGGCTGCCACCTAATGGTAAATGGTCACCGGCAACCGCCGCCAACATTAAATAGCAGTTAATAATAGTGATGGTGTAGGCATTGAAGACATTTAGAGCATAGCGAAAAAATCTTCAAAAAGGATATAAGGTAGTCAATAAAAGATGCAGAGCTAGAAGGTTCATGTACGGCTCAAACCTCCAGTGTCTATGCGGCTTCTCGCCCCATCTTGCACTGCATGTCCTGTCAGATGCCCGTGAGGACCTAATGGGTACGGCAGAGAACGGAATTCGTGTTACTGAATTTTGGGCCAAATAAATTAAAAAATGTTTTTTTTTAATTCGTGTTATTTTTGCCATTGACACGCTAAAAGAACGAGCCAGAGTCAGTACCTGAGCGCGACAAAATTACTATGATATGATGGCAAGAGACCTCTTATTTATTCTACTACTAGAGGTACTTAAAAAGTTCTCAAGATATGGTATGAAAAGAAAGGTGAGTATTCAATGACATGATATCTTGATGGACATTACAGATATTAGAGGTCAATTATTTGTCATTTAGCTTATAGAACAGAGCTATAGATAGAAGAGATCCATAAACAGTTCACACTTAGTTTCCTCAGATATCAAGGTCTTAATGGTTTGTTTGTAATGTTTACATAGTACAAAAATCACTACCCGCGTTTGTACGCATAGATCTTTTTAACTACGCAAAGGATTTGAATGCGGTTTTCATCAATAGACAGAGGAAAAGGTTTATATGTATAATACGGGTGAAGCTGCTGGCAAAATATAGTGATCAATGAAATAAACCTGTAAATTGCAGCACAGGAATAATCAGTCAGGCGCCAAGCTCTTATGGTGTTGTCATGTGAAGCCGATACAACCAATTCTTCTTGTGGGAGTACACTTACAGCTTGTACAGGCCCAGAATGCCCTCTCAATGGCACTCCAGCACCTATTTGTCTGGAATAAAAGTATATAAATGAAGATTATACGTAATCGGCCTATTGTTGGGACACAGGCCTCCTCTCTATGTGAGAGAATATGGCCCGTAATCCCCGACGCGGGGCCCATCGCGGGTTGGTAGATGTCACATGGCTTCAAATTTTTTATTCTAAGGCATCCGGGTTTTCTCACGATGTTTTCCTTCACCGTTTTGAGAGCGGTGGTGACGAAATAATGTAAATAAAGAAAAGCGCCTGTCAGGGTGCGAACTTACGACCTACCACTCGAAGTCGCGGCCGATACCACTGGGCCACCACTGCTCGCCATGAAGATTATAGGTAAATTTAAATAGTATCAGTAACATTGAGGAACATAAAATAATAATGATAGGCCATTTACAAAAATACTTACAAAGTATTGTCATCAGGCACCAGTTCATGTGGCACATAACATGCTAATTCAACTTCTGAAATATTTCGATTGACTCGTCTGTTGACATTGTTTTGTCCCAGGTCCCACAACCGGATCTCTGAATTGCTGAACCCTCCACATAACATGTTACAGTACTGATCGGTTTTTGCACATATTAAACTGTAAACAAAAAGTGATTTGAGGTCTCCGTAAGATGTAGAATTGAGAGCGCGTCATCAATGTAGACCATGACTATAACAGAAAAAAGACACACAACGCGCGCTCGTGATTTGCAATGAATATAACTTTATATTTTGCAGTTTAACTTACTGAGAATCTGGTGCAGCTATTTTGTATAATTTTAGAGGTGCTGTGGATTCTCTAACCCCTTTTATTGCATCTTGAAGTTCCAGTAGTTCCTTATCAATACTTATATATTCTGTATGACCATTACATTCAGCAAAAATATCTGAAAAAATATTGTGTCCTGAAATGCATCAGTTATGTATATTAACTTTATTTATCTACTTAGCATAATATTAGTTTTAGACTTTACCATTTGTGCCCGTTATTTTCTCCTCTGACATTGTTCTACTGACACTTATTTCTTCATCCATTTCTTCTTCATCGTCTTCCTGTAAATATGAAATCAATGGTAATCTTTGAATTGTTACCGATGTGACTTTAGGCAAATACAAAACTATTTTGCACATATAATAATTCTATTCCGTTTATTTTGTTTTCAGTTCTCTATTTAAATAAAATGGTTCGTAAGACTTTCGCACAGCCCAAACCGCTAAAGATACAAACTTGAATTTTGGACAGTACCTGCTTGTAGATTAAAAACGAAGGTATATGCTAAGAAAAGATTTTGACTGAATGAGTCTTAGGTTTTCTATTTATTCCTCAATGTGCCTGCTATTCATCTCCGATCACGTCTGTGATGGAACGAGCGTGCCCAGAAGATGCCTGTTCTTGTTTGTAGGTAGACGGCTTAAATGTTGAAGGGAACACGGACGGAAGTTTACAAACTTGAAACTTTGCATGAAATCGCAAATAAAAAATATTGACATTGATAGTTTTTGAAAACGGGTTTAAAGGGCTTTAAAGGTTGGAAGATTTACGCGCCGTCCGATGTATTTGAAACTCAGCATCTTCATAAAAGATAAACGTACGTGTTTCTGGATTTTTCGGAAATAAAGCCGTAAAGCAAAAAGAAAATATTTTTGTCGGCGACGAAATCGAAGCATCTAGGCACAAGTAGCATCGGGGTACACCCTGACAACGATTTTGTAAGTTAGAAATCATTTTTAAATTAGTAAAGATTTCGATAGTTCGCAAAAATTCCAAACGCGAGACCCCCTCTGGGCAAGTGGGTGCAAGTAGCGCAGAGAGCGCCTTGATATCAAAATGTAAATGAAAGGAACATTTTTGTAGTTAGTAAGGAATTTGATAATTTTGAAAAGTTTTGTGTTTAAGTTAAGATTTTAGATTCTAATTAGTTTTAGTTGATAGATTACATGGTTAGTTTTCTTATTAGAGTCTAATTAGAATAATTTAATGTGAATCCTATAAGAATTTGCAAGAAAATGTCGTAAGGATGTTCTATAATTACGTAACTTGAAAACGAGGTTTTTTGTTTATGGTCCGATTGTTGTTATTTTTATTGTAAACGATAGGATTAGATATAAAACCACTTTTAACGTTTAAATTATTAAAATCGGACCACAGGATTCGGAGATATTGTAGATTAAAGATAGTGAAAATTGTTCTAAGCTGTGTTCTGTAAGGTTTTTGTTCTAGAAAGTTTTTATTGTGACTATGTACATATAATATTGTGTTTTTATATTAAAAGGGACCACATAACGAATGTAAATATATATAGATTGTAAGGAGTTATGTGAAAATTAATGCAAAATAAAGGGTTCAAAGATTTCGGCTTGGTGAAAACGAACAGTAAAATGGGCTCAAAAATCGCGGTCCTCTGTAAGGTAAAGGGACTCGGCCCCGGCGACTATAAAAGACGCACGGTCCGGCCGGCCCAGTCAGTCGCAGCTCAGCCGTTGAAGAGGCAACAGGAAGAAACAAGCCGGAATCTATGGACAAGAAATACTAGAAGATCGGTGTTTTATTTTAGTTTCTCTCAGAATATCGTCAAAAACGTATAGTCTCCCGAGGTCTTGGTCGACCGTGCTGTTCATTACGCATTCAGGGGTGCGTGGTGACGTGTGCTACCAGCGAAAATACTCGAGTAGGGAAGCACGTCAAAAACGTGGGAGAAGTCCCAGGGCGGGTAAGGGTGCTGATTCCACCCCATTCGTCCACTACAATTGGTCCTTCGAGCGCCGGATTCCCTGCAGGAAGAAACCAGAAGAGTTCAGAAGATCAGAAGTTCAGAGGTCCGGAAGATTCAGAAGACTGAAACATGCCGGTTACTAGGTCGCAGAAGGATGCCCCCTCACGTCCTCCGTCCCGTCCCTCCGCTAAGGACGCGACAGAAGAAGTAACAGAATCAGAAGGGGCCACGTCAGCGTCATCGGGAACCGCAACTACATCGGACACGAACACCTCTTCGGGTACGACGGCTACGGAAGAGACCACGACAACGGAGACAACGGTGGCGACTGCGACCACAGCGGCGACCGAGAAGAACGGTCAGAAGAAAGAAGCCGCACAGAAGGAAACGACCAAGAAGACCCCAGAAGATGCCGCGGAAAAGGCTGTTCCTGGTTCTACCAAGACGCTAAAGCCGAAGGGGGTCGGTCGTCGCGCCAGGTCTACGAAGACCACGAGCACCACGGCCAGAAGACGCGAGCTGGAAGCCAGAGAAGAGTTAGCACGCCTGGAATTGAAGCAAGCACAGGCTGCGGCGAAACTAGCCCGTGTCAGATTGGAACTGGCACAGTGTGAAGATGATGACTCCGTGGATGAAGACCTGGAAGACAGAACAGCACAGGTGCAGAACTGGATCCAGACATCTATATTAGAAGACGACAACAGGGAACGACCAGAGCCACGAGATCAGCCTCCAGCAGAAGAACCTCAGAAGGTGAAGCCTGAAGAGCACTCTTCAACGAAAGGAGCTACGATCGAAATTCAAACGTTGGCGACGGCGTTGAAAGAAGCCTTCATCACGCGGGAACACTCAACACAGCCGAAGTACATCCACGAGTTACCCTACTTCGACGGCAGCAGCAGTGAGTGGCTGGCGTTCAAGGTTGTCTACGAGGATACAGCACCGATGTTCAACGACGTCCAGAATATGGCTCGCTTAAGAAGAGCACTGAAGGGCAACGCAAGAGAAGCTATCAAGAGTCTGCTGTACTCCGAAGCCTCTCCGTTGGAAGTGATGCAAGCCCTAAGAAGAAGATATGGAAGACCTGATGCGCTGGTGTTAGCAGAATTGGACAAGGTCAAGGCGTTACCGAAGATTTCAGAGAACCCAAGAGACATATGTATCTTCGCAAGCCAGATCAACAACAGCGTAGCAGCGATAAAGGGGTTGAAGAAACCGCAGTACCTACATTCACCTGAAATAGTGAAACAAATAATAGAGAAGATGCCAACAGTCCTCAAGTTCAGATGGTATGACTTCACGGCAGCAACAGAAGAAGGCGAGTTCTCCGACTTAACGCTGGTATCCAACTTCCTGAACACAGAAGCAGATAAGTGTGGCGCCTTCGCAACTTCAGAAGAGAAGAGTGGATTCAAGAGGACTCATCGACAAGCGGCGCATACAACGAAGGAAAAGGACTTCAAAGGAAAAGATGCTAAGAAGACTTGCCCCATGTGTGAGAGTGAGCACTTCCTAGTCGAATGCCAGAAGTTCCAGAAGGCGTCGGTTCAAGATCGGTGGGCAATAGTGAAGAAGAGTCACGTCTGTTTCAAGTGTCTTCAAGGGAAACACCGGAAGGAGAGCTGCAAGAAACCACCGTGCAAGGAATGCAAAAGGTGGCATCATCATCTGTTGCACGTCGACTCAGAAGACAAGACCTCGGGAGACAAAAAGGAGACACATCAAGAAGAAACGAGTGTCACGGCATCAGTGAATGCGGTAAACAACGCAAGAGCATACCTGAAGATAGTTCCAGTGGAAGTTTTCGGGTCAAAAGGATCCAAGAAGATACTAGCCCTCATGGATGAGGGGTCAACAGTGTCACTATTGGATGAGAAGGTAGCAGAAGAAGTCGGCGCTCAAGGAAACAGAGAAGAACTGGTCATCGAGACAGTAGGAGGCAGGCTGATAAAGAAAAAGGATTCTCAGACACTGGATCTCACGGTGAAGGGGGTTCATCAAGGGAACAAGAGGACCATAAGAAGAGTCCGAACTATCAACGAGCTGAAGCTTGCACCACAGTTCTTGGACAGAAAAAGGATCGAAGAATGTCGACACTTAAAGAAGATCGCCGACTCTCTGTACTACGAAGGGGAACCACCGCAGCTACTCATAGGCCAAGATAACTGGGAGCTGATTGTAACTCAAGAAGTAAGAAGAGGGAAACCAGGACAACCAGTCGCCTCAAGAACAGGACTTGGTTGGGTGCTTCACGGATCGGACAGTGGAAGTACAAGACCAGTGCAATTCCTGAACACGTGTCTTCATGTCAGCACACCTGAAGAAGAGATGCATCAAGCCATCAAGGATCATTTCGCGATCGAGGCACTTGGGGTGCTACCAAGAAGACCCACTACGGACTCAGAAGGAAGAGCACTTGCCATCCTAGAGAAGACCTGCAGAAGACTTGAAGATGGTCGATTTGAAGCTGGACTCCTGTGGAAGAATGAAGAAGAGCAGATGCCAGAAAGCTACACGTCTGCTAAGAACCGGTTGATCAACATCGAAAAGAAGATAGACAGAGATCTCCAGCTAAAGGCAGAATACAACAAGCAGATCCAGCATCTAATCGACAGCAAGTACGCAGAGGAAGCACCTACAGGACAAGAAGACTCCAAGAAGAAATGGTACCTCCCTCACTTCTCCGTGGTTCATCCCCTTAAGAAGAAAATAAGGATCGTCTTCGACGCTGCAGCCAAATCCAAGGGAAGAAGCCTCAACGATGCTCTACTGCCAGGACCAGACCTACTGCAGTCACTCTTCGGAGTGTTGCTCAGGTTTCGACAAGGGCCCTTAGCAGTGGCAGCCGACATAAAGGAAATGTTCCTGCAAGTTCGCATCAGACCAGAAGACAGAGACAGCCTGCGTTTCCTGTGGCGAGGGGATCGGCGTGACATGTTACCAAAGGAGTACAGGATGACATCAGTTATCTTCGGCGCGACCTCATCTCCCAGCACAGCAATCTACGTGAAGAACCGAAACGCAGCAGACTTCAAGGAACAATACCCAGAGGCCGCAAGAGCAATCGAGCTGAACCACTATATGGATGACTACCTACACAGCTTTCATTCAGAAGAAGACTTCAGAAGAGTGACAGCGCAGGTGGACTACATACATCGGAAGGCAGGCTTCGAACTTAGAGGTTGGGCATCAAACCAACTTGAGCTGCTGCAAGGCGTGAAAACGGACACAACAGAGAAGACAGAAGTGGACCTCGGCGAGAAAGAAGAGAAGACACTAGGACTGCGCTGGTTCACAAAAAGGGACTCCATCGGCTTCAGGGCGAACCTTCGAAACACGCCGGAGGAGATAGCTACAGGGCTCCAGGTGCCTACGAAGAGAGAAGTCACCAGCGCCGTAATGTCAACCTTCGATCCACTGGGATTAGCATCACCGGTCCTCGTCCAAGGTAAGAAGCTGCTTCAGAATATATGGCGAAGTGGAGTCGGCTGGGATGAAGAAATAGAAGACAAGGAGTACGAAGCATGGAAAACTTACTTGGGGAAGATGAAGCTGCTCCAAGACCTTCAGATTCCAAGATGCCTGGCACCACATGGCACCGAGGGGGAGCTGCACACCTTCACAGACGCAAGCGAGATGGCGTATGCAGCAACAGTCTACTGGAGGACACAAGGTCGAGACGGGACTTACCACATCAGCTTAGTGGCAGCAAAAGTACGAGTCACACCGTTGAAACCAGTATCGATCCCGAGACTTGAGCTGCAGGCGGCCCTTCTTGGAAGCAGACTAGCACACTCAGTAGAAGAGGAAATGGATCTGAAGGTGGCGAAGAAAACCTTTTGGACAGACTCCAGCATCGTACTCTCTTGGATCAAGACGGACCCAAGAACCTTCAAGACGTTCGTGGCTCATCGCTTAGCAGAGATAGAAGATCTTACGAAACCACAAGAGTGGAGATGGGTACCCACGGCACAGAACCCCGCGGATGACGCGACGCGCGACGTACCGGAAAACTTCGACTGCAGTCATCGCTGGTACACTGGACCTGACTTCTTAAGAAAAGAGGAAGCCCACTGGCCCGCACCTAGAACATTCAAGAAGGAAACCACCGGTGAAGAAAAGACAGCAGACGTCGTGGCGGCGGCAAGCACCACTTATCCATCACCAGATCCTGAGAGGTTCTCGTCCTGGAAAAGACTTTGGCGAGCTACAGCGAGAGTGCTACAGTTCATACAACTCTGCAGAGCAAAGGAGAGGGTCAACGTCAGCCGAGAAGATCCCGCCTGGAAAACAGCAAAAGGGAAACAGACTAAAGGTGTCGAGAAACGACAGCAACCTTCAAGAATTCCAGAAAGGAAGTACATACCGTTGAATGCAGAACTACTGGAGCAAGCTGAAATTATGCTACTAAGAGGCAGTCAAGAGAGAAGCTTCAAAGAAGATATTAAGTGTCTGCAGCAAGGAAAACCACTAGAAGGAAGTAGCAAATTGAAAAAGCTCGACGTAGTGCTGGAAGACGGTCTCCTGCGGTTGAAAGGAAGAATCGACGCGATACGGGGCGTAACAAGAGATTACAAGAGACCCATCGTGCTCGACAGTAAGGACAAGACCACAAGACTTATATTGGAAGAATTCCACTGCCGTTTCAACCATGGCAATCACGCAACAGTAATGAACGAAGTAAGACAACGTTTCTGGGTGCTGGGAATAAGATCAGCGGTCAGAGCAGTGCAACATCAGTGTCAATGGTGCAAAGTAAGGAGAGCAAAACCGCGAGAACTACCGACGGGCAACTTACCTTCAGAAAGGCTGATGCACAGTACACATCCTTTCACGTGCACTGGCATAGACTACTTCGGCCCGATGACAATCACCGTAGGAAGACGTCATGAGAAGAGATGGGGAGCTTTATTTACGTGCTTAACAACTAGAGCCGTGCACATGGAACTCACTCCTTCACTCTCCACTGACAGTATGATAATGGCCTTACGGAGATTCGCAGCAAGAAGAGGAATGCCGAAGATTGTCTACACCGACAACGGAACTAACTTCGTCGGCGCGAACAAAGAACTGCAAGAAGCACTAGACACTATGAAGCAAGAAGACCTCATCTCAGAAGCAGAGAAGATCGGCGTGCAGTGGAAATTCATCCCTCCTGGTGCACCAAACATGGGCGGTGCATGGGAGCGTCTAGTGCGATCGATCAAAACCGCGCTGGACACCACCCTGAAAGAGAAACACCCACGAGAGGAGATACTCCACACCCTCCTCTTAGAGGCCGAGCACATAGTCAACTCTCGCCCTCTCACTCACCTCTCCGAGAATCCTGAAGAAGAAGCGCTAACGCCTAATCATTTCCTAATTGGGCGGTCATGTGGCGCACCTAGAGTCGGCACCTTCGAAGACAGCGAGCTGGTGGGCAGGCCCACCTGGAAGGCTACGCAGCGGCTTGCCGACCACTTCTGGCAACGCTGGCTGCGAGAATACCTACCTACCCTGCTGCCAAGGAAGACCAAGGGAAGAACCAGCGCCACGGATCTACGAGTCGGAGACGTCGTGCTCATCGTCGACCACAGCCTGCCGAGATGTACCTGGCCACGCGGCAGAATCCAGCAGGTGTATCCGGGACCAGACGGGCGAATCAGGATCGTCGACGTCGAGACAAGAGGAGGAGTCCTACGAAGACCCAGTTCGAGAGTGGTGTTGTTGGTGCCGGGAGTATCGCCGAGTCTGGAGGATGGTGCGACGCACGAGGGGGAGAATGTCGGCGACGAAATCGAAGCATCTAGGCACAAGTAGCATCGGGGTACACCCTGACAACGATTTTGTAAGTTAGAAATCATTTTTAAATTAGTAAAGATTTCGATAGTTCGCAAAAATTCCAAACGCGAGACCCCCTCTGGGCAAGTGGGTGCAAGTAGCGCAGAGAGCGCCTTGATATCAAAATGTAAATGAAAGGAACATTTTTGTAGTTAGTAAGGAATTTGATCATTTTGAAAAGTTTTGTGTTTAAGTTAAGATTTTAGATTCTAATTAGTTTTAGTTGATAGATTACATGGTTAGTTTTCTTATTAGAGTCTAATTAGAATAATTTAATGTGAATCCTATAAGAATTTGCAAGAAAATGTCGTAAGGATGTTCTATAATTACGTAACTTGAAAACGAGGTTTTTTGTTTATGGTCCGATTGTTGTTATTTTTATTGTAAACGATAGGATTAGATATAAAACCACTTTTAACGTTTAAATTATTAAAATCGGACCACAGGATTCGGAGATATTGTAGATTAAAGATAGTGAAAATTGTTCTAAGCTGTGTTCTGTAAGGTTTTTGTTCTAGAAAGTTTTTATTGTGACTATGTACATATAATATTGTGTTTTTATATTAAAAGGGACCACATAACGAATGTAAATATATATAGATTGTAAGGAGTTATGTGAAAATTAATGCAAAATAAAGGGTTCAAAGATTTCGGCTTGGTGAAAACGAACAGTAAAATGGGCTCAAAAATCGCGGTCCTCTGTAAGGTAAAGGGACTCGGCCCCGGCGACTATAAAAGACGCACGGTCCGGCCGGCCCAGTCAGTCGCAGCTCAGCCGTTGAAGAGGCAACAGGAAGAAACAAGCCGGAATCTATGGACAAGAAATACTAGAAGATCGGTGTTTTATTTTAGTTTCTCTCAGAATATCGTCAAAAACGTATAGTCTCCCGAGGTCTTGGTCGACCGTGCTGTTCATTACGCATTCAGGGGTGCGTGGTGACGTGTGCTACCAGCGAAAATACTCGAGTAGGGAAGCACGTCAAAAACGTGGGAGAAGTCCCAGGGCGGGTAAGGGTGCTGATTCCACCCCATTCGTCCACTACAATTTTATAGGGGAGAATTTCACTGATTAACTCGAAATTTAGTGTTAAGGAATTTTCAAAATCAATCCCTGTTGCGCTGAATAACATTGGAGTAAACTTTGGGGTTTTGGGTTTTCATTCCTTCAGTAAAAAAACTCGAAACTTGGTACAAATACATAATTAGGTAAATAATAAGGATCGTAATCATTCATTTTCCAAAACTATTCTTTAAAGGGGCCCCCTCCCCTCTCGTAGACCCCTTCGGCCCCCACCACCCTGCTGCTGCTGCTGCTGTGCTGAAGTCCATAGGGGAAGTGCTAATAATCATTTACAATTTATTTATCTTTTTAGGGTTCCGCACCTCAAAAGGAAAAAGCGGAACCCTTATAGGATCACTTAGTTGTCCGTCCGTCCGTCCGTCTGTCAAGACCCTTTTTCTCAGGAACGCGTGGAGGTATCAAGCTGAAATTAATATCAAATACTCAGGTCTACTGTCCCTTGGAGCGGTGAAAAAATCAAACTTCTAAGCTAACGCAATCAAAAGATATAGCCGTTTATACCGCAAATTTCCACAAATTTTCGAAACTCGCAAGGGAATCAAAACCTAAAGGGTACTTCCAGTCGATCTAGAATTTTGAAATTTGGTACGAAGCAACGTCATATAGCACAGATAAAGGAAAAATTGCGAAAACCGTAAATTTTTAGTTACATCATATAATAAACAGAACAAAACAGAGACAGAAATAAAACCAAGCCAAGAAACAGAACAGAACTACGACTCATTGTCGTGATGGGTGAACTTTTACTTATATACCTACAGGCTTGTACGTAACCCTCGGTGCGCGAGTCCGACTCGCACTTGGCCGGTTTTTTTCTTTAGTTTCTGAATGTTTTATACTCACAGCATTCTTCTTATTAGGGTCATTATTAATATCAATGTGGAACCACGTTTGAAGAACTTGCATTAGAAGAACATGGCCATTTTTGGCTAAATATGCTTTTAACATATTTAGGGCATCTTGAGACAGAGTTAAGTCATATTTGCACGACCTAAAATACAAACAAAACCTCAATGTAGGGTTTAAATGGTATTTGGTAACAAGATTAAGCCACATGCCCCTTCTCTGGAAGTCAACAGGTGGGGCGGGCTTTAGTCTATTCCGAAAGTTTCTACGAAAACGTAAACAAATGGATCAGAAAACGTGCCTCCCGATGATGATGGCAATTTCTGGTGCTACTTACAAATTCATTGCTTTGATTTGATTAACTTAACATTTAAATCACCATAAAGATGTTTTTCATTTGACTATTCAGATTAATTTTAAAGTCCTTACGAAAAAGTGGAGTGTCATATGTTTGTAGTGTGTATCTGTGTGTCTATCTGTGCCATCATAGCTCCTGAACGGATGAACTGATTTTGCTTCTTTTTTATTGTGTTTGTCTGAAAGAAGCCGTTTGAAGATTATCAGATATTTTCTAGTTGATGAAGGATGTCAAAATCTTTCACAGGTCTGACCGAATCGAAATAGTCTGGTGGTGCATCACCTGGAATTTGCAGGATACCCAATTACCTCACCAGCAAAGAGCAGAAGTTTCATGTTTGGGCTCATTAGACAATCTCAATGAATAGGTTATAGATAGATTAGAATTAGGATTAATTAGTAACTAGCTTCACTATGTGAAACATCCATACAGCAGCACAGATTTAAGCGATGCATATGTCGATCATAGCGTGTCTATGAATATTAAAGTTAAAAGTGGTAAATAAAATTTAAATTTACTATAATAAAAAAACCCAACACAAACAAAAAGCTTCTTGCCTTTAACCATGGAGTAGTCGCGTGGACTACATATCGTCGGTTCAGATGAACAGGGTTATTAACTCAAAAAAGCCTATTTTTCAGGAGAGCGATTTGAAGTTTTTAAATCAATATATTTCCATTTCCGTTAATAATTGGTTAACCTCACTTATAAAACTTACTTTATTGATAACATTTTTGTTCTCTTGACGAGTTTGTTAATTTTGTTATTTCTGAGAAAAAATAGAAAATCTACAGGCAAGAATATAATAATACCTTTTTTCACAAAAAATACTTATAAACCAAAGTACTAACTAGAAAATTATATTTTCATAAAATGCAATTTTTAACCGACGAAAAAAAACGGAGGAGGTTATCAATTCGCCGCGTATATTTTTTTTTTTTTTTTTTTTTTTTTTATGTATGACCACGCATATCTTTTTACATAGTAGTCCGATTGTGATAATTCTTTTTTTATTGTAAAGGGTATACTCCGAGGGTGGTCCCATATAAATTTGGAACACAAAATCAAACCCTAAGGGTCAGAAAACAGGGGATGATTGATCGTTCACTCAGTGATTGTAATGTATTACCACGCAGAACTTTATACAGAGTAGTCCGATTTTGATCATTCTTTTTTCATTGGATAGGGTATACCTTGACAAGTATTATTAGTACATTAAAACCACAAAAAATTGTAAAATAAAAACTTTTTAACAAAAAATTAAACCGCCGAAAAAACTGAAAAGCAAAAAATAATAAACCTTAAAATTTTGAGTCGGCGCTGAAAAATCAATGAACAAAGATCACTCAAAGCGCCGACTCATAATTTTAAGGTTTATTATTTTTTGCTTTTCAGTTTTTTCGGCGGTTTAATTTTTTGTTTAAAAGTTTTTATGAGAGTCTATGTTCGACATTTCGATTATTATTTTTTTGACATTTTTTTTAATATAATGTTTATTTTGCTATGCTATCCTATTTTTTCATGATTTGTTAATTCATTTAGTTATGAGTAAGGAGCATTCATAATACTAGTAACTACCATGTTCCACAAATATTAGGAGTAAATTTTCAAAATAATATTTAATGAAAGCAAACATTTATTACTATTAATTATATAATTATTGATAATATATTTTTTTTTGTAATTTTTGTTTTTTTAAACTATTGTCTTAATAATTTATTATCAAATGTTTATTTATTTTAAAAATTCACATAAAAATAGTTTTAACATTTGTTTTTTAGCTTTGTTTTTACGTTGTTATGCAACCATGTTCATTAGTTAGAAAGATCGCATAATTTTTAGTAGGACTGTATTTTTAGGTCAAAAATCGTAAATTTTGAGTTAATACCCTGTTCATCCAAACGAACGATATGTAGCCCACTCATACAAAGAGTTTTTTATTTTTGTTGATTTTTTGGAACACAGAGGTTGTGATTAGTTTATGTTGATCATATTTAGTTAAGAAAACTGTACTGATAATATTTTCATATATTTATTAAAACGTTAATGCTTATAAGTTTATTTGTTTCAATTTGAAATTGGACACTCCTGTTACTTTTAGGTGCGCGACTACTGTAGGGTTAATAAGAAGTTATAGATAATATTTTGATCAAAGCAATAATGTATCTAAATTGATATGTATTTATATTGATTGAATAGAGATAATATAGTAAGTAAATTTGTTTGTAAGTTGTGAATGTGTTACTTATCCCCTTTTGTGTCTGATTGTGAAAGAATACAACCTGAATACTGAAGGGTTTGTTGACACTTTTGTCAGATATTTTCGGAACAGACCATACACACTCTGTCATTGTCACCCACAGCTGTTAGGATACTTTGAGGCACATAGAATATCACATACAAAGATACATGAGCGAAAGCTAACAGTTAAGACAGCTTGTAGTTTTTCAACCTATCTTACCTGTCAGCTGTCGCTGTATAATCACTTTTTCATAAATTGCAAAGGAAAAATTACTTAATAGGCCCATATTACAGAACCTGACTCAAGGCTCAAGCATTACTTCAAACTAGTTTAAGAGCCCATTGATTGGTTGAAACTAGTTATGCTTGTACGAGTACTGCTTGAGTCCTGAGTGAGCGTCCATAACACAGGACTTGGTCACATTCTATGTGAGTAATACTAATTGTAATTACTACTATTATACTTAGTTTTTTTACCACTTTTCAAGTACATATTATGTATACTAGCTTCTGCCCGCGACTTCGTCTGCCTTAAATTTCTGGTTCCCCCGACCCTTCCCGTCGCGTCGAATTGCCTACCCGTGCGATTTTTCCCGTTTTTGCAATATTTTTCATTACTGCTCCGCTCCTCTTGGTTGTAGCGTAATGCTAGCCTTCCTCAATAAATAGGCTACCCAACACAAAAATAATTTTTCAATTCGGACCAGTAGTTCCTGAGATTAGCGCATTCAATCAAACAAACAAACTCTTCAGCTTTATAATATTAGTATAGATAGGTACCTGAATGCAGCAATAGATGGTCTAGTTTCAACCTCCTGTAAAGTATAAATGGAGCCAATGTCATCCAGAATCTGATT
This sequence comes from Aporophyla nigra, assembly GCA_947507805.1. Lineage (NCBI taxonomy): Eukaryota > Metazoa > Arthropoda > Insecta > Lepidoptera > Noctuidae > Aporophyla > Aporophyla nigra. Next base: position 11,688,666 of record OX382300.1, on the reverse strand, counting down.
CATGTAATCTTTTTCAGGTGTTTCATTGTCAATTGTACCATTTTGTAAGGAATTGAATAGCTGTTCTAAGCTATTTGGTCTGTACAATGCTGACGGTAGATTACCATCAATGGGTTGATGATATGATAAATCCTTCTGAGGTAATGTAGCTGAATGTCTCTTTAGGAACATTTGAGCAGGGCCTCCATGACCACCACGTAACATTTCTAAATATAAATGACAGAGTAGTGGGCATAGCAAACCAAGAAGTTCATTTTTCACTTTTTCTTGCTTGATCTCTTTGATGAAATTAACCAACCTGAAAATTAACATTCAGTAGTTGGTCAGAGGGTCATAATAGGTTAGCTATGCAAACGTTAAAGATAAGCTTTTCACGGACATCTTACTTAGAATAACTTAGCAATTATTATAACAATTGTATTACCTTGTGTACTGTAAGTCGTATTGACCGGAATCATTGTTGATGCAAGAAAATAAGATTGAATTGGCGCGACTAGCTTCACATTGAACTATCGTGGCTACAGCCATTTGTTCAGCACTTCTGCTTAGATTATTATTATTGCTAAACACGTCTATGTCCTGAAATGTTCAAGAAATATAGTTACTACTCTTCCAGTACTACCTCTGCCTCAATAATTCGATTAAAAAATGTTACTCACAGGATAGTTCCGCCGTTCTAAGTAGGAAGTGACCGCAGCTTTAATTGCATCATTTCTAGTCTTTTTCATTAAAGACATCAGTTTTTAAATGAATAATTTTAATAAAATAACCAAAACAACAAAATATTTCTTAATTTTGTTGTCATTCACAATCGAATCAAACAAGTCAAAAGTCAATCCAAACCAGTGTTGCAAACTCCAAAAGTTCAAATTATCGAGTTCCTACGTCAAAATTATCGTATTGCTGACAAAATTATCGTAAAGATAAAATCACAAAAGCTAAATAAACCTGAAACATATCGACAATACTGGAGTCAAACATGGAGATTATGATTAAGTAAGGAGCACCCCTTTTTTTTTTTGTGGGTGGGATAACATCAAATGACGTCTCCCGCTCTTAGGTGGAGCGGGAGGGCATGTCAGACTTTTACTGACTAAAACCCACCCGTGTTCCTTCAGTTGCCCATGCATGTGCCAGGGCCACGGTATCTCTTTCGAACAAATCTCGCGACCCTTGTATAGATAATATTTTTTATGTCTTTACAATTAAATAGGTACATTTTTTAACAAAATTTGTTTAATTTTGCTCACCTACCAACCATTTGACGTTTTGTTTATGGTTTTGTGCTTATTGCGGATAGATATATACCTAGTCGACATCGGCTCAATTGCCAAAAGCAAAAAAAAAAAAAGAATTATACCTAAATGTTATTATTTTTGTAGTTTACTCATAAAGAATCGATTTTCATATAACCTAACTCTAGACTTCGGGAAATTGATTTCCCTTCGGAATTAAGTAACTGCTCAGATAAAATGTGTAGCAATAAAAGTCATAAAATCCTGTTAGATAACATGTATGACAAGATTATTTGTATACTGTCGGAAGCCGCTACATATAGTTATAATGTTATCGAAAAGCGTAGATGTAATTACATTACCGGGTGGAACAAGCACGTCCGCGGCGCTCACGAGAGGGCTCGGCTATGTTTTCAGGCTTGGTTGTATGGGGGTAAGCCCGGCGCTGGCCGTCTTTATTTATAATTCACGACAAATCAAAATGGATATTATAGCGGAACTTCATTCAAACAAGAAATTCGGTCAGTTCTGGAAAAACACCAATAAAATGAATCATAAGCCGGGCCTTCCCGTCAGCGTGGCGGGATTGCACGAGCCTAGCGAGATCGCCACTATGTTCTCCCACCATTTCAAGGTCGACTCTCCTCTGGGCCGAGCGCGGCAGGAGCCCGATGCTGAGGAAGGTAGTGAGCGTAGAGTTTGTTTTACTACGAAGGAAGTGCGTGAGGTGATCAGAGGCATGGTGAGGGGTAAATCCCCGGGTCACGACAGCCTCAGCATCGAGCACCTGCAGCACGCGGGTGTTCACCTACCCAGAGTGCTTTCTATGTTTTTTACCCTGTGTTTGGGCCACTCCCATCTGCCCGATAATTTAATGCGTACTATAGTTGTACCCATCATCAAAAATAAAACTGGTGATATATCAGATGTAAACAACTATAGACCAATCTCCCTTGCCACAGTAGTTGCCAAAGTGCTGGACAGTCTGCTTGGTCAGCACCTGGATAAACACGTCTCGCTAAACGACGCGCAGTTTGGCTTCAGTCCCGGCCTTTCTACCGAGAGTGCTATCCTGTGCCTCAAGCGGACTGTTCAGTATTACACTAGTAGAAAGACTCCAGTGTATGCTTGCTACCTTGATTTATCGAAAGCGTTCGATCTTGTATCGTACGACATTCTATGGGGTAAATTAAGGGATGAAACTAGTTTACCTGCAGAAATTAAGCTATTATTTATGCATTGGTATAACAAGCAGAAGAATTGTGTGAAATGGGCGCTCTCGGGGGAGTATGGGTTGGAATGCGGGGTGAGGCAAGGGGGGCTGACCTCTCCTACGCTCTTCAACCTGTACGTCAACCGCACAGAACAAAGAATACAGAGAAGTGCCCTTACACTGGTTAAGCACGGGAACCAGTGTCGCCAAACTCACACATTTGCATAGCAAATTGTCGATTACACACATAAAAAACAGTGATATGATTGGTTACAAATTACACGCGCAAGTTTTACAAATCATCTTCGTATTGCTTTCAAAAATTAAGTCGTATTACAAGGCATGAAAGTTGTTATTATTTGACATGACACACACAATAAAGACGTTTTTCGTTTAGAAACTTTAGAATTTACAACGAGTTCAGCAACTCAATGCTAGATGGCGCTGTAACCAATTCATTCTATTCAGAACGCTAGCTCCTTTGAAATAGATGTCATATTCACATGCACTTGTAAACTCTGTTGGTGAGTAGCAAAACAAAAGTAAGAGATGAGGAAATATATCGATATTTTAATATTGAAGTTACGTAATTTATTCGAGTGAGCAATGTAATAATTTGTTAACATCATACAAATGCTTAATAACGGAAAAGGTTGATTATCGTTAAAATATCAATGTTAAAGAGGTATTTGTATGTTTGTATGTAGGGGGGTAATGTTATTTTCATAAAATCAGGTACGCGGGCGAAACCGCTGATAGAAGCTAACGATAAATGAAACGATAACAGATAGTACTAAAAATATTTACTAACCTTGAAATAACACATATTTATTTAATTACTTGCCGTTTTTATAATTTTATGTTTAATTTTAATAGGTGATGAAATCGTATATTAATATATTTTGCTGTGATAGCTTTCATTAAGTCAGTAATATGATTAGACGTAAGAAATTCCCCTAATTGATGAACTGGCGCATTATTTTGGCCATGATATAATCTTTATCAAATATGTAACCGTCTTTTAAAAATATTTCGGACATCTGACATATCTTAATCACAGATTCTGATGGGTATAATAATCCCCCTCTATCTTTAGCTATAATAAATCTATGTAATGATTGTTTTTTTTTTCTGTTACTAAAGCACTAACGCAAATATCACACTTAATTTTTTTAATCAACTCTCTTATTATATAACCAGCTATGTGAGCTATTGAATCCTTACTAAAATCAGACAAAATTATCGATACCGACCTACATTACGGATGTGTCCCATCCCTAATCGAGTAGCGTCGAAGTTACTAGAATTTTGGTTATGATTTTCCAGATGACTACTAAGTGCATTAAGACTTTGTGTCAATGAAAATAAGGTTGTTTATAGTTTGCATTGAAGTCATATCATGTGGTATTGCAATTAAAATCAATTATATTAAAAATTAACAAAGTTTAGTCGTTACTGATGATAGGATACACCTCCACAAGATACATTTTTTTTCTGCTTTCGTTTTTGCAGGTCAAAACCGCACAACAAGGCATAATTTGTAATATTTCGCGTATTTCTGCGACAACCAATCGCGACAAGTATCTGACGGCGAATAAGCTAAATGCTGCGCATCTGCGCTTAATGTTGACACGCGCGCGATATCTGAGGGGCACTTCCTCTAGTTTTCTTTATTCCGTGGTCAACCGCCTGATCGAGGAGCTCAGCAGCGCTGGCTTCGGGTGTCATATAGATGGAGTATGCATCAATAACATCAGCTACGCAGACGATATGGTGCTGTTGAGCCCGTCGATTGGTGCCTTACGAAAGCTCCTGAATATTTGTGAGTCCTATGCGGTGACTCATGGGCTCAATTACAACGTAAAAAAAAGTGAGATAATGATTTTCAGGCCAGACAACAAGCGATATACATTCGTTCCGAATTTCACACTATGTGGTACACCTCTACAGAAAGTTGAGCAATTTAAGTATTTGGGCCACTGGGTCACCGAGGACCTTAAGGACAGAGTGGATATTGATAGGGAGCGCAGAGCGCTGTCTGTCCGATGCAACATGTTGGCCCGCAGGTTTTCACGGTGTACGGGGACTGTCAAAGTTGCGCTTTTTAAAGCGTACTGTCAGTCCTTTTACACCTGTAACCTGTGGGTTAACTATACGCAGCGGACATACAGCGATCTGCGCGTAAAATACAATAACGCGTTCCGGGTGCTGATGGGGCTGCCGCGCCACTGCAGCGCTTCCGCGATGTTCGCGGCGGCTCACACAGACGGCTTTGCGGCCATCATGCGCAAACGGTGCGCTTCTATCATGCGCCGTACGCGCGACAGTCCCAACACTATCCTGCGCGCGCTGGCGGACCGGTGGGATTCTCCGATGCTGGCTCGCTGGATACGGCTGCATGCAGTCGTATAGTGATTTTCCACCATCATCGGGAAGTCCACCCGGTCTGGTCACTTAATGTTTAATATTCAGCAATTAATTTTAATTATTTTTTACTAACACTAGTTTGTAAGCTCGCATCGTACTAACAAATATGGATGTAATCGCAAGATAAATCTGAAATAAATAAATTATTATATATTATTATAACCGGTAACCGTAACGATTCCCGTTGTTACATTGATGATTTGTTAAAACGCTCAATACGAAAAAGGTACAAAAGTCACTTGTAGCACTTTCCGGCTAATAGCCCAAGCAGGAGCGGTACGACGGGGGGGGGGGGGGGGGGGGTTCTAGGGGTCATGACTCCCCCAAAGACAGTCATAATGTCGAGACACTGAACGATTTGTCTGTCTTACTAACTTAACAACATAGTTACTTGGGCTGTCCTGGCATAAATCTACCACGTAACTCCTATTTCTGTTTGAAAATATAAAACAAAACCGAACCCAAACCAGGCGGGTTGTTAAAATTTTCGAGCTCGCTTCGCTCATTATTGCATTCATAATTCTCATAGTTACCTAGGCTTTCCTGGCATAAATCGACAGTTGTAACTCCTATTTATGTTGTAAATATAAATAAAAACCGAACCTAAACCAGGCGTCTTGTTAAAATTTTCTCATCCCACGTAACCTATTAATTTGCTATTCTGTTTTAATTGCTTACTATTTATCAAATAGTGCTGTGACCAATTTCCCAGCATTATTAAGCCCCCCCCCCCCCCCTTGTAAAAGCTGCGTCACTGAAATATCATAAGTAATGTGGAGCTGGAGATGTACACGAACATATACATATTATCACGCCTTTAATTCCTAAAAGGTTGACAGAGATGTACCCATATATAGTACACCCATATTTTGCCAGTAATGTTTAAGTCCCAAGTCATATGATGCGAGCCTTCTGCCATCCAACCGGGCCCAAATCTAGACTCGAGGTTGCTTCTGAGAAATTTCTGATGGAAAAACCCAATAAAACTACCCGACCTGGGAATCGAACCCGGGACTTCATCAGTAGCTCTTACAACTACTGGGCTAACGAGGAGATGTACCTTCCTAAAAATACTCTTCAGTACTCACGGTGACCCCCTCCAAAATCTTATGCTGCAACCACGCCTGAGCCCGGGGCAACTGAAGGAACACAGGTGGGTTTTAACACTTTCAGTGCCAAGCACCCGGATCCGGGTCGAACGGTAATTCGTTCGCATGCCGATAACTCGCTTCCGAGTCCTACATATACATAGTTATAAGTGTCTTGCGACCATGCCGAGCACCCGCCTACCGGGTGCAAATTATTACGTACTACTAGGGTTGCCAAAATAAGCTAGGTGCGAATAGTGTGTACTTTGAATAAGTATTTTTTTCAATAACTTATTTACTTTAAATGTAAGTACCGCAGATGTACTAATTGGTGTTATATCGCCAAACTTCCAAGAAACGGGGCAGGCTAAGACATCGGACCGTACTGCCTAGTCTTACGTATATTGTTTTATTTAGTTCAGGGTTAGTTTAGGAACCTACTTAAATAAATTAGGTACTTAAGAGGCCCAGAGAACCTTACATGATATGCCTACATATTTTTAACAAATTACTTGAGGCGAATCGCTTGAGCGAGTCGTAACCCGCGAAAATCAAATTTTCTTATGTTTTGATAAATTTAATTTCGCAGATACAACTGCGGAGGCACCTTAGGGATATCCTGTAAGGTTCTCTTGGCGTAAGGGTTATAATTTTTTAATAACTAGGAAAACAAAAATACATAAAGAAAGAACAGTGTAGTTTAATTTGTTCAAGAAAAAATTGGCGTTCGACAACCCTACCCGACAGGCCGGTTGTGGGCGTGGCTTACTGAACTCGGATTCGGGTGCTGCGGCATGGGGTTCCCGTTACGTAACCATCACGCCGATGGACTCGACTGACGGGTTGTTATAGATTTGCGAGACACATTTTATGGCATGCCAGTTTTTATGCAATTTACGTACTTAGCAGTGAAAGTGTCAGTAAAAGTCTGACACGCCCTTATGCTCCACCCAGAGCAGGAGACGACACTGATGGTTTACCACCCAAAAAAAAGCCCCGGGTATGAAAATTAATGGGTAGTAAAATCAAACTTTCTCCATTATGTTTACTACTCTATTTATTTTACTAGCTGTCCCAGCAAACTTCATACCGCTTCAGAATCAATAAATGTTGTAATAAACCTACCAAGTTTTCCAACCTGATACTTTGAAGGCATAACTCGTTTTCTAGCTGGCGCTTCTATGTTTGGCGCCTATCAAGTTACGACCACCTGGCCCCCTAGCCAAGTGACAACCGTTTCGTGTCGAATTCCGTTCTTCAATCGGTAACGCCTCGGTGTCAGCAATTGTAGAAAACGATAAGTTGGTAGCCAAGTTGACGCGCCTGAGTCGGCCGCTCGTTCTACAATGGCTTTAGAAAAACGACATTATAACAAAGGATGTAGCGTTGGACATTGTAGAAACGATAACAATTCATTCTATCATTTTGAACGATGTGAACTTGGCTACGAATTTTCTATTCGTTTGTTCTAACCATGTGACTTAACGTTGAGATGATTTCATTCCCATACATTTGATTAGTTTTCGACTAGCGTTAACGATTGCAGATTATCAACTTGGCTAGGGGTGCTCGTACTTCCACGTTTCGTAGCTGACACTCCTGTGTGGTAAGCTCCTACCAAGTTATGACAAACTGGCTTTTTTTTTTTTAACGGCATAAAACGTTTTCTAGCTATGTGTGGTACCAGTCTTACCAAGGGGTATCGTATTACCCAGCAACTGGGTTGTGGAGGTCCGATATGCAGTCGCTCCATGTAAAATTCTGGTACTTAGCTGCATCCAGTTAGATTGGAACCCGGTCCCAACAAGGTTGAGAAAAGGCTAGGTAGATGATGACTCATATGTGTGGTAAGATCCTACCAAGTTATGACCACCCGATAATACGAAGGCATGAAACGTTTTCTAGCTGACACTCCTAGGTTTGGTAAGCTCCTACCAAGTTATGACAACCTGGTACTTTGAAGGTATAAAACGTTTTCTAGCTGACACATACCCCCCGTGTAAAGTGAGCTCCTACCGAGTTATGACCACCTGGTACTTGATACGCTTAAAGCGATTTCTAGCTGACATACAAATGTATGAGAAAATGAAAAATCCTCTCTTATTTCTTCTCGTGAAATATTCCCATTGGAGACAAATCCAACAAATCAAAAACCATGAAAATCGGTCCAGCAGTTCTCGAGTTATAAGTGTTGTAACAAACCCGACTTTGCTTTATATACAGGATTTTTTTTAACCACTGCGCAAATTTTTAGTGGTTTAGTGTCAGTCAGTAATAGAACACATTTCAAATATATTTTAAATACTTTTTAAAAATATTTATCCGACCTTAAATCAGTAAAATATAGACACGTTCGTACGAACGACGTGTTCGTAATAATATCGACAATAGCGCGCGGCACGTCACTCACGCGGCATGTTGCAGCGACAGTCTGCGCCTCTGAAAAACGACTACGTCAACATAACGAAGGATTTTGTACACTAAGAGTGAAAGTCGTAAATTCGTAGATCAATATTCAGAAAGTTACAAAGGTTTAATTAACCATGGCCGCGCGGTCGGCACATGGAGAACCGCGCGGCCACGCAGTTCTCTTTTTAACTGAGTGCATAATATCTCAAGAATATTGCGTAAAAATTTGGTCCGAGATTATGTCGACCTAGAAAAATGGTACCTCGGCAAAAACGCAGGATTGGTTACGGCCAGGAGCATAAAGGTGCTTAAGACATCATGAATTATAGCAACATGCTTTATGGACCTGGAATTGATGATTCAGTGTGAGGTAAGCCGATAAAATTCGTTTAAGACCGTTTAAACTTTGTTGAAAGACGATTTTTTTTAAGTGTATTTATTTTTGTTCAGACACGCAGAGTTGGTTTATTCAAAAATACAAACGTTAAATGATCTTAATAAAGATTAGTCATTTAACGAAAGTAACAGAGGAGGACAAAGTTCTAAATGAAACATATAGGTACTTGAAAAGCTAGTTTTATTTGGCTAATCATAATGCCATGGTAAACAAAACTTATTTGACATCTTAATTGAGTACTTACGACTAAGAAAAAAGTATGTTTTGAAGATAAAAATTAACAACGAAACTAAACCAAAAACAGCAATAATTAACTCTGGACTTCGGAGTTAATATTTTGAAAAAACATTATTTTCTATGAGTTTTTTTTTATACCAACTCATTCTTTTCATTTCTTATGGCACTGATTTGTCAACCGACCTTTAAATGGAATGGACCCAATAATACGTCAGTATATTTATTTGGTTGTGAACTCTCTGATATCTACTTCTGGATTATTTAATAATTCCTCATACATTTTTCCCTTGTGCCAGTTTTTAAAGATATGTAGGTAAGTGCGAGTTGTAGTGGATGCATTTTCAACCACTATGCAATCCAGGCTAGAACCTGAGTCGAAAACATCCTCGTTTATTTTTATGCAATTAGACCATATTTCCTGACAAGGCCTTTACTGCCATTAGAGTACTCCGCCATTTCAAGGTCTACTTAATGATCATGCTTCGCCGCTTCGCCTCCACTATTTTGATAACCGCTATATAGATAGTGTTGGTTGTCCTAAGATATTTATTTATTTATATAGCAGTTATCAAAATAGTATAATGCGATCGCTCTGCCACACTCATTTAGCGAATTTAGTTTCTAATACATTTTAATTGGGTAACTAAGAAAAAAGTAAACCTTTTAAAGATATCTTAAAACAACGAAAATAGAAAAAATCGACAATTAACTCTGGCTTAAGAGTCATCACATTTGATCAACATATTATTTTGTATGAGTTTCTGATGTACCAACTCATTCTTTTCATTTCTCAACTCTACTAACGGCACTGAGTCCTCATAACCCATTACCTTCACATGGAATGGTCCTTGATCCAAGAATACTTCAGTGTATTTGTTTGTGACCTCTCCGATATCTACTTCTGGATTTAGTTGCACTCCAAATAACTTGGCTGTTATAGTAGCAGGTGGAAGTTTTGCCCATTCCTCATGAATTTCTCTTGTGTCACCTAAAGAAATGACTTCAACGTTGCCATAATCAACATACCTTACTTTAACTCGGTTTTTCTTTTCACTAAACTGCAAAATAGAGGCACGGTACCATCGATTGTCTTCAGGGAAGATTGCCACGCACGCTTTATTTTCGAATATACCGTTCAGAGGTGACATATTTATACTTTCAGTCTGCAGTTCTTCATACATTTGTTCATAATCTTTAATGGTATCCTCATCAAAAATTAAATTGAGTTCTAATGATTTAATATCAACTATTAACGTGATATTACACGAGAATTCGTCCTCTGTATTTCTTGGGTAGGAGATATAATTGCCATCAAGCAATGATTGTTCTTCTTCTACTATTTTACTCCAGGTTGCTCCCTTTAAAGACATAATGTCTGATGAATCTCGAGATGTAGACAACTGTTCAGTTGTACTGTCTGCAGTATCAACCACTATGTAATCTGGGCTAGAATCTGATTCGATAACATCCTCTTTTATTTTCTCTTTCGTTTTTTCAATCGGACCATATTTCCTGATAAGGGCTTTGCTGCCATCTGTGTACTCCGCCATTTCAAAGTCAACTAAATGATCATTTATGCAGAGCTTCTCGTATTTTAAGATTATAGGTGTAACTCCGTTTACTGGTTCATCAGTTACTTTTACATAGCATTGTTTTTCAACAACAGATTTATGTATGTAATCCAAAGTCTGTCTATCCCACTGTTTCCCAAGGGGACGTATTCGATTCAAAATACATTTGTGTGCCTGTGTTGGTATCTGATGAAGTGGAACACTCTTTCTCATATTTGCAAAGGCACAAATTTCTTCATTACCATAATCAATATAATGAATGACACATTGTGAACTTTCTTTATTTACTTCTAATACTCTGCCTCTATAATAGCGGTTGTCTAAATAGTATAATGCAACGCATGGCTCTCCTACACTCCATTTAGTGAATTTAGCTTTTGGATCCGGAAATTTAAAGCGAACATCGAGTGCCTTACGAATGAGGTCTAACGTACCTTGTTGACATACATCATGTAAGTAGATCACACCGTCGTTGTCTATGTACCTACAAAATAAAGAAAGATAGCATTTGCTTCAGTCAAGCCATAATTAAAATATTGAATAATGTATACATTAATTGTTTTGCAGAAACAAATGAATAAGTTAATTAACATAAGATATTATCAGACAATAAATTAAAAATAAGAACTGGTTGGTATGGCTCACTTTAATAATAAAAATAAAGCACTGCCTTCCATATTTTATGAAGATGCCTTATTTTAATTGTAATACAAGGTTTAATTTAAAAATGCTTACGTTGGCAGTGCAGTAAACTCCTTGCAAGGCAGGGGTTCAGGTGGTAACCAGTCGGTTATGTACATTACATTTGAAGATTCTGTACCCTCGCTAGGCGAAGGATTGTCATCTTCACTCTCGAGGAACGTTGAGGGCGAATTTACTTTGATATCATTATCAGCTTTGACTGTGTTGAAGGGTACCATAGGCACTGGTTCCAACTGTAACCATTCATTGACAGATCCTGTTATGTTGAGGAAAGATAATGTGTCCCCAGTACCCTCAGTATTGTCTTCAGTTGTAACCTGCAGACAAAGCAAGATAATATGAAATCAAATATCCAGATTTATGGTAGCACTAATCGGCGGACGGTACACAGGACGTGCACTGGTTAACACCTCTGTGTCAATACAAATTGAACTTACCACTTGTGTCGTTGGATCACGTACACAAAGGCCTTGTTCAATTATTTTCTCGTTCAAACAGCGCCAGGTCGACTCATTAGGTTCCAAGGCACCTCCTTGTACAGTATGATACACCCACAGTTGGATAGGCATACTTTTATCTTTGAAGTTGCCTAATTTAGTAATAAAAAATCTTTTGTATGAATCAATCATATCTTTTAAATATTCCTTAGTGACTGAAGGCCACTCTTCACCCACAGCCGGCATAATTCCACATAGATGGCATTTTATAGCTGCGTCGCCGAACTTGGAAAACTCTGATGGTAGTTCTTTCAAACCAGACTTTGGAACAGTTTCAATACAAGCGAAATCACTGTAGAACACCTTGGCGTTATCATTTTTCAGTTCCAATATAACAGCACGACGCCAAGTCTGTGATTGAATACATAATGTGCTACATCTGTCGCCAACCTTCCACTCTTCTTTGGTGTTGTTTTTACTATTCTTTGAGTAATGCTTTTGCATTTTTTCAAACAACTCATTAAAAGATTTTTGTTGATGAACTAATGAAACATAAACCAGGGAAGGGGACTGATAATTTAGAATTTTAACTTCCAACTTCAGAGGACCTTTATCTTTCGCCTGTAAATCATCTTCGTTTGTCGGTTCAGGTGTATCTCTCTTCAAAATTGTTACTTTAGGTTTCGACGGAGCATGAGCTTTTGGTTTAGGCAATGGCGATATATTTGTTTTAACCTGTGCTTCAACAGGAGTTTTGTTCAACATATAAACTCTGTAAAGAAAGATAATTTTTAATTAAGTCGAAAATGTGGTCTTCACATGAACGCTGAGAAATCATGCTTGTTAGCCAACAGCTTAAAAGTACCTACGATAGTACATAACACACCAATCGCATATGTAGACAACTGCGTTTATCTTGGGCAAACCATTTCATTTCATAGACTGACAGAAAATGAAGTAGACCGCAGAATAAACAGTGCATGGAGAAGATATTGGTCATTGAGAGAAGTAGATAAATCACACATCCCGATTCGCTTGAAAAAGAAAGCTATGGCCACCATCATATTATTACCCACACTACACTACGGTTGTCAAAGTTGGGCATTAACAAAGGCAGTTACGAACAAATTTCAAGCCTTCCAACGAGCAATGGAGAGGAGTGTTATGTTAATTAAACTCCGGGATAGCCATGAAAATTGCCGGCAATATTGCCAAATTTGCCAAAACTGCCGGGAATGTTTGCAAACTTGCCGGCAACATTGGGCAAGAAACGTATTTATTGAAAACAACTTTTACTATTATAATTGCTTAGTAGAATATAATTGCGGTATGCAGGATGGTAGTTGCTATGCTTATCTATAATACCCAACCTAAAATTTTTGTTTTTACATTTATTTACTTACTGATAAACTAAAGAAAAGAAACAAGCTATCCATGATTGTTCATTGGTGATGAAACCATAACTATTTCAGAGATATCGTAATTTTTTTTTTACGTTCTTATAATTTAACTTCACTTGAATGTAAGAAAGTATATACATCTATATGTATACAAATCTGTATGTATAGAAGAGTCAAACCTTGCAAGACGATCAGCAACAACAAGTTGATGTTTTTAACTGATTTAAAAAAAAGAAGTTCTTTATTTGATATGAATGTATGTATGTATGTATTTTTGTTTGTTTGCGATTTTCTCAAAGGTACTGATCCGATTTTGAAAATTCTTTTGATAGCATGATTTGTGCTGTGGGTAAACGACTAGTGTAGGGTACGTATTATTCAACATTTAAGCTATCGCAAAACAACATAAGGGTACAAGAAGTAATATGAACAAATAAAAACAGTAGGTCATGCTTATTTATTATAATCAGTAATTAAAGGGGATTTTGATACAGTAAAAAAAAAATCTGTAATCTATACTACTATTATAAAGCTGAAGAGTTTGTTTGTTTGTTTGATTGAACGCGCTAATCTCAGGAACTACTGATTCGAACTGAAAAAATATTTTTGTGTTGGATAGCCCATTCATCGAGGAACGCTATAGATTATATAACATCACGCTTGTAGATTGTGACTGTATGTCTAATAGGAGCGGAGCACCAATGCAAAATGTTGCAAAAACGGGGTAAACTATTACAAACAGATGAAGTTCTTGATGACAAGTTGAAAATATTTATAAAATAACACTACACAGTTGTTTCATTTATACTTCATTTGGTATCAATACCCTCTTTCTTTGTGTATAAAATTTATAAGTGATATTCTTAAAAAAAAAACTATGGGTTTAGCTATCATAAAGTTACCAGGGGCATAATTTAACTTTATCTTCACATATAAGCATGGATAATTAAAAAATAATTATAATTATGAATTAATAGCGCACAAACTTTGAAAATGGCATTTGAAAAACCCTATGTAATCTGGCAACTTTGGCAACATTCCGGCAATATTGCCCAATATTGCCGGCAATATTGGAAACTTTCCTGGTAACTTTCGGAAACATTCGGCAATTTTCATCCCTACTCCGGGACCGTAAAAGAAGCAAAGACATAAGATACAGGTGAAGCTAATAAAAGCGTGTTAAAAAACCAATTCAACAACTATCAAAGATTGATTGCTGAATTAGTTTATTATACTGTAGACCTAGCTTTAGATGGGTCGCGAGCGTTACTGCGTTACCGTATGTTACAAATTTTTTCATGTCCCTAGAGATAGTATGTTAATATTTACACGGCCTCACCCAGACAACAATATCGGCAATTCTTGGACGGGTCGAAACGTGACGACAACAACCCTCAAGTAAATATTGTATTCTAAACGTAAATGTTATTTTTCTGTCTCTAATTTAGTTTTAAATTAACTGTCATCAAGCACAGCTTAGCTAAACCAAACTCTGCCCGACCGAGTCATGATTAAACATACATGCTAGCCATGACAAAAAGGTAGCGACTTGCCTCTCATGGAAACTTATTTATGAATAGATAAGGCAAGGTGGTTTAAAAAAGAGAAAAAAAAAAGCCTTACCCAAACGGAATAGCAAATTTATGGTCGATCATCTCATTGTTAATGCAAACAACGTTGTCGTTGTTTGCTTTGTCGTAAAGAGTAACGCCAATGGATCCTCCACTGTTGTGCAATCTGTGGTTGATGTCCTCTACTTGAAGTTCCAGTAAACTGCCCGTGTATATTTTAAGGAGATCCACTGATGCAGGGCTCCATTTGTTATTGAATGGTGTTATGCCTGCGAGATGGCACTCTGTCGACTGTTCATGAAAACCACAATGACATAAATTAGCTTGATACAACTGATACAAATACAAAAACAGATGTGTAAAGTTTTAAAAGCAGTACTTATGCTGTACTAAGGGTTAATGTGTTTTAGAGATTACTTTGGTTTTTTTTTCTATCTAGGAAACTACAAGTAAATAAGTTTCCAAAGTGTACGACTTCATCGCTGGACATAGGACTCCCCCAATTTGGGGGATTTGCCATAATCGCTACGCTTGGCAGGCGAATTGGCGATCGCAGTATGCAAAATATATAGAGAACGCTGCTGCCAATTCTCTAGCAAGTGTACGACTTATAGTGTTTTTTTAAGAATTCGCTCTATAAATAGTACACTTTCTATCTTTTATTATTAATTTCATAACTAAAGGTTTAGTAAATGACGTTGTAGCAAGGGATCAAGTAAACGCTATTATTTCGCAAATTCCTCGGTGATCCTTTAATCGGTTGAATACCGTAATTACAGACACAATTAAAAACCCATTGTGTCTCGCGTGACCCACGTTCCGGCATACAAAGTGTAACTGGTATACTCACAAGGGCACTGAGCGTTGTGAACTTGAGTTGTTCGCCTTTAAATACCATAGGTGTACATATAGTGAGGCCATAATAGTATACTCACAAGAGCACTGAGTGTCGTGAACTTGGGGTGTAGGTAGCGCAGCGAGGCCCAATGCAGCAACACGACGTGGCCGGTGTCCGGTAGAGACACCCGCACGCGGCCTCGGCCCGGCAGTGCCAGCACCACTCCACGAGCCCAGGTGTTAGTAGGCGCCTCGGAGCGGCACTTCTCCAGGTTCACCGCGCACACCATACCTTCATCAAAGTGAAAGCATTTATTTCAAACTAGCTTCCAACTTCTGCCCGCGACTTTGTCCGCATCAAATTGCTCCCCTGACCCTTCTCGTCGCATTTAATTGTCGGTCAGTTTTCGTCCATTTTTCGTTGCTGCTTCGCTCCTTTTGATCGTAGCGTGATGTTATATAGCCTTCCTCAATAAATAGGCTACCCAACACAAAAAGATGATTTTAATTCGGACTGTTCCTTCCTAATTACCCCGTTCAACCAAACAAACAAAATCTTCAGCTTTATAATATTAGTATAGACATGTGAAGACGATTCACCTAAAATAAATCACGACTTCATCACCACCACAACAGTAGTGCTATTCTGTAAAGATATCACCGTGATAACTTGGGTGAAGTGAGCTTAAAGTGAACTGTCATTAGTGTCAATCCCTAGCATCAGATAGAATGACAGCTCACTTTTAGGTCACTTCACCTAAGTTCTCATGGTGAGATTTTAACAGAATAGATTGGCAGTTCATAAACGTCAACATTCAATCATTACCAACCTGACTCATCTATACGAAATAAATATAATTGAAGTTTCTTTTTGTGTTATCCTACTATTATTAAAAACTAGCTTCTGCCCGCGACTTCGTCCGCGTTAAATTTCTTGTTCCCCCTTTACCCTTCTCGTCGGGTCGAATCGCCTACCCGGGCGATTTTCCCCGTTTTTGCAACATTTTTCATTACTGCTCCGCTCCTCATAATTGTAGCGTAATGTTATATAGCCTACCTCGATAAATAGGCTACCCAACACAAAAATAATTTTTCAATTCGGACCAGAAGTTCCTGAGATTAGCGCGTTCAATCAAACAAACAAACTCTTCAGCTTTATAATATTAGTATAGATATGAAAGTTTGTATGTATGGATGTGTGTTACTCTTTCACACAAAAACTACTGATCGGATTTAGATGAAATTCGGCACACAGATAGTTTATAACCTGGATTAACACATAGGGTACTTTTTATTCCGGTAATACGTTCCCGCGGGATAATTTCCGACTCCACGCGGTCGAAGCCGCTGGCAAAAGCTAGTTTTTACTAAATTCATTAAGGGAACGGAACTTATAACGAAAAATCAATTTCTTTTTTTTTTTTTAAAGGTAACAGGCGCTCAAATTACCCATTACTCACGTAGGTTACTTTGAATATAATATTGTATACTGTATTTTTTAACAAAAATGAATAAGAATTACAAACTAAAAAAAAATAATCAACAAGTTTAAATTAAGACTACGAATGTGATTAACAAAAAAAAAAAAAAAACTTTTTGCATTTTAGTTTGTTTTTGTATTGAAACGCGCGTTATAGTTTTTCTAACTATTATGTATTTATTACTGACCTATTTCTGGTAAATAAATAGTTCCGACAGGAGAAGCGAGACTATACTCTTGTTCCAAATCTTCGGAAAGTTTCTCGTAAACGGGTTGAAGATGTTGCTGGAAGGATAACAAAATATGTATCATTAACCTGTTTTCACACGAGTTACTATAGCTTATAGAAATATTACTTACTTTTCTCACGAAAAATTTGTCAGGGGAGACAACGTATGTTATGTATACTAACTCCGGATTTTCAACATTCAATTCATTGTTTCTTGTGTAGAGTTTGGGTTGCTCCTTCATACCCTTGATCGCTGGATACTGGAAAAATAATAATAAAAGGATTAAATATGTTTATATTACATTTTTGTCTTTGTTAATATCGGAAAAAGGGTTACCGTTAGTCTTGGGTTAGGCATTTTGGCACGATCATGGAACACCAAAGCGTGAACAAGATTGATCCCGTTTTCGAATGTGGTGATGTCACACTCTAACTTAAATTCCACGTCAGATATAGGTATAACACGGCGGACATGAAGCACTGCTTGTTTGCTAAAATTAAAATAACTCAATTTTAATACTGGAATGTTGCAGAGATAACATAATTTTATAAAAGTTTATCGGCGCGAATTGTGATGATATATGCCTTGCCTGTTCTGTACCCTACAAGGTATTATTGTCTTTAATTTAAACAAATAAAATAAACAATCGTTGGTAAGCGCATACTTGAAAACTGTTGGACTGATTTGGCTGTTTTGTTTTCAGGGTTCATGTATGTTTGTGAGTTTCTTTTAAAATGCTAGTAAGGCAGAATTAGGTTCGCATGGATATATTTTTTTCGGTAGAAACGTTATACTTAGGTATACGATTTTATTTATGTACGTAGGTTTGTACAGTATTACACGTCAACCCTATTTTAAAAATTAGATGATGCCGGCGTTTTCTCACTACTCTGAAAAGAAAGGCCGAAACAAACTCAGAGGTTTAAAAGTCCAGACATAATTTTGGGCCAGATAACGTTAAGAAGACCATGTAGATTGGTGTCTGAAATGCTCTTTAGAGGGAACAACCACACTTATTGAGTGGGCGTGTCCAGTTAGTGCACCCATTTATCAGTAATCGTGCAGCTAAACTTAAGGAGCTCAATGATTAGACGAAAAATACCAAAGAAAGGTCATTTGGGTAGGCATCATAAAGTGCCCATTAAACTGCCAGATTATCATAACAGAGACAGACAAAAAAAGATTAAGGTAAATATACTTGTCATTGTGTGATTATTGTGCAAACCATAGAAATTCGGAAAGGATAACATCTGCCGGGTCAGGCATTTACTTATTCATTCAAAATAATGGTATACGTAGTTACTAAGTAGTATGTCTTAAAAAGTTGAGGTCCTGCTAGTTAGGCGTTGCCTTTAACCCGTATCAGGAGCTACTTGTTGGCCGTAACGCGGTAAAAATAAAAAGGTTCTTGTGTACAAAACTTACTTGTCTACAATATTTTGAATGAGGAAAGAGTCTTCACTGGTCCAGTTGCCCGATATTGGCTCACAATTAAATAAAGAACAATTAGTAGCGAGCGCATAAGGATACTGTATTTTTGATGGAGGCAAAAGACGTAACCTAGAATAAAAAAAATACGTTCGTTAGTTAGTTATAACAAGTAAATGCGAGGGTTTTCTTCACGGACGGATCTAAAACAAGTATTGGCACAGGTTCTCGAATCTTCTCTGAGGACTTCAACATACACATAGTGTTCTTCGCTTCAGCCATCATGGCCAGGGAATTTAAGGACCACTCGATCCACATATCCTCAGACAATATGGCTGTTCTGCAAGCGCTGAACAGACTCTGGGCTAAAACACAAGTGCCACCAGCGTCTCAACCAGGTGGCTAGCCTCAATATCATAACCATTCCATGGATCAAAGGTCACAGCGGTTCGCTAGGCAACGATGCAGCCGATGAACTTGCCAGAAGGGGGTCGAGCATGAAACCAGTGGGACATGAACCCATCGCGCAATTCCCTTTCGGAGGACCTATGCATTCTGGTAAGGAAACGAACCAGGGATCAACATCACAAACTATGTTTGGACCAAGGTGAGTGCAGGCATGCGGAATGGGGGCGGGAGATCTCTTCCGCTCACCCAGCCCGTAGCAGGCGCACCGGGCATCCGCGGAAGGCGGATAAAGCCCTCTTCCAGCCTCGCTAAATGGGTCCAATGATGACGGATGTGGGGCATTCCGTCCCCCCTATTCTTTAGGACCCGAGATCGCGCCCGCCTCTCTAAGTTGTAAGTTCAACACCTCACTCCGCCCCTCCCTGACTTGAGGTGGCCCGCAGAGGCGGCCCGGCCCCAGTCGGGGATCGCGGTAGTCGCATTAGATCCTGTGATCCCCGACGTAGGTGTGGCAGGGAAGAAGAAAGAAGCACTTTCTACTATCGGTGCCCGCCTCACGAAACACGTTTTCTATCTAACCAAACAACAGCTGCTTACAGTTACAGCAACTATAACTGGGTCATAATAAACACCTCTTTGTTTTAGAAGTAACAACAGTCCTTTGTGCAGGGCATGGAGCTCGACGAGATAGCAGTTCATGTGCTGCTAAACTGCCCGGTATCACATACAGAGCAAAGTATTTCGGTAACCCTGGAAGCCTACGTGAGATTGTCAGTAACACCAAGGCGTTATTCGGGTGGTTCGATTGATCAATTTTCCCACTCATACGCAAAATACGCGCGCTGCCGTGGAGTTGCGGACACCAGCCCGTTTTACCTATTTACCTACATCCAGCAATAAACCACAGTATTCAATTCCACAGAAATCATCATTTCAGCCGACAGACGCCCACTACCGGACATATACCTCCCCCAGTTTGAGAGGGTTTGCCATAATCTCCACGCTTGGCAGGCGAAAATAAAAATATGTGTTCACTATCGTAAAA
The DNA here is from genome assembly GCA_947507805.1 of Aporophyla nigra. Lineage (NCBI taxonomy): Eukaryota > Metazoa > Arthropoda > Insecta > Lepidoptera > Noctuidae > Aporophyla > Aporophyla nigra. Next base: position 11,668,551 of record OX382300.1, on the reverse strand, counting down.
TAATTTCCAGAGCAAGAAAAATAAAATACGAAGCTGTCAAATATATGAGCACACTTACCTATCGACAGAAACAGACTCAATGCTTCCGAAATCATAACAGAAAACTTGTACTATAGGATTGGTATTTGTTTTGTCCACGTTAAGAACGCGGCATCTTTGCCACATATTATCTGCCTTATTAAAAGCCAAGTATGTTTTACCTGCACACAGAACAAATTATTGTGAAACCGTTCATCGAAACTAATCTATAATATTATAAATGTGAAAGTGTGTGTTACGCTTTCACGATTAAACCACTGAACCGATTTTGATGAAATTTGGTACGGAGTAAGATTGAACCCCAAGAAAGGACATAGACTGTTTTTGATACCGCGACTTCTTCTGCGTCCGCGATAACCGACATTTACGCGGACGAAGTCGCGGGCATAAATAAGCTAGTAGGTTTTAAAAGAGAAAAGATTCGATTTTTGTATGTTACGCTTTCACGCTTAAACTGCTGAATGGATTCGGATGAAATTTGGGAAATGGGTAGACAATGACTTGGATAAGAACATAGGATACTTTTTATCCCGATATTTCCACTAGATCGCGAGTTATGCGGGAGAAACGGCAGGGCGCAGCTAGTTTCAAATTATATCTAAGTTATAAAAAACCACTGTAGGTCAACCAACAGTACTAAAACCATTCATAGTAGCCAGCAGTTTAAACGTGAATTGAACTGACTACAAATACTAAACAATAACAGTGAATACACATTTTATAAAATGCTTACCTGGCGTAATATGATTCAGAGACGGTTTGGCGAACGATACAGCATTTCGGAATTCCCGTAACATATCTTTGACTTGGCCTTGGAAGCACGCTCTTTGTACAAAGAAGTTGTTAGGATTCACAATATGTGAAATGTAAATCAGCTCTTGAGAACCTGGAATTTAAAACACCCTTATTGTTATTAGGTATTGGTCCTATTGAGCTTGCTTGCTTGACATTTTTATCGTCTTACAACGGCAGCCCACTTCATGTATCCAATGACTACACATCCATAAGAATAAATAAACATTTGAATAACTAAAAAATAAAAATATTATTCACTATGACGCAGGACGTAGTTTTAAATTGATATTCTATCTCAAGGAAAATGGAAATGGAATTATCTAGTCGACTCGTGCGATGGGTAGGTATGTATGTTCTCTACCGTATGATACGTAAACATTATTAACAGGGTATTTCATAGTTCTAATGCATTATTTATTTTTCTTAGTACCTATTATTATCTTAATTGGTAACAATTTTTTAATCACGCCTAGAGGTGTATTATGTCGGATACATTGAGTGGACAACCTTTGTAAGAACTAAAATGTCACGGTGTGTATTTTAATACCTTCAGATACATGCTGTGGATACTGCTTTTCAATAAATGGTGCCACTGGTTGGACCACAGGCTGTTGCTGATAGTTATCTATAAAAAAATCATAGCTGTTAATCATAGAAAATGAAATAAATGCTTTGAGTTTCTTGTTAGTTCTTCTCCATAGAGGCTTTTTGAAAAGGGCTTTCAACTCTCTGACCAATCAAAAGTGCCTGTAATTGGGCATTTAAATGGCCTGATGTAAACTAGCTAATACATTGAAAATGTAAAGATGACCAACATGTATTTTTGAACATAAAGACGCTTTATGGATTGTAGTAAACAAAAATAGGATTGCTGGAAACTGTGGTATGAGTCATTTTCCATAATAACAGAAAGCTAGACTATTATTAAAAACAATTAAACTCAAATCATATATTTTTACTAGGAGTCAATGCCTTCACAAAGCATTTATTTATGTATCTTTCAGTTTTTATACTAATCATCCATCCCTGCAAACTAACAATACAAAGAAGTAACTCTGTCCGTGTGTTGTCATTTTATGACTTAAAGGGTGGACGGATTTGGATGTAATTTAGCAAATGGGTAAACCATGATGGGTTAGGACACACAATACTTTTTATCGGTACTCTTAAGTTGCCGTGGGGTAATTTTCACGCGGGTGGATCCGCAGGCAAATATGTGTCATATAATGAGTTCCAAGTACATATTTGGATTTGCTTTGAATCTAACATTGTAGTACAAAATAATAACTTACTCTGTGTAATGTAATTCTTACTAGAGTTTTCACTGCCATTCGAATTGAGAGATGATACAGATCCACTCTTGCTACGATATTTAGGAGCATTCCTGTATAGAGCTGGAGTTTTTTGAATTTCTTTTTCCTGTTTAGGTTTTGATTGTCTTGCATCTATAATTAAATAAACATATAATTTATTAAGATCTGTAGTAGATATGTAGGGGATGGACTGTGTGAATGATGATATGTATAGAAAGGGGGGTGACTTTGCTTATTTCCACAGTATTATGTCTTATGGCGTTCTGCTGTGGGGTTCGGCAGATGACGTAGATTCAGTTTTCATTTTACAAAAGAGGCCAATCCGCGCAATCTATAAAATGGGGCCTCGCGAGTATCTTATACAGAAACTGATATACTGACTCTTCCCTCTCTTTATATCTTTGAATGTATTTTGTATGTTCGAAAAAAGTTCGGCCTTTTCAAAATAAGAAGCGATATCCATAACATAAATACGCGTAGTAAAAATGAAATTGTGATACCTAAATTTAGATTAACTAAAACTAGTAAGTCATTTCTTATAAACAGTATCCGCTTCTATAATAAGTTGCCAAGGTCGGTTACTGAACTTAGCCATGGAAAGTTCAAATCACACATCAAACGTGACCTTATCAAAAAAAATTTTTACAAAAAAATAACAACCGACTTCCTTCGACCTATTTTCAACTTTTTAGTTATGGTAGATACCCTGCACTTATCTAATAGCGTTATTCGTTCATTTGTCGCGCAAATACTTAATGCAAATTTAAGACTTATTGGGTTTTCACATGGATCCCGTCCGAATGGAACCAAATTAAAATGGGACTATTCGGGAAGCACCAGCTTTCAAATAAAAAAAGAACCATCAAAATCGGTTCACCCAGTCAAAAGTTATGAGGTAACAAACATAAAAAAACCGGCCAAGTGCGAGTCGGACTCACGCACCGAGGGTTCCGTACAAACCTGCAGGTATTCACGGTTTATGAATAAGGTTTATGTTTATGAAATTAGATGTTTTTTTTTTTAATTTTTATATTTGAGTTGACTGAATGAAAGGTAAATTGTGGTTTACGATTTATGACGTATTAAAAAAAAACTACTTACTAGATCTCGTTCAAACCAATTTTCGGTGGAAGTTTACATGGTAATGTACATCATATATTTTTTTTAGTTTTATCATTCCCTTATTTTAGAAGTTACGGGGGGGACACACATTTTACCACTTTGGAAGTGTCTCTCGCGCAAACTATTCGGTTTAGAAAAAAATGATTTTAGAAACCTCCATGTCATTTTTGAAGACCTATCCATAGATACCCCACACGTACCGGTTTGATGAAAAAAAAATTTTTGAGTTTCAGTTCTATGTATGGGGGGGAACCCCAAATATTATTGTTTTTTTTTTCTATTTTTGTGTGAAATTCTTAATGCGGTTCACAGAATACATCTATTTACCAAGTTTCAACAGCATAGCTCTTATAGTTTCGGAAAAAAGTGGCTGTGACATACTCGGACAGACAGACAGACAGACATGGCGAATCTATAAGGGTTCCGTTTTTTGCCATTTGGCAACGGAACCCTAAAAACAGTCGAATTGATAACCTCCTCTTTTTTTTTGAAGTTGGTTAAAAAGCATATTATAATATAAAAGACTATGTTCAAGACAAGGAAGTTTGGCAATAATTCCTTCTGCACATGTAGCTTCCCTGGCAGCTCATTACAGTATGACCATGTAAATGTCTCTCAATTGCTCCCAAATGACGATGTACATTTTTTATTGAAGTGGTTGTTTTTTACATTCTCGTTTGTCATCTAATCATTATTTGACATTATATACCTACAATAATTCTAATTTGTACCCTTTATTAATAATGACATTTGGTTATTATTGCATTTGGTTTGCTTATTTATGAAATACTATTATTTATGTAGATTATTTTATACTTTGTGAATGTGAGAATATTGTAGGCCTTGTAAGGTCTTTGAATTTGTAGACTGTAGACAATTTTATATCTTATTCATAGTCTAAGATCCGAACCTACATCGACCTTCACCGAGCGGATAATAGAATTAAACTTATTTTATAATAAATTTAGTGTATTAGAAAATATATTAAAAATGGGTTGTCAAAAAAGTCCTGGATAAAATATTTTTAATTATTTAAAAAAAAATATTTTTCATTAAATGTTGCAACATCAAGATAATAAGAAAATTTTATACTGGGCTTAAAAGTAGTAAAACATATGTGCAAACGTAGGGTTATATAAAAAAATTCTATTATCATAACAAGTGAAAGTAACTGGCATCTACATACCTGTTTATACCTGGCAGCCTAGTAGTTTGTCCAGGTAAATTATAGACAACCCTACGTTTGTACATTCTATTTGTTTTATACTTTAAGTCCAGTATAAAGTTTTCTTATTAACTTGATGTTGCAAGATTTAATGAAAAATCTTTTTTTTTTTAAATAATTAAAAATATATTGTCCAGGATTTTTTTTGGCAACCCATTTTTTTTTAAACCATTGTAAAAAAACAATTATTACACGCTTTTTTTTAAAAGAGTAACCATGGAGTTTCTTGCCGGCTCTTCTCCACAGGAATCAACAATTTGGAACTGTGTACCTAGCTTCTGAAGTTTCATAAGTGCCCATGTAGGTTTATGTGAAATAAAAATATTTTGATTGATTTGAACCAAGATGACGACTAATAGTGTGAAGAAAAAGACATGTAGCGCCGACAGGGTTGGCATGAATAAATCATTTTGATTTAAATCATGATTTAAATCAAATGATTTTTTCAATAAAAATCAACGCTTTAATCAAAAATGTTTAATTTCACTTTCTTTTACAGAAATCAACAAAAAAAAATCAGATTCAGAAATTATGATTAAGTTACAAACTAGGGTCGTTTAAATCTGAGAAATCAATATCATTATTATAATATTTAAATAAAAAAACTAGTTTTCCAGCCATTTCAATTCCCAGTCGGTTTCTTAATTTGCTCTGAACAATTCCAAAGGTGGAAAACACTCTTTCCACAGCAGCTGAAGAAGCTATCGCCCCAAACAAATGCTTCACCACTGGAAAAATTTTTGACTGTTCTTCTTCACTAAATATATTTTTCTGTGACATCCACTACTCTAGTGGTGTCACATTTTTTACTATTTCTTCTGAGAACATCACACTTTTGAATGGTTTTGATTTTGACTTAAGCTTTACTATCAATGGTAGCAAAACTGAACCACCATAGTTATTTCGCGCTTCCTCCAACGCACTTTCTTCTTCTTCATCTGTCAGTGTGAATTCTGTTTGAGTTGGGTCTAATAAAAATGCCAAAAAGTGACTGGGAGTCATTGCTTGCTTATATCTCTTTCGAAACTTCGACATTTGGCTACTATTTAAACCAGTTTCTTTAAATTTAGCTTCAAGCTTCTTCCAAGCAGTTACAGCAGTGGACAAATTTGCATTATTTCTTTGTAAAGTATCCAATGTAACAGATATTGGCTTCAAAATTTTTAGATAATCTTCCACTGACCTCTTTACGATCATATTTTCAACTTTTGCTCTAATAACAGGATCTATGACGTCCCTGTTCTCTTCACATATTTTTAGTAGCTTTTGCCACTCAGACACAAAGACTTCGAAACAATCAGTTACAGTATTCCAACGAATATCTGATGGCAGCACTAATGCATTCCCTCCTTCCGCTTTGTACAAGCTGTTAGCTGCATGATTGTTTGGGAAGTATTTTATTATTTGCACAACATGCTCTATTATACTGCTAATTTCTAAATCTTTGGAAAGTAAGTTCAACAAGTGTGCAGAACAGCCGTATGTGATTATTGTATCACTATTATTTAGTTCCTTTCGCATTTTAGCCATATTCGCAGCGTTGTCGGTAACAAAACTTGCAACATTACAATTATATTGAGACTTTAATCTTTCTATCAAACCCTCAGCTAATTCAGCTAGGTATTCACCAGTGTGCGGCTTTCCTGTGGTGTCTATCGAGTCAAAAAGAATTACTTCAGATTGCTCCGTCGTAATAGTGGCGCAAATAATCGGTTCATTGTGAACGTTAGACCACCCATCTATAGACATATTCACATAACTACCAGATAGATTAGAGAAACACCGTTCTTTTTCTTCAAGGTATATTTGATCCAATAATTTGCCTGATATATCCTTCCGAGATGGTGGGATATACCCTGGGCGTAATAACGAAATGGCTTTTTTTACTTCTCGATGTTCAATACTTCTGAACCTACAGTTTGTAGCAAACATTGCCTTTGCTATTTGTCGGTCTATTGTTTCTTTTGTAGATTTTGGCGTTGTTACTAAAAAGGAGCTTAAGTTTGCAGATAGTTTCTTTTTTTTAAACAGCGGTTCCGCGCAATCGTCGCCTTTTGCCGAAGAACTTGCAGATGAACTAGGTTCGGAAAGTGAAGCCAATTCTGAAAAATAAATAAATATAGTTTACTTACCGTACCATTTACAGTACCATTAAAACAATCATGTCTACAGTCTTTCATGTCCACAGACATCAAGCAGTAAAATTTCTCCACTAATCATACTGTAGTCCACTGAGTACGATCACCAAAACCATATAGAAAACCAGTTAGTATTTTTTTATTTGTTTTGTAAATAATAACTTTCACAACTTACCTACAACTTCAACGTCGTCACGAGATTTCGGGATATTATTTTTGCACTTTTCGTAATGTATTTTCATCCTCGCAACCAGACCTTGAATTTCTTTTTTACATTTGTTGCATATAGCCCGACAGCCAGTTTTGGTAGTGCTTTTTTCTGTGAAATGTGCCCAAATTACATCTCTTTGGCGAGGCCAGTGTTGCCAACTGCTAGCTTTACCCAGTAGCTAGAAATTTTCAAAATGTTGCTAGATTTCCAGTTATTTTTTACCCTAAAAAGTTGCTAGAAGTTGCTAAATGTTACAGTAGATAAGTAGGTTACAATAAAATGTCAATTTCTGATAATCATTTTTATTTTCATTAATTCCAACAAGAAGTTAAATTAAGTCTTGTGTACGCAATTGAATTAAAAAAATAAAACAATTAAAGAGGAAGATGTCGATGGCTGGGGTTCAGTATCTTTAATTGATTTTAAATATTTTTCAACGGTGCCCATTTTATGCAGTACGTCTTTAGGCAAAACACAGTTATAGCAGCATTTACCACTTTTCCTGAGGGAGTCTAATGAAGAGGATTGAAGTTCAGAGTTATCAAACTCATTCTGTTTCTTTGCTTATTTTTAACTAAATTCATTTGAGAGAATAACCTTTCTGCCTCTGCATTAGAATATGGCAGTGAAAGGCAAGTTAAAGCAAGAGTACTAATATCTTGATATATGTTGTCACCGGAAGAATTTCTAATTTTTTTTACTTCGACCCAAAATTGAACTATTACTTCAGAATGCCACTTATTTATATGCAGAATGTGCCACTGTTGCGTTATCTTCTCTATTATTTCTGGTGTAAATCCCAAAATTTCAGCAACGTCGATGATAGTGTTTGACTTGATTGGTTTTATTGCCTCTTCTGGACTTAGCAACGCCCATGGACCTAAAAAAAAGAGCGGACCCCGTCTCCTTTAACAATGACTGAAGCACCCATCAGTGGCGTGCAGTCCATATAGGCAATAAAAACTTTTTTACAAAAAAAAACAACCGACTTCCTTAAAAACACTTCAAAGTGAAAAATAACTTTAATTTCGCAAGTCGGTGTCTTAGGATATGTATTTATGGTTTTTTTGCCACCGACTTCCGAAATTAAAGTTATTTTTCACTTTGAAGTGTTTTTAAGGAAGTCGGTTGTTTTTTTTTGTAAAAAAGTTTTTATTTTTGAATTTTTAGTTGTGGTATCCACCCCGCACTAATTCCAAACAAACAATACATATTTATGCGATTGCAGAAATCGCGGTTGATTTGCTGTCATTTTTTAAAGAGTTCCGGTGTTTATCTCTGGAATTCATCATCAGATCTATATGAAATTCATATGGGACCATTTCGGAATAAACCCCTTTCAAACAAAAAAAGAATTTTGCAAATCCGTCTATATATGACAGAGTTATGGCCGAACATACATAAAAAAAAAAAATAAAAAAAATATAAACATCCGAATTGATAACCTCCTCCTTTTTGAAGTCGGTTAAAAAGACACTGCAGACCCTAGGGTCTAGACCCTAGATAAGGACTAGTTACTAATATTTCAAAAATAAAAGAATTATACTAACAGTAAGTAATAAAACCATTCAAAAAGTTTAAACGCCTAATGTAAATATAATAGCAACGTTCATACCGTTCTTTTTACTACGGCAACGCATTCATAACAGACCGAAACGTAAGCAGGCAGCGAACGATCGTGTCTTTATTTCATTCATAAATGTACGCATGTAGTGGTAATTTCTTCTACATTTTCGTGTCTATACATTGCACACATAAAGCGAAGTCCTGCCGCAGGATAACCAATCACAGGCGTCTCTGCGCCATTCAATATTGGCGCATGGACGCCTGTGATTGGTGAGTATTATCACAGCGCGCTGTGAGTATTATGCGATCAAGTTGAATATGTACGTAGCCTCAGCAACATTACGATTCGCAATGATGCAATTTTATTTGTCAACGTTTTAGTTATCAAAATTTAGAAATTGTTTGTTTACGAAAGGATCCATATTGATTTCGTACATGTGAAGCGCGCTGTTTTATGTTTTTATTTTGATTGAGTTTTCTTGTGATTAATTCATTTACAAACGTTAATATTAGGTAGATTTGTTGCTTATTTCAATTAGTTTTTTGAATTGTTTTAATTTTTACTTACTACGCTGTTTGTTTGTTTTTTCAAAATGTTGTTCGATTGTGAGGTTTGTGTTGAAAATGTGTGTTTGTTAAAAAGTGTATCTAAATGGAAATGTGTACCTGAGTAACGAGAATTATAACCCAGCAAAGAGGTAATGCAACTCGTAAGTTTCATAGTAATAATTAAGCAACTAAAACCGGCTATGTTTTTTTTTTTCACACATTAAAATATATTTTTTCCTTGCTAGTTTAGTAGTTCGAGTACAGTGTGGAATTGTTCGGGATTTGCAGATTTACATGATTACTATCCCACGGCTTGCTCAAAGATTTTGGTAATTATCGTATTGAGAGAAGTATTACGAAGAAGTTTTTCATTAAAACGGATTCTTACGTACCTATTTAACAAACACACAAAGTCAACAACAAGTACCTACACACCTTTCTGTGCTTTCGACGGAAAAAGAATTATTGGTCGAATGAAGACGCATACCAACTTTTTATGACGATGGTTCAAAATCATATTTAAAAAAAGGTAGGCGCGTTTATGTCATTTATAAATGAGTTTGTTTACTTTATTATTTTTGCTGTTACCCGTACTAAATTTACCTATTAAATATATTTACATATACGAATCACATGAAGGGCCTTTTTCAACTATCACTCACCTGGATCAGATATTTGAGGTGGCCGAAATCATTTATTAGCATTATCAGGAAATCGCCATTTCAAACTTTTAAACCACCTAGTGAGTTTTTCTTCACTAACTTGAGCAATTACAAAAGACGTTTTTTTTTTTTGAACTGCCTACCCGATCATAAAACCCTGTGCACGCCACTGGCACCCATAGTAAGTCAGTGCAATAATGTAGACAAGCCAGCACGCACACATTCACACCATAGTAAGTCAGTCATCGGCCATTACGCTTCGAACGGTGCCCGCGTGTTATTCGGTGTTATTTTGCATAATAAAAATTAAAGTATCCCATCGTGTGTAGTGAAAAGTTGTCGAAACCAAAGTGGTTCAATTAAAAAAAGCCAGGGTATCAGTTTCATAGGCAAGCATGTCATTTTAAAGCTTATTTCTCGATTTTACGTCAATATATTTAATAAATCTCGAAATCAATCAGTGTTGCAACTATTTCAAGTTTCAAATTCCTTTAAAAGTGGGAGATTTATTTTTTTATGTTACTATTTATCGTCATTGTATTCTTCTTTATTAACATTAAATGAGTTGTGAATATTTTTTAAATCCAATGTGTTTTATTTATTTTACCTTTATTTTAACAATATACGCCACAAAAATTTGTAATAAAACCAAGTGCAAGAGAGATCTTATTGAAATATTATTTAAAAATGGGTAATTTTCCTTCATCTGGCATCCCTTTACACACGTACACATAGTTACGCATCCGCCATTGTGGTGCTTCAATTGTTTCTTAGTGAAGTTCCGTCCGCTCTTTTTTTTAGGTCCATGGCAACGCCATTGATTCTAGCTGCTTGTAGTTGTCTGGAAGCCTTTGTTGCAATTCCTTAAGTAATTGCAGTAAGAAGGCGGAGCAGCGTTGTCGTATTGCATTTAAAATTTCGGAGGCTAAATTATGTTGAGCAGTTTCAAACATGTAGCCCAACAACGCAGAGGAAACGGGGAATTCGACCTGTACTTACCGTAGCATGTATGACCATAGTTTTTTTTTTTCATTCAACTCGGCACACTACGCGACGAATTTCGATAGACTCACGTCTCATGATGAAATGAAAAGTTGCTAGAAAAAGTAGCTAAAAAGTTTAGCTACAAGTTTTATTAAATTGTAGCTGTCTGTCACCAAATAATAGCTAGATCTAGCTATAAAGTTGCTAAGTTGGCATCACTGGGCGAGGCATTTTATCTATACAAATAAATAAAATTGGAGTGTCTGTTTTTAATATTAAGATAACCACTTTTTACTAAGTGTATATGGATGTATACACGATACATATACCAAAACAACATTTTTTACAATTTTTGTCTGTCTGTCTGTCTGTCTGTTCGTTCCCGCTAATCTCGGAAATGGCTGGACCGATTTTGACGGGACTTTCACTGGCAGATAGCTGATGTAACAAGGAGTACCTTAGGCTATTTTTATTTTAGAAAGATTCTTTTATTTTAGAAAAAAATAACTATCTTCGAAAACTACGCTGACATACGTCTCAAAATTCGTAAAACCCTGGCTGAATCCTACGAAATAGATCAAAATAATGTACTACAATATTGTACACCTTAAAAAGGCCTACAAAAATGTCCTCAATGGTATATGTCTATCTCTTAGGGATAACCCACAATAACCATTTTTTATCTTTTACTTTTTACGAGAAATAAGGGCTTATTTACGAAGCGATTTTAAGCAATACAGCATTAATCCTTATCCAATTAAGTACCTTAAATACATTGTGCATTTAATATAGATCAATATGGCCCTTTACAGCATGTAATTTAAATGAATATCTTAGAAGATATTAGAGATTTAAAAAGTGGGCGCAGAGCGCGTTGGCAGGGGCCGGGTAGTACAGGATAAGTAGGATTGTAATTCATATTACTTTGGCTTCAAAGTAATTGCGATTATCATGTGTGTTCATTATACTCAAAATAAACCTAATAGTATTATTTCAAGTAAGAGACCGCGAAATTGCTTAGATGTTTAGATTTTTGGATGTTTGTTTCTCAATGATGCAAAGACGGCCAAACGGATTTAGATCGAATTTGGCACAAAGATATATTATATCATGGATACGTAATAGATAGGATACCTACTTTATCCCGGTAGTAGGTTCCCGGGTGTTATTTTCCGACAGCTATACGGGCCAAGCCACTGGCAAAAGTACTATTCCTATAATTAAGTTCGGTGTCTGGTAAATGATTGAGTGTCTGTATAGGTAAAATAGGAGCGTTAAGAAAAACCAGGAAGACTTATATTCAACTAAACCAAGCCCTATGTCACAGTCTTCTTACTCTGAATACTATTACTTTTATTTTAAAAACACCAACACACATGATGTTCTCATAAACTATGAATCCTAAGTAATATGAGTTATAATCCTACTACTAATAATATTATATATGTGAAAATATGTATGATTGGGTGTTTGTTTCTCAATCACGCAAAAATGGCTGAATGGATCTGGATCGAAAATAGCACACAGAGTCTATATTACCTATATAAAACATCGAATAACACATTCTTATCGCGGTAGTACGTCCTCTTGCATTAATTTCCGACATCCACGCGGGCGAAGCCGCGGGCAAATAATATTATAAATGTGAAAATATGTATGATTGGGTGTTTGTTTCTCAATCACGCAAAAATGGCTGAATGGATCTGGATCGAAAATAGCACACCGAGTCTATATTACCTATATAACCTGGAATAACACATTCTTATCGCGGTTATACGTCCTCTTGCATTAATTTCCGACATCCACGCGGGCGAAGCCGCGGGCAAAAGCTAGTTTATAATAAATTGGTCACGCACGGATCACAGCAATAACAATAGTAAACAAATCTGAACGAATGAATGCTTGTTAGAACGAAAGTAAGACCGTAACTGCAAGCGAAATAAACAAAACACTACACGGGGATTTCCCTTTTGCTTTGATTTGTCAGTCAAAAAGGAAAACCCCGCGCTGACCGCGCGATCCCTAGAGGGCGCGTTCCATTTTGCGCAAAATAGTGAAATTTAATAATCAAACGAAAAAATCAAAAAAATCGTGATTAATTAGATTTTTTTGAAAAAATCGTATTTTATTCGATTTTTTGAAAAAATCATGAGCGCCGACCCCAAATAAATTAGGATAATGATGATGATGATGATGTTTGTAGAACAGCACCACATTTTACATTGCATGTTTATACACATGGATCCATTATTTTTTGTTACAAGTAGTGAATTGAAACCGAATTGCTGCCTCGTCGGTCTAGTGGTCGCAAGACTCGCAAGTACGACTGCTGATAATGCTAGGAGTTCAGGGTTTAATCTGAGTATTGAAGTTTTTATTTAAGAAATTTCCCAGTATCACTCTGGAATCTCGATTTGTACTCAGTAAATGGCCATAGCCTCATTCCTCTAATGGAGTTTACCAACATAGTCATTGTATGGAAATACACCTGTTCCCGAGTTTTAGTTAAAACCACGAGACCTGGCACCTTACCTTTAGGTAATTCCGGTGGATATACGAGAGATGTGGGCGCTGGTGGTACTTCTACATCATCACCTAGTTCTGACGTTGACTGCAGCTTATATACAGACTTGACATTTCCTTCCAAGTGAACAAAGTCACTGATCAATGAACACAGATCCTCATTTACTGTCACCCTGTTGATAAATAAATCAGTTTTATGATAGGAAGCTGTGATCACATGAGAAAAGAAACAGAATATACTTCCTAATATTGTTTGTTTTGTGCCAGAACACAGAGAAACTTAGCAGCATGGATTTTATTTCATTACAATGACTTACTTAAGAGATTCCTTGTCCGCTTCAGACTTATTCAGATACCAGGCAGTATTTGTAATTTGTTTAGCTTCCTCCAAAAGAGCTGGCAAATTAATCTGAAATACAAGAAAAGCTACATTATTTAAAATAATCTTATTACTCAACAGTTATTTATTGTAATCTTTACAAAGTATAACACAAAGTTGCTTCTTGCGTCTGTACGCTTAGATCTTTTGAACTACGCAACGGATTTTAGTGCGGTTTTCATTAATAGACAGAGTAATTCAAGATGAATATTTACATGTAAATACGCGGACAAAGCCGCCGCTAAAAGCTAGTTTTCCATAAATGAAATTCGGGCAAAATTTTTACATATAATATAGAGCTTCAGAAAGATACCAATATCATTATTTCAGTGACAGAGACAACGTTTTACAAAGCCAACATTTCTGTACACAAACATGGTGTTTATGCCTACTTTAAAAAAAAATATATTATAGGGAAAATGGAAATATAAAAAAATGGGATGACTTGCCAGGGCCACAAAGGGATGAATGAAAGGCACTTGTATACAGCTGAGATTAGAATGTGACAGATATAATCAAGAATAAGTTTGCAATAGGAAGTCTGAAGGTGGGGCTGCGCTGGTTACTAGAGAACTTGTCTGGAAACAGGCATGGAACTGGCGCAGGCACGAGGCGAGAAAATATATTGTCGTGAGAAAACTTTAAGAATCAATGTTCATGACTATCAATCAGGGTATAGGTAGACAATGGATTAATGGTATGATCACAGCTAATGGAGATTTTTGTAACAACACATGCTGTACGACTCAAAATAAATACTGATAAGGGTAGTATAGTTGCCAATTGCAATAGTAAATTAAAGAGTAACCAACCTGTTTTTTATTTTGGGTTTTTGTAGCAACTGTTATCATCTCCAAGACGTGTTTAGCTTTTTTGATAGAATTAGCAACTTCGGATTTAGCTTTCTGCAGAGAATTCTTTTCAGAAAACTTTAAATACAAAACTATGTTAATGATTTCGTCTTTATGCTTCTGTATTACAGAAAAAAGCTTTGAGAAGTGCTGTTCAACATTGGCAATTATTTTAGATAGCTCCTTGACGGATCCTGTGTCACTTTCATAGTTATAGAGCAAATACCCAATATCCTAGAAAAAAAGTCAACTTACTTATAAGCAAATAATAAATTAAATCACAAATTATTCATGAATGTAAAGAGGAAACATACAACAGCTGTTTTTGTGAGTCTTCTGAAGATTTCATCTACTTGTGGAGAAATGTTGGTCAAATCCTCCAAAAAGGTTTCATTCTGCAAAAAATGATATTTTATAACATTTTCAATTCCATAAAAACATTGTGTTAGAAATAGTTTAAGGTGAATGCTTCAACCAGCCCGCGAAATTCAAAATTTCTTATGTTTTTTGCAATTCGCAGGCCAGTGCTAGGTTGTATGTTGATTAAAATATTATTCGCGCCTGTAAGACATATGTAGTTACAGAATTATGATCATCAAAATAATCAATACAACGCTCTAAGTTCATAAAGCTGTAGGAATGACGTTTTCTGTTTTTTTTTTTGTTAATAAGCCTTTATGCACTTGGAGGGTTGTATTGGCGATTTTGATGATTATAATTCTGTAACTACATACGTCTTACAGGCGCGAATAATATTTTATTCAACATACAACCTAGCACTGGCCTGCAAATTGCAAAAAACGCAAGAAATTTTGAATTTCGCGGGCTGGTCGGAGCATTCACCTTAAGCGAAACATTCAACTTCTATGTTACTTTTATTTTAGTCCACAATCACAACAATTGCTCTAAATTTTAAAGCACATTTAGTGATCATATAATTAATTAGTAAGTTTTCGAAATTTGTCTTAGGCAGCTAGGTATTAAGATTTAAGTTTCAGATAAAATAGTAAAACAGAAGTTTTACGTGTCTTGACTACATACTAATTTAGAAATGTTTTGAAGGGTGTTGAAAATACTTACAACTGACTGTAAAGATACAACATCATGGTTCTTGCAGGATTTCTCACCGCCAAGCATCATGCAGTCTGTACATACAGGCTTATTACAAGTATTGCAATAGTAATCAAGTGGTTTTCCAATATGCAATTTACAAGTGCTGGGCTGCGTATGAGATTCTGATAAAAAAAGAACATATTTTATTATTCAGGTTTCGTTCCTTGATAGAAAAAGAAGATGGCGGGACAAGCTGGACAAGACAAACAACCAGTGGTTCACATTAGCACTGGCAGTCGTGAGGAGCGGCTTTTGCCTAGCAGTAGGTTGATACAGGATAACTGTGATGGGAAGAGTAATTACTTGAAACATAGAACAGAACGTATACAGGGTGTATAAGAAATGCATGGTCATATTTACAGATTTCCTGATCAACCGGATTACTTTTTGTCCATCTGTCACAGATTTTTTCTCAAATAATGTGTTACTGTTTTGACCTTTCCTAAAGGATTCAAAAACTATTTTTTCATTCTCTAGTTAACATTTTAATTTTAATTAGGTAAGGTATAAAAGCATAATGAGTAATGGGGAAAATTATAGGAATTATAATAGATGCAGAAAAAGATGATTCTTAACTAAAGTATAACACTGTCATTTATGGTAATACGCTAATATTTTCGCCTCCTATTATATAGGACTTGAACATAGCTGGCGTAATGTGGGTGTTCTATAGGTTTATTTCTGCGTAATCCTTCGACAATGAGAAGCGTGATTTTATCTTACAGTGACTTTGAAGTAAAATACTATTGGGGCAAGCATAGATTTAATAATTAGATGCAATACAGTAACTTCTGTAGATATAAGTGCCCATAATATTGACTGCTCTATGCGACGTACGAAATCTATGTTAAATGCAAGCAAGGCCGACTCTCCTGACTGTTTTTGTGTTAAAGCAATTTCCTTCCATAAACAAACCTATATTTTGTAGCACATGGTTCTTGAAAATAACAAAATTCTTATGAGTTTTGTTGAAGCAGGCATCGCACAAAATGGTGGCACACTCTTTACACATTTTAGATGTAGTTGTATTACATTCCAAACAATTGCCTGTAAAGAAAATACAAGGATTTAAGAGGGATGTGGTATGGTAGCCTGTAAAATTAAAATTTTCTATGTCTTTTTGGAATAAATTCGCAGTTGGTTCAGGTTGCGGTCGCGTATAACATGTAATTTTTGTTTATAAAAATCGAAGTTTGTGATCTTACTCTGTTGAAAAAAAGCTTTCATTCTTGTTTTAAAGATTAAATTTGTGATGTTTCACTTTGTAAATCAAAGTCGCCGTTGAATTTAATAATTAAAAACCGGCCAAGTGCGAGTCGGACTCGCGCACCGAGGGTTCCGTACAAACCTGCAGGTATTCACGGTGCATAAGGTTTATGTTTATGAAATTAAATGTTTTTTTTAAATTTTTATATTTGAGTTGACTGAATGAAAGGTAAATTGTGGTTTACGATTTATGACGTATTAAAAAAAACTACTTACTAGATCTCGTTCAAACCAATTTTCGGTGGAAGTTTACATGGTAATGTACATCATATATTTTTTTTAGTTTTATCATTCCCTTATTTTAGAAGTTACGGGGGGGGGGGGCACATTTTACCACTTTGGAAGTGTTTCTCGCACAAACTTTAGTTTAGAAAAAAAAAAATGATATTAGAAACCTCAATATCATTTTTGAAGACCTATCCATAGATACCCCACACATATGGGATTGATGAAAAAAAAAAAAATGTTGAAGTTTCAGTTCTATGTATGGGGAACCCCAAATATTATTGTTTTTTTTCTATTTTTTGAAAATCTTAATGCGGTTCACAGAATACATCTACTTACCAAGTTTCAACAGCATAGCTTTTATAGTTTCGCAAAAAAGTGGCTGTGACATACTCGGACAGACAGACAGACTGACATGACGAATCTATAAGGGTTCCGTTTTTTGCCATTTGGCAACGGAACCCTAAAAGCTATGTATATGGTTTTTTATATAACAGTTAATCTAATCAAACCCAAGTGTAAATGTTTAAAGTTTACACAAAATCAAAAAGTTTAAATTATGTACAACTGAATGTACGTATGTTTTGTGGTGCACTTATTGTGTGTATTACTGAGTTGATGAATGTGTTGGCTGTCCAAATACGTATGGATTTTCTATTTAATTACCTTGCGCGGCATCGCTTTTTAACAAAGCTTTAATATCAATGAAACTATCTCCTTCAGTTTTCTTTTGTGTTTTATCTGGAGTCTGGAAAATGTCACAAAAACAACTTAGTTTTGAATACATTAAAGCTCAATAAAAAAACAAACTCTTAGTCTGTTTTAATACAATTGTTTTTTTTTTTTAATCAATATTAGTTGGAATTAATTAACTGTATTTTACCTTCATCAGATTCATAGTTAGTTCACCAACCACCTGAATGTTCACAGGAAACTTTTGATATAACTTTAATTTATTGTCAATGAATTCATTTGGATCAGTGATCTTGACATCTGCATCACGGAGACAAACCTTGCATTCTATTGGCTCCATACATTTCGTGATGTTGACAATGCAATTTTCGCACATTGTATGGCCACATGGTAGAAATAATGGCAAGTTACCTGTCAGCTTTGATGATGTTACTGAAAAAAATTTTTAAAAACCATTGCTAGAATAAAATTGAAGTTGATTGATTATTCATCACCCCAGTGAATTATTTTCTATAGGACAAGAGTTTGTATCAGAACAGAACAAAATAGTAGATTTATCTTAAAGGGTATATCATACTAGTAGGTACCTTAAAAATAAACTGAAGAGAGCATCCGATTTCGATATATCGGCAATATTTGGATTTTTCCGATTGTACCTATTTACATCGGTATGGAAGATATTTATTTGCCGATACACCAATACATTTCAAATTTTGCGCGTTTAAGGTCAAAGGTCCAAAACTCTTTTTTTTTTGTTTTCTTTAAATTAATAGATAGATAGATAGATAGATAGATAGATAAGATAGATAGATAAAACGTTTATTTGGTGCACACAAAGACATGACAACATACAAAGCACGATTAAATAATAAGTTGACGTGATTACAATTTAGCTGTAGGTACAAAGTGCCAATATACAATAAGAAAAAAAAATAAGGAACACATAAAATAGTGATGATGACACTTAGTGTCACAAATTAAAATATAAATGAAAATAACGTACGGTGGAATACAATAGTGCGGTGTGCGTCTCAGAGTGGCACCAAATGGGAGTCCAGCTCAGCATGTGTCAGGCAAATATACCTGACGCTGATATTCTGCTGGATCCTTGTAGTGACCCACGGACGTCGAGCAGATGGGATCAATACACGAATAATTATTATTGGTGTTGTGAAATGTGCGGAGTGATATTATGTAAGTACCCGCAATGTTCATACAAAGTATTTTACAGTAAAGTTTAGCATTTCGAAGCGTTTTTGTACGATGATGATTGTTTACACGATTACTTGATTGTTTAAACATATAAAAATATAGTATATACGTAAATGAATATTCAAAATATTACTATATTAATGTGAATAAATAATAAATTTGACCGGACTGAAATGTGTTTGCAGTAAATAAAAATAGGTAATTAATAATAGGTATGTGTATTATAACTACTATCTATCTCACAATAGATCCACAAATCATTCAATAACTAGTATTCCATTTGTATGCAGTTATGTGACAAAGATGCGCTCAGCAAACGGGAAGAGTTGGGAAGAACACGACAGCCAGTTATATTATGGACGTATTTGAAATCGTCATGCCCAGTTTTATCTGCGAGGCGATAAGAAACATCCGCAGTCTTATTCTGAAGATGTCAAGAGATTTAAGATTCCTTATCGGCGGGGGAATATTGTTCCAGCATTTGGATGCGGCATATCTGAAACTTCCCCTGAAGGCAGCCGTCTTGTGCAATTGAGTGAATAGCTTAATACAAGAACGTGTACACAAAATTTCAAGGTGAAATTCGAAGTATTGTCAGAGATACTCAAACGTGGTGGGGCGTCGAGCAGCTGCACGCCCTTTGTCGTAGTGCTCCCGCTCAGGGACTGTCAACTCTCAATTGAAAAGGCTCAACGACTTACCCAAACGGGATTTAGAGTTTGCGTACGAATATCTTTAGTCAGAAATCCTTTTATTATATAGATATAAACGTCTATAAAGACGGTACATCTGTATGAGTAGGGTTGCCGGGTCTTAAAACCGAAAAGCCGGATAGAGCAGTTAGAGTCGGACATTTATCTTTAATTATTTAATCTTAAAACAAAACACCAATGAAGTAACGTTTAAAAACGAATTAATATTTTTGGTTGGCAGACAGCTGCTTATTTTCCATTAAAATTGAGTAGTAATAAGAGGGGGGGGGGGGGGGGGGGGTGCTAGTTCGCTCGCTTGCGCTAGCGGCACAAGGTGAGGCCGGTGAAGGCAAAAATGATCACATTTGCAAAGGCTAACAAAAAACCGGACAGGCCGGAGACCGTTTCATTTGGCCGGACACACAACCAAAAAGCCTGACTGTGCCCACGTACAATGGTCCACTCAAAGGACTAAGTGCGGAAACCAAATCCCCATAACATAGAACATAGAAGCCTGACTGTGTCTGGCTTTATCTGGACGCCTGGCAACCCTATGTATGAGTGACCTCTCCCTGTACGTCTCTGCATGTTTCTACTCTGCTTCTTGCGGTCGTTTCAGTTTAGTTTATTATATCTTTGACTATCAGCGAGTGTACATTTTGAAAACATCAAGTCCAGTTATCCGAAAAGTGAAACAGGAAGCACCCGATGCTCTTCGAGGCCTCGTAAACGTCAATTTTACGGCAATTGTTTTACCATTATTGACTATGAAGAGTCACACGATGCAAGCATTAGTGAGAAAACCTAACGAACTATCGACTCCATTCAAAATGTGTTTTTTGGGTATCATTTATTCTTCTATTTTAACTAAAAAAAACTCAAAATCTTTTTTTCAGTGACTTTTCTACTCAATTGAACAGTTATTTTTTTAAATCTTGAAAAATCACTTTGTGTTCTAACTTCCAGAAATATTTAAATTTTACGTATTTCTCCTTGTATTTTTGTTAATTTCGAAGATAATTTCATCAAAAGTAATAAACTTTTTTGTTTTTTTTTTTTGTATCAGACAAAAATTGCGAGCTGTATCCTATAAATTGGACGCATCAGTGGCAAGGCGGTCTACAAATACATTTCTGAAGACTGTACAATTTTCTTTTTTAGATATATACAACTAACTATCCTCAAAAGTTCATTTGGCAATTTTTTTTTTCCTATCCAACAACACTTCCTAAAACGGCTAAATTCGGGCTGTCTAATCATGCCTTGATCATATTCTTGCCTTCATCATATGCCTTGCATCCTTGCCTTCATCATATTTTTGTCAATTTAATTCAAATTGGATTTTAAGATTTATTCTTGTTCACTGAACTACTATGAAAGATCTTGCTAGGCTAGTTTTTAAATAGTTCTTTTTTATTGGGAGGTTGATGTCCGAGCTCCTGTTCAGTCAATGTAATATAGGAATGTGGAGATAGTGTAATAATTGTGACACTTGCTACATAAGGACCACATACATTACCTATAACGTTTTATTTTCGTATGTAAAGTATTATTGATGCCTAGTTAACATGAAATACTTGGAAATCAATAAAGACTCCCACAATCAGAATCTAGAACAATTTCTATGTAATCTTTATCAAAATAGTTCTACAAATGTCGCGTCGCCCCTATCTGAAGCCTTGATTCTGATGATTGTTTCAATGTTCTCATTAAGGTAGGTACTTCCTGTACTTATTTAAAAACAATGAATGAATTAATATGCTGGTAAAAATGCCGGGTAGGCAAACAAGTCAAAACAAATGACGGATTCGAGTCCGAGAATTATCACATAAAATCACCGACTGAGAGTTGATATGTGTTTCATGGTGATATTTTCAGAATAAAGGAAAACATTATACTTACATTGTATAAAATAAAGTTGACTGCAATTTGGACAGCTTTTTTTCAAATCGTCGTCCATTGTGTATTTTTTGGAAACGTTTCTTCGTATTAGTTCAAGGTATTTTGTTTACCTCCACTACAAACGTTAACGTTTCATATTTTACAAAATCTCAAGTCAAAAACGATACAGCTATTATCTCAAAAACCGTTTTTCAATGACTTTTTAAGAATAATGGAGAACTTGACACCGAACAAACTACGCTGATTTCGATACCGTTCCACAGACCATCATATATCAGTGTTGCCAACACCGAAAGTACAAATTACTGAGTTCCCACGTCGAAAAGGTATTGTGAGCCAAACTATCGTACAAAAGAAAAAATCAACAAAATAAATTAACAAACACAACATTAATTTTAATTGAAAACAAACGACAATAATAGAGGCTTAGACCGAGTATATGGCAAGTTTCACCACAGTAACATCAGTAACTATAATGATCTTTTTCCATAAGTTTAGTCGACAGTTTTTATTTTTAACCCCCGACGGAAAAAGAGGGGTGTTATACAGTAGTTTGTACAGCCTGGCAAAAAAGAGTCTGGAAAAAATGAGGGCGCTTATTTTGCAGGTATGGCCATACTAGGACTAAAGTAATAAGATACTTGTCATTTTAATCAACAAGCACGAGCTCCCGAGAATTTTCAACAGTCAAGATTTCAAGACTTGATATGTACAAACCTGTACCTATCAAGTCTTGAAATCTTGACTTTATTTTTATTGTATTTAGTAGATAGCGCATTATTCCGCTGGAATAAGCTTTTATCAAAGAGACGCGAGTGCCATAATAATAACATAATGAGTGCAGTGTGCAACGCATGAGATGGACACAGTTCATCAATGAAAACGTCATTGAGCGCTCATACTATGGGGCTGCAGAGGGGGAAAACAATCTGACCACGTACCGTGTTCGGATGTTCTCTCTTTTTCACGTGCTTGAGCCAGCTGTCAACGTTTCGGCACAACGACTGTCGGATCAGGTGCGAGTCATCCAACGTCATTGTATGTTGGATGACACTGTACTTGATCGCTTGCGAATTGAAATGCGGAGTAGCCATATCATCGCCCCCACGCCGCAGACTGCTGCAGTACCACCGCAGTACAAACGTAAGTACCCAATGCACTGATGAATTGAGGAGTGCTTTTGAGAGTGCAATTCGGGAATATCGGTTCATGACTCGCGAACTTAGACCACGCTTACCTCGTTTGCCCATGCATAACAAAAATAGGGCACTGGTGGCGGCTTTAGATTCGCAGTTGGCAAACTATTTGGATGACTGTGAATACATCACCGATACTCATTCGATTCTGTACTGCGCGGCTGATGCGACATGTCGTGTTGGTAGCTCACGTCAAATTCGATAATGACTCTAGAGCTACATAACCGAAACCAGCCGTACCAGCTTGGCAGTGCAGAATTGAACGTATTGGTGGGGCCAGAGCTCTCATCGGCAAACACGGAGGGCAACACTCGCCCTAGAGTGATGCGCTTTGTGAGGCGGGCGTTCTCAGGGACTGATATCAGCCCTCGGGACTATACGTCCCATGTCACAGAGCGCATAGACTTCCTGAAGCAGAAAGTGTATGCATGGGCAAACCGTATTCGTAGGTATAAGCGGCGAGTGGACCGATATACTCAGAACCGCACCTTCCAGAGTGACGAAAGGTAGGTTTATAAGGCTTGTGAGCGACCGGTCCAAAGAGTGAATAATGATACCATGTGTTCTTTTTGGCTCAGTATCTGGTCGGTGCCTGTAAGTCACACCGAACGGGATTGGGTTCGAGAAGTCGAGCGAGCCTGCGATCCAATACCAGAAATGGGAGCTATTACCATCTGCCCCCAAGAGGTAGCTCGTGCAGTCCGTCCATTGCCGCAAAAATTTTATAGCTTTGGGGCGGCAAATGTGTAAATCCAGCATTGCCAACGGGTTTGTCGTTCCCGAAAGGATCTGTCGACATGTTAGATAGATTATAAGAAGGCATGTGACTCGGTGCCACATACATGACTTATGAGGGTGCTGGGGTTGTATAAAGTCGATGCAACTCTTCGCACCTTCCTGATTTCATGTATGAGGCAGTGGAGGACGGTGCTTTGCTATCCAGGATGTCGAAATATCCAAGGGAACAGTGTACCGATAAGGATCGAGCGAGGCATATTTCAGGGTGATAGTTTGAGTCCGCTTTGGTTCTGCTTAGCCCTGAAACCTCTAAGCACACTGCTGGAGGATTCAGGCATAGGCTCTAGGATGAGGAGAAGTGTTCAGGTTATATCTCACCTCCTTTAAATGGATGACTTTGAACTTTTTGCCCCCAACAATTTTCAGCTGATGGAGCTACTGAAAGTAACTGAAACCTTCAGTAGCGCCATCAGGATGGAATTTGGTGTGGACAAATGTGCGGTCATGCATGTAAAGTCAGGGGAGTTTGTGGAATCCGTGGGAACCCAACTCTCGGATTCTATAAACCTCCGAGCCCTCTCTGCATCCGAAACCTATAATTGGGTATGTCGGAAGCGTCGGGCATCAATGTTATTGATATGTAGCAATCGTTGAAGGAGCGCTTCTTTGGCCGCCTGAAGAAAGTATTTAATAGTCTTCTATCAGGCGGAAACCAGGCCTTCAATGGTTGGGTCATGCCGGTTTTGATGTACTCTTTCGGCATACTCAAATGGACTCAGACCGAACTCGACGCCCTGGACAGGAGGGTCCGTACGCTGCTGACTGCATATCGAATGCATCACCCATGGACAACGGTGATGAGCTTGTTTATCCCGCCAAAAAGGTGGAGGTCAAGGCTTTTTAAACGACTCTCCACAATCGCTTTATATGCAGTCTCAGGGAATATTTCCTAGAAACCGACGTGGGGATGCATCGAGATGTGGTCGCGGTTGACAAGGACCTCACCTCGCTCTCCTTGGCTAACGGGAACTGGCGCAAACCTGTAATACTTGACACTAATGAACTTATGGAAGTATGTCAGAGTAAGGAGCTCCACGGACGCTTTTTCTGGGCCCTGCATGGGCCCAATGTAGATATACTGGCGTCCGTAGCCTGGCTGCGTTTCGGTGACCTCTTTGGGGAAACCAAAGGTTTTGTCTGTGCAATTATGGACGAAGTTATGATGACGAACAATTATCGGAAATTTACTGTGAAAGACGGCACGGTTGACATATGTCGGGCATGCCACCGTCCAGGGGAATCAATTAGGCACATAATCTCCGGGTGTTCTCGTCTAGCTAACGAAGGATACTTGCATAGGCACAACCTAGTAGCCAGGATAATCCATCAGCAACTTGCTCTTAAATACAGCTTTGTGGAATCGGAAGTGCCGTACTACTGGTATGTGCCCGACACAGTTCTCGAAAATGGAAATATCACATTGTACTGGGATCGATCCATCATCACGGACAGGACTATTGTAGCAAATAAGCCTGATATAGTGGTGGTGGATCGAGTAGAGCGGCGCACAATGATTGTTGACATAACGGTCCCACATGACGGGAACCTCGTGAAAGCTGAGAAAGATAAACAGATCAAGTATTTTGACTTGGCTCGCGAGGTTGTCGACATGAGGGATGTGGATTCAGCGATCATTGTGTCGATAGTCGTCACTACCAACCAATGGCTTGATAGCCAAGAGCCTCGACCAACACCTAAGGAGGCTCTCGTTAAGTAGCTGGATCAAGGGCTTGATTCAGAAAGCGGTACTTCTGGACACGGCTCGCATTGTCAGGAGGTTCCTCTTTTTCTGGAGCTCTGACCACCGGTAGCTTGGACCCTGTTCCCGATACCGGTGGGCTACTATTTTTAATTACGATATTTTTATAATTTTTGATATTTTAATATTTAAAAATATAATTTATATGTTTGCATAGTGAAATAAAGGACATAATAAAAACTTATTCAGATCAAAAAATAATTAAATCACACTTAAGGATTGCCGATTGGACCCGACACCCAAGAAATAATGTTCA
This sequence comes from Aporophyla nigra, assembly GCA_947507805.1. Lineage (NCBI taxonomy): Eukaryota > Metazoa > Arthropoda > Insecta > Lepidoptera > Noctuidae > Aporophyla > Aporophyla nigra. The sequence goes on along the minus strand of OX382300.1, from coordinate 11,643,082 downwards.
GCAATCGCATTTGCGGCCACCATCTAGGGTATTCACAACCATTCGATGGTTGGTATGCTTCTATAAAATTTGACATGAATGATAATGAACGAATCCTGTTAATGCTGATAGTTTATAGTCGACAAGAAGGCGACTAACAGCTGCTTACTTTCGGAAACTAATCGGGGGTCGGAGATTATCTATAACATGTCGCATTTGAGAGGTACGGGCTACATAAAAAAAAAACTTGCCTAACTCTTTACAGTGTACAAAAAGTGAACTTTTTATCTCATTGCACAGTACACAAATCATTTAAGTCTTCCTTCGGGTGACCTTTTCGGTGTTTCCCAGGAGTAGAAAAAAGTCCATTATTTTTTCACCTTCATCAACAATTTTTTAAATTGTTTTGACAGATTTACCTTAAAGACAATCGTATTAATTGCATTTACATTTTTCAATTTCAAGTATGAGCCATGAAGAGTCAACATACACGCGATTTGTCAAACTAGTAACCATAACCACAATTAATCCACAATTAAATAAAACAACAAAATGTCTTGAAACTTATAGTACCGATAAATTTAGATATAAGAAAAGGAAAAAACAATGACTGTCAATACTAAAAGATAAATTTATTGGATAAATACCTGTCATATCGGCAGTTCTTTCGAAAACATTGTGAATCGGAGACAAAATTTCTCCTGCTTCCGCTTCCACCAAACATCTTAAGAAAACTTGGTATATCACAGCTCCACCACTACTCCTTATTGTTTTATCCATTTTGAATAAGTCCTAAAGTAATAATAATTAGGCTTGCAACGAATATTCGGTTACTATTCGGTATTGGGCCTATTCGGCTGATTTTATTATATTCGGCCGAATACCGAATCAAAAAAATCGGCAGAATCTGAATAATTATTTCATAATGATTCATATTGTTAGTATTGTATATTGTTGATTGTGAACATATATGGTTTTTATCTCCCTGTAAGAAACATGCAAACAAGCATACATACTACATGCAGCAAGCATGCAAACAAGCAAATACCATGCATCCAGCATGCAAGCAAGCATGCAGCATACAAGCAAAGCATGTAACATGCAGCAGGCATGGTTTCTGTTACGGCTCCAGCGCTGCTGGGCTCCTTTGGTCCCATGCGAGCTTATCGTCGCAGATGTTTCACGCTCACTACCGCGCCGGCGAGTATTAAAATCATCTGCTCCTCAGCTCGCGGGCTACCTTGCCCCTCCGCACCTACGCAGCTACGCCGTTTTAAATATCACTCTAGGGGCAGGGCAGATATGACTACGTGGAGTCGGTTTTGCAGCGATTCGTTTCTGCCACGCCGCTCCCGCAGCACGCTCGCTTTACTCGTTCGTCTTCGCGTGTTAATGGTCACTGTTCTAACCGGTGTCCTGTCAGTTCACCAAAAAATAATTTACAAATTTTTACTTGACAAGCAACGCTTGGTAAAAACATGATTTACTATTTCATCACTATACAACAACAATTTTGTCAAATAAATCACTTAAAAAAATAATTATTCAATTTTTTTTTTTTTTAATAATGTATTATTTGACAAATAATTCATTTTATTTTTCATTTTATCTCATAAAACAACGTTTGGAATAAAAGTCGTTCGGTCAGTAGGCTATTTAGGTTGTGGTTTTTTTAAGCCTTGAAATACCCTTCGGGGCAGATCCGACATGGTTTGAGGAGGTTAGGTTAGGTTAAAACTGTGACCTCCTACGCAGGAGCCGAGCGAGCGGAGCGAGCGGTGCCGCTGCAGCAGCCGGCGAGTGCCAGAAACGACTAGATTTTAGGGAAGTAGTTCTATAAAATTATGGAAAAAAAAATGTGACTGGTTTAGAAAATGTATTATAAAATGATATTTAGTATAAACGTAATTTTTCCAAAAGAATCTAAAGATTACATGAAAAATGCATAAATGATAAAATATTATCCAACACATTTGTTAAGAGAAGCATTTGCCAAATAAATGTTTGTAAAGCGAGTGTTTATAAACTAAAACATTTTCGGAATAAGTTGTTTGTGAAATACATAGTATACGAAACGTTGGTTGTAAACTAAAAATTTGTCAATGGTGTTTTGGTGAAACATTCGTGAACCGTTCTAACCAAACCTAACCCAAATGATACAGCAACATAGAGGGGACCTGGCACTCCGCTCCGCTCCCACCTTAACCTTCTAACCTATTATAATATAACCAATCCAAGACGGATTGCTTTAAATGGGGGTGTTAATCATATCAATATTATAAATTTTAAACAATAGGCCTAATGATTTTCGATTTAAATTTATATACAATAACGTTATATGAAATAAGTTTAAGGGTATATAAATTTACCTAATATCTACAGAAATTATATCAACAGTTGGTATAACTCACGTTAATTATATCTTGTGAATGTTATTGAAATGAAAATAACTCAAATAACTTTATATGATAAGAGATGCACCCGTAGATAACCAAAAGCCCTGGTGCAAATACAAAAAAATATTAAAAAAACTAAAAAACACGCTTCCATAGAAAACCAAACTAAAAAGTAGAAAATAATAAAAGCGTGGGGAGCTTTATGAGGTACTTTTTAATTTATATCAAGCACCCCACGCTTTTTCATTCTTTTCTACTTTATACAGGATCAGTTTTTATCCAGTGCGCAAACTGTAACCATGAATTCAGCATATCGTTCTAGACCCCCCAGTGTAAAAAATGATCGTCGGTTATACAAAAAAAAAAACTGCTGTTCCATACATTTTGACCCCGTAGGTATTGCATTTTTCTATGAAACAGCTGATATTTTTTCGTAAAACCGACGAAAATTTTCTGCGCAAGGACGTCTAGAATGATATGCTGAATTCATGGTTACAATTTGCGCACTGGATAAAAACTTATCCTGTATATCTGAATATTTGCTTTGGAATTCGTTACACTTTTGTGATAAAGTCATCATCATGTAATAAAATGTTGGTTTTTGTTATTGTATAGTTTTAACTGTGATTTTGCATTTCCTATTACTTTATTTACTCCGGAGGTCCTACTTTAACAATTGTTAATTCAACTTAGCTAAATGCATCATTGTATATGTAACATAATGCATCTGTGTATATGTATGCGGGCACGCCCTTTATGCCTGGAGGCTTTTAACTAGTTTTTAGCTTCTGATTACGTTCTCTGTTTTTTATTAGTTACCAGCTTCTGCCCACGACTTCGTCCGCGTCAAATTTTTGCACCCCTGACCCTTTCTGTCGCATCGAATTGCCTGCCAGTTTGCGTCCATTTTTCGTTGCTGCTCCACTCCTTTTGATCGTAGCGTGATGTTTTATGCATATAGCCTTCCTCAATAAATAGGCTACCCAACACAATAAGAATTTTTCAATTCGGACCAGTAGTTCCTGAGATTGTCGCGTTCAACCAAACAAAGAAACTCTTCTGGTTTATAATATCTATACTTACAAATAAATAAAATTGGAGTGTCTGTTTTTAATATTAAAATAACCACTTTTTACTAAGTGTATATGGATGTATACACGGTACATATACCAAAACAACATTTTTTTACAATTTTTGTCTGTCTGTCCGTTTGTTCCTGCTAATCTCTGAAATGGCTCGACCGATTTTGACAGGACTTTCACTGGCAGATAGCTGATGTAACAAGGAGTAACATAGGCTACTTTTATTTTAGAAAAAAATAACTGTCTTCGAAAACTACGGTGACATACGTCATAAACTACGCTGAAATACGTCTCAAAATTCGAAAAACCCTGGCTGAATCCTACGAAATAGATCAAAATAATGTACTACAGTATTGTACACCTTAAAAAGGCCTACAAAAATGTCGCAATGGTATATGCCTATCTCTTAGGGATAACCCACAATAACCATTTTTTATCTTATACTTTTTACGAGAAATAAGGGCTTATTTACGAAGCGATTTTAAGCAATACAGCATTAATCCTTATCCAATTAAGTACCTTAAATACACTGTGCATTTAATATAAATCAATATGGCTCTTTACAGCATGTAATTTAAATGAATATCTTAGAAGATATTAGAGATTTAAAAAGCGTACGTCCGTCCCGTCCATCCGTTGGCAGCGGCCGGGTAGTACAGGATAAGTAGGATTGTAATTCATATTACTTTGGCTTCATAGTAATTGCGAATATCATGTGTGTTCATTACACTCAAAATAAACCTAATAGTATTATTCTAAGTAAGAGACCGCGAAATGGCTTAGATGTTTAGATTTTTGGATGTTTGTTTCTCAATGATGCAAAGACGGCCAAACGGATTTAGATCGAATTTGGCACAAAGATATATTATATCATGGATACGTAACAGATCGGATATCTATTTTATCCCGGTAGTAGGTTCCTGGGTGATATTTTCCGACAGCTATACGGGCCAAGCCACTGGCAAAAGTACTATTCCTATAATTATGTTCGGTGTCTGGTAAATGATTGAGTGTCTGTATAGGTAAAATAGGAGCGTTAAGAAAAACCAGGAAGACTTATATTCAACTAAACTAAGCAGTATGTCGCAGTCTTTTTACTCTGAATACTATTACTCTCATTTTAAAAACACCCACACATGATGTTCTCATAAACTATGAATCCTAAGTAATATGAGTTTTATATAATCCTACTACTACTAATTAGAGATTGCAAACCGGATAGTTCGAAATTCGAAAATAACTTAAAACTCCGGATTTTCCGTCCTCATATAAATTCGAATTTTAATATTGAAATCCGGTTTTTTCGAATTTCAATAAAGCGTTGCTTTGTAAACCTATAAAATAGAACATGTGTCTTCAACCACCTAATTAATTGTATTTGAGCGTAAAATACGTGACAAATCTAAATACAGTGTAAACTCCATGTAACGTCACTCGATTTAACGACAAACTCACTAAAGCGTCAATATCACTCCACTTTCATTGGTTTAGCTTATCTTCCATACAATGATACACTCTATATAGCATTACACCCACTCTCAGTAACGACAACAATTAAATAATAAAAAGTACTTTTTAAGTTGCCAAAATTAGTAAAAACTGCGCAGCTGAGTACGTTTCTTTTGCCGCTTTATTATCCTAGCCCGTAATAAGCCTGACTGTCGGCATCATACATACCGAACTTTCTAAGAAATCCGTTCTTTGGTTTACAAATTGGGATTGCTTGCACGTGTGTTGTTACTAGGAGTCATGGATTATCTATACGTTATCATATTCCAAGTTGCTCACAAACTTTCAAACTGTAAACATGGCAAGTAAGAGAAAATCTGTGTATATTGACGAAAAAGTTTTACTAATACGCGCAATAGAGGCGGGAGAGAAGATAAGTGATTTTGGCAGACGCTTTGGATTTAGTCGCTCTACCGTGTCCAACATATGGAAAAATAAAGAAAAAGGAACTCAACAATAAGTTCGCCATCACCAAGGCTATAAATGACCGGGTACCCAGACCGTTCATTTTTGATAAAAAATACAGAATCCAGCTCCACGAAGATCGCCGTGTGAGGGTTTGCGCCCCACTGAGCTGCGCATCTTTACGGACGGATCAAAAACAGACAGTGGCACAGGTACTGGAGTCTTCTCGCAGGACTTCAACATACATATAGCCACACCATTGGGAGTCCACAACACAGTGTTCCAGGCTGAATGCATTGGGATCACTCTTGCTGCTTCAGCCATTATGGCCAGGGCAATTAAAGATCACTCGATCTGCATACTCTCAGACAGTATGGGTGTTCTGCAAGCGCTGGACAGTCACTCGATTGACTCTGGGCTAATATATGAGTGCCACCAGCGCCTCAACCAGGAGGGCAGCCTCAATAATATAACCATTCAATGGATAAAAGGACACAGCGGTTCGCAAGTTAATGATGCCGCCGATGAACTTGCCAGAAGGGGTCGAGCAAGACACCGGTGGTACCAGAACCCATCGCGTCACTCCCCTTTGGGTTCCTACGCTCTCTGGTAAGAAAACGTACCAGGGATCTACACTTTAAGCTATGGGTGGACCTAAGTGAGTGCAAGCAGGCCAAGGAAGCACTTCCTACCATCGATGCCCGCCTCACAAAACAGGTCCTCCGGTTAGACAAACGACAGCTGCGTATAGATCGTGGGTCGTTTAATAAAGATCTATTTGCCATAGGAGTTACAGACAGTCCGCTGTGCAGGGCCTGCATTGAGGACGACGAGGCAGCAGCGCACGTGCTTCTAAACTACCCGGCGATCGCCACATACAGGGCCAAGTACTTCGGTACCCCAGGTACCCTACGGGAGATAGTCAGCAACATCAAGGCGTTTCTGGCCTTTCTCAAGGAGCTGGGGTGGATCAAATAACCGCTTTCCCACCCGTACGTAAAATACGCTCTCAGACGTGGAGTTGCGTACACCAGCCCGTTCTACCTATTACCTATTCTACCTATTACCTATTCTACCTATGTTGGATCGATCGTGAAAGCTAAGGCGGAGAAGTTTGCTGAAGAACTTGGTTTACTTTCTTTCAAAGCATCAGAAGGATGGCTCGGTTTTTTTTTAAATTTTTCTAAGACATATTTTTCTTCTCTCCATATACGACAACTCTCTATAACGTAGAAATGTGCACAGTCCCTTGAGTGTCGTTGTATAGAGTTTACACGTATACTTCATTTTTTTTTTAAATAAAATTAAAACTTCGAAAAATCCGGATAGTCCGGATTTGTGTGCAATTATACTTTGTAAATCCGGATTTGAAAATAATCCGGATTTTGCAATCCCTACTACTAATATTATAAATGTGAAAATATGTATGATTGGGTGTTTGTTTCTCAATCACGCAAAAATGGCTGAATGGATCTGGATCGAAAATAGCACACAGAGTCTATATTACCTATATAACCTGGAATAACACATTCTTATCGCGGTAGTACGTCCTCTTGCATTAATTTCCGACATCCACGCGGGCAAAGCCGCGGGCAAAAGCTAGTTATATATATAAGTATAGATTTCAGCTTGAGTTTAGTTTTCACTTTTTATTTGGTATACTGGCGTGTGCTAGCTGATATATGGCAAATAATTTAATGTATGTTTTAATTTCGTAATATTAATTACTTACATATTATTCTTTATAGAATCAATTTCTTCTAACTTAACAGACAGCTGTGCTGCTGGGGATTTTGTTGCGTCAGCTCTTCCCAGCGAAAGCACTAGGAAGTGGTGAAGGGTGGGGGGTTTGGGGGACTGTCTTATGTAATTTAGACATTCAAAAATAAATAATAGTTAAAAAAAAAACTAAAAAACACGCTTCCATAGAAAACTAAACTAAAAAAGTAGAAAATAATGGAAAAAAAGCGTTTAAGGTATTTTGTTATTGATATCAGGCACCCCACGCTTTTTTTCCATTATTTTCTATTTTTTTTCTATGGAAGCGTGTTTTTAATTTTTTTAAGCTATTATTTATTTTCTATTTTTTAGGGTGCATCGAATTTTGTGACGTATGTCAGCGTAGTTTGTGACGTATGTCAGCGTAGTTTTCGAAGACAGTTTTTTGCTGTCCTGGTAACCCTGGCAAGGATAATGGCACAAATTTATGAAATTATTGCATTGTCATCGGTCCTTGACAAGTGTGCAAAGTTTGAATGAAATTTGGTCGTTTAAAGTGGGTCAAAATCGCGCTATAAGGAGTCGGTTACAAACAAACATACAAGTGAAGCTAATAAAAAGTGCTGACTCTCAGCCTAGTTTGAATAAATGACTTATAGTTTTATTTTGGCGAATGTAGGGTCACATCGTTCGTTCATCTCGAAGTTTTCACTCTTCTCGTTCTTGTGGAGAAGGCTCGCTCCGCTTACTTTTCTTGTGTGGAAGCTGACTTGTGGAGAAGGTGGGTTCGCTTCGCTTGCACGATTTTGGAATTTATGCTTATGTGTTACACTTCGTTGTTCTAGTGGGGGCAAACTTCCCTCGCTCATTGCGTGAATAAGTGCTCTGCTCTCTCTGCTGCATATTAAATTGAATCACTATGTTGACCTGTACTAAAAAGTTTATTGACACTACCTTACTTACTGCATCAGGAGATGCAGCATTAACTTTTTAATCGTTCTCGAAAAACAATCTTGACTCGAATTCACAATAGAACGCACATCGATGAATAATAATAAATAAACCTTTATTTTTTAAATTTCTTCCATACGTGTTAGTAACAGTGAAAACTGATAAACTAGTGTTAGTAATATTTATTCTAAACTATGTGAGGCACGCCGATCCTGGGGTATGCCTACTTGATTGGGTGCAGTCGTATCCACCGCCCCAAGATTGGAGAGGCCCACCTTTCTGCCAACGGTCTAAGAATGGTGTTGGGGCTGGCACGAACACGGCGTAGCAGAGATGCGCATCTCTTGCGCATGATGGCCGAAAAGCTATCAATTTCCGCGTCGTCAAACATGACGGACGCACTACAAAAGGCAGCCCCATCAACACCTGAAACGTGCTAATTTATTGTGTGCGCAGGCCATTTATGCCCTTTGCGTAAAGTATAATAAAACGCACATATTATCGCTATCCGTCAAGTTGATAACACTGCCACAGTAAGAATTTAGGGGAATCCCCTGGTATAACTTTCAAATTTCTGTCAACAGAGTTGCCATGATTAAAGTCGGGTTGCAACCTGTCATATTTATTTTTAAATGGGAGAAATTTTCGAAAGTACTTACAGTTGATCGAGATTTTCTGGTAAGGGATTCGAGGGCCCCCTGAGTTTTCGGGCCACGGGGCACTGCACCGCCAAGCCCATAGTTAGCTACGCGCCACTGCCATAGCATCAGTATCGAAAAGAAGCTTGAGAACTTGAGTAAAAATAAAGGTAAATCTGGCAAATTATGACAGCTATAAAGTTAGCCGATTCTTGAATGTTTCAAATTTTTTAATTTTTTGGCTGCTGCGTATCATCTGTAGGCTCGCTTCGCTCACTCGTCACGAAACTGTGCTCGCACTAGGCCGAGTTAGACTTTTTGCACCGATGCTGGTATCTTTATTATTCACTGTAAGCTGCTTCGTTGCTATTCTAGGGTGCAAAGTGCGTTAGTGGAGTTGCATTTGAGACCGTATTTAGTGACAATTTCAATTTAAATAAGAATAAGGATCAGGAGAGAAAAGAGCTGCCTAATATTTGCCGTCGTCACCTCTACAATTGTCAGTTCCTTCCCCTTTTCTCGTCCAATTTTCTTTTGAAATATCATAAGAAATCGTTTTTGAATATAATTCTGAGCTAGTCGAAGCTCAATCATGTACAAAAAATAAAACCGGCGGGCGGGCCGCTAAGTAAAAGAAGCCACAACCAGGATTTTAAGTAGGCAGATAATTAGTTTATTATCATAATTTCTGCCAAAAGACGTCCACTACTGGTCAAAGGCCTCACTCAAAAGGGTGGTTTGCCTTAATCACCACACCCGGCAGCCGAGTTGGCGATCGCAGTAAGGTGGTAAAATGCATAGAGAACGCTGCTGCCCATTCTCTAGTAAGTCCCTTGGCCTTTTACGACACCCATGGGAACAAATGGGATGGTGCAAGTGTTGGGTTTTATCCGAAAAAACTCAATATGGATAAATGACTCATGAATATTCGTTTTCACTTGAGTATTTATCTAAAACAGCGGATAAATACCTACTATCGAAAGTTTTCGTAACGTTGATTTTGTCATTTGAATAAAAATAAGAAAATAAAAATACAAAACCTACTTATATTTACAATAATTTCACTCAATCACGAATAGGTGTAGTTCGTTAGAAAATAATCACTTCGATCATTAATATTTTCTGAAATCACTATCATTCGTTAAAAAATCTTTCGATTTCGTTTAAATTTTCTTCCGAGTTCCTTTGTTTTACGATTTGCTGTAGCTTTGATCCCAGTTCTTGTGATTTTTTATTGATTTCTTTTTTAAATCTGTATACCTAATTTATAAAATTGTAGAAACCTTCGCATTTCAGTGCACCATGAGCCAGCAAATTACTAGTGCGTACTTCGTAGTTTAAAAGGTTCTTTTACTAAATGAAAAACCTTTTATCTAGTGTGGACACCGACAGCAACAACTAAGTTTTCTTCGCCGTATTTTTTAATCGACGAAAAAAGCGGAGGAGGTTCTCAAGTCGACAGGTAAATTTTTTCTTCTTTTTATTGGGAAGGGTATGCCTCGCCAAGTCTAACTCATATAAATTTAAAAAAAAATCTACCGAAAGTGTGGGAAAAACGAGTGATTTATTGTTCACTCACAGATTTAAATGCTGAGTTGTGATAATTGAAATTAAAAAAACGCCCATTTTAGCACACCCTTGTGTAGGTTAGGTTTTGTTTCGACTATTTATACAGTAACAGGAGTTATTTGTTGACTTAGGCATATAAAAAAGCCCACAACTAAGAGAATGGTGACACAAACGAGCAAAGCGAGCGTGTAAATTTTAACACTCTAGGTACATAATAAATATGTACGGGGCCTCCAATTGCTTTTACTGAGTATATTTTTACCTTGTTTGGGATTTGATGAAAAACACTTTTCAAGATTTGGGGAACCCTGAGTGAGTGAGAAGAGAATTGTATTACGGATGTGAGATTACCGCGAACTGCGTTTTTTACCAAAGAATATAGAGTTACCGGTACCGTTGAATGTAGGTATAATGAAAGGGGTGAAAGTAAACGGAAAGATGTCTTTAGACTTCTTCTTGGAAAATATCAGAAAACGATAGAAAACGAAGAGTTGCGCCTGTAATTTGCCGCCCCTAAAATCTGCCGCCTTAGCTCAAGCCTATTCAGACTGCTACTTAATCTCCACTGGTAACCGGCATAATTAATAATGCAGCGAAAAATAATTTATAGTAGCAAGTAGAGGGTCTCTTGGCCTTACATGCATCGTGACAATAGTCTGTTTGATTAGAATTTAATCCAGAATAGCACTTTTCCCACCATGCAGAGCAGTGGTTGCCCCCCTCGCTTTCAAAAAGACCCAAACTGACGTATGATCAAGATAACAAGTATTTGAAGAAGTAAACAACTTTCCGGACGATGAAGTGTGTACATAAAACGTTCTTGGAAACTAAATACGTTGCAATGATTTGAATAGCCCTGTCGCAGGATAAAAGCAATAAATAACCTAAAAAAGACAACACGTGACCCAAAATGGTACTCATGTATCCCATGATACTATCAGGCGGCGGTAGACCTCGAATATGAAACCATAATTAGAAAACGTCCATGTCGAAAACGTTCGGGCATGTGATAAGGAAAACGAAGAACAAGACAAATGTAGGTACTAAGTAACTGTCTCCGGCTTGGTCAACGGCTATCAACAAACTAGTACGGACTGCCAAAGACCCTGTAAAGGTGCATGTTTGGAGATATTTGTAGAAAATATAATTTAGCAACTCAACTTTCGGTTGTCTACATCGTAACACAAGTTCAATCACAATATGAGAGTTTTGAAGGATATTTTTAATCCATATGTTTGTAACTTTCGTCTACTCAATAAAATAAATAACGCAGTGAACGTGGCGGAACTGTCCTCATGAAAGTAATTGCAATCAATTGTCATTTAAGTTTATCAACATCATTATTTCATCCGAAAGACGTCCAGCGCTTGATATAGGCCTCCCCCAATGCGTGCCATAATCGCCACGGTTGGCAGGCGGATTGGCAATCGCAGTATGGTACTCAAAAATGAATAGAGAACGCTGCTGCCCATTCCTTGGTAACTCCCTTAGTCGCCTTTTACGACAACCATGGAAAGAAATGGGGTGTTGCTATTCTTTCGTGGTCCGTGTGGAGCGTCTAGCTCATGCCTCATGGCTCATTCATGGCAGCATGCAGGCATCATGCGTAAAGGTGGGATCCCAAACGCTGCGGGTATGATCTAAATATATGGCATACCGCATAGCATTGATCAATCAATCAATCAACTCAGCCTATTGCAGTCCATTGTTGGACATAGGCCTCTCCCAAGGGTGCAGCTGCTTTACAGCCGCTTTGCAGTTCGCAGTTCGCCAAAACCTATTATGTTCAGGCCCATGCCTCTTCTCGGTAAGTGGGAGTGGGCTATTTACCACCACTCGGGCCCAGTGCGGTTTGCCGGATGACACATGTCTTCGAATTCTTGGTTTTAGGACACCGTTTTGGGAGGTGGTAATGAAATAATTTACACAAAGTGAAGTACCTGCTTTGGTTCGAACTTACAAACCCACGACATACAACTCGTAAGTTGCGGCCGTGGGCCACCACTGCTCTACCAGTATAGTACTTTAACTCTATTAAAACTCCGTACTCCGTACTAGTCCACCTGAAAGTCAAACTGTTACCACGGGCATGCTGAATCTAAAGACTTTGTTGTTAGATGAATTCTGGGTCACTCGATCTAGATAGCCATCGACAAGGCTAAGGTATGTAAAGAGCCTTTTTGACTCGCAAAAGATCCACATCACGTCGTATGTACCCTCTCCTGTAGGCACATCAAAGTAAAAGACCGAGTCCTCAACATTTTGAGAATCTTAACTCTAGATACATGTCTTACAGCTTTAATAAAGGTTTTATAGAATGTCTGTAGCTATTTTTTAAATACTCGCATATGTAATGTTCACAAGGACAGCTCTTTCGCACAATATTCCCATGGTGTCGTGATACAGCCGTCGAGGAAGTTTAGAGGTCAGCTTGGCTCTTAGAAAAGAATCTTCATGTTATGCGCGTTGCATGAGCATTGCGCGCTCGGCTGCCTTCGAAAGCGCACGTCGAATTGTACCGCTATGCAAGAAACATAAACCCGTATACAAAACTCGCGTCCGGCGCGGTTATTAATCAGCTCAAGCCATAAGTCTGATTACGAAATTCGTCAATCCTTTTCGGAGACCTTCAATCTACTTCAATGCCGACTGAAGCCTTTTCGATTGTGACACGGCTGAGTTAAACATGCGTTTACATCTTCTGGTGATTGAATTTGTATAGGTATTACGATTGTTTTAATATTCAAGATGTATGGAAGTAAGGTTTTCGGTTTATTTTCTTCGGTGCTGCTGTCGTTACTTGTGATAACCGGTAAGCGAATACAACCTTATATTTTATTTTTCTTTATAAATTGCAGTTTAAATTTGACCAACTGTAAAATTGAGTATGTTTACCGCAGTATGTAACTATTTTGAAGCCTCGTCATGGTATAGCTATCTATCGTATCGTTATGGGTAGGTAAGGTACTAGGTGCATATTAATATTTTAGGATATCTGCCAAAAGGTCACTAAAAGCTTGCTGGAGAAGGTCTTACAGCTACTGTGTCTGCACAAACTGTAAATATGTATATTGCATGTAATTCAGTTTAATTACGGATCTAGACACCGCAATTTTACTTATAAAAGCCCTTTTCTTTACCTTTTTCCACACATATTTATTCAAATTGTTAGCGGTGATAATTGATGATATTTGATTGAAATGATGATTGTGTGTTCTGGAACGTGATAGGATATCGTAATCACTTTTACAAAGTATAAGTCAACGCTTCAAATACGCACGTAACATTTATTTCAAATAGGCACTAAAAGGAACTTTTGAAGGTCAACATTTACATTAAAATAGAATTGATTCTAGTCGCTCTTTCCAAAAGGTAGATTCGTATGGAGAAGGCAATAAACTCCAGCGTTACTCTCTTAAAATGTACATCATATTATTAAAAAAAATAAGCTTTATGTAGTCGACATTTCCTATTTGACTACCGCTGAGAAGAAATAGCAAAAGAAACTCAAGGGTCCGTCTTTTTTTAAATCCTGACATAATCTTAGTCAAATCAAGTGAAGATAATGTAGATTAGCACCTGAAATGGTCTATTGAGGAAGGAACCCCGCAAATTGGAGTAGAAGTCAGTGCAAGCATTTCAAATCAAATTAATAGGTAGAACGGGGGCCCGTTTTACATTCTAACATTTTATATGGGGTGCAAATATTTATTGTCATCCTGCACAATGGTATTATTAAAAGGAAAAGACAGCAACAACAAATAAGAGCTCATGCATTACGATTTTTATGGAATGAAGGAATTAATAGATGTCAAAGATATACCTATGTCAGTTCAAGAGATTTTTTTAAATTTAATGTCTGATTAAGTATATTGTAAATTGTAATCCATAAAGTCATACATAAGTCATAACTACTATTTAATTACAAAGTGTTGATTTATTAAAATTTGAACATTAATTCATTATTTCAAATGTTTATTTCATTAGTTCCAATATTATTGATTTCAGTTTCCATCTCCGCGATATGACATGTATTCATTGAGATTATAAAAGGATTTTTCTTTTCAAGAAATTTTTAAAGGCGTCTGGTAATTTGTTATATACTTTTACCGCATTTATGTAAGAGTTCCTCTGATACAGTTCGATCCTGTTTTGCGGTAAACAGAGCTCATGTTTAAATTTATATTTATATCTCGGAGCTACATTTCGTTTCGTTGCATCTTTGTGTTTTGTAAAATTTTCCGGATGTTGTTGTACAAATCGGCATAATTCTCTAATATACATACATAAAACAATGGCTTACAACTATCCGTAAACCAGACTCCACAGATTGCACGTACCTACCTACGCATTTTTTTGTACTTTAAACGCTTTTATAAAATCCATCGAATTACCCCTCAATAAGAGACCATAAGCGACTACAGACGAAACGTATCGGTAATATACACAAAGAATAGCTTCTGCTGATACCCTGGCTCGTAGTCTTTTTATGGCATAGACAAATCTGTCGAGTTTGTAACAAATGTAATCGACGTGAGTTTTCAAGTCGCCATTCTGCTCTAAATATACATATAGAAATTTAGTGCCTGCAACTTTTTCGATTATAGTATTTGTCTGTAATCGTGTACTTGCAGATTTCATCGACTCGACGTACAATACTAAATAGGTAAAGGACATTTGGATAGGCCGCATAAAGTACTGTAACTGCTAGATCAACCTCCAATCCCTCCTTCCACGTATCTCTATCTATTGTAGTTTGTAGGTAATCTGTAATACAGGAGTAGATTTCGTCCCGCGATTACTACTTGGACCTGTCGTGTTGCCGTTTGCTGCTGTTTGGAACCCTTTGTGGTTATTTTGCTTGATCTTTTGTTTTTAAGTTTTAATTCCTAGTAAGTACTCCTCCTATGGGTCTAGTTTAGACCTCGCTAATGTTAACTTCTACGTAGCAGATAACACAGGTACAGCTCGATGTGTTTATTTAAAGGATGATGGCCAGCAGACAAATACAATACACCATAATGGCTGCGTCACTGATTCATTAAATCAATTCACTGAATAATGATTCACTAATATTCATAATCATAAATAAGTATATTTATTTGCTCTCACAATGGTTATGACATAATTACATATAGATGTTGGAATACTGACTGACTATACTTACTGAAAGGTGAACACGGTCAAAGATATTTATTTCTCAAAAGAATTACATATTCACTAATAGGGAAACATAGATAGGTTGAAACAATATTATGTGCCATCAAGCGTAGCTCGAAACTTTTTTTCAAATACTATGTAACTTAAAACTAACATTTTAAACACAGTCTCGAATCATTAATAAATCAACGAATTGCCCTATTTCCTTTCAAATCATCGTGGATTGAATTTAAGCTTTTTTCTTCAAAGCTAAATATTATGAAAATACTTACAAGGATCTCGGTGTGTGTGTGTGTGTGTGTGTCATAGTTTTATGCAATTTCAATTGACACATTGTTCTCGGGCACTTATTTTTTTTCCAGGTGGGTCTGAAGATGGTGGTCGTGTCAAGCGAGTGCGTGCTGATGGCGGAGGTGCGGTATCGCGAGAACCCGCGCAGGCTCTGGACGCACCGGACGATGAGCCCGGCACCGCTCCCGCTCCCCCGGCGTTCCTCAGCCCCTCCGTGAAGGAATACCTTGAACTGGGAATGGCTATACCTGGTAAGTGTGACATTTTCAAATAAATATTTTCGCTGTGTATGTATTAATGCTACCGTCCATACATTATAAGTTCTACCTTTTGATTCATCTGCATTGATCAACATCCATATCGTATGGCTGTAAGGGCTTAAAGATAGCTCGATCACTTAGGACTTACGGCCGGAACGATTGCGATTCGGTCGATCAAACAGGCGTAGATTTGTCTTATCAGATTGATGTCTCCATATCGGTATGGTAACCTTTATTGAATTACTTATGAGTTCAATACTAGTTTATTGTGTGCAACAGCTAATAATGCGAATGTTTGACCAATCGTTTTTACCACAGCTAGATATTTAGCCTTCTGTCTTTTTGCCTTAATTACAATAACCTAAAATATATAAAGCAGTTAAGAACCACCTACTGGACTAGATTACTAAGGTATATTATGATTTTTTTATATTATGATTGTCCCTCATGATTCATCGGTAGGTACCTACCTGCTCTAATTTTCGTACGATATTTACTTAAGATCATTACCGGTGATCAAGATAAGTTGACAGGTAGTAACAAAATCACGCGTTTGTCCATAAATTATTTATGAAGCGTCATCAACGTTTTTGCGGTTGGAGTCTCATTATTAAACCCTAAATTACCACGAATCATGAGCTTACTTACAGATTAGTGTTGTCCTACGCAAATATTTCGAGTTTATTCTGGTAACTATTTGGTACTTCATTTGTGATTATCGTTCCTACTTCTACTTATAGCCAAGACCTAAATTAACTTGAAAATTAGTCAATTATTTGTGACAAATTGAAATTACGTTTCATAATTAGGTTCATTCCTAGCTGACATGTTTATGTCAGCTAGGAATACAGCCGCGAAACAGCCGCGTAGCCGGTGCAAACGGGTAAAATAAGGTTTTTTATGGAATACCATACATCGATAAGCGTCTCTGGAATGTGGGTAGGATTCTTCAAGCGCGTACATGTACGTCTTTTTATGTCATTATGTTTGGTGGATAAGTTACTGATTTAGCACAAAGAATAAGATTATTTTTTTCTCTGTTTTAATGAGGACTGTGGCTACTATGACTTTAGGCTTTTAATAATAGCATGTTCTACAAATGTTTAATGAAAGGCATATTTCATTTAAAATAGGTCAGCCGAATTTTCGACCTCGACATTTGTAAAGTTTATTGACATGTTCGCGGATCTTGAAATCTCTTAATTGTCAGAAGATAAAAGATAATGTTTATTATTTCATCTAATTTTTAAAAGTTCAAGTATTCAGCTATCACGATATGAATAAAAAAAAAACCGGCCAAGTGCGAGTCGGACTCGCGCACCGAGGGTTCCGTACAAACCTGTAGGTCTAAAGTTTAAAATTTAAAAAAATATTTTTATTATATGATGTAACAAAAAATTTACTGTTTTCGCAATTTTTCCTTTATCTGTACTGTAAGATGTTGCTTCGTACCAAATTTCAAAATTCTAGATCGACTGGAAGTACCCTTTAGGTTTTGATTCCCTTGCGAGTTTCGAAAATTTGCGGAAATTTGCGGCATAAACGGCTATATCTTTTGATTGCGTAAGTTAAAAAGTTTGATTTTTTCACAGCTCCAAGGGACAGTAGACATAAGTATTTGATATAAATTTCAGCTTGATACCTCCACGCGTTTCTGAGAAAAAGGGTCTTGACAGACGGACGGATGGACAACAAAGTGATCCTATAAGGGTTCCGCTTTTTCCTTTTGAGGTGCGGAACCCTAAAAATGTAAGAACTAGTAGATAAAGGCACCTAATTATGGAAATGTTGATTTGTACCCGGTTGATGGCAATTGGTTTGCTTTCCTATTACATGAGTGTTATGGCATCCAGAAGTTACTGTACCAAACGTTATCACTTTTCTTATGAACTTTAAGTAATTATGTTTCTGTATTTCGACGGCGAAGTGCCAATACCTGCTATCTTACATTTCGAAGAAATTGACTTTATTAAGTCTATGCCTTTAAAATCAATCTCTGCGTGTTTTGATGAAGTCACTTAAACTGCATTAAAAAAAAGGGATAAAAATTATTTAAATTAAAACCAATACCTCCTATCTTACATTTAACTATGCATGTAAAGCCTATTTATCCAAATGCGTACTGAACTATTGTAAACATATTAAAATTTGATCAAAACTTCAGCTTTCCATAATTGTATATTCTCTTTTTATGTTGATTCTTTAATTTTTTTTTTTTTTTAGGAAATTTTGCATTTTTTCACTTTTTGTAAAGTTTGGCCTATGTTCGTTAGACGGTATTGGCACTTCACTGTCGATATACATAATTTTGTCTCAGATACGCGTAAATGTAAATGGATACAAGACTGCAACTGCAATTGATATGAGCATTTAATTCTCCTGTTCTTCAGATATCATTCTTTAAGTCATCAGGTAAGGTTTCGGCCGCGGCTTTTCCCGCTTGGTAGCATAAGTAAAGGTTTAAATATAAAAGTAGTTCTTCCTTAGAATTCAGAGTATCCCCAAACCGAATTCCATCAAAATCGGTTTAAAATTTCGGAGATAAGCTGGAACAGACAAACAGACAGAAAACATAAATAATCAATGTTTTTGTTTCAAATTCAAAATGTAGTTCTTGCACATAAAGATTTGAAAAAAAAAAACAAACTCATTGATTCATTTTTCTATAAGAATACTTTAAAATCTTGGTTTTTTAACCATCGGATAATAATTGATAAATGTCTGTAATCAATTAATTACAGGCATTATTTACGGGGTATTTACAACTATGACCTTCGTTTATCTGAAAGTAAACTGTCTATGGCTTACAGTTTAGCTTAGCGCAAAAGATACCATCAATTGGGGTGATTCGGGACGAAACTTTAAAAGATATAGATACAATGACATAATATAGTTTGTGGGCTCTTATATGTAGACTGCAAGATAACGACCGTTCGTTCCATCCTAGACCTCATCCATCGCTTTTCGTCAGGCGTGATCTCGAGGTCGAGAGCAGGCTAACTCGGCAATAAAATAGTTAAAAGAAAACACGGTTCTCAGCTTTTGTCCCCGTCTCTTTATACGTAAGAATGCAGTGAGTCTAACTATAAGTATATCGATTTGGCGTATACATAGGTATCCTACGCAGTCCACACATTGCAGCACACCGTACGTCGTGCCAACCGTATGCTAACTCTGCTTACCTCAATACGTAATTAGGTGCTCGTGCACTGCGCAGCTGCTATGAAATATTAATTGTTACTTCATAACAATTGTCTGCTCACTAATCGATGGACGTTTACATGATTTATCGATCATTACAATTAGGCACATTCCGAAATTAACTGCATAACGCTATTATTTATAATTCTTCATTGGTAACAGAAGACGTTAATTTCTTAACTTCTTATTTTACAAGCTGGTTACACACAGTTTTACTCGTATTTTTATAATACTGCTACATATTTCAGGATAAAAAGGAACCTATTTGGTAATCCAGCTTATAGTCTACCTGTTTGCTTTTAATTCAAATCTGTTCTTTCAACTTTTAAAGAAAAATATAAATCCACAAACGTTTAAACTTTGACATTTTATAATAATAGATAGATAATTAGGTAGGTTCTAGCTTACGAAGCGCCAACAGCGTGGCCCGTAATGTGCAGGTGAGGTTGTATTTTGAACAAAATATAATTTACGATCGTAACAAGTATTTTTTTTACAGAATTAAAACGATTAATACACACCCTCTAAGTGTAATCTTCAACATACAACCATCTCTATGATACAACCTGACACTGACTTCAAATTGCAAAAAACGTAAGAGCATTTTAATTTCGCGGACTACGCTGACGCCTTAATAGGATAATTAAAGTAAACTGAATTAGAGTTGTGTGGTAGGTAAGCACTTAGATGAAGGTCTTGCGTCTTGACTGACAACGTGCTTCGAGCAGCCTTGTTCTCTCAACAATATTGTACTTACTCTTATGCTGTACCTTAGTTCACTCACATACAGATGCAGTTACAGTGGTAGATCTACTGTACGAACGAGGTCGTACCCATAGCGCACGTCTTTGGGCAACTCACCCGTTGTAAATCGGGCAGTTGCGTAATTCATTAGCATGCGCATGCCGCGGAGGAACGATGAAAGTTCGCGTTTCCATAACAGTAATTATAAAGGTAAAGGTACGCATCTCTGGCTTGAAATTGTTGGAAATACATAACATAGTAAGGAAATGACTTTTCTTTGATTATGATAGCAGAATTGGTACTCTGGTGCCATCATTTTGCTTAAATATTATGGACAGGAGTAACAGGTTGAAATGATATCTAGTATGTAGGGTACGGTGTTTTTTCGATTTATACATAGCGTTGATACATATGATTGCAAAAGTTAAAAAAAAAAAAAACATGCCTAAGCCACACAATGTGGTAGGTAGTATCGTGCTAAATGAAAAAAAGAATGGAGATTTGTCCAATTATAATAATGTTTGGTGTTTAGACTAAGTAATTCGAACCGTTCGAGGAAGTCGAAGAAAGCAATAAAAGAAAAACTAACTAAGTAAATTGCGAATGTTCTTCTTAGTAAACATGCCTTAGTATGTCTACATTGAAAATTTATTGCCCCGCGCATTTGCGTGCATCGTAATATTAGGCAATAACTATTTATATTGATACACAAATTTTCTGTACACATCATTATTTATTTATGGAAGGTCGAATTTCTTCAGTCAAAATCACTTTGGTTTTCTAGACTGTATGTTGATATATGGAGCAGGAACATCATGTGTCCAAACATTCTTGTCTACGATATATCATCATTCTCCAGCCTTATCCCAATTTATTTGGGGTCGACGCAACATCTATTTTTCTTCCACACTTCTCTATTAGTCGTCATCTCAGTAGTCACTCCCTTTCCATCCATATCATAATTCACATAGTCCATCCATCGTTTCTTTAGTCTCCTTCTACTCATAAAGCCATCGACATGCATACTCAATACTTTCCTCACGACATTTTCCTCATTCCTCCGTATCACGTGACCATACCATGACAACTGATTCCCACTCAACTTTTTAGTTATTGGTGCCACTTTCAGACTTCCTCTTATGTAGTCATTTCTATTCTATCCATTCGTGTAACACCGCACATCCTTGTCTACGATATATATATGTATATATGTCTAATTTTTAAAATCATGTTTACTAAGTGTACCTACTTAATAGATAGGAGTTTTAGGTATTAATTTTACTATGTAATACATCACAAGGTATTTTGTTGTAACATTTTAACACAGTACCCCATAAAATATGTGTCGTTTGACGTTCAAAGACGGCTGATAAACCACCATGTGTGAGAACCTCAGGTAGACCTCAGGGCCGCCCTATGAGTCGAACACCCTTTTAGTGCACTTAACCCTAGAAAACTAAACTATTTTCTTTGTTACATGGTTACTAAACATTCGTTGAACCGACTACGCCAAATAGAATGCATTTTTTGGAAAAAGTATTTATTAATAAGTAAGTAACTTCTGAAACTATTCTACACAACCACATCATTTATCGATGTTCACCTAGAACTACACGAACACGAAAATCGCGGGTAGGTGGGTCGTCGAACGGACGAATGTTTAGTTATCAAGGGTTTTTTTTTTTTGGATGGGAAATCATCAAATGACTTCTCCCGCTCTGGGCGGAGCGGGAAGGCGTGTCAGACTTTTACTGACTAAAACCCACCCGTGTTCCTTCAGTTGCCCATGTGCCAGGGTCACAGTATCTCTTTCAAACAATTTCGCGATCCTGGCAGGCATCGGTCCTAGCAGACCCCTTCAGTGCTGCTGACATCTCTTTAAGGCGCGCGTGGAACACTACGCGCCGTCGACCCGAGCCTGGGCCCTACCGGGCGGCGAGCTATCCATTGCTCGCCGCCCGCAAGCTGGCGCCTAAGGTGGCCGGGAGTCCGCTATTGACTCCCGACACCCTGGGCGTCTCCTCCTACGGCGGCGAGGGACGTGAGGGCGCAGAGACTGCCACTCCCTCACGCGCCCCGCCTCTTCCTTCGCGAGCATTACTGCTTCGCAGAAGGAGGTGACGGCTTCCCATGCCCTCTCGCTCCGTACCATGGCTCGCACCAGGGCCGGACGCGAGAGGTCGCCGCCGCCGATCGCCTCCACGAGGACACGGTGTTGCTCCGCCCAGGCAGGGCACAACTCCACCGTATGCTCCACCGTGTCCTCCAGGTTATCAAGGGTTAAATGAGTATTTCGTTTAAGCCACGCTTTCCAGTTAACAGCAACGCGCCTGTCATCAAGCACCCTAATTGCGTAACGCACTCTTAATCAGAATCTGAATTATTTTGAAGATTATTATTAATACATTGCGTCATATGTTATTGAAAAAGTCGGCTCAACAACATAAATAAAGCAATGAATGTTGTTGACCTGGCAATTACCCTTCTGTTCTCTCTTTCCGAAACAAAAACCCTATACTATATTTCAAAATCAAAATATTTTTATTTCACATAAACCAACATGGGACTTATGAACCGTCAGCAGCTGCACGGTTCCAAATCGTTCATTCCTATGGAGAAGAGCCGGCAAGAAACTCATAAATATAAGATTTTAAAATGATTCGATTGAAGATGATGATGATGATGAAGATGAAAATCATGATTTGATGGTTTATTCTCAATTAGTGTGACAGTTCCAATATGATTAAAGTTATTTTTTAACTAGCCTGAACAACGTCAGGTTGTCTTTAGCATACAACGCAACGTTTACAGTACTTAGTTGAAAAACAATGAAAGCACCGATTTTTTTATTGTTTAACTTACTTACCTGTTCGTGGCCGTGTATTGCTAGAAGCATCAAGATTTTAAAATCTTGTTTCAATGTTCAAAAAATATTGTTTTTTTGAATCTTTGCATTTAAACTCTAAATTCATAATAATACTTGTATTTATCTATAAGATAACTACAAGGTGACACACCCAAGTGGTCTGTCTAGAGATGTAAGATTAACTTATTAAGCATGTTTTGAAATAGTTTTTTCCCCGTCTTATGTTGTGTCAATGTGTGCGAGTTTCTTAGCTATTGCAATCGAGTTTCATGCACCCATCCATGCATTTACCTACTTAGATGTATGCCTTTGTAACGTGTAAATTAATATTTAGTGTAAATGAAGTTCCCACTTGTCTATGTTTTTATTTTCACGCCTCAACTGTTTCAACGGTTTTAATTGAGTGGTTAAGCTTGATTAGTTTCGATATCATTGACATGAATGCAATAATAAATTCGCTGTTCGTTTGTTTTTTGTTCTCAACAACAACACTACAACTTGTTTGGCCTACTTATAATTGCTTGGTTACTGTCATAAATAGAACAGCACCCTAATTGCGTAACAAGATTCTGATTACGTGTTATCAGCATCTGAATCATTTTGAGGGTTATTAACTTATTACTAATCCATTCTTTAATTTGTTCGAAACAATTCTCTGCTTCGCAAAATAAAGAACGCTAGGAATAATGTGGAAATGTCAAACGATTTCTACTGATAGTGTGTTACACAATTATCCCTCTGGTTTAGATCTTCAACATTTTTCATGAATAAAATACATCTTTTTACACTTTACGCAAACTAACAAAGATACTTTACATATTTGCAAGAATTTTTTCAGACGGTTTACATAATTTAAATGTAGCAATAATATTATTATAATAATTTTACCCGTATCTCTATGTTGACGACGTGGTGGGGCTTGTGGGTTCCAAATAATCCTTAAAATACCTAGATTTGTGCTGATAGTTGGTAGCATTTACTTTGCAAAGACGAGTCTAGGTTAAGGAGCCAGACTAAGAGAGATTTTATTTATTTATTTATTTATTTATTTGTGCACAATTTATTAGCTTAAGATACTGTTCACATTACAATATATAAAGCCGCCAGTAACAGTCACAATACCCCCCGTACTAGTTGGTACTGTATTACAGTGGGGTATTATTCCTCATTGCTGTGACCCGTACAGTAACAAACGAGTGAGAACTTAAGATAATAGGCTCCATAAGAAAGAAAAAAGAAACAATTGAAAAAAACTTAAATAATTTAGCAATGAAATTACTACACTTATTACTATTTTGGCTTGTCTGTGATTGTGATGTTTGAAAGTGTGTCTGTATGTATGAATGTATGTGTGTATGGAGTTTGCTATTTCAGAATTTTAAATGTGTCTTCAGTGCTATTATAGTCTAAGCTGAGTAAGTGGTTTCGTAAAATCTTTTTAAATATGTGAGAATTATATTTCCGAAAACCTAGAGTTACATTAAATTTATTATAAATATATGGAGCTAGAAAGAAAAGAAAACGCTGGGCAAATTTTGTCCTATATATAGGTTGTTTGTAGACTTTGTAAGCTCGTCGTATAGCGTCTGGAAAATCCGGTGGTTTATTGTGTTGAATGCGTAAGATCTTCTCAATGTACAGTTGTCGAATGCTAAGAACAGCACTTAGCTTGTACAGTTCATCGGTCGCAAACCTATACTTTTTGAACAGCATAGTTTTTAAAATGGCCCGTTGCGCTCTTTCTGCTTTGATAAGCAGTGTCTTAGCACATCCTCCCCAGATGGATATGCCATATGTAATAACTGATTGGCATAACGCGTAGTAGGTTGTGGTAAGCAGCTTCGAGTCGCAGACATAGCGTAAGTTTCTGAATACATACAAAAGTTTTCTTATACGCTTCGATAGGATTGAGATTTGGTTGTTCCAGTTCAGTCGTTCATCTATTTGGATCCCCAAATACCTGATTGATGATGCAACATCGAGACGATAACAGTTACAATTTTGAGTGGCGGGCAAGTTACATGTGTGAGCTCGTATAGTTATATTTTCAGGAGATGGTTTAGTAGTACTGTTTATATAGTAAGTAATTATTTTCGTTTTTGACTGATTGAGTGTCAATAGATTGTTATCTAACCACTTAGTAACGAGACTAAAACCCTTTTCAGCGTTATCGTTCACCTCGTTCCACTCCCTGCCTGTAAACGTAATGACTGTGTCGTCCGCAAAGGTAATTATTTCTCCGTTTTTTAGTTTTAAGCTTGATAGGTCGTCAATATATATAAGAAATAGGGTGGGGCCCAAGATACTGCCCTGTGGTACACCATATTCAATAGACTCTTCCGTACTTGAATAACTATCAAGCCTAACGATTTGTTTTCTACCGGATAGGTAGTCCGCGATCAATTTCAAAGGCAGACCTCTAATACCTTTGGATTCTACCTTTTTAAGCAGTAAGGGAACAGAGACAGTATCAAAGGCTTTAGCCAAGTCTAAAAATATACTCAAACATTTTTTGTTTTTGTCGATACTGTTCACTACTTCTGCCAAAAGTTGTTGCATAGCGTCATTAGTAGATTTGTTTTGTCTAAGCCCAAATTGATTCCGTGACAGTAGATTATACTTTTCTAAATATTGTTTAAGTCTAATATTTAAAGCTTTTTCGATTATTTTAGAAAGGGAAGGCAGCAAGGATATTGGTCTATAGTAAGACACTACGTCTTTGTCACCCGACATATGCAAAGGTACTATTATTGATTTTTTCAATGATTTGGGGAATTCCCCAGCAGCAAAGCATAGATTACAAATAATTGTGATCGGCAGTGCTAAAACGGGCGCAGCCACTTTAAGGAAGTCAGAAGTAATACCATCCCATCCCTTAGACGACGTGTTTTTTAGTGATTTAATTAGTCTTAGGATTTCGTTTTCTTCTACAGGGAGTAACACGAAATAATTGGAGCAAGAATGTAATTTCTCTAAAGTTTTAATAAGTTCACTCTCATTACGTTTTTGTCTACGAAGTATATCTGTAGCAAGTGTTTTCCCAACATTCGCAAAATATTTGTTAACCTCATTAAGAGATTCCAGCGGATTACTTTTTAATTTTAATAGTTCTGGACAACTATGATTTTTGTTTTCGTAATTATTCAGTTCTTTGATTATATCCCATTGTTTTTTAATATTATTTTTATGTTTTGCTATTTCTGCCCTATAGTATGCCCTTTTTAATTTTTTAAATAGTTTATTGCAAGTGTTTCGATATCGTTTATAAGTTAGTTGTAGTATGCTATTTCCTCTATCTTTTTTTAATTTTTGGTTAAGGCGGTCTCGATTTCTCATGCAGCGTATTAACCCTGGTGTAATCCAAGGCTTCATGGTTTTTTTTCGTCGTGACGTAGTTTTTATTGAGGTATGTTTATCAAGCGCCTGAGTCACGATGTGTAAAAATACATTAGTAGCTTCTTCAGGATTTTTGTTCTGTAGAATACTTACCCAGTCTAATATGCTCAGTTCATTTATGATAGCTTCGAAGTCTGTTTTGACATAGTTTCGAGATTGGTCCTTGTATTCTTTTTGTTTTTTATACATTGTTAGTATGACCGTGGAATGGTCCGTGATACTTGTTTCACAAACGATTGTTTTTGTTGGGAGGAGAGTTTTAACAAGGACGTGATCTAGGCAAGTTTTTGTGTGAGTCGGTAGTACGTGTGTAGGTACTACTCCGTGCGAGGCCAATAGAAGGAGGTACTCTTCTGCTCTTTTATCAGTACTGTCTGGTGCTATGTCCACATTTATATCACCGGCAATTATGATATTTTTGTATTGCTTTAATTTTGTAAGTATATTATCTAAGGATTCAAGAAATCTATCTAAGTTGCTGAACGACGGTGGTCTATATAGGCAAAGCACGGCGAGATCTTGATTCTTAGTCATCAGTAGACCGCTAGCATCTTTCAATTTGGGTTCTTCAACTTTACATTGGATATTCTTTTTAATATACAATACTACTCCATCATTTTGATTTAAATTGTTTGATGTCGAGTAAGAATTGTAATTATTTATTTGTGGAATATTTGTGACTTTAGATAGCCAACATTCCGTCATTATAAGTAAATCATTATCAGTGCTTAATCTTTCCAAAACAACAAGCATGTCATCAAAATTTTGATTGAGACTTCTTATGTTCTGATGCAGCACCCTCATACAAATATGTTTTTTTGTTATATTAAAAACGGCATTGCACTCCTCGGGCAGGTCTACTACCACTGCATCACTGACGTTAATGTTAGTGTCAATGTCAGCTCCCAATGTTATTATTTCGTTCATTTTTTATTTGGAACAAAGGTAAATATAAAGATATAATAACATCAGTGATATCAGTAGGCGAGTTTAACCGAAAGGTGCAAAAATGTCCTTGTTTGAATGTATATGTGTGGTGAATATTTTGTGGTTGTGTGTACAAAAGCCTGTATAAAACTAAAACTAGAACTAAAGTATAAGATAATTCGCTACATGCATGCGAACAAAATCGACAACAAAAATGCATGCATAAACAAAAAGTGAAACAAAACAAATGAGAATGTGAAGAAAGTATTGAACTGCTTTTAACTACTTGATTAACAATACTATTTTTTAAGCAAGTTAGTCATTGTGATATTAGTAATTCACTGAGACATTTGTCACTTTTAATACAGTAAACCTTTTTAGAGTCTGGTTAAAATATAAACCCTCAAAAAAGCTTGTTACGAGATGTTGGGCAGTAGTAGCAACACGGTCCGATCTCCTGGAAACCAACATGATGAACAACATTTCTCATATTGTTCATCATGTTTGACTTACCTTTATTGACCAGTTGGAGTGAAAACTGACGAGGAAGCAGAGCTCTCACCTGTTTCTTGGGTTTACTGGCCAGTTTCAGTAGGGATTTGTAAGAGAAAACGTGCTCGCAGAGAGAAAGTATTAATGTGGAGGAAGAGCCAACGTGCTCGGAGGAAGAAAGAGTTCCAGTAAGATGGACTGATACGGGACTTGACCTAAGCTTCGGGATTGTTCTAGTTGTAGAAAACTCTCCACTGCTCAAGCTCCTAAGGATATGCTGCCGTCTTGTCACTACGGCTCTATGTACTAGAGTCCGTTTCGGGGGCCCAGTGTGTGAGTCCCTTGCTACCATTTTGTGCGGGTATTATAAAAACATTTTAGTTCGACAGGGGGATATAGAATTTCTATAGGTAACCAGTTCACTGTTGCCACCCTCATGCACAGCCCAATGTATTTTGTTTCCATAGTTTGCAATTGAAACCTACCGGGTTTCGTCCTTGGGTGCACTAGCGAAGTACATACAGGAATAGCCGTCGGTTGCTGGTGCCTCATTCTACTAGAAGTATCCAACAGGCCTTTGCGAGTTGGTTTCGTCTCCTCGTATACCTTCCAAAGGTCCGGGACCCTATTATTCCGAGACATGTAAAGAAATAATAATAGTACTTAATTTATTTAATTTCATATAACAGGATCCATTTAGTGATTGAGAACTTATAAACTTTGTTAGTACAAAACAAACCCGACAGGCTAAATGACACTAAGATGTGTGTAATTGATTACAATTCGCTGATTGCCATGAAGAGAGCTCCGATTACTTAGGTAGATTGTAGCCGTTTGAACAAATCGCCCTGACATTCTGTACGTGGTCTGAGGTCGACACGAAGGTAGTCATGTGTGTGCACAACACTAATCTGCTATAGGTACTATATAGTATTATATTATCTGTGGTTATATACATCAAGACGTCCATTCAACTTAATCGCTTAAAATAATCCTCTGTATCACAGCGACTAAGAACTTTTTGCCGTTAAAATTAAATGCATACGACCTCCATACTATGCGACGAATATTCCAGACTCCCACGGACCAGTAGGTCGTATATTATAGACATCTTGTTTTTATTTGGATCCACCACGCCCGACATTTAATAAAAATGCTTGAATATTTCTGTAAACATCCATAGGTATTAATTAATAAAACAGTCTTTTTAGGGTTCAGTAAAATAACAAGAAACAATTATATATAGTTTTGCCAAATCCGGCTGTCTGTCTGTCCAAGGTTAACTCAGAAACTCTTGTAACTTAAAAGATATAATTTTGTTATGAATATCATATTAATCACATCTAAAAAGTTAAGAACTAAAAAAAACTTTTCCTCCTTCTTTATTTTTGTGAGTTACGAACTTCGCGTGTACATGAAGCAGGAATGTTTTGTTTTACATGTCTATCCCATTGTGTGGGCTGGGCTGATTTTGAATAAGTCTTTCAAAAATATAATTTTTAATATTCTTGTACCGGTTTGCGAAATATTAAGCTTTATTTAAAGTGGTCTTTTTTTTTAGAGAACATCTTTGTTTTTAGTTCAGGCCATAATTTAAATGGAAAAACTGAGTTTGATTCATAGATCATCAAACGATATTTTACTAATTAACTTACGATATTATATTCTTACAATGTGAGTAATTCCTTAATTAATCTATAAAAAATAATGTTCGTATGAACATTACAACCATATTTAAGTGTTATGATTTCAAAACATTCAGACTCGATGTGTTTTGTCCAAGGTTGGTTGAACAGACAGTCTAACATTGTTGACATTTACTGACATGACAATATTATAAGTAGTCATTATTTCCTACGAACACGTATTTTCGGAACTCACCAAAACACAATGCTTCGAAATATTGATGTATAATTGGCAGGGCGTATGAGCATGTGGGCGAACAATAGTAGGCGTAAGATCACACGACGGAAACTCATAAAAAATTTACACACAAGACGTTTGGTTGTAAAGGCGGTTACTGACTTGCAACGTTTGTTTGTAATGTAACACTCGAGGCGCGCTTAGCAGTAGCACATAGCTGGATTGCTTGTTACAAAACGGGAGATACACTAGACGTGGCGGACGTTCGCTTCGAGCACTTGACTCAAGCGTGCTCCATTTTTATTCAACCTGCATTGACTTTGTTTGTGAACATGCATTCACGACATTCATGTCATTCTTGTACTCACGTTGTGTAAAAAGCCGACAGTCGAGTGGAGGAGCCAACATTCGCATTGAACGGCTCGGCTCGCTGTTACTGTGACGCGTTACAAAAACTCGAAACATTACAAAGCTGCAAGTTAGTCTCCGCCTTAACAATTTTCGCGTGCGATTATCGTAAACTTTTATTGAAATGAATTAATTGTTCTGATTTATTATTATTTTAATTAGATTCACCAAAACTATAAAATATTAAAACCTTCATATTCAATGTGTTGAAGGCTACAATTTGTTAAAAAATCTACAATTAATAATGTTTTCATTAGTAAACCGCTATGGCGTTTAATTGATGTGACTTTAACGCGCCTTAATTTTTCTTGCCAGCGGCCTTCAAAATAAGCCTTTTCTGTAGGTGAATAGAATACAAAATGCAATACTGTTTGTAATAACTTGGATTGTCTACTTAACATCGCCGTCATCGCCTCGGCTGCGCTTGCGCCACAACGTTATAACTGCGTTGCGCCACGCGTGGGTCATATGTAGCCATTATTAATGATAATGATAACGCTTACCGCTAACGCATTGTCGTCCAGCGTCTTATTACGGTCTGACAGCACATATTAAAATGTATGGTATATACGGTTACTACGTATTATTTGGTTATTTATTTAAAGCCTTATTAATTCGGACTTGGCAATACTCGGACTCCATATTAACTCTACATTTTGACCTAGTAGATTTATATCATAATTTAAAGTGTATTTTTATTCAAATTCCGTAAGCGCCTTTTTATAATCAAATCATTTCTAAAAATACTTTTAATAATACTTCCATTAGTGTACCCTTCCTGTTGAGCCGGTTTCGGTTTTATAGATGTACAATAAACACTTGTCTCACAGTCACACATCCGCCAGTGTGAAGAAGATTTGACTCGATTATTTAAATGCCAATGTAATCGAATGAGCAATATTTAACAAGCGCAAACACTCACGCCTCTACTCTTTAGTGTTGGGTTTTGTTGCGTTCGCGCAGTTTATTTATCTATGGAACAAGGCTTGTATTGTATACAATATTCGTACAAAATATGATTCGCAACCGTAACAGGTATATATTGATAGAATTATAATAATTGAAATTATCAATATAACCCTAAGTTCAGAATTATAATTCCATTGAATAATAATAAAACCTTTGCGTGTCACACTGTTGAAACACATGAACTAATTAAATTAAATTTATTTTAAAATATAAACCTATTAACAAAAGCTGCATCTTTTGTAACTTATGTTATTGACGGACAATACGGAAAAAGGGGCTTCGAGAAAAGTCCTGTGGATTGTTTTTCACTGTCAATGTCAAATAAAAAAAGATTGTCGCCACAGCAGCGGCGTGTCAAGTCAAATTATTATGTAAACGCTTCTGACCTTGTTCCAACCTGTCCTCGCGTATCGTAAGTTCGGTAGGGTCACTTCATTTCGCACTTCGATTACGTGACTTCTGGGGCCTTAGCATGTAAATATTGTTTCCTAAATAATATCCATGAATGACTTGTTTAACATAGCATTTACATAATAATTGATAAAAGGAAGTTATGTAAGAATAACGTTTGTTTTGGTAATGCAGCCTTGTGCTAGGAAAGGTCATTCGATCTAGGATTTGTTTATTGTTTACAAATAGTATGTACTATTAATATCTATATAATATTTCCTAAATGATAGTGAAAACTATTTCGTCAAATGTTAGTGAAAAAATCCGTTGCGTGAATTACAAGAAGTAAACAGACAGACTAAAACAGCGACTTTACTATAGTAAAGACGTTGTTTTCCTCTAGTATATATACCTACTATTTAAAGATTCTGTATCGTGAGATGCCACATCAACATCTTCTGAAGCATTACACTTCACTCCATACATAGGCCGGTAACAGTAACCGTTTACTGGTCCATTACGTCAGATGTGAGTAATTTATCATCGCGATCACAAAACATAATGCAACCATCTTGTTTGAGGCAGATATGGCCGCAGATTTTAAACGTTTAAAGAACGTTAGATCATATTTAAGAGTCATCCGTTTCTATCATACCTATAAGTCTGACGATGTTCACGTTCGTCCGTAAATTCTTGATTGGTCACGTAATACTAGAACATCTTTTATTTTATATGATATTGAAGGCTAACCGGATGATCTACTGAGACAGGATTACACACATCTCATAAAGGAGACGTGTTAGTACGAGAACTGAGGCGCTGACCGTAGAAGTCAGAAGCGTGGTATCATCAAAGTAGACACACATTTCATGCGAAATTATTAGTAACATTTAAGACCTCATACATCCCCAGTGTTGAGTTAAAAGCATAATACAATCACGAAAACTTATTTTTTCATAGCTAACTACATATCATTAATAGGAAAATTATGTATTAAAAATTGATTCTTCTTGCCTTGAAATAAGATTAATTTTGCCTCAATCGACATAGGTTTGCCAATCAAGATATTTTTTGAAACAAAGAAAAACACAATATTTAAAGTAACTGAAATTGATTCAGCAGTCAATTATGAACAAACTACTTTCAGAACTTGCGTTTATTCCGTTACAGCCTGTATGTGTCCGCATTTTCGTACAAAGTTTCATGCTTGCTAATAGAATAATTAATTGTCTGATCTAATCATTGACTTGATGGTTCCATTAGAATTACTGGGTACTGGACGTGAAGGTATGCGTGTGGGTATGCTGGTTAGACAATTAATGCCTACGTAATAGTACATCCTTTTAGAGGGTTGCTGTTGAAGTGTTAACTTATAGTGTTGGTTTTTTGTTGGTACTTACTTAAAACAATATAATTTGTTGATCATACTTAGGTATAGGCTATCGAGAGTACCTATTCTATCGCGCAATAGTAGCAGTCATATCGTATCCAATGTTTAGTTCAGTTTGTTTGCGGTATTAGAATAAATTATGACGCATTTTTAGCAACAATCTATATAATATTAATATAGAAGAATACTATTCAAAATTTAATAAAAAAAAAAAAAAAGTCTCAGTAATCTACATTTCTGATTCAAATGTCAATGATATACATGCGGTATAATAGTCTTAAATTGTTTATCTAACTAAAACGAGAATCCACCTCGCACTTCGACCTTTAAGATGACTTGCTTGCTACATTTGTATTTATGTACAATGTATACACAATACTTACAGTTCCTAGACTTACATAACAGTGCAGGAGTTGCGTCAACCTTTAACAGAATCGTAAAGTTGATCAATTCGTAGCGAGTTCATTTATTTATTGTTTAATGAATAGCAAGTTTTCTTGGTACGTACTTCGGTTTGTTAAATCATTATAATCACACATCTACTCTCATTGACGCAAGTTCAAAGCCTGTTGCTCCACTTAGCTTGAGGGCGATCTACCCTACGTTGGCCTATAAATTATTACGTTTTGTAAATATGATAATTAAAATGTCAATGTACTAAAATTATCACAGTTATTTCACATTTAAAGTGGCTAGTTAATTCTATTTAATAACATAGTAGTGCATGCACTGGATTTGAAACCACATTTTGTGGCTCTGCTCTAATGACGCCTTTCCGCCTTCATTCGTTTGAGATACTCGTATTTATCTACATCGAAACTGGAAAAAACACTGCGTATTACACAAAACTACTTCTACCCTTTATAGTACTTATGAACTTAAATAATAAGAAATATTCAGTTCAAACTACAGGAAAGTAAATTCCTTAAGAAAAGTTTTGCATTTCAATGGGATAAAATGTAGCAACATAGTGTACTATGTCTAATATAATAGCGTAGTATGATTACGGAAAAAACGTGACCTAAGCATCGCCGATGTTTATTTTCTTTTGCCGAGGTGAAGAAAATGATGTTTATTTTCTTTCACCTTACCCAAACAGACCGAAGCAGTATTACTGCACTTCAGAAAAAAAAAATACAAAAATATAAAGGTTTCGTTGTCCTTTTATGATCGGATCCATAATAAACCTATTGTTCTAATTTTACCTCATAAAACGTGTCATTATACGCTTAAGTCTAAACTAACTATTAGTCATCAATTACTTGATTGACTTATATATAATTATTGGTATGCCACTAAATTGTAACATATTAATTCGTAACTGACCGACTGAAAATGTTAAATTGCCTGTCAAAACGTTATGTTTGCATTCAGAAGGTTTGGCTATCATGTCGTAAGCGTTTTCTTAGCATTTAACTACGCATTCAGAATTGCCGGTCACTTTGCATTGAAGACCACCTTTCTACGCAACATACATTTCATTTTACGAATTAATACGGATAATCTTTTGAAAGGAAATCTATATTCTACCATTGCGTAAGTTTTGCGGTTCGAACGTAGGCCTGAGTTCTATTATATACGACGAGCAATGTAATTGCAGTCACTGTACTATAAATTAATGGTGGTCAAAGGTGAATGTACCGAATAATCTTTTACTATCACTTCTCGTTTCCTAATAAGCGAAAAGTAATACTAAATAATGGCCTAGGATGCTATTTTGTCACACAATCGAGAATTGTTAGTAGTGGTATCTTGGAGTGAAAGTCGTCACTGCAAGCGAACTTTCGTTATCTGTATAACTACCGGGAGCGGCCTAATATGCGCAAGAGTTGCTCGTGATCGAACGGGACGATCATTTTCTCACGAATTTGAGTGTCTAGACCGATTGTAAAATTATTTTATACAATTATTAATAGTTGATTGTTGTCAATTAATTCTGAGGATGAAATTGCTTCCTATTGTTGCTCGTGGTACCGCTCAAATTATCATTATTCAGGACTTAGAGTTGAATGTTATTATTGCAGTACTGAAAAAGCAACTTATTTTATTGACAAAGACGAGTCATTTCATCTAATTCATTGCGATTGTGTAATTCATTTAAGTAAGGAGGCATTAATACATAGATTAAATCAGATGTTGAAAGTTATAAGTTTATTTTCATTGGATGTAATTTATATGATGTAGAGTAGTCGTTGTATGAGGGGCGTGTCGAACGATCTATGTGGGAACTAGGCACCTTTGACCTCTAAAAACATGTTCATTAAATGTAGCTTAATATAGCGTAGTACAGTTCCATATTGAACGAGTTTTAGCCATTTTAACCTACACGGTGACAAGTAAAATGACTCTTTTTACTTTCAATGTTAAATATTAAAATAATTTCTGGTTTTTACTAAAAAAAAAACAACTTTGTTTACTTTGTTAACAACAGTTCCTTATATTTGACATTGAATTATTTAATTATTACACAATTTATTTCATTAAAACATCGTATTTTATTGTTTGTAAAAATGTATTCCCATACAAAAGACATCAACGCGCGATCATGGAAAGTTCATTAGTAAAATTATCTGTATTTACATTTTAAAGTGTATTAAACTTTATTATTTGGCTAATTTCAGGAAAACCAGGAACAGACTACCCTGTGCTTGGTGCAGTGCCATACACCAACTTTTACTGCGATGATCAGTCTTATCCGGGTTTCTTCGCCGACATGGAGACCCGTTGTCAAGGTAACTGTCGAAAAACAAATGAAAGACAAGAACAAAGCTAAAAATTGCCAATTGTTGCATTCCTGAATACTTTTCTCACTAACTGTCATTCTTTACATACATTTTTTTTCCTAATATAATCATGCCTACAGCGTTTTCGATTATAATTTGTCATAGAAGTTTTCATAACACGTGATTAGCATAATGGCATTCTATTGTATATGATTTACGCCATTCTTTTTTGAAATACAAGATGTTAATCATGTAATAAATTATACCTGCCATAAAAGAAGGAGGAGTTTAAATCATTATTAGTATCTGAATATAATAAATAAAAAATAGACAAAGAAACTTTATTATTACATGGTGGGTGTTCATCTTTTTGGTTCTATTGTCAGAACAAAGCTTTGCGATTCCGTGGCTTAGACCTTGGCCATGCTGTAGTCATTTACTACTGACCTTACTATAGTTTGAGGTCAGATAATTATAACGTAAAGAAACCCGGAACTCTCGACATGAAATGATGGGTCAAAAACGTGAGATCTGCTATCAAAGATACGCATTTAGCTTCTAATTTGTTGAAGACAGGTCTTGATAATTTATTAAATTATTGACTCGATTAATTAATTTGATAAATGGCTTCATATAAATAAAACATCATTAAGAATGGCTTCCGCATCATTACAGTTGAGGAGATTCACTACTTAACTCTGCTTTAAAAGAGGTGCGGTGGCCCCATATCACTTTTAATTACCGAATATTTAATCTCATCGAATAAATTTGAGTTTGTCGGAATTGATCAAACGTATTTTACGAAAACACATAAAAATGAAGAGTCAAGGCTTTTACGATGTCTCACTGAGATCGCGCTTAACTGCGAAGCTGTTTTGTTTCCATTTAAAAATAATCATAAATAGGTCCCATTGTGATGTGTTCCAAATTAATCCTTCATGAAATTGTACCACTAGTTGATTTCCTACCATCGCGGTTAGCACGGCTTCTGTGATAGGCTTGACTCACACATTTTATCACGGTTTTTGTTCTCAAACTGTGATAAAAATGTGTGACTCAACCCTATCACGTTTGGCCGTGCTAACCCCGCTGCAATTTAATAAAGAACAAGATAAAAAATCACACTGATCAAGATCATGTTTGTATAGTTTGTAGGACATTTTGCAATGCAATTATGTGACATTTCTCAATGTTAACTGTTGTATCAATCAGGTAGTGTACTATTTGTAGGGCAAGTAGATTCTTTAACCTTTTCTTTGCAAACCTTGGCTCATATTTTTTGTTGGTCTGGCGATCAATCAAGATCTTGAGATATTTCGCCCGGCAGATGAGCTTCCTTAAGGGTCATAGTGCCTGCCAGGATCGCGAGATTTGTTCGAAAGAGATACCGTGGTCCTGGCATATAAGCAACTGAAGGAACACGAGTGGGAGTCAGTAAAACTCTGACACGCCCAGAGCGGGAGACGTCATTTGACGATTTCACATCCAAAAAAAAGCGTCATAGTACCACGGATGAAGAGGTCATACTGTTGCCGTTTAAGCAGCTCAACATGGTTAAACTGATGGTGGATTACCTGATTTACCTCCTCTCCACAAACAATTTGAAATTTTGATTTCAAATTGTTTATATTGTTGTTTTATCAAGCCCCAAATAAAATGTGAAAACTTCTTCGATTACAATACGCTTCAGTGTTAATACAATTCTTGCTAATGAAATATGGTACGTTTGTTTTTTCAGCGTGGCACTACTGTGACATCGACGGTCGCCAGGCGTCGTTCCTGTGCCCCAACGGCACGGTGTTCTCGCAAGGAGTGGCGTCGTGCGACTGGTGGTTCAACGTGCGGTGCGCGCTGTCGCCGGCGCTGTACCGGCTGAACGCGCGCCTTTACCGCCGGAGGAAGCCGAAGCGACCGAAGCCGCACCGGCTCATAGACAAGAAACTCGTTTCTGAAATCTTTTTGTAAATATTGTAATATAAGGAAGTCATGAGTTGCCAGATAAGAATATATTATTACATTACATGGTTCAACGACAAACTTGGCCGTTTTCAAAGGTTTGCTTTGAAAATGATCAAGTTTTGTCATTATAAACTCATGTAAGTATTTAATGAGTTGGAAAAACCACCGGTTTCATTTCTGAGGGTGAAAAAAAGCACTTTCTTAGGTGTGTGCAACAAACTTCTGCCAATTGGTTTTAGAAATGCTTGCGTAGAAATCAGCTTTTAAATATGTTTACATTTTAAAAACATGGACCTAATACTTATTATACTAAGAGAACATTTGGTGTGACATGAGTGTAAGACAACCTAAAAGAACCATCTACCTAGAGGTTTTTTATTTGCACCATATTTGTTCATAATGTAGCCAGAAAACTGTGTTGAATTAGTGAAAAGCTGGTAATAGGAGTACACAGGTACTCGTACCTTAGACCTCAACTATAGAGTTGAGGTCTAAGATAACATTCCTCTCAGAATAGCAGAAACAGAAGCTTTGCCTCCCAACTGTACAGTAGCAAAAAAATATAACTAAGTAGATATGTGGTACCTATCTGGCAACTTGTGGTAACTCTAGTATTTGTACGGAATTAGACTACTCGTATTTTAATAGTTCTATGTTTCCGGAGTAGTATAAGTTAGATAATAATGTAATAATAGAAATCTGTAAATAAAAGTAAATAATGCTATAAAATCGACTTAGTACAATTACTGAGTATGCTAAGCATATTCTCTTATGTATGTCGATGTTTTAAAATCTGAAAGTCCTTCAAACTTTGAATAATTTGGTTTCAATCTAAACTGTACACAGACTGTATGTAGATCTTCAGTCTATAATGAATATCTTGTAAATAGGAGTTGTATCGTAAAATATGCTTTACGTGAGACCTTAGGCGTTTAAGTGAACTTTCCGTACCTAAATGTTTTAATGAAGCTTTAAAACTGTATCTATTTACTTACAGAAGAAAAATCAAAAACATTGAGCTGTTAATTTAAAAAAAAAAAACCATGAATTTTAAGACCTACTTATCTGACTGTGATAATGAATTTAAAGATGTCGTACTTTTGTTACTAAATATAATTATTGTTAATATCCATAAGAATTTAAAGAAATTTGTAAAATACGAACCGTTCTTCTTCTCTAAGCCTACTAGCTAGTGCATTTACATGGCACACGCTGTTATTGTGTTAGCATACAAGCAATCATATTGTATCGATTGTCATTCATGAATAATGTTGACGACATCGCTATAGGAGTATCTCAGGATGATCACGAACTTTATTCCTGTTTTCCTACTTACATACTAGAATCTGTAAATAAATGATAGCCAATGATCGTTCTAGCCATGTGTAATTGCAGAACCGTATCGGCACGATGCATGAATGTTTCACACTCATGCCGCATGCCATGATGATGGTGGATGAGGCAAATGGTAGTGATGCTGACTGGCTCACGAAGTCCATAAAATGCATCCAATTTGTAATAACTCGTGACTTAATTCTGATTTGTAAGGAGTTTCTTAATATTGTTCACATTGGACACTCTGAACCACCGCCAGCTTTGCTGTTATCACAGTACCACCTTGCTTGTATTAAAACTTGTGCATAATTGAATTATACAGGGTGGAAAGTTTGAGTCGGCCTCGGATCATAAATACCATAAATATTGATGTTGGTATTTACAGTAGCAAATTTTAGTCTAAAGCCTTGTACGAAATTGGGGCATGTGCTGCATCTTGTCTACCCCCAATAGCGATAGTCGAGTTAATGTAATTTCTTCGGGAATCCGGAAGGCGGCCTCTCCCAGCACAACAACTTTTTCGCTGAACATGAAAGCGACGGTCGTGTGTTCGCGCGAATACGGCTTTGGCTAGGACGCGGAACTGACTTGAATTGACCTGACACAAATTCAAACAAATAAGTCCATAATAATTAATAACAATTCCAATATTTAGAGAACTTTCCCTCCAGGGTCCGGTGGAACTTTCCACTCCGTTCACATAATGATTTTCACAATGTGTTGTAGTGAGATAATATTGTAAGAAGTAGGAATATAAACAGTAGGTAACTACTGCCATGAATAGGTAAAGATAATACCGATAGAAAAAGAGACGCACATACATTAACGTACTCAAAACAGAGATTAAGCACAAGCGCCTATTTGTGAAAGTGTTTCAAGATAATGGGCATGTTTTTAAGGCGCGGACTGACTACGATTTTAAATGCTACAACTACATGCTACAGCTTCAACAAATAAGGTTGAAAATTGAATAAATATTTGGATTGACGATGTGACTAAGCTGCGAATTGGCATTTATTTTACGGTTTTATTTAGATTATTCGGACTACACACATTAAATTAAATAATTGTCCGGTTAAAGTTTTAAAGTAATGTTTATTCTATTGAACTCTTAAAAAAAAATTGTTGTTATCGCTGAAAATACAGAGATGTTCGACGTCAGGGTTTTTTTTGTGAAACAATTTTTATTGGGAATATCAAACAATTTTTCACTATTCTATTCGGTTAGAATTTTTCTTTAAACCCTTTTCTATCCACTGTATTTTTTGTGTCGTATATTTTCATTGCGTTACGTCATACTCGATTGTCAAAGACACCAGTGTTTTGTGAATATTGAGGTAACACCGCGCCTTAAGTCTCTTTATCTATAAGATTTTGAATACATAGCACACAGTAATTATAACTGCCTAAACTGTTGTAATAAATGTTTCCTAATTTGTTCAAGTCAATTTGTAGATACAGAACTTCCTTCCAAATGGATTTCATTAAACAGATCTTATAAGCTCAGTGTATTTTATTTTCTTCATGTTTTTTTTTTAAGATTGTCTTTCCCAAAATTGAATGTTGGCAAGTATGGTGATATATAGAAGATACAATAATCTTCAGATTTAAATGTAGAAATCTTATACGTTGATACTCTGCAATAGTTAACGCTAGTCGAATACTAATCA
The DNA here is from genome assembly GCA_947507805.1 of Aporophyla nigra. Lineage (NCBI taxonomy): Eukaryota > Metazoa > Arthropoda > Insecta > Lepidoptera > Noctuidae > Aporophyla > Aporophyla nigra. The sequence continues at coordinate 11,602,790 of OX382300.1, read as the reverse complement.
AATGTATGGGAATTAAATCATCTCAACGCTAAGTCACGTGGTTAGAACAAAGGAATAGAAAATTCGTAGCCAAGTTCACATCGTTCAAAATGAATTGTTATCGTTTCTACAATGTTCAACGCTACATCCTTTGTTTTAATGTTGTTTTTCTAAAGACATTGTAGAACGAGCGGCCGACTCAGGCGCGTCAACATGGCTAACAACTTATCGTTTTCTACAATTGCTGACACCGAGGCGTTACCGATTGCAGAACGGAATTCGACACGAAACGGTTGTAACTTGGCTAGAGGGGCAGAGGTCTTATCGCTGAAAGCGATCTTTTAAAGACAATCTTTGTTTGGATCAAGGGAGAAGAACAGACAATACAGCAGGTACTCTGTGGTGTACTATTCACATATATAAAATATATACATACATATAAAACATTTACTTGTCTATAGTATACCTATTATCAGCTGATTACTTTTAATTTACAGTACATTGTGCAGCCTCTGCCTAATCTATAAGGTACTTATGTTATTCCGTTAGTTAATCAAGTTGTGCGCGTATCAGATCGACGTTTTGCATGAATACACATAATTACTTGTTACTTCATAGCGATGAGTGTTAACACGCAGTTTTTGTTCCTTTTTACTTTCATCAGCTTGAAGGTCAAAAGAAATAACTCTAACAATTGTGTAAACGACTGCTTTAATACACTAGTTCTAATAATGTATTTCACGTGTGCATTTAAACAAATATACCGGTTGACATGTATTTCGACGCGTTCTGATTTATTTACGTGTAAAAGTGTTTGTACTATACAGAAGCGAGTATGCTTAGATGGTTTGGTCATGTTGAGAGGATGAGTGAAGGGCGGCTAACAAAAGGTGTTTACAAGGCTCATGGGACTTAACACGCCGTAAGGGGACGCCCTAGGAGAACATATAGTGAACTTATTGGTGATGTTTTTCAGTTAGGTCAGGTGCGTAGTACTGGTAACCGGCGTGCGTGTATGACCAGATGTATGAACATACACGAAACATAAATAGTATGTAAGGATCGTAGCACGTGGCGTTCTGTAGTTTCTGCATACCCTCATGGGAAAAAGGCGTGTGTTTATGTATGTATGTACATATAGAAAATAATTCCTTTATCTTTTATAGACGCGTAATCATGTAATCTATACACCCTATACCTATGTAGCAAATGGGAATCAGCAGCCCACAGTGTCATTCAGTTCCTTTAGGATCGCAGCACGGATTGCAACCCGTGCATTGGAGTAACGAGAGTGTACTAAATACATCAATGTATATAGATTAAATTAATGTGCTTTATAGTACCTACATCAAAATTAAGAACAGTAAGATTAAGGTCTGCTCCTGCACCTGGATCTCCGGTAGCCCAATGGCTACCACTGCTCATTGCTAGCACCTTAGATCATTTTGATATCTAAACAGGGCCACCAACCAAATAACGCTAAATAAATTAAAAATTCAGGAAGCAAGCTTATTACACGCTTTATATTAGCTTCACTTGTATGTTTGTATGTTTGTTTGTAACCGACTCCTTAGAGCGCGATTTTGACCCACTTTAAATGACCAGATTTCATTCAAACTTTGCACACCTGTCAAGGACCGATGACAATGCTATAATTTCATAAATTTGTGCCATTATCTTTGCCAGGTTTACCAGGACAGCAAAAAAACTGTCACTAACTACGCTGACATACGTCTCAAAATTCGAAACACCCTAAAAATTAGAAAATAAATAATAGTTTAAAAAAACTAAAAAACACGCTTCCATTGAAAACCAAAAGTACAAAAAGAAGAAGTAAAAAGTACAAAATAATGAAAAAAAAGCGTGGGGTGCTTTTTAAGGTATTTTTTTATTGATATCAGGCACCCCACGCTTTTTTTTCATTATTTTGTACTTTTTACTTCTTCTTTTTGTACTTTTGGTTTTCAATGGAAGCGTGTTTTTTAGTTTTTTTAAACTATTTTTTTTTTAAATTAATTTAGCTTTTCTTTGGGCCTAGGATGTAACCCTGTGGCATTTTCATTAAGATATGAAAATGCCACAGGGTTACATCTACATTTCGTCGTCAGGGCTTATTATATATGTAAATGGTAAGTACGATATACAACAAAATAACTGAGGAGTAGCCGATTGTCATATGCCATCATATGCCTTGAAATACAATATAATGAGGAACATGTAACGAAAAGTGTTAAGTTTTACTTAACTCATAAGGACTGGCAAAGAATTATGGATAGGTTGTATGACAGAGGATCAATTGAATATTTTCTCTTTTATTTCTAACCATCCTCTCATTCTCTACCTCTCCAGTATCATCTACCTAGACTTTTCCCAACTATGTTGGGGTTGGCTTCCAGTCTAACCGGATGCAGCTGAATACTAGTATTTTACATGCTTATCTGACCTCGACAACCCAGTTACCCCTTGGTGAGACTGGTTGTCAGCTTTTGGGCTTCTGACGACCCGTAACGACTGTCAAAGATCCACAAATGACAGCTGGGACCAACAGCTTAACGTGCTTTCCGAGGCACGGAGGGGTCTTGGTATGTTAAGATGGTAACCCATCCATGTACTAACCGTGGCAAACGTAGCTTAACCTGTGCAATCAATCCGTGCGGCTTTTTATTACTTAGCCACAAGCTCCACCCTCTTACTATTTAGACACGCGGTAGCGTGTCAAGCCAAGTTCAAATTACAGAACTGGCGAGCAGCACCGTGTGTAATGTTGCACGAACCATTTGGAGCCACTTTTGACCCCCTAATAACTCAAAAACTATTCCACATAAACGTGTCAAATTTGGTTCATATATTGAAACTTGCGAGATAAATATGTGATCCAAATTTCATAAACACATCTCAAACGGTTACTTAGATATTGACGTTCAAAAATCGTTATTTTTATCACTGACTGACCTATAGATCAAAACTCTAACCTAGTTCCAGGTGACCTAGAAAGTTGAAATTTGGCATGCAGATAGGTAATTAGGTGAATACAAAGGAATAAATCAGAAACTGGTAAATTTTTATAATTTTATTATAATTTTTCACTTAATTGATTCTATTAGGAACACTTGTAACAAAAACCATTTGGTATTAATTTTGTTATAAATAAGTACCTACTAATAATTTATGTACAAAAAGTAATGATATCCCATCAAAAACATAAATGTGAAATGAGAGCCAAGTTCAATATTATGAATTATGCCTTGGTTGTTGACTTCAACGACAAAATAAGTGTGATCTAAATGGGTGCCAAGTTGAATGGTCAGTCCTGAAATTTATTTATAACTACATAAAATATAATTTCTTCTTATAACTTAGGATAATATATTGTAGCCTAAGTTCTGACTTGGCTAGTTTTCATATACGAATTATATTATAGCCTTCGCAAGTTCTAAACCTGTTACTTGTCGGTTCTTATTTTATTATTCCGAAAAAATTGGCTTGCTGGTAGAAACTAGCCATCGAACATAATAATTCGTATATGAGAACTAGCCAAGTTAGACCTTATATCCTAAGTTATAAGAAGAAATTATATTTTATGTAGTTATACATTTCAGGACTGACCATTGAACTTGACACCCATTTAGATCTCACTTCTTTTGTCGCTGAAGTCAACAACCAAGGCATAATTCATAATATTGAACTTGGCTCTCATTTCACATTTGTTTTATATGGGATACATATTACTACTAATATTATAAGTGTGAAAGTTTGGATGTTTGTTATTCAATCACGCAAAAACGGTCGGACGGATTTGGATGACATTTGGCACACAGATAAATTACATCTTTGATGAACACAGAGGATACTTTTTCTGACCTCAACGTGGGCGAAGCCTCTGACACAAGCTAGTTAGAAATGAAGAGTGAGTAATGAATTGACTCTCCATTAAAAAAAAAAAATTTTTATTATGATCTGCACCTTTTTTATTGTCTTTTTAAAATCTATCTGTATTGTTAAAATTGTTAGCAGTAAGGTTAGTTTAGGGAAAAACTAAGACCAACAACGTGCGAGTCGAGCGAGCGAAGTGAGGCGTGCATCAGTAGCGGCCGGCGAGCGCCCTTATGGTTGATCCCAGTAACAATGCTAAGGCAAATCGCAAAAAGACGATCAGTGAGTATATTAGCGCATCAATTAGTATTTATAGGGTCGGTTAAATACACTGGCCCTCAAATCTTAGAATGCACGGCCACAGGTATATATATATATATATACATTTCCAGTATAAGCTGAGTTCCCACTGTACAAAAAGCCTACACAATGAGAGGTCAGTTAAAACTGGAAATGTATAGCTTGATGTGTAGCCGTGCATAACACACTTGTAAAATTGCAATTTCGCCTAAAATGAGTTTTATAGCAACTTTCTTCGAAATTGTAGTTTATTAGTATTTATACACTAACGATTTATCTCTAAAAAAATATAAAAACCAAAAACTTAAAAAACCATAAAATCAAATAACATTTGTGTGTTTTACGCCTTTTTTTTCTGGATGGGAAATCATCAAATAACTTCTCCCGCTCTGGGCGGAGCGGGAGGGCGTGTCAGACTTTTACTGACTAAAACCCAACCGTGTTCCTTCAGTTGCCCATGTGCCAGGGTCACGGTATCTCTTTCGAACGATCTCGCAACCCTGGCAGGCTGTTTTACGCCTTTTTCATCAAACCCATACGTGTGGTATTTATGGATAGGTCTTCAAAAATGATATTGAGGTTTCTAATATCATTTTTTTCTTAACCGAATGGTTTGCGCGAGAGACACTTCCAAAGTGGTAAAATGTGTCCCCCCCCTGTAACTTCTAAAATAAGAGAATGATAAAACTAAAAAAAATATATGATATACATTACCATGTAAACTTTCACCGAAAATTGGTTTGAACGAGATCTAGTAAGTAGTTTTTTTTTAATACGTCATAAATCGTAAACCGCAATTTACCTGTCATTCAATCAACTCAAATATAAAAATTAAAAAAATAAAACATTTAATTTCATAAACATAAACCTTATGCATAAACATAGGTTTGTATGGAGCCCTCTCGCTGCGCGAGTCCGACTCGCAATTGACCAGTTTTTTAATATTACTTACACCCACTATGCCTGGTAATCAGGTTTTCCTAGTGTAGATACCAGTCTCCCACAAAGGATTTATGCTGCTGTTATTTCTTCGTAATTTTAAGGAGCCTTTGTGGAAGAGAAATAAATGTTTATTTATTATTTATTTACTATTCTTGATGTATGACGCATACTAGATAATGCATAGTTTCAGAAAAACCATGATTCTTCAAATTCTTCATCGGAAGAAAGAGGCATGATAAGTAAAGTTTACGTGCTGTAGACACTTAGGTTTTTGAAACAAAATTCATCGATCAAGAAATAAATGTGACAATAAAAACAGAATTAAAATAGTCAAAAGTAAGACAGCAATTTGAAAAGGACTGCTTTTGTGGCTTATTAGCCGATTCGCACGAATTTACTCGCCCGAATCGGGCGGATCGTCAGTTTTATACATGTAATATAATATTTTTTATTTTATGTTACAAAGTTAGTGTGCCTTTTTGTTTTATTCAAAACGTGCTATTTACCTAATACGTATTTCTGGAATTGTTGATCCGCCCATAGATAAATTTACTTCCTGAGTGTCGCCTATAGAAAATATTTTTTTAATATATTATAGGGCGAGTAAATTCGTGCTAATCGACTTATAACCGTTTTTTTTACAAAGTTTTCTGAACATGTTGTAAAGGACCAAGGAACGTTGGAAAAATATCGGTACTACCCCTGTCTAATCGTAGAAATCTTCATAAAGCTTTCATAATAGGTTGGGGAAAAAGTTTCTTCGTATTTTTTAAGAAAATTCAAAACATTTTTTAATAAAGTTTATTTATATTTAACTAAATTATGTAGGTACCATTTTGTTCGATAACTTTTTGCCATCTTGTAGGTAGGGACATGATCCCATTGCTATAGAAATTTTGGGACTTCTGGTCAAAATACCGCGACAAGTGGTTTTGGCAGTCCTCTCGTGATGTTAACCTGACACTGCCTAAAGAGTTCTGAAGAGACCGAAACAGGTGGAAATCTGAAGGTGCAAGGTCAGGACTATACGGCGGATGCATTAACACCTCCCAGCCAAACTCTCTTAATTTTTGTTGGGTGGCTAAAGATGTGTGAGGTCTAGCGTTATCATGATGAAAAACCACACCCCTTCTGTTGATTAATTCCGGCCGCTTTCTCTCAACTTCTTGCTTTAATCTCATCAGTTGTTCGCAGTAGAGTTCAGAATCGATGGTCCTGCCTGGTGGTAACAGCTCATAATGAATAATGCCCTTCCAATCCCACCACACACACAGCATCACCTTGTTGCGAGTTAACCCGGGTTTCGCCACAGTCTGTGAAGCCTGACCGGCCTTTGACCACGACCTTTTTCGCACGTTCTTGTCATACGTGATCCACTTTTCATCACCAGTTATCAGCTTCTTCAAAAATGGTTCGGTTTCATTACGTCGTAATAAAGAATCACAAATGAGTACACGGTTCATTAGGTTTCTTTCAGTGAGCTCGTGAGGTACCCAAATGTCGAGCTTTTTTGTGTACCCAGTTTTTTTCAAATGCGACAAAACTGTTTTGTGGTCAATTTCCAGTTCTTCAGCTACGTCGTAACTACTGGTATGCCGATCTTGCTCCACTTTTTCAAAAATGGCATCCATTTTATCCGTAATAGGGCGACCAGAGCGACGTGCATCTTTGACATCAAAATTTCCGGATTGAAAACGCTTAAACCAAATTTGTGCTACTCTCACAGACACTACACTAGGTCCATAAACATCGCAAATTTTTTTCGTGGCTTGCGTTGCATTTTTACCTTTTTTGTAGTAAAATTTTAAAATGTATCGAATTTCTTCATTAGATTCACTCATCTTGACGGTACGAAAAACAAATGAAAATCACACATTTTCCTAATTTGAATTTGGAATTATATTCTTTAAAATTTAAACTTTCAATGATACCAAAACCAGCCAGATACAAATAGTATAGCCAAAGAGATTTTATTACAAGTTCATACATACTATAATGCGAAAAGACTTTTTCCCCAACCATACATACCAGACCGCCAAGAACTTGTTCTATTTGATTAAACTAAAATAGCTGGTACAGTTAATAAACAGTACCGAGAATTTAGTTCCCATGCATCGTTAGATGCGATATTTCTATATCCTTTAAAGAAACACGACATCAAAACATTATAATCAGTTTGAATATTCAGATGTAATAGAGAGGGCTTAGATTGCATTGAAATTCGAGTCTTAGAACTTGTTCTCAGATGTGTGCCTATTTAGTTACTTTCATATTGGGACGAATTATTAATATTAGTCAACTTTAGCTTCGTTAAACACCTTTGTTCTTGTAGGATGTCCTTGACCACACCGTTAGAGCGGGAAGTTACTATCGCATATGCTATGAATGCATTGCTGTAGGCTATAGCTATGCATTCTCATAAGAACACACATTTAATAACTAGCATTGTTCCATAGTCTCATACAATGTCGATTCATAGTCAAGGGTCGTCGATATGAATTGCCAACGTTAAATGTGCCAGCCGTGGGAATCTTTCTTGGCCACGATGTATTTTTTCCTCCGAAAGAAGTGTTAAAGAGAACTGACTTAAGGTTTAGAATATTAAAACTTGAAAATTAGTCATTGCCGTCTTTTTTTTTGGATGGGAAATCATCAAATGACTTCTCCCGCTCTGGCCGTCTCAAATATGTTTAAATTTTTCATAATAACAAAATAAAAAAATAAAAAACATCTCATACATTGCATTTGTAACATAAATTGAGACAGCCCCAGTAAGTTATCGAATTACTTGTGTTGGGGCTGTCTTGCCTGTCTTGTTGTCTTGTCTGTCTTCCCTTACAAATCTAACAGAACATTGTTGAGACCACATTTATTGACCCGACAGACGTTGTCCTGTAATTAAAAAAATGTTAACATTGTCCTATTATATGGTTGTTAAGTATTCTTAAATAAGTGTTCTTCGATTTTCTAATTTTCCGCGCAATTTTTTAATTTTTTTCTTTCATAAGAACCTTCTCCTGAGAATTACAAACACAACAAAAAAAAAAACGTGACCAAGGGAAATAGGGATTCATTTTTATATATGTATATAATATAATATATATATAGATGAATAAATGACTTGTGACCGTTTACATACCATAATATACTATTAAAAGAAACTAAATTAAAAATGTTTTGATATGCATGTGGATGGTTGATTATGCCCATATATTTTGTGGAGCTTACTTGTTGGATGTACTGGCAATCACAATTTACACTACAGTTATTTCCAATCATATGTGATACCAAAATCGGGTCCAGGCGACCTCCGGATTGGAGAAAAGCAAAAGGAATGCTTTTTGAAGTATTGAGATTTAGGAGGTTATTTTTGAGTCAACTGGCAATTTCTGTAAACCCCAATTCAGCAGCAGTTTAACCTCATTCAAAGTTTTCTCTGAATAAACAACCGCAGTGTCATCTGCATAACAGAAAATTCTGTTATCATTACTTTGCAGATTGCATACATCACAACTATTTACGTCATCAGTATCCTGTAGTAGTCCACCGTTAGATATAGGCCTCTCCAACCGGCACGCCTCTCCAATCTCCACGGCATTTCATTTGATCTTTGGCCGGCTACTCTCATCTAGCTACTTCCAGTTCTATGCAAAGACTCACATTCAGTAGGTAAAATTTATTTGGGGTCGCCCCAACATCGTTTTTCTTCCATACTTCTCTTTTAGTTGTCATCTCAGTAGTTTTTCACCCCTTTCTATCCATAAAAAATCTTCTTTATTAAATGTGACTAGGGCAAAAACGTGACTTGGAAATATTATGTTTTGAGCATACGTATTTTAATCTGGGCCAAGCGTTCTCTAAACATTACACACACACTACAAAAACTTAAGAAATAAATAACGAGGTAGTTTGTTTTAATAGTATAATACAGCGTTACTGATATCTTATTTATATTGGACAGATAATAGTATCAACTCTAAAATTAGCCACTTCACCTCGTTTATTGAACACAATGCGCTTGGATGATAGAAATCACACTTTATAGTAATTTGGATATACATAATATAGGAAGAAGGCTTTATGTCGACGAAAAATTGGCCGTACGGCGCGTTTCTCGACTCATGCGGTCATTCGACATTCGTATCGCGAAGCGCGCCAGACGCACGCGCGAGTTCGACCGTTGCGTTTTTACGCGGGAAATATATTTACGTCATTGTTTACGTGAACTTTGAATAACACTGCATGAATGAATGCCAATAAACATTAACAAAATCACAATGGATTACAAAATGGAGTGGTTTGCGCTACTTTTATGCGGTAAGTACCTATTCAGTGCTATCAAAATGTTATACGAAAAACTTAGAAGAAAAACCAAGGTGCAACCGGAAAACTTGTCAGAATAATATTGTTATTTTTGTATATTAGTGCAAAACTTTTGTCATTGCATACTTTTGTGCAAGGCATATTTTATGCGATATCGGTGTTACGCACCGTTCTTACATGGTTCTTGAAATTTAAGAAATTACTTCACACTGAAATAAGGACAATATATTTTCAGTAATAATCTTCTATGAAATGTATACAAAAACACCGGAATCACGCTGAAACATACTTCAGTTATGCACCTTAATTGCATTTAATTATGTTAATTACCGTACTATGGCTCCTTCTTTACGCTCGGGTGTTACTCAATGCCCTCACGAAAACGCTCAAACAGGCTGCGAGGTACAGTCTGTTCTCATTGTCAATGTCTTCTGAAAAACTTACCGTTTATAAATAGAGAGAATGACATTCATTGCGGTTGTGTCGCGAACGTAATGACAGTTGTTCTGCCGAACTACTCAATCTCAATGCTGCATTGCTGCCTTGTGCATTTATCTCAACGCTCACTATTATAATAAAATCGCTCCAATTTATTTTTTCCTTGAAACGTATATTTATATACAGCGAAGTAAATTCTTTGTTAGACAGGTAACCTTGTAGGTATTAATTTAATTTGTTTAATAAATGTTAATTAATTATATAAGGTTACTTTACAATTTCCAATTGTATTTACAAAACTAGGGCGGTTAGGAAGACAAAAATAACAGAAACTAATACTAGATATGAGCTACTTATGGAAAGGATCAAACTTCAAAATACATATAATATTATGCATGACACAGTCTCGGTAGAGCACCCTGAATCACTTGTTCCAGGCTGCAACACTTGTTTGTGAATTTTTATGACACCATTAACTTAGAATTAGATGACAGAAAATACAAAAGTAAAATGCTTAAAACCTATTCATCATATCTGAACAAATTCTAGTGTTAAAAACTGACAAGGCCTCCCCCGATGCAACCACGTTGGTCAAGGTTTTGACCAAGTTTAGTAATTTTGACCCCAATTACGTTCAGCCGAAGATTTAGCAGATGGATATGGGTGCAAAAGTTGTCACTTATGGGTAGGTTCATACGAATCAAGAGCGATTTAAATAGCCTTAATTGGACGAGTGAGTCAGTGGGATATATTAGGGCACACCAGATTTACATAACACTTGCCTGAAATGTCGCAACTGTTATGTAAAGATAAAGAATAAGTAGGTAGATAAGTATATCGCAATTTCGCTGTCAACTTCTTTTTTTACTGGACTGTCGACACCTCACGATATGTGGTTTCATATAACTTTAAAAATGTAAAACAATACGTTGTGAATTAAATTGTGTCGTCATTACGACAAAATTGCACAAAATCATGAACTTAAATGACTTTATTTTGCCGTGGCCAAAGCAGTATTTAGGACTTGGTATTTGGCTGTGAGAAACGATTGGTAAATAATTATAGAGCAGCGTGGACGATTTTATTTTAAGCGTATTACTACGATTTCTCTGGTAAGTAATTACCAAACGTGTGGTTTTTGAACGGTTCACTCTCGGTGTTCTGAAATGTTGTATAGGTATTTTAACAAAAAAGTCTAGTAGTAAGTCAATTCTCTTGGAAACTATGTTAGGACCTTAGGAGTCCTCAAAGCTATTTTAAGTCCAGGTAAGTAGTAACAATACACCAAGGTAACCTTAGGGTCCTAAAATACTAAAGAAGTAAAATTTTAATTGTAAACTGCTAGAGATTGACTGGTGATTATAAAATTAAGTGAAATTACAAACACTATCAAAACGAAGACCGAAAAATATCGCCCATCGGTTCCAATTCTATCGTGCAGATGCTCAATCAGGAAACGGATGTGGGCGCTTGGCTGTAATAAATTGTTATTCTACTCGCAGTTAGATTAAATACGCTAATCGACAGTACTCTACTCGTCTGATGGACATTTCTAAAACAAGGAAATGTGTCTTTTTTCTTTTTGTCAGCATCTTTATAGCTTTCTCCTTCAAGCTAAACGCAAAGAGCTTATCCTCATTTCCGCAATTAAATATATGTATGACGAAGAAAGACACATTAGGCGAAGTGTTTAAAGATGGTGGGACAATTGTAACAGTGGGTATGTTGTAACACATGGATGGAGACATTTATCATCAAGCGGTCCATTTATGAATTACACGTCGTTTATCTTCCAGCTTGTCAAATGCAACTTAACAGTAGCTTTATACTGGGGCAATTTTTTTTTTTAAGGATGTGAGCGTTTTAAGCTCAGATTCAAGCTGTCAAAAATACCTCTTATTTTCGTATGACATTGATTGTGACTGAGATGAGTTTGCAACTTTGTCAATTGAACGTTTTTAATTACGGAAACTGGCATTCTGTTCAGGACTTGTTATGCTATTGTAATAGTAATAGGTACAGCGTAATGTTTTAGGCCTGTTTGAGGAAATCTTGGAAATTAACTATTTTGTCGCATTGTGGGTTAGGTGAGTTGTATTCAAAGATTTTGGACCAACCTTTAATAGTTTCAGATTTTTCCATAGACTAACCCAACGGATCACTTCCAATTTTTAGGATTCTGCACCCGATGTTACCCAACGGGACCATATAATTTAGCCTCCGCTGTCCGTCCGTCCGTCTGTCTGTCAGCGAACTGTATATCATGATCCGTAATAGGTAGACAGTTCAAATTTTCACAGAATGTGTATTTTTATAACAATATAGAATAAAAAGAAAATTAAAGGGGTCATACACGACACGTATTTTTTTCCGGCGTTTTTTGCCTTGTGGTACGGAATCCTTCGTGTGCGAAATCGACTCGCAATCGTCCATAAACTACCCTTGAGTTTAATTGTTGCACATTCATTGTAAGTCTACGTGATTTTCCTATATTAGTACCTACCCATTCAAATAAATTAATATAATGGTTCGGTAACAAAGATGTCGAAATACCTATAGATGTTGGCTATACCTCTATGTTTACTTGTTCTGCTTTTTCTATTCTACTTTCATCGACCGTTACATAATTTACATCATAATACTTTTAAAAGATGTGAAGCTATTTTTATATTTGTTTATAGTTTATCAATTTAAATGTTTCGTAAGATATTATGTTATTTGTTTTTCATAACTAATTAATTCACCTACCTGCTTTGACGTCTTTAAAATAATTTATTGAAATATACTTCCGGTGCATCTTCTTTGTATTGCTATTATGACTGCATGTATTTTATGAAAAGCCTTGCCATATTAAGGTTACAACTAGGTATATTGTAATAAAGACGAATGTCGTTTATATGTTAATCAGAGGGGTAATTGCGGAACTTTTTATCGGTAGGAATTGGTTTAATATTCATAGTTAAACAACATTCATTGCGTTATTTACGTTGCTGAGCCAAAATTTATTCGAACAAATGACGCAATGGTTTAGAAATAATCTACAATCCCATTCAAATTCTGATAAATTGTGCGTTTCGCAATTAGGGTGTAGTTTATATTACTTTTTTGTTATCAAAACAGAAAGTAATTACATTGAATAACTTCTTCAAATGAAGGTTATAGATGTAGAAGTATGAAATAATGAAACAAGATTTAAAAACAAGTATTTATTTATTATTAATATCATTTTTATGTATTATGTTCTTACAGTCTTCTGAATCACAACTACATAGAAGTATGCAACTAATATTATTTTTGTTACAGTAACAATCTTTGGTTTTACAGGCTTTCTTACAATTACACGGTTTTTTAAGATCAGTTGGAAAAGGGCTTTTGTTTATAGAAGGCGGCGATACTTAAAGGTAAGCGACGTATACTTGTGAGCGCGCGAAATTAACAATTAAAAAAACCGGCCAAGTGCGAGTCGGACTCGCGCACCGAGGGTTCCGTACAAACCTGCAGGTCATCATCATCATCATTCGTCATCATCGTTTATGAAATGAAATGTTTTTTTTTTTTTAATTTTTATATTTGTGTTGACTGAATGAAAGGTAAATTGTGGTTTACGATTTATGACGTATTAAAAAAAAACTACTAACTAGATCTCGTTCAAACCAATTTTCGTTGGTAGTTTTCATGGTAATGTACATCATATATTTTTTTTAGTTTTATCATTCCCTTATTTTAGAAGTTACGGGGGGGGGGGGGACACACATTTTACCACTTTGGAAGTGTCTCTCGCGCAAACTATTCAGTTTAGAAAAAAATGATATTAGAAACCTCAATTTCATTTTTGAAGACCTATCCATAGATACCCCACACGTAAGGGTTTGATGAATTTTTTTTTTTTGTGTTTCAGTTCTATGTATGGGGAACCCCAAATATTATTGTTTTAAAAAAAAATGATATTAGAAACCTCAATATCATTTTTGAAGACCTATCCATAGATACCCCACACGTAAGGGTTTGATGAAAAAAAAAATTTTGAGTTTCAGTTCTATGTATGGGGAACCCCAAATATTATTGTTTTTTTTCTATTTTTGTGTGAAAATCTTAATGCGGTTCACTGAATACATCTACTAACCAAGTTTCAATAGCACAGCTCTTATAGTTTCGGAGAAAAGTGGCTGCGACATACTCGGACAGACAGACAGACAGACAGACATGGCGAATCTATAAGGGTTCCGTTTTTTGCCATTTGGCAACGGAACCCTAAAAACAGGTATAAACAATGTTTTTTTTAAAATCTCTATTAAGAATATTATTAACTATTGTATGAAGATTTGATAAAAAAAATATTTGTATTTTTTTTAAATATATTTTTCATGGGTCAAAAGTACCCATATTCGAGATTTTTCGAACTTTTAAAAATTCATATCTCCAAAAATATTAACTTTATCGTGAAAAGTCATAGGGCCTTTCTTATTTTAATAAAGAATATTAAAAAATATTGTCCGGTTGAAAAATAACAATTCCTTGCAATTGTTTAAACAATTTTGGTTTAAACAATATGGCACGGGGTTAAAAAAAATTGAGGTGGGATAGTTTTCGGTACTCATGCGCCGATTCCTCCTGGACTAAGAGGCATACAATCTAACGGTTGTAATTTCATGTGATCATGAATTCAGACTAATAGATAAATTCGTGATCATATGAACATACACACAATACGCGTGTCTGTCTGTGTGATTGTGTTGTTTATCTAAACAACGTAACGGGTTTAAAAACATATGAACATAAAATATTTTAATACAAATTAAACTTATAAAATAAGAAACCTGGACGTTTTGTCTAGTCATACAATCCGTGCGAATTAGGTGGGTTGCCAGGTCTTAAAACCGAAAAGCTGGACACACCAGCCAGCTTAGCTGGACATTAGGGTAAAATTCATTGCGTCGACGCCCTTAATTTTTCTTAGTATAACACGACAATAATAAATTAAAACAATGCTTTTATCCTTTTCCATTAAGTCTTTTTAAATTTAAATGAAACAACAATTAAACTGACTGGATCGTTCGCCTTTATGATTAATTACTCAATATTAAAAAAATAAATAATTAAAAGTTGGACAGGCCGCACTCTAATTTGGCCGAACACGCAGGCTGGACGCCTGACAACGTTATGTGTGAAGCGGGGTTGGCTTGATAGTTTAAAAATAATTAGATACAGATTAAAACTTCCCTGCCCATCTGCGCCTTACGCAGGTTCATTTCATTATGTCATGAGTAATCATGATATAATGAAATGAACCTGCTTTTCGCTGTTTCTTCTTATATCACACTAATAGGTAACGTTAAGTGATCATAATTGCTTACCTTCTATTACCTAGAGTTCCGGACGAACAAACTACAGGTACCTCCTGTAATTTATATTGTACTAGCGACCCGCCCCTGTTTCGTACGGTTTTTACAACTTTTCAAAACGCAATCGGAATTTCTTTATTATATAGTTATATTTGCGTGTAACAAATCAACCCACCTCATGCTCTTTTTTTTTTTTTTGGATGGGAAATCATCAAATGACTTCTCCCGCTCTGGGTGGAGCGGGAGGGCGTGTCAGACTTTTACTGACTAAAACCCACCCGTGTTCCTTCAGTTGCCCATGTGCCAGGGTCACGGTATCTCTTTCGAACAATCACGCGACCCCGGCAGGCCACCTCATGCTCTTCGATTTGTAACAATATAATTCTACAATTTTAGCAACAATAACCTAATATGTTGCGTACTAAAACCTTACTGATGCAGATTACGTTACTGAAAGAATTATCAAAACTGATTCATTTGTTTTTGAGATAATCGCGAACTTACAAACATGGGGGTCGAATAAAGAAACTCGATCATCTTTTTTGAAGTCACCTAAAAATTAAGTTTACTTTTCATTAAATTCTTTATATTCTTAATGTTCATTCAAGCGAACAGAATTAAACCAAATTAACTTTTGGCAATTTCATTGACAAAAATAATAGTTTAAAAAAACTAAAAAACACGCTTCCATTGAAAACCAAACTAAAAAGTACAAAATAATGGAAAAAGCGTGGGGTGCCTGATATCAATAAAAAAATACCTTAAAAAGCACCCCACGCTTTTTTACACGCTTTATATTAGCTTCACTTGTATGTATGTATATTTGTATATTTGTATGTTTGTATATTTGTATGTTTGTTTGTAACCGACTCCTTATAGCGCTATTTTGACCCACTTTAAACGACCAGATTTCATTCAAACTTTGCACACCTGTCAAGGACCGATGACAATCCAATAATTTCATAAATTTGTGTGATTATCCTTGCCAGGGTTACCAGGACAGCAAAAAAACTGCCTTCGAAAACTACGCTGACATACGTGACAAACTAATTTGTGCCATTATCCTTGCCAGGGTTACCAGGACAGCAAAAAAAACTGTCTTCGAAAACTACGCTGACATACGTCGCAAAATACGCTGACATACGTCTCAAACTAAAAAGTACAAAATAATGGAAAAATAATAGTTAAAAAGAACTAAAAAACACGCTTCCATTGAAAACCAAACTAAAAAGTACAAAATAATGGAAAAAAAGCGTGGGGTGCCTGATATCAATAAAAAAATACCTTAAAAAGCACCCCACGCTTTTTTTCCATTATTTTGTACTTTTTAGTTTGGTTTTCAATGGAAGCGTGTTTTTTAGTTCTTTTTAACTATTATTTTTCCATTATTTTGTACTTTTTAGTTTAGTTTTCAATGGAAGCGTGTTTTTTAGTTTTTTTAAACTATTATTTATTTTCTATTTTTTAGGGTGTTTCGAATTTTGAGACGTATGTCAGCGTAGTTTGTGACGTATATCAGCGTAGTTTGTGACGTATGACAGCGTAGTTTGCGTCGTATGTCAGCGCGCAGCGTCGTTTGTGACGTATGTCAGCGTAGTAGTCGAAGACAGTTTTTTTGCTGTCCTGGTAACCCTGGCAAGAATAATGGCACAAATTTTGTGAAATTATTGCAATGTCATCGGTCCTTGACAGGTGTGCAAAGTTTGAATGAAATCTGGTCATTTAAAGTGGGTCAAAATCGCGCTATAAGAAGTCGGTTACAAACAAACATACAAATATACAAACATACAAGTGAAGCTAATATAAAGCGTGTAAAAAAGCCGTACACTTTATCCGAGCAAAAGTGAGTTAAGATGATCTAAGCAGTTACATACTCGTAGAACAACACGCTTACCGACTTTATTTTAAACTATGAAGAAGAAAACTACCTACTCGTTTACTGTGCGATCGTAATTGTTTGTCGATGGTTTTAGTTCATGTCTAGTAAACATAAAATAATTAAAATGTTAATTTTACGATATTATTAGTACCTACCATCCAGCACTTTCTTCCGATCTTTACTCTCTTTGTGATCAATGTGATCAGAGACAGGTTTTAAAAGACATGCTAATTGGCAGAATTTATAACTTTATTACTGCTTGTACAGACGCCAACACATCAAGCTACCTGAAACTGTAATTTTTTCCCAATCAATCTTGAACCTAACACTTTAGCGATAAAATTGAAAATCTATTATAGAAATTTGACAGATTGTAGTAGCTTTATGTGCTGGAGTCTGTATCTATATAATATGATCTGGAAAATATTTGTACTAACCAATAAACAAATCTAAATAATTTCATTTGTTTAGCCGTACTTCTTACGAGTTGCTTAAAGGAATTGTTTTATTTGGATGCAGCGATGCACAAGCTAGTGGTGATGCAATCTTGATGCAACGGTCACGCAACACGTCTTCAGAATAATTATAAGTAACGAGGAGGACCGAGAACGTAGATACAAGTGGCTCTAATATTTTATACTAGCTTCTGCCCGCGACTTCGTTCGCGTTAAATTTTTGCTCCCCTGACCCTTCCCGTCACATTGAATGGCCTGCCAGTTTTCATCCATATTTCGTTGCTGTTCCGCTCCTTTTGATTGTAGCGTGATGTTTTATGCCTATAGCCTTCCTCGATAAATAAGCTACCCAACACAAAATGATTTTTTTAATTCGGACCAGTAGTTCCTGAGATTACCGCGTTCAAACAATCAAACAAACAAACTCTTCAGCTTTATAATATTGGTATAGATTATACGTTTAGCTTAATTTTATGGCGATTAATTAGCAACTTGATAATAAATGTATCTTAATGCATTGGATATACAAGGTGTGATAGAGTAAACGCAAGACCTGAAAGTAGTTAGCTGTAGCTAGTTTGTTCCTAATTCACTAGTGAATCGATTTCAGCAACGTTTAATACGGGTATTTTTTAAAAAAAATGCGTTATGCTATGCCTACTGCTGATTGAGCAGTGGTGGTCCAGTGTTACGGCCACAACTTACGAGTTCTGTTAGGTTTGTTAGGTCCAGACGGGGCCCGCAGCGGCGGGCCGGCACCAGCCGAGGGCTGCCTTGAAGAATGCTTAAGCGTCCTCGTAGCCCCGGTGCGAGGGTACACGCGGTGGTTTTAGTCTGTAGAAGTCTGACAGACCCCTCCGTCCGCCTCAGGGCGGAGGACATCCATGAGGATTTACACCCTGATACAAAAAAATAAAAGGTTTGTTAGGTCGTGGGTTCGAATCCAAGCAGGCACTTTGTGTAAATTATTTCATCACGACTGCTCTCAAAACGGTGAAGGAAAACATCGTGATGTTTAAGAACCAACAAATCGAAGACATGTGACATCTACCAATCCGCACTGGGCCCGCGTGGTCGATTATGGCCCACTCCCATTGACCGAGAGGAGGCCTGTGTCCCAGCAGTGGGAACATTATTGGTTCTAATGATGATGATGACTGCCGAATGAGCAAAAAGAATGGCTTTTGGGGTTTAAACGTGTTGACTCTTACTATAAATAATAAGAGATAGCTTTTAAAAAAATAGATTTTGGTTATTGTCTCAAGACTCTAAATGGGATGAATGAGGTCTTGCGTTAATTATGTTACACGTTGTAAATCAACTTTTTGCAGTCATAGGTGCACGTAGATATTTATTTTAATTTAAAAGCCGGAAGTAAATATGTGCCTAACTATATGACACGCGATTTCTCTATATAAATTAACGAAACGGATCTGGGAAGTTTGACTATAGACACTAAAGGTCGCTCTGCACAAGTCTAGGTACAGTCACAGTAAAAAACATTCGTCTGTTTTAGTTTGCTCAGAGCATGATACAAACTGCTTTAACGACCCAATATTCAATGTTGCATTAGGTATAATATCAATATCACAGACGACTGTGCAGTCTCAGTCTGTCTCAGTCATCTTCTGTACAAGTCAAAGGGGTTGGGCCCGTAGATGGGTGAACTCCTTTACATACCAAAATCCCTCCGTGCTTCCGCAAGCACGTTAAGCATGCCGCAGCCGTGGGCTCCGAATGTCATTTTGGGATCTTTGACTGTCGATCCCGAAAGCCCGAAAGTCTGACAACCAGTCTTAACAAGGGGTATCGTATTACCCAGTTACAGGATTGTTGTAGTTACAGATATGTAGTTGCTCCATTCCATGTAGAATACTCAGTTGCATCAGGTTAGAC
This sequence comes from Aporophyla nigra, assembly GCA_947507805.1. Taxonomy (NCBI): domain Eukaryota; kingdom Metazoa; phylum Arthropoda; class Insecta; order Lepidoptera; family Noctuidae; genus Aporophyla; species Aporophyla nigra. The sequence continues at coordinate 11,583,363 of OX382300.1, read as the reverse complement.
TAGAAGCCGACCCCAACATAGTTGGGAAAAGACTAGGCACAAGATGATGATATTGCATTATGTATGCTATTTTGTTATAGTCTGGACAGAGCCGTGATTTCAAAAGGTAAGATGTGTTTCCTGACTTGGTTATTAAGAAAAGAATTTAACTGATGACAAACTGACGAAGGCTTCGGAAGCTTGACGGTACGTAATCAAGGTTATTTTAAAACATATCGTTGGTTTTTATCATAATGTAGGCAACCCGTCTGAGCAACGCGTTAAACAGGTTTTACTTATGCAGTTCACTACAGTTATCATTTGTTTAATGTTCAGCTAAAAATTACTTCCGTGGTTTCAGCACCAAAAAAATAAAATAATTACCTACTTAAGGGCCTTGGTCCGGTTTAGTGCCGTAAAACGGTCACTTTATGAACCTATCTTCTCATTAACGGCTTGGTTTGAAGATTTGAAAAAAATATATTTTTGCTATAGATTCATGTACATCATTTTTACAAGAGCACTTTTTTCGTAGAGTTAAAATCTTTGCTGTAAAAAAATATTTACGACAACCCAATTTTTTGGCTTATATTTCATACTCCTACTAAACAGCTTTGTTATTTGGAAATATTTTTACACATAAAAATAAACGGTTATAGGCACTACGATTTTACAATAAAATATTATAAATTAATCAAAATTTTGCAAAGAAATACCCCCATTTTAAGCCGTCAAGGGTAGAGGGGCTCTGCGCAGGCGCGGGCTGCAGTCGTGCATTAGCATTCAGACGGGAGGGCTGTGTCGCTCGCTGCTCCGCTCCAGCTATCGACCGACTACGCGCGACGTGTGTGTTAGTGTAAATACTTACGAACGTATTGTAACAGTGTGTGTTTATAGACTAGCTCCTTGCAGAGGAGTCGATTTGTTTGTGCGCGTGGACGCATTATTAGTGATGCCATTTTTTTGTTTATATATTTTCTTGTGTGAACTGTAACATAGTTTGTATTTAAATAAAAATGCCTAGGCAAAGAAAGTGTTTAATTTATTAGCGATTATCCTACAGTTATTGAATATTTCTGTTTTGTTGTAATTTTTAATTTTTTCTGTCTCCTTACCAAAACTGTGCGTTACAAAAACAATCTTTTTTTACACGCTTTATATTAGCTTCACTTGTATGTTTGTATGTTTGTATATTTGTATGTTTGTATATTTGTATGTTTGTTTGTAACCGACTCCTTATAGCGCGATTTTGACCCACTTTAAACGACCAGATTTCATTCAAACTTTGCACACCTAAAAAAAACTAAAAAACACGCTTCCATTGAAAACCAAACTAAAAAGTACAAAATAATGGAAAAAAAGCGTGGGGTGCCTGATATCATTTAAAAAATACCTTAAAAAGCACCCCACGCTTTTTATCCATTATTTTGTACTTTTTAGTTTGGTTTTCAATGGAAGCGTGTTTTTTAGTTTTTTTTAACTATTATTTTTTTAATTTATGTTAATATTTCTCATGTAAGTGAAATTTGTTTTTTTTATGGGAAATAAAGATATCTCTAAACCGAAAAGTTGTCTTTCTTTAATCAATCACATACCTGCATGTTTAAAGAAATATGTCCAGTATAAACATCAAATAGCTGCGTCTTTCTAAAGTATAAGCCATTGATCCACCATTCGGTACCTTTTACAGTCGTAGGCAAAAATATCGACTTTCGTCCGTCTCTGCATAATCTTTGGTCATCGTTTTAGTTTAGCGCGCCGCCGCCACTCGTTACGTGTGTGCGGGAGTATGGAGCTTAGCTCCGCCCATATGCTCAAGGTTAACGAGGATACTATACACCTTAAGCAGTGAGTTGTTCATATTGGTAAATAATAGGAAGTTTACTCCAACATTCTTGTAATAACCGTGTTTAATTTAAGAAAAAATGTTCCCTTTATTTTTGTGGATAACTGACTAAAATATCGTATTACCCAGTAACTGGGTTGTGGAGGTCAGATAGGGAGTCACTCCATGTAAAATACTGTATTCAGCTGCATCCGGTTTGAATGGAAGCCGATCCCAAAATAGTTGGGAAAGAAAAGGTTAGATTGGGAACGAAGAAGCTAGGCAGATGATGATAATGAACTGACTAAAATTATCGTGCAACTGAGATCCAATATATGGGATACAAAATACACCAGGATTGCTATTCACAACCATTCGAAACGCTTCCGTGCCAAATAACATGAAGCGATGTTACAGAAGAAGTACCTACGCTAAAAGCTGTGCAGAAATCCAAAACCCGAAAATGTTGTCATTTTAAATCCAATAGACGACCGCTTTTCTTTCGACAGCCATTTGCTATCGGGTTAAGTCACATCAGAAAAATGTATCATTTTCGACATGACAGCCAGTCACGTGGCTGTGAATAGCGCAGCAGAAGGGTTTGTCCTAAGTCTGTGCATAGGAACGTACAACGGCGCATGTGTTGAGACCTTTTCTTCAGTCTTCTTATGCATAGGGATGCCGTGAGGACAACGGCATAATGTGTTTTTCCGTTCTATGAAGCAGAAAGGCAGTCAAATGTTTGACAAAATTTTTGCATGTGACCACTTTCTGAACAAACTATTGGCCTTGTTTTAAAGACAGTCAGACGTCATTAAGTCAGTCTGCGTCGGCTGGCACAATTAGCTGGATTAATGATTGAGTCACTTCCGCGATAATGTTTAGTATCGATTGGAAACCTTCCATATGGTCGTAATAGGGGAGCGAGATTATAGTGTACGACCGTAGTGTTAGATACGGATGGAACGCTTTCACCTTCCGCGGTCGGGCGACCCTCGTGACCTCAACTGTGACCGCTGACTATAGTGCCGCTGTCACGTGCCAAACATATAATATTCATACAATATATTTTAACCAAATTATATAAGTAATAATATCGTATGGTATCTATCAGTCTGATTAAGAAGTTTTCATATAAATCACTCGTTTCGAAATATATAAAATTATTTTCGAATGACTCACAAATCGAAACTTATAATCGGTTACGATTTTGTAGGAATGCTGGTTGTTACTTCCGTGTCTTGGTTGCGACTGTAAGACGGAGAATTCTGTTTCTATCTAAATACCGTTTTGCTGTCGAAACAGCGAATTGTTATTTTATGCAGCATTCTTTGTTTGTTTACTCGAACCAAAGTGGCTGACAAAACAGTCGTCAATACCATCATCGAGGCTAATACCGCACAAATTTTAGCTGTGGTTCTCAAATTCTCATAATATTAAGTCTTTTTACGCGGCCTTCAATATTAGGTTTTAGTTTAGAGGGACCCACCTAAGCAATGGTGCCGATTCTGTTATACACCGAACTAAACTAACTCAATTATCTCTAAAATTCCTTACTTTTAACTATGTGAATTTTAACGCTATTCTGCAAGAAAAAATCTCTAAATTTAAAAATTATTTTGTCACGACTAAAAACGAATTTGACAATCAACGTGGTTTTTTTTGGTTTCGCAACGTGGTACTTGTGTGCGCTACGCAATGAATTTTTTAGAGACGAAGGCGCGCGCAAGGGGGCAGCCCGGACATGTTTTATATGGAATTTTTCACTTTTTGTTTGAAAAATATAAAAATAATATTACCTACGTGTTAAGATTTATACGTTCCGGGGTTTTTTAAAGGGGGTCGAAAATTTCATTATTTTTGCTATGGTGTGTACCATTTTCGAAAGATAAGCAAAAGAAAAAATAAAAAATGCAGCACTGTTTTTGCACGTGAAGGCGAGGCGTTTGGTGTGAATTTTTGGTCATGACCACTAGTTTTATTCCACACCTTTTTAAACGCGATTAAAAATAGTCAGATTTAGTCAAAATTAATTATTATAGTCTAAATTTTTGGTGAAAACCGGCAAACTCAGAATAGCAAAACTGTCATTTTCACTAAACTAATAACTCAGTGCAATCTTAGTGCTGTCAAACTAAAATATAGTTCAATTGTGTCACTTTAGTCTATTTCAGAATAGGAAATCATCGTTTGACAGGAATAAACCAAATTTTAGTGATTTTTAGTTTAGTTTAGAGAATTATGTACAACAGAATCGGCACCATTATCTACCAACCTTAGAAAAAGAAAATCACTAATCACTTCTAGTTTATTAAAAAGACTATGTATAGGTTAAGCCTTATGGTCACTTCAAACAAACATTGCACACACCACTTACGACACCCTTCGGAGTTTGTTCCTCCGGTCAATTATGCATAGGTAAATGTCCAGTCGTACCAACTTTCAAATAAGAGAACTAAGACTACAGCACTCCATGTTGACATCTTATAAGGCCATGATACAATTTCAATTGACTTACAAAATTATCAATCATTTTTATTATCTTCTTAATTGCGCATTGAATATCCATTATGATTTAATATTTTCTTTCAATTGAAACCCAAGTAATAAACCAGTTTAATGTGTTCTAAGAAATTACTAAAGTGAAACAAAATGACGGTCTCATGTCGTCAGGTACAGGTTTCCTCTTTAAAGAGAAATCATGTCAACCGTTTCGAATCGAATCTTCACAGCTAAGTAATCTGCTAAGTTATGCTTCCAAGGATTTGCGTACGATTCAAATAATTTAAGTGACATGATATCATATATTTTTTGCTTACGTAGGCATTTGTGACAACTAGGCTGATTTAAGCATGAATCGTCTAGTGTCAATAACTACCAAATGATTATCATCTGCCTAGCATTTTGCCAACAAAGCTGAGGTCAGCTTCCGGTCTACCTAGCTGAATACCTGTATTTTACATGGAGCGACTGCCTCTCTAACCTCCACAACCCATTTAAAGGTTAACACAATACCTACTGGTAAAACTGGTTGTCAACCTTTCGGGCTTCTAACTAACCTTAATGACAGTTAAAGATCTAGGTATGAATGACAGCCGGACCAATAGCTAAACGTGCTTGCTGAGGCATGGAGGAGTCTTGGTATGTAACGGATGGTTACCCATCCACGGACTGACCTCGGTAGGAGTAGCTTAACCTTCGATACACCGGTGCGGCTGTTATTATTTAACCACCAGCTCATTAACTTACAAACATAGAAATGAATTAATTTTAAAATACTTGTAAGTTTACCATCATCTGGTTTCAGGCATTTTCAAAAGTTTTTCGTATGGCAAATAAAGATACGATGTTGGCAACTTACCACCGTACTTACCTTCAAAACGTGTAGTCAAGCAATCAACTTTTACCGGGTGCAATATAGGATTAGCGTTGAAAACAATCGCATAATCTGAATGCAATAGACCGTTGCGATACGGATGTTCAACATTACTGTAAATCATAGCTTAGATTACGTAATAACCAACAACTAGTAGCTATTATTTAATGTGCATCTAACCTATATAAGGACTGGGGTTATTACCTAAGGTAACTTAATTTATAGGCTTTTAACTGCGCGCACCTAATCACTAATAATTAAGCATCGCATTTCTGCAAGATAGATTTCATGAATAGATAATTAGAAACAATAGTTGGCGGTCTGCAATACCTTAGTTCCCACGGCAATCAATAAGGCCTTCGCACGTATCGATCGTAGGTAACCTCCTCATGGATGGAACGGTTTTCTTGTAATGACGTTTGTCGGTCATATTTCATGGAATCAAACCTACTAAATACTTTACTAGGACTGTTCGACCACATTTTGCGAGCATAATAGAACTAACTACAGTTTTGTTATGCTCTTCTTTGTAGCATGATCATCATGATAAAGTCATTTGCTGGTAATTTATGGGAAGGTACGGACGGTACAGTTACGTATCTACTTAAAAGTTGGTACAGTGATGTGATAACATTATTAGGTTTTATGTCAATAAGTAGTATTGGATAATCATTCACACAACTGTAACCACGCCACGTATGAAAATGGAACAAACTCTGATGTGCGTAGAACTTTATTGCATCAAATGTTTAGGCAAATGGAGGTTCGAAAAACCACCAGAACTTTACCAATTAGAAACAATAACATTCGTGGTATCTCGCAGGTTTACGTAAACAAACATTGCCTTGAACTGTTAAGTGTGGCACGCGACACGCGTCTATTTGTTACATCGTAATTAACTCGGTTAATTAGCTGCATGAGTTGGTAAGTGTAGCGTGCGTAGTGTTCACATTAAGAACCATTGTCATTGTTGAGATTTAGACATACCCGAGCGACAGCGAACAGATGAGGGTCAAATGTCAAACTTGTCTAACCACTTGAATTGGGCGTTATCAGGTCAATTGTAGGTTATTGTATTGTGAGAGTGTTGAAGTCTGATGGCCTTTTATTTATGATGCTTTGGTGGTAGCTACAGGCAGTAGGTACACAATCACCCAGAATCGTGATGCACTGAATATTTAAGGTAGGTATATTGATTGCTTGGCCATGACGCTCTTGTGGAACTATGTCTATGATAAAGCTCAACGAGGACTGATTGAATCCTATTGATTCATTCGGTGATTCGAGTTTTGGATAGACAACATAGTGTTAGAGTCTAATTAAGACATTATTGTGATAGACTATGTTGGATACCTACATAGTTTGTCGTCTAAAAATATACAGTCAATACTTCTACAAAATCACGGTCTGTTCAAATTTCGTAATGAAATGAATGTTACATAAAAACTTTTTTACAAAAAAAAAAACAACCGACTTCCTTAAAAACACTACAAAGTGAAAAATAACTTTAATTTCGGATGTCGGTGTCTTAGGATCTGTATTTATGGTTTTTTTTTGCCACCGACTTCCGAAATTAAAGTTATTTTTCACTTTGTTGTGTTTTTAAGGAAGTCGGTTGTTTTTTTTTTTGTAAAAAAGTTTTTATTTTTAAATTTTTAGTTGTGGTATTCACCTCGCACTAATTCCAAACAAACAATGCATATTTACGCGATAGCAGAAATCGCGGTTGATTTGCTGTCATTTTTTGAAGAGTTCCGGTGTCTGCCCCCGAACTCACCATCAGATCTATATGAAAATTATATGGGACCATTTCGGAATAAACCCCTTTCGAACGAAAAAAGAATTTTGCAAATCCGCCTATATATGACGGAGTTATGGCCGAACATACATAAAAAAAAAAAAAAAAAAAAATATAAACATCCGAATTGAAAACCTCCTCCTTTTTGAAGTCGGTTAAAAAAGCTGTATAAGGACGTAATAAACGACATTTCATGCCGGTCCTTATTTAAAACTTGATTCATTAAGCTGACGTTAGAATTGAGCATGTGGTTCTGCAGCTTCATAAATATTACGCGTGCTGGAGGAACTACCTCTGCTGACGTTTGAATGGTTCGAATGACTGTGTAATAGACCTATGTTATACAACGTATAAGTATATGGATCCGATTCGCGTGCCCGCCAATTGGTCTTGAAAAACTTCTTAGGTATAGTGATGGCAACTTCAGACACCTAGGTCACTTCGAAATTCTTGTAAGAAAAATCATAGGTCTGTTATTTATTAGTAATGGTCGCCAGTGGTCAAAATTCGAGAGTAATTCGTTTAAACTTAATGTATTTCTAATGCATTATTGTATAAAATTTTAGTTTTCTGCACTGCTTCTCCATATAAATTTTAACTGATCCGTCCGCGTAGTTTTCGTAAACAGGGTACAACATTTCTGCTTATTATAACGTCATCGTACTAAGGTGTCTTACTGTCACGGACCGTCGATCATGATAATTGTTTGATACTACATTATTCAATTAATAGGACTGTTGTCATTATTGTCAAAGACCCTAATCAGCCAAGTTTTGCTAATAACGTGTTGACAATAATTTTGTTAAGAAAGCTGTAAGTAAGATAGTATATGTAGAGCTATCTATCTATTACCCTATCTCGCAGGCGTTCATTAAAAGAATACCAGTGTTTCACCATGCGAATAACAAACAATGGAATGGATAGTGGAGCGATGAAGAAACAGTCGACCACATGTTGCGGACCACTTGCACCTATCAATTAACTATTATTAAAAGTATACGCAGGGGTCATTTAGCTATAAAAAGTGCAACGAACGGTCTCACGGAGTTAACAATGAAGATCCGAACAGCGTGAGACAAAATATTTATTCGGATCAATTAATTAGTAACGTTTGACCATGATATGAATTTGCAGACGAACGTCATCATATGCGTAAAATTGTTTAAAATGGTTTGAGATCTTGACCTAGTTAGCGACCACGTACACACACAATTTAATACGGTAGAGCACACAAAAATTATATCTTAGGAAAAGTAGTCAGGGTTGTCGCCGGAAACGCTGAAGAGGACAGCATACGTTTTGTATCTATATACAATACCGCACGGTAGAGTTATTTTGAATAGAAGGTTGTATCAATATTTAAATTTGTAGGTAAATAGAAATAGTTTCTTTTCACATAAGTTCAGAATGAGTAATGTGGAAGAGAAACGATTGTCCGTCACTTGCAGTAGCTGACTACTCAGTCGTAGTCTCTCCCACAGTGAGGTCCGTAACATATCTATAAGATGCATTGTTAGTACCTAGTCTTATAATCTGTTGGTTAGCTGGAGCTATTATGCATTCTGTTTTCTATGCAATATAATGAGTGTTAAAACTGGAAAGGAGTCATTACAGAGACCACTGTTAGCAGTTACAATAAATATTTATCGGTGAAATTTTGAACGTAGCGAGGGATACCAAATTTCCTTGTGTTCATTCCCTACTTTGTTTTTACTTTACATTTTTTTTTAAATGAAAGCAGATTGCGAGAAAAAATCGACTTATTCCACTCCGTCCCACAAAAAGGACGCCCTAGTGAAATCAAGTCATTTATTTCTTTGTCCCAGCAGTGGGGACAATATACGCTGTTAATGTTATTATGCTATATATAGTCCTCCAGACCGTATTTCGGCCACGGCGGCTACTCTCAACAGAGACTAGCCATCGGCGCGCGAGATATTATAGCGCTCAAGTGTGTGCGCAGACACAGGAGCACTCATTCTTCCCTCACTCTCATAGTCCGATGGGACGGCAATCCGACACGACCGGAGAGAGATCAGGCGTAGGACCAACTGCTTAACGTGCTTTCCGAGGCACGGGGATATCACACCGCCAACTTCCAAACTCCGGGCTGCTAATAAGAAATTCCTAATGGAAAAACCCAGTAACACTTTGCCCGACCTGGGAATCGAACCCAGGACCCCACACTCAGCAGCCGCTCTTGCGATGACGAGACCAACGGGGCAGTTAACGGGGCTATACATACAGAACATCACACTTGTACTCCGAAGGATTATGCAGAGGTGTTCTTAGTACACCAAAATTTCGCCAGTTATGTTTAATTCCCATGTAATGGTGGCGAGCCTATTGACATCAACCGGGCACAAATCCAGAATAACACTACTTTTACTACAATGCTACGCTTATCGTAGAAAAAAACGAAGATCCTACTTACTTACATCTGACTGCAGAGCTATAAACACATATTCGTGATTTCATTGAAATGTGGGGAAAACAATAAGTGCGGAAGTTCTTAAAATAAAGTGGCAACGACCTTGTTGTCACTTTATTTTGCTGCCTGCAGTTGGTTGTAAATATAATCGTACTCAGTCTTTTTGGATTAAAAATTCTTCGTAAGGAACCCGTCGTGCGAGAATTCTTTACAGTACCAAAGGCTAGTGTGATCTAAGGCCATTATAGTACTATTATTACGGTCGAGTTGGTCATGGTGTATGTGACGCGGCGGCTGCGGCTGGCGGGTCGTTGTGTCCACCACACAATCTCACCTAATCGGTAAACAAGACGCGTTTTATGTAATAACTTTTGGCGTCTGTCCCGTGCTTTGTGGTCGAGTTTCGCTTTCACCTTAATAACGTACTTTCTCGAACTTTGGGGTTTTGTTTGTGGTAAATAACGCGACGCGAGGATGACTTCGGATCACGCCAATTTTGAGTTAAAGAGAGCTTGTATAACTATAATAATTTGCATCTAACGACCGGATCTGCATTGTGTGGTACAGACTATTCACTGCTCGAGTAAAATAATGAAAACGCTACCATTGAGTATTAGTATTGTCTAAGCCTGCCTGCACCTTCTTTACTTGATAAATAATAAAACGAAATGCGGAAGCAGACAACGAGCTTTTACCGATTTCAGAAATATTGTAGGCACATCCTATTCGAGGAGCCCTATTTCAGGCCACAGGATGTTATGAAAATATCTCGATAGTTTTCATTTTGGGGTTCCATAGGCCTTACCTGACAATGAAACCCACAGTGCACTTGGTCAGATAAGACCTAGCCGTTATTTTTTAATAAAATGAAGTGAAAGTGCGCCTGATCACGCATTCAACATCTCGGACGGTGAACGATCGCGTCATACTCATACATTACCTATGCCGTGATGAAACGACAAACGGATGGAAATCAATACAATGTGTTGTCAAAACTCGCTCCAGCGAAAGTCTGTTATGTTACGGATAAGAATAATAAAAAGTTTCGTTTTATCGGATGTGGCATTTCCGTATTTAGTAGGTTATAGGTATGAGGTATACCTACCTACTACCTATAACCACTGTCTGTCTGTTACAAGAATTGATTCACAAAACGTAGGTCACAAAACCTACTTGTGGATGCTAATTTGTATTGCCATTTACAAATAAATAGATACCATCACGGGTAGGTTTATATAATTATTACTATTACTGTTATTTGAATACTTACCTAAAACAAAATAAAAAAATTTTATCACCTCAATTTTTGTCGATGATTTTTCAAATATAATTTAAGAAGGCAATAATAATAAGTAATTCAAACAATATAATTGAAAGAATAAAGTGGTGAAAATTAAACTTGAAACCTTCAGATGAATGCGTTATGATATCCCTTAACTAAATGCGGTTAAACTTAACCTGAAAAAGGTGTGTTTACGATATCATCGATTACTTTTGGACCAGACCATAGATAGCTTTGGAATGACAAACCAATTTAAATAATGACCTCAATGCTGTCTGCAGTAACCGCTACCTAATGGCTTCTTGAAATTGGCCAAAGCATGATCTACCTTGGCAATCAATATATTTTGAGTGGCTGCTAACTGCGTCTGTATCTTTTAATAGATTATTTTTGTGCAGCATCATTCTGTCGGTATTTTAACTTTCATTAAAGTCAAATAGCCAATCAAAAACATATCTATCCACTTTTTAATTGCATGTATTTGATATGAGTATGTTAATTGGCAATTTTTATATTAGCATAGCTAAATTGACGTTCAGTTCGATCTCACTGACCTAAGCAATGATGTGGTCTACCATAGTGCACGCAGTAGGTAAGTACTTAATTAGGCTGTTTATTTCCTCTGGGAAGTTAGTAGGTGGGTACGTAATACAAAACTGCGTTGGTATAGGATATATAATAAACCGCCTCATGGTATTATCTTGATGTCACCAAAGAGTTTAACTTCTAATTTGAGCGACGTGCGCATTGTGCACGGTCTGTCGTGCGTGCGTTTGCGCAGCGTGACCGAGGGCCCGGCTATCTGCAACAACTTTATTTTTTACACAATAATAAGACACAGCCACGATGCCACGTGATATGGTTTCAATGCACAGAAACCTTGGACTTATAAGTTCCTTCCTACAAGGTTTTATGGTAGAGCTGAACGCCGTAACCAGATTTGCCATTAGGTAAAAAGGCTTTGTAATAAAGCTAATGATTTACTTTACCAATTTACTACCAAGCACAGCGTTGCATGCCATTCATCGTAGATGCATGGCCATGGCAAAGAATATACAATGTCGCCCATGCGCATGTGACCGCCCGTAATATTCTGAATATTCATGAAAAGATGTCGAAAATAAACTTCAAAAGGTGGGGTCTATCTATAATATTTTTACACTAGTTTTTTTTAAATAAATACACAATTTTTTACCGAAAAAATGACTTCGATCCCGTCTTTTTTTCGTAGTCGATAATTCAGGATTATTTTTAACTATATATTATACTGCTAACATTGAAATGGCATTTTATAGAGTAAATTATATATTTTTTTTTTTTTTTTTTTATTTTTTTTTTTTTTTTTTATTTTTTTTTTATTTTTTTTTTTTTTTTTTGCCGTTTTTTTTTTTTTTTTTTTTTTGTTTGTGTGTGTGTTTGTTGTATGTGTGTGTATGTAATGTGTTGTATGTGTATTTATTATTAAAATAATTATTTATATTAAAATTATTAAACTTTTTGATTGGAAATCAAATATACTAAATATATTATATAAATAATTAATTTCCCCACCAGTAAATAGAAATGTAAAGGAATAATCATACTACATCAGTAAAAATGTTAATTAACCTGTTAAAATAACTCATAAGCTTTTGGAAATAATAAACAGAATCCAAATCGACCCATAAACTTCGGAGATGTGTCAAAAAATAGAAAGCAAATCTACAAACTCTACTTAAAAAATTAAAAATTGAATAACATGAAAAATGTTATAGATAGACCCCCCCTTTTGAAGTTTATTTTCGACATTTTTTCATGAATATTCAGAATATTACGGGCGGTCACATGCGCATGGGCGACATTGTATATATAGGGGCCTATGTTGGTACCTAAGTCCCTACAAAATAATGGTGAGAGATCCATTCTGGTGATGAATCACTGATGGCGAAGTGTGGAAATTCAATACGCATGCGATCTCTTACTGAATCGTTTCTTTCCAATTTGAGAGAGGGCCACACTTGCTAATAAGTTTTAATTAAGTTGGTGATGATATTTCGATGTGTTCGGCACACCCTGGGCTATTGGCTATGTAGTTAACCTCATCTTTTTACCACTCCAATTTGAAGAATCATCATACTATAGGTACTTGGTAGTTTTCTATCAAAATGAGAACAAAACAAAGCAACAGTTCACATATTTAGTACCGGTCTACCTAAGTATAATGATGCAAAAAGATTATATGCGCCGGCGCATAGAATCGTGACTAATTGAAACAATGACTGATCATTACAGAGTGCATTATTTGACAAATGAATCAAAGATCACGATTTATCTTAGTAAAACTCGACAGCCTCGATATTGTTACCAAGTTGTTGGATCTTCTGTTGGCTTCACTGATCTATAAATCTGTACTTTTATTTACAACTTTATATGTAAGCATTTTCGTTCTTGAAGTCGGCGTAGTCCACAAGAAAACTTTGCTGATTTGCTTCAGTAAACATAGGAAGTAAAAGTAATCCGGGTGTAAATTATTTTTATTATCTATAGAACAATAATAACGACCTTCGCTGACACCAGTAACTAACCCGAATGCCCTTAATACGGCCATTCACGACACAAAAATTACACTCACTTTTGTGAATTACCGTCGTGCAAAATATGACTAAGCAGATTTGATATTGTCGTGTCTATTTTAATAGATCTGTTCATTTGATCTCACGTTCATAAAATCAAACGGGGATATTGGCATAATGTAGGAGATTGATTGCCCTGTGTCTGTCATATAGGAATGTAAATTAATATCCTGTTCAGGTGTAAAATTAAGAACGAACAAATTAAACATATCATATGACGAACTTAATATTTTTCAACCTAGTATACGTTGGTAACGCTATAGCCCCCTTACCTATAATGAACCAGTTTCTGCTCGAGACTTCGCATCTACATAAGCCAACTATACCGCAAATAATTCAATGATAATCTGCCTATAATTTTACCACTGTTGCGATACAGGCCCCTTCTCCGTGAGAGTGAGTGGGCCGTAATCCACCATGGGAGCCAGTGCGGATTGGCAGATGTCACGTTTTCGAATTTTGGTTACAGAATATCCGGCTTAGCCGGCTTCTTCACGATGTTTTCCCTCGTCATTTTGAGACCAGCTGTGATGAAATTAAATACACAAAGTAAAATTCCTGCCTGGGTTCGAACTTACGACTTAAAATTCGTAAGTCGGGGCCGATACCACTGGTCTAACACTGCTCAATGGTTCTACCAGAGATTAGCTGATACAAACAAACAATTTATTTACAATTATTTACTTTTTTGCTCCACCATGTACTAAAAATTATTACATCGCCCAACTTTAAGTGACTGTACTGAAAAAAAAAATGCTTAACTTAGATTTTTTATTATTTTTCTGATAACTGTCACCACCTGGCCTATCAACCGTTTTCGGCTTGACGTAAATTTTTGGGACACCCTTTATAATGTTAATTAAAAGCTTAGTTAGTTTAGAACTTTATATTAGCATATATTACCTAGCTATTTCATTATTATGTACCTGATCATACAATTTTATAATTATTATTTTGCTTGACATTTTTTAAGTGCACACTAAGTAAATACTTAGGTACCTTTTTGATATTTCAGACTGCACACAGATAAAGGGCGTTTTCGTGCAGCAGCTGAATGTTTGAAACGTGAATTGGTAGTTCAATGGTGGTACTATAATTTTATCGGTATGAATGGTCTAAAAGTCAGCAGGACGCTATCATTATCTGCAGGTCAAGGTATTAACACTTAACTGTGGTAATGGAACGGGAAAATCTAAAGTTTTCGCCGGTTAATTTATGCGTAAAATAATACTGAGGCAAAGTAATTGGAGCTGTGGGGAAAATGTTGCAATTAGTCGGCAATGTGGGTACAGACGCCACACAAAGCTAGTACAATCTGTCAAATTTCTTTAATAGGTTTTCAACTTTATCGCTAAAGTATTAGGTTCAAGATTGATTGGCAAAATTTGACAGGTAGCTTGATGTGCTAGCGTCTGTACAACCTATGTAGGCGTACCGTTCCATAGGAACTTACCATGTATTATCTAGAAAATCTTCGTTCCTTGCTCATTAACACCAACCTATTGCTAAACGCTCGTACCTAAGAAGATAAGGAAAACCGAAACTGGTATGGACTAGTTCTAATTAAAATAATTTGTTGAATGTATTAGTTCATTGAACGGTATCTATAGATCAGTGTGGTGTGAGTGAGTCGCAGTCAGGATACGGATCTCCGTGTGCAGAGCCAGTCACTTCTCCAAGGCTCTACCCGTATTCGACACACGAACGATCCTGCCTTTCTAAAATGCTTACCTACCATTTATTTCGTTGTCGCTTTGCACACAATCTGTTGTAGGACTAGGACTAATAAAATATACCTGTGAGGCAAGCAGCCTATGCTTGTGAATTTAGAAACATTATATTTACTTTTGCAACATTTAAGACATTGAATATTAATATAAATTTTAATTAAGTTTATGCAAGGTACTTTTGAAATAATGCCATCAGTCCTCGTGTTAGATAGTTATGTGCTTACCTACATACGTTATGTAATTTTCAAGTTCTTTGATTGACATTAATCTGAATAGGCTATTAAATTCTCTCACGTGTTCTTAGGCTTGATTTTGTAGTAGTAAATATGTTATTTTATTATTTATTTCAAAGCGTTATTTAATTGTGCAAATAAATAATGTCTGGAGAGCCAACTGAAAGCTGAAAAGTTCAAAAGCCTACGACAAATTTAGAGCATAACACTGTGACAATCATGTATTTAAGCTGCACACATTCGCCAAGCACTTACTAAAAATCCCAACATGTTACTGATCATCGAACATTTTTAGAACATCTTATTTCATGCTCTACCTACCCTATAACCCCAATGTTCTTTCTCATAGATGATTTTATTTCTGTTACTAGGTTTGCACAAACATTTAACACGTCAATCATGTCTATAAACTAGATGAGGACGGCGTTTCCTATCTGACTACTCTGAGCAGACTGGCCGAATCAAATTTAGAGGTCACGGTCTCTTCAAATCCAGACATAATTTTGGTCACAACAGATATAGTTGTCACTCTTATAATTTAGGTAGGTAATGGTGCCGTTTCTGTTGTACAAAATTCTCTAAACTAAACTAAAAATCACTAAAATTTGGTTTATTTCTGTCAAACGACGATTTCCTATTCTGAAATAGACTAAAGTGACACAACTTAACTATATTTTAGTTTGACAGCACTAAGGTTGCATTGAATTATTAATTTAGTGAAAATGTCAATTTTGCTATTCTGAGGTTGCCGGTTTTCACTAAAAATTTTGAGTATAATAATTTATTTTGACTAAATCTCACTATTTTTAATCGCGATTAAAAAGGTATGGAATAAAACTAGTGGTCATGAAAAAAAATTCACACCAACGCCTCGCCTTCACGTGCAAAAACAGTACCTATCTACTGTATTTTTGTTTTCCTTTTCTTTTGCTTATATCTCGAAAACGGCGTGTCCTATCGCAAAAATAATGAAATTTTCGACCCCCTGTTTATTACAGGGGGTCGAAAATTTATCCCAACCAACCAACATAAATCTGAACACGTGGGTAATATTTTTTATTTATTTTTTTCAAACAAAAAGTGAAAAATTCCATATAAAACACGTCCAGGCTGCAACGTTGCGCACGCCTTCGTCTCTAAAAAAATTCATTGCGTAGCGCACACTAGTACATACCACTTTGAGTCGCGATTGTCAAATTCGATTTAAGTCGTGTCAAAATATTTTTTAAATTTAGAGATTTTTTCTTGCAGAATAGCGTTAAAATTCTCATAGCCAAAAGTAAGGAATTTTAGAGATAGTTTAGTTCGGTGTACAACAGAATCGGCACCAATGTCGAATAACCCGATACCCATAACTACTGCCTATATAGTACCTACCTATCTATGCCCATCTATTTTAACATAAAAATATTGAGCGTGAACATATTATAATTAATTGCCTTCAGTTGTGCAGGCGACTGAGAATGATCTTTTTGGTCACGTTTCTCGATTAGCGTCGTATACCGCTTCGCCTCTCCATCAAAACGATCCATCTTGCATTGGACTCCAATTTATAGAATAACATGCTCGACTGTGATTTAATAGCCCATAAATATTGGTATTGATTACGTACGTATAGCGTAATCGTTACTATTAATTAAAGAGAGATTGTATCATCAACTATTATGATTTGGATTTAAATTATGGTTATGAAAGGGCCAGTGCGTGTGAAAGCGGACATAGGTAGGTAATTGCGTAATTAGAAATATTTGACTAAATACTAAGCGATTAGGTGATTATTAAATACTTATATACATATCATAGCATATGCTTGGAGTTTCCCTACGCGATCGAATCAGAAATGAAGAGATCCGTAGGAAAACCAAGGTAACCGATATAGCCCGAAGAATTGCCAAACTTAAGTGGCAGTGGGCAGGGCACATTGCTCGCAGAACGGATGGCCGATGGGGTCGGAAGGTTCTGGAGTGGCGACCGCGTACTGGAAGACGGAGCGTTGGAAGGCCTCCCACAAGATGGATCGATGACCTTGTGAAGGCCGCAGGAATACGTTGGATGCGAGAAGCACAGAATAGGTCGAAGTGGCGGTGCTTGGGGGAGGCCTATGTCCAGCAGTGGACGTCTTTCGGCTGAAATGATGATGATGATACATATCTACGCATATATCTTCCTACATTCTCAACTGGTTATTAGACGAATTTATTTATTATTAAACATGTTGTAGACTTACAAGTAAGCCCAAGGCAGTTTTTTAAGAGCTGTAGGTATACCTAGGTAGGTACTGTATTGTGAGAACTTAAGAACTACCTCACTATCTAGTTAAGCATTTACATTTAGGAAGATACTTGAATTCTGTGATAACTTGTGACCGATGACGAGCTACATTATTGCTGTGATTGATGTCTATTTAATGGTAAAAAAATGTCGGTGCTATAAAAACAAGCATGATACCTAACAACCGTAGATAATTACGCAATTATGAATAGTAATACAAAAAACCAAGGGTAATTATCGGCACAAAATTGATGTAATTATGTACTAAATGCAACCAATTGCACGTAGTTATTAGAAAGAAATTTCCTAAATACGATCCGGAAGTATGGATTTTTTTTAATATATGCGTAGTTAAGAAAATTCAAACAAGTTGAAATTGAAATCACTGAAAACTTGAAAAAAAACGTCACGTAATCGTGATGTATAAATAATAATCAGTTGCTCCTACTCCATACCTACATTTATGTTTGCTTATCACGATAGTAATAACAGCAGATTTTTCACGATTTCAGGGTCAGTCCCATAAATCAAGTTGTTCAAAATTATGAGCTTAATGACCTATTTCAGGTTTTTAGACAAACCTACTTACCTGTGTTGCAACGCACAAGTTACAACATACTAAAGCTGCATTTTAAATGCATTGTCTACAATATATATCTAGTTATCTCCTTAAACACAATTGGTAGAACTTGACCAAATTTCATAACACGCACCAAGTATTCGCGACCGAAGTCCGACCGAAGGTACAAGAGCCCTAGCGATATTTATTGAGCACTTACCGACCAACGCAACAGGAATCCAGCTAGTGAAAGTAAAATCTATTTCGATATTATAATAATTTCATTCGAATCGGTCTAAGTTACTTAATAAAAACCTCGTTGGTAAATAGGTCAATTTGATACTGATTAATATGGTGGTCTCACTCAATTAGACAATTGTTTCACAATGATTGAAAGCCATGATGAGACTCGCTAAGATTTCGTATGTGCAACTGATGAGCTGATGGGTGCGCCAAGTATTTCGGTGTTACATATTACATGACATACAAATAAACATAAAACAAATAATTGGTTACAAATTGGGTTTCTTATAAATTACATAAGAACCCCAGTTTGTTTTACCATTATACATAATGATCTATCGTTGAATGAATAACGTAATGTCTCTACATGTAGAGCAAAATGCTTAATCGACTCACCAAACATAATAAGCATGACCTAACGTTATCTGCCTCGGTCTGAAATATCTGCAAGTCAATTACAATAAGTATTGGTCTATTTATCCATTTTGATTAATGATTCATTTTTGTAGCATTGATTCACGACGTTCACCAGGCCATAAAATGTGAGGATTATAATCTCATTAATAATAAATACATTAAAATATCTAAACATGAACTTATAGCAAAATATTTCATCACCACTTATCCCAAAACGCTGAAGGAAAACATAGTTAAGAAACTGGCATGTCCTAGAACCAAATATTCAAAGACATGATATCAACCAACCTGATTATGGCCCGCTCCCTCGCACCGAGAGAAGGCCTGTGTGGCTGTGTCCCAGCAGTTGGATCATTACAGGCTGATTATGTAACTCACTTATAGATCTGAGACCATAATGTCTTAGTTAATTTGTTTATTTTGCTTTAGCAATCTCTATTGCGCGAATGCTTACAGAATCACGATATTCGGTACAATGTCAAGTTGAAAAGCCATGTTGACCTCGAAGTGGGCATTGTCTTTCTGTGCTTGGGAAATTGTTCTAACAGTCATACAACCGAACCGACAAATGTAACATGTATTAAGGTATTTTAATAAGCGTGTTGCAGTGTGAATAATAAACATGTTTTCATTGTTTCAGTTTTACCTGCCTTTGTCACATCAATCACAATCACACCAAATGGAAATAGTCCTGAAATAAAAATGTTGGGTGGCATGACGGTGGAGGTGCAGGATGGTTTCGTACCAATGGAATCCCAAGTTGAAGAGACTACTGTAAGAGCGAGTCGTGGAAAGAAACGAAAAATTAATAATAATAATTCTACAAAGCTATCTATCAATGAAAGGTACAGAAGACTGATACCATATATGACATTTTACTATGCCAACGACTTAGCAACACCGACAACGGATAATATAAGGGAAGTCGAAGTAGAAAAGGCACAAATCGTTGAGTCCGGAGGAGGAAATCACGCCAATCACAGAGACCCAAAGAAAATAATCTACTCAAATAGAAACATACCAAGATATCAAGGAAACAGATTGACTCAGCATAATATTGCATCCGCAAGTCCAACAAAGATATATTATAAAGGTGGTGTGCCTATATATCAAACCCAAAGTAAAGTGTCTCAAAATTATAATCCTTTCCTATCGGAATATAACGTACTGGTACACAATGATTACGACACTGGCAGAGTGGTCCATAAGCAAATACCAAAATCTCCATTTGTCACTTCGACCCGGAAGCCTTACGTGAATTTATATAACGAGGACTCGCCTAACATTCGATATTATTTGTCGGAAAAACCGAAATTTAAATTGGTTCCTTATGAGCAAACACCTCCCGTGAAAGTGTCCGAAAACGAAAACGTGTATGATATAACGAAGAAACCAATACCAGTACCAGTATCTGTGTTAATTCCAAAAGAGCAAGTTTATAATCTGAAGCCACGACCGGCTCGACCTCATTATGTTTATGACAATGTTGACGTTCAACAAGCCAATATCAGGAAGCAGCCTGCAATCGTTTCTGAAAGTTACTACGAGAAACAAAGACCTCTACACTCGTTGGCCCAACCGGTAATTCAAAGTGGGTTTAGACCAATATTCAATTTACCTCAATATTCTAACGATGCTACGATTTATTCAACAAGTCTACCAGAATCTGATTCGAATTATGAACAACCAAAACATCAGGAACCACATGTCCAGTCTGCACCAATGAACTATGAGGAATTTAAACCCCAATATTATCAGCATGTAGTGGATCAGACCTCATTCAAAGTTCCACAAGAAACGTCAAATGCAGTACCGCTGGCGACATTACTGAATTCACTTCAACTGAACAAGTCTATTCCTAAGCCCATCACGAAAGAAAACGTGAGTGCATCAATAAGAACTTTACTACAAGTGTTAAATGTGTTGAAAGCTGTACCGCAGCAAAACAACAACGTAGTAGCCCCAATCTTAAGTACTCCAAAACCGTTTGTAGCAGTAAAAGTAATAGCAAAACCAGAAATAGACACTCAAGTGGAACCTGAGCGTGAGGAACATGTGCCTGACCAAGAATTTACAGCAGAGCCGTATCTTGCGCCCGTGAACCCGCCTTCGCAACATCTTGATGGTAAGTTATTAATTAAATGCACAACTCAACAATCGAGTTCGCACTGTACGTATCACAGGGGGCGGATTATTTGATGCAGAGAGATATAAAAATCTCCAAAATTAAATCCGGTTTTCGACTAAATTTCGCAACTGTAGCTGAACTAGATTGTATCTAGATATTTAATAAAAATCTTAAATTCATTGACAGACCACACTCAACCTAAACCGCTGGAGATAAGCGTAGACATTTGTACCAGAGGTCCTTAAAAACACCCTAAAAGGGTAAAATTTTTAGTGGTGGAAAATGAAGGAGCAGTGGTGGCCCAGCGGTATCGGCACCGACTTACGAGTTATAGGTCGCGGGTTCGAACCCAGGCAGGCGCTTTACTTTGTGTAAATAATTTCATCACCATTGCTCACAAAACGGTGAAGGAAAAAATCGTGAGGAAACCGGCAAGTATGTCCTAGAACAAAAAAATCGAGGACATGTGTCATCTACCGCTCTGGGCCCGCGTAGTAGATTACGGCCCACTCTCTCTCACCAAGAGGAGGCCTGTGTCCCAGCAGTGGGAACAATATAGGCTGATTATAAAAGGGGTTAAATAGGAGATAAAAGTTTATAAGGCAGTTCGTATTTCTTGCCGATGCAATGGGAAATCCCATCAGGTAGACTACTACGGGCTTGTACTATAAGTAACTGCTATTTTATTACAGATTGCACAAAGAAAACACGAACTAAAAATGTTCTTGATTTTTTTCTGGACCGTAGTTAGGACTTGTAAATTCGAGTTGCCTAAGTCCATAGAAACAAAAATAGGAAAAAATAGGATTTAGGTATTAAATCTTACAAATCTGGCAGAACTTGAAAAAAAAAAAAACTGACACGAATTTATTTATTATTTATTTATTTATTTTCCAGCTTACATCTACCATTACAGACACCACCACCACCATTACCATTACCATTTATCCACTTCATATCATTATCTAAAGGTTAAGCAAATTACATGTACCTACACATCACTATTAAGGTTGGTGACATTGGATATGACTGACCCACTGAGAAAAAATCGTCGTGAGACCTTATTTTGTGTTAACGTAACGTGGTGGATAAGGAAATAATTGAATACTTACAGATTTAACACCTGGCGGCGGAACCAGCCAACATTTCCCCTTAGTGCAGGCATCAGACGACGAAGGTGGTACTCCAGGACGGCCAGGTTTGGACTACCCCATCCTCACCACAATCCCAGCCACCAGCTTCGACTGCAAGTCTCAGCGGTATAAAGGCTTCTTCGCAGATCCTGATACCCGCTGTCAGGTAATTTGCAACGCACAAGAATGTTTATGTACAAAAAATCGGTGTTACAAAGGGAAAGTAGGTCGGCCACCTGTCGGCGTCTGTCTATGCATATTGCATTTGTGGTAATTGCTCAGCTAGAGGATGTCTCCCAAAATGGGCAGTTGATATAAAGTAAATGTCCATACGGGATGTTAGTTAAGACTGCCTCGCCTGCCGGTGTAGTAGTAGCTAGCGCGACTTCTGAGCGCGAGGTCCTGGGTTCGATTGGCTATTGAATTTCCATGAGGATATTCACAGAAGTGTGTTAACCCTTTAGACAATGTCTTAGGTAACGTAATATCACCGAAGGAGGCGTGATATTATGGTAGGTAGTTGACGTTTCCTTTTGAACCATATTTTCACATTACATGCGTGTATGCCCTCAAGGAGGTAGGCAGCAGAGGTCATAGCAGTCAGCCATATGTAACAGCGGCTTTCTTTCGTTGTTGAAGTATTCCCACTGAAATACTGCTGATGGTTCCTCCTTCCCTACCCTCATTTCGTCAGTTGAGTTACATTATGTTTTGTTTTAATCTATCTCACTATAGGGTATATCGTCCTACAATTGGGTACCATGTAGTCTAATAGAAAACATGAGGACTCTAGACTTACCGGTGTGATGTTACCACGTAGGAACTAATGTACCTAGGTATGCATACCTACCCTAATATTGGTAGGTATTAATGCCTAGTTTACCCTGACCGAGTTTAAATTTTCAGGTGATAAAATGTAACAATTTCTTACTTCAATTGAATTTCTAATATATCGTAGGTTTGCATGCGAAGTGCGTTATAACTGACCTTCCTTTGTTGTTTCTTTTTTCGGCCATGTGCAGTGAAAACGGAAAGAAAAATAAATCACTTTACTCGTGTAGATAATCTCGTAAATGCATATTTACTGCCTATTGATAGATAGTATTAAACCTGAGAGAACGTTGTTAGTGACGGCCATTTTTTATCATCCCCTGTAAAATATGGTTTATTAGTCACAAGATTTCACTGCACAGTGACGTTTTAGAGCTTTTCCCAACGCCCTGCCAGAACTAAGAGGTAAATGCGTAATACAACATCAGTAGGAATCGATGTCATTTTGAGAGTTCCGCAACATTCATGGCAATGTATAGGTACGTTGCTTAGCAGATTTTTTTCGAACATATGAAAGAATGGATTACCAATAATCTTCTAAATTATTGAGATTGATAATTAATAAATAATTATTCTGATTAATAGTGTGTTATGCAATGAGGGTGCAATTCTTTATGCTATGAAATCTGAAGGCTGATTTTCGTTATGATTAACGTTAAAATTTTATTCTAGTCGCAGTCTCACCTCGGCAACAATCAAATGTCAAAAACTTGTCAAAAATGTAGGTAAACTCGTGTGATTTTCGACAGATTAAAATTGTCAGACTGTGAACGTTCTTAAAATTACAGAAATTGCCCCTCTGGTTATCTTCCTTTTGAGAATCGTTCTAATTATTAAAGATGGTTTTCTTTTTATAGGTGTGGCACTACTGTGACCTCAACGGCGGTCAGGCTTCCTTCCTGTGCCCGAACGGGACGATATTCTCCCAAGCGGGTCTGACCTGTGACTGGTGGTTCAACGTGAAATGCGCGTCCACTACCCAGCTCTACGTACTCAACGAGAGCCTCTACAAGTACATTTTGCCGCACTCACCCAAGTTCCCCGAGGATTACAGCGGACCATTAGTTGATAAGTAAGTGCCATTGTGGTTTCACGACTAAGGAAGCTGGTTTGGTCAATCGAAGTACACTGCTACAAGGATCTTTTGGAGCTGGATCAATGACTGTTGGTAATCATTTGCGCAATTGTTTTGTAAGTAGGTACCTACAATTGGGTTGAATAGGGATGCGGGGTTGAATCAGTGTCGTGCATTGCATATAAGCAGTGCCTACTTCGAAAAATCACCATAAGTCTCTCAATTACATTTTAATGTGTCCTGAAATTATTAAGAAACTAACTTAATTATTATACCTAAAAGAAACCTCCGTTTGTCTGCCTAGACAAGAACAGGTGGCCTATTGCAATGCACGCCACTGGGTTGAATCAGAGCAAAACTTTAAAATTGATTTTAACGTTGATATAAAATAGTTTGTTGCCAATAAGGGCACTTAATCGTTAATTATAAGTAGGTATGTATTCAGTCAGTGACGGATTTGCACACTTGGCCGCCCTAGGCCGTGTAGTAGCAGCCACCCCTTTCTTAGCCCCCGTAATTTAGGTACCTACTACTTACATATAAATTAAGGTACCTATTCTTCTTTCATTCAGAAATTTAGATATGTCGTGATAAAATAACACAATCTCTGTATTACTTATTGCTAACTACTGTCAGATTACTTATAGGTATATTGTCTGTGTTGGTACTACAGACTATAAGGACTGCATAGATCTGACGCCCATGATCCCCGCGTGCGCCCGAATAGCCAGCGAGGGATCGAGCGTTGTTAGCCACCTATCAGGCTTGTGTCTCAGCAGTGGGAACATTACAGGCGAATCCTGTAATGTTCCCACTGCTGAGACAGGCCTTTGTGGGCTGTAATCTACCATGCGGGCCCAGTGCGGGTTGGTAGATGTCACATGTCTTCGAATGTATTGTTCTACGACATGCCAGTTTCCTCACCGTTTTGAGGGTAGTGCTGAACAATGTAGGTACACAAAGTACTTCGTTTAGTTCGAACTTAGGCTAATTTCGAACTAGAGTTACCAACTTTTTCTAGAAAAAGTAGAGTATTACTGGTTTCAGAGAAGGAAAATAAAGGGTAATGATGAATAAAAAAAAGAGTACCATTTATTCAACTTTTTTTAAATGCATTTTCTAGCAGTTTTTGCGGTATATTGTTTTCAAATAATTAAATAAGTAGGTAATATACCGCATATTACTTTTTTAATGATTTAAAAACAATTATAAGACTCTCATTCTTGTTGACTGGCCTGTTAGTCTAGTGGTTAGTGACCCTGACTGCTAATACTGAGGTCGTGGGTTGGATTCCCACCCAGGACAAATCTTTGTGTGATGAGCACAATCATTTGTTCTGTGTCTGGGTGTAATTTATCTATAATATGTATGTATTTAGAAATATATAAGTATGTTTATCAATTGTCTGGTTACCATAATACAGGCTCTGCCTAGTTTGGGATCAGATAACGTTGTGTTGGTTGTCCTAAGATATTATTAAGTATAGATATTAGATATTATTGATATAAGATAAGGTGCTCATTTTAACACTCTTCATATTCATGACAGTCAAGTCTCACAGTGGAAAATATAGAAAAACTAAATAGCTTGTCTCAAAAAAGTAAGTTTAAGTATGTAAAAAGAGTATTTTAGCAAACTCTATTAATGTTATAGATTTTAAAGTACACCCATATGAAAAAGAGTACAGCAGTACTCTATTCAGAGTACGGTTGGCAACCCTAGATCGCACATACGACCTACAAACCGTAAGTCGGTGCTATCACCACTGCTTGAATTATCTAGAACTAGCTTCTGCCCGCGACTTCGTCCGTGTCAGATTTTTACTCCCCTGACCCTTCCCGTCGCATCGAATTTCCTGCCAGTTTTCGTCGCTGCTCCGCTCCTTTTGATCGTAACGTGATGTTATATAACCTATAGCCTTTCTCAATAAATGGGCTAACCAACACAAAAATATTTTTTCAATTCGGACCAGTCGTTCCTGAGATTAGCTAGCGCGTTCAACCAAAAATACAAACTCTTCAGCTTTAGAATATTAGTATAGATTTGTCACACAATGTAATGTTTACTTTGGGTCGTTTCTTGTTATCATCAGTATATTTTTTGTCACGACTGGCTGCTCCTAATATCTAGCCACCCTTGGGCCTAACGGCAAATCCGCCACTGCTTGTATGTGCAAGTGTAGGTTTGAACTATTTTTTTGATTTCATACTCTTTGTGACTTGTCAGTTTTGTTATAAAGTAGGTAGGTAGGTACCTCCATACAAGTACTTACATTTATTATCTATCTACCTATAGGTACTCGTCTCAACTTAAAATATCACTTACAATTAGACCTTACCCAACACTCATACTTACTTAGTTATTTTCCCTTGTCGCCGCATATTCCTGCCAAATGCGTATCAGATGTGTATGTATCAGATATAAATGCGTGTGTAGGTAAGTTTAAGTAGTCTAAGGCCAATTAAGTATCCACCACTACACTACTTAGTGAAGAAAGTCATTTTTTACTTAAGATATGCCTAATTATAGTACTATTTTTTTTTAATTCCAGATACCTTACCCTAAAATTCAAAGAAATGGAGGAAGAATTTAAAAAGAACAAAAATAAGCAGAGCGTTGCTGAAAAGATGGACTCGGATGAAGATGAATCAGACGATTCCGATGATGGTTCCTCTGAAAAGGAGGATTCTAGTGAAAAAGAGGACACAAGCAAAGAAAAGGAAGGAGAGAGCGCTGTCAGTGAGGCTAGCGTCGTAGTGGGCTCACCCGGCGAGAGCGGCAAGGTGGAAAGGCTACAAGATGACTAGAACATAGCTGCACCATTATAAAGTTAAAAAAAAGTTTTACAAACGTTCCTTTTGTAATTTCCATCATATTAATACTGCTCGCAGTTCTATTTACTAGACAGAACAGCTGCTACCATCCATTTATTCAAAGATGGGCCTGTCTGTGGCATTATTTAAAATATGCAAAGAAAAAAATATCAAGAAATGTGTCAATTAGACATACCTAACGGGATTTCTTGTTTTAGTGAAACTGCAGTAATTTATAACAGGAATTTTAATATAAATTAAGAATTCATATGCATGAGGCATGAACGTCTAAACTGCCTTAAATCTGTTCGGATTATCATGACACACTCTTCACAATAGTCTTACTTTCGTTCGACTTACATTGTTTTATGCAATATCTGAGAGGAATTCACACATCATCATACTAGGTATGTATGTAATGTACTGTCCTGCTGGAACTCTTCTTACTATAAAGGACAGATGACGACATATTTTTTTTGAGCCAACGTGTAAAGGCAATCCCGTATAAGCAAAAGTAGGAGTAAATATTAAACTGTGATAAGTGGATGGAACTTCATACTTAAGTCTGAGTACCTAGTTGCTTCAGTGCGAATAGCAAGGGTAAGTTGTACCAACAGTGTTGCCAGATATTTTGTGAATGTAGATTAACATGTATGTAATGTTTTGCCATTATCACTGTATACTTCTCTCATAAATTATAATTAGTATAAGAGAATTAAACTTGCCATTATGTTGCCATGTTTAATTCAGTTTGAATGTATGTATGTTAGTTAGGACTGACTTTGAGTCGCGAGTAACTTAATTGTAGGTAATGCAAGTATTTATAGATGAATACTCATAGTGATATTTGTGCAATGTGTAAATAAATCACACTCTTTGTATGTTTTGCCATTAACATGATAATTATTGAATTGTGCAATAAAATTATTTTATAAACTAAAACTCAAGTTTGTTTTATTAATAAAGTCAAAAGAAACACCAGATTGAAGTGATGTATTTATTAAGAGCATTAAATAAGTGAATAAATGTTATAATCATACAAGTAAAGTTTATAAACACTTTACTTGTAGAACCCTAAACATTATGATTACGGCAGCTGCAAAATATTGCACAATTAGAACGAGATTTTGTTAAAAACTACGATAATAAAACAATAACAAAAAGGAACAACACATTTCAACAATAAAAATATTAACTAGAAAAGTGGGTGTGACTAGCCAAGCACTTTATAACAGATGACTTCACAATGCTAAGTTAACTAACCTACATTCTTAGATTGGGACTTATGACATCAATTAAAAACTACCTATGAATATTAGTTTATAGATATAATACTGATCAATGGATTACTGAAAATTTATGAGATTCAATGAAATATCATTCTGTGGCTACATCAATATGACATACAATTTTAATATTATGAAAGCTAATATTTTAGGGCCATTAAAAGCTATATATTTACTTAGACAATTAAACGTTGCGCTAAATTCACATTTCTGTCTCAAAGTACGACACTTAATTTAAAGAGAAATAATTTACAATAGCTTTTCGATTCATAATACATTCAAACAAGTTTCCTTTTCATTAATGAGCAAAAAGTCACAACATTCAGCATGGGTTAATATATACATTATTTTTTAAAGAGGGATCTAAGCAGTTCCGATTTATATATTTATCAGTAGATTCCAAAAGTCAGAAAATCTGATTGAAAACAGCAAATGCGTACCGATTAAAAATATTTTACATATTCTGGAATGATGATATACTTGTAATGTTAACAAGTTAAGAGTAGACACCTAATACCCTTAAGTTATGCGATAACCGCAGACAATATGTATACAAAAATATCGTTTATAATACATAGGACTACTATAAGATCGTGTTTTTATGTTAATTTGAATTTTGAACACGCATTAAGTTCCAGATATTTCTCTACCTAACATTTTGATGATAATTATTTATTCATTTACAAATATTTACATTCAGACCATGCCGTCTCCGTCTTAAAATCAATCACAAGTTGTTTCCTTTTCAGTCTTCATTCCATTATGTATATTTTGGTAAAATTACTTGCAAATAAACGTTTCACTTTGTACACTTACCTACACACTATAAATACGAAGTTAACATTGAAGGTGTTGAGTTCAGCTAATTACTACAATTGTAAAGAAAAAAAATTAAAGGCGTCGTTAACAACTTGCTTCTCCATGGTATATAATAATGAAAATTATACATCTATTTTAGCTCAAGGTATAGAAATTAAATATCCGCTGACTAAACTGAGCTTAAAATCATTAGATAAGAGCTTTCCAGTATCTTACTGTTTAATTTACCCTGTTAGTTAAAATTAGTTGTAACAAAATTCAATATATTACTCATAGAGAACAATATAAATATAACGCACGAAAACGTGCGGTAAAACACAGTAAATATTATAAATACCCACTGAATCATGCGTGATGCACGTCAGTGGAACTAAAGACTACTCACATTTAATGAGAAATAAAGAAGGCCCCGCTGTGGTGGTGCGGTGGTGCGGGCAGGGGTCGGGGGCGCTCGTGTGGGGTGGTACCTAGTGCTTGAGCAGCAGCGCGGCGTGCTTGAGCCGCAGGTGCGCGCGCAGCGTGTCGATGCGGCTGTACGTGGCGGGGCAGTAGGGGCAGGGCGAGCGCGCCGCCGTGTGCGAGTGGAAGTGGTGCCAGCGGTTGGACACCTCCTTGCCGCACGACTTGCAGCGCCACAGCGCCGCGCTCTCCGCCACGGCCACGAACATGCTGTGGTACGAGTAGGGCGGCGCGGCCGGCACGTGCGCGCGCTCTGCGAACAACAACCCGCCACGCGCGTCACGCCTGGCGACTGCACTGTGTCCGCTCTCACACGGCACGGCGCCAGTCCCGTCACACTCGGCGAGAGTGCGGTCGCCGTCTTTCGACGATGGGTCCTTGTATTTACGGAATGTAAATCTGGCTTTGCTTTAGGATTTGTACAGTATTGACGCTATACTTTGCGGGTGGGTGTGGAGCATGTGAAACGCACAACTGAAACTACACGGATTTGTAACATACCACAATTTAATGTAAAAATTAGTAATAAATACAACAGATAAATGCAGGAGTTTGCAACATGTTAAAATTGCATTACATAACATCAAACAATGTGAAAAAAAAAATTGCATTAACTGCTTGCATAAAACAAAATTATTTAAATTAAACTTTTAACGGAGGCATCAAACCAAGACATCAAAACAAAAAGTTCATAAACAACAAATCGTTCATAAAATTTCATGTAATAATATAACAAGACTCGTCAGCTGTGAGGTACACGATTTGACACCCCCTCCCTATTAGTATTACACTATTGTGATATACGACACTATAACAAATTTGCTAATGTTATAAAGAAGAAACAAAATAAACATAACTAGACCATTGCTATCCTGAAAATAACCTTAGAGCTCGTCCTGCACTCCATTGATTCAAATGATAAGATCACATCCTTGTGATACAAATGTAAATTTTAATATACAATAAATTGGAATATTCAATAGATTGGCCAAATAAGTGACTAGGTCTACAAGACCTCAATTTCATAAGACTAAATTTAGTAATTCGTTAACCTTATGTATAAAATTCCATATGGCATAAAGTTAGCTTTCATTAAGTCCGAATGTGGTCACCATTACAATTATTAAGTTGCATACTTTTTGAAAGCTGAAAAGAGATCAAAGGTAAGATATTTTCTGAGCCAAACGGTGTGATTCTCCAAAATATTCTGGCCAGACACTATCATAGTATCCTAACCTAAAATATCTAAAATAATATTCTATGTTACTAATCAATCAATTTGCTATAGCAAATTCAATATTAAAAATTGGTCTCGAGTGATAGTAATATAAAAATGCATTCATGATTAGATGAAGCGTTTAACGCGTGGGCAGATTGGGAGATCAGCACATCCTCGACTCGCTGGCAATGGGACCCGTGACGGATAGCTATGATCTATCTCAACAATAGACGACAACTTGCGCGACAATAAATTATTAAACAGTACACAACTATTACGATTGGCAGAGGTAAACAAGCTAATTATTAATATTACCAGCTATAAAACCTGTACATCACCGTAACCCAAACAGCGCTCACTAAGTAGAAATAGAAATTAGGAGTAGTACTTATGTAAATACAAATAGGTAGTTACTCTCTTCAATGATATTAATTATATACTTTTAAAATATCATTTAGTTTGGTTACGTAATTAAATAACTAGTAATATTGCACTGAGTATGAAATGCTATCAAATAATAAGCGCCCACATTACTATGAACAGTAGGTATAAAAATCTTTGATATCCTTAAAGTAAATATAAAATCTTTATGGAAGAAATGTTTGGTGACTTCATAATTATATACAGGGACGCATGAGCTTGCTTATATATCGAGTGGGCCCCTATATTCAATAGTCAATTGTATAATCTAGCTATAAGTTATGACTATTTTCAAAAAATTGCACAAGTGGAATTGCATGTTCACAGCTACTAAACAGCACTAACGCCACAACTTACGTTATGGAAACGATCATGGATTCACTATTTGGATGTGATATAAATTCCTAACCCCATCAATGAACGTTTTATATTTGGTAGGCAAGGATCAGATTCATATATTATGTAAATGGTGTCTTATCATTATAAATTTATGTACTAGTAAACTTGAAGATCTCTGAAAAAATTAAGGTAAAATCTCGAGTGATACTGTAATCTCTAGGCGTGTATCGATCCATGCTTTATTTACCCGTTGACCAGACAGATGCGACCTCAACTGGATGCTAGATGCCTTACATTTAATGCAAAGTAACTAATCGTTAAAACATTAATAATATTATAATAGGAGTCGAATCGTAGCGTGTTAACACTCTTGGTTCTAGCACCATTCCTTTTTATCACATTTCAGTTACCGTACCACTCTAAAGTGTTTAGCTAAAAATGTAACAATCTTAAATCTTAATTGAAAAATACATACATAAACGCTAGGTTAGTCCCAATCGTAGAATGCCAATATTAGTTACTAAATGCGCAACCTCCAAACGTTCCGTCCTAACTTATATTAATTGATTGAACGAGGTCTTTGACCCCAAGCACCGATCACACGACCACACGAGTGGCGACGGCCGGGCGGCCGGCTGCGGCGCGTCGCGGTACCACAACTAAACACCTACCAACGATAAAATTATAAAACATGTTAACATCTCAACTCGATTACTTTAACCGGCAACTCAATATAAACGAAATCAATGTTACTACATGATGAATCGATTAAAAACAAACAACACTAATAAATCATATTATATATGCAGTTATATAAATATAAAAGTATATTAAATCAGACAATAGAATATATCTAAGTATAAAAAAACAATCTCCGTAAATAGATCAACTAGTCTAGTATAAAAATCTTTTCGTATGTTTCCTTAGGCGCTATCCTTTAATACATCACAAATCCTTAATAATTATCCATCTTGCAAAGGCCTCATAGAGTTACAAATGCATCTACACTGAGATTCAGTCAATATTTATACGTCGTTGACCAACGACTAATCACAATCTCTTGCCAGTCCCCAAATATCCTTCTGATGTCGTTCCATACCACCCACAGGATTCAATAACATAAATACAATTAGCTACAGGAAACTCATAATTTCCTATCTAATGAATAAATATAACAAGAAAGTGTAGGCCCGTACCTGGGCCACCGCTAATAGCCAGCATCACTTCGCGGTCGCACCGCTACTCGATATAATGTATATTCTTAATATCTTAAGGTTCCTATCGATACAATATAAAAAATAATATGGTAATAGTAAAATTAACATCATATTATTGCTTTTGCCCGTTCCCGTATAGCGATTGGTATAGAAAAAAATTTGCTTACCTACTACATACGCTTCGAGTCATTATTTCAGTAACATCGACATAGGTACATTCCAGACGAGGAATCTTATACAAGATCACTGGGGCAAGTCAAACGCACAACCGAGACGTACTAAAACGAGTCACCCGCCGTGTGCGGGCTACATTAAGAAAGGCCCGTTTAAGTAATAGCACTTCAGCTTAATCCTAAATAGGAAGCGGTTTCGACGCGAGACGGTCCGTTAAAATTTTGACACATCATCAACGACAGAGTCTGAGCTGGATCGGGCGAGGGCGCTCACAGAGCGTCGAGGCCGAGCCAGTACATGGACGATCAGTCGAAGCCCGCGTCCAGCGGGTTGGCGTAGAGCGGCGCGGGAGGCGCGGGCGGCGCGGGCGGCTCGAACTTGCGCGTGTCGGGGTTGTACGCGGGGTGCTTGAACTTGCAGTGCGTGCGCAGGTTGTCGGAGCGCGTGTACGTGGCGCGGCACAGCGGGCACTCGAACCGGCCCGGGAAGTGCACGTGGTAGTGGTTGCGGATGTGCGTCACCACCTTGCCGCACAGCTTGCAGCGGTGCAGGTTCAGCGCGCCCGCCACGCGCTCGAACGTCAGCCGCATGTGCCAGCCCTTCGAGCCTGCAACCAGCGATCCGTCACTCCACACTCCCACACTCACATCTCGGCTCTACTCTGTCACGTCACGCGGCCCAATGCCGCAGTGCCAGCTGCCACGCGTGCCCCTCTATTCTCACCCGTCGGGATCGTGCACTGTTCGAGTGACCGATGGAACTGGGGCATTAGCTACGTGATGCAGGTTAATCCGAGCTTCACAATACAGTTTTCATAATAATAAACGAGTGTGAAACATTTTGCAAAAACAAGAATTGATCCAAACAATGTTTATAGTATTTTAGCACTATATAAGCCTTAATAGTAACTGTTAACGCTGTACTATGCCTTTCCTAGAACTATTATAGTATAAAAGCGTTAATAATATTTAATAAAATTGAAAACAAAACTTCTCAAATTATTGATTTGTAACAAAATAGTAATATTCAATGGAGATCCATGCATAAATGAATCAATGATACTGAAGAAATGGTGTTTGTTATTTGTCAGTGTTACGTTTGCATGAAAATTTGTTAATTACTGTCACCAAGCCTGTAATGCAGAAGGCGATTTATAGAGAGAAATAGGTCTGCTATATATAAAGTAAGCATGGATAGAGGATGAAATGAAAAGAAAAGTGGTATAAATAAAGGAATATATTTGCAACAAACACACAATAACGATAGACTTACATACGAATTTAATCGAAGTAAATGGGAAATAAATTTAAATTAAGAGATATGTTCCTAAATCACATAAAATTCAGTCTTGGACATCAGCAATTGTAGCTGATATCATATCATAATACTACAAGGAACAACAAGAGATCATATAAGTTTGAACAAACTTTTGGTTCGGAATTGATTTATAAGGCACCTCAATTGATCTGCAATCTTTTATAGATTTTTAGACGAGCGAGACCACAAAATGTAAGTCATAAATAGTACGCGACCATTCTGTGCGTCCTGTTAAGAATAGATCTCCAATCTTTCTTATTCAACTTATGAAACTGCATTAAAAATAAAATATTATCCTTCCAGATTAAATTAATAAAAGAAAAAAATTATAGTTCTTCTAAGAGGCCGATCACTTGAGTTGGAAACTATCAATTACACAAAACCTTATCCTCGTTGACAGCAAACCAATCTTTTGGTTTCAACTTTAAAACTAATACTGAAATAAATAGTGACATACATTGTTAACACATGAGGTTGTTGGAACACAATGGAACTTTATCACAATACATAAAATGATGATATTAAATGAGCGACGAAAAAGATATTCATTTCAGAGATATTGCCCTTTTATATTTTGCGATTTCCTGGCATTACGTTGAACACTTATTTTATGAGCAATGCAAATTTTTTAAATCTAAATTGTCACAATTAATCATTGAGGAACTTTATATATGTATGTGCTGTGTTGAACATTTCACATCCAGGAAAGGCGTATTTTTTTAAGCAATCCAACTTCATGGAATTTTATGTTTGTAGTAATAATGCTAATAAGAAATGAAATGGGATTTGTGTCCAAACAATAATAATGAAAATGATGAACTTAAAAAGAAATCACACCACACCTTAATTCTAGTTACAAAATGTCAAATAAGCGCATTGTGTTACTTTAGTTGATTAGTAAGAAAGTTAATAGGCAAGATAGGTTATGTTAACAAATAGAAGTTAATCCCGGAATGAACATTGAATAATAAAACTATGATCACAAAATGTATGCTGCCCACTCACTCGTTAGATCGCAGTACATGTAACTAAAAATCTGTGAAATTAGTAAGCAATGAGAATCATTGATTCTTAGTTGGCTAGCTAAACTTGTTCAACTTAGTTGGCATTTCTTCTGTATATTAGACAAGTTATCAGAACTTAAAACCGAACAATGCTTCATGCGAAGGTGTCTCTTTAGGTTATCGGCTCGAGTGAGCGTGATAGGGCACATGGGGCACTTGTGCTGCTCGGGATTGTGCGACTTCATATGTTTTTTTAAATTATTAACTAGTTTTCCACAAATGTTACAAGACTCGGGGGCACTGAACGGTTTGTTGCTTAATGCCAAACCAAATGACTTGACAATGTTTTCAACACTCGTTAGTTTATTTGCAAACGGTTCCCATGGTTTTTTATTTTCATCAACGCCATTATTTTCACCTGTAAGATACGTAATATCTTCACTGCTGGTATAATAAAATGGCATGCTTATTCTGTCACTGGCACAAGTTTAACTTAAAGCATCAAACACTCTTCCATTACCTTCCCTAAATCATTCCACGTCCTATTTCTTACATGCAACCCTAACGCTAATTTGGTCTATAGTTATATCACCTGCTGGGGTTAACATCAGTTATAATTTGCTTAAATATTAGAAATACATACTATCAGCTACAGTTATCATCTTAATTTGAGACTTAACTTTAACTAATTGTTAAATAGTGTAAATATTGCACGACCTATAACCCTCGGGGGCGCCAAATCTTTATCGAACAGAAATTTTATGACACCGTTTTCTTCATTAAAAAAAATTAACAGAAAATATTTAAAAGCATACCATACTAAGTAGAAAGAAATTAAAAAGCGTCTAGGGTTAGTGCAAATCAACAATGGATTGGTAAGCAACAATGAGTGACATGCTGCGGGGTGTTATCACATGCATCTTTTAGTGACTTCAAGTCCAGAGATGCTAATCCATAAACATTTATGGAATGGATTGAAATATCTGGATTTGAAGTTAGTGGTTACAAAAAGCAACATCAATGGGTAAAAAAAATAAAAGCTTCAAACGACATAAACACAGGCAATATTGATCCGTTGTCAATTGTTAGCATGTAAAACAGTTATAATAGAAATATTAAAATACAGTTTTATGAAAATTATTGTTTCACGTTTTGTAATTTATTATTGTTAAAATGTTAACATTTGACAATGATTATATTATGTACAGCACACAGTTTATTATGGCCACCAACAAAACCAAGACGTCTGCCAGTTTCATTAACGTTAATTTACTGTACAATTTCAGAAATGCTTGGGAGGTATTCATAGGTTTGTTGATGGTTGTGGTGTAAATGAAAAAAAAAAAACACTCACCATCTATGGTGTCTGTCTGGTCTGGGTGTGGTTGCAACATCGGTTCGTTGTCATTGCACTCATTGCTAAGGCTTTGCTGGGTCAGTATTGATGCCATTTCCGTTACTCCGATACCCTGGAAAATCAGCAATTATTTTATATAACTATTTCATTAACATTATTACTAAACAGTGTTGACAAAAATTTCATTTCAAATGATCTTTGCGTTAATTATAATTCAAGTAACTGCTAAAATGATAAAACAGGTTTCTGAAATCATTTTTCTAGTAAATATTAGTTTTTGGATGTAACAAAATAAATATAAAACGGATCCGAATAACATAATTTAATCACATTTTTCAATTTTTTCACATCATTTACCATTAAAAGTACGGTTGGTGTTTGATGCACATCATTTTAATTTCAAAATATTTACATCAAAATCGAATAGAGCAGCAAAAACTACCCTAACTATCACATCTATTTAGGTAACATAAAATATTTTTTATGTACATCTCAATAAATTTGTTTGTTTTTATTTATGACTCTTTTAGGTGTGTTTCTACTAATTATTATATCTATAGAACTATGGAAATGCAAACAATTCATATCACAATGGTTGTATTATACTAATACATTTACAATTAAACTAGCGCGAAGAAGAATAAATTTTCTGCATCAGTCTTACATTACTGTGTACAATGTTCCAATAAAACTAGAGATTATTTGAATTTACAGGTTTTGCATCAGCGACCAAGAGTGCTGGAATATGTTGCCCTTCAACAAAAGGCTGAAGTGAATAAATTAGATAAATATTTCAAAAACTATTGTATTGTTTAATGTTTTCTGTT
This sequence comes from Aporophyla nigra, assembly GCA_947507805.1. Classification (NCBI taxonomy): domain Eukaryota; kingdom Metazoa; phylum Arthropoda; class Insecta; order Lepidoptera; family Noctuidae; genus Aporophyla; species Aporophyla nigra. The sequence goes on along the minus strand of OX382300.1, from coordinate 11,546,189 downwards.
TCAGTTAGTGTTTGTACACTTTTGTGTTTGTATGACATGCTTATTTAGCGAGCAGTTTCAGACAGGATTTACTAGCTTTTAATTTACTATTTCGTCGCCAGGCGTCTCACTACTTGATAGTACATTTATATTATTGGAGTGTTCACGATCTCGACAGAATTTATGAGCTTTGCACTTATCGTGATGATTCACTATTTCTAGCCTAAAGTTCGAGTTGCCTTCTATGAACGATGTCCTGTTAACTGTCAGTTCGTGTGACCACCTTCTACAGTAAGTACAGTACATAATGTTGTGAGTTTTGTCATATTGCAACCACGGGTACAGTGTTAACCAACTAAGGCGAAATTTCCCGCTCTTTTTAGAATTTACAGGAGATCGCCGCGTAGTTTTCGGAGGCACGGTAATCTGTTGGGGCGGTAGAGCGAGGATCGACGCGAGAATGTTGCCATCGGGCCGTTTAAAGCTTAGATCCAAATACTGGCGGTTAGATTCCTCCGGGTCAGCCGCGCGAACCCAGCCAGAACTCTGCCAACAAAGAAGGAAAGGCTCTGCTTTAAAATTTGTGATGTAATCTTTTGTTCAGGCAGATCCCTTCCTTCCTGTTGACAGATCCGCGTATTATTCGGAAAAATATATCAAAATAACAGAAGAAAAAGATCATCCTCATTAAGATAAGGAAAAGAAATTCTAGCTACTGCGTTGAGCAGAAAGTTAGTATAAACGGAGAGCCTGTATCGAGGGTTTTGATGAGAAAGATGTTAGTGTTTACCTGGAGGTGCGTCTCGAAGGGCGGCGGCGGGTGTAGGTTGGGCACGTGCTGCGCATGCGGTGCGTGCGTTGCGTGCGTCACGTGCGGCGCGTGCGGCGCGTGCGGGTAGGCGTCGGGCTCCTGCTTCACGTGCGGCGCCGGCGTGTGAGCGGGCGAGCGCGCCATCGCGCGGTGCGGCGTGTGCGCCGGCGGCGGCGTGGACGGCTCCGAGCCCGACCCCGTCGAGCCACACTTCGCTGACTTCACGTGACCCTACACCATAACACGCATTACTACTCGTTTACAGTCACTTACATACAAGATGTCGTTCATGAAAGGTCAGCCACGAGAAAAGTGGAAAAGGAAAATACCTGTATCTTTATTATCGCGCGTATAAAACGTTTATGTTAAATTTTCTAGCAAGTTAATCAGACGTTAATGGTCCAGCTTACCTCATAGTGCCTGTACGAAAGGTCGACGTCGTCTCGGGGTACTGTGGAGTTCTTTCTGCGTCTCTTCTCCGGCGGGATTGCATGCGAGGGATGTGAGGGGTGCGCGGGCGGCGCGACCGACAGCGGCGTATGCGGCGCGGGCGGTGCGCAGTGCGCGGCCGGAGGCGTGGCGAACGACTCCGAACGGGAAAGGTTCTCCGCACTCACTGACGGAGTTGACCGATCCTCCGACTGAGAATGTTTAAGAATACTCCTTCATATTAATATGACGTCAAAGTTAGGAAGTTAGGTTAAACATTGAATATTAGTAATTGAAAGATAGAAGTAACGATTTTGTGAGATTCCAAACCAAGTTATCAACTCAAATCTCAACTATAAATAATGCAAACATTTAAATCTAGGCAGAAAAAAATAAACAAAATTGAAACTCGGGTCGACGGCGCGTAGTGTTCCACGCGCGCCTCAAAGAGATGTCAGCAGCAGTGAAGGGGTCTGCTAGGACCGGTGCCTGCCGGGGTCGCGTGATTGTTCAAAAGAGATACCGTGGCCCCGGCACTGGGCAACTGAAGGAACACGGGTGGGTTTTAGTCAGTAAAAGTCTGACACGTCCTCCCGCTCCGCTCAGAGCGGGAGAAGTCATTTGATGATATCCCATCCAAAAAAAAAAAAAAAGGGCTTATTTTCAACATAATTCGTAAGTCTGTATAAATTTTGATTGTCTTCACAAATTGAAGAAGCCTACAAAATAAATCTCACTACAGCGTCCATATTCCAACGGTTTTTATCGAGTTGATGCGTTTATGGATGCATATCTTTTTATTTCCTTGTGTAACGGTTTTGTGACGTCATCGCTTTAATTTTGAATTAGGACTATCTTATGAATGTACCACACTGTTAATACCGACTGAATATCTAGACCACCTAAAAACTATTGTTGTTCATCGCAACATTGGTCCTTTAGTTCTAAATTAAAATGATTAATTCAGAAGTCTATATGCTTTAAGTAAAACTACTGCTCTATCAAAAATTTCAAGGCTAACGAGCGATACGATAACTAATAAACTGTATAATCAATGCGTGCTACTTTTAAGCCCAAACAGAAATCGATGAGAAGTTTTTAGCTAACATCTACAGTAGGGTGTTTCATTTTTCCAAATTTTCGATTTTTATTTGCCTTCGCTCGAATTCTTGTTCCCACTCATATATAAGGTTCATACGCCAAAAATCAGTAAAATCGATTAACATCTAAAGGTTGCACAGTTTGATGAGTTTTATGTCAAGTAATTGATATCGGTGCAGTGGAGGGTAGCAAATACTTCAAGTTTACTATCTGAACTGAAGGGTAGCAAGTGATTAAAAGTGTGTGGTATAAAACATAGTAGACGAAGAATTTGGTTACTCGAGAAGGTTCCTTGTGATAAATTTATAGGAACTCGACTTCCTTCCAAGGAACAAGTGTTGTTGGTTTTTTTACACCATCACAATGAAAAAAAGAGACACTTTCGGACGCCACTTAGTCGAAGAGTATTCAACTGCAAAAAGTGTGGAAGAAGGCTAATATACCTGTCAAGACAGAGGTAAATATTCGAGCTGGCATTCTAAAACTTTATAAGGAATACCAAAATTTGGCCAAAGAGAAATGCAGAAATACGGATACGGCAAATGTGAAACGCCAAATCTGGAAAGGTGATCTGGAAGAACTATTTGGTATTGCCAACCAGAATGTAATGACTATGAAAGTCGTGTTACAAGACGATAAAGAGTTCCATATATCACAGAGGGACGATCGCATGAATTCCTCAACGAGTGGTGTCGATAAATCGTTTTTCTCAAAAAATACCCGAAAGCTTAACAGACAAGAAAAAGGCAATGCCTATAACATAAAACACTATAAAGCGATTAAAGAAATCAACACGGGAGTGACCTTGGAGCAAGAATCTTCTTCATCGTCATCAAGTGATGAAAGCGATGAATTCGCTGTACCACCAGCAAAAATGTCACGTCATATAAGTTAATTGAAACCGCTCGATTGGACACACAGCTACATGGGATCGCGAACAACTCTCCACTCGGTAAGCTATTACTTCGTTCATTGCAGCTGCTAAAAGTCTTGGTCACCATATCTCAAACATTTCTATATCGCCGTCTACTGTTCATCGAGCTCGAATGGCCAACAGACGCCAAATGGCTCAAACAATTGAAGCTTCATTATTTGACCATCCTCCACCTTTAGTTTTACTTTGGGTCAGTAAATTGTTGCCATCAGTCGCATACTGTAAGATTCCAGAAGACAGAGTAGCTATTAGATACCGAAGAAAGGGGCATCGCTTTGATAAAACAATTTAACGATTCGGTCAAAGACGAACAGCAAAAACAATTCTTGTTAAGAGTCGTCGAGCATCACAGAAAACGCGTAGCCAAGCAAAACAAAGACGAGGTTGCAGCCTATGTAGCCAAATAAGTAGTTAATTATTTTAAATTAATGTTCTATTTTATGATTAATTTAATTATCTTTCATTTAAGAATAATGTATGGCTACTGTATTGTGCTATTTTGAAATAAACGCAATTAATTACCTTTTTTGCGATTTTTCGTTATATCTGTTAAATTGTTAATTCTGTGCAACCTCTAAACATGGTCCAATCCACTTGAAATTTGGCGAATATACTATTAAGATTAGCTAAAACCGGAAGCCGAGCGAAGTCAGAAAAAATATCACTACATTTTTTTTCTCCTATAAAAGTGAAACACCCTAATCTACAGGTATAATTTAAAAATAAGAAATAAACAAAACTATCTAAAATATTATATGTTGAAGCGACTGTTACGGTGTAAAGTACTTCTATCGTTTGTAGGCAACATGGAACATAAATCTAATTGGACTATCAATTTATTCATGTCGTACGCGCATTAGGCAAAAAGACTTACATCGGAGTCGGAATCATTGATAGGTTCCTGGTAAAACAAAAATAAAACTTGAAAGATCTATCCATCGATTAAGTAAATGCCTTAAAGCAGAGTTCATGAATTCGTTAGTCGTTCGATATCTGATCTCTGAAGCGCAGAGAACTGAATAAATCTGGGCGGGTATTTCTAGAAGCGGTATAACGTTATATTTAGGTAAAATCGATTCTACCTGAATAAGTTAGTATTCATATACAGTAAATGTCTATGGACTGCTATCTACCATCCACAGGATTAGAAATTTCAACCAGATATTCAACTGGAAATACCTTTTTTTGTACAAACCCTTTCCTGTAAGTGATTGAATGCAAGATGAACAGTAAATATCCAATTCTCACCTTAGGATTCAATGTATTATTTTCCGTCAAACCTCTAACTTGTAAACTTTCAGCAGTTTTTAGGAACATCGGTAGCATATTTTGGCCAACATTCACTTCTCCCTGAAATAACGAAAATAATTAAAAATATTCTTTTTTCTGGCACTTGACTCATAATAAATTTTCTTCTAGTCTAGGTTAATACCTTGTACATGAAATCCAAAAGTGATTTCATTTCTGAGAATCGTACATCTTTGAGGAATATTATCGGATGTGGATGGTGGTTCTGTAGGAATATACTTTCAAAATATGGGGAACATGCGGAAAGTATCGTCTGGTGTGCCTGAAACAATACAAAAAAAAAAACACATTTTCACAAGTTTGCTTTAAAAATAGTACGTGTAATTTAAACAAAAGAAATGATGCAGAGCTATGTGAAGGTCTTTACGATTCTGTTAGTATTATATAGAAACAGTGCATAACTGCCATTTTGTCAGACCTATTGTTATTACAATTAGGTGGTAAATGTTGTTCATGGACTAGGTTTTCAGACAAGTCGTTAATATTTGCCTGGGGCTTTGTAAGGCAATATTACTTTGAATTGTTGTATGTTCATACTACTTTAGAAAAACCTATTCCATTTATTTTGGAATATCACAAGGTTAAAAAATGTTTTGAGAATTTGGCTGGCAGTTAGTTTGCCTGAAAACCCGGAAACGGAAACCGGTTTGTACCTTTATATCTAATTAGGAATAAACAATTCAAAAAATTATAAAATAAAAACTTTTTAACAAAAAATTAAACCGCCGAAAAAACAGAAAAGCAAAAAATAATAAACCTTAACGGAAACCGGTTTGTACCTTTATATCTAATTAGGAATAAACAATTCAAAAAATTATAAAATAAAAACTTTTTAACAAAAAATTAAACCGCCGAAAAAACAGTAAAGCAAAAAATAATAAACCTTAAAATTATGAGTCGGCGGCTCGGCGCTAGTTCATTGATTTTTCAGCGCCGACTCATAATTTTAAGGTTTATTATTTTTTGCTTTTCTGTTTTTTCGGCGGTTTAATTTTTTGTTAAAAAGTTTTTATTTTGTAATTTTTTTGTAGCTTCAATGTACTAATAATACTTGGCAAGGTATACCCTATCCAATGAAAAAAGAATTATCAAAATCGGACTACTCTGTACAAAGTTATGCGTGGTTTTACATTACAATCAATGAGTGAACAATTAATCATCTCTTGTTTTCCGAACCTTTGGGTTCGATTTTGTTTTCCAAATTTATATGGGACCACCCTCGGAGTATACCCTTTCCAATAAAAAAAGAATTATCACAATCGGACTACTATGTGAAAAGTTATGCGTGGTCATACATAAAAAAAAAAATATACGCGTCGAATTGATAACCTCCTCCGTTTTTTTTCGTCGGTTAAAAACATAATCGGCGCAGACGCAACTTTAGCTCGTACGAAGGTACAAAAGCGTGTTTACAAAAAAAGTAGGACATAAAACTGCTATCAACTGATACAATAAGACTTAGTTCTTTTAGACTAAATTCGTTAAGACAAAAGTAATATTAAATTAAATAACTTAAGATTATGAGGTTTCATTTGATAATTGTATTCAATGCTAACTTTAGAATACATTATATTGTTTTTTTAATAAGTCCACACACTTATAAAGTGTCGTATACAGGGTGTCCCAAAAATCAACGTCAAGCCGAAAACGGTTGATAGGCCAGGTGGTGACAGTTATCAGAAAAAAATATTTAAAAAATCTAAGTTAAGACACCCTGTATAAGGAACAGAGGCTAGTAATAGAGCAGTATATTCTTTTTCATCCTGCTTCTCCATCTCATAACGTTCAAACAATATTTTTGATTGTGCTAGGAGGACCTACCTACTCAACGGCCGTCGGGTATACGTCAAGCGATTAGCCACTTCTCAATCTATTCGGAACCTAGATAACTTTTTTTAGGTCAATTGTTTTGATTTGATTATTAATATATTGTAAATGATTACTTTCTCAATCATCATAGACTAGCTCAGCCTTTGCCCACGGTTCAAGTCGGCGTGGACGAATTCGCACTTAAACCTAGCTAGAGAAAATATTTGTAAACTAGAACAAAAAAACTTTTTACCAAAAAAATTTAACCGCCGAAAAAACTGAAAAGCAAAAAATAATAAACCTTAAAATTATGAGTCGGCGCTTTGAGTGATCTTTGTTCATTGATTTTCCAGCGCCGACTCATAATTTTAAGGTTTATTATTTTTTGCTTTTCAGTTTTTTCGGCGGTTAAATGTTTTTGGTAAAAAGTTTTTATTTTATAATTTTTTGTGGCTTTAATATACTTATAATACTTGGCAAGGTATACCCTATACAATGAATAAAGAATTATCAAAATCGGACTACTCTGTATAAAGTTATGCGTGGTTAAACATAACAATCAGTGAGTGAACAATCAATCATCCCCTGTTTTCTGACCCTTAGGGTTTGATTTTGTTCTTCAAATTTATATGGGACCACCCTCGGAGTATACCCTTTCCAATAAAAAAAGAATTATCACAATCGGACTACTATGTAAAAAGTTATGCGTGGTCATACATTAAAAAAAAAAAAAAATATATATACGCGTCGAATTGATAACCTCCTCCGTTTTTTTTCGTCGGTTAAAAATCGCGTAAATCGAATACCGTACCTTACTGAGTTGTAAGCGCAGTAACGGACAGACATATTGAGAGACGTTGCGTCTTATAGGTTACGTGTAAGAAAGTTGTAGGCACACCGTCGTATGAATCAGAAGACATTGTCACGTCAAAATATATCATTATTTAGTATACGAATGATCAGTTTCATAATCGAACAGTTCTAACTCAGGGGGCTGGTCGAATAAAACTGTATGGTATCGAACTTTCCTTTTGATGTAGGTACTACGCTTGACATAAAAAAACTTACTTTCACTCTAAGCTTTATTTTATGTTTGTGACTTACTAAGATCGTCCTAGATAATACCAGATTGACGATCTTCCTGGGTATGACCTATTTTTATACACATCATCTTCAAGACTGATTTACTCATGCTTATATACTTCATTGGTATTTGCAAGAGGAATGTTCTATCTAACATCGTGAATTTGTAACACATTAATTCTAAGATAGTGGTGAAGCCGATAGCGGTATCAGGCGAAACTGTGCAGGCAGCAGGTTTACTAGTCCTGTCTTCTATGGACTAACGCCACATTTCATTTATTTTAATCTGCTATCCAGCACGAAAGTCGTATTATTTTTAAGCCTCTAATAAAAAAACAGCTCGTTTGAATGTATCAGTTAAGACATTTCGTAGGTGGCAGCGCTGATTTCTCGATGCCATATAGACTGGAATATTATATCAGTCTTACAATTAGTCACTAAAATGTAGTTTATATAATAATTACTATATAAACAACGTAATGATATACATAATCACAACTGTTTCTACATTTAACAGAAATCGTGCTGGATTTCAGAAGATTTATAATACGTATATTCTACTTTGTTTCCAGCGAGGAACGGTAAAATTTACTGTTGCGGCCGTACCAAAAAGGTTTAAAGGAACCCAGTGGTGAGACTTTGCTGTATGTCCGTCCATCTACATTTATATGCCTGTATTATGTCACGGCTGATAATTTAGGCGATAAATTTCAACTTTTCTTAACTTAAATAATAATGCAGTTAGAACTTGTTTGTTCACCGAAAACAAAAATCCCAGTCTGGTAATATTAATTTTGTTTCCTCATTTACGGAGACGGTCCATAAATATTGCCATAAGAATTGAGGCTATAAAATGTACGAAATACCAACATTTTTGGAGGGAAAATTGAGCAATTTACTGCTACATGTAGGTCTAAAAGAAAGAAGGTACCGGGTACTGTCGATACACAGAACAATTTGTTTTGCAATTGCAAATAAATGCAGTTACTATTTATTTCATATGTAGATTTTGATCAAAGCAAATAGATTTATTATATTCGTCAGTCACCATTTGCGAGGGCAATTTATGTGAAAGATGACACAGTTGAGAAGGAAGTAAACGGCGAGTTGTCGCGACTGATAAAGATGGTAGGTGGAGAAAAAACGTGTCTCACTGACCCAAAATAAATTGGGATAAGGGTAGGATGGTAATTGGTGCAGTCACCGAGTAGACAACTGACTGATACTCAAAATTATAGATATACATTTCTACTTTCCCACTTGGTCATGGACATGGACAATATCGCTCACGTCACGTCTAAAGTGCATGTTGCATTTAGATTTTATTTTAAAAAAAAGTTACATCTAGGTAAATTAATACCGGGAGTCTACGACCCCGCACCTCTGTTACACCGCCCTTTGTTAACTTGTATTACACAGATGAATAATTCCTGACGTCTTTCTGCATCGTGCGAGATCCCGCAAATAACTGGATTAAACGGAATTAAAAACTGTTAGTCCCGCAAATACCGGAACTGAAATTATTTTGTGCCATTGGATTTTCCTCTAAAAAACAATCTGTTTTTTTTTAATTCTGATTGATTGTTTAAAAACTAAAGGTTTAATCATCTTTTTTTGCTGACAATACTCTCAATATTTGAAAACGAGAAATCTGTACCATCTGTACTAACATCTAGGTCTCTTGTTTAAATTTCTTTTTAAGAAAACGATTAACAATATTTTATCACTTGAGTTTTGGTACAGAATATATTTTTAATCTAAAACAGTGCCAAGGTTTGTTTGTTGAAACATTCCTTTAAAAATTCAGACATTAGTGAGCTAGCTAACCACACATTTACAGTTAAAGCTAGCATCTAGAATGTCTAAAATATTCTAGACCCTAAAACCTGCTTAACAACTAAATTGAAAAATTAGAAAGTTAAAAAACATGCAGATCTTCTGCAGACTCCTTTCAACCTAACAAATTGCATTTTATTAGCATAAAACTTTAGCTTTCATAGTTAATTGTTGAATTTAAATATAAATGGCATATAAAGGAAGTTGCTAGTCTACATGTGTTATTGACCTTTAGATCTATCATAATAAATTCTTATTAGTATTCCTACCTACTAAATCTAAGGGCCATTTACACACTGAATTAATGCCACCCAAAATACAGGAAATACTTTGGTGTCATGTAAAGTATTAGTCGTATCTAGTTGGATCAATATACATTAGCATAGTTATACTACGTACTAAATAATTTAGTAAGTCAAATGTCAAATTTGGTTTTACATGCTTCATATTCCATTTAGACACAAACATGCCTCATTTAAATTCCAAAATATAGGTATTCTGCTTTAAAAAACCAATTTAGGAAAGAATAACCTTGCAAAATTAGCAAATATTTAAATATCTACAATGAAGACTACCTTGACTGGATGGCCTAAGGTAGCAATTTGACTGTAATGACAATCAAGATTTTGTGTCTTATCTTCCTCTATCTAGCTGTGTAGGCACATATCATTAGACACTTTTAGTGCTGTCCTTGGAATTAATTAATCATTTGCAATAATTCTGAATAAAATACTACATTATACTGAACAAATACTAGTCTAAATGTTATAAACTTAGAATATAACAAACAGCTAAAGCATTTGGAACTCTAATTTTAATTAAAATAGTTACATATTAAGAGAACCTTTATCAAGGAAGATATAAATAGGAATAAAAGAAAGCATTATGATGTGGATATCTGAAAAGATCCCCAAAAAGTTTAATTAAAAGCTGTACCTATGTAAAAGAAACTGATATTTATTATATCTATGAAAGAAAAAATTAAATGCAAGACAAAATCATTCAAAAAGCATTGTCAACAATAGGTAACAACACAAGTGTATTACTCATGTTTGTTTACTATTTAATGCATTTTGTTGTGGCATAATAATAAACTGTTGCATGCGAGTGCAACAAACAGAATATCAATATTTACATACACTTCCTACTGTGACATAACATTACTAAGGAGATTGTAATAAGTTAACTTTTTAAAACAACTGAATCATGTGACTAGATCTTCTAACTAGTCACTCAATAGCCATAGCCCTCCTGATACCTGAATGATTAGAAATGGTGGTAAATCTATTGCAGTTGTTTTATAGCCATTTTATTTAGGTTGAGAATAACATTTTAAGAAAGGATCCTAGAAATTATAAGTTACCATAAGAAGAATTGTTAAAGATGAAGTTATAGTACCTTGACTTGTTCCCCATCGCATGCAAGGGTGACATCGCACAAAGCCTCTCTTTGTAGCAGGCTTGCTAGCACATCAGTCAGGTTTGTTGGGTGGTTGTTCCAGCGCAAGCAGAATTGCTGGTCCATCGTTGGTGCTAATGTCAGTGACCGTGCTGCAAATAATTATGATCACTATACCATGGTGTAATAGAATTACTGTTACTGACTACGAACACATCTATGAACATATCACAAACAAAAATTACAAGGTTATATCAATGGAAGGACTAAAATTTAAATTCGTGAACAGTTGCTGTAAACGAACCTAGATTTGCATCACTTAGTATTTAAACAAGTGGTAATTAGAGACGTGCGGCGGTTATCAAATTTACATTAAGATACTATGTGCAAAAAATTGGCGGCCATAGGGCCTAGATAGGAGAGCGGAGAGATAAGTGACATCAGCGGCTCGAATTAATGGGGGCCGCGGGCAGCGAGCTTACTGTACTCCACATTGACAGTTAGCCCGCCGACACATATCTACTTGTTGCATGCTCCAAACAACACCTATACATTATGTAATTTAGCTCCAGGAGCCAGATCGCGGGGCCACCGACCCTACGGGACGCGGAAACCTCTAGCCGCCTCTATAAACGAGTTTAAAAAAGTAGTACCGCTCGCCAAAAAAATCGCAACATGCTGACACCGTTATAATCGCCAAGCTGGATGTCCCAGTTGCTAGGTCCATACGAGTGATTCGAAGAATTTTAGGATGCACCACTAATTGTTGTTTATCACAGGTCATGCCGCGTGCCTAAAAATTGGCAACCGAAGATGTATGGGATTTCTAAACGCGTAGTTGTGTCAACTTTGGCTATTCGTAGCGCCATTTGCCGATCCCGTATCACAGAATCTAAGAATTTTAATATCAATAAACACCAAATATTTCGCTAATCACTCAAATAATTCACTATCACATAACAAAACGAAATCCCAGACGCGACAAGTCAATAATTCCTAACTCACCATTTGCAAAATTTTTGCCATCACAAACGCCACCCGACCCCTACCTTGCACTGTCTTTTTGACCACACACACATCTCGATTTCCGTGTTCACTCACGGCCTTCGGAATATCTTTCACATCAATCGGCCAGATTCGCAACGCGAACTTCATGCGTTTCTCACTTTATGGCGCTAAATTCAAATTGTAGTCTGAATTTACACGTCGAATAATGAATAATACAAGCATTATATAGCTTAAAAGTTGTTTAAATGTTCGACAACACATACAATAACCAATTAGTCAAGTAAAATTGATAAAAACTAGTGAATTAACACTATATTTGCTAAAAATTCCGGATCCATAGATATTATTTGGCAAAGAGGTTATGACGCGGAAGCAACACTAGTATTTGAAAATATAGGGCAAATTCTTCAATTACTTTATCTTATTTCGTTTATTATATTCCCGATGTATAGCATTGCATTGATATTATCTAATTAAATAGATGTAATAATCATATTTATTAATTTTAGCTTTGGCCTTGACATTATTATCACAAATTTTGCACATGCACATCCGACTATCTAGCGCCCTCTACGCTAGCCTCTTCCACGGATTGAGGAACTATTTGGAATGTTTGTGTTGTGTCATTTTTACGACAGATGGCGCTACTATACCATTGCAAATAGGTTTTATAACTAGTTACCTACCTATCAATAGTTCAATGATCCCACTATGCATGTACAGTCAGTGCCATAAATAAGTTGTTTTTAATAGATGAGCATTAAGAAAAAACTTTGCTATTATAGTATTAATTATGTTTTATGAATGATAATAATTTATATTTTACTTGACTTATAAGTCTTGTTACGCAGAAAGTTGATAGCAGGTAAGTAAGTAGGTACACTCTCTAACAAAAACAAAAGGTGTTTCTATATTTTAGAAGTTTATTATGTGTCAGTGGGTATAGAATGAAATAATAAATAATGACCAAAAAATAATGGGATCGATTGTTTTATCTGCATTCAGAATTGGTAGTAAAATTCAAAACTACCTAATTATAGATAGGTACCAACAAGCCATTGTAACCACATTTTCTGGATTATGTAGGCATTCTAATGGTTCATCTCTAAAAAAAATATAAGTAAAAGATTTGGCTTTTAAAGGTAGGAAGAGGCTACCTACGTACGACATACCTATAGGCAATTTAGGTTCGTGTTCCAATTTTCTACGCAGAAACACCAATTGCGTTCTAATCATGGGCACGGGTTATTGAACTTGACAATAGCTCAGTGAATTTAGCGTAGGTACTAGTCTACTCGACAAATTGGTGTTGTTGGAAACCTAAAACGTTTTTCTGCTCATGTTGTTATCTGTGTTTTATCTCTTTAAAACTATAAGATGTATTGAGGTCAGATGTAGGTTCGGATGAAGGAGAAAATTAAACAAAATGTAAAATAAATCATTGGCTTTAATCTCGTATAGAACATAGGCACATTAGTGCACCGTTCAGGGTATTTTCTACATAAAAGTTGGTACCCATACCTAAAGGTTAGTATGAGAAGCTGAATCAAAAGTTGTGTATGTAAATATTTAATCGTCTTAAAGCTGGTTTCGGTACAAAATTCTAGTTTTAACACAAAATAGGTAATAAAATAGCAAAATATCTGTATTAACGAATCCGTCGAGAGTTGAAATGCATAATCTACAGTTAATTCTTGAAAGTGGATGGTATCTACCTACAAAAAAACTAAGTTCAGTCATAAAATTGCGAGCAAGTTCAATAAAACCATATTTAGGATAACTGTTCCTAAATAACGTTGTAGCTTCAAACTTCATGCTAAAGTGTGTATTAATTGCAGGTACCTATAGTAACTAACTTCATCAGCATATGTATTTTGCACTTTTGATTTGTTTAATTATGTACGCTATAGGTTTTGCTCACTGCTCCATACGCGTTGAGAACTGAATAAAACCTATCAAAACATTGCTCATGTCCACACAATAGGCATAACAGTGTTCTATACAGGAATGCAGGACCTGCATGGAGCCGGAGGAAACCGAAGCGTATGAACTCTTTGAATGAAGAAAGGCTTCACCCAGATTAGGGCAGAAGTCCTCGGTGCACCCAGATCTTACACAGATGTTTTTAACAGATCAGGAGACGTAATCAACTTCTGGAGAGAAGGGGGTGGTTGGGATAACCAATGACGGTCGCCATGGTCCACGCACAATGGTCCACCTGAAGGACTAAGTGAGTAAATCAAACCTTCTAACGTAGACCATAGATAACCTTCCTCATAAACAAAATACAATTTTAAACCCATTCAGTCTGTCTCTTGCTGCCCCCCCCCCATGTAGTTGCTTAGTTGCTTAGTTTGTAAGCCCAGGCTTCATTTATTAAGGCATTTACAGGATAGCCTGATTAAGCAGCCAACAATCTGCTAGGTTAGCCTGCGAGGTGATTCACAAAAAAAAAAGTAAGTGCATGTATGTCTAATTGTGTACGTGCATAATATGTGCCAACTTTCGTGTTAATTAGTCAAACGATGTCGAATACCATTAAGGTGGATGCTCCAGTGTAGCCCAAGAAAGTTCAATTATTTTTAGGTTTTTTTTAATCTGCAGGTTAGTGCAAGGTCGCATGTGGATTAAAATGTGATTCACGACCGTAAAAACTATGGCTTTACGTAATTATAATCATTGAAGTCGTCAATAAAACCTTCAAAGTTCGTTTAATTGGATTGAATTATTAATTTAATGAAAAAGTCTTTCAATCGAATTAAATGAAATAATTTTGAATATCGCCGGCCAAATCTCACTGGAGCTTTCACCCTTACTTAATCATCTTAGATCAACATCTCAGAATCTCATTTTCAGAATGTATTGTGTGTGTCCCGTCTTCTCATTGAGGTAAATACGCTATGATGTTCCCTACTTGTCATCTCTGCAACGTGATTCGAGCCAGCTCAAGTGTTCCATTCGTGTCTGTCTCTAAGGGGCCCGGGCGTTACACTAGCCAATGCAGTGGACGACGTAATATTGAGATGAAGGAGATATCTGGCCTGACACTTGAGCTTCACTATTGAGAACAATAGAAACTTAGAACGAACGTACCTACCCACCTTGTCCCTATCCCTATGTATGAAGCTTTGTAACTTAAAAACTTTTTTTTAGGAAGTCGGTTGTTAGTTTTTTGTAAAAAGTTTTTATTTTTATTAACTTTTTAGTTATGGTAGATACCCTGCACTAATCTAATCTCGTTATTCGTTCATTTGTCGAGCTAATGCTTAATGCAAATTTAAGACTTATAATTATGGTTTTCACATGGATCACCAAATTAAAACGGGGCCACACGGGAAGCACCAGCTTTCAAATATAAAAAGAATCATCAAAATCGGTTCACCCAGTCAAAAGTTATGAGGTAACAAACATTAAATAAAAACAATCGAATTGATAACCTCCTCCTTTTTTTGAAGTCGGTAAAAAGTAGGTTGCTTACTAAATGGGGAAAGGATTTGTTTCCATAGACAAATTATGTAATGTTTTGCTACTAGTTGGGACTCTTTGAAGTTTTAAGCACGGTAAAATGTGTAGGATAGGCATAAGCATAATCAGACAATAATGTTTCCACTGTTGCGACATACTTCACGGTGAGAGTTAGTGGGCCGTAATCCACCACTCGGGCCGAGTGCGGGTTGATAGATGTCACATTTCTTCCAATTTTTTGTTCTAGGATATGCCTAACCATGTTTTCCTTCACCATTTTTGAGAAAAGTGGTGATGAACTATTTTACATAAAGAGTTCCAACTTACGACCTTCAACTCGTAAGCCGTTACAACTGGGCCACAACTGCGCCTGTTCTGTAGGATAGATATCACTGACATTGGCGCGATCCCAAGAAGTTGTCAAAATAAGGGAACAGAGAATGAAGAAGCTGGTTAAACAACTGATTGTCAGGTACGAAATGGGTCAACAAATTCCAATATACTGTCGCGCCATCGACACGATGAAAAAGAAGAAGAAGAAGTAGGTACCTATGACTACAGAAATTTATATGAAAGTACAGCTACGGTTCTATGGCAATGAACTTGTATGTTCTTAAAAAAATGTTCCCAAATTATACCCAAAATTACAATTTTAACTTTGTTAGCTTAGTTGTTAACTCTTTTGTCCATGCTGTGGTCTCCTAAAAGTGAAGGAGTACACCTACTTTACCCTTTATTTATGTGTACATCTTTTGTTGGAGATCTTAAATCTATAAATAAAGTAGTTCTGGTGAAAATGACATCCAATTGCCTACCTACTGCAGTATTGCCAATTGATGAGAAGGACGAAGTGAGAAGAAATCAACAGCGCGTATAACTGCGTTGAATTTATTATCTCCTATGAAATATTCTACCAAATGAGTTTGATGATCTTGAACTTACAGCGACAGAAAGTAAAAAGAGTATGACTGATTTACCTCATAATAGGGACTGCCCACAAGGGCGACGAAGTGTAAAGCTTAAGAGATATCGTAAAGTAGATACCTAATGAAGACTGAAGTAAGGAGAAAAATGTACAGACAATTATTTACTACTTTCTTGAGTGAAAGTAGGTATACCTAAAAAAAAACCCTGGTCCATACACAGACGATCAATTGTATTAATTGCATCGTGTCCACTTGATCATTATTGATGTTCTATTGACCACTGTCCCGAAAACCCCAAAACATGAAGGTAGGTAGGTACGCACTTAGCAGCAATTGTGTATTTGTGTGCCCATCTAATAGAGGCGTGCGTTCGAAGCTGTAAGATCTAATAGAAACGTATCTAGCAATTGAAATGGAATTTTGCTCGAGTGTTGTGAACAACAATCTGTTCATTACCGCGATGATGAGAGTGGCTGTCCGTGTCACTCGGTAATGTAATGCAGTGCAAATGAGTCAATCTCCACGGGGCCGGGTGGTCACAGCGCCATTAGGTAATCGATTCGTTGTCAACCCCATCGGCATCTAGGCTTCCACATCTTTATCTGGTTGGGTAGTGGTGCAAGCTTTTAATTAATCACTATTAACGGAAACACTTTTCTTCTAAACTATGGGTCAGCCTGTAGAAATTAATTTGCTGAAACTATACTCAGGTTTCTCAAAATCCCTTCGTACTTGTTGAATAGACGACTTGGCTACTTTGTAATTATCGTTTCAAAATTCCATTTGCATCCAACGAGCAAAGTCTGACACAGCATGACACCTGCGATCTAATAATGACGTGAGAGGAAAGTCGACCATTGGCGCACTTAGTTTTCCAATCTAAACAATAGAAATTCAACGGGTGCACGACCCGCGGGACTGTGATCTATCTCTATGTAAATTATGCCGCAAATAACACCGCCTTGTGTTCATCAGGTCGCGCACGTGGCATCGAGGCGACGACTCGGCGCGACATATTTTTTATATCACAGTCAATCAAATTTTCTATTTTGAAGGACGATGCTTTAAGGGATTCCAGTTTCGGCTCGATTATAACCGGTGTCTAGACACAAATACGATTACTTAATATAAGCGTCATAGGCAGCTTCAATTTTTTGTTTTAAAACTAAAGGATACAAAACTAGTTTATTAAATTTTAAAATTTATTATAGATAATAATTCGTAAAGATAAAGTAAATGTAAATGATAAAGATTTAGGTACTCACCCCTGCATGTTTGTAGAGAATAAATCACATTCGCAGCTGCTAAGAGCGCTAAGCGGGAAATAATTGTTCTTCCAGGAGGGCTTGTCATCTGTTCTCAGCTTCTTCATAATTGCTGTGGGTTGGTCAGGAACCTAAATGGGGCCTATAATAATAGTACATTCGCTAGGCAGAGTCAATGTAATCTGTGTCGTTGTGTTTCTGTGTAGTTGTTGAGATTTTTATTTGGTTGATTTAGTCCTAAAGAGGCTTGTGTTAAATTTTTCCTCGGGCTTCATAAAAATTCTCAAGAAATTCTTCCTCAAATATCTATTGCATTATTATCTACTTCACGAATGGAATTCGGATGAAAGAAATGGTGTTTTCTTGTTTCTAACGTTCTAATGTTTCGTAAGAAGATTTAAACAATCACGATCATTAAGCGATGTACCTACTGCCTAGTTACAGGCAGCCAGCCGATGATTGACCAACTAATTGTTTCATATGGAACTGACTAGACAACCGATTAGGCGGCCTTTTTTGTGTAGCAATTCTAGAACGACCTTAAAGATTTTTTTGTTCGAGGTTGTCTCTAGTCCAAACATTGTCTATGAACATTGCAACGCATTTTTAGATAGAAGTTTATAATTAATCGTTAATAATATTGTTACGATTCTGTTTTTTTGTCAGTAAGTACTTAGGTAATCATAGTAACACCTACACATGATTTTACAATTTTGATACAGGTGTCTTCAATAAAATGTGTGTTTTCTGAGAACAGCACTACTTACTAAAATAAAACGATTAAAAAAGTTATTTTCTAACCACGTTACCCACTAACTTGTCCTTTATTTGAGTAATCGCAGTCGTAATAAATGATTACCGTTGGTAGTTAAATTAATCGATGGATGTATCATTAAGAAAAATTAGAACATTGGTACGATTTGACCTTTGACGCTCCAATACAGGCTTCATAGAGGAAGCGATTGAGCAAAATCGAGGGTCAGAAGCGTTCATCCAATAATTTGGGAGGAGCCAGCTGACGAAGATGACAAAAACTAGTGGGGATATCGTCGTTTCGAAGCCGGAGATCGTTTCAGAAGTCGAACCCTTCAACGGCCAATTGTACGCATCGCATACATCTCGACCTGATTCCAAAAATGAGGATTCCAGAGCCACCTTGACTCGCCTCTTCACAGAAGATAAGCCCCTATTGACGGGATTACGGCAGAGCTCCTGAAAGCAGGAGGATGTCCTGTACTGAAAGAGCTTCGGGTGCTCTTCAACTCTGTCCTGTTCTTTGGGAGAACTCCAGAAGCATGCCGAAGGAGCGTGGTAGTACTTTTCTTTGTCACGAATCGTCTAGCACGGAAACTCAATGTGCTTCAGCCACCGGAGGCTTCGAGGAGGATACAGCACCAGTGACCACATCCACACATTCTGGCAAAATATACAGGAGTCCGAAGAGTATAGTCGGCCGCTGTGTCTTGCATTTGTGGAGTATGACAAAGCATTGACTCCATCGAGACCTGGTCTATTATGGTCTTTGCAACGATGCCAAGTCTACTGGCGATACATCTTAGTGCTGGGTTTTTTTTAATGAAAATACGACAATGACCGTCCAAACTCAGGACCAGCGAACTAAACACATCCCCCTTGGTCGAGGAGTGAGACAAAAGGACGTTCTCCAAAATTAGTCTTTAACCGCATTGGAGGATGTGTTTAAGACGCTGAACTGGAGATGACGGGGTATTAACATCAACGGAGAGTACATTTCACTATTGAGATTTGCAGACGACATCGTCTTACTAGCTGAATAAATGATAAATGATTTTATTTCTGTAAGTAGGTTTGTACAAACACTTTAACATGTCAATGATATATTTTTTTTAAACTAGATGAGTTCGGCGTTTCCTAACTGACTACTCTGAGAAGAAAGGCCGAAACAAACTCAGAGGTCACAGTCTCTTTTAAAAGTCCAGACATAATATTGGTCACAACATGTGAAGACCATGTAGACTGGTGACTGAAATGGTCTTTTGAGGAAAGAACCACACAGATTGAGTGGACCTGTCCAGTCAGTGCAAGCATTTGTCACTAATCGTTTAGCTCAACTCGGAACATAGAACATAAGGAGCCCAACGCTGTGACGAACAATACCAAAGAAAGGACATTCGGGTAGGCCACATAAATTACTCAAACTGCCAGATCATGATTACTGAGAAAGAAAGAAAATAATAATAAAAAATAAAAAAGACCCACATAGACTTCACATTCACAATAATTAAAACAATATGATACTTAACAAAGTAAATATTCATGTCATTGTATATATAAAAATTATCAATGTCAATGTGTATATAAAAAAAAAGAAACGGATATAATTTTGTTGGTCACAACATGTGAAAACCATGTAGATTGGTGACTGAAATGGTCTTTTGAGGAAAGAACCACACAGATTGAGTGGACCTGTCCAGTCAGTGCAAGCATTTGTCACTAATCGTTTAGCTCAACTCGGAACATAGAACATAAGGAGGCCAACGCTGTGACGAACAATACCAAAGAAAGGACATTCGGGTAGGCCACATAAATTACTCTAACTGCCAGATCATGATTGCTGAGAAACAAAGAAAGCAAAATAAAAAATAAAAAGAAGACCCACATAGTCTTCACATTCACAATAATTAAAACAATATGATACTTAACAAAGTAAATATTCATGTCATTGTATATATAAAAATTATCAATGTCAATGTGTATATAAAAAAAAAACGGATATAATTTTGTTGGTCACAACATGTGAAGACCATGTAGACTGGTGACTGAAATGGTCTTTTGAGGAAAGAACCACACAGATTGAGTGGACCTGTCCAGTCAGTGCAAGCATTTGTCACTAATGGTTGAGCTCAACTCGGAACATAGAACATAAGGAGCCCAACGCTGTGACGAACAATACCAAAGAAAGGACATTCGGGTAGGCCACATAAATTACTCTAACTGCCAGATAAACAAAGAAAGCAAAATAAAAAATAAAAAGAAGACCCACATAGTCTTCACATTCACAATAATTAAAACAATATGATACTTAACAAAGTAAATATTCATGTCATTGTATATATAAAATAATCAATGTATATATGAATAGTATATATTCATGTCATATGTCAATAATCATCAAATGTCAAAGTGTATATTCCCAATAAATAATTAATAATAAAAAAGAAAATAAAATATCATTCAATATAACAATAATTTAAAAATAGAAATTGGAGCAGCTTAATCCCAAGCTTTTTTGTCCTCAATATAATCTTTAACAGTGTAAAAGGCTTTCTGGCACAACTTACGTTTAATGAATGATTTAAATTTATTGAGACTTAGATTTTGAACATAGCTTGGAAGTTTATTATAAAAGCGTATACATTGACATCTGAATGAGCCACCTATTTTCTTGAGCCTTGTTGAAGGTACAACAAATTGGTGTTTGTTCCTCGTATTTATACTATGGATATCACTGTATTTTTTAAACAATTTAATATTTTTATGGGCATATAAAAGATTTTCAAAAATATACTGTGAAGGCACAGCCATTACATTAATTTCTTTAAATTTCTCTCTGAGTGAGTGTCTCGGGCTTAATTTATAAATTGATCGAACAGCCCTTTTCTGCAAGACAAAGATAGTCTGCATGTCGGCGGCATTTCCCCACAACAGAATACCGTACGACATTACACTATGAAAATAGGCAAAGTACACTAAACGGGCTGTCTCTATGTCAGTTAAATTCCGAATTTTTCTTACGGCATATGCAGCGGAGCTTAGCTTTTTCGACAATTTATCAATATGTGGGCCCCACTGAAGCTTGGCATCCAAAGTTAAGCCCAAGAATACAGTGCTATCTTCAGGATTCAATTCTTCGCCCTTTATCAACACATTCGTTTTCACTTGCCTAACGTGAGGTAGCGTAAACTTAATGCATTTGGTTTTTTTTTCATTAAGAAGCAAATTATTTACATTGAACCAGTGTACTATTTTTGAGATCGCGCTATTAACATCGTCAGTAACCAGCTGCTGACGTTTAAGTTTAAACAAAAGTGAGGTGTCATCCGCAAACGAAACTATATTATAATTATCTTTAATGAGGTAAGGCAAGTCATTAATATAAATAAGAAACAAAAAAGGACCAAGAATTGAGCCCTGTGGGACGCCCATTGTTACGATAGACCCGGGAGACCTTTTTCCATTGACATCGACACTCTGAATCCTATTACTCAAATATGAAGTAAGAAGATCCAGAGCGCTGTTCCGGATCCCGTAGTGGCGGAGTTTCCTGATTAAAGTTTCATGATGAACGCAATCGAATGCTTTAGATAGATCACAAAAGATGCCCAAAGCATCACATTTATCTTCCCATGCATTATAAATATGCCCTAGGAGTTCAATACCGGCATCGGTAGTTGAACGACCCCTTGTAAAGCCGAACTGTTTGGTATGTAATAATTTATGATTATTAAAAAAATCGTTGCAATTGCTCTAAAATTAATTTCTCAAAAATTTTACTGAAGGTAGGTAGTACTGAAATAGGTCTATAGTTAGTGGGGTCTGATGTACTACCAGATTTAAATAAAGGAATTATTTTACTATTCTTCATAAGGTCAGGAAACTCCCCACAATCAATACAATTATTAAATATAAGAGCTAAAGTAGGTGCCACAATGTCAATAATAGACTTGGCGACTTCTACAGAATTACCCCACAGATCTGCAGTCTTTTTTACATTTAAAGTGTGGAAGGTTTTAATTATATCTTTACAAGTAATATGTTCAAAATGAAATTCCGAATCGCAAATATTAACATTCTCAATAAGCAAAGACTCAGCAACAGAAGGTGATGAGTTTAGAGATTTTGTAGTTGAAACAGGAATATCTGAAAAGAAATTTTCAAAAGCCGCAGCGACTTGTGAGTCGGATTTTATTATGTTGTCATTAATAGACAGGCTGTAGTCATTATTTCGTTTACTAGACCTTCCCGTTTCACTATTAATAATATTCCAAGTCGTTTTAATGACATTACTACTGTTTTTAATCTTTGAACTCAAATAACGCGACTTGGCCATCCAACAAACCTTTTTAAATAATTTCGAATAATTTCTAACATACAAATTAAATTCAGCAGTGTTGACAAAAGCCCGTTCATGGTACAGCTCATAAAGCCGTGTTCTACTTTTATGGATACCAATGGTAGCCCAATCACTGAAAGATACGTTACTGTTAACTGAGATAGTCCGGGGAATGAAAGTGGAATTAAAGTCATTACAATATGTTTTAAAAAACTCATCATATAATTGATTGGGACCACCATTAATAGATAAAAGTGGCAATTTCTGAACTAATTTGCCTTTAAAGGCTTCTAGGCGAAGTGCAGTTTTGGGGTTAACAGTGATATCTTTTTTACCCACTTTTTTATTTTGATTTTGAAAAATTATCTGTTGCCCGCAATGATCAGAATCTAGTAAATTAATAATTTCTTTGTGGCTTGGTATAACATCAGTATAAATATTATCAAGGCATGTGGCACTAGAAGGGGTTATTCTTGTGGGCTCCATAAATAGGTTTACAAGATTGTAGGACTGAAATAGACTTATTATTTTACTACAAGAACCTGAGTTTTCTAATAAATTGACATTAAAATCCCCGCAAGCAATAATAGACTTGTTTGAGTTACTAATCTTATGTAATACTTCATCCATGACCTTTTCAAAGCAGTCATACAATCCTGAAGGTGGTCTATACACACTTAATACAATAAACTGCTCCAATTCTATACAGGCAATTTCTACTGTCCGCTCAACAGAGAGGCTCACAATATCCTTACGGTCTTTAAACTTAAGCTGGTTATTTACTAAAATTAGTGAGCCACCATGTATAGCATTTACTCTGCTGAACGAACTACCAACCTGGTGATTATTAAAATTGAACATGAACTGGTGGCTTTTAAGCCAATGTTCTGTCATACAAAGAATATCTATATTTTTACAATTAAGGAATAAATCTACTTCTAAATCTTTGTTCAAAAATCCTTGAATGTTTTGATGCACCAGGTTGATACTATAGTCTTTTACACATACATTTGCCATACACACATTTGTGCTAGAGGTTGCCTCTATTGTCTTAATTTCTAATTTAAATTAAAATCAATGTCATCAATTCAGTCAGGCCTGTTGGTCTAGTGGTTAGCGACCCTGACTGCTATGCCGGAGGTCGTGGGTTCGATTCCCACCCAGGACAAATGCTTGTGTGATGAGCACGATCATTTGTTCTGTGTCTGGGTGTAATTTATCTATAATATGTATGTATTTAGAAATATATAAGTATGTTTATCAGTTGTCTAGTACCCATAACACAAGCTCTGCTTAGCTTGGGACTAGATGGCGTTGTGTGATAGTTGTGAAATATTATTATTATTATTATTTTATTATTATTAATTGTTACCCTATTATTGGCAGAATTGTTCAACATGCCATTGCATTGCTCAAAATGAAGGAGGTTTTAAGCCAAATTCTTGACTGAAATAGAAAAAAAATATGATAGCGACACAGCTATCTGTCTTTTATGATAGTTTGAAAGATAATACATAACACTATTATATCTGTCTTTTGTCAAATACCAATTATTACTAACATAATGGTTAGTATCAATTAAATGAAACAAATTATTATTAAATGTCAAATTGTGCAATGTCATGTTGAGTTCAAATCTTAACCTATTTTCCTCCTGTGGCAAACTGTTACTATATGGGAATGTAAATAATACAATTTTTCTTAAACTAAGATTACTCAATGTTTCATAGTATTGGAGCAATTCCCCTTTGTTCAAATTTCCCCTATTACCCATAAAAATAGCTGCAGGACTTGCTGCAGATGTGGGTGGCCTAGTTGATTTTACTGTTCGCTATGGTCTTCGGATGAACTTGGACAAAACCAAAAAATGCTATATGCATTATGTTTTGACTTTGTATTGTTTACGAAAGATTTCCGGAAAATCATCCAACATTATTATGGACCTGCTTACCTGGCGAATTGTTAAAACATTATTTCCCCTAAGGGGGAAATGAGAGAATTAGCAACAGTGATCTCAGTGCATTTTACCATCATACTGCGATCGCCAACCTGCCTGCCAAGTGCGGTGATTGTGGCAAACCCCCCCAAATTGGGGGTGCGGGGGCCTATGTCCAGCAGTGGACGTCTTTCGACTGAAACGACGACGATTATTTGATTTGTCTAAAGTGCCCATATTTTAAGAACCAAAATACCGAATTTTGTTAGAAAAGAAATATGTTCAGTAAAAGTGTGGTCAGTATAACATTCGCAGTGCGCTAAAGCAGATGCGCTAGCCCGCCGCCCTGAAAAAAAAAAAAAGATTGATTAGTGCCAAAATCTGAAGCTTGTCACGATTTATTAGATATTGTTGAAGACTAACATTTTATAAAGATCTGTATAGTAAAGTTGCAAACTGGCAACATTTGTAAGCCGATGATAGCCTACTTATTTCTTTCTTAAGAACACCCGATTAGGTGGCCTTTCTTTGTGAAGCAATTCTGGAACGAGCCTATCACCTCCTTCTTCTGCGAAGCAGTAATGCTCGCGAAGGAGGAGGCGGGGCGCGTGAGGGAGTGGCAGTCTCTGCGCCCTCGCGTCCCTAGCCGCCGCAGGAGGAGACGCCCCGGGCTTCGGGAGTCGATAGCTGACTCCCGGCCAACGTAGGCGCGAGCTTGCGGGCGGTGAGCAATGGGTAGCTCGCCGCCCGGTAAGGACCAAGCTCGGGTCGACGGCGCGTAGTGTTCCACGCGCGCCTCAAAGAGATGTCAGCAAAACTGAAGGGGTCTGGTAGGACCGATGCCTGCCAGGGTCGCGAGATTGTTCGAAAGAGATACCGTGACCCTGGCACATGGGCAACTGAAGGAACACGAGTGGGTTTTAGTTAGTAAAAGTCTGACATGCCCTCCCGCCCCGCCCAGAGCGGGAGAAGTCATTTGATGATTGCCCATTCATGAAAAAAAGGGACGTATATGATTTTTTTCCGATGATTCCGATTTACTTGATTTTACAGACGTGATTTTACCGTTAAAATACTGTGTTTCTATAAGTTTTAATGCAAAACATAAAAGAACATTTCAATTATGGTGCAACTTTTTTAAATTTTATTTTGAGTAATCGACCACATCGGATTGTGGTCGATTACTCAAAATAAAATTTTAAAAAGTTAAGTAAAGTTAAGTATATATATATTTTGAATTTTGCTGTAGGATTTATAATATCATATTTTCACGACTCGTCTAGACGTCAACATGATTTGAAACAATTATAATGTATTATTGTGAAAGTCATGTAAACAATACCTATATGAAGCACTTTTTACCACTTTCGTATTAAAATATTTATTTAACTTAGTCGAATTTAAAGAAAATAGGCACAAAATTTGATTTCGGCTACTGAGAACTCTCATTCATAAAAGGAATACACCAAAAATAACCTTCAGTACAAAATGAATAAATTTTCAGAAAAAAATAATTACATAAATGGTACTAAATAATCTTTTAAAAAAACCTAAATCTCGTATTATCATACTCGATAACAATAAAAGAGTCGCTCATTATTAGAAAATAATTGAAATGGTCTTTATGTTGTGCATTTAAGCAAGAAAATCTAATATTTTTAACTGTAAAAGTAAGTCTGTAAAATCAAGCAACAGCGAAATCGACATAATAAACCACTGGCTAACCCTCCGGAGATAACAGGCGTGATGTTACATAGTTTTAAGTTTTCAATCAATCGTTATCATTATTGTAACGGTTGTGATATTTACTACGTCTACGAAAGTAATCATAGTTGTTATATACATATGACAAGACGACTGCAATCAAAGTATTAAAATATATTTTCATGCTTAACCAAGTTACCTATTAATTAATAATTTATTCCAGTAATAGCAGTCGTACTAAATTGTGAATGAAAGATTTAAATAAATTTAAACTATCGAATGAATAAGTGCCAAAGTGCCTTTCTTTTTATAGATTCACAGAGTCATTATGAGTATGAGTTATCTATGCCCGCGGCTTCGCCAAAGAGGACGTCGGAAATGAACCCACGGGAAAGTGCTACCGAGACAAGAAGTAGCCTATGTTACTCCTTATAATAATATGCAGCTACCTGCCAGTGAAGGTCCCGTCAAAATCGGTTCAGCTGTTTCGGAGATTAGCCAGACTAAATAAAAACACAAAAATTAAAAAAAACGTGTTTGGTTATACTTACTTACCTTTATTATGGATTTTGTAAAAAGTTGTTATTTTGACATTACAGACTCTACAATTTTAATTATTAGTAAGTTTTTAGACATAATTTTGTTTGTATATACTTATATTATATATTAAGTGCTCTTTGTGTTCTTTCATCATCTGCCTAGCCATTTACCAACTATCTTGGGGTCAGCTTCCAGTCTAACCGGAGGCAGCTTAGTACCAGTATTTTACACGGAGAAACCTCCACAACCGAGTTACTGGGTAATACGATACCCCTTGGTACGGCTGGTTGTTGAACTGTTTGTGTTATTTATAAGAATAGAATTCTTTAAACCGATCGAATCAGCTTGCGGAATGTGCCATCATGGTAGAGTCGCTGCCTCTGTGTTTGAGTAATTTTCCAGGGCTTTATTTTTAAGAATTAAAGTTAGGAACAAAGTTTTGCAAACTACTTATTATTTGTTATATTTATTGTTTTTATTTTTGTGTAAAAAAAGGTTTCCGGAAAAACTGCAAATAATATTGAATCGATGATAATTATGAAATAGTAACCTAGCGAACAGTGGTGTTACGAGTAGAACCTTTTTTCATGTGATACCCAATGTGTGCCTATATGAAGAACTAAAATAATGATTGAGTCATGTTAGAAAAGAAATGACAGTGTGCTAAACCAAGGGTTTCCGCCGCCTGGTAAGGACCAGGATGCTTACTCTCGAATATAATTCCAATAGATCGACATTGGTCAAACGTCAGTTGGTTGAGTTAAACGTCAGGGATTGGCTAGACTCAGTGAGTCTTTGACTGACAATTCCAATGTCGATCTATTGGAATTATATTTGAGAGTAAGGCCCGGATCGACGGCACGTTTTGTTCCACGCGCGTCAAAGAAATGTCAGCACACATTGAAGGAGTCTGCCAGGACCGATGCCTCACAGGGTGGCAGATTTGTTCGAATGAGTTACCGTGGCTTTGGCACAGGCAACTGAAGGAACACGGGTGGGTTTTAGTCAGTAAAAGTCTGACACGCCCTCCCACTTCTCTCAGAGCAGGAGACACAAAACATTTGATTATTTAAAAAAAGAGTCTCCCAAGTCTGCGATGGCCACCACGTAGCTCCAGCATTTCACCATCGAATGACATCACTAAAACGTTATTTATGACGGTGAGTTGGTATATTTCCTTAGGGAGCGTTTTTCGACACCGCGATATCAAACCCTGATGCCATTATTGCCATGACCATAACAATCAATTGTGGCCACCACTGTTGACGAAAACCTAAGCTTTAGCCGACGTTCACACGGTAAAATATCGTAGCGGTATTTTATCGTGCATTGGATTTTCAACCTACGGTGTTTAACCGAGCATTGAGAATTCAATAGAGTGCATCTCAGGGCGTTGACAAAATATACTGTTCGATTTTCGACTTTAAACTCCCGACGCTAAGCAGTTTATTGAAGATTACGACCGTGTGAACGTCGATTTAGAGATGTCAGAATGAATAAGATGTGAGTTCGCATTCACATTTCGCTGACGCCTCGCGCTAGCGGGACCCTGAAAAGAAAATAAACATGATTAGTTAATGACAAAATTAAGAGTTACTTATGATTTATTATATCTACGTCGTCGTCGATATATCTAACTTGCAAAATTGTCGTAGAGTCCAGACTTTCTAAAAGTACGTGTGCGAATGTGTGCCGGGAAGTCACCAAACAAAAAAATCCTAGGATTTAGTAATACACCTAAAAACAGTTTTAGAACGAATTTGGAAATTTGTGAACAAAAGTATTCGAATTCACGTAATTAAAATCCTTCACCAGTGCTCAGGTTTTCAGAAGAAGGAATTCATCATAAAGAGGCCTTCCTTAGAAATAATCACATAAATGGTCTCCACTTCATTGCCGGGATGTGACGAGGTGGGGGCATAAACCTGTATGATCTTCAGCGAATACCTTGGGAATATTCTGAGTATTAGGAACGCCACTCTGGTCGACACACGCGCGATCTTCACCACATCGCTTACAATGGACTTATGAACGATAAACCCGACACACTTTGGGACTGCTGGTCGCCCTCCTGGAAATAGAGGAGGTTTCCGGATTTGAGGATTATGGAGTCCTCCCCTTCTCTTCGTATTTCAGATAACCCTACTATATTGTGAACTCGGGGAAAAATTGACCAGGTTACGACCCATTGTAACCCTCTTCAATTTTTCCTCGAGTTCGGCGATTGTTTTGTCGGCCCGGAGTATACGCGTGTTGTATGTTGCTAGGTCCAGCTGTCGATGATTATGGTAGCCAGATCTCTTAAGGGGATTTTTTGCACCCGTTGCCTCAGCGTGGTCTGGACCGCCAAGGACCGTTTATTATTGGTGCTTGTCATTTTTGACATAATCGCCACGCTTGGGGTTGGTGATCGTAGTATGGTTTTAAAAAAATAAATAGAGAACGCTGCTGTCTATTCCCTAGTAGCTATCTAAGTCGCCATCTACGACACCCATGGGAAGAAATTAGATCATTCTTATAGTCCGGGGCCACACGGACCATATTTACTAAATGGATGTAATCTTTGTGGTTACAGCCATTTTTTAAATATTTTCCGAGATCTGGCTGATGGTCTATGAGAATTGGCTTTAAGAGCTGCAGTTTTTAAATATATTTCTTTAAAAATTCCCAGATTCGTTTTAAAACTGCTAAAGTCTTCTACTAAATCCTAGGTTTTTCATTTGGCGAATTCCTTGTGTGCTCTCTCAGCTCGCACGCACTTTTTTCTAAGAGGTAAGAGTTATCTTAACCTTTTAGGTGTTAATGAGGGACATTCACACACTCAAATTTTTTAAAGGTATGCAACTAACACATGCATGCATGGTTACACATTTATAGGTGAAAGAGCTTTTTTTTTTTTTTTTGTGTCTCAAAAAACCCTACACCATATTCATAAGAACAGACTTAGTACAAGACTATAAGATTAATAGTATTTACTGTTATCGAAGCATTTTATAAGACTATTGGTTCTAGTAATTTTTGAAGTGGGTACCTAAAGGTTTTATTAAGCACGTGTAAAGAAAGCACCGACTATTGTTACTATAAAATCATTCGTATAGTGTGAAACTACTACAACGTGATTCAATCGTCAGTTCTTTTATTTTAAGAAAGAACTCTAAAAACACTTCTGAGAAATTGCCTCAGAGTTTGTCAAAAGAGGCTTACAATTTACTATAAGAAAATACTACTAGGTACTGTACTACTGTACTTGATACCTCCACACGTCCCTTAGAAACAGGGTTTTAACAGACTGACAGACGGACAAAGATGTAGCCCTATAATAATGACTTTGCGGAGAATTAAAGGAACGGAACCCTAAAAATACATAGAAACTTGTTCGAATTGAATTTTACCAAATTACTTAGTTTTGTTAACATTAATATTAATTTGTGTTCTAAATACGGATTTGAGTTCTGAATAAGGAACGGAACCCTAAAAATTCATAGAAACTTGTTCGAATTGAATTTTACCAAATTACTTAGTTTTGTTCACATTAATATTAATTTGTGACCTTTCGTTCTTATTTTGGTTTTTTTTTGTAAGCCGTATGGCAGCTAAGTTTTGCTTCTTGTTCATCTCATAAAATTAAACGACTCACATTTTTTTTCTTTTGACGACTATTCACTTTACTAATTACATTACTTTCAAAACAGGTGGAGTTCAAGTAAAGAAGAAGAGTATTTTTAGAGTGGATATTTAGCTTGTTGGACAAGGTCTTTATAAGGAATTTGCAACATTTGTGAGGATCTGTTTTGACTCTAAGACAGGAATAATCTGAATGAGTTCTTATTTTTTTTTATTTATCACACTTCATTAAATTAATTCAATCAATTTGAAAGTTTTAAAATTACACAAACAATATTCTTTATAAATTATTCATAGAGCAACATAACTCCGTTCCTCAGTTTCATTCCAGCATTTTTGTACAGCAGGCGTGCATTGCACTACATTCACTGGTGGAATTACGAGGATTTCTCCTTTTATGAATTTTTCATGGCGACAAAGAGCGCAATGAGCTCGTCACTGCATGTGCTGCGGGAAGTAACTTGTCAGATACATCGCCTGCGCATGTTTAAGGTCTTGTTTCTAGATAAAAACAACTAAAACGCTGTAAGTGTCTCACTGAAAGTCACACTGCAAGATTTTAGAAATAAGGGCTCATAAAACGAATTCCACTTAGTTTATCTTTAAGTTTTGGAAATAAATAAAGTCACAAGGTGCTAGGTCGGGGCTGACAGGAGGATGACTCACTAACTCCACACCATCGAAAGCCAAATTTTCGTCGTGGAGCGTTGTCACGGTGGAGGAGGATGCTGCTTCTTGGGCGCTCTGTGTAACATTTTTCAAGACAACTGGTAAACAATGACTGATATACCAATCTGCAACAGTCCTTTTCTTTTCTAGGACAATTGTTGTGAAATGTCTCGTCTGTCCAAAGAATGAGGTGAGCAGCTTTTTACCTTCACCAGCTGCCCTTCTTTACCTTTGTCGGCAAATATTTGAATGAAACATCCATTGTGCAAAATGTCTTTTGGTTTCGGATTTGTAACAATATAAATTTATTCAGCATTTATCATCTGTGACGATGTCATATACAGCATTCTAGTCTCCTCCGTCATACTTTTCAAGCATTGAGCGGTACCAGTCTAAACGACAGCGGTGGTGTTTCTCATCTGACGTCTAATTATGAGGTTACTAGTACAAAGCTTTCTGACGCCTATGTTCATGTATGACTTTGTACTTGACTCATACAAA
The DNA here is from genome assembly GCA_947507805.1 of Aporophyla nigra. NCBI lineage: Eukaryota > Metazoa > Arthropoda > Insecta > Lepidoptera > Noctuidae > Aporophyla > Aporophyla nigra. Next base: position 11,514,771 of record OX382300.1, on the reverse strand, counting down.
TGCCTAAAGTTACCAAAATCTGTTAATATGTCACACTTCTATCAGCTTTTACCGTATAGCACTCATGTTATCTGCAGTAGTCGCCGTAGAAGGACGTCCTTCTCGCGAATATCTATCAGTGAGTATGCTTTGACTACGTTTTAACTCAGAACGGGATGGCCCTACGTCATGAAATGTTAATCAAAGTCTTTCGTAACATTCTTGTTGAGTAAGACAACAGCGAAAGTCGTAATAAATCATTAAGCGATTTTTTTTTTCGAAAATTGAATTCGAAACACGGCAGATTTTTTTAAATTGCCGCCTGTTTAAAACAGATGACAAATGAAATCATTACACATCTACAGCTTTTCAAGGAATTCCTAATTCGAAATGTAAATAAACTTTTCATCGGCTGCTTCTCTTACTGGCCTATTCTAAAAACTTTTAGTGTGACTCCCGTTATCCCGTGTACTAAAAAACTTACCTTTATTTTGGAGCAATAGAACTTAGTTCTGCCAAAATCAAACAAATCAACCCACTTACATGAAAATTTCTTCCTTTTCCCGAAGTAATTGTAATAATTTTGGATTGACAACGCTGATTATTTTTTAAATTTTCTAAGTTTTTGGATGTAAATCAAGCTGATGATTTGATGGATAGTAATATACCATAACAAGGAATTTTGGATTAACTTATCATATTATCATATCATCACCATCATCATTCTCCTGCCCTTATCCTAATTTATATGGGGTCGGCGCGACATGTCTTTTTCTGCCAAACGTCACTATTAGTCGACATCTCAGTAGTCACCCCCATTCTATCCATATCATAATTCACACAGTCCATCCATCGTTTCTTTGGTCTCCCTCTACTCTTATAGCCATCGACATTCATACTCAATACATTCCTCACGACATTTTCCTCATTCCTCTGTATCACGTGACAACCGATTCCCACACAACTTTTCAGTTATTGGTACTAGTTTCAGACTTCCTCTTATGTATTAATTTCTTATTCTATCCATTCGTGTAACACTACACATCCCTCTTAACATTCTCATTTCAGCTGCATGCAATTGCCTTACATTCATCCCTTTTGTGGCCCAACATTTTGACCCATACAAGACAGCAGTCTGACCATGGTTTAGATATAATAGGTTGGGGAAAAAGTTTCTTCGCATTTTTTAAGAAAATTCAAAACATTTTTTAATAAAGTTTATTTACATTTAACTAAAGTATGTAGGTACCATTTTGTTCGATAACTTTTTGCCATCTTGTAGGTAGGGACATGATCCCATTGCTATAGAAATTTTGGGACTTCTGGTCAAAATACCGCGACAAGTTTGGCAGTTTGGCAGTCTTCTCGTGATGTTAACCTGACACTGCCTAAAGAATTCTGAAGAGACCGAAACAGGTGGAAATCTGAAGGTGCGAAGGTCAGGACTATACGGCGTATGCATTAACACCTCCCAGCCAAACTCTCTTAATTTTTGTTGGGTGGCTAAAGATGTGTGAGGTCTAGCGTTATCATGATGAAAAACCACACCCCTTCTGTTGATTAATTCCGGCCGCTTTCTCTCAACTTCTTGCTTTAATCTCATCAGTTGTTCGCAGTAGAGTTCAGAATCGATGGTCCTGCCTGGTGGTAACAGCTCATAATGAATAATGCCCTTCCAATCCCACCACACACACAGCATCACCTTGTTGCGAGTTAACCCGGGTTTCGCCACAGTCTGTAAAGCCTAACCGGCCTTTGACCACGACCTTTTTCGCACGTTCTTGTTATACGTGATCCACTTTTCATCACCAGTTATCAGCTTCTTCAAAAATGGTTCGGTTTCATTACGTCGTAATAAAGAATCACAAATGAGTACACGGTTCATTAGGTTTCTTTCAGTGAGCTCGTGAGGTACCCAAATGTCGAGGTTTTTTGTGTAGCCAGTTTTTTTAAATGCGCCAAAACTGTTTTGTGGTCAATTTTCAGTTCTTCAGCTACGTCGTAACTACTGGTATGCCGATCTTGCTCCACTTTTTCAAAAATGACATCCATTTTATCCGTAATAGGGCGACCAGAGCGACGTGCATCTTTGACATCAAAATTTCCGGATTGAAAACGCTTAAACCAAATTTGTGCTACTCTCACAGACACTACACTAGGTCCATAAACATCGCAAATTTTTTTCGCGGCTTGCGTTGCATTTTTACCTTTTTTGTAGTAAAATTTTAAAATGTATCGAATTTCTTCATTAGATTCAGTCATCTTGACGGTACGAAAAACAAATGAAAATCACACATTTTCCTAATTTGAATTTGGAATTATGTTCTTTAAAATTTAAACTTTCAATGATACCAAAACCAGCCAGATACAAATAGTATAGCCAAAGAGATTTTATTACAAGTTCATACATACTATAATGCGAAAAGACTTTTTCCCCAACCTAATATAATCTTCCCCTTAAGTTTAACTGAAATAATGAGAGATGTGGGACGGCTAATTTTTGCAGAACTAGGTACATCCCTGAACTTTGATGAAATTAAGTAATAAAAGAAACTATTATTTAGGATTACCAATTTTAAACTATGTATAAGAGTACTGCAAAAGTATGAGGTAACAATTACTTGAATAAAAAAATGTTTACAAAAAAATAACAACCAACTTCTTTAAAAAAAAAAACACTACAAAGTCAAAAATAACTTTATCTTCGGAATTCGGTGTCTTAGGAGCTATATTTAAGGTTTTTTTGCCACCAACTTCCGAAGTTAAAGTTATTTTTGACTTTGTAGCGTTTTTTTAAGGAAGTTGGTTATTATTTTTTTGTAAAAAGTTTTTATTTTTAACTTTTTAGTTACGGTAGATACCCCGAACTAATCTAATCGCGTTATTCGTTCATTTGTCGCGCAAATACTTAACGCAAATTTAAGACTTATATGGTTTTCACATAGATTCCATTGTCCAAATGGAACCAAAATGGGACCATTCGAGAAGCACCAGTTTTCAAATAAAAAAAAGAATCAACAAAATCGGTTCACCCAGTCAAAAGTTATGAGGTAACAAACATAAGAATAAAAATACAGTCGAATTGATGACCTCCTCCTTTTTTTGAAGTTGGTTAAAAATACAGGCGAATTGATAACCTCCTCCTTTTTTTGAAGTCGGTTAAAAATTAAAAGTCAACAGGAGGCGGGCGGGGTGCAATATCTTGAATAAACCAAGTAAATAAGACATTCCTTTCTGTAAATTGTGTTGCAATAGAAAATGGCATTTATTTGGAGAAAACAGCCCGGGTTTTCAAGGAAAAGTGCCAGTTTCTCCATTAGATACTTTATAAGTGTATATAAGCATTCCCGCCAACTTGCTGTCATTTACAAACCTTCTGGGAACCTAATTATCATGAAGTAAACACTTTATGTCACTGAAATAATTTTGGTTGCTCTTTGGCAAGAAATGGCCGTGGTAGATATTATCATATCATTTTCCACCATTACCATTAACCTTATTCTTCTCGAAAAATTCAGAAAGTGAGTGCTTTTTACAAATCACCATTCCAAAACGCATGGCATTTAATTTTCTTAAAAACTTAGGACTTGGTTTAAAGTTTCCACTTATTGGATGATAGTATTGGAACTTATATCTATTGAGAGAACTTATACAAATGGAACCGAGTGGGACTTTTAGTTGAGTGGACATTGTCCAAATATCCTGCGGCTTTGGTGTGATTATTCAAAACAGATGCAGTAACACGAATTAGCGATGTGTGCCAATTGCTCGGGTGTCCATCTTTTATGCTCAGTTTCTAACACGTACCAACAGTTTATATTTAGGACGGTGTTATTGGTTTGATTCTTGCCGCATCGAGCTTTTGAACAGTCAGATATGAGAGGGAACAGATAACTGCCTCGCATTAGGTCGCAGCATTATGCTGAGCGAAGGCTGTTTTGCGTGGATGTGACGTATGTTTTCCCCCACCTTTTAATATCTTTGTTGTGTTGAGTCTTTCTTTGCGGCATATTTACCGCAAACAAACGTATTTTCTTTATTTCTTTCTTACTTGGTTGGATCAAAAGTTGTAAAGAGAAAATGTACCATAAGTGGGATTTAGGATTCTCGATTTATGTGTTGCTCACGGGATCCTATTGTATTGCCTAATTTCGTCAAAATCCGTTAAGGACACGAAATTTATCCAATTTTGCTGATTTACGTGATTTTATAGGAGTGATTTTGCAGTGAAAATACTGTATGTCTATAAGTTGTATTGCACCATATGATATATCATTTCAGTTTTGATCAAACGAATGCGCTATTTTAAATAAATTTTTTTTACATCCTCTGACTGTTTTGTGAAATTTGCAGTAAGAGGTTTAGAATAACACATATATACGAATTGTTTAACTGTATGTAAAAATTACAATGTATTAATGTGTATGTCATCTGTACATTGTATGAATCACTTTTTACGACTTTCATATTAAAAAATAAAAACATTGTAAAAATTATTTAACTTAGTCAAATTTTAGAGAAAATGGGCAATGATTTGTTTTTTTTTTCAGACCAGAACTCTCGTTCATCTAATTAAAACAACAGAAATAAACTTCATTTCCAGATAAAACCATTTCCCGAAATAGAAATAAAAAGAATTGGCAATAGCTGACCTTTCAAAATAACCTAAATCTCTCCTTAAGATTCTCGACAGAAATAAAAAAGGAGCTAAAAGATTATTTCAGTTATTATCTATTGAATGCATTAGATAATTACTGAAACGATATTTTATTTTGTGTATAAAAACTTATGGGAATGCAGTATTTTAAATGTAAAAGCACGTCTGTAAAATCAAGTGAATCAGCGAAATCAACAAAATTTCGTATACGGTTAAGACGTAAAAAGGTAAAATGCAGACAGGTTACTTTCGCATTTATAATATGTATGGAGTAAGGATAATGGTGATCGCATTGAGAGTTTCGTAGTGGGTGTAGTTTTATACCGTACCGCTTTTTGTACCGTGTGGTGCCGGACGTAAAGAATAACTCCACCCCATTTCTTCCTGTGGGTGTCGTAAAAGGCGACTAAGGGATTTACTAGAGAATGGGCAGCAGCGTTCTCTATGCATTTTACCACCATACTGCGATCACCAACCCGCCTGCCAAGCGTGGCGATTATGGCAAAGCCCCCCAAATTGGGGGAGGCCTAAGTCCAGCAGTGGACGTCTTACGGCTGAAATGATGATGATGATTTTTTTTTGTGTTCTTTTCCTCTTTCCAGATAGGAATCTTGATGTACATTTATATAATCAGTTCTGAGAACCCTACCATAGTAAAAAACAATAGAAAATAATAGATAGTAATTTCAGAACAGTAGTTCTACTACTACTATTTAGCAAAAGTTAAAGAATAAAAAGTTTGTGAATCCGAAAATGCAAAGATAAGGTTAAATTCTTATATGTACCATGTAACAAGAAAAGCAAGAAACAAGCATTTAGGATTTTTCGTTTCAGATGGTGCTTAAAGTACAAAAACCGGACGGACAAGTGCGAGTCTGATTCGCCCACGGCGGGTTCCGTACAAATTTGTTGGTAAATATTATCGAAAATAGTTTTTAATTAACTTAAATAGGTATCATTTTTTTATGATTTAGTTACAAATGTATAGTTTTCAGATTTTTCCCTATACTTGTAGTATAAGACGGTATTACTTGTCAAATTACATAGTTCTAAGTCAACGGGAAATACCGTATACATTTTGATTCCTTTGAGAGTGTCGAAATATACGTTTTTTGCGGCATAAACGGCCGTATCTTTTTTTCACGTTAACTTAGAAGTTTGGTTTTTGCACAGTTTCAAGAAACTTTAGACTTGAGTATATCGTTTAAGTTTTTTTTATTTTCAACTCGATACCTCCACGCGTTCCTGAGATAAAGGGTATTGACAGACAGACAGACGGACGGACAACAAAGTGATCCTATAAGGGTAGAGGGAGTAAACAGAACACGGGAATGCCATTGAAAAAACTTGATCTTCTGTTTAAACAGCAGGGTTGGCAGCGCTGGTAACAATATAAATGAGTGGCGCTAACGATCTATTGGATTACTATTACTATTCTATTTAGATTACTTTTTTATGATGCCATCTGTTTTAGACTGTATAATAAAAATAAATAAGATTTTTTCAATATGTATGCCTCTAGGATATGGAATATAATCCGTGCTCCTAGGACCAACATATAGAGTCTATGTGACGTCGTCAAACTGAAAAGTTATGCTAGCTACTAGTATCCACACGTGTAGTAAGTATAAGTTAACACTTCCCAAAAACTTCACGGAGAGTTCTTGATACGTTACAAGAAAGTCATTGAGTTGAAAGAATATTCCTACTCTGTAGCTGAACCTTAGAATGTGTGTGATGTTTTATGTATGATAACTGTCTACTATCAAGTAAAGTTTATGTACTTTCTGTACAAAAAAAATTATTACTAAGTGTTTATGTATTTAAATATTGAAGCTAATCAGGGATACTGCATGTGACAGCATGTTCGTCGGAGTGTTAACAATCTTGTAACCTTACAATCCGATGGTCACAGGCAACATATGCCCCTGCTGAAGCACACCCCTTTTATAAATAATTCGTTTACCTACTATGCCGTTATGCTAACGCTCAATGTGATCACCATTACTTACTGAGTAAAGCTGTTCTGTCTGAGATTTTCCGAATAACTTTATTTTGATATTTTAATAAAGAATTTCATTTAACTTACCGATAAAATACGGAATCCATACAAATATTTAATCCCTCTTAGGGGTACATTTTCAAAAATCCTTCCTTTACTTTGGTTACATACCTATTAAAAAGAACTCTTGAGCAAGTATTCTTTGTTAAAATAACGAAATAAAGACAGCGTGTTTATAATCAAACTAATAAGTTCCTAAGTATTCTGTGAATAAACACATTCGCAGTTTCCCTTATTACAGTAAACAGTATCCTAACTTACCCTTGGTAGTTAGATTCATCCGTCCCTCTTCACCGTTCGCAACCAATCAGCACCGATTTACGTTGGCTGCGGGCTTATTAATTTTGGTATGCCGGCTAATTACCCTGTGAATTTGCGAAGTACTCAATCAAGTGCCCTGAATTAAGCAGTGTGTATGTGTGGGTTGCGTTCAACGTAACCAATATGAATGGCACTTGGCGCAATTGTGCCACCTCTTCGTTACACCGGGTACTAGGCGAGCATGCCAACTAAAGAGCTCTCGGTGAACTCACACAGGGAAATGAAATCAGTGTGCGAATAAGTGTTTTCCTACAGTCAGCTGTCTGTGTATGTGTGCTTGTGGTGTTGATGTAAGACAGTGTGGCTTGTGCTGTATTTGTGGGCTTACGTGTCGGAGTTTTCCTCCTGTGACGTAACGTCCGTGCTTAAAGTTGAAGTCGGCGTTTGTTTGCCTGTTTCCACATAGTTTGAATGAAAAGTAGTTTTGTGTGCCTCAGTATGGTTTTGTTTAGCTAACGAAATCTAGTTGATAGTGTTTTGCGAGTGTGTTTGAATGTGAGCTGTACGTATTATTCGTTCCGTACGTTTGCACTGAAGTTTTCCACGTAGTTTATCTGTAACAAAGACAAAGTTTTTTGTAAGTTACATTCTAGATATACATATAAGAAAAAAAAATATAACCCTCGTTGACAGTCGTGTAAATATAGAAAATGTCATCGCTCATGCCAAAACTTTAAGGATAACCTGAATTAACAAAAAGTAAACTCAAATACCATGCTAATAAAATGTAATAAATAATAGGTATTTAACATGACGCTTTTATTTTTCCGAGAAAACCAGCTTCATTCTAGTATTTACGTAGGGCTGCTATGACGAACGTTTAAAAGGTCACCTGTTGTGCTCGCTTTGTTAAATAAACATCTTAAAAACTGGCCAAGCGCGAGTCGGACTCGCGCACCGAGGGTTCCGTACAAACCTGCAGGTATTCACGGTTTATGCATAAAGGTTTATGTTTATGAAATTAAAAGTTTTTTTTCATTTTTTATACTTGAGTTGACTGAATGAAAGGTAAATTGTGGCTTACGATTTATGACGTTATGGTAAAGTACATCATATTTATTTTTATTTTTATCATTCCCTTATTTTAGAAGTTACGAGGGGGGGACACACATTTTACCACTTGGGAAGTGTCTCTCGCGCAAACTATTCAGTTTAGAAAATATATATAAGGGTTCCGTTTTTTGCCATTTGGCAACGGAACCCTAAAAATGCTAAAAGCGCGGAGGGCTTAGTGATAGCGTTTTTTAAAGTCCCTACTAACATAACAAGTACTTCATTTACTGATTTGATGTTGAACCATCGTAAACACTATTCATAGTTTCAGTTTTACATATTCATTTGTTTTGTTTTAATCATTGATTTTCTTAGCGTTTATCATTGAACAACATACTCGGAATTTGTGATTAAATTAATTGTTTGCGACAAGCAAGAGCTTCTTAAAATATCATCATTTTACATTTTTTCGCTTAAAAATAATTATAATTTTGATTTCCCAGAACTCTTCAGCAATTTAAAGGTACCTGCCTATTTTATTAATAAGGTTAACGATACTATAACCAGTCAGAGGGGTAATTACATAACTTACTATTAGTAGGAATCACTTTCATATTGACAGTACAACAACATTCATTGCGTTATTTACGTTGATGAGCAGACAATTTTTACGAACATAAGACGCAATGTATTATAAATAATCTTCAAATTGATTTAGATGCTGACTAATAGTGGGTTACGCAATATGGATGCAGGTAAACAACTATGAAACCTGATGCTTTTGTTTGCGTCCTATTTTTCTATGTACTTTGATAGCATGCAGGCATCCATATAGTGCAGTGAAAGATTGACAGGTCACACAAAAGACGCTAAGTAGTGCGTAGGAGGGGTTCTTTAGACACCTTAGGTAGGACACTTACCTAGCTATTTATTTCTTTCTCGAAAGAATACCTGACGTCATACGAACAGACGCCAGCACATCAAGCTACTCGAAACCGACAAATTTTGCCAATCAACCTTGAACCTAATACTTTAGCCATAAAATTGAAAATCTATTAAAGAAATTTGACAGATTGTAGTAGCTTGATGTGCTGGCGTTTGTACCAATCAAGTTTAAGGTTTTGACATATTGGAGTCACTGAAGAAAATGGGAATAGAATTTTCTTTACAAAAAAAAAAGAATTGCATTACAGCTTAGACTTATCTACACTAATAATATTATAAAGAGGAAAGATTTGTATTTTTGTGTGTGTGTATGTTTGTAATGAATAAACTCAACAACATCTATGCCGATTTCAAAAAATTTTTCACCATTAGAAAGGAACATTCACCTTGAGTAACATAGGCCATATATTTATTGCTAGAAGAGATTAGGAATCCTTACTAAAACTTTAGTAACGTAACCCAAGGTGTAAAAAAATGCCATAAAACATCTTTCGTCGCATGCGCTGCGGAAACTATTGATGATAGAACAAAAGTATGTTCTACAATATTAAAGAACATATAAATAACTACAAAAAACTCCTCAATATTATATGTCCAACTATTATCGTTATGTCACAATAACCATATAAAAAACTTAGGAAATTTAATTAGGTAGGATCAAATAAAAATGTAAAATGTTCTAAAAATGTAAATAAAAAATACTAAGTAATATGTCTCACTTAAGATTAAATAAGTTACTTAAATAAAAACATGATGAACAAATTCGGATTGTAAGTAAACATAAATAATATGATACTGCGTTTAAAAAAATATAGAAATGAAACAACAACAAAAAAATATATACATAAAAGATAAAAAAAAAAAATTTTTTAAACATGTCCACCCGTGCGAAGTCGGGACATGCCGCTAGTATATGTATATAGACGAATTCATCATATGCTTTGACTTTTCCCAACTATGTTGGGGTCGGCTTCCAAACCAACCGAATGTAGCTGAATACCAGTATTTCACATGGAGTGCGTGCCTATCTGACCTCAACAACCTATTTACTGGATAATACGGACTTCTTGGTAAGACTGATCGTTAGACTTTCAGGCCTATGAAAAAACGTAATGACTGTCAAAGATCTACGAATGATAATGCTTTTCGAGGCACGGAGGGGGCTTGGTAGGTAAAGATACTATCACCCATAGACGGACCAACCGTAGCATAACCTGATCGTTCGGCCCGTGCGGTTGTTATTACTTAGCTAGCCATAAGCACCTCGACTTAAAGTTAAATTACAGTACATTAATTTATATTTTATATTAGTACCTAGCTTCTTTTATGTTATTTTTATTTTCAAACAAGATACTTACTTAATATGTATTTTTGTAAGTTAACAGTATTTAAATAATTAAAATTAAATACATGACAGGAGAAATGTATTCTATAGGTAAGTACACCTCTGATCAACCCTTCAGGGAAGCAAGGCATGATGTTATGTTGTGTGTTATGTTATGTATATACAAAATGAGGGGAATGAATCCCATAAATGCGTACCTACCTAAATATTGGAGATATGAAAAGAAAAGCGAATCCAAAATATGAAAAGTGTAAAGTAGATCCCACCAAAAACATTCTGTAAAAAACTAGCCAAGTCTCGATGGAGCTGCTTGTTTTTCTCTAAAAAGTAATGAAATCTAGACAAAGTCGTGCCAAGTCTAAGGTTCCTTACTGCGATTTCTTTATTATTATAGTTAATGTTGTGTGACTTGGCCGTTGAATATTCTTTATACGTTAGTGGGTACAAGTCAATTTTGTTTACACGTATTTTTATATTTGTTGTAACTACCTATGTTTGTAAACTCCCTACTAACTTGAAGACAAAAGCTATGGAGATCTGTTTGATGCCGTGTCTAACATACGCCTGCCAAACTTGGCCACTAACAAAACAATCTCTGCAAAAAATAAGAGTTTGCCAGAGAGCGATAGAGAGAAGTTATACGGGCCATAAACTAAGAGATAGAGTAAAGAACAGCTCGATACGACAAGAAACCAAGGCTAAAGATGTTATCAAACAAACATTAAGATTAAAATGGCGATGGGCTGGACATCTACAAAGAGTTAGCGATAATAGATGGACAAAAACCATTACAAACTGGTATCCTATCGACAAAAAACGAAAACGTGGTAGACCTAAAAAGAGATGGAGTGATGACATATCAGGCTTAATAGGAAAAACATGGAGCAGACTAGCTAGAGACAGAACAAGATGGAAACAGTTGAAGGAGGCTTTTACCGCACTAGGCTGTTGCAGAGATATCTCTGCAGTAAAGCTGCTTATACAGCGTGACGGCGCCATGGAGATGACAATCGTCTTCGCTTCGGCCTACATGCCTGAAGCGGAGGCGCCGCCCCCCCATGACCTCGCCCGCCTCGTGAGCTATTGCGAGAGATCCGGGCTTGAGGTCATCATCGGCGCCGATGCCAATGCTCATCACCAGCTGTGGGGTATGGACACGCAAAACGAAAGGGGTAAGGCCTTGGTTGATTACTTATTCTCGACTAACCTATCCCTACTAAACACTGGCTCCGAACCGACATTCGTAACCAGACGAAGCCGCACAATCATAGATCTCACTCTGGCAACAGAGGCCGCGGCGGAAATTACCACTGGTTGGCAGGTCTCCAGGGAGGCTTCCTGCTCCGACCACAGATGGATCCGCTTCGACATCCAGGCCTCTGTCCCGCCAGCAGCTCCGCGCCGCAAACCGCGCAACACAGATCGTGGTACCTACACACGCAGCCTTGTATCCGAACTTGCGACATCAAGCGATCCGACGTCATTTGCGGACACTACACAGATTGAGGTACAAGTAGCATACCTCACTAAATCAATGTTAGACAGCTACCGAACTGCCTGCCCAGAGACGACACCTCGTAGTACACCAGGCAAACAACCCTGGTGGGGTGCTGATCTGGAGCGTAAACGCGGGAAGGTAAGAAAAGCTTTGAACAGAGCCATGAATACATGTGCGGATGAGGACTGGGATAAGTACTACGCAGCCAAATCCTGCTACAAAAAATGCATCAGGTTCAGGAGCACCTCGGGATGGCGCAAATACACGGGTAGCATTGAGTCCTGCCAGGAAGCAAACAGGGTAAGGAAAGTACTGGCACAACAAACTACACCTGGGCCTACTACCCTCCGCAAACCAGACAATACACTCACATCCTCGCCAGAAGAAACGAGACGCGTCCTTATCGAAACACACTTCCCTGGATGTATTTTCTCGCATGTTATCGACTGGCAAGATGAAACTCAAACACCATCAGATAATGACTGGTTTTATGCTAGCAAGGTGATCACGTTGGAGAAACTCCAATGGGCCATCCGGAGCTTCCATCCGTTTAAGGTCGCCGGTCCGGATGGGGTGTTCCCCGCCCTACTACAGTGGGGTGGAACCCTCATCGCAACAAGACTGGTGCCTTTGATGAGAGCGTGTCTAGCATTTAGATACGTTCCCAAAGGATGGAGGGAAGTGAAAGTAATATTCATCCCTAAACCAGGTAAGGGCGACTACACAAACGCCAAATCCCACAGACCAATCAGCCTGACCTCTTTTCTGCTAAAGACCCTGGAAAGGCTGTGCGACAGGGAGCTGAGGGACGGCGCGTTGAAAACCCTACCGTTGCACGGTAACCAACACGCATACAGCTCGGGTAAGTCCACCGAATCGGCACTTCATCTGGTAGTTAGCCAGATAGAGGAAGCGATACATCAGAAAGGGACCTGCCTGGGTACCTTCATAGACATCGAAGGAGCTTTCGACAAAACAAATTTCTCCAGCATCAGCAGCGCCCTCTCCAGACATGGAGTTGAACAGGTACTCATAGACTGGATCACAAACATGCTAAGCAAGCGCGTGGTTCGCCTAGAGGATGAGCAGCAACTGGCCATGATTGCCAGAGGCTGCCCCCAGGGTGGGGTGCTGTCACCCCTCCTATGGAATTTGGTGATTAACGAGGTAATCGCCAGACTCAATGCCAGTCACTACTACACAATAGGTTATGCGGACGACCTCGCCATCCTTGTCTCAGGGCAGGTGACGAGCACGATCTTCAACCTCACCCAACAAGCACTACGTATCGTAGAGAGATGGTGCAGAGAATATGACCTCTCAGTGAACCCCACTAAAACTGAGCTAGTCATGTTCACCCATAAACGAGCTTTAGGCCCCTTCTGCCTACCGAAATTGTTCAATACAGAACTTCAGCTGGCCAATGAAGTCAAGTACCTCGGGGTCATTCTTGACAGTAAGCTAAACTGGAGTAGTCATTTAGACAGCAAACTAAACAGGGCCTGCATCACATTCTGGCAATGCAGGAAAATGATAGGTAAGAAGTGGGGCCTATCCCCCAAAATCATACTTTGGCTGTACACCGCAGTGATCCGACCCATGATCACTTACGGGGCCGTGGTCTGGTGGCCCCGCACCAAGCTTATTACAGCCTGCAACAAACTGCAACGCATGCAAAGACTAGCCTGCATGGCCATCACGGGCTGCATGAGGACGACTCCGACTGCAGCCATGGACTCCATGCTGGGACTACCACCGCTCCACCTGTTCATACAGCAGGAAGCCACATTGGCGGCAGCGCGTCTGGACGCAACTAACCTCTGGAGAAAGAGAGACACACAACACACCGCGCTGCTTAAGGAACTCAACAATGAGTTCCCCATCACTAAGGCTATAAATGACCGGGTACCCAAACAATTTATTTTTGATAAAAAATACAGAATCCAGCTTCACGAAGATCGCCGGTGTGAGGGTCTGCGCCCCACTGAGCTGCGCATCTTCACGGACGGATCAAAAACAGACAGTGGCACAGGTGCTGGAGTCTTCTCGCAGGACTTCAACATACATATAGCCACACCGTTGGGAGTCCACAACACAGTGTTCCAGGCGGAATGCATTGGGATCACTCTTGCCGCTTCAGCCATTATGGCCAGGGCGGTTAAAGACCACTCGATCCGCATACTTTCAGATAGTATGGCTGTTCTGCAAGCGCTGGACAGTCACTCGATTGACTCTGGGCTAATATACGAGTGCCACCAGCGCCTCAACCAGGTGGGTAGCCTCAATAATATAACCATTCAGTGGATAAAAGGACACAGCGGTTCGCTAGGTAACGATGCCGCCGATGAACTTGCCAGAAGGGGGTCGAGCATGACACCGGTGGGACCAGAACCCATCGCGCCGCTCCCCTTTGGGTTCCTACGCTCTCTGGTAAGGAAACGTACCAGGGATCTACACTTTAAGCTATGGGTGGACCAAAGTGAGTGCAGGCAGGCCAAGGAGGCGCTTCCTGCCATCGATGCTCGCCTCACAAAACAGGTCCTCCGGCTAGACAAACGACAGCTGCGTATGGTTACAGCAGCAATAACTGGCCATGGGTCGTTTAATAAACATCTATTTGTCATAGGAGTTACAGACAGTCCGCTGTGCAGGGCCTGCATTGAGGACGACGAGACAGCAGCGCACGTGCTTCTAAACTGCCCGGCGATCGCCACATACAGGGCCAAGTACTTCGGTAACCCAGGTACCCTACGCGAGATAGTCAGCAACGTCAAAGCGTTGCTGGCCTTCCTCGAGGAGCTGGGGTGGATCGAATGACCGATTTCCCACCCGTACGCAAAATACGCGCTCAGACGTGGAGTTGCGGACACCAGCCCGTTCTACCTATTACCTATTATTTACCTACCGCACTAGGCGGTCCTTATAATGAAAAAACAGAATAATTAAAAAAAAAAAAAAAAACAACTACTACTAACTATTATAAATGTATGTACTAACAATCTTAACTGCTAATAATTTCAATGTTATAATTATTTATTCGATTCTAGAATTTATTTATTTCTGACATTTCTTAAAATATAAAACGAATATTTAATAAACATTGTATTTGTCATATAGTCTATAATTAATTAATTTAGATTTATTTGTAACTAAATGTGATATAGTATTAAGTAAACAACATTATTTGTGATGGTTAAGAACTGAAACTGAATCTATTTCTATATTTTTTGTTAATAACGCATGTACGCTAATTGTAAGGAATCAATAAAAGTTTTTATTATTATATTATATTATAACTACCTATGTTTGTTAAGCGAGATACTAGTATTGGTAATTGGACGCTAGTGTCTCATTTTAGGCTGTTGTTGATTGTGCAACACATGCGTACAGACGGGCTTCTATCAATGATTAGAAGTCCGTCTGTACTGGAAATAATTTTTTATACTGTTTGTTTCAGACTCGCCTATACATACGTATTATTGAAATACAGCTTTATCAAGCCTACAATTGACTGGTTATTGAATCAACGTTTTCGAAGTGGCAATTTTCCATCGTCAATGGGTAGCGGGTCTGGCGACAGATTGGTGCAATGGTGTCATGGAGCACCTAGCTTTGTACCCTTGTGTACCTTTCAACGGCCAAGTCACACAACATTAACTATAATAATAAAGAAATCGCAGTAAGGAACCTTAGACTTGGCACGACTTTGTCTAGATTTCATTACTTTTTAGAGAAAAACAAGCAGCTCCATCGAGACTTGGCTAGTTTTTTACAGAATGTTTTTGGTGGGATTTCACTTCTTTTTGTAGAGACGTATACGATATTGATTTATTTTATTGGATTTTCTTATTTGACACAGTTTTTTTCTTTGTAGAAGTAGTTTTTTTATTAAATACAGTCAGCGCCATTTAGCGACGTGTGCGGGTATCACCGCCACTCTTAGTCCAATGCATTATATTTATTTTGACCAAATTTTGAGCGAAATTAATATTTTAGTGTAGGTAATTTGTTTATACAGGGTGTCCAGTAAATAGCACGACGTACTGCAGGGGGTGATAGCTTGGGTCACTACCTATCAATACAACACAATATATGTTCAGCAAAATCTTACGGATTTACAGTTTTACAAAATTTTCCGAAATACCGAAAAATCTCTACCTTGAAACAGATTTACTAAAGTACTAAGTACTGAAGTACTAGAAAAAATCTTTTTCTAGTACTTTTTTTTTTTTAAAGTACTAGAAAAGGATTTTTTCATTACGAGATGCTTCAAAATCTGTTTCAAGGTAGAGATTTTTCGGTATTTCGGAAAATTTTGTAAAACTGTAAATCCGTAAGATTTTGCTGAACATATATTGTGTTGTATTGATAGGTAGTGACCCAAGCTATCACCCCCTGCAGTATGTCGTGCTATTTACTGGACACCCTGTATAATTTGGGTAATGTTCGAGTAGAATAAAGTTAATCGTTCGACTATTTCTTCTTGTAAACTTATAAGTATAAAAGCCAGTCTAGTCTAATCCAGAGTTTTCCTTTAATTTTATTTATATGCGTATTAAAAGCAGAAGGGGAGGCATTTGCCCAGCAGTGGGACGCTATAGGCTAGATTCAATTAGAAGATATGTACCACGACGCTGGATTTTTGCAATGACAGTCGATTTTTTTATGTACCAATAGTAGAAGGGGGCATTATCATATCTCTAATACAGCTGAGACCCGCTGAGGGTTCTTCATCAGATACTTCAGACCTTCGATTTTTGACATCAAATGAAGCGGCCCACTAAGTTGAATATTTTTTGTAAAGGTGGTATGTCGATCTCTAATAGTTTGGTTGGGCTCTTGTGTTTTCTAATCAGGGTCACCAGGTACTCCAGATCTTCGATTATCCTAGTTTTTATAGTTTTCCCTTTATGTGGCTATTAAACCCTAACTCTGTACCAAATTTCAGCTCTATGAGTTTATGGGAAGTACTAGTTCTATTCTGATGATCATGAGTGAGTGAGTGAGTGAGTGAGTGAGTGTCATAAATGCGAAACTTTGCTTTCGCTTAACTTCAGAACTAAATGACCTACAGACTTGAAATTTAGAATTTTAAGTATGTGATTATAGCTTACTGGATGACGAAAATTTCTGCGTTCTGGTCTTATCCAGAGGTTCTCAAATAGGGGCCTGAAAATGCAGCGAAATGGTTCCAGTAAAGGATGGTACGGCAGTTTTTGCTTCGCGCTTGCCTTGGCGGGGGCACTACCGTGCCCCCCGATTCGAATTTACAAAATTGATCAATTGCTAAAAAACTAGTATATTTACCAGCTATATTTAACTCCGATACCTAAATGAAATGGAGTTATGTGAAAATATAAACGGATTAGCACAAAGTGGTGTAAATCCGAATTTCAATTTCGATTTTCCAATATATTCATCGGTCAATTCACCTCGTACCTATTACAGAAAGCTGGTGAATATATGTTTATTTTAAACTTAATTTGACTATTTCGAATGTAGCTTTTCTCAGATTGTATGAGTGATGAAGATGGGAATAACTTCGCACAGTATTGGCACATACCTACATCCATACTAATATTCGTGTGTGTCTGTTTGCCCGTCTTTCACGGCAAAACGGAGCGACGAATTGACGTGATTTTTTAAGTGGATAATGGAGAGTGACATAGGCTACTTTTAGTCTCTTTCTAACCCCCCACATCCCTAAAATGGGGGATGGAAGTTTGTATGGAGCAAAAAACAAATTGAGTAGGGGATGGAAATTTCTGTGAGACTCTCCGCAAAATTAGTACGACGTTCTATGATACAAACGAATAATAAAATAATTTAATTAAAACAAATTAAATAAAACAATATTAAAACGTTAAATCTAATCATAAACGTACATATTAAAATTACATTCTGTTCCGAGTTCTCTTCTGTTTTGTAAATCAGGAAAGGAGAACCATGTTACCCCGAATGTAACGCGAGCGAAGCCGCGGGGAAAAGCTAGTACTTCATAATTATTCCTTGTTTTTCTTGTAGAAAGCAAATTGAATATCATATTTTACAAGCTTTTACTTTATTTGCAATGTTTGTATGTGTGAGAGCAGTGGTGGCCCAGTGGTATTGGCCTCGACTTACGAGTTGTAAGTCGTGGGTTCGCACCCAGGCAGGCGCTTTACTTTGTGTAAATAATTTCATCACCACTGCTCTCAAAAGGTTGAAGGAAAATATCGTGAGGAAACCGACATGTCTTAGAACCAAAAATTCGAAGACATGTGACATCTACCAACCCGCACTGGGCCCGCGTGGTAGATTACGGCCCACTCCATCTCACCGAGAGGAGGCCTGTGTCCCAGCCGTGGGAACAATATAGGCTGATGATGTATGTGTAAATGTTAGTTTGTTAAGGACAAATCTTACAAGCTGAATTAAAACCACTCTCCTTATCTTACGGAGTTGAACGTTCACAAGTGAATTCTGATTCGAAGACAGTGCCTTTTTATGATGCATGACCTGATTCTACACCCAGAATTGGCTCCAGACGAAAACTCCTTAACGGTTCACGGTACAGGCACGAAAATTAGTATACGCATTTAATTATGTGAGTCCGTTCTAAAGTTTACCATGACCTGGGTGCAGCACCATGAGTGAAAAAGAACAGATACAAAATTTTAATTACGCATTCATTATTTATCCCCCTCTCAACACATACACATACCCATAGGTACATTAATAAACATCATACTTGCATTTATTATTAGTAAATAGTAGTCTTAATATTTATGTTGTGCTGCTTGTCTTACAGCTACTGATATGTGTTCATATTTTAGGCGAGGACGCTGGCACCCTAAACACAAGTTAAATCTTACATTGGGTGCCAGAGTTCATCGAAAACACTCACTCCCTTAGTTGTATTGTAATAATAATAATAATAAACCCGCAGGGCAGCATGTGGCGTGCTGTTGGGCAGTAGCGACCCCACAGACCCTATCTCCCGGGAGAATTCTTGTTCCTCATCTCTGGCTTGCCTTTATTGGCCGGCTGGAGTGAACAATGAAGAGGTTCAGAGCTCCCACCTCATTCTTGCCTTTATTGGCCGGCTTGAGTGGAGATTCGCAAGAGCAAACGTGCTCGGGGAAAGGAAGTATTCCAGTAAGTGCTCGTAGGGATATTGACCATCTTCCGGGCTCTGGGATTGTTCTGAAAGCCGTGGAATACCTCTCCACTTCTCAAGCACCTCAGGAAGTGTTGCCCCCTTGTCGCTGCGTCACTATGTGCCAGCGACGGTTTCCGCCCATTATTGAGTGTGCAAGTCACCCCCTGCCATTTAATCCGTGTAAATACAAACATTGATGTGGCAGGGGCCGTAGACCTTCCATAGTTCTTGGTAACCAGTCCATTTTAGCCAGTCAAATACATAGTCCAACATCTTGGTTTCCATATCCTGCAATAGTCCAACAACAACCGGAGGTTGTCCTTGGGTGCACTTGCACAGTGCATACGGGGATAACCGTCGGTTAGTGCCTCACTTCATTTAAATTTTCTAAGGGGCCTCTGCGAGTTGGCTTCGGCCCCTCGTACGCCTTCTAAAAGACCGGGATCCTAGGATCCCGAGATATATAAATATATATATGAAAATAAAAATAATAATAATAAATTTATTTCAGATTTATCTTGCGATTACATCCATATTTGTTAGTACGATGCGAGCTTACAAACTAGTGTTAGTAAAAAATAATTAAAATTAATTGCTGAATATTAAACATTAGGTGACCAGACCGGGTGGACTTCCCGATGATGGTGGAAAATCACTATACGACTGCATGCAGCCGTATCCAGCGAGCCGGCATCGGAGAGTCCCACCGGTCCGCCAGCGCGCGCAGGATAGAATTGGGACTGTCGCGCGTACGGCGCATGATAGAAGCGCACCGTTTGCGCATGATGGCCGCAAAGCCGTCTGTGTCAGCCGCCGCGAACATCGCGGAAGCGCTGCAGTGGCGCGGCAGCCCCATCAGCACCCGGAACGCGTTATTGTATTGTACGCGCAGATCGCTGTATGTCCGCTGCGTATAGTTAACCCACAGGCTACAGGTGTAAAAGGACTGACAGTACGCTTTAAAAAGCGCAACTTTGACAGTCCCCGTACACCGTGAAAACCTGCGAGCCAACATGTTGCATCGGACAGACAGCGCTCTGCGCTCCCTATCAATATCCACTCTGTCCTTAAGGTCCTCGGTGACCCAGTGGCCCAAATACTTAAATTGCTCAACTTTCTGTAGAGCTGTACCACATAGTGTGAAATTCGGAACGAATGTGTATCGCTTGTTGTCTGGCCTGAAAATCATTATCTCACTTTTTTTTTACGTTGTATTTATCGTTGTATTAATGCTGCATAGTATTTAGATAAATGTTTTTGTACAACCAAAGGTAATAAAAAATCTTTTTTTTTAAATTATGATGGCTCGGTCTATATGATCCAGTATGGCATGACTTGGTGAGTGCAGCTCGATTGGCTTCATGATTTCATTCGTCTTTGGCCTTTACAAGTAGACCGTACCTTTTTAGGGTTCCGTTGCCAAATGGCAAAAAACGGAACCCTTATAGATTCGTCGTGTCTGTCTGTCTGTCTGTCCGTGTATGTCACAGCCACTTTTTTCCGAAAATATAAGAGCTATGCTGTTGAAACTTGGTAAGTAGATGTATTCTGTGAACCGCATTAAGATTTTCACACAAAAATAGAAAAAAAAAAACAATAATATTTGATGTTCCCCAAACATAGAACTGAAACTCAAAAAAAAAATTTTCATTAAGCCCATACGTGTGGGGTATCTATGGATAGGACTTCAAAAATGATATTGAGGTTTCTAATATCATTTTTAGGGTTCCGCATCTCAAAAGGAAATCCGTCTGTCAAGACCCTTTTTCTCAGGAACGCGTGGAGGTATCAAACTGAAATTAATATCAAATACTCAAGTCTACTGTCCCTTGGAGCTGTGAAAAAATCAAACTTCTAAGCTAAGGCAATCAAAAGATATAGCCGTTTATACCGCAAATTTCCACAAATTTTCGAAACTCCCAAGGGAATCAAAACCTAAAGGGTACTTCCAGTCGATCTAGAATTTTGAAATTTAGTACGAAGCAACGTCATATAGCACAGATAAAGGAAAAATTGCGAAAACCGTAAATTTTTAGTTACATCATATAATAAACAGAACAAAACACAGACAGAAATAAAACCAAGCCAAGAAACAGAACAGAACTACGACTCATTGTCGTGATGGGTGAACTTTTATTTATATACCTACAGGCTTGTACGGAACCCTCGGTGCGCGAGTCCGACTCGCACTTGGCCGGTTTTTTTTCTAAACTGAATAGTTTGCGCGAGAGACACTTCCAAAGTGGTAAAATGTGTGTTTCCCCCACCGTAACTTCTAAAACAAGGGAATGATAAAACTAAAAAAAATATATGATATACATTACCATGCAAACTTCCACCGAAAATTGGTTTGAACGAGATCTAGTAAGTAGTTTTTTTTTAATACGTCATAAATCGTAAACCACAATTTACCTTTTATTCAGTCAACTAAAATACAAAAATTTGAAAAAAAAAAAAAAAATTCATAAACAATGCCTTATGCATAAACCGTGAATACCGGCAGGTTTGTACGGAACCCTCGGTGCGCGAGTCCGACTCGCACTTGGCCAGTTTTTTTTATTTCTTATCTAGGTAACCAATACACTTTCAAGTGACAGTACATTATATTGCTAGAACGAGTCATCATCCTTCTCACTCTTAAATATAAGTTTCTTGCCCACAATAATATTATAGTTCTATGTTAACGTAAGTTTTATTGAGTACTTTTTAGTTTAACAAAAGCTTGTTTGACAATAACTTTAATTGCGGAAGTCGATGGCCAAAAACTAAAATACAGATCCAGACATCGACTACCGAAAATAAAGTAATTTTTCACTTTGTAGTATATTTTTGGAAGTTGGTTGTTTTTTTTTTTGCGAAATAATTTTATTTTTTCTCTTTTTAGTTATGATGAATTGGTGACCTACTCCGAAATAACGAAATAATTCGTATACCACTACTGGCCGGGTCAACAGCAGTCACAGGAAGTATCTATAGAACGTCGTCACGATAAACAAAGTTAATTGAATACACACGTATTATATAAGCTAACGCAATAACTGTCCAAGCAGTCAATAAAATTTATATACCTACCCCTGATATGCTTCATCAGTCATCACTCAATTATCACTTAAAAAATTTTTTTTCGAAATCGACCCGCAATTACCAGAGACATCTCTGAACATTGTAAAAAAAAAACATAAGAATTGAGAACCTTCCCCTTTTTGAAGTTGGTTAAAATAGAGTTTTACGTACACTTTTACTAACCTTTTATTCTGTAGTTGATCATACGTAGGTTTACATTTGTTCAAGTAGCAATAAGTTGAATGGTTAATTACTTAATCAAATATTAATTTAACACACACAAGAATATAATACGCTATCAACACGTTAAAAAAGCTGTGTAGCTAATAAAATAATGTGTGTAACGAAGTGTCGACGCAAGTTCGTTTGTCACAATCGCAGCGCGCTACAAAGGAGTTCGCAATACAATTAACAAAGCTGCGATGACCAGTTGTGTATATAGGATGGTATCACCATTCACCCCACGTACGTAGCTAGTTACATCAATTTAACAGTATCGAGTCGCCCGCACACTTCCGACTATCCGATTTAATACTATCACCAAGATTTGCATGTCACAGGACGCATGCTACCCGGGGCAAATGCCGTTGTATTACGGAACACAGATTGTATTGTGCACCAATATACCTGGATAAATTAATTTTCGTCGCATTAACTTACCCTTGTGATTGTCCGAGTTCTGTCCGGTCAATTGATTATTTGGGTAAATCAGTATTGATACCTATAACGATGATCGTTTTGATGTTATTATCGTCTAATCTAACATTTAATCCAATTTAAATAATGGTTATAGATACTAAGATGTACTTATGTTACGTATACTTAAATGTAATATTGTAGTTCTTCATAACCATCAACCAAATAATTAACACATGACTTTAACTTAGCAAGTATCTCTCTCATCCTTTTAATTAAATGGAAATATATCTCCGTGACATGCAAGCTTAAGTTCGTTTAAGTATTAAGTAAAACTTAAGTTACGTCAGAAAATTACAGAAGAATTTTGTTTTAAGACATGATAAATGAATGGTTCTTTATTTTTAAGGATGGTGTAAGAGAATTTTGGAACTGACTCTTTGACTAGTTTCTCAGTAAAATGCGCAGAAACAATACATGAAAACTTATTAATCGACTTCTTACTAACCCTGACGGAAACCGAGGGGTGTTATAAGTTTCACGTGTTTATCTGTGCGCCATCGTAGCTCCTAAAACAATATCGATTCTATTGTTTTGTTATAGAGGTGTCTTGATCGGGAGTGTTCTGGGATATAATTCAAGAAAATCTTGTCAGCCGATTAAAGATTGTCAGCTTTCTAGTTGATGAATGGATGCGACATCTTCCACAGGTCTGATTGAAATTTGGCATTTCATTACTTCAATGATATTAGAACAACATAGTAAATATGAGTAACTAGCTTTACTGTGGGAAAAATACGTACTACAGTTGCGCGGATATCGGCTGGGCCGGCTTAACGAATGTCTGCTAAATTGTAGAAATGATAGCAGCTGTTCACCAACGCAACGTGGCATGAAAATTATTACCTACAATTTATATAAAACTTAAAAGGCCATTACATTTGTGCCGAGAGTGTCTTAAATTTTCAATTTGTAGAAATAATAATCTTAACAACATACTACTTAAGATGCGCATTGTTAATACACCAATGGGCTAATCGTGGATAATTGGATTGAATAAGTCAAACAATAGATCGCACTTTGAAGCGAATTCGTACAAGCCTTTGTGTTTGGTAGCCTTGTCGGTTTCGTCACATAATTGTCCATTTAGCTTGTACCCGGTTACAGGTATCGGAGCTATAGCCTTCAGCGGTACGACGGACCGAGCTCGCCATCAGCCGAGGGGACACATACATGCATTTGCATAACAAAGAAACATCTGTCTGTACCATAGGCAACGTTTGTGTAACATCGGATTTGTTTTCATAGACAATAACGGGAATATCAAATCCTGTGTTCTGAATACAAGGAGTTAGTCTGATAGCATCGGATGTCATTTGAATATCTGCAACCATTGGTTGGAGCTATCAAATGAAATACAAGACAGGTGTATTGTCCTGACCTTTGTACTGTTCATAATAAAGTGTCCTACTCTATTAGCACACTTTTTGCTTGTGGCCATTTCATGACAGTGCGTAAAATTGTAAATAATAATAGGAACTCTTTTCGTCATATTCTACAATTTATAGTGTTATTTATGTTATTGGAAAACTTCACGCCTAGTTTCCACAAAGGGTTAGGCAGAGATATTTCCTTTAATTTCATCATGCATATTTCAGTCCGATATAATTAGGGCAAGTTTTTCCCATCTACTGGCCACAAATCCAAATTTTGGGCTGCTGCTACAAAAATCTTGTTAGAGAAACCCAATACCTAACAATTTACCCGACCTGGGAATCGAACCCAGACTAATACTCAACAGTAGCACTTACGACCAGTAGACCAACAAGGCATTTTTTTTTGTATAGTATATGTAATATGAATTAAAACACAGAGTCGCTAAAATAACACATCCAGCGTTCTAATATCGTATTCATGAATGCAGTAAAGTGTGTTGTTGTATTTTTACATAGAATATGTAATGTTGGTGCAAATAAACCAGTGACCGTTGTATCGTGCCAAACTTTGTAGATAATCGTAGTGGAACACTGTGTATATTGGATTTGACTCACGCAGCGCCTTTTCTGATCTTACATCTTGCAGAGTGCATTCAAATAGCCTCTGCGACTGATGAAAAGAAATAGTGCTTGTAAGGGTTATAATTTGGCAGCCAGTAAGTGGCCTGCCTTACATTACATATGGTAGCGAAACTTGGTCTCTTATAAAATACCACAGAGACAAGCCTTTCTTTATGTGTGTGGGAAATCATCAAATAACGTCTCCCGGTAGAATTAGAGCTCTAGGTAGAGCGGAAGGGCGTGTCAGACTTTTACTGACTATAACCCACCCGTGTTTCTTCAGTTGCCTATACCAGAGCCATGGTAACTCTTTCGAACAATTCCGCGATCCTGGTAGGACCACAGAGACATGCTGGCTCACTGACAAAGAGCAAAAGAAAAGAGTATGACAGATATTAAAAAACAGACAGAAAAACAAGATAGGATACGAAATACCCTAATTAGAGAGTAAACAAAAGTTATTGATGTGCTTGTCTAAATAGACCAACAGAAATGGAGATGGACAGGCCACAGGTTAAGAGACATTCAACACAAGTAGAATAAAGTCGTGAATGAAATACCATTCATTCACGACTTTACGACCCCCTAGAGATAGCAAAAGGAAACGGTGAAGACAACATAAAAGATGGGAAGACAAATTAAAAGCTTACAAGGGGCCCAAATTGGAGAAGAGTTGCTAGAGATACGATTCAGTGGAAGTTGTTAGAGGAGGCCTTTGCCTTTTGTCAAAGGCCTCCTGCACAGACGAACACACACACTGCATATTGAACTAAGCGACATTTTATTAAATACTAAAAATAATGCAACACAAAGATGTTCAGAATTAAGAGAGCTCTATAAATGGCCATTGTTTCTATGCAATTTCTGCGGATACGAGTAAAAAGAAATTTATCCTAGAAGAAAACTATAAGGTTAAAAACATACCTATTAATTACCTATAGATACCAAAATGCACCAAGTTACAGGCTCGTAAATAAAGTAAATTATTAAAAACCGACTCCACAATTGAACATATAAAAATTGCCGGCAAATCCTTTTAATTACACTGAATAAAACACTTTTATTTGCAATTGCGCTGATGAATGCCGACGATGTAGCTATATTGTCAATTAAAACCACGGACTGACTCGGTAATGTAAAATTGTTATTTTCATCACGTGTGCATGTAGGCTGTGTCCACACTACACAAGTAACGAGCTACATCACCATGTTACCTGCCTTATATTTATGAAAAAAATAAGCTTAGTTTTCAAAACGTAGGGCAAAAAAACGAACTCGTATAAAGTTCATTTGTTGTTTGATGCAGTAGGTGTAGGTAAATAAATAAATAATAAATAAATTGTTTATTGGGTCTCAAACGATTACATTTTCAAAATTTTAAATGAAACAGCCTCAGTTAGTCATTTATAATACTTGTGTTGGGGTTGCCTCGCTCCTTCCCAGGATACTAAACAAAATTGAGACTATATAAAACGAAAAATAAAATCAAAATCAAAAGAAAAAAAAACTGGCCAAGTGCGAGTCGGACTCGCGCACCGAGGGTTCCGTACAAACCTGCAGGAATTCACGGTTTATGCATAAGGTTTATGTTTATGAAATTAAATGTATTTTTTTTAATTTTTGTATTTGAGTTGACTGAATGAAAGGTAAATTGTGGTTTACGATTTATGACGTATTAAAAAAAAAACTACTTACTAGATCTCGTTCAAACCAATTTTCGGTGGAAGTTTGCATGGTAATGTACATCATATATTTTTTTTAGTTTTATCATTCCCTTATTTTAGAAGTTACGGGTGGGGGACACGCATTTTACCACTTTGGAAGTGTCTCTCGCGCAAACTATTCAGTTTAGAAAAAACTGATATTAGAAACCTCAATATCATTTTTAAAGACCTATCCATAAATACCCCACACGTATGGGTTTGATGAAATTTTTTTTTTTAGTTTCGGTTCTATGTATGGGGAAACCCAAATATTATTGTTTAAAAAAAAATGATATTAGAAACCTCAATATCATTTTTGAAGACCTATCCATAGATACCCCACACGTATGGGTTTGATGAAAAAAAAAATTTTTGAGTTTCAGTTCTATGTATGGGGAACCCCAAATATTATTGTTTTTTTTCTATTATTGTGTGAAAATCTTAATGCGGTTTACAGAATACATCTACTTACCAAGTTTCAACAGCATAGCTCTTATAGTTTCGGAAAAAAATGGCTGTGACATACTCGGACAGACAGACAGACATGACGAATCTATAAGGGTTCCGTTTTTTGCCATTTGGCAACGGAACCCTAAAAAGTAGGTAGGTATTGGTTTGTTTTGTATTTTTTTGCGCGTGTTATTTTTTAAATATTTTTTTTATCTTTTACCTTTTCAGTGAGGTACAAAGCCCACAAAAACGTGTGTACCACTATAGAGTATGTCCATACTAGTGACATTTGATAAGTTATTTTTTAACATCATCAGCTTACACTAAGTCGTAAAAACTACATATTAATGAAGCTAACTCAATAATTACTCAAGCAAAGTTAATAAGGTTATTATGAAACCATCGCTCAAGTTTCTTTTCCCAAATAAAAAAGAAGTTACAAAATTGTCGGAAAATATCGATGAACATTTATACAATGAAATAAATTACAGTCGATTCTCGATAATTTGATACTCGTTAATTTGAATCTTTTGATAATTTGTTTTATTTTCCCGGGCCCTTAAAAATACTCGATAAATTGAATTAAATCAATGTTAATTGGTTTCCTCGGTAATTTTAAGTTGAAAGAATAGAATCTTGCCAACACGCAATATTTTGAAGTCAGGGCTTCCCTACTTTCTTTATTTTGAATCGTTTATCATGCACAGAATGGCGGCCAAGGTTAGGCCAAAGAAACCAAGGCCTTCTAAAAGCGCGTTGGGTTGATTATATCGTCAAAGTCGCGGGAAACACATGGATGAGAGATGCACGAAACCGAGAAGTATGGCGGAGAAGGGGGGGGGGGATCTATACTCAGCAGTGTGATTCCGGGCTAAAATGATGACGATGATCATGCAAGGACCTGTCGTTTGTTGACATATATTTACAGACCTGTCGATTGTTTACATAAATGAGATATAAGTGAGTTTACAGTTCGCATTCCAGTCTTCCTACAAACGTTAAAGAGAGTCTCTCACCACTATCGGAAATTTATTGGATAGACTGAAGTCGCTTACTCAACTGGAAATTATGCACTTCTCAAAGTGAACTATTTTGTTTAAAATAATAAAACACGAATTTTGATCTAACACTTGTTTACTTGATTTTTGTTCTCCCTGCCTCTTGATTATTTAAAGTCCTGTTATTTTAAAGTATTGGTCATTTGTTTTTTTTTCTGTTGTCATATTATCGAAATGGACTGTATAATTAAAATGATTAAAACAGACAATTTGAGAACCTCCTGCTTTTTGAGAAGTCGGCGGTCGGTGTGATATTTATACCATCACAAAATCATTAAACAACCTATGAACTGTTCATGTCTGATTTTTTTTATTATTATTATAAGGGTTTGGCTACGTCTAGCCAAGTATCTATTAATAACTGACGTCTCCTTTTGTTAGTCCATATCAGTAACGTTAGATAAAAACAACTTTGCACCCGATGACACTTTACAATGCGTATATTTGTAACAATGGAACAAATTGACTGGCGCACGGCCCGAAGAGACAATGGACACCAATCATGAACCCGGTTTGTTTACCAGTTTTCCTACACAACAAACCGCTAACAACCATAATAAATGAAATCAAAGAAAGTTTAGAAAAAATGTTCTGGTGCGATTACTTATTGGAAAATATTTCTATAATAGGTACATACTCACTATCATAATGTTTTATTTGTCAGAATATTATATGGTTTTAAGAATCCATGCAATTATTTTTAACTTAGCAGAGCAATTTTCGAGAACAATAAGAATAGGTAGCTACTTTTATATCACTACTAGCTGACCATACAGACGTTGTCCTGTTTCCTAGAACTCGATAGCAGCGCCATCAGTCGGGCTGATTTTTGGATCTAAACCATCCAGTGTGCCACCCAAACGCATACAAAAAGTTCATTCAAATCCATCCAGCCGTTTAGGAGGAGTTCATTGACATACACACGTACAGTAGAATTATACATATAAAGACATTACGTTTGTGTTTCTTAGGAGGTAGGCATATGTATACCTACATGTTGCATACTTTTTTTTTTTTTTTGGATGGGACATCATCAAATGACTTCTCACACTCTGGGCGGAGCGGGAGGGCGTGTCAGACTTTTACTGACTTAAACCCACCCGTGTTCCTTCAGTTGCCCATGTGCCAGGGTCACGGTATCTCTTTCGAACAATCTCGCGACCCTGGCAGGCATCGGTCCTAGCAGACCCCTTCAGGTACATGTTATATACTTACACCCTTATGTCGCTAATTATTGTGGTGACTATAGGTCGCATGTCAGTCAAGACGTAGCGAGCTTATTAGCGTTAACCGACCACAATTTCTAACTCCCAGCTGTGATCTGTTTTTTAAACCCGAACCAGAACTTCCCGATCGATCGAACCTAAGGCCCCAGCAGATGAGCGGACAATCGTTTGGTTTTAAAGGGAGGGCAGTTTTTTGCCCTTTATTCTCCATAGGAACCTACTATGCTTTGTAATTTGCAACTAGCTTCGTCTTGCAGACTGACCGATCAATGACGATTAACAATTCCAAAGTAGTTTAATTGAATTAAATAGAAAAAGTTCAAATCTTTCTTTCCAGTTAACTAGCGACAAGCCTCTACTTCGCAGGGTTTTTACGAGTTGACAAATGATCTAGATGATTATGATATCTAAGTATGTATAATACATAATAAGCGTTTCAGAATAAATTCTCGATGATCGAAATCGTATCAAAATCCGTAGCGTAATTAAGAAGAACAATGTGGTCACATGAAAATCGACTTTGTACCATTTATAGATGTTACAAAGTCATTTGGTTCAACTAACTTTCTCTGTAGCAGTCTCAAGTCGGTGTTGTTACATCCTTTTGAATTCATTTAAAAATTACTGTTTCCGGTACAATTTATGAAAGTTTCTATGTTGTTACTTCCTTTCGATTTAATTTAAATATTGTGGTTTCCGGTTGTATTTAGTTTCTATTCTTATACTTCCGTTTGATTTATTTAAAATATTATGCGTTTCCGGTCAACTATATTTTAAGTTTCTATGTTGGTATTAAGGGTTTATGTTAACATATCCGCTTGATTTATGTAAATTCTATTTGGCGGCAATTTCATGTATAAAAACTGCTGTAATACGAATGAAAGGACATTCTTTTCTTCGGTACTCGTGGAATAAACACCCAGAGTTGAAGTAAGGTATTTTAATTGTTTTCTCTTAAACATTTTACTGCCATTTTTTTATTGCTGTGTATTTGTGCGATATATTGGTGCCAACCAATATGTCTGACTTCGCCAACGACGGCGATGATGCGCCGACACTACCGAACTACTGTCTGATGTTGACTGACCTGTTGGTCTAGTGGTTAGCGACCCTGACTGCTATGCCGGAGGTCGTGGGTTCGATTCCCACCCAGGACAAATGTTTGTGTGATGAGCACGATCATTTGTTCTGTGTCTGGGTGTAATTTATCTATAATATGTATGTATTTAGAAATATATAAGTATGTTTATCAGTTGTCTAGTACCCATAACACAAGCTCTGCTTAGCTTGGGACTAGATGGCGTTGTGTGATAGTTGTGGAATATTATTATTATTATTATGTCAAGGAAGAAACTTAAATCCAACTTAGGTACAGTCAACAAAACTATATGTCTGATACTTTCTGAAGCCGTTTACTTCAAGACCTCATACACTCTTGAGTTAAAAGCCTAAAACAATGACTAAAAGTGATTATTCATTAAAAATTCACCGTTATTGCCTTGAAATAAGATTGAATTTTCTTTGGCTCAATCGGCGGTAGTTATGGCAAATACATAGATAATTAAAAAAAAAAAAACATATTAAAAGTTACTGAAATCAATTCAGTACTCAATTTTGAACAAACTACTTTCAGTGCTTGCGTTTATTCTGTTACATCTACTATTTAAATCATTTTCAATGTAGTAACGATTCTTTTTTGGATTGTCATAAAAAAACAAAAAAAAATATTGATAAAGCTTTTGTAGCGCTTGGACTATTGCCCACTGTTGTCCACGCATCAGTTACGAAATAAGGTTGAAAACAGATGGCAGCTACCTACTTAGTCTTTTATAAATTAAATCAGGACTTAGTAGCCAAATAAGGCTACTTGGGTCTTTATTTGATTTTCATAAATATATACATTAACTCCCGTAAACCCCCGTTGCAGTAGATCATGTAACATTGCGGAAGCCTTATTCCTTGTTTAGCACACGTATTGTAAATGTAAAGTCACATAACTCCCTGTGTTGGCGTCGATTCAAGAAATCAGTGAGAGGGCTTAAACTTTTCAATTGAAAGAAAACTGACTTCGTAATAAGGGACCTGAAGCCCCATTGCATTGAATTTATAAGAATGCAATTATTTTAATATATAACTGAAGGAGGTTAACTACGGTAATTGATCAATTATTCCATAATAGATCAATCATTATGTCTACTGAGGGTACTCTACAAATACTGTTTTTCTAATTGCGTGTATTTTATACTTTAGCCTACCTGCAGCGATGAAAGTTACGTGGAATAACCATTAATATATTTTTATAAGGAAGACATTAATGATAAAGCGTTCATGTCTAATACTAAACAAAATAATGTGACAGTCGAAAACATTTTCCAAAAAATATATCCGAATTCCAAAAAATACTGCATAGTGAAAAGTAACTTTAATTTCGGAAGTCGATGTCTTTGGTTTTTTATTTTCGTTTTTCGCTACCGACTTCCTCATTAAAGTTAAAGCTTTGTCTGAACTCGGTTATTTTTTTGTGAAAAAGTTTTATATTGGGCCACCCCTGAGGCATATCCTATCCATTACAACAGTTTTTTTAAAGCGATCCACAATTGTGATCGCATAATATCTACACAAAAACAATTACTGTTGACCGCCTCCTTTTTAAAGTCGGTCAAAAATCACCACTACGGAACTCAAACAATCTCAAATATTCTGACTCTTTAAGCTGGTCACCCAAGATGGAATAAATTAAATGAAACCTAGACGTACCGTACGAAAATACCTGTGACGTAACCGAGGTCATCTTCTCAACATACAATACAGATCAAATTCGTTTCAGTATAGGTTATATTTACCTATATATTTTCAGCCAATATCGAGTCATGATTCTTTCATGATTTTAATACGAAAGAAAATTTCCGTAACACCACTCCGTGGCTTCAATCGAAATGCCAATCAAGCTTGTCAATTATGCCTGTAACACCATGTGCCGTGCTACGACGGGTAGATTAAAGAAAATCAAGAACTTATTACAACAAAATAAGAGCGCATTGCCCATTTAAGGGAGGCTACATAGATATAGGCTCTACGAAGTGGCTACGCCCGTCGTAGCGAGGCGTAGCGGCGTCGCTAATTTAGCTTGCTTTATCGTAGCTCGGTGTAACCGCGGTTCACGGTCATCAGTGAAGAGGCTTGATTGCAGCTCTCGCTAACTTACACATACGGATTACGGCGAACAAACCTTGTTTATTTATCAACAAGCCTGGTTAATTACGAGCTACATACACGGTTAGCAGTGATGACAATGATTCGTCAATATCAACACTCCACGGTTATTCGATGCCTATATATTAAAGCTTATTTGTTTTATTAAAAGTTTAATGTTTACATGCTACAATATGGCATTAAATTATTGCAATTTAATTCCATGGGTGTTTTAAGTAGGTAAGCTCTGGGCTCTGGCGTTCGCATTAGTGATAAGTATCTTAAAAGTTTTTTCAAAAACTTGTTTTGTGGAAAGGCTAGTTTTATTAACCACCTACATTTTATGATACAGGTCAAAAAACTGTTTCTCCAAGGTTATAGTTTGAAGTTTTAAACAGTAAGCAACAAGATACCTCTAGCAACTTAGCAAGTAACTTAATTATATTACAAACTTACCACTTCCATGCACTTTCGTGGTAACGAAACAATTAGAGACCGTCAACTGTCCAATAAATTAGCTACTACCGACATTATTGAACTCTAATTTTAACCGTCAAAGATGGCGTCCGAGTAGACAATAAGTTCATCTCAATTTATTGCCATGAAAATGTATGTACACTTCGCTTAACTGTCAGTAAATTTTCCGCTTCAAAGTTCTCGCAAACTAGATCGTTTACAGCGGAGGGAGCGAAGTACCAGGCGCGCAGAATCGCGAGGAGAGAGCACCGTTACACGTGCCGCACTCACACATACAGCGCTCCCGTGTTTACAGTACAGTGTCTATGTGCGCAGACAATTTACAAACGTGGTAGACTGGAAAACGCATTTAGCCGGAAAAGATGCAACACATTGATACTTAGAACTAATTTGGTATTAAATTTGTCAAAATCATAAGCAACATCAAGACATCAAAGGAATGAAAGCTTATTATTGAGGTAAAAAGAAATGTTTTTCTTTTTAGGGGCCTTTACAGCATACGAGAACGTGAACGCAGTCACAAAAGCACCCCAGACTTGAGCTGAAATGAGAACCTGTGAGTGGAGGTCTCGACTTTCTTTCTAAAGGCAAAGCGCAGTTAACGACTTTCTTGCTTCGTTCCTGGATTTATTAAGTAATGTAAGCCGAAGCCGTGACACTCAATTAATAATTTGATTTGAAGTTTTCTCCACAGGTTTTCTATTAGCTCTGGTTCACCTAATTTTCCACATAAGTTTTCAACTTGAAATTGAAGTTAATCGAACATTTTTGTATCAGAAACTAACATTTAAGAAAGACGTATAGAGCTTGAATAGGTTGTTAATACTGAAGTAGAATGGCTAGAAATAGCGAAACTATAATACCTACAAGGAATTCGTGGGTACTGAGGTTTTGCAAGAAACTTTGTGTGACGTAAGCCATTTAAAAGAGATTTTAATTATTTATGTAGTTATGAATTATTCAGAGAAATTAGATCTTCATTATTGTAAGTATACCACTGGTGTTGATGTAAAATCTACATCAACACCGGTGCTTTATTAGCTAAACCGGACGCAAGCCTTCAGAGCGCAATCTGTATAATTGCCTTAGCCCCCTGCCCTAGAACTTTCAATTTTCTACCACCCCTCTGCGATTCTCACCCCCTGTTACAGGAATGTGCTCCCCCTGCGTTTGATAAGTTTCGACTATTCTATTTCAAAGTCAAATAACGCGGTTCACTTCAAATCAAAGTTGTGCATTTGTTCTGTTATGGATTAAGTTATCGAGAATGAAATCTACTTGGCACGATTATTTAGTTACAGTGGTGGTAAAGACTTGGAACTTGTTTCTTTTAAAAATTTTCGTTATTTCTTCTCGTTAGTTTCTTCTACAGCTAGGTACGCTATTATTGGTGCTATTTTCAAAAGTTCACTTAAAAACTCGATTCGACACACGATTCGCAAGTTCAAACTCTTGGTTTTAAAATAATTCACCCATCGACACCGTTCTAATTTAGTTTATGAGTTTATCGATGCAGTTAAATGAATATAGTTATTATTTTTGCGCCAGCCTTGACCGCGACAACTAAAATAGGTTAGTAACTAGGACGCTGGAGTGAAAAAAAGGGATACTTAATAGGATTAGTAGACGTTGACCTGATTTTCAAGTCCTGTTGCTGTGCCGGCCCTGTGTCAAGGTCTACGTTGGCTCTGCCAGGAATCAACTATCTGAATAATACTTATCTATAAATACAAATGATTAAAATTGAAGTGCCTGTACTGTCAAGATAAACAGGATTTTACTAAATGCATATGAATGTATATCGGTACATTTAGCAAAAAAAAAAAACTTATTTTTATGAAATTAGGGATGGGGATAGGAAAGGCTACTTTTATTGATATACAACGCGGGGAAACCCACATGCGGAAGCTAGTTATAAATATATATTCGCAAAATAGAGTTTCTAATATAAATAGAGATCAAAAGTGGAATAGTGCTTGGAAAATATGATCGAATGTTAAATATATTTTTTTTTATTTTTACGATTTAATTAATATGAGAATGGTTTATTGCATTCCTTAAAAAATTAGGTAGGTATACGTTTAAGCGAGAAAATATAGGTACCTAAGTATGCTTGATGGCTTTATCTTAGTAATTACACTACTAAGGAAAAGCGGAAATTAAGATGTTCATAAATAAAGTAGGTATGTAACTCTTGGCGTTTGATTATGACCTTCCCAAATGTTACACGTGTAACGTGTAGGTACAGTAGGCGTTTAAACGATACACTAATTTATTCAATGTTTTTTGTTCTGATAACTCTACGTCACCGCCCTGGCATGCAGTGCGCAAATAATTTATAATCATTGTAACTGGGCAGCAGCCAAGTACCATAGTACGTAGATTTTCCAAGAGCTAAAAAAAAGATTATGATTTTTGTTTTGGTAAAAGTCCAATTACTCGCGCGCTTTTTACATTTAGATTACAATATAATTGGTAATAATATGCTTTATTATTGTACCAAGGTACCTACATAAAGAGCTTTTTTTTCAATGTGGTAATTATAATGTAAAAGTGAATAAGCCAAAATTCCTGTTTAACGAGTTACAGGTTCATATATCAGTAGGTTTAGTTTATTGGAGTTTGTCGTCTGATTCAAACGAATCCCTTCCACTGGTTGACAAGCTGAGGAAACTTGAATTTTATTTATCAAGAAATAGGTGACAAGTATTACGGAGGTAACAAGTGACTAACTGTTACTAAAAGCTGAAATTGTTTCCTATACCAAGTTTGGAGTTCATTTCAAATAATAAAATTACTAACGAAGCTTCATTCGCATGTTGTACCGATTGCAATTTAGTTGTTTTGTGGTATCCTCTACGTCGGGGTTGTCCGCTGAATTGTCATTTGTTGTTCACGTAGACAAGTAGCAACTGTGACAACCGCAACAAAATTAACAAGTTAACTTACAGTTAACAAGCCGGCTGTTTGTGTAAACTGTACTAACTAGCTAGTTTTACGTCAGCTTGACATACGCCGCACATTTTACACCGTACCGCACGTTATTTGATCAAAAGTTGTTTCATTTTTATTTCCGGTACGCGATGAACTTTCTGGAATCAAACAGGAAAACTGTGTATAGGTACGTTATAACAGTTTTCACTTAATTTATTTTCAGTTTAATGCTGGGTTTCCATTTATGTTCTAGGATTGAGTACCTAAGTAGGTAACACACCGGACAGAGCTCCGGCAGGATCTCATGGCGACATGGCGGGTACGATTGTCGCAACCCAGCGCAGGGCACGCCACAATTGCGGCGGTAAGTCCCCTCTTTGAGGAGTGGATAGAGAGGCGCCACGGCGTCCTCACCTTCCGCCTGACACAGGTTCTCACCGGGCATGGGTGCTTCGGTGGGTTCCTGTTCAGGATAAAGCGGGAGGAAACGCCCGGGTGTTTCCATTGTGAGGATCGTCTAGAGGACACGGTGGAGCATACGGTGGAAGTGTGCCCTGCCTGGGCGGAGCACCGCCGTGTCCTCGTGGAGGCGATCGGCGGCGGCGACCTCTCGCGTCCGGCCCTGGTGCGAGCCATGGTACGGAGCGAGAGGGCATGGGAAGCCGTCACCTCCTTCTGCGAAGCAGTAATGCTCGCGAAGGAGGAGGCGGGGCGCGTGAGGGAGTGGCAGTCTCTGCGCCCTCACGTCCCTAGCCGCCGCAGGAGGAGACGCCCCGGGCGCCGGGAGTCGATTGCGGACTCCCGGCCACCGTAGGCGCGAGCTTGCGGGTGGCGAGCAATGGGTAGCTCGCCGCCCGGTAAGGACCAAGCTCGGGTCGACGGCGCGTAGTGTTCCACGCGCGCCTCAAAGAGATGTCAGCAGTACTGAAGGGGTCTGCTAGGACCGATGCCTGCCGGGGTCACGTGATTGTTCTAAAGAGATACCTTGACCCTGGCACATGGGCAACTGAAGGAACACGGGTGGGTTTTAGTCAGTAAAAGTCTGACACGCCCTCCCGCTCCGCCCAGAGCGGGAGAAGTCATTTGATGATTTCCCATCCAAAAAAAAAAAAAAAAAAAGTAGGTAACACACAACACTCAAAAGCAGTGGAAGCAGCTTTATTTTTGTAAAGCTCATAAAGGTC
This sequence comes from Aporophyla nigra, assembly GCA_947507805.1. Lineage (NCBI taxonomy): Eukaryota > Metazoa > Arthropoda > Insecta > Lepidoptera > Noctuidae > Aporophyla > Aporophyla nigra. The sequence continues at coordinate 11,477,850 of OX382300.1, read as the reverse complement.
GTAGCTGTAAAGTTCATAAGAAGTGCATAAGTATCCACACAGGGATAACCCTGTGTGGATACATAGGCAAAAAAAACGTGTGAGATCGCGGGATTTCTTCAGGACCAAAGTTCTTTACGGGATTATTGCACGCACGCACACTCATATAATATGCGAGCATATAATATGTATTATATGCACATATTTTTTTAAATTCAGAACTATCTAGAATAGCTATCTAAACCTTATAGTTTCCAGAAGCTCTCATAAAGTTATCGCCATCTTGTTTTTTTCGTTTTTACCCGCTATTGATTTCAGCACCCTCGAAAACTATGAAAAGTTTCTCTTTCTTGGTCTCTTTCTGTGGTATAAAATAGAAAGAGAGAAATGTATTGTATATGCAAGGGGCTTTCTCGTTATGAGACAATTTCTACTAGTTTACTCCTACCTCTAGCCGCGATATAGAATTTCGTTCCAAAAAACATAGTGCAAACTCTGTAAGCTCTAAAGATCCTATTTCCAGTACGTACAGTTTTAATGTAACACAATCCAAATGACAACACTTTACGATAGCATTATAAACGACATTTTGTAATTTACCGATGCTTCGATTAAAAGCAATACAAAAAAAAAAATAGGTGAAAAAAACTAAAAAACACGCTTCCATAGAAAAACAAACTAAAAAGTAGAAAATAATGGAAAAAAAAGCGTGGGGTGCTTTTTAAAGTATTTTTTAATTGATATCTCGTATTTTCTATTTTTAGGGTGTTTCAAAATTTGAGACGTATGTCAGCGTAGTTTGTGACGTATGTCAGCGTAGTTTGTGACGTATGTCAGCGTAGTTTTCAAAGACAGTTTTTTACTGTCCTGGTAACCCTGGCAAGGATAATGGCACAAATTTATGAAATTATAGTATTGTTGTCATCGATCTTCGATAAGTCTACAGAGTTTAAATGAAATCTGGTTGTTAAAGTGGGTCAAAATCGCGCTATAAGGAGTCGGTTACAAACAAACATACAAGTGAAGCTAATACATATAAAGCGTGTAAAAAGGTATCTAGGTGAGCATCAGTGGATTTACTACAGTTGTAAAGACACAAATTATCTAATTGGACCTGACCCAGTCTTCGCGATCCCCGATTAAGAACAAGCTTAAGTTTATTTGCCGATAGCTCCCTTGAAGTATTAGCTAGGTCGCCTAGGTTTGACTTGGCTCCAACTTTTGTTTACCTAGTTACCGGCAATTTCTTGACTTTAGCTTTCATTCGAAATCTTTTCTCGGTGAAAACAGTGTTGTAAAGTCTTGGACTACTCGAAATCACAACTATGTAAGGTTACACTAAGTTTTGAAGTGGGATTATAAAATAGTTATTTTATTATATGCTTTGGTGTGCAGAAATAGCTCTGAAACTTTTGAAAACCAATATTGACAGATGAGTTAAAGAAGCTTGCACATGTTAACAGTGGGGATACCACGGTAAGCTAGTTGTGCGGACGTGATAATATGAGCGCGTGCGCCGACATCCCGACAATTAGACGCGCGCACGTGCCCAGCGCGCGTGCGGACGTTTCCTCTGCACAGTCAAACAATTCTATTACCTACAATAAAACAGCTTAGTTTGTAAGATTCTACACAATACAAAAAGGAAGACTTAAAATACAACATTTTGTATTTTAAGTCTTCCTTTTTGTATTGGTTGTGCATTCACAAAAGTAAAAAGATCTTAATTTTATGTCAGTTTCAGAGATCAAAATATTTTAGTATTGTCCGGCCCTACTTTTACAGAGCAGCAAGAAAATAGCCAATAACTCAACATATTATTTGTTCTAGAATATAAGATTTTCCTAAAAGTCCACGTTAGCTTTGTAAAATAAAGTTGTAACAGAGAAAATTTTGTAAGTTGCGTGCATATTTACTTGTTCGGACTCTACAAAGGTCCCAGTAAGCTTAAAGGCAACATTTTATCATTTTCTTTATATATATCGTGCTTTCCCATAATACAATATTATCAGTTTTAACGAGTGTTCTTACTATTTGTGTTTCAGGTGCTGCAGAGGATTTTATTAATCTCTTTCACGTGTGCTCAATGTTTGTACGCATTCTAAGGATTATTGAAAATGAATAAAATATTTCCGAGACCTACATTAGCTTCATATGAGATTATTTATTAATGTGTACTCTTTTTAGTTTATATATTATAAGCTTTCGTGTTGATATTCTTCCCATTATTTTGCTATAAAGTGAAAACCACACGGTATTCAATTCTAATTTATGAATAGGCTCCTTTTTTGAAGTTTCTTTTATTGGTTGACGTCCAAAATGTAAAACGAAATAATTTCAGGCTTGTTGAATAAATTATAGTATTACGATTTGATTTGAAATGATTTCATTTGTTTTACATGCTTATGCATTATGTATCCGGTTCTCGCTAGTTCCAACTCAATTTTCATAGCTATTCATAATTATTATCATAATTTGTATTCGTGTTGGGCGCGCTCATGAGTCAATCCTATTTCACAGTTGGATCATTTGCCACGTTCATGTTACGTGGATAGGCTTCCACGTACCCACAGGTACCTAATGAGGACTTACATTATTCAAGACATTTTACACAAATAGACCGGAACATGCGGCGTATCATTTTTTTTTTGGCGTTGGCAACACTATCGATAGGTTGTGAAAAAACGACTTCGTAGATTTAATAATTTAGAATATTAACTAACTGTGTTTATTTTGTGTTAAATCTATAGTTTATCGTAGAATCTAAGTACAAAGTGTCTCACACAGTGTTTGTGCCGTGTTTTTGTAGTGATTATACTTAATAATCGATGTTTCGAAAATTCATCACCTACCGGCTGTCAAAGTTTGAAACTTTGGATTGAATTCATCGAACCCGGGGAGTATTTTGTTTTATAATTTATTATTGTAGTTATATTTACACACAATACAACATTCGCAAACACCGCTCAGGGTTATGAGCGACGTCCAGTACACACCGGCACCGTTGATGACTCCTTTTGCTTGACAAATTGTGGAAGCAAAATCGAAGACGAAAACATTTGCCTCAGACAAATAACACTACAAATGTTACTTCACACTTATTTATCTGTAATCAGTATACTCCTTTGTTTCCAATCCGCATTGTCGAAATTATGAAACTTTGTTGCTTCTAATCTCATGTCCCTATTTAACAGTTACCTACATTACATTCTTAGTGGAAATTACTTAGCCCAATAATTATATGAAAATATTACTCTTTCCGTTTACAGAAAAAATTGTGATAAGCCCCAGAATTAATTAAATAGCTTCATACTTTCCTATACATACCTCCAAATTTTCATATTCTATTCTAAACTTAATCTTTTGCTTTTTTTAAATATATTTCTTTCTAACTGTTCTACCCTCATACCTTCACAAGTTCACATATAGTTTCCTCAGACACTCAGCTGTCTCTTGTCATATTCCAGGTGCCATTGGGGACATTTTCTAATATGATGACCCGTGGAGCCACAGCTCGTGACATGAGTGACAAGTTGAAAGCAGTGCTGAAGGAGCTGGAGGCATCAAGAAACGAATGCAAACAGCTGTTGCAGGAAAGAGAGGATAGTGAGGTTGAAGTAAAGAGGATTGTTGATAAAAACACTCAGCTCAAGAGCCAGCTCTTGGAACTTCATACCCAGCACGTGGATATACTTGACCAACATCACCATCTCCGTCAACTAGTGTCTGACTTCCAACATTGCAGTGACACTCATGACCAGGCACTGAAACGCATATCAGGCCTTGAATCAGAACTATGCAAGGCACACAACACAATATCCACCATTAATTCTGTAAAAGCCAACGAGCAGGTTGCCCAAACCAATAGCCTTTTCGACGAGCTGGTTGGTAGTGTATCCGGAGTGCAGTATGAGGAGCCCACCATTTCCATAGACCTAACTGGGGACGATACCTTAACTAGATGTCCAACTCTGACTAGTCATAATAAAATTAAGAAATACATTAAAATTAATAAGAGTATTAAAAAGTATAAGAAACTATTGAAGACACAAAGTGTTTATAGGTCCAATATTAATCTTAGGAAAGAACGTGTCAACTTACAGAGCCAACTAAAAGTTTGTCATAATAAGTTAGAAACTAGCAGACAAATATATGATGTTGAAATACAAATCCTTCAAAAGGAATTACTGAGTAGGGAATATACTCTTAAGGAAATATCTTGTAAGTATGAGTCGAGTCAACAAATGCTAAGTGAGCGCTTACAGGAGGCCTGTGAGTTGGTGGACCTGGTGAAGTACAATGCAGAGAGGTATGAGTCACTGACAAACAACCTCACCTGTAGTTGTGCTCCCACCGCCACCTCTCATGTCTCAGCATGTAATTCCTACCGCCTCACCTGTTTCAGCTCATACTCTAGAAACTATCAATCCCACTCAAAGTAATGTTCTGGTATATTCTGATAGATTAGGAGCAGGTTTTGGATCATTGTTAAATAACCGCTCTAAACATACCATTGCAAACTGTTGTTACCATAACCTGCATTTTAATGAGCTTGTTCATAAAATAAAACAAACAAATATGAATCAGCAGACTACTGTAGTTCTCTTAATTGGAAACAGTCTGAGTTTAACTAAAACGGACATTGTTAATGGTATTGACACCCTACTTAAATTAAAATTTGGCAAATTAATATTATGTGCTTTGCCTTATTCAGATAATTTGAATAATGAAGAAAATGATTACATTTTTAGTTTATACAACTTAATGCATATTTTAACATGTCGTCATAGTGACCGTTTATTGTATTTTGATACTAACAATTTTGTTAGAGATTTTGTGTTAGCTCGGGAACATATGTTTCTTCCCAAGAATAGTAGACATGTATTAGCTACTTTGTTAGCTTACAATATACACGCAGTTATTGATAATTTAACTGAGATTAGGTTAAGTGATGAAACAGTATTATCTAGCATTTCTAATAATACTGTTATTGATTCTTTAAACTTTTAGAGGGGACAAAAGGGAAGCATAATAAGAATATTTTGCTGTTTCATCAAAACATAAATCGTTTCTCTGGCAAAATCCTAGACGTGGAAATGTTAATAGATAAATATCATATGGATATCTTGTGTTTTTGTGAAACTTGGTTAAAACCAGATAGAATGTTGTTTAATATAAATAATTATTCAGTTGCCAGTGCGTACAACAGGTCTTCAATAGGGGGTGGTACCTTGATATTATGCAACAGTTATCTTAGATATAAAGAAAGAAAGGATATTACTGCTTGCTCTGTTGATCGCTTATGTGAGGTAGCATGTGCAGAGGTTGAAGGCCATACTTTCTTATGTATTTATAGGCCACCAGCCTCAAACTTGTCATCATTTTTGATCATTATGGAAGGAATATTAGGCAAACTTTTTGAAGATAATAAATTAATTTTCGCTTGTGGTGACCTAAATATTGATCTGTTAGTTAATTCACCGGAAAAATGTAAGCTTATCTCATTGTTTAAATCATTCAATTTAAAATGCATATTTAATGAACCGACAAGAATAACACCAACCACAGCCTCATGCATAGATAATGTATTTACCAATTGTAAAATAAAAGAGTCGTCCATAATTAGTGGCGTTAGGTCTGACCATACCGGTCAGCTTGTATCGTTTGACTTAGACAAAAAGTTACACTTAAATAAAACCATTGAACTTAGACCCCTGACTAAAAATAAATTGAAAATGTTTAATAATAATGTTCTTAGGAATCTCTCAGCAGAAAGTTTTGATTCACAAGACCCAAATATTAACTACGGCACTTTTTTTTCTACAGTATGCCAAGAATTCAATAAAGCATGTCCTGTAAAAAAAGTTTCAATCAATATTAAACCAAAATTTAGTGAGTGGGCTACTGCTGGCATTAGAAAAAGCAGAGATATTTTATATAATTTGTATCACGAAAAATCATTGACTTCTGATCAAGCCCTTCATAATTATGTAAGAAACTATTCTAAGATATTCAAAAGAGTCTGCGCTCAAGCTAAATCTAAATTGATAAGTAACAAAATTAGTATTTCAAACAATAAAATAAAAGCTGTCTGGGAGATAATTAATAAAGAAACTGGAAACACAAAACAGCGAGATCAGAATGAGTTGACTCTAAAAATTGATAATAAAACTATTTCAGATAAGTTAAAAGTTGCTGAGACCCTTGAAAATTTCTTTACTAACATTCCAATAGAAGTTACGAAATCTCTCCCCTCATCATCTATATTAGCTGAATCTCTTCTTAAAGAAAACTTCAACAAGGACATTCCTAGTTTTGAATTCAAACCCATTTCTATTGCCACAATTAAAACAACATTTAAAAGTCTTAACATAAAAAACACAGAAGACTTATGGGGTATTTCGGTTAAAGTTCTTGAAAATATCATCGACACCATTGCTCCTGTCTTGACAGGTATATTTAATCAATGTTTAGACCGCGGTACGTTTCCTGATTTAATGAAACATAGTAAAGTAGTACCACTTTTCAAATCGGGTAGTAAAACTGATCCTTCTAATTATAGACCTATATCTGTGTTACCAGCATTGAGTAAAATTTATGAAAAAATCATGCTGGACCAGATGTTGGCTCATTTCAACTCAAATGGAATTTTACATAGTCGACAGTTTGGTTTCACGAAAGGTAAGTCAACGAGTGACGCGGGAGTAAAACTTATCAGTCACATATTAGAATCCTGGGAGCAGTCCCAGGATGCAATTGGCATTTTCTGTGACCTCTCAAAAGCGTTCGACTGCGTTGACCACAATACACTGATCTGTAAATTACACCACTACGGAATTCGTGGACAAGCTGCCGATCTTGTTCTTTCCTATTTATCAAACAGACAGCAAAAAGTAAACGTTGGCGGGGCTACGTCCTTGGGGTCTCTTGTTAAGATGGGCGTGCCGCAAGGTTCAATTCTTGGCCCTTTCTTATTTTTAGTTTACATAAATGACCTTCCTTACATGATAGCTAAGTTCTCGGATATAATTTTGTTCGCTGATGACACTTCACTTATTTTTAAAATAGATAGAAAAGACAGGGATTTCTTACATGTTAACGATAGTCTAGCTATTCTTTCGAAATGGTTTGCAGCTAATAATCTCTTACTGAATGCGAACAAAACGAAATGTATTAGGTTCTCATTGCCAAATGTTCCCCAAGTAGATTTAAATTTAAAACTTGATGGCAAGAAACTAGATGCTATTTCGGAAACTGTATTTTTAGGAATTACTCTAGATTCGAAACTGCAGTGGGGTCCCCACATTAGAGCTATGTCAGGTAGATTAAGTTCAGCTGCATATGCAGTAAGAAAAATTAGGCAGTTGACCGATATAGGTACAGCTCGATTAGTATACTTTACTTATTTCCACAGTATTATGTCTTATGGCGTTCTACTGTGGGGTTCTGCAGCTGACGTAGATTCAGTTTTCATTTTGCAAAAGAGGGCAATCCGCGCAATCTATAAAATGGGGCCTCGCGAGTCTCTTAGAAACAAATTTACAGAAATTGATATACTGACTCTTCCCTCTCTTTATATCTTTGAATGTATTTTGTATGTTCGCAAAAATTTAGGCCTTTTCAAAATAAGAAGCGATTTCCATAACATAAATACGCGTAGTAAAAATGAAATTGTAATACCAAAATTTAGATTAACTAAAACTAGTAAATCATTTCTTATAAACAGTATCCGCTTCTATAACAAGTTGCCAAAGTCTGTTACTGAACTTAGCTATGGAAAGTTCAAATCACACATCAAACGTGTCCTTATCAAAAAAGCATATTATAAGATAAAAGACTACGTTGAAGACAAGGAAGTTTGGCAATAATTCCTTCTGCACATGTGGCTTCCCTGGTAGCTCATTACAGGATGACCTGTGTCTATTAACTGCTCCCGAATGACGATGTACATTTTGTATTCAAGTTTTTCAGTTTTTACATTCTTTCACATTTACTCATTTTTGAAATTATACACCTACAATTGTACATTGTACTCTTTAATATTAGTTGTCATGGCAATAATGACATTTGGTTTAAATAATGTAATATGTCTTATTTAAGAAATAATATTATTTATGTAGATTATTTTATAGATTATTTTATACTTTGTGAATGTGAGAACGTTGTAGGCCTTGTAGACTGTAGACAATTTTCTATCTTATTCAGTACCTGGTACTTGTTGACAGGCCTACACTGTCCTCCCATACTATTAACACTGTAATTTGAAACAATTGTAAAAACGAATTATTTTTAAAAGAGTAACCGTGGAGTTTCTTGCCGGCTCTTCTCCATAGGAACCAACTATTTGGAACCGTGCACCTAGCTTCTGACGTTTCATAAGTGCCCATGTAGGTTTATATGAAATAAAAATATTTTGATTTGATTTGATTTGATTTGATTATCATTTTATTTATGGAATAATAAATAAATACTGACTAAGTTTCCACTGAAACAAACTTCTTGAAATTTCCTTCAGGCTTCCTTGAAGGAAGTTACAAAGAAGCTCAATACAGCAATAGAAAGTAAATCTTTAAACTAAACTAGAAAAATAAAATATCCTGCATATAACAATGTCGTAAAAGATGCAAAGCAATGTACTTTAGCCGAGAAGATAATACTCCTTATCTGAACATTGTAACAAACGATACGAACTCAAGCGGCCAGGATTTACCTCACGAACAAAATGCTTCAACTTTAATGTTTACCTACAAACGTTTAGAGATACTTTCCTAAATTCACTTTGGCGGGAAACGAAGTCAACAGAAATAAACGGGATTCCTCTTAAGTGTCGGGAGTCGGAAGGTTTAAGTAAAGTTGTAAAACTAAGTCAGGATAGACTCGGACCTCTGAACGAAGCTTTTCAATCAAGCCGCGTTACTGTAGCCGATGTATTACGATATTGTCGGTTCACTGCATGTTACACGTATCTAATTAGACTAGTGGAAGATTACTGAGTAACGAACAGATTATTCGCAATATACCTACATAACATCTACCCTAGATGTCAATTGTGGAGGGCAGATCAGGATAATACCTTATATGAGTAATTAGTAGGAAAATAAAATACTAAGGACTTACAAATCAATAAACACGTTTAGCACTAAGAAATTCAAAGCATAGTTTTGTTTTTGTCAATCGTTTGAATATAATAGAGACAGAATTATGTTTTAAACGTGGAGTCCTGCTTCACGCAATCAGTGATTTGTGGTGCAAGTGGGCCTCAGTAGCCAATTCCTGGTGGCAAAGTATTTTATGTTCGAAAACCAAAGCTACGTGCCTATTTACAAAGTAGTGTGCTCGGGTTGGTCGTGACGGCCCTGACTTACGGGTTCTAGGTGGTGAGTTCGAACACAGACAGGCTTTAACTTTGCGTAAATAATTTTCAGATCTCTGAGAGTTTCCCTCCCGAAACATAGCAACAACTTTTGCTATGATTTCCATGTCCTTATGATGACGAAAACCAGGCTCATATTTTCTGTCCACCCACTTGAATTCAACGCAAAAATCGACGCTCGAAACATTGATCCATGTCAAGAACAAAGTTTTGGGCTGTACTTTACAAATACTTACGAAATTGTTTATTCTTAAATAAAATTAACTTACGGCGGGACCTATTTTGTTTTGAGTAGCAAGAATGCGACGGAACAAATACTTGTTTTATGTAAATAAATTAAAGTAATGTTGCATTTCATTAAAATAATTTAGTTTCGTAACATTTTAATATTCCAATCAACTTGTGTAATTATCACAGCTCCAATTAATCAGAAAATGAATTGGAGGCTTTTAATGTAGAGTCGTTGTTACGGTTTTCTGGTAGGTACTCAGTTCCTCATTACAACTCTGGAACCTAATAGATGTAATAAGAGCTAATTACTGGGTCATTGGGTTGGTCAAATTGTCGACTACATGTAGCTAGTACTGGTTACAAAAAAGTTTTGAAGGTTACTTCAAAACGTAACAGATTTACGTGATAAACGTGACATTTTCAAACGTAGTACCTAGATACTTATATCAAAATCTAGGATTGGTGGAATAACCAGTCTATAATTTCTTATCAGCTAGATTCGTTTAGTTTTAAGAACTAGTTAAACTTCCTATAAATAAGTCACATTAAGAAAAGCAAGAAACAAGTTTTATATTTATGCATTGAGATAGACTATGTAAAAAATAATTGACGTTTAGATTCTGGAACCATTTGGTACAAAAACAGGGTGACATAGGACATCGACGTGAAACTGAGACCATGATTTCGGCACATGATTCGAGCGTAAAAATTTTCCGTCGGTTATTTAAAAATAATCATCATACATTTGAACTGTGTTTTGATTTTTTTTAAATAGCTGTTTTTTTTTCTCTAATCCCACGAATAATATAATGGAATCATGTGCCGTATTCCTGGTTACAGTTTGGCGCGTATGGCCTTTTTTTTCCTTGGTGAGAAATCATCAAATGACTTTTTCCGCTCTGGGCGGAATGGAAGCGAATGTCAAACTTTTACTGATTTAAACCCACCCGTATTTCTTCAGTTGCCTGTGCCAGAGCCACGGTAACTCTTTTGAACAAATCCGAGACCCTGGCAGGCATCGACTCTAGTGGACCCTTTTTTTTTTTTTTTTTTTTTCTGGATGGGAAATCATCAAATGACTTCTCCCGCTCTGGGCGGAGCGGGAGGGCGTGTCAGACTTTTACTGACTAAAACCCACCCGTGTTCCTTCAGTTGCCCATGTGCCAGGGTCACGGTATCTCTTTAGAACAATCTCGCGACCCTGGCAGGTAGTGGACCCCTTGTGCTGACATCTCTTTGAGGCGCATGTGGAACACAACGCGCTGTCGACCCGGGCCTGGTCTATGTCCCTGCCACCCTGAATAGACGAACAACAATTTTGAAGCTGTTTTGTTTAAAAATATTTAGATACTGCTTTAATTCTATAAATATATAAGTGTGTCTTGTATCTATGACTAAATAATTAAATTACCATAACAAATTAAAAGATTTTTAGTCATGCTGTACCAACGGAACTAAAAGTTGGCAGGGATGGTTGGCATACTGTGGGCACGAGGCATCAATTTTCTGTTTTACACATAAGGAAATATTTTACCCCGCTTCGAGCTGGTTGCCTCAAGCATATGAAATAGCCAAAATATGGAAACTACAAACAGCAAAGAAAGGATAATTTTAAAGCAGCTTCCGTGGACTTATAACTTAAGAGACCGTTTACTAAATTTTCCGGATTTTGCTGATTTATAGTTTTTACAGTTAAAATATTGTATTTCTATGAGTTTTAATGCACCATAAATGAAAGTTCATTTCAATTTTAATCAAATAAGCTACTTTTTCATTTTTATCATTTAATATTGATTAATTGATCTCAAAACGACGTGACTGTTTTGTAAATTTGGCGGTAATAGGTTTAGATAACACATATTTACGAAATGTTTTAACGTTTACACGGTCTGTAAAAATAAAAGTATATTGTTGTGAAAGCTACTTTCATTTAAAAAAAACATAGTAACATGAATATTAACTTCGTAAAATTTTTGAGAAAATGGGCAATTCATTGGTTTTAATTTCGGCTACTCAGAACTCAGTTCAAGATCATTTCACTCATTCATTGCATTTCCCGAAAAAAGGACCTCATTTATTAGATCACAACTTTTTTTTTTGTGGATGGGAAATCATCAAATGACTTCTCCCGCTCTGGGCGGAGCGGGAGGGCATGTCAGACTTTTACTGACTAAAACCCACCCGTGTTCCTTCAGTTGCCCATGTACCAGGTTCACGGTATCTCTTTCGAACAATCACGCGACCCTGGCAGGCATCGGTACTAGCAGACGCCTTCAGTGCTGCTGACGTCTCTTTGAGGCGCGCGTGGAACGCTACGCGCCGTCGACCCGAGCCTGGTCCTTACCGGGCGGCGAGCTACCCATTGCTCGCCGCCCGCAAGCTCGCGCCTACAGTGGCTGGGAGTCCGCTATAGACTCCCGACGTCCGGGGCCTCTCCTCCTGCGGCGGCTAGGGACGTGAGAGCGCAGAGACTGCCACTCCCTCACGCGCCCTGCCTCCTCCTTCGCGAGCATTACTGCTTCGCAGAAGGAGTTGACGGCTTGCCATGCCCTCTCGCTCCGTACCATGGCTCGCACCAGGGCCGGACGCGAGAGGTCGCCGCCGCCGATCGCCTCCACGAGGACACGGTGGTGCTCCGCCCAGGCAGGGCACGCCTCCACCGTATGCTCCACTGTGTCCTCCAGACGATCCTCGCAATGGAAACACCCGGGCGTTTCCTCCCGCTTTATTCTGAGCAGGAACCCACCGAAGCACCCTTGCCCGGTGAGAACCTGTGTCAGGCACTCCTCAAAGAGGATACTTACCGCCGCAATTGTGGCGTGCTCATTAGATCACAACTGAAACGATCATTCATGTTGTGCGTGAAAACTTATGGGAATGCAATATTTTAACTGTCAAAATCAACAAAATTTCGTTTACGGCCTCTTAAAACCTTACATGTAATTTGCTTTTTCAATTTTCTTGTCCCTATGGCACAGGCAAGAAACTAGCATAATGTAAATGGGGTCTTAGCCTCTTACCTCTCTACTATTAACCATGTGATACTGACCATGAACTACTAACACGTCGAAGAGTGTCACTTCTCCTTTTGTCACATAATATCACAATAGCTTCCTCATTAGTTTCCAAGACCAAAGTAAGATAATCTTATATAATGTAATATAAGATAATTATGTAAGTACTTATAATGAGGATAACATTAACTTGATAATACAAGGTGCAGTTTAGGATCTGCAAAAAATTTCAGGAAGTAATTATGTTAGTGATTCTCGACCCGAAACAACAAAAAAATGGGCAGGTATTTTGTTTTTATTTTATTGTTATTTACGGAAATCGGTAAGTGTGAACTCCCTTTTTTTAAAACGCGGCCAGACTGTACGTGTCCTTAAACTGCGCTTACACACACGCAAACAAACGCAACCGACATTTCTTTCGATCTTAGATCCAAAGCCGCGCTCCCCATCCAGAGTTATTCTGAAAAAACAATAAAATTGAAAAATTTAAAATAAAAAGTGTTATTGATTATTGACTGGGTATCGTATTGTTATATGATTATTTACGAGTCTCATAACAACCTCCTGAAATGTTTTCTAGGTTCAAAACTGCATCTTGTATACAATATGTCACTTAAGACCATCAATCATACACCTTGACATTCATGGATTTTATTTATGACATTAACATTTACTTCGTAAACTACTGTATTGTTTTAATTATTGTGAATATGAAGACTAAGTGGGTTTAAAATTTTTGTGTAGATTTCTTTTTTGTTTCTCTTTTACGTAGATGAAAATAACACTGACACTGACTTGACAGGTTCACAAATTTTTTTGTGATTCTTTCCTCAAAAGACCAATTCAGACACCGATCTACATGGTTGGTTTCGATTTTCTTCTCAGAGTAGTCAGATAGGAAACGGCGCCATCAGATAGGTTTTAAAATAAGATTGATGTGTAAAACAGTTTGTACATACAAACATACTTGTAGAAATAAAATTGTTATCACATAGTTGTACTATACTTACCTAACTACTTATAATTAAAAAATGTTGCATATTTTTAATGCTAACTGAAATTTATATTAATTTAGCATATTTTTTTCTGTTTTCTGGATCAAAACGAATATCGTTTATACTTTAACGCTGCAATTCCATCACCTTTTTCTAGGATACCGTTCTAAGATACATAAACGTGTAAAATACTTCAAACTTTTGAGATAAAGGTCGATACTGCCGTTATGCAACCATTACCGCTAGACGACTTACTAACAGAGGCCAAAACTGTGTCGAAATACTGTAAATTAAATAAATATCTATTTTAATTATTGGTCTGCATTCCAAAGTAGGCTATATCTAGGCATTTCCTTAAAGTCTGTGAGACTAAATTACTATACGTTCGTTTGAATGTCCTCCATTTATATTTATAAGCCTATCAGTTTGCGAGGTGCTTGGGAATCAAAACTAGTTACAAAGTGTTTTTTGGTGTTTTATTATGCATAATGACACAAATTTCAAACAACTCATACGAAAGTGTGAATTGCTCTAATTCTGAACAAATCTTCATAAAAAATTACATAGCTAAGATCTTTCGATTGCGGACTCCCGGCCACCGTAGGCGCGAGCTTGCGGGCGTCGAGCAATGGGTAGCTCGCCGCCCGGTAAGGACCAAGCTCGGGTCGACGGCGCGAAGTGTTCCACGCGCGCCTCAAAGAGATGTCAGCAGCAGTGAAGGGGTCTGCTAGGACCGGTGCCTGCCGGGGTCGCGTGATTGTTCAAAAGAGATACCGTGGCCCCGGCACTGGGCAACTGAAGGAACACGGGTGGGTTTTAGTCAGTAAAAGTCTGACACGCCCTCCCGCTCCGCCCAGAGCGGGAGAAGTCATTTGATGATTTCCCATCCAAAAAAAAAAAAAAAAAAGCTAAGATCTTTGCGTGACGTTTGTGTAAGCTGGAGTTAATTACAACCGACTTCCTTAAAAAAAAAACCCTACAAAGTTAAAAATAAAAACCGACTTCCTTAAAAAAAACACTACAAAGTCAAAAATAACTTTAATTTCGGAATTCGGTGTCTTAGGATCTGTATTTAAGGTTTTTTTGCCACCGACTTCCGAAAGTTATTTTTGACTTTGTAGTGTTTTTTTTTAAGGAAGTCGTTTGTTATTTTTATGTAAAAAGTTTTTATTTTTAAGTTTTTAGTTATGGTAGATACCCCGCACTAATCTAATCGCGTTATTCGTTCATTTGTCGCGCAAATACTTAATGCAAATTTATGACTTATGTCGTTTTCACATGGACCCCATTGTCCAAAGGGAAACAAATTTAAATGGGACCATTCGATCCCTGAATTTGTTTTGCCATTTCTTCTCCGGAGTAGTTTGATAAGAAATGTCGACTCCAAAGCCTTTTTTGTATGACGTGTAAAAGTGAATCCAGTATCCTAAAAAAACTTTAAAGATTTTTTCTATAACTGCTTTTGCAAACTCAACGATAAATGGAAGTGAATTGCTGTAAAAATTATCACTTTTCAGAATGTAGGCCCCAGTTGGCCTTGTATCATACAATACATTTAGGTAACTTAATTTGTTAAAATAACTATCAAGTAATGAATATTTGGTATAATATCTTACTTATGAGAAATTTGTCTGAGTTAGGTTTGTAAGTCAGTATTACGGTCTTGGCCATCTTAAAGACGAATGCGTATATCGTTTCATTCATCATTGTATTCAATACTATGTATGTTCTCAATGACAATGTATTAAATTGAAAAAAACCGTTTTAATTTTTTTACAAACTTCAAGGCACATTATGTGACATAAAACTGTTTTTTTTTTTTACAAAACTCCCCTTGAGTTCCTTAAAACTCAAGGGTCAAGGACCGATACTTTCATTCTTAAAGGAATAGAGAATCGAACTACAATTAACTAAGCAATTCACTTCAATTGAACTAATTACACGCACTTTTGAATTGTCGAGGAGTCTGTCAGTCAGCAAGATGAAGGTAGTGGCCAATTAGTAGGTTCCTATGGAGAAGAACGGACAAGAAACTCCATGAACACTTTTAAATCAAAGTTACAATTATGCAGGAAGTTTAGCTCTGTTATCTTAACAAGATTCGTATTTACGAGCAAGAATTTGCGGTTAATATCGTGGTCCTTACCGAGGGGATGTTTGTGAAAGTTTCCTTACTTGGCGGGAAGTATGCGGCGGGAAAATTGAAACAATCGACGGTCGCGCGTGGCTTTACCGGCCGGCACTCTGGCTTTCAACTTGAGTAGAGATTGAGAATTTCTTACACCTTGAGACAGATAGTTCTGAACAAGTCCCCAAGAATGAAACAGAAATCTAGTAAGAAGAAGTTCAGACCGTAATTCAGATATAATCACTCACTGTAATAAAGCCAATCATGGCGATTACAATACTTATACACCTATAGCAGCCTATGCCTAACAGCTTTATCGATTGAATATATTTTTAGACGTAATACTTTCGTTGCAATAGAATTGTTGAGTGGCAGTTCTGTCGTTTCGTTTACACTTTTAGTGCAGATTTTTATCCTCAAAAGGAAAATACATTATTTTGCTGGATTGAACAACATTACATTTCTATGATATGGACTTAATATTCTAGTAAGTATCTATCACAAATCCTAGGACGTACGTAATACGGAAACTATTCAAAGCAGCCAACATCATAAGTATCCCTGTCCATTTAAATACATAAAGAACCGCGAAACTAATCTTTATTCCGCTTATGATTCGTATTTGTCCTTGCAGCGTTGTTCTGGGTAGAAGGAACTGAATGTAAGTATTGGTCTTATCTCAAATCTTCTTTTTATAATATGTGAGCAATTTGTAAGAGACATTCTAACCGCATTGTATGTGGCTTTTGAAGATAATTTAAGATATTATTTATTAAGACCAGTTATTACACTCAAAATCTCGTAACCAAACAATTTATTTCCACATTTGAGGACACTTACGGCCAGAGGGCTTCTTCGTGTCCATCTGACCGCTACATAATACTCTTCAATGTCTGATTGGTGCTATTAGTTCAATTACGTTCAATGTACGGGTTACTGAGTGATTACTGGGCGTACCTACCCTCAGTTCTGGGCAGGATCTTGTGACTAGGGTTGCCACCCGTAGGTACCTTATAATAAAGTATTGTACGTTATTTCACATAATTGTACTCTATACTTTATGAGAACAATAAAGTACACGAAAATACTTTATTTTTCAAGATTTGATTTCTTTGGGATTTTAAAAAGTTTAGTTGTAAGTACTTTTTCGCTAAACCAAATTTATTTGATACAAACTGCAAAAGCAATAAAAAAAAATATTTTTAAATATAATAATAAAGAAAAATAAATCGTACTTTATTTTTTACTATGTACTTTTTTTTTCTTAACTATCATAACCAATGTACTTTAATTGCAAAAAGAAAAGGTGGCAACCTTACTTGTGACCGTTCAGACAAGTGCTATCGCTTAGCTTAGCAGACTGTTACAACACAACACCCAGGGATGAATGTGAGGTGTATTTAAGGTCGGTATCTAGGCAAATCTAACCCTACGGAGAATACATGCGTGGTACTGTTGTATGTACCTAACTTCCGCCTCGCGACTCGCCCCTACTTTGCATGGCTTGACACAGAACATTGAGATTTATTTTTTAATAAATATTGCTGAAACTTGAAATATATCCCACGAGAACGTACTACTGGGATAAAAGTATCCAATGTGTTAATTCAGGTTACAAGCTAAGCATCTGTGTGCCAAATTTCATCCAAATCCGTTCGACCTTTTTTGCGTGATTGAATAACAAACATCCTAACTTTCACATTTATAATATTAGCAACATACACACCTACCTGAATAACTGCTCTTAATTACTATAAATGATTATAAAAACGACATCTAAATTCGTCACGTAGCTTAGAAGAATAACACGGTCACACAAACAGACATGTTGTAATCTAGTGACCTGCACCAGATTCGAGCTGTATTTACTTATTGAGAAACCACTGAAATTGCTTTATTTGATATAAGGTCAATATAAACGTATTGTTTGCACACATTTTCTGGAATAAGTAGTAAAAAGCGTATCAAAATCCGTTGCAGAGTTTAGAAGAACAACGTAGTTACACAGAAAAACACGAAAACACGAATCAAAATAATATGTACCATAATATAAATTAACGACGCTTTAGATTTAGACATAAATATGTATATTTTTATTTCGTACTAGCTTTTGCCCGCAGCTTCGCTGGCTATAAAAATAACAATGAATATTGGCCTTTTTCAACAAAAGTATTCAAAATATTCTATGTTATTTTTAATACATCCAAAAATATGTGTACAATGTTTTATGATGATCGGTTAAGTAGATTTCGCGTGAAAGCGTAACAAACAAACTTACATTCACATTTATAATATTAGTAAGTATGTTTATATTTAAAGTATAGAATAAAATTTGATTCTATGTTTTCCCTTCACACGCCTACATCTCTTTTATCTTCTCTCCTATCGAATTTTTCTGTTTCTTTCTTCTTGTCCATTTATATGTATGCAAATATGGTTAAATAAATAAATGTCCTAAAGAAGCTAAATGTCTTTTCGCTTTCTCATGTGATGCCGTAACGAAGTGAGGGTAACAGGGAAGTCTAACTGTATTCAAACGCAATGAGTAGGTAGGTAGTCTCGCCTTGGAACCGATATGGTCCTCTAGAGATCTCGGTATCTTTCTGTATAGGCTGACGACGGCCACAATGGAAAATGTACTCTTTCGAAATGGAGATATAGAATTTTTCTAACGAATGGCTGAGGGTTGTATCTACTAAAAGGATATATTTTATTTTTACTATTTTACTTCTAGTGTCCCACTGCTAGGCAAAGCCATCCCCATAGCTTTCTAGTATTCTTTGTGTTGCCTTGTCCAGCTAATCATAAAAGACTTTAGAATCGTTTAAAAAGAAAAAAAAATGCGCCACAAAATTCTAGGCCTCCCTCGGTGACGACGCCTGTCTTCTGACTTACGACTGTGACGACTCTGGCCCATCAATCATAATGCATCCTCCATACATATATAACGCTCAATCCCACGTCAGTGTAGTAGACTAAGTGCTTACATCGGCGATAAGGATATTCCAAACAAATAAAAAAGAAAGTTATAAAAATTCAACAGTTCAGTTAAGACAAACACTGTGCTCTAATTAAGTACTCTTTGCGGTAACAATTAATACAGAGCTGTTAAAATCTTAATCAATGTCTACTGTACAATGCACAGGTACTTAATTAACTTAACTCGATTGACAACTTTAAAAAAACCCGGACAAAATGCGAGACTTCGCGTAGGTAGAGTCGGGTTCCGTGGTGAATACAGCTAAGTTTTATTTATACATTCAATGTCGTAGACTCAAGGTAAAAGTTAAAGTCGTAAGTTACTTTAGTAAATAAAGGTTAATATTCTGTAAACAAATCATTCGTTTATTGAAAGTATGTACAGATAGTACTTTGACTGTACGGTAATTAACTATGACTGTATGGTAATTATTTTTGAAATAATAATTTAGGGAACTATTAATACTTACAAGATTCGAGTAATGCGAAAAATAATCAAAATACATGCTCTATTGCTTCTATTATAGGTTCATTTAGTTACTTATTTCTTAGAAATTTTAATTTAACAGCCCTTATTATCCGAGTAAAAACACATAGACAGTCACGTCGAAACTTCCGAGGTTCGTTTGACTACGGAACCCTAAAAATAGCTCATACACCATACTTCCGTCCCCCGTAAATAAACGAGAATTAATGAGAAAAGTTGACCTGTCTGACATCCGTTCAGTAATAAATAATTAAGCAGTTGGCAGTAGCATTTTATTCGTATCATCATTCGTTTATCTACAAAAAGATTTTTATTCAAACCAACATACTTAGGTAGTCCAATATCAATAGCTGCCCCTGTCAACAAACCTTTAGTTGTTTTATTGATTTTTGTGGCTTTACGTCATTGAGCTTCTCATCGTTTATGTATCATATGTCTCCAAGAGTCTCACTGTGGTATCAGATGTCACCATCTACAGAAATAACCAGTTCGGGAAGCTCCTCGTTATGTAAGGTCACAATTATACTGGCATGCCAGAGTAAGCGTTACGCAGAGTGTAACAGTTTCCCTGGCGATAAGATTTATCTGCGTAGCGTAGAAGGGAAGTGAAGAGAGCGTGGAGCCCCTTCGCGTATGTGCTCAAGACGTACACAGTAGTGTTTTAAGTCAGTTAGAGTCCAGCAGTACGTAACATTCGGCTTCTGGTTGCTGGAGAATCCAGAAATTTGTCACGAAGAGCAATAGCCAGAAATGGTCACTGGAGTGGGCTGTGATAGCTGCGGTCGTTGAGACGTTTTGAATATAAAACAAAACGATGAGTCTCATGAAAATCACCACATCTTTCTTCATTTAGTCGTCACCTCGGTAGTCATACCCTTTTTAAGCATATCATTATTCACATAGTCCAACCATCTTTCCTTTGGTATTCCCTTACATTTGTACCCATCAAAATTCATACTCAGAACTTTTCTAATGACATTTTCCTCATTCCTACATATCACATGTCCATACCATGATAACCAATTTCTACACAACTGTTCAGTTAACGGGGCTACTTTCAAACTACCTTTAATTATTTTATCCATTCATGTAACACCACACATCCCTCTTAACATTCTCACGACCTAGAAAAAAGTATCCTATGTCCGAATCCAGGACAGGTCTACCTACATATGTGCCAAATTTCATCAATTACGAATATTAACTGGCAGTAACACAGTTACTTTCTCATTTATATTTAATATTAAAAACTATGTAAGTACTTATAGATGGAAGCCATTTAAGATCGACCATCACAATTGTTAACATCACAACAATGTCACAATTAATGCATTTAAAGGTAAAGCATTTATTCCAAATAGGCACACCTTTAAAAATAATTGATTCTATTTGTCCATTCCAAAAGGTAGTTTCGTATGGAGAAAAATGGACAAGAAACTCCACCGTTACTTTTTTAAATATGTTTTACAATGTTATAAGTATATTATTTATTTTGGCTTCTCAACAGTGAGAACACTGTTACTTTATAATTATGACATTGTAATCTTAACTCTAAGTGCCAGTGCCAGTGTTATAGTAATATAAGACTTACATAAAGTAGTGGACAGCAATGTACCCTACGTTGCTGAACACTTTTAGCACGTCCGTATTCGATGCTTGCCCCTAGCTATTGTTGTGTTAATATACGTATTATCCAGATCCCGATATCAATAAGCTTCTGTCCTCCTTATTTTATTTTTATTGTTGTCGTACTGTTACTAAGCCGACCCCGTTTGTCTTTTTAAAAAAACACAATAATTCTACTGGAACCACTTTATTTCACCACGGTATAAAATACAGACACAGAAGTTCTTAGGAACTTATATTTTGATAATGTCTCTCTTAATTACTCCTTTAATTTGGCACATTAGTTTACGCGACGGCGTCCAGAATCTAACTGAATAAATTAAACATATTATTTCTATGCACTGGGTAAAAATGCAACATCAGTGCTTTAATAAAGGAAAAGAACACGGTTTGTAAGTAAAAGCTGAGTTAGGCTTTATTGCCTTGTAATAAGGGTTATAACAGCTCCCCCTTTTAAACGAAGCTTTATCTCATCAAGATGAAGCGAAGTGAGATTGAAAATGTAGCTATTAGGAGAGACACCTTACAGCTTTTATTACATTAAATATAAAAGTGACATAATTTTGAATGAAAATTGACAAGTAATAGTTTTACATTAGGTACATTAAAAGTTTAGATTTCTATTTGATGGAAATCTGATTTTATTAACTTTACTGGTGGATTTGTAATTTGGGTAATGAACGGGCAAAGACTGAACCGACTTATTGTCATCTTCAGAATTTGAAGATACTTCTGTCATCTCAATACTATTTGAAATTTTGGACTTGCGTTTCGTGTTCTGATTATAACATTGGTTAAATATTTGCACGCAGCATCCAGCATTAGAATGATGTTTATTCTTAAAATATCTATATAATTTATAAGCTAAGTATAGAAATAAACACACAATTAGAATATAAGTAAAAGTAGAATAGTAAGGGCCATATTTAATAAAATGAGATTCCTTTTCCAAATTATTTAATTCTTGCTCTAAACTATCCATTTGGTGACTTGCATATTTTAATGAATCTAAGTTTATTTTACTTAAAGAGATTGGCGACAAATGTGGTAAACTTTTATTAAATATGTCCTTTTTACAGCAGTCATCTGTAGTTATGTCAAAGCTTATATCTAAAGGAGACTTAGTAAATAAAGAATAAGAACTAGTAGGTATCAACTGAACAGTTTTAGAATACCCAATACAATTAGGCGTTAGTTTTACAATTCCTGTGCCTTTAATTAAATGGTCATCAATGTTTTCGTCACATTTAATAGTCAATTTATTTGTGTTTGATTGAACATATATCCATTTGTTATTTCTCAATTTTTGCCAAATATCTATCTGACCATATAATATTTTAGCATTGCATTCTGTAGGTAATGACAATGTTACCTCGGTTAAGATTTTAGATTCACAATTAGGGTTACTTATACATGAGTAAATAGTATTTAGTTCACAGATAGAAAAGTTACCATTTATTATCTTACATTTATCAAGAGTGTCCAACATAGCATAATGCATCCTGTCATCACTTAATGCAATATAAGAGTTAGAAGGTTGAATTAAAGCAAATGTATTATGTGAGTCATCGTGAGGTGTAGGTAGTGGTATGTTTTTATAAGTCATGAACTTATCAGGAGTGATCAAAGGGATTTGTAATATAAAAATGACCTTATTGTTGTAATAATAAGAACTAAAGTCGGAAACATCAATAATAGAATGAATATTTTGAATGGTTAAGGGCACTGGAAAATCTAACCTTTTGCTTACTTGACTACTATGCTTAGTTAATTCTAAATAAAGGTTTAAGGGACTTATAACACTAGGATGTAGTACATTAACCTTAGAAAATAAAATAGAATTCAGTGTAGTATCTAGTAAATTAGTTATAGAAAGTAAAGAACCTTCGATAATGTTAAGAAGGTTGTTTAACTTTGAAGTATAAAGTAATAGGTTATCGGTCTTCGTAATTTGAGAAAATATTTCATTCATCTGATTAATTTGGGCGTTTAATTTCATCTCATTTTGATTAAGTTTGTAAATAGTAGTGTTAAAATTATTTATAGTAGATTTGACAATGTGAATGTTGTCTCTCATTAAATGGAATATTTCTGTTTCACTCTTTTTACATGATTCAATTGCAGCATCATATTTTCGGGCGTCATCTGCATCTAACGTGCCGAAAAAGAACTTTAAGATTTCACCTCCGAATTCTAAAGATCGTTTGACTTTACTTGTTAATTGGTTGGAGATGATATGCGATAATGATTGCAATTTGATAGAACTAGACTGGATTAAAACTTCGATAGGGCTAGACATGTCTTTGCATGTACCTAACTCTTGTGGTTCAATCTTGTTGCACAAATTTAGAGTATCGTGTAACAAGGATTCGATTTTGTTAAGGTAAGGTTCTAGAGAAACTAAATCTACGTGGGTGATCACTTTCCAGTGATCGGTATAAAAATTAATATTAGTAGTAGGTTCAAAATAAATCCCGGGGCTATGAGTGATTGGGATGATGCTTGATTCGGTTCGGCTGAGGCATAAATTGCCATGGCAGCACATTGTTCTGAAAAGAAATATATTACATAGGTTAAGAAGTACAAGGCTTAATTTCATTGGTATGGTATTTAATAGCCTTGCGACCTACTTGTAGGGTTACATTGTGCTTGTTATGAACTTTAATAATTTTATAAGGGCCTTTCCATATGGGCGATAGGGCCTTACGGAGCCTATGATGCTGTTTGAGATAAACCATATCTCCTACCTTATAAGTAACGTTACGGGAGTTTGCATCATAGTATTGCTTTGATTTTTCTTTACTGTTCATAATGTTTTGAATGGCTTTCTCGCGACTAAAGCGCATTCTATATTGTAAAGCTCGAATATATTCGTTGTATGTATTACCAGAGCTTTCATATAACGAGTTTGGAATGGATGGTTTATAACCATATAATAACTCGTGAGGAGTAAAGTTAGTCGTACTATGAGGTGTAGTATTATAAGCTAGAATTGCAGTGAATAAGTAACAATGCCAGTCGTTCTGGTTCTCATTAACAAAGGATTTTAGATATTCTTTTAAAGTAGCATGTGAGCGTTCAAGAGCTCCGTTGGTTTGTGGATGATACGGAGTAGTAAAAAGGGCCTTGACCTTTAGTATTTCGGTCAATTGTTTAAATAATTCAGATGTAAAACATGTACCTAAATCTGTTAGAATGGTTTTGGGAAAACCGAAAAGAGACATAAAATGAACAAGGTTTCTGGCTATTTCTTCACTGGTAGCCGTAACCATTGGGTACGCGCTAGTAAATTTGGTTAAGTCATCCTGTAATGTTAAGATGAATCTAAAGTTTTGATAGCCTGCATCGGGTAAGGGACCTACGACGTCAAGGGCTAATCTTTCAAACGGCCTAGTGGATGTGGAAGTTATCTCCATCGGAGCTTTATTTGATTTCCTTAAAGGCTTATTAATTTGGCAAAGCTTGCATTTCTTTACGTATTGTTCGATGTCAGACCGCATGCCTTTCCAATAGTAGGCAGCTTTAATACGCGAATACATTCGTTGTGACCCTGGGTGACCAGCTATAACAGAGTCATGGTTTTCTTTTAATATTTTAGGAACTTCTACAGGTGTAGGATAGATCAATTGATTTTTATATATGTGAACTTTTATATTGGTATCGTGGAAAATATGGGAAATCATGTTATAGATTTTGGTATACGTAAGCTTTGAAAATGGGTCCGTGAAATCTGGTAATGCAAGGTTTGTAATATTTTGGCAGTCAATTAGTAAATTTCTAAGCTTAATTAGTAAGGCATAAACATCTTTATAATTAGTTTCTTCATAGTGATGTACTTTTGTAAATAGAAAATAGTAGGTTTTATTTTTGTCATTTACACATTGTATTGTAAGTGGCTCACGTTCGGAATTTAGTAGATCAGCAGAACTATCGAGCTGCGATAATATTTCCTCGCAATGAGGCATAGAGCAGTCAAAGTCTAAAGAGACTGGACAAGCAATTGTGTTTAACTTAGATAAGTGTAGTCCTTGAATACACTCCTCGATGACGGTATTTGGGACAGTGAGTTGATTTGTAAATTGAGCCTTGAAATACTGTTCGTAAGAAAAGTTATTTAAATTGTTTACGTCAATAGCATTGATAGGGCAACGGGATAGCGCGTCGGCGTTAGAATTGAGACGACCTTGTTTATAAACGATTTCATAATCGTATTCCTCAAGTTTGAGGCGCCAGCGAATGAGTCTACTACCCGGATCTTTTACATTAAATAACCACACGAGGGGCCTATGATCTGTTATTATTTTGAATCTATTACCATATAAATATGGTCGAAAAGTTTTAACGGCGAATATAATAGCTAATAACTCTTTTTCCGTAGTTGAGTAATTGCCTTCAGGCTTATTTAGAGTGCGCGACGCGTAAGCGATCGGCTTATCTTTACCGACGGGACCCTGAGACAGTATTGCGCCAATGGCAAAGTTACTTGCATCAGTAGTAACATTAAAAGGCTGTGAGAAGTCAGGGTACTGTAGAAGAGGGGCAGTAATTAATTTTTCTTTTAAAATATTGAATGCATGTTGTTGTTCTGTGTCCCAGTAGAACACAACATCCTTTTTCAATAGAGACGTAAGTGGTTTGGTTAATTTAGAAAAGTTTTCGATGAATCGGCGATAATAGCCTATTAGGCCTAGAAATGACTTTATATTTTTAGGATTTTTAGGAACTGGAAATTCCGATACAGCGCTGACCTTGTCAGGATTCGGAGATACACCTTTATCGGTGATAATATGGCCAAGATAAGTTACTTCATGCCTTAGGAACTCGCACTTGTCCGGTTGTAGTTTTAAATTGTATTCACGAAGTTTGTCGAATACTAGTTGTAATTTCTGTATATGATCTTGTAGATTTTGACTATAAACTATGCAATCGTCAAGATAGATATAGCAGTGAAGGCCTTGTAAGCCTGATAACACAGTATTCATAAGACGCTGAAACGTGGCAGGGGCATTTTTCAACCCGAAAGGCATTCTGGTAAATTCGTAATGACCAGACATATCTGAATTTGTGTTAACTGTAAAACCTGTTTTAGGCGCGTCCTTGGGACAAGTTTTCAGTTGATGGAAACCACTTGTGAGGTCTAGCGTACTGAAATATTTAGAGTGACCTAATTGGTCTAGAATATCAGTGATAAGAGGCAGTGGATAAGATTCGGAAACAGTGACGTCATTAAGGCGACGATAATCAATGACTATCCTCCACTTCCGTTTGCCGGAAGCATCCATTTTTTTCGGGACTACCCAAACCGGGGCGCTCCAAGGCGAAGTTGAATGTCGAATAATATTTTGGTCTAACATTTTTCGAATTTGGGAATCGACTTCCTCTTTGTGGCATTCAGGGAAACGATATGATTTGACATTAATAGGTGGGGCATCGCCTGTGTTAATGGTATGCTCAATAGCATTCGTGAAGGTTAAGGGTTCACCTTCGACATGAAAAATATCTGTGTAGTGGGAGCAACATTCTAAGAGGGTTTTTTTCTCTTCATCATTTAGATGAGAGCAACGGATAAGACTTAATACTTTATTTATGCGATCACTTTTCGAACAAGAAATAGTATTAATATTATAAGAATTAATAAATGAACAGTCAAGTTCAAGGGGCGTCGCTGTTACGTGGTAATCTTTTATTTCAATGTCACACTCTGTAGTATTTAAAATGGTCACGTTTGTTTTCCCATTCGGTTTAACTGAGACAATGCAATTAGCGACATAAACGCCTTCTCGTAAGACGTGATCTAGTATGAGAGCTTCATTGTTGTGATAAAGTTTAGGAGAGTAATTTGATACAGTGCACTCGATAACAACTTCAGATCGAGCTGGAATATTGTATGAAGGTTGAGTATAAACAATAGGAATAGACTGATTTAATATAGAAATTGATTTTGAGGAGTAATCGATGTTTGTTTTAAAATAACTACAAAAGTCGCTACCGATTATTCCGTCATAATTAATAAGATTGATGTCATCTTTAGTGACATGAAACTTGTACTTATGTATATTGCCCGATAAGTTGAACTCCATTTGGAAAGTACCTAGAGTTTCAACGGGAATTTCTGAACTATTAATGCCCTTTAATTTGACAGTTTCGGTAGATAGACTTGGAAGTTTTTGTAAACAGGACTCTTTAACGATACTAATGGTTGATCCCGTATCAATAAGGAAACATAACTGTTCAAGAGCATGATTAGTATGTAGATAAGTATGGGGTAAAGCTACCTTTTTACAGTAGTCATTAATTTCGTATATAGGTTTAGAATTAGTAAAAGATGTTTGTAATTTTTCGGTACATAAGTGACATTTTGTTTTATCAATAGGCGTAGTAGAACTCAGTTTAATCGACTGAGATGAAGATTTGATAGAACTCATCTCTTTCGGATGAGATGCGAATTTAGAAGAACTCATCTCTTTTGGATGAGATGCGAATTTAGAAGAACTCATCTCTTTTGAATGAGATGCGAATTTAGAAGAACTCATCTCTTTTGGATGAGGTGCGAATTTAGAAGAACTCATCTCTTTCGGATGAGGTGCGAATTTAGAAGAACTCATCTCTTTCGGATGAGATGCGAATTTAGAAGAACTCATCTCTTTTGGATGAGATGCGAATTTAGAAGAACTCATCTCTTTTGGATGAGGTGCGAATTTAGAAGAATTAGTATAGGTCGTGTCATTTATAACTCTGTTCGATTTTGGCAGACACGGTACCAAAATCTTGCTTAGTTTAAATTATCGTCATTAATTTTAGCCGTACTTTCACACGTGTGTGTAGGTGCGTCATTGAAGTTAGTAGGTGCCGAGTTACGGTCACGTTGTGCATTGTCAGCGGCTTGCCGTTGCTTCATATTATATTGAAGCTTGCGACACTCTTTGATTACGTGACCAACATTTTTACAATAATTGCAAGTTTTAGGATTACCTTCGAGATTAGTATTAGAATTAGGAGACGGTGAATTATTGTAAATTTTAGAATGATTATCTTGCTTTTTATTCTTAAAACATTCTGATGAATTATGACCCGGCTTGTTGCAAGTGGAACATTGTTTGGGAGATTTTAAATTAGATCTAGATAAGTTGTATAGTTTTTCTTCATCAATAGCATACTGTATAGCTTCATTGAGATTAGAGGGATTTTTGCAACGAACAATAGTCGATATAGAAGAGTTTAACCCTAACATAAAGGTGTTTAGAGCAAGGTCCTCCATGGCTGCTATTCTGCCAGGCAGTTCCTTGTCATTTTTACAACTATAATGTATGTCCGATTGAATACGAGTCAATATTGACTCCACCCTTAAAGAATAAATAGTGACATCCTCATTGGATAATTGCTTACAGTGTTGCAGATCTGATAATAAATGTGTGGCGTGCTTTTTCTCCCCAAAAGTAGCCTTCAGGAAGGTCTTTAGCTCCGACCACAATGAAAATGACTTAAGGCTGCACGCAACCTGTGCTTTACCTTCTAGCTGTGAAATGACAAATTTACATAGCACAGTTTGTTGGTCTAGAGAAGCCAAGGACATGGCATTCTCACAATTTGTAAGAAATGCGGGGAGGGTTTCCCTGTCGCCATTATAAGGTTTAATAAATTTGGTTAAAAAAGATAATGTAATTTTGTCAGACATTTCCCTTGATTTAGGTAGCTCTTTTTTAACAGACATAAAAGATTATGATATGTTGGACAGTATTAAGCTAACAGTTAAATAACAATGTTAGAATAATAACAAATAGAAAAGACAATACAATTAAAATCAGTGAAGATTGAAAAGTTAAAATTCCATGTATATCGAATACAGGGACACGAATTCAGAGACACTTTGAATTAGGAAAAATGGTAGTTCACAAGAAACACTCACAGTAACACGATGATCGTTGACACCTGCATTATCAGGTGCGCGGTGGGAACTCGAAGTCCGGAGTCACGTTGCGCTGTGACGTATCGGCTTGAACTTTCTCGCGGTTGGTTAACTGTGGAATTTCTTGAGTTTGAAGGTTGGTGAGTTAGACCTGGGGCTGCTGATGATCTTGATGCCGTCTGGAGTGGACTCACACTATACAGTGGCTGGCTGTCGTCCTAGTGTCGATGTGGCTGGAGCGGGCTCAAGCTGCAGAGCTGAGGCTGACCGTCGTCCAATTACTGATGTGGCTGGAGCGGGCTCAAGCTGAAGGGCTGAGACTGACCGTCGTCCAAGTAGCGACGCAGGCTTGACCTTGGGTCAAGTCTCACTGTCGGTCAATTTGAACAGGGGGCTGTAGGTTGCGGATACCAGTGTCTGTTTGACTCAACGTCGTAAGACTTCGTCTCTGGTATCCCACTTCTGACACCAATTTGTTACTAAGCCGACCCCGTTTGTCTTTTTAAAAAAACACAATAATTCTACTGGAACCACTTTATTTCACCACGGTATAAAATACAGACACAGAAGTTCTTAGGAACTTATATTTTGATAATGTCTCTCTTAATTACTCCTTTAATTTGGCACATTAGTTTACGCGACGGCGTCCAGAATCTAACTGAATAAATTAAACATATTATTTCTATGCACTGGGTAAAAATGCAACATCAGTGCTTTAATAAAGGAAAAGAACACGGTTTGTAAGTAAAAGCTGAGTTAGGCTTTATTGCCTTGTAATAAGGGTTATAACAGTACGAAGTGAACTCGTGAGAACGCTTAGTGTTTTCCTACTACGACGGTAATTTGACGTGGTTGAATTCTTTATGGCGATTTAATATGGTAACTAGCCAAGTAATGTGGTAACGTGTTACTTGGAGTTATCAATTATTGGCAATAACTGGCAATTGTGTAGTGAGGTTCTTACTTGCAATTCCTGAAAGTCATTTACTGCTTACGAAATTATTGTGGAACTAGGCATAAATCCCTGTTTTGTGATTGTTATTCTAAACTTCCAACTTTGAGAAGACAGTTCCGTTGATTGTAAATACAAATTAAATTAGTAAAATAATGGCAAAGTTTACATTAGAGCAGTAAATTGCATGGGAACCGATAATTAGTAACTGTGACGGTGTGTCACCTAATTAATATAAATTATTATATTTCTTCTAAAATTGTGACACGATAACATGCCTCTTAGAAGGAAGCACATTAAATCTTAACTTTATGGCCTGACAGCTCGACACGTTACCGTAATAAATAACGAAGTAAGATATTTCTTTAAAATCCTAAAACAATATCGAACTACTTACAAAGCCATTCATTTATATTTTATGAGCAGCAAAGTGCCAACAATCAGTCGAAAGTAATATTTGAAGTCCCTTAATTGGTACAAATACTCAGAACCGATGGTAGATGCATAATAGCAAGGGTGCATTAGCTCACATCTGGTTGGCATAAACAAGACCCAAGCAGATCCTTTTCAACAATTGAGAAATTTCACAAAAAATATGGTCGTAAAGCGATTCTGCAAAAGTATGAGGATTGCGAGCGTTCTCACGCTCGTAGTGATTTTGGGATGAGAGAGAGATGTGTGAAGGTTGGCAGTTGGCTTGAGGGCACGAGAAGAGGCGGTCGATTTAGGCTAGGCTGAGAGAGTTAGAACTTATAATAGAGAGTGTGACTATGTCTGTGTGCAAGGGACGTGATAGCGAGAGTGTTATTATTACGTTAAATATTTGATAGGTGTAGAGTTTAGACTAAGCTATATTAGACTAGAGTTAATGTAAGGGATATGAAAGGCGCGTGAATCTTAGAGTTAGTTAGATGACGTGTGAACTGTGAGGAATGGTGCTAAGGCGACTGGTAATACACACAGTATTTCGTAAGTAATATAATTCTCTCCACGGAGTTATCTGGTAAGCGTTAACTTTTACCTTTAGTAATAGTGCTTCAGCGTAACTACGAACTATTTACTTTATTGTTCTAGCAGGGTGATCGTATATTGTGAATTATACATAGCAGCCTGGGGTAATTGGGGTGCAGTCGCATGTGGTGCCGTGACCAGGATTCTCGTCATTAAATGTACTGATTCATTTCAGTGCAACGAGAAAGAACAAGTAATGGGTTACTACTACAATAACACAACGTAAACAATAACACAACGTAATTTTATGGGTCTATAAACTGTTAGGTTAGACAGTAACTAATATTTTGGGTATTGGCAGGTAACTGTAATTAGGTAATGGCTTGACTATGGTGCTTGTATTCTTCTACGATTGGTAGCGGATTCAATTTCCGCATAATTTATCTGTTAGTATTAGATTCCTTGTGGGTTCAAATCCCGCTTGTATTATATTGAATGCAGTGCTTTGGTTTCGATGCTACTTATAGTGGGTTCGACCCCACACGCAATGACGTATTTTTAATTATATACGAGTGTGTAATTGTTTGATTGTTGATTGAGTTACTGTGCTACTGCAATAGAGGGTTCGACTCCCTGCAAATGTGAATTTTGTGTCTGACAGTTTGTGAATATGAAATGGTTTTGTGCGTTTGAAATAACATATGTTTGTGTGTGTGTGTGTGTCAGTGTGAAGTGAGCGTAGGGATAGCACACACTCTTTGTGTGGGTAAATCTAACATGATTAGTAAGTAAGACCTGCGAATCGTGGACCTTATAAAATGACGATTAATTTACTAGGAAGGTATACTTACGATCAAAATCAGAAGTAAACAAGTCTTTCCAATTTTGCAGTCGACGACGTGTGTCGAATAATTGAATAGATACTCGTTTGGCCATATTTCAAATTCCAGAATATTTAAGTCTCCGCCTGGCTGCGACTACGCCATGTCTAAACCTTTGGGTTGTGCGTTGCACCTGGTATAAAGTTTCTTCGAAATTAGCTGACATCGGCCGACTTCAACAGCAATAGCCGTAACGTGGCTCCAGTCACAAAGTTAAGTTTCGCTTTTTATTAGACATGTCACGTGTTATTATTTTGTTTTCTTTTGAAATATTAAAGGTTTATATTTTAGGGTCACACTATAGTTATCACGTAAACTATACCACAGAATGCCCTTGTAGACATTTGTATAACCTGAATATTTAAAAGCATCGTATACTAGTAAGCTAATAATTGTTTGGAATATCTAGGGTGTCTACAAATTCTATCATAACTTCCCAACCAAAGTTTGATTACAAAACTGCTCCGTCCTCTTAGAAACAGAGGGGGGCCATTAATTGAAACAAAGTCTAATATGTTTATGTACGGACTATTTCAGCTATTCCGGAATGTAACTGCGGGCAGCTGAGTAAGCTGACCCAGCTGACTCAGACGTCAGTCCCCGGCAACTGCGATAGGCTGAGTTTAAAACGAATGAGCACCGTAGGTAGCGGGGCTCTCTAGCACAATTACTCTTAATGAGACTCTGGTATGTAAATCTACTTCATAAGCATGCACAGGTTCTCTGGACTAAACAAGGATTTGGTAATGTGATTTAAATTAAAAAGAAAAGAGTTCTTACAAGAAAAGTAGTGAAACAAATATTAAAAAAAAAAAACAATCATAAATGCATCGATTGAAGATGTTCCTGCTTAACTACATTATAGCAGCATCTGTAGTATGGCTCCTTTTGCGAAACTAAAATCCAATTCTATTCGCACATCAGGATTATCTGTACGCGGTGTGATTTTGTTATCTCACTTGATATTAATAATATGTTTTGGGTTATTTCACTTTACTTATCTACCACTTCAGGTGTACAAGCGAATGATCTTTTCAAAGTTTAATAATAGGAGGGAGGAATTAGCGACCTTTTGTCGCACTAAACTAAATAATTGTTTGTACAGGTATAGGATAAATATTATCTAATCAGTAGAACTTCTCAGCTTTTATTGGATTTCGAAACTGCTCCAGCCCAATTAGAATCGGAGGGGAATGTCCAATTGAAATACAATCTAATATATTTATGTGCGGACTATTTCAGTTGTTCCTGGGTATGACTGCAGGCAGCTGACCAAGCTGACTATGCGTTAAGGTGTATAAGGAGAGGCCTCTGTCCAGCGACAACTGCGGTAGGCTGAGCTTAGAACGAGGGAGCAGCGTAGGTAGCGTGGCTCCTTAGCACGAATGCTCTTTAAAGAGACTCTGGTATGTAAAACTACATTATAAGCATGCCAAGATTCTCGGAATTCGCTTGATGCGCGGCAGTGTAACTGTTACATAGTTCACATATCAAAGAGCAATTATAAAATGCGAAATAGAACTAATATATTGCAGATACAATAATCTTATTGGATTCGCGTTCCAACTAGAATAAGTGCGATCCTTTGATAAGATGAACATAGCTGTACCAAATTAAGCACACCTATGGGTAAAACACTTTCAAGAAAATACACTGATTCATCTATTATGAAAGCTCATCCGCTGAACTACGTCACGCGTCTGATTTTCAGAGGGGGGAATGTGACGGTGTGTCACCTAATTAATATAAATTATTATATTTCTTCTAAAATTGTGACACGATAACATGCCTCTTAGAAGGAAGCACATTAAATCTTAACTTTATGGCCTGACAGCTCGACACGTTACCGTAATAATTAACGAAGTAAGATATTTCTTTAAAATCCTAAAACAATATCGAACTACTTACAAAGCCATTCATTTATATTTTATGAGCAGCAAAGTGCCAACAATCAGTCGAAAGTAATATTTGAAGTCCCTTAATTGGTACAAATACTCAGAACCGATGGTAGATGCATAATAGCAAGGGTGCATTAGCTCACATCTGGTTGGCATAAACAAGACCCAAGCAGATCCTTTTCAACAATTGAGAAATTTCACAAAAAATATGGTCGTAAAGCGATTCTGCAAAAGTATGAGGATTGCGAGCGTTCTCACGCTCGTAGTGATTTTGGGATGAGAGAGAGATGTGTGAAGGTTGGCAGTTGGCTTGAGGGCACGAGAAGAGGCGGTCGATTTAGGCTAGGCTGAGAGAGTTAGAACTTATAATAGAGAGTGTGACTATGTCTGTGTGCAAGGGACGTGATAGCGAGAGTGTTATTATTACGTTAAATATTTGATAGGTGTAGAGTTTAGACTAAGCTATATTAGACTAGAGTTAATGTAAGGGATATGAAAGGCGCGTGAATCTTAGAGTTAGTTAGATGACGTGTGAACTGTGAGGAATGGTGCTAAGGCGACTGGTAATACACACAGTATTTCGTAAGTAATATAATTCTCTCCACGGAGTTATCTGGTAAGCGTTAACTTTTACCTTTAGTAATAGTGCTTCAGCGTAACTACGAACTATTTACTTTATTGTTCTAGCAGGGTGATCGTATATTGTGAATTATACATAGAAGTTTAGTGTTATCGCAGAGGATCCATTATTGATCATTTACTTTGGCTTGACGAAGCTACTTTTATGGTTTAACCAACGATATAAGATTATCTAGAAATAGCATGCCCACTTCCTAATCCGTACCTTAACAGATATTTGTCATTGGCGGTTGGTTACAGGGAATCGGGGAAAGCCTCACGCTATAACTAACACATAATAGCCGGGAGGCCGAACCGTAGATACTTCATAACTAGGCTATAAAGCAGGCCTATATTTGCTTTATAAATCAACCAAACGTTAGTGATGATTACTGTTTCCAAAAAGGCCTCGCCACAGAACGTGTTGCGTGAGGCTTGTTGGACGCGCATTTCCGGGAGAGGGGGTAGGCTTCACACACGTTCACTAAGTGAATTGGTAGTCGTTCTAAGAACGCTAGGGACCGTGTCTCGTTAAAACCCCACCCGGCTGCTTGTAGGCCAATTACTGAATCGACACTATTTAGCGAGACACGAAATCTGGATGCAGTCATCCTCTAATGGGGAAGAGTAAGGAAATGTGAAGTGACGAAATTCCACTTCGGCGTGCACCAAGAACGATCGCAATGAGTTTTGCTAGAGACTGAGTCTACGGTGCGCTTGTGCTAGTTTTGTGTTACCTCAGTAAGGGACTGTAGTAGTACTATAGAGACTGCTATAAGGGTGTCATTCACATGAGTACGTGTTTAAAGCTACTCAACACTTGTCTTTCTCAATAACAGTGGACTTCGCAGTACACTGCCCTAGGATTGAGTAAGACATTTAATTGCCGCTTAGGGAACGTGGTTCGTTAGAATCGTATTAGTTCCTCAGAGGTTCTATGCATTAGGTCTAATGGAGCACGTACAAGGAGACAAACGTTATAAATCGGTTCCCCGTCTCAATGAAGTGGGTAAATTATACACAGATAAATTAACGTAGTTATAAAAGATGAATTTAAGCGCAAGCGCAACGATCCCATTACCTCTCCACATAATTAAGACTTTATTGCAGATATTAGCGCTCACCTGTGAAAGAGGAGACTTAGTATAAGCCAAGAGGCCATGTTATGTTCAAGTGAGATGTTGTAAGAGAGCAATTACAATTAGATAAGTTGAATGGATTGAAGCCCAGATTAGACTAATTTAGTATTCATCGAAGTATGTGTGAGTGTGTTTGAGGTTCAACTTAATGAGACTTTCATTATAATAGTTACTTTAGGTTGGTAGGGTTATTAAAGTCTTTATGACTAATTAGAAATGGTGAAGGGTGGGCTCTTCGGAGCTGTCTTTAAATCTACAAGAGAGTTGATCCACAACTCTATCAAATGATTCTTGAGTCTTGATTCTCAACTCAATGTCTTCTTTATATCTATTATCTAAAATTCTTGAATGTTGTATTCTTAATCTCAGATCGATAATTCGGTCAGACTGACATTAGCACGTGTCTTGCAGATATGCTTGTTGTATAACGGGTGAACTTCCAGGGGTTGGGTGGTTACATCTATCACATATTCAGTCTACGGACTGATAGGGACCATGTCTCCTAGAGCATGATGTCGACATAGGGCCGCTGAAAAGCCGCCACCGTCACGTTTTTCAGTTCGAAAGAACTGCTAGGGACCTTGTCCCTTATGGGCAAGTGCCGACGGAAGCCGCTGAAAAGCCGCTTGCGTCACTTTGTGGAAGCGTTGCCCTGAGTACTGCAAGTGTTGACGTGAGGTATCGTGTGAGTCACCATTGACCTAATACCTGTTACGCTAGCGTATAGGTTACTCAATATTTATATAAAAATACAGTTAGCTTCCCTCTCCCTTATCTATTAGCCTTCTAAACCCACATTCAATTTATTTCTATAAGTATGAATTCCTAGGTTTTATTTACCATGTCATTCAATCCTTTCCTTGATCCTTAGATGTGACAAGGAATTGGACTTCATCATATTTGGAATTCATTTTATCTCTGTCGGTGGGAGAGTGACCAGGTCAGGTGACGAGCTCTACAGGGCGGTACGGAGGCGGGGTGCCGCCCTCCCCCCTACGGGGGGAACCGACTTAAATACTAATATTAACGTAATTAGGAAAAATGAAAATTTTATCAGCCTGGGGTAATTGGGGTGCAGTCACATAACCAACCTTCGCGCCTACAAAACCAAGTTTGCTCTGTAACTTTATAAACTGTCGAGTAAGTTCTCTCTGCGCTTCATAAAAC
This sequence comes from Aporophyla nigra, assembly GCA_947507805.1. Classification (NCBI taxonomy): domain Eukaryota; kingdom Metazoa; phylum Arthropoda; class Insecta; order Lepidoptera; family Noctuidae; genus Aporophyla; species Aporophyla nigra. The sequence goes on along the minus strand of OX382300.1, from coordinate 11,441,526 downwards.
GTTTATATCAATTTGCCTCAGAAATATTGGATAAATGTTCCTTTAAACTTACAACAAATATAAATTGAATATAGGGAAGTATCTACAGTAAAAGTAGTTTATGTATGCGACCTCTGTGTCACCATTACACGTGCAGGGAAATGGCCTTCGAGAATATTTAAGATGTATTGATTTGCAGCTTACAAATACTGTTCTATGTATGGTAGGAACTGACGAGTCATTCAGTAGGCATAAAAATATGCCACAGTAACACAGTACTAAATAATTTTGCTAAACTATTATGATGTTTTGATTAGCATAAAAAACTTTTTTACAAAAAAAAAAAAAAACAACCGACTTCCTTAAAAACACTACAAAGTGAAAAATAACTTTAATTTCGGAAGTCGGTGTCTTAGGATCTGTATTTATGGTTATTTTGCCACCGATTTCCGAAATTAAAGTTATTTTACACTTTGTAGTGTTTTTAAGGAAGTCGGTTGTTTTTTTTTTTTTTGTAAAAAAGTTTTTATTTTTAAATTTTTAGTTGTGGTATTCACCCCGCACTAATTCCAAACAAACAATGCATATTTATGCGATAGCAGAAATCGCGGTTGATTGGCTATCATTTTTTAAAGAGTTCCGGTGTCTGTCTCTTGAACTCATCATCAGATCTATATGAAATTTACATGGGACCATTTCGAAATAAACCCTTTTCGAACAAAAAAAGAATTTTGCAAATCCGTCTATATATGACGGAGTTATGGCCGAACATACATAAAAGAAAAACATATAAACATCCGAATTGAGAACCTCCTCCTTTTTGAAGTCGGTTAAAAATCACGCCAGTATTCCATAAAGGGGTTTGGCAGAGGTGTACCTACTTATAGTACAACCAATTATCGCCAGTTTAAGTACAATATGAGGGTGAGCTTACTGCCATCGGGCATAAATCCAGACTTTGTGCTGCTACTGAGTAATTCCGGATGGAAACACCGAATAACACTTTACCCCACCTAAGAACGCGTGGTCGAGGCCTATCTGACGGATAGGGCCGTAATCTACCCCGGTCACCAGGGAGAGTGGAACCGGCGAGAGATGTCGTGCGGTGTCCCACAGGGATCGGTCGTGGGGCCGCATCTGTGGGACATCGGTTACGACTGGGTGCTGCGTGCCGACCTCCCTAACGGCGTCAGCGTAGTCTGCTACGCTGACGACACGCTGGTCTTGGCGCAGGGGAGGTCGCACGAAGCGGCGGCCGAACTAATAACACGCGGGGTTGCGACAATCGTCGAAAGAATCCGGCAATTGGGACTCGAGGTGGCCTTGCACAAGTCTGAGGCCATGGGTTTTCATGGTCCTCGGAACACGCCACCTGCGGGTTCCCAACTCACGGTAGGAGGGGTTCACATCGGCGTCGAGTCGACGATGAAGTACCTGGGACTTGTCCTCGACAGCCGGTGGAACTTCGTCGAGCACTTCCGACGTTTGGCTCCCAGACTGGAGCGGGCTGGGGCTGCCTTAAAGCGGCTCCTGCCTAATCTGGGGGGTCCAAACGCCTCCTGCCGGAGGCTCTACACGGGGGTCGTGCGGTCCATGGCCCTCTACGGGGCACCGGTGTGGGCGCCCTCATTGAGGCTGCGCCCAGCGCGCCGCTTGAGTGCGGCCCAGAGGGTCATGGCCATTCGGTTAATCCGGGGATACCGCACGGTCTCCTGCGAGGCGGCGAGCCTCCTTGCCGGAGTGCCGCCATGGGATCTGGAGGCAAAGGTCCTCGCCCACATGTGGGAGTGGCGCGAGGATGCGAAACGCCGCACAGTGGGTCGAAACTATGATTTTAGTGACTTAGGGCTCAACTTTGCTTTTTTACTTTTTTCTTCATGTGGATGGATAGAGCTCATTAACCTCAACAATAATTGTTCTGATGTATTTTTTCCTAAACTTTATACTTTGGGTAGAAAAATGTGTTTTGTTATTTTTTTGTATGGAGCGGATCAAATAACCTTAAATTCCTGCTAAGTAGCGTGTGATCCCGCGTTGAAACTTTATTTTTCATATACCTTGTCTAGTCTATTATCATTTGATGCTATTAACGTGTGCATAAAGTTGCAACTCTGCCAAATAAATGGATCGAAAAAAATGAAAAAATATATCGAATAAAAAGCTACATTTTTTACTTTCGTAAGTTCTTTTAAGTTAAATTTGATATGGAATAGTAAGTAAAAGCACGTAATAATACACATAGTTACTTAACAACTAACAACAATACATTTAAAAGGTCCCTAATTAGCTTAAATTTACTAATATATGTAGTATTAGTAAATTTGTAAATTTAAGCTAATCACACTAATCATAATACATTTAAAAGGTCCCTAATTAGCTCAAATTTACTAATATATGTAGTATTAGTAAATTTAAAGCTAATCACACTAATCATAATACATTTAAAAGGTCCCTAATTAGCTTAAATTTACTAATATATGTAGTATTAGTAAATTTAAAGCTAATCACACTAATCATAATACATTTAAAAGGTCCCTAATTAGCTTAAATTTACTAATATATGTAGTAGTAGTAAATTTAAGCTAATTAGGGATCTATGAATTTCAATTTCTTTGTTTTAATGACTTTAACATGTTTATGAAATGTTATTTTAAGTTAGATTTAATACTGAATAGTAAGTAAAGATAGGTACATAATAATACAAATTAGTAAAGGTAAACTAACATTACTACAACTAACACAAGCAAACTAAAAACTAACTATAAACAACATCAAACATTACTATTTCCTTTCAATTATGAGTTTGACATTTATAAACTAATAAAAAAAACAAGAAACTTACAAACTACCAAAAAATCTTATTCACTATCGCTATGACTATCTTGTAAATTATCTACATCAATAAAATCTATATCGGATTCTGTGGGAAAAATCAACAGAAGCTCTTTGACTTTTGGAGAGAGAACCATTATATTTTGTCTCACCATTCGAGGTCTTAGACTTGTGATCTTTGGATCAGAAGACAAAAGAAGATTGTGTATAATATCCTCATTTGTCGCCGTTCTACTTACCTTTCTAGAATGACTCTCTCTATATTTCCGGAAATCTTTATTACGAGCTTCCGCTGCCTCTTCCGACAGTTTACCTATAGGTATGGCACCAAAGTGCTTAATTATATCACTCCCATGTACTAACAATTTATGTATACTGGAAGGCATACAATACCAGGGATATAAGTGAACGTACAATTGTGCAGTATCTCTACAAAATTCGGAAAACTTAGAAAGATCCACGCTCTCTCCAGATGCAACCGTCTGAAGAATCACATGAAACCTTTCTATTAAATCTTTATCTATTCCTGTTATGCGAGCTGTTGTTTCTGCATCCCTAAAAAATCTTCTGGCAGTATTGCCATCATTGGTTGTGCCTACTCCTTGCTTGACTACGTCAATAAGTAAACCGCATTCTTTCTTAAACGCTTGCTGTATAGCGCTCTTTCTGAGTGACATTTTTTCTTTGTCATCGCCCCTGCAACTCCATTTTTTGAAGTCCAAACGATAAGCTGCAAACAAAAAGAAATATCACTTAAATAAAAATCTCACAAGTAACTATATAACGTGAAAAAAATTATGAACTAATAAAATTATATTTACCGATATGAAGTAAGCACTCCATGCTTCTTATCCAGGCATGTAAAGATGACATTCCATACTGGAACACTTCTTCGTTGTTCTCTTTTTGAGCAAGTGACTCTAAATTGTTCATCTCTGACGGTTTTGCTTTGCAGATATCACAGACAGCTGAAGATGTGTCTGACAAATATGACGATATTTTGCCGTCTATCATCGTCAAGTGCAATTGATGCTTAACTTCAACTTGATTGAACTTGATTGGCTGAAGTCTTTCTATTTCTTCGGTTATGCTAGCTTTTATAGTTACCACTGTTGACTGCGTTTCTTTGGTAAATTTGAACATTATCGGACGGCAATAGAAAGTTGATGAGGGTCGATCGTTTTCCCAAACAATTGTTCCATCACATTGTTGAAGCCTTATAGGAACTAGACTGGCCATGAAGATAGTTGAGTCATCAAACTCTGCTTCAGTCTTTTGTTTATAATTACTTTGACCTGAGGCTCCATCAAAACCCCATTTGCTTATTAGCAGTAACTCAGTTGGCGAATCCAAATCTAAAGTAATCACTTCTAAAAGCCTAGATACCGTCAAGTTGAGTAAAGCTTGCAGTTTAATAGCAGCTCCTTCTTCAGTTATAATTATGTCTTCTTTCCCTGGATAACATTTTGCCTTCGCTTGTTTTATTTTATAATAAGAAGGGTATAAATCAGACCTATTTTCACTTGCTGCTTCTCTTAGGCTTATATACTGCCACTTACTTAATTTAAGTGAAACTAATAAAGACAGTGCCTTATCGGGTGAATATGTACTACTTTTCGGTTTACTTGTACTTAAACACTCTTTAACTTTTTCTAGATCTTCGGGGTGATTTAGTAAATGGTTCATAATTTTTCCTACATCCTCATTTCCGGTGTTTCTTAAACTAGCAATTGTAGTAGCTTTAAGTTCATCCGGGGATAACGAAAGCGATTGGTTAATTTGATCAACGCGTCTTCGTTTTTGCCTGGAGCCCAATTCCTCGAAAGGTTTTCGAGGTGTAAATGTAGATGTCGAAGCTTCTGTAGTAGATGGTGGTAGATTTTCGACATCTTCAGTATTACAAATCTCGAGCCTTTCCTGTTCAGTGTTCACAGCTTCAGGTATCATTCCTTCGGGCCAGTTTATTGCACGTTCCAACCAATCACCATTTTTTCTTACAAACTGTGCTAACGTGCGACTACTTCGTTCCCATCTTGCACTTATATTTGAACAAAAGCGCGTACAGAATTTTTGGAGCTCAACACTGTTCTCTTCGGTCACGTTTATTTTATGTTGTAGGAATTGAAAGAATTTTTGACTATCCGACAGTGACTTGACCTGCTCTCTTAAAATCATAAATAAATCTAAATTGTTAACTAAATTATCCATTATAACGAAAAAGGGACGATCAGAATCACGAGATGTTAGTAGTAGTACGAATAAACGAACATTAGTTAGTATATAATAAATTATGGTCATTTTATACTTCCAGAATCCAGTGACAAACAATGTTTACTAATTTTTCTACTACCCTCATTAACTAATTATCCTAATTAATATTACAGTAATGACTAAAAGTGAAAAACATTGTTTTTTTATAAGGTAAAAGGTTAAGCTAATTACAGTAATTAAACACACAAATAGAAATTAATTGATTTCATATCCACATTTTTAAATAAAGGTCCCTAATTAGCTTAAATTTACTAATATATGTAGTATTAGTAAATTTAAGCTAATTAGGGACCTTTTAAATGTATTGTTGTTAGTTGCTAAGTAATTATGTGTATTATTACGTGCTTTTACTTACTATTCCATATCAAATTTAACTTAAAATAACTTACGAAAGTAAAAAATGAAGCTTTTTATTCTATGTATTTTTTCATTTTTTTCGATCCATTTATTTGGCAGAGTTGCAACTTTATGCATTTGTTTATAGCATCAAATGATAATAGACCAGACAAGGTATATGAAAAATAAAGTTTCAACGCGGGATCACACGCTACTTAGCAGGAATTTAAGTTTATTTGAGCCGCTCCATACAAAAAAATAACAAAACACATTTTTCTACCCAAAGTATAAAGTTTAGGAAAAAATACATCAGAACAATTATTATTGAGGTTAATGAGCTCTACCCATTCGCATAAAAAAAAAAGTGAAAAAGCAAAGTTGAGCCCTAAGTCACTAAAATCATAGTTTCGACCCACTGTGCGCCGGGGCGAAACTCCGCTACCGCGACAAATCGCGGCACGGCGGACAGAGCTCCGGCAGGATCTCATGGCGACATGGCGGGTACGATTGTCGCAACCCAGCGCAGGGCACGCCACAATTGCGGCGGTAAGTCCCTTCTTTGAGGAGTGGATAGAGAGGCGCCACGGCGTCCTCACCTTCCGCCTGACACAGGTTCTCACCGGGCATGGGTGCTTCGGTGGGTTCCTGTTCAGGATAAAGCGGGAGGAAACGCCCGGGTGTTTCCATTGTGAGGATCGTCTAGAGGACACGGTGGAGCATACGGTGGAAGTGTGTCCTGCCTGGGCGGAGCACCGCCGTGTCCTCGTGGAGGCGATCGGCGGCGGCGACCTCTCGCGTCCGGCCCTGGTGCGAGCCATGGTACGGAGCGAGAGGGCATGGGAAGCCGTCACCTCCTTCTGCGAAGCAGTAATGCTCGCGAAGGAGGAGGCGGGGCGCGTGAGGGAGTGGCAGTCTCTGCGCCCTCACGTCCCTAGCCGCCGCAGGAGGAGACGCCCCGGGCGCCGGGAGTCGATTGCGGACTCCCGGCCACCGTAGGCGCGAGCTTGCGGGTGGCGAGCAATGGGTAGCTCGCCGCCCGGTAAGGACCAAGCTCGGGTCGACGGCGCGTAGTGTTCCACGCGCGCCTCAAAGAGATGTCAGCAGTACTGAAGGGGTCTGCTAGGACCGATGCCTGCCGGGGTCACGTGATTGTTCGAAAGAGATACCGTGACCCTGGCACATGGGCAACTGAAGGAACACGGGTGGGTTTTAGTCAGTAAAAGTCTGACACGCCCTCCCGCTCCGCCCAGAGCGGGAGAAGTCATTTGATGATTTCCCATCCAAAAAAAAAAAAAAACCCCACCTAAGAATCGAACCCGGGACCTCACGATCGGCGCTTACGACTAATTCATTATTATCATTACTAATTCAACATTTGATTAATACTGCTATAAAACAAGAAGAATGGTTCAAATTACTGGTTTCAGTAATTTGAATGAAAACACAAAAAAATACAACTACAAAGTTTGTCAATAATATTGAAGTTGTTTATAAAAAACAGTAAATCTCACCAGATAAAATGAAATCTGTTTGAAGCCACAAATCAATTCACTCACAAATTACGTAAAGCTTCCAAAGCTTGACACCAGTACATGTAGGCCTGTATACATAGATGTACGTCGGTGTAAACGAGCGCAACCTTCACCGGTGCACTGTAACTATGCAACTGCGTGCAGATATGTATGCCGGCGGCGCGTGTACGACAGGGCTACCCCAACCCTCACAGCTCCCGCCCGCCCATGCTCGCCTAGTACCCCGACACAGAAACTGTAAACGTTGTAAACAAATCTCGACTTCAAAACAAATCTCATATAGTTTTCCACTTAAAGTATTTATCTTAAAGTACCCACCCACGTCTGTCTACAATCTCAATACCCATTAAAAAGAGATTTTAATGTACCCTAAAAGCTCAAAAACTGAATTATGCCATAGATACTCCTTTTATTTTATTACAAACATTTTACGATAGTTTTAACTTGGCGTAGCTATTCAATTTACTTAAAGTAAATTAAGTAAAAGCTGAGTAATATTTCTTTTGATATAATAAACGTTTAAAACAACATAATAAGTTGATAAGGACGAAATAAAGGACGAAGATACATTTATTTATGAGTATGTTTGAACACCGAGAGCAGGTTGCGTCTAAAGGTGAAGTATGAGGGCAAATAAAGCCGATTATAAACATACTACATCCCTTCCTGAGAGCATTCTCTCTATTGTTGCAGGTATCTACAGGGTGAAAAATATTTACTTCTTGCTACTTAACCGGTTTATTGGTAGTGTACAGTGTAAAGCTTAATAAATGGTAAAGCTGTTTATTTATTTGACTTAAGCAAGTCAGTAATGAAACGTATCACCTGAACCAACCAAAATACACCAACAAATATCAGTTCTAAATAAAATAAATAATATTATTAATCAAGTTATTTGTTGACAATAATGTAACGCCTTATTATCAGAACAATAAAGACTGACTAAGATGACAACAACTCCACTCTCGTGTAACATCTCTGAGAGAGATAGCAGAGGCGTTGAAGACTTACACATAGGCAGTTATTTATAGGTCGAATCAAATGGCGCGCAGGTAAAGGTCAAAGATCAAGTAATAATCGATGGTTCTGAAAATGAAGGGGATTTTCGAGAATATCTTTTTTTGGAGTTTACTACTACTCCTTAACATGTTAACTGCCATGTCGGACTATGTGTCCGACACTTTTTGTTCCATTCAGGCCTTGTTGGACTATATGATCGACAACACATACAAAATCTGAACATGTCATTGCTGCCTGGCGGCCATATTTTTGGAATAAATAATGTATTTATCGGATAAATAATCTATTTAAAGTGAAATAACACTAAGTACATTTTTTTTTTACTTTTTCTGATATTAACCATAGCAGTTAACGTGTTAAGAGTATAAGACCGGGGTATGAAAATTTATGGGGAGTAAAATGAAACATTACTAATTACTACATTACTATTAGTTTTACTAATCTATTGGGTGTATCTGGGTGTAATGTATCTATAATATGTATGTATTTAAAAATATATAAGTATATTTCATCAATTGTCTGGTTACCATAGTACAGGCTCTGCCTAGTTTAGGATCAGATAACGGTGTGTTGGTTGTCCTAACATATTATTATTTATTTTATAATCGTTCGTAAGGAGTAAACTCCAGTCGTGCGTCGGACACACAGTTTTTTTTTACATATGATTCTGTATTATTTCTTATGTTTGTTTGTCAAATTGTGTTTCGCGATGATATTGGGCAATTTGTGAAAATTTTATTAATGAGTACGGAAAATGAATAAACGAAACACTTTTTTACTAAACACTGAATAATGATCGTTAAAATCATGAAAAGCTACATGCTATAAGCTCTCTGACTTATGAATTTATATTTGAAAAATAATTCAATTTCATGAAAATATGAGCAGTAATATCCAAAAATTCTAAGAAATTTGAACTTTGCCATTCTTTAAATGAGGTTGTTGTTAGCTTGTCCTCCGACAATCGATTTAATTGAGGTAAAGTTTAAGCGGGACGGTGGACGGTGCCTGTAAAAGTTTGATTCGCGATCATATCGCCGCCCCGCACCCGCCGCTGTCCGGCACGGCGCCGACGGTCCGACGGCTAACGATTCCGTTAACAAAATTCACGAAACAATCTAATATGCAGATCTGGTAAGCCATGTAACAGACGCGCGTGTGAATTGTCTGTCATATCTTTTTTTTATAAGAACTGAAAAAATATTTCTGTCAATTGGTAACATTTTTTTCAAACTTCCTAGGTTCTCTCTTCTCGAAGAAGGGCTGGACTATCATTTTTCTATCGTCACATTTCGCGGACAACTTAAACATGGAGCCATTGAGTTCTTTCTAACCCTAACAATTCAGTTACTAAGCATTGGATAGGTACTAATAGGTATCTTAAGGTAGACACGGGAAATATAGCATAAGTATCATACAATCAGCCTATAATGTGCCCAGTGCTGGGACACTTCTTTCTGTGAGAAAATATGTTAAGTATTTTATAGTATCGGGAAAGATAAGTATTTTATATTTTGTTCTTAAAATCTGTAGTATTATATGCGTAGGCGTAATTTCTCAGTACTCGCAGTCTCAAAGTCAAAGTCAAAGCATTTATTTCAATTAGGCCCAAAAAAGGCACTTTTGAACGACAACGGTTACATGAAAAAAAAAATTGATTCTAGTTGCCCCTTCCAAAAAGTAGATTCGCATGGAGAAGAATGGGCAAGAAACTCCACCGTTACTCTTTTAAAATAGTATCTCGATAAGAATTTTGGTAAAAATCAAGTCAATTAACGATTTTCAATCTAAAGTTTTTGATTCTGCTAATAATAACTTCACGCCATAAAATGTCTAATAACCATTTGAAACGATTTATTTATTAAGGGTTAAAATCGCCGCTAGGTTCACCCTTAATTGTCACCATAAGACGGAATGTAATTTGCAGTAACAACCTGAATATAAAATGTGAAAAACGTTCAAAACGAAATTGAAAAATGTATCGTGAGTCGAGGAGAACTGTGCGGTTGTTTCATAATATCTGAAACGTGGTTATTGGGGACAAACCACCGGAAATACGATAGACAACATTTTCTTTCAGTAATTGAAGCCAAGTTACCAATGGTAAAATTTTATATGAATAATTTGTATATTGTCACTTGAAGCCGAATACAGTATTTATTTCCTTTACTAAAACTGTGAATAAAAAAATCCGTGAATATATAATAATATGTCTACTATAAAATACGTTGAAATTAATAAGACACTACAAAACCCCCTTTAACACTATTTGGACGGACTAGTAACCAGCGTTAAAAACAAAAAAAAAACAAAAAAAAAAAACTAAGTTTGTGACTTGGAGAGGAGTCCGACGGCGGCTTTTCACGACATTCAATATAATCTTTGTTTAACCGACTATATAAAATTGTTTAGTTACTCATTGATTTTTAAAGTTACACTGTGAATAAACCTGCATGTAAATCTTTTTAATTATTGTAAGTACATTAGTAATGCGCTGTGATTAATCCCAGCAGCGGTAGGGACCTACATTTTGTTTCGTAAAAAGTTACAAATCATTACGATGGCAGACCTGATTAAATAATAATGCCAGCAGGTGCTTTTATGCACTTACACTAGGACTTACACAAAGGATTTGTTTTAAGTTCGTCCGAGTTTTACGAGATAATTATCAAAATGTTTTAATAATCTCTTTCAGTTTGTTCTTATTATGAAAAAGTTCTAAAATGCCTTTGTTCTTTGCTACACCCTAAATTTCAATAATGGTAAAAATTCAGACTGGTTTGAGTTCGAGCCAAATTGTCCGACGCATCAGAAAGACTACGCACCCAAGTTTAATGTTTCTTTTTATAAGTGAACTCTGAAGTGGCTTCTGAGAAACTTTTCTATCACGGAAGTTACTCATTTACCCTTGAAATTCAACCAATAATAATTGAAAAAAAACTCGAGCTCACACAACATATAACGTGAATTAAAAAAAACACACACTGAAACATCACTACACGTAATTAAATCCATTAAACCAAAACTGTCTTTCATCTCTTCAAATGGCATCGGATATTAATTTCATTAAGAGCTACGATCATTATCACAACAATCAGATCAGGGATATAATAAATTGAATTGCAAAGTAATAACATTATGCGTTGTACAAATTAAGTGTTAACCGCAGCCAGAATGACGTTTAATTTTAAACTATCGACGGGTGCGAGAAAAACTGATTTTCATTGTGGACTGTTCTGGGCCAGTTTCGCGGTCAGGGGTGTGGGTGCGTGGTGCGTGGGCCGCGCGCCCGCCGCCCTTCCTCGGCAATTTATAGAACCTTCTACAATTTTCTGGCCGCCTGGTACTATTTGGCATTGACTTAGGGGAGCCGTCTGACGATTTGTTGGGCAATTTTCCGACACTGTTACTGAATGAAATGTTTGTTGATGTTGGACGCGCTTTACAGAAACGACTTATACGCTTATACGTAAAGCTAATCTAAGTTCATTTTTTTGTTTGTTTTGAAGCTTAATCATTGTCAAATAATGTAATCTCAATAACAGTATTTAAAGAATTTCATAATATCATTCTCAAGAAGAAGAATTATGGATACTAAAATATTATTAGACTTTTAGTGTGAATGTGTATAAGAGTTTTATGCGTAAGTAGCCGAGGTAAGAACACTTGGCATAAAAGCTCAATGTTAAACTCGAGTTTGATTGAACTTTCTGAGATAGTCTTCAATCGGAGTCGTTACTATGGAATGGAGTGGCTAGAAAATCTGATACCTGGTCTATGAAAAGGCATTTCTCCACGAAAATATTACTACGTACGTTATTTTTATATTGACCTGCACGCGTAGCATGACCACCGTAGAAATAAGTTTTGTCGACGGAAGAATAGACATAATGACAAAATGTAGAAAAATTTTCTATCTTAAGCACGGCGTTGTTAAAACTGAAGAGAGGAAATATTTCTATTCTTCAGTCGACAAAATTCTACGATGTTGAGCATGGCGACTAATTTTTCTCTACTTTTGAGTTGGAGTTTAAGTTGGAGGTACATTTTTTTTTTACAGAATTATATTATTTACAATTATCAATACAATACTCTAAGATCGTTTAATCCCACTGTATGACTATTTAATGAAAAAATCCTTAGCGGATCCACCTTAATTACATTAGTTTCCACTCTCTTGCTATGGAAAGAATAACTGTCTTTGTCTTCATAGAAACCCGAGTGTACGGGTCGTCCCGTGTTCGGTCCGAAGAGATGTTGAGTTGAATAGAAAGAACTTTGTCCATTCTTGGTATAATAGAGATATAATTGGTCATGCTACGCCTGCAGAGCGATATTCGCTACAAAATTTCACACTTACTTATATAAAATTTTACACGCAAACTAAATAGTACATTGAGTCCCTTCCGATTATTTTTCCAATTCGTGCAAGGGAGCCGAATGATCTAGTAGGTATCAATAAGTGCGTTAGGGGTTATAACTTAGTACTACCAATTTATGGATACCTTGCGTAGTCCATACGTATTAAAATTGAATATTTTTCCATTACTTGTAATGCTTCATAGTGACTTTCATATTTCACATTCTTAGTTGTTTCTAAAATTCAAGATAACTTTAATTTTATTATTTAAGAAGTTTTAGAAGAATATGCTTACAGATTTTATTTTATTAACATCTTTAAATAATATTTATAAATGTAGTTAAGGAGGCAAATAATTCAAAGGCATGATTATTTAAATAATTAACTTTCCTTAAATTGAAGTCGAAGTCGAAGAATCGAATTGAAATCTGTCGTTTAACAAGGGGTCAGATTAAGTTTGTTTGTTTATTTGTTTGTTTTGCTGTTTGTTTGATTAAGAATGCTCACTCTCTGAATTTTATTATTCAATCAGAAGTTACGCAAAAAATTAAATCACAGGTACATGTTTTAAAAAACCATTCCAGTAACAAATACAAAGCTCATATTTTATTTAGATCTCTCGACCTAAATAATGTCAGCAGGAAATACGCATGTTTAAAAAAAATGTTATTAAAACTGCCGGCTAAAGTAAATGCAGAATGATGCTGGCAATATTTTTACATCCATTTCATGAAGAGATTTTCCCGCTATGCAATAAATAGAACTCAAAAAGTGCGGGAAATTAGATCTACGACTTTAGAAAACGTATTAAAAAAGCTATGATTTCTTGCTCAATTTTTGTCACTGTCAGTTTCAAAATTTTAACAAAGTTTCTGAAAACTTTGCAAACGGTAAATAAGCATATTAATCATAGAAGGGACTTTTGAACTTGCGTAAAATATTCTAACGTAAACGGATGTTTTTACTGAGCTCATGTTTACAGCGCGTAATCATTGTTTATCTTGTTATCATCCCACAATAATCACGACGCGCTTACAAACTGAAAGAGAGAGTTGGGTCACTGAAACCCGCTTTCCCACATTCCAACGATAAAAGGGAAAACCGTTCCAACTTTCAGCAGGAACGGGATGGGAATAAGGTACTAGTAAGGGTGCGAGCAGGAAGTAAATTGAATGTAAGCGCTTACCTCCTTGGTGATCCTGGTAGCCTGGTAGCTGGTTACAGGTCGCGTAACGTAGTCGCGGCGAGCCTGACCGAGCGCAGGGGGCGAGCTGTAGCGGCGGCTCGGCGACGCGGACTGCAAACGCAACACATTCCGCCGGGGGTGGTGCATTCTGTGCAAGCGAGACTGCAGCGCCCGCCCATTTGCCTCGTGCCTCACTTTCCCGCCCTACTGTTCCTGATAACTTAGAAAACTTACAACACTTAACTGTGAATTGTAATTAAACAACCAATTGAATTGTTCAATTGATTCAAGTTTCTCATTATTTTGCGGAAGCTGTGATGCGTGGAAACGAACTTTTACGAGCTTTTTTATACGGAAAAACGTCTTCTAAAATGACAGCGACGGGATAAGAGCACCAGACGGTTTGTAATGAGCGGAGACGTTACTATAAGTAAAATGTTGCAGAGTTCGAGTATTTACAGAAGGTTCTGTGAAGAGGTCTGGGCGGGCCCGCCCACGTGCCGGTCGCCTATGGTGACCGCCCGTCGACGCCGCTCCCCACGTGTCCCGCTGCTGAGTCTGCCGTAATTTTGTTCAGAATAGCAGTAATAAACATATAAAAAAATAATTACGAAGACAAAAAAAAACAGAAGAAAATCTGGATGAAAAAAAAAATGTATGTGCTCTTAAGGTGAAAATATTTACGATTTCAGTGACTTTAGCTTAGTACCTATTTTTAATCTAGCGAGTAGTAAATACTTAGTCAAGAATTAATAGATCACATACATTTTCGTATGTTTTCTCAATGTAGGTTGAGGAAACTTTATTAGTAGCTGAGCCTTTGACCGTTATATCAATAATTTACTTTGACCAATGAATTCCTTTATACCGGCTAATTCACATAAATAAGTAGAATGATTTATGACGAAGGTTCCATTCCCTCAAATTAACGTGCCAATCACACACAGAGCTGATTATGGTCTGCAGTCCGGTCCTGTCGTAATCCACTTGTGTAACGCACTAATGCCACAACTTTTCCCACACTGTGATATCATTATATGAAACCTTTAATCAAGTAATTGATGTCTGTCTCTTTGAAGGTAACCTTGCATTTAATTCCATCGATGTTCTTTGTGTTTTGTTTGTTTGTGGAAACCCACCTATTGGATGTATACATATTTACTTATCTATTATACATACAATTTCGGGAAGTGACCTGTCTCAATTTGTATTTGGGAAGCTTGAAAATAAAAATGAGTAGGTAGCTGAAATTCTGAGGTATCCTGAAAATCTTGACCCATTTTTTAAACAAAAGAATTCCTTCCAATTAATTTAGGAAGTGCTGGTACAGTTGCGATTATTTTGTTCAGTTTTTTGTAAGCAAATTATAGGCATTTCTGAAGTTCAGTATTATTTACAATTGACCAAGAAGAGCAAGAGCTTTTCTCTGAGTGCTCGTAGCTATAATACTTATTGACTGATAGCATTGAGTGTCGTCAAGTGAAGGCTAGACGGTAATATTTTACCTTGGTTATCAAAGAGCGGCCTTTTGAATAGAATAAGAATTTTTCTAACACGGTGTGTGAGATGTTACAATATACTTAGTTCGATTCTCTGTGTTTTGCCAAGAAGCGTAAAAACATGAACCAATAAATGTCCTAGTTAAAAAAAAAAACAATTTATAAATTTATAAGTGAGTGTACCATGCATTGATTACCTTATGAAGCTACTGCAGTCATTAGCTTACAAGAACTGGAATTTAAGTTAACATATCCATAACCTTTTAATGTAATTAAAATAATACAAAAAAATATACCTATAAAACATTTTCAGTTAATTAACTAAATAATAAAGAAAAATAAATTAAACAGAGGTCAATATAAAATATCATTAAATAAAAGATGTCAGATACTAGATTATCACAACAGAATTAGATTAGATTAGATTATATAAATAAACAGATGTCAGTTAAAAAAAAAGTCAACGATTCAATCATATTTCGTCACAAAATAAACAAATACTATCAATCGGATGTCAAAACAGTAAATTGCAATAAACCAAAAACAAACAATTAAACGAGCGATCATAAAAATTATAGTCAAATTTTTCCTTCAGAAACTCATTTATATTATAATACGATCTACTTACCAGAAAGTTCTTTAAATTATTCTGGTATATATATGGTCATAAATAGTTGGTACCATACAAAAATCACTATTATGCATCAAAGCTGTTTTGGACTGTCTTGAGCGTCTCGACTGTCTCTCTGTTTGAATAGAAGAAAATGATAACATAACACCCCTGTGAGCTCTGGTGGGTAAGGCAGAGGAGAACATTAGTATGTACAACCACATTTCCCTACATGCTATTCTAGAATCATCGTCACCATTCTCAGGCTTTTATCCCAATTTATTTGGGGTCGGCACAACATGTATTTTTTATACATACTTCTATTAATCGTTATCTCGGTTTCATGTTATATCATCTTTCACACAGACCATCCATCGTTTCATTGATCACACACTATTCCAGATTATTGTATTAAAAAAGTACAAATACTTTTTTTTCTGATCAGGTGTTCAGTGACAATAAGTTGCCAAGAAAACATCATAAATGTCTATAAACTGTCAACAAAGTTAAAAGTCGAATGTAAGAAAAGTAGTGTATTGTCAAACTTATTTGGAAGTGAGTGCAGAATCCAATAACTTGTAAGTTTACTCGCAAAGTTCTCACTGAGGTCGCAGATAAGTAAAAAATACTTCTTGCACGTGTACCTGGCTACATTGTGTGCATTTTATTGAAATAAACTTAAATCTCTTTGTTGGCAATGTTTAGTGCAAGTGTTAGTAAGTATTTTAGGGTTCTGAAGGTCTTAATGCAAAATAAAACCCTTATAGGATCACTCGTCGGTGTGTTTGCCTGTGTGTTCGTCTGTTACTGCCAATTTGCTCTGAATGTACTGTAATGATTAAAGGTCTCAAATATGTATATATTTAGTATAATTTTAAAATGTCAATTTTGAAACTATTTAGGAAAATAAATTAAAATTTACTTCCACCCGTTATTCGTAAGTAAATATTGTAATTACTTTAAACTCATTTATAGTTGGCATCCATATACTAACAAGATAATGAAAGTAAATCATTCATAAGATACCATGAATATAAATATCTATTTCAATAGCTCAATAATACTCATCTCAATATTATCTCAAGTATTTTCAACTCTAAATTAATACTCATTCACTGGTGGTCTCCCGCCGTGCTACATAATTTAGCATCAGCAACGAATGCGTTCATCCTACCTGACATAAAAGGCTGGCAACACTTACGTCGTAAACGTCATTACCATAAAGAAAACTGACGGCTCGTAAACCACAAACGTCTACGCATAGTTGTAGAACGTGTTGATTATACAAAAGTTCCAAGCAGACACTTTACTTTGTATAATTTATTTAACAAACTTGTCCTGGAACCAAAAATTCGAACACACGTGAAATCCACTAACCCACACTAGGCCCGCGTATATATTATGGCCCATTCCCGCTCTCAGAGAAGAGGCCTGTGTCCCAGTGGGTCATTATAAGCTGTTTTTTGTTATATTGTGCTAATCTCTATCACTGACTAAGTATTTTAATTGAAACTGGCTTGCATTATGGGCTATTAATTTTCAAAACGGTTTGAAAAATAAATTAATAAAAGAAGGGTATTTCATCAATACTTAGAGCGAACACTTTTCGTAACCGTTGTGTAGCAGTTTCTACGCTGCGTAGCGCACATGGCAGTCGTAGCAACTCTAATATTCGGCTTTTAATACTTAACCATAGGCAATTAGTACTTGCTTTCTTTAAAAAATATTTTAAAATATCTACTTTAACTATATTTATAACTAGTCATTATTGGAACTGCATAAAAACACTGTTAGCAACGATAGAATCGCTTAAATATTTTCTGCGTAGCGCTCGTAGGCAGGTTTCGTAGCACCACACTTTTCTGCTACGCACGCGTTTGACTGATCCCAATAAAAGGGTGCTTTGATACTTTAATAATTATTATGATTGTGTACGTATTTGCAAACGTTATTTACACATTCTGATTTAGATATGTAATAAAAACATAACTTATAAAAAATATTTCGTATAAAGCACTTTCATATCAATTTCAACTGTAATACTTTCTATCATATTGCATAGCGTTCGTATTATTGACGATCGCGATATATGTATCAGGCGCGTCAATTGGGTGACACAGAGCAACTTGGAGATACATTGTAATATGTTCGAAGTGAATCTTGGAGGGCGAGTGGACATATTACAGTCTCTCGCAGTGATATCGTAACTTTGTAATTATTTTGTACATTAAACTGTTGCTTCATATTGCGAGACAGTTCCCGTGTATGATCTTAGATGTATTCAGTAAAATTCTTAAAACGTATTAAGTGCTTTGTTCGTTTATCTATATAAATAAATAAAATTGAAGTGTCTGTTTGTAATTTCAAACTAACAGCTTTTCACTAAATGCATATGAAAGTATGTACGGTCCTTACATCAAAAAAACAATTTTTGTAATTTTTGTCTGTTTCTTTCGGCTAATATCTTTAACGGGTGGACTGATTTTCACGTAACTACTACAAAGTAACTACTATAAAGTAACTACTACAAAGTAGTTATACCTATATTACTCCTTATAACATCAGCTATCTGCCAATGAAACTCCCGTGAAAATCATTCCACCCGTTAAGGATATTAGCCGGAAGAAACAAACAAAAATTACAATTAATTCACACAGGGACCTGCTACTCAGACACAAGTCTGAGTATATCCATGTGTGATAATTTCAGAACACCACGTGGGCGAACAGCTAGTTTATTTATTTGACTAACTGCTGGTTCTACTTTTTCATAATATGTATCTGTCTACTTTTAATAGCGGCCAGTCATTGCAATATGAGTCTAGTTCATGTCTTTGTTTGTCTATTGTATGATTTAGTTTTTTTTTTTTTTTTTGAAAATTGATCCTCGAATTATTTGTTAAGAATTGATTACTAGCGGCCAATGTCTAATAAATACTTATTCAAGTCTCGTAATTTGATGCAAGCCATGCTGTACGATAGTTTCACAAAGGTGATGGAAATAGGCTATAAGTCTTAGTACGCATGCCTGTGTCCTGTGGGGACCTCTAAAACTACAAATTGAACTTTAACTAGCAATTTCTCGTCAACGTCGATGCGATGTCATTGATTTCAGTTTCACACTACAATAACAAACATCCTTCTATTGAAAGTCGTAGGGGTGTCTGAACATTCAAGAAGAACTTTCATTTAATAAACAAAGACATTAAAAATAATTCTTGTTCCGTAGATACCCTCACAAATGCTTACTTAAAAGCCCAGATAATTCTAGAAGGTTTGATTTAAGTAAGGGCAGTTTGGAAGGAAGTTATTTATCAATGTCTAAAGAAATGTAAACTTGGAAGTAACCTTTATATTTATATCGTAATCAATGAAAATGTATACAGGAAAAACCTCATGTACCTCATGTACTTGACCTTCTCCAAAAACGTTCATTAATCTATTGCAAAAGATATTCGGAAAAAGAGGCGCAAATGCTTTTATAGCGCTAAAAATAAAGCAATTTGAGAATGTGGTCGATACGCGTCGCATCCCTGGTTGCTGTGATGGGTGACGCAACGCACGGTTCCCACAAAGATTCTGGTTGTGATGTCCGTTCCGAGACCGGTTATTACCGGCTGAAATTAGGCGGCCGATCGACGCCCGCGGCGCTTCCACCATGGGGCCCGTACACACTCATGGAGCGTAGAATTCTTGACGTACTACGTTAACCACTATTAGTACTTACTGATTCCATGGTTCAGCGTCGTAATTCGCAGATGGTCTGTAAAAGTGTATTGATGAAATTTTTTTTTTTGGGGTCTGGTTAGGTAAATTGATCTTTTGCATTAAAATTGTTTATATCTTACCTCTTTTGAAATGAAATTAATGATTAAATTTTAATTAAATTACTGAAAAATATTTTACTCTTTCAATAGTACGTAGTATATACTACGATATTTTTCCAGTATTTTCGAGTAGTGTGGCCGGTTCCTAACAACGGACAGGTCAGTGTTATGAGCGAATTGTGATGGTACGCTCATAGTTCCATTATTCTATAGGGTTATAACAAAGCAGCTTAAAGATAACTCGTTAGTGGAATGCTAGTTTAGCGCACCGCATTAGTGAAATCATTGCATTTGCATTTGTATTGTGAGATCAGTTTCAATATCGATGGGAAGCAGTTCAAACGTAATTGTATTTCTGAAATACAGAAATGTCGAAGTTTATTAAATGTTGTTTACTTTTACCTGTAGTCTTGTGTCCCTAATTAGACTTTTTGGTAGGTAATTTACATACTACAAAAAATTACACAAAAAAGAAAAAAAATTACGCTTTGCTTAAAAGGTACTTCCTATAATTATATTGTTGTTTACATAAGTTGTAGAAATAGTTGTTTTTTTTTCCCCCGAATGAATGGGCAGTGGTGTGTAGTACATCGAGATTTCGCCATTTTTGTTTAAGTTCCATATAATAGGTGAGCTTATTGCCAATCACCACATATTCAAACACAGGGCTGTTACTGAAAACAACCAATAACACTGTTCCCGACACGGGAATTGACCTCAGGACCGCATGTTCAGCAGTAGCGCCTTTGACCACTAGACCAACGACGCGATACGTATAAAAAATGGTGTAAGTATCTGCACTGTATTTGCTATTGATTCATAACGTATAGTAAACTTGGATGGGATATTAACTAAGTTTTCTTTTAACAATTACGACGACCACCAAATATTGTAGAAGATAGGCAGAAACATGTTATAAACATACAACATATTAAATGGAATCAGAAATGTAATTTCCATGTAATTAACATGAAAATAGTTTAAAAAAACTAAAAAACACGCTTCCATTGAAAACCAAACTAAAAAGTACAAAATAATGGAAAGAAAGCGTGGGGTGCTTTTTAAGGTATTTTTTTTATTGATATCAGGCACCCCACGCTTTTTTTCCATTATTTTGTACTTTTTAGTTTGGTTTTCAATGGAAGCGTGTTTTTTAGTTTTTTTAAACTATTATTTATTTTGTATGTTTCGAATTTTGAGACGTATGTCAGCGTAGTTTGTGACGTATGTCAGCGTAGTTTTCAAAGACAGTTTTTTTTGCTGTCTTGGTAACCCTGGTAAGGATAATGGCACAAATTAGTTTGTGACGTATGTCAGCGTAGTTTTCGAAGACAGTTTTTTTGCTGTCCTGGTAACCCTGGCAAGGATAATGGCACAAATTTATAAAATTATTGCTTTGTCATCGGTCGTTGACAGGTGTACAAAGTTTGAATGAAATCTGGTCATTTAAAGTGGGTCAAAATCGCGCTATAAGGAGTCGGTTACAAACAAACATACAAATATACAAACATACAAGTGAAGCTAATATAAAGCGTGTAAAAAGGCCATATTCATGCAACTTAACCCCTAGAAATGAAGTTAGCAGCTTAATTTTAATCTTAATTATTCAATTGGAATAAAATTCATTTTTATTATTAATAGTGATATACTTGCCTTTATTTGTTTAATTTATTATTATATTAAGTAATTATCGACCTACTATAATAATATCCTTGAAAAACTCAGTTTTTCCTTCGGCTGCGTCACTTGAATGGCCCTGTCAGCGAAGCGGACGGGCGACGCAGCGCTAATTGGAAAGCGACAATCCTATTTCGATGATTACTCGCCTCTGATTCACGTGTAGCGTTATCAACTCATTCCAACAATCGTGTAATACTTGCATTTCTGACGAATACAATTTCATGAGATCAATATTATTGTTTTTGGGTACAGTCATGAGCATAAATATGTTCACATTTAGCAATATTCAAAAGCCTCAACTATTGATTGATAAAGTGTTAAGTGGTGTCTTGTTGTGCGGATCTAATCTTTTAAATGATGTGGTTTTCATAGTTTTTCAATGTCTGTACTGAAGGTCTACGAGAAAAAATCGTTGAAATAGCGATAGTTTCACGCAACGGATGCATTACAAGCTCGCGCAAGACAGAGACACGTTTGTCCCCAAGGAGAATACTCTACTTTTCGCACCTACTGTGAGGTAATAAAAACCAATTAGGTTTCGAATTAGTAGCTTATGAAGCTGTTAAATAACCGGTGACTACCTACTTATGTGCAATGGTGTAAGAAATACATTGTTTTATGTAAACTCATGCAATTTCAGCAAAAACACAAAATAAGATAGTAAATAAGACACCGAAATCCAACATTCTAACGCGCCATAGAAACCGATCAGCTGTTGTGATGGCATGCCGCCATTACTGCCACAGATAATGTACTAGTAGAATCCGAAAAGTTAACCTATTGTAACATTCAGATAATTCCATAATTTTGTACTTGCCCATTAAAAACAATTTTAAAAGTCGTATATATTTTTGTCCTATTTAATTAATATACATAAATTTTATGTATTATTCCACTATAGCATCCCTATTAAATTGTGTCATTTCATTATTTTGATCGTTGACGGCAACTAAACTATGAAGAGATCCTAGATCTTCGGTCGAGTTGAACTTAGATTTAAAAAAAATATGGATAATATTTAGAAAAAAAGGTTTCGTTGTGGTAAAAGTTTTAGTACACATCTTTTGGTGGACGTTCCAGTGCCAAATCAAATTATTTATTACCAGCGGGTCATAATGAAATCCAGTACAACATTATTATCTGCATATGGACTTTTAGTGACGTGTTGTATGTTAGGTTTGCATGACATATAGGTAATTTGACATTAGCGAGCAAGTGGTGTGAAAATTGAACTATATTAAGCACTGTCCATGATTTGCATTAGCTTTCAATATGCTGATTTGCTGGACCCCGCAATTGTAATGGTTTTCGATGTTTGGTAGTTGATTACTTGTAACTTATTTGTTTATTTTTGGTTACAAGTGTAGTAAAATAGGATACCCTTGCTCTAAAACAACTTTTTGAATATCTTATATTTTTAATTTAACCTTGAAAGTAGAAACTAATGGATGGGCACCCAAATGCATCTAATCGTCATTACTCGAAAATCACAAACTATAAATTGACTTATAGGTATTACAGGATAAGGAAAATAACATGTAACACATTGTATCATTTAAAGATACAGCATTTATTTCAAATAGGCACACCTTTAAATAGGATTGACTCTTGTTGCCTATTCCAAAAGGTAGTCACGTATGGGGACGAATGGGCAAGAAACTCCACCGTTACTCTTTTAAAAATGTTTTACAATGTTATAAGCACTTATTATTAAGAATATCATAATAACATAAACTTACATGAAGTAGTGGTCATCAATTTACCCTTATTTTGCTGACCTCTCATAACTCGTCCGTTTTTTATGCTGGCCCCGACCAAATAGGCAGAGTCCAACCCCGTGTTCTCAACCGTTATCTCAGAACATCGTTCTTTCAAGACCAGTGTTGCCAGTATTATCAATCTAAAGTCCCAATGCTCGACTAAGACAATATTACAATTTATTAACGTAACACACGTTTGGTGCAGCAATAGACGATTGACGAATGCTATTAAATTAGGAACAGTATCTCTTTAAGTTTACTATAAAAAAAACTGGGCCTTGTGCGACACTGAATAATCAATAAAAAAAACCGGCCAAGTGCGAGTCGGACTCGCGCACCGAGGGTTCTGTACAAACCTGTAGTATATAACTAAAAGTTTACACATCACGACAATCGAGTCGTAGTTCTGTTCTGTTTCTTAGCTTGGTTTTATTTCTGTCTGTGTTTTGTTCTGTTTATTATATGATGTAACTAAACATTTACGGTTTTCGCAATTTTTCCTTTATCTGTGCTATAAGACGTTGCTTCGTACCAAATTTCAAAATTCTAGATCGACTGGAAGTACCCTTTAGGTTTTGATTCCCTTTCGAGTTTCGAAAATTTGAGGAAATTTGCGGTATAAACGGCTATATCTTTTGATTGCGTTAGCTTAGAAGTTTGATTTTTTCACAGCTCCAAGGGACAGTAGACTTGAGTATTTGTTATAAATTTCAGCTTGATACCTCCACGCGTTCCTGACAAAAAGGGTCTTGACAGACGGACGGACGGACGGACGGACGGACGGACAACAAAGTGATCCTATAAGGGTTCCGCTTTTTCCTTTTGAGGTGCGGAACCCTAAAAACCACCAATAACCCGATTAGCTGTTAGTTTTCTTGTGTGCTTTTCAGAGAAAAAAATATCGGTTTCGACTTATTGACTATAAAATGTAATACAGTGCCCCTGTCTAATCCGGCACCCCCTGTAGTCCGATACTGCCCTACAAAACGTTTGTCGGATTACCGGGGGTCCACTGTAGCTAGGTACTATTGTAGGTACCTACAATATTGTTTGACCTACCTCTACCATAGAGTAGACGTAGGTTAGGTTCATATAGATGAACATTTTCCTAATATGATTGAATAAAAGATTACCTTTATGTTACCTTCAATAAAGACTTATTAAGTGTTTCTTAGAAAAGATAGGCAACTCGTTATAACATTGCTCAAAAGATGAAAGGTTTCTCAGAATATCTCTGTTTATATTTCCAATAAGCGTTATTAATTCGTTTATTAAATGGTTCTGGTTATTATTTATAAGTTTAATATAACATCAATGTTTTTCAGAATTATGTCCCAAATTAAAATAATCTCGATTTAAAAAGGTACTTACAGCTATGTCAAGGTGAATAATGTTAAATGACCTTCCTTTGGTATTGTTCGTCAAATCGTTGAGCTCCTTAAGTTCCGAGTTGAGCTACACGATTAGTGATAAATGCTTGCACTGACTAATCTCAATGATCATTTCAGTCACCAATCAACATGGTCTTCACATGATGTGACTAAGATTATGTCTGGACTTTAAAAGAGACTGTGACCTCTGAGTTTGTTTCGGCCTTTCTTCTCAGAGTTGTCAGTTAGGAAACGCCAACCTCCTCTAGTTTAAAAAAAAATATCATTGACATGTAAAAGTGTTTATACAAACCTACTTACAGAAATAAAATCATTTATTTTTAATTTATTTGAGTAACACACTATCATTAACGTTCATTATGACAGCATTCATAGTGTTATTTTCGTTGTTGAGCAGACAAATTTTCGGAACAGGTATATAGCAATATCCTTTAAAATGATCCAGAGTGTGATTTATGTCCAATTAGGTTAAATAATAGATTCATTTAGAGTGATCTACAGTCTGCCGCTATAACCTTGCTGAATTCTTATCAAGGCATGCACTATTCCTAATTAGTTCTTACAGTTACGAGAGACGAATAAATAAATCTAATTTTTTTTTGCTAGTTTTCGCGTTATATCGTAATACACTAATTTCAATATCACTTTGCTGATTTGCGTACTTTCTTACGGAAACATGAGCCCTCCCATTTAATTGTTAGTTACATATTACCGTTATGTGAAAAGATTGAAGATTTTTGTTTGCAATTTTTTTTAGTAGATCATAATACTATCCTACTAATATTATAAACGCGGAAGTTTGTATGTATGGATGTTTGTTCCTCTTTCACGCAAAAACTACTGAACGGATTTGCATGAAAAAATTTGGCACACAGATTGTTTATAATATCCCGGTAGTACGTTCCCGCGGGATATTTTCCGACCTCCACGCGGGTGAAGCCACTGGCGAAAGCTAGTAATATATAGACCTGAAATTCTTTGTTCGCCTCACCCACCCCATCGCATCGCATCGTACCACCTGCCCGCGCTGTTACTTCGTTTTTGTTTAGCGTTCATTCTTTTTTGTTTTTGTTAGGCTCCTAAGAGTCCTAGCGTAAAGTTACATAGCCCAGAGGCGATATTCGAGAATTGAACTATCAAACACATACATAATTTTTAAAATGTGACTGGTAGTTCCAGAAATATCGAGTTGAAACAAGGAAATAAACAAATTTTCATCTTTATTATTAGTATAACTAGATACTTATTCCAATATCTCATCCTTTGACAATACTAACTGGATTCAGATTAGATTTTCCCGTTATGGATAATTAACACATGAAACCTCGTCATCACATAAATTAGTATTTGAGGAATCAATCGGTAATCGGATATTCTAGGTGAACGCAATAATCGTAATATCGATTGTCGTGTTAGGTACCTATGAAGTTGGGATCTCATGGCGACATGGCGGGTACGATTGTTGCAACCCAGTGCTGGGCGGGTCCACCCTTTATGGCAGAATTTTTTTCGTCATAATATTATTTTGCATAACAGCGGATAGCATAAACTTCATTTCGCAGAAAATCGTTTGGCATACACTCATTTATCATACATTCACAACGCATAATTTTATAAGTCAGAATCATCTTTAGGCATAAATTTTATATCCATAATAATGAAAAAGGAGAACCATCATATCGCAGAAAGTTTGCAGTCAGAATCGTCTCTTGGCATTATTTCATATCGATAGTCCTTAAAAGGCAAAACTATCATATCTCAGAAACTTTACAGTTAGAATTATCTTTTGGCATACATTTCATGTCCATAATAATTGAAACGCTCATCTGTTACATTACAGAAAAATCATATTTAGCACGCTGCATGCAAACAAGCATACACCATGCATGCAGCATGCAAGCATGCAGCATGCAAGCATGCAGCATGCAAGCAAGCATGCAGCATGCAAGCAAGCATGCAGCATGCAAGCAAGCTCACAGCATTCAGGCTAGCATTCAACATGCTTTCTGTCATGGCTCCGGCGCTGCGTGGCTCCGGCGGTCCCACGCGAGTTCGCGGGCCGCCTCGCCCCTCCGCGCCTACGCGGGCTTAAATTACACTCTAGGGGTAGGGCAGACAAGACTACGTCGGTTCTGCAGCGATTCGTTTCTGTCAATAACTTTTGTAGCACAACATATGTTGAGTTTTTGAGACACTATTTTAATTTTAATTTAAAGTTAAAATGCAATTTTATAGGAATGACAATATGCCTAACAAAATTATTCTAAATGAAATTCTGCCATCTTCATAGTATGCCAAGTGAAATTGTACCAAATAATCGTCGCTCTAAATAAATGTTATGCTAAACGAAATTCTGCGTAATTTTAAGTCTGCCAAAGGTAATTATGCTTAATAAAATTCTGCCATCTTAAAAGTATGCCAGCGTAAAGTCGGACATATAAACATTCGGCCAAACAATGATTATGCTAAACATTTTTTATGCCTTACAAATATTCGTTTAAAGAAGATTATGCCAAGTGTGTTATGCCAAATAAAATTCGGAGCATCAAGTTTCTGCCAGATAGAGGGAACCCGTGCTGGGCACGCCACCATTGCGGCGGTAAGGCCCTTCTTTGAGGAGTGGCTAGAGAGGCGCCACAGCGTCCTCACCTTCCGTCGTACCCTGGTCCTCACCGGGCATGGTTGCTTCGGGAGGTTCCTGTTCAGGATAAGGCGGGAGAAAACGCCTGGGTTTTACCATTGCGTGGATCGCCTGGAGCACACGGTGGAGCATACGGTTGAGGTCTGCCGTGCCTGGACGGGGACCACCGTGTCTTCGTGGAGGCGATCGGTGGCGGCGATCTCTCGCGTCCGGCTCAGGTGCATGCCATGGTACGAACCGACAGTGCATGGCAGTAATGCTCGCGAAGGAGGAGGCGGAAGATTCTGGGATGGCGACCGTGTACTGGAAGACGTAGCGTTGGAAGGGCTCCCACACGTTGGACCGATGACCTGGTGAAGGCCGCAGGAATCGGCCGGATGCGCGAAGTGCAGAACCGGTTGAGGTAGCGGTTCTTGGAGGAGGCCTAATGTCCAACAACTAGTCTATCGGCTGAAATGATGATGATGAAATTATAATAACGCTGTATTGTTTGTTCTTAATTGTTAAGCACGCTAACCTTTGTAACCACGAGGAAAATTATTTAAGCATTTGATACCCTTGTTATTGACGAAGGTTATAGGTTATTTAATATCACGGTACGAAACGTCCCTTAAAAGTTTAGCAAAAAAGTCTGAAACAACGGGTGAATCCACGTGGCACAGCTAGTTATTAATACGAGTTGAGATACGAATGACGATTATCTGAAATTAATCTGCTTAATTTATTCTGATGAAATGTCAT
Organism: Aporophyla nigra; assembly: GCA_947507805.1. Lineage (NCBI taxonomy): Eukaryota > Metazoa > Arthropoda > Insecta > Lepidoptera > Noctuidae > Aporophyla > Aporophyla nigra. The sequence goes on along the minus strand of OX382300.1, from coordinate 11,413,862 downwards.
TCTGTAAACATGTAGATATAAGAGTTCTCCGCAATTTTTGCATAACGACAGAAAATAAGTTGTTATAATAGTGATACTTCATTACGAGAATGTCAGCAGGATCTAGGAAAACCAATGGCAGTACCTAACTACATAGTTGAATGTCCCAGTGGAATCTGTAGCTCATTACCTGCTACTTGTTCGTGATATATTTATTCTAAAGTACTTTTATAACGCTGTGTTTACAGGAATTATAGACCAGCAAAAAAAAAATAACAGTAGGATGAAACCCATTAGTAAAGGAGGGGAATATGATAAAAATGAAAGGAAAAATAAATTACGGGCGATCCGAGTTCAGCAAGTGGGAGGGGGTGAGGTTTTAAGGGTAAAAAATGGTTTATCTCGATTTCCGGAAAAACTACAAGTCCTATGGAAAAAAGTTAAATGGCAAAGTTGTAATAAAACGATCTATAACTTTTGTATTTACAATTTATCCCACTTCCCGAACTCGGATCACCCGTAATTTATTTTTCCTTTAATTTTTATCATATTCCCCTCCTTTTCTAATGGGTTTCATTCTGCTATTCTTTTTTTCACTTTTACCATTTTTAAAGGCTTCGGCCCTGGTCAAAGTAAAGATTGCTCTAATTAAATGAAAACTCTTCAGTAATGAAACGATGATTATAATAATTATTATTACGTGAAGCAAAAACTTTGTACCCGTCATTACAAAAATTACTCGGATGGAGGAGTATGAAATTATTATTAATTATTTTTTGTTGGTATACATTTTTGTATCTCGACACCGTTGTGTCGGTTTTATAGGATAACACGGGCCGAAGCCAAGTGCTAACCTAAGTAGTAGGTGATAACATATTACGGTGTGATGATATGTTTAGACTTTGTGATATTGATGATGTTTGTGGATGTGATGTTTGTGCATCATTGTCGTTCTGTAGGAATTTTCGGACTATTCTACAAGTATTCAGGATAGCTGCTTTCTGCAAAGTTTGGTAGGTGGAAGGAGACAAGTCTAGCGTTTTTAATGACTGGTGAAGTTGTTTGGGAATGACACCCGTAGTTGAGAGCACTACTGGGATTATAGCAACGTTCTCTAATCGCCACATTCGGCTTATTTCTATTTTTAAGTCTGTATATTTCGACAGCTTTTCTGCTATAGTGTTTTGTAGGTTGTGTGTGTTTGGTACTGCTATGTCAATAATTTGCGCGGTTTTATTAACTTTATCTAATAAAGTTATGTCTGGTCTATTGTAATGTGTTGTTCTGTCTGTGAGGATGGCTCGATCAAAATATAGTTTGTGTGTTGTGTTTTCAAGAACTGTTTCAGGTTTATATTTATAGTAAGGTACTGGGGGTGTAGCTATTAATTTATATTTAATAGCAAGCTTTTGATGAATTACGTTAGCTATTTGATCGTGCCTGTGTTTATAATCAGTTAATTATTTTTATTATTATTATGTTAAAATATCTCGGGACCCTAGGATCTCGGTCTTTTGGAAGGCGTACGAGGGGCCGAAGCCAACTCGCAGAGGCCCCTTATACAATTTTAAATGATGAGGGGGCACCAACCGACGATTATCCCTGTATGCACTATGCAAGTGCATCCAAAGACAATCCCCGGTTGGAGCAGAACTATTACAGAATATGGAAACAAAGCAAATTAGGCTATAGGTTTGGATGGCTATAGTGGATTGGTAACCGCAACTATGGAGGGACTATGGCCCCTGCCTGATCAATGTTTTGTATACACGGATAAAATGGCAGGGGGTGACTTGCACACTCAATAATGGGCCCCCGGGAAACGTCGCTAGCACATAGTGACGTAGCGACAAGGGGGCAACACTTCCTGAGGTGCTTGAGAAGTGGAGAGGTATTCCACGGCTTTCAGAACAATCCCAGAGCCCGGAAGATGGTCAAGATCCCTACGAGCACTTACTGGAATACTTCCTTTCCCCGAGCACGTTTGCTCTTGCGAATCTCCACTCAAGCCAGCCAATAAAGGCAAGAATGAGGCGGGGGCTCTGAGCCTCATCAGTGTTCACTCCAGCCGGCCAATAAAGGCAAGCCAGAGATGAGGAACAAGAATTCTCCCAGGAGATAGGGTCCGTGGGGTCGCTACTGCCCAACAGCTCGCCACAAGCTGCCCTGCGGGTTTATTATTATTATTTCTATTTAAATGAATTATGGTCGGATTTCAACCACTAGGCGACTACTAGTAAATATACTGCGTTCTCGAAATTTGCTTCTACTTACTTATAAATATAAAATCTGATTAAAAGGAAAATAAAACTCTTATTTATAATGTTTTTCGGTCTATGATGTAAATGTAAATCCGTCTAGAGAAGACTAAAGAACGAAATAATAAGTACCTATAAAAATCGTGAAATCAATTATTATTTTTCACAAAAAAAAAACTATAGTCTAGACTAGCCATTCACTCGCTCTTACATACATTAATACTATTAAAAACCATAGAAACCGTATTCATAAAATGACCAATCAATTAAGGTTTTCCTACGGACCCGTCAATCGGAATATGGGATATAATAATTAGCTGAAAACTTTCGTCCGATCTGGATGAATTATACACGTGGCAGTCTAATTCTGACGCTGAGCGTCTGGTGGAAGGAGACGCGAGGGTCGCAGTAGAAGCGGATAGCGAGGCTATTTTCTTAAGAGGGGTCTAGCATGAACGTGCGACGTACTTAAATGTGATGGTGTGTGGTTAGTGACCCTGACTGCTAAGACTGAGGTCGTGGGTTCAATTCCCACCCAGGACAAATGTTTGTGTGATGAGCACAATCATTTGTTCTGTGTCTGGGTGTAATTTATCTATAATATGTATGTATTTAGAAATATATAAGTATGTTTATCAGTTGTCTGGTTACCATAGTACAGGCTCTGCCTAGTTTGGGATCAGATAACAGTGTGTTGGTTGTCCTAAGATATTATATTAAATAAAATAAAACTCGAACTGTTTGAAAATGATTATACTCCTAGCGATTTACTTAAGACTATATTGATAATTAGCTTTTGCCAGTGGTTTTCCGTAAGGACGATAACATAACATAATATTTATTCAAAAAATAAAAGGCTTAAAAATATGTACAGTTTGCTTATATGTAAATTATATTCTAATATTTACGTGCCTGAACTAGGTAATCCTGTGTTTCAGGCAAGAAGAGCCTAAATAGTCTTATAAAATAAATAAATAACCAAAAGTTGTGAATAGACAAATTATTGTATAAATGTTGAGTAGCTTATAAAATAGTTTCTAAAATTTTATTGAATTAAATACTTAACGTAGGTGAATACTTACTTTAACACAGTTAGTAAATTGTCTGTTTCTTCGTAAGACATACTTTGGAGAGCGTCATAAGGGAACTACCGGGATAAAAGGATCCTATGTATGGATCCAGGTTATAAACTATCAAATCCGTTGGGACGTTTTTGCGTGATTGAGAAACAAACACCCAAACTTTAACATTAAACATATTAGTAGGATGGGTGATACCTCATGGGTATTGCATAGTCGTATTTTCGATTCATAAATCTAACAAATTTAAGTCTCAGATAAAAATAAACATATGTATATGATCGACGTAAAGGAACAAAGAAGACGATAACAAAGGAGTTTTCCTACTTAAGTAATTTTTAAGCAAATATCCATTTAAGTTTCATAAAGGTTGTAGATTTCTTGAGAAGATGGATTCTTACCTCATAAGTTAATGGCAGGTAGGTACAATAGGTATATGATAAATGGCATTAACATGAAAAATAGATTAAGAATATTTTTTATAGTATATATCTGGTTAGTGCACCAGCGGCTACTCCGACCAAACCCTTACCCGTGACTACATTGGATTCTAATTTGACTTTATTAGATTTTAGCAGAATTTAAAATGCTAGTTCAAATTAGATGAGAAAATTGCATTATTTACCAGTAGTGTGAAGTGTTCCTAATGACTTCCCCGACGGAATCTCTGTTCAACTCCGAATTAAAACTTGATTAGAGGTACTTACATGTCAAATATACGTATCCGCGTTTCAAGTCAAACTTTCTCAACAATTTATCAACAACGAACAAGGATAAACAAAAGGTGAATTGGTGAATTACCTCCATACACATTTCTATCGGGAGAATTTTATTGTGTTACCTTGTACGTAAAATTCTTTTCTCATATCAAGAGTTTTGACAGTTCTCTCAGATAATAAAATAATGGCTACGGCGAACTGTTGTAGCTCGTAGACCGTCTACGTGCGCGTAGTCCGCGTAGCGTGTAGCGGCCGCCGCCGCGTGAGACGCGCAATTAAAAGTTTACAGCAGATGCAGTGATCGGCAGAGCGAGCTGTAAACGACACGTCTATGTAAACACGCTTCTAATTGGATCAAACACCTTTTTATACTAGTAAGTACATTCTGCGAGGAACATGGAGTCTCAACTAATTGCTACCTGCACGATGCACGAGCACTCTTTAATTAAACACATGTAATTTATCTGCACCCTTCTTTAATTGGCAACGACAGCTTGTAAACAAAACGTTGTTTTAGTTTGTTTACAAATAAAAGGTGAACATTAAACTCGAACTTCAATTTATAAAAAAACCCTGACGTTTTCATTATGAATGAAACTTTTTGGCCGTTCATTGTGATTTCATTCGCAACTTTTTAATCAGCTTATTTGAACTAGAAACAACGTCGATTTCTGACGTTCGTATAACACTAACATTAAAGTTAGAATAATTTTAGATGTATGGACTTATTCATAGTATGCTGGTTTTTTAGGTACGTCTGAGCCACATATGGATTTTGCACGGATACATTTTCTTATATAAATAGAAGAAAGGACATAAGAAATGTGAAGTAAACCTATTTAAACGAAAACCATTAAGTTGGAATGGTCCCCTTAAAACGGCAAGTGCAAAGAATGCATAAGGTTTAAACGGCGGGTCAAATTTTGCCTCGTCAGATATAATTAAAAGTCTTTACGATGGGCGAAAACGACGCTGTAAAGCGGCAAGGAAAATTATATGGAAAGCGCGCGAGCAGCCGAGCACGTCACTGAGCGTCGTAAAGTATGAGACGTATCAGTAGGTACGAGTGCACCGGGAAGTGTCTTGTGAGGCTACACGTGTGCACAAGTTCCAAGGAGTTTTTATTGTGACCCGAATAATGCCAGAAAGTTTCGGGCTAGGAAAGTTAGACGATTTTCTGCCGAGATACCGGTTAATCCCGTTTTTTTAGATTAACTAGTTTATGCTAGGCTAGTTCGTTCAACGTATGTCAAACCAGTACAATATCTGAATGCCACATGCTTCAGCCGGAAAAGTTTTCTTTGTAAACGCACCTCTCAGTAGATGAATTTCTCATCGTGGAAGCCATGATAAATTTGTAGGTGTGATGTGAGTACATAAAATTGCAAATTCGTATACCATATTATCTGCTAATTAAAACCATATGGGTACCAAATCATTATGGTTTATTTTTTATTTTGGTACCAAAAAATAATAATTATAGAAGATTACGTTAACTAAAACTCACATTATTTTATGCCAGCATGTCAACAAAAGACTGCAAATGATTAAATCCTTCAACACAAACCGCGCACACAATATTTTCACTACAAGCAGTTATTTTTCCAGAAAAACGAACGAAAAGCGCATTTTAATATCTCGATTATGAATCCGAGAGTCCTTTCACTAAGCTGTGCCATCACAGCCTGTACTGTCGATGAAATAACCCGCTATTAACCTTGTTGCAACGGCTCTTTTGCAAAAACCATCGCCGAAATTGATATCAACTCATGCTCACAAACGTAAATTGCCCCTCTATGCATATTTACGCGAACTATTAAAAATTGATCGATTGCCATTTGCATGGGATCACACTTATGGTATTTTTAAATAACGATTCGCTCGTGGCCTATGATGGATTTAATCGATATCACTTTACTTCTATATTATCCACTTTTACGATTTTCCAGTAACATTTCCGCGTGTGTTAAATACCTCTACGGTTTTGAGTACTGGAACCCGAAAACATAAAAATGTTGGTATATTCTTTTTAATGTGAACATATCGGTTTACAGCCGGCTGTAGTACAATCGTTTGAGTTTTGAGACGCCCTCAATAACCTGAGTTTAGTGCTAAGTTCGTATTCACACAGTTACCACGCGCGTCGTCGTATCCTTTACACGATAGTAGAGAGGCGATCGTAAAAACTTTTAATTATTTCGGTTGAAAATAGTCCGGGAGACCGCAAACATAAACCGGTATGCATTCTTTTTGTTTCGTCGGTTTGCGCGTAGCGTCTACAAGACGTTAGTGCCTTGTTTTAAAGTGTTGTAAAACAAGCGTAACCCGCGCTCACCTACGGTACCTAAGTGTATGCCCTCTTGAAAAAATAAAGTCTCTGAACACGGTTTTCACGTTTTATGCTCATATGTAGCTGGCGGTTTAAATTACCCGATTTCCACAAAACGGGACTTCTTGAGTTTTTACTGTTGTATCTAATTAAACTTAGGTTGAAATAAAAGTAGGTATTAAGGATAAAAAGAGTATCAGTTTTTTGTATTTTAATTTTATTAAATGATAAGCAAAGACGATGTTGACTATTCTGAAAATGTCCAAAGCGAATTGGAACAGAAGTGTTCATGATAAAAACAAAACACACCAACTGAAGACACAAATTCTTCGATTGATACAGTTGAATACAATGAAGATCTTGATGGGTTAGTACGGGACTGAAACCAACAAGAAATAAAAATAAAAAAGTAAACATTGAATCGTTACAATTGGTACTTTATGTCTATTTTTTTTATGAATCTTAAATTTGATTAGTGCCCGGTCTACCGGGCACAAATCAAATTTAAGATTCATAAAAAACATTCACAGATTCATATAACCATCGATGGTTATATGGTTCCTCCTATTACATGGGACTTAAACATAACTGGCGAAATGTGGGTGTACATAGGTTCACCTCTGCCCAACCCTTCGAGGAAACAAGGCGTGATGTTTATGAATCTTAAATTGATAAATAATGCTAAAAATGCACAATGCCATGTAGTTAATGTATTCATTTTACCGGGAACCGTCACTGATTGTTGACAAACCGTCGTCGCAGGCAACACGCAGGAGAATCGCACGCAACCCGCAATCATCCGCAAACGGCACCCCACGACGCGCTAAGTGTCACCCTGTAAGTAGCGGATATGACGTAATTGGCGAGTCGTCAACCACCGACCCTGGTTGTCACATGTCACTTCACAGTTCAACGATTTCAATTTCCTGTAAGTATTTTCATGGAATTAACAAGATACTTAATTTATTTTTTATGAAGCATGGCGTAAAAATTTTTTAAATATTAATTTAACATGTTATTGAAGAATCGAAGCAAATATTTTTTTCGTGTCTTCCGTTGTCATTCTGAAATAATTAACGTCGATTTTTCCTGACCATCTTTTCCTTAGGCTCAACAAGAAGAACAAAACATTTATTAACTAACATACTGCCAATTATCTACCTACCGAGAGCAATAATACAATAAACATTTAAAAAAAATTGAACCATCTTTCGCGTCGCGCGAAATTATAAACTTGTTTGAGAATACGTACAAAAGTGTTGAAAACTTCGCAATAGCTTTTCAGATAAGTAACTAGCTCGCGTTAATGTTTAGCTCTTTGTGATTCCGCTCAGCGCGGCTGTGTGTGACTGTATGACGGTATGTCGAACTACTTTTCTAAGTTAATTCGTGTCTCATGCACAATCCATAAACTTGCAAGAGCTACCTCGTGAACGATGTCTGTTGTGAATGAAAATTTTTGCATGTGTACTGTCGCGTCTTATACAGGCACCTACATAATTAAAAACTTATGTTGTTGTCGCCCTGTGTTGATTTTTATTTTTTAAACTATTCTTATGATTTTGAATACCTACAGGCTACACTAAAAACAGTAGTCGAAATAAAAGGATAAGTTATGTTATGCAGTAAATTGAATAACACGTTTAAATCCATAAGCTAAGACAATATAGAAAATTTCAGGGAAATCACAATTCCATAATATCTGCAACTATCACAATATCAGGATTTTCATGTTCTTTTTATGTGTGTTGTTATAATAATATAAGTTATATGGCGCTTTTCTGAAATAAATAAATAATATAATTATATAAAAAGCGTCGACCGACTGTCTGCGAGTTGGTTTTGGCCCTTCGTACACTTTCCAAAGGCCCGGTCCCCAAGGTCCCGAGAGCCAGACACTAAGCATAAATAATAATTTTCATCTTTCGTCATCTGATTGGTCGCTATTTGTAAATCCCAGTTAGGTATAATAAAGCCCAGTTTTGCTTACATATGGAACATTTCCTGAAATTGAAGCCACTGAAGTACTAAGAATAATGCTATGTACTGCAGTCTGTTTGTAAAAATATCGCGTCGTATACAAACACTGAGGCAGAGGTGGGTGCTGTGGGCTGGTATACCCCCACAGACACTTTAAGTACGAATATTATGCGCATCGCACTATGTTCTGATGAGGTTACATTGTTTCCTTCCGTTTCAATTATTGAAACGCCCAAGAACTTATTTTAAACAGTGCGGCCTGTTTTAAATACGTTTTTGGGCAATGTACAGTACAAAAGTTGAAACAACAATAGAAAGATAGATTAAGACGAAACTGTTTGTAGTGAAAAAAAAGAAACAATATTTTTTCAATGGTTTTAGGTTTTTAATCAATACCACTTCAGATATTTCCAAAATATATTGAATTAGTGAGCCTAAACTAATCTCTGTGGGTGGTTCATTAACTATTCTTGATCGGCCCATTAATTAAGGAAACCAATATCAGTTTTAGGTTAAATCAATAAACCCGCTCCGTTTAGAATTGTTTGGAACACGGCAGCTGGTCCATTGTCGGTAGTTGGTAGAGACTAGGTTTCAGGGTTCAAGTATTTTTTTTATAATTTCGTAGGGTAGAATGGATGAATTCTTGAAGCACAGAACCGGTCGAAGTGGTAGTGCTTGGGGGAGGCCATGTCCAGCAGCGCGTGCAAATAAATATATATTATTCATTCATTCATGTTTTAAGCGAAATGATGATGATAATGAAGGTAGAATAGGTACTTATATAAACACTGCTGAAACACAAACCTACGTACGTAATAAGGGACATGTAGAAATTATGGAGTCACCATAATTTTCATCAAAAGTAAAAAAAAAAGCTGCAAGGCTTTTGTTTTACTTTAGTTAGCAAATGATTTTGATGATTCTTTTAATCAATTATTTATCTACTTCCCTATTTCGTTGAATATAATAAGGTGCATCGGATAAAAGAGGGTAGGTACGTAAAACAAGTACTGGTATATACGTACTGCATACAGAATATATGCTTTTTGTTTGAAAGGATGCGATAGTGGGTAATGAAATGATGCCTTCTCGATTCAGTTCGCTTATCCGGATTAAGCAGAGCGCCTCTGTAACCTGTTCTGTCGTTTGAATTCTTATTAAACCCGCCTGTATCGAACTCTGTTTTAGTATTTCTTATGGAAAAGATAAGCAGAACAATTTGCCTTATCTCAGACTTTTCGTCTACTGTAGAAAAGTTACGGGCAAGCTTTTAATTAATGGAGTCTTTGCAATTATTAAGGCGGGTCTAGGTTAGTGTGCTATACCTATTATGTTAACATACAAAAATCGATAATTCTGAGGGTTTTACCACGTCAAACTCGTTTCATATTGCAAATTAAAAGTTGTTTTGAAAGTTATAATAAACAAATTTCCAAGTACCTATCATATAAAAGTAAAGTACTAAACTTTACTTTTGAGGCATCAAATTTTGATAGAGTTTTGCATAAAGAGATAACCTCGATCAAAGGATTGCTTTCAAAGTGGTTTACCTTGCGAGCATATTTTAAGTTTTCATGAAGTGAGGAAATGGAAAATAAATTGGATTTGTATAAGTTTCTTAAAAGCTACACACACGAGGAAATATTTACTTTGTTCTAGGCTAGCCGGGATTATTGCAGTTCATTATAAGACTAACTCTGCGGTCTAATGGAAAACCTGGTGGCGCGTTTGTGACTATGCTATATTTTTCATGTTGAATGAAAACAGTTTAGACAACATAAACAGCTAAGTTGAACGTATCGCGTTATGAACTGGGCGCAGTGTTGCGTTTGTGGACCGACTGGTTGTGGAAAGGCAATGAGTAGACTTTTAAAATAATATAAAATGAAACATTTCAAACATGCGACATTAGCCGTAAGAAAAACACTAATAGTATGATTGTATATTTAATTTATTGAAAAATAAAAGACTTAACTGAAAAAACCAGCCAAGTGCGAGTCGGACTCGCGCACCGAGGGTTCCGTACAAACCTGCAGGTATTCACGGTTTATGCATAAGGTTTATGTTTATGTTTTTTTTTTTTTTTAATTTTTATATTTGTGTTGACTGAATGAAAGGTAAATTGTGGTTTACGATTTAAGACGTATTAAAAAAAAACTACTTACTAGATCTCGTTCAAACCAATTTTCGGTGGTTCATGGTAATGTACATCATATATATTTTTTAGTTTTCCCTTCATCCTATCATTCCCTTATTTTAGAAGTTACGGGGGGGGGGGGGGGAGACACATTTTACCACTTTGGAAGTGTCTCTCGCGCAAACTACAAATCTTAATGCGGTTCACAGAATACATCTACTTACCAAGTTTCAACAGCATAGCTCTTATAGTTTCGGAATAAAGTGGCTGTGACATACTCGGACAGACAGACAGACAGACATGATGAATCTATAAGGGTTCCGTTTTTTGCCATTTGGGCTTGCACACGAAGGCTTCCGTACATCTTCCTTGTACAGACCCCTTTTTTTTCTGGATGGGAAACCATGAAATGACGTCTCCCGCTCTTGGGTGGAGCGGAAGGGTGTGTCAGACTTTTATGGACTAAAATCCACCCGTGTTCCGTAACCCATGTGCCAGGGTCACGATATCTCTTTCGAACAAATCTCGTGACCCTGGCAGGCATCGGTCCTAGCGGCCCCTTTAGTTCTGCTGACATCTCTTTGAGGCGCGCGTGGAACACTACGCGCCATCGACACGGGTCTTGCCCCCCCCTAGACTCCTTTAGTTTTTAACTTTGTTATTTTTTATTATTTGTTGTTATAGACACAACAGAAATACACATTCTGTGGAAATTTCAACTGTCTATCTATTACGGATCATGAGACTGCTGACAGACAGATATACGGCCGGACGTACGGACAGCGGAGTCTTAGTAATTGGGTCACGTTGGTTATACGATATGGGTAATACCTCTAAAAAGAACACGCCATATAATTTAAATACGTTGGGTGGCAAATTCTGACCTAAGCTGTCTCCATATACACAAATAAATAGCATCACTTTCCTACACCTAGAATATTAAACACAAAGGTTGATAATGTTTAACAAGCAGACAGTTCTGATACAAAGGGGAAACACATTAACATACAACTTCAACCGACGCGCCGGTGAGGAGTTGGAAACATTTTCGCACAAACTTTTCTATATGCGAAACGCTATTGAAAGCTCCTCTCGGAGATTAACACGTGCCGTGAAAATACGCGTTCAAGGATTACCCACCCCCTCCCCTCCTCGCCGAGTGTGAAGTTGTCTTGTTATAATGTGCCGCTAACAGCCAACAGTGAAAAATTAATGCACTTCCCCTCTTACCCACGGGAACGCTACACGTGCGAGCAAAAAAACGGCTCATCTATTAAACTACCTTCGTGATACGGTTGATTGATTATTTTTGACAGGCGTTTTAAATTTTTTGATATTTTAATTCGTTTTCTATTTAGATATTCACATTTTGACTTTTAGAGCGTGATGGTTTTTTAGAGAAAATATATCATCATCTTCCTGTCCCCTTCTAATGTTGTTCTACAGAAAATATATAAGAAGTAAGTTAAAACTTTTAAGTTAAACGTTAACATAAGTGAGAAGAAAATGATCTCAATTAAAATATCAAAGTTCGAGACGATCTTGAACGTTGATAATTTAGTTCAGATATCTTTTTTATCAATTATGTGAATGTTTAAAAAATATTTCAACGAAAATATCAAAGTTACGACGGCAGGAAGACAATGATATCATCATTGTCCTGCCCTTATCCCAATTTACTTAGGGTCGGCGCAACATATCTTTTTCTTTTACACTTCGTCATCTCAGCAGTCACCCCTTTCTAACCATATCATCATTCGCACAGTCCATCCATCGTTTCTTTAGTTTCCCTCTACTCTTATAACTAGATGATGATGTATTTTTTCTAAATCAAGGTGTGGAAGTCACAATTTTTATATCAAAACAGAAGACAGTTGAGTTTGAGCAAGAATGAACTCATACTCAGCAAAGTATCAACCGCAAACACTACTACACAAGTATCCACGGTAGACGAAAAGACGTGGGCCCCTCACTAAACCGCCCGCGAACTCCTCCAAGATTTGGCTTTAATTAATTCGCTGCAAGAGAAAGCTACACAATATAAAATAGATTTACACCTCCTTCAGCAGCAGTGTTGTGAACTCATTGGCAGATATACTGTTCTTAACCACGTCAGCAAATAGCAAACATGGCAATGAACAGTGGAGTCATCCCCGCAGCTAACTAGATCTTTGAGCGCAGTTTGGACTTCGGTTTGATCGTGTTTGCTCGCTACTCACTAGTTAGACTGCGAATTGCGGATAGTTTCTTTGTGTTCCCGAGTCACAACTTCGCTAACTAGCTGCCGGTGACTGATTATGAACAACTCAAATTTGGGTTCCGAAATTATAATTACAAACACGAATGTTTTTAAACACCTTTTTATTTCTTATACATATCGTAATATACGGGTTGATAATCGATGTTGGGTACGATTCTGTCAATCAAGCCAGCTACAAGGCGAGTACGTTTGAGGCTTTCGGGTCTGCACATTCGAATCAATGTCCTCAAAAAACGGTTCTGAATCTCCCATTTACTTGGCCCAAATGGTCTATTCAAATATGACTTTTTGAGATGATTACCGCCACTTCTATGAGAGGTCTCGAGGGAGCTATGCAAACGTGATAATGTCTCAATTTCTGGCGGTGCAATTCGTTCATGACGTAGCGAGTAGCTAGATTTAACGTTATTAGAAATTTGCCTTTTTTCAGGTAGTCTTTGTAAAATCTTCTCTAGTAGCATGCTTTGCTTTCGAGATTCACTTTCTGTAGTTTGTTTCAAAAGTGCATCATGCATCACCTTCTTTTTTATGATTGAATCGATTAAGCTTTTCATTTCGGGAGTTAAGTAGTTTCTTGGCCCAAAGTGTTCTGGCGGGTCGTGATCAGCTATTTCTATTTCTTCTTCTGGTATGTTATAACGAATTTTTCGAGGAGGCAAATTTTGCACTTTGTTTGGTTCTCCTTTTACTACATTTTGCATATGCTGAGCGTCATGAGTAGATTCTATTTTAACTATCTTGTTTTTGTCGTTTTCATTATTGTCGTAGGTAATATGGTCAATAATAATCTCCGGATAATCATGCAATATGCTTAACTGTTGATTCTGATGACCACTTTGTGTAAAAGATATCTGTTTATTGTTATTGGTTGTACTTAACTCTGAGACTATTTCTTTTTTTATTAAATGTTCTAGAGAGTAATTATTGTCGTTCACGTCCCCTGACCTTGCCTTGTATTCTGAATATATTCTTTCTTGACCACCCTGTAGGAGTCTAGGCAAAAATTCTTTATGGTGTTCAAGGGCCATGAAAGATTTTCTAGCTATCTTACTTGCACCTGGAAACGGCTCGTTTTCTGAAGTCGGATCCTGACCTTGATTGGAATCTTCATGACTTTGTACAGAGTTATTTGAAGATTGACTAGCGTGTAGTGCTTCACTGCTAGACTTAAAATTGATATGTGGGGCCATATACGTCTTAAAGTAATATATATTTGAATCATTGCCTGGTTGTGTTTCAACAACAGGAGTTAAATCTTGTATATCAGCGATAGGGCCAGTTTCGTTTATTTTTTTGGTCTGAAATATCAGTTTATCCAAAATTTCATTAATATTTTCTGAGCTCATATGTTCTTGAGATATTATACAATGTACGGTCATCAGAACAGACATGTGGAGAACTGAAAAAATGGCAATTTAAACAAAAACTCTATGAAGGCAGTACATAAATAAAATGATAAGGAAACAACAGTTCACGATGACAAAAAGGGCAAACTAAGACCATAGACGACTGGAGAGGGTTAGTATTTTCTAAGAGTGGTTACAGGATGTGACAAATTAATAGAAGATTACAATAATGTGACCTTACACAGCGTGAGTCCCATGTTAATCGCCATTCTGCCAGATTACCACTGAATGAAATACTGGTTTATTATTGGCTCAAATGTGCTTGATCGCTTATTAATTAACTGTTATCGCATTAATACCTCTTCGGACTTAATTAAGGGCTTATTGATAGGCGTGAAGGTTTTCATCTAAATATTACTCAATCAGGATTTACTTCGCATATGGGTATTAAATGTTGATACAGGTAGAGCGTGCGTGCGATCACGTAGAAAAAAAAAACGTACCTAGTCAAGTTTTTATGTATCAAATATCCAAGATATCATTATCCAAAAAACTGAGACGGTTAAAAAAATTTAATTAGGTGTTTATAATAACTAGTGGTCGCCCAGAGGTCGAATTTGACCATTATTCGGTTAAAACTTAATTTATTTCAAATGCATTATTATGATAAAATAAGGTTTCTGCATTCCTCCTCCATTTAAAGTTTAACTGTGCCAATTTCATACTCCTCCGTCCGCGTCATTTTCGAAAAAGGGGTACATAGTTTTTGGTTTACGTACAAATATATAGAATTATCAAAACAAAGAAATCGTGTCGAAACGCAAACATGAATCTCAAAAAAAGGAGAATGATTTTGTGACTAACAGAAAACAATAGAAATTGATTATGTAAAATATTTCCATACAAAAACATCAATCGAGAGGTGTTTCCATGAACCGGCAAGTTAATGGAACTTTTAATTTGCACTATAACAATTTACAAGCGATTGAAACTGAAAAAAGCAATCTTAGTTATCGTTGCCTTGGACGACAGCGAGTCGGCTTCGGCATGAAGTAAACAGCTCGGTTCGTCCTGCATTTCAATCGACTCTATTTGTATTTTATTGCGGGAGACTCGAACTGAGGCCAAACGCCACGGACCAAAGCTTTACGTTTTATTGAGTTCTTTTATGAGATTTAAGCAATAATAGACGGTTTATTAACGGACTACTAATATTTAATTAGCATTATAGATCCCTAGAAACATTTGGAACTGGACCCGGTCGAGAAATGCGGTTCTAAACTTCCCACGCAATAATAAATGTCAGTATCAGCACAGTAAGAGGTAGCTCGTTTGTGTATAGGTATTAGGATTTAGAGAATAGTCACGTAGGTGCAACGCGGGTATAACGGATACCAACCGTCTCTAAAAAAGGACTGTGGTAGACTAAAACAAATTAGCGCAAATAAATTCTAGGTAGGTTTGTATAACTATGACTACAGTAATTTTATTTCGTTTTTTTTTTTGAGCTGGTTCAATTATTTTCATGAAAATGTAACTTTGAATAAACGATGTTTTTGTCGTGATTTTTCTTAAGTAACAAAAGTCACGATAAAACATTTAGTACATTATACAAATTTTAAAAAGTATTACATAACCTAGTGCCGTTATATTTAAAACTTTTTACCTAACATAGAAATTAATAAGCAAGATATATTTCACGAAAACCTATAGTACAAAAACGAAAAAGCAGCAAATTCTTAGCTCTGCGGGATGACGGAGGTATAAAAAATTCTATTAGAAATCCATTAACTTTTTCAATTCCAACAGCCGTCTAATTTAATTGCGAACGT
This sequence comes from Aporophyla nigra, assembly GCA_947507805.1. Taxonomy (NCBI): domain Eukaryota; kingdom Metazoa; phylum Arthropoda; class Insecta; order Lepidoptera; family Noctuidae; genus Aporophyla; species Aporophyla nigra. The sequence goes on along the minus strand of OX382300.1, from coordinate 11,397,940 downwards.
TTCTCGCTGTAAAGTTACAATACCCTCCTAATAAGGCTATGTATTCTTCTATACAACCAACAGTGCAATGATATGATCGCGTGTAAGTGAATTCTTTAATAGAGTGTCAACGTTATGGCACTTGGACAGTGAAGAATGCAACCCATTTGGAAGATCACTGGACGAGTTGACAAATTGCTTGTCTGGTTATGATAAGGTAACTCATAGTAAGTTAATAGAATGCACTTGGCAACTTGTTTGGGAGTAGCACGCTTAATTGACGTGAATATTAGTAATTTTTGGGACTTTTAAGCAAATGGATTGTGATAAATGCTTGCCTAGAACTCCAATGTCAATCAATCAATCAATCAAATCAGCCTATCGCAGTCCACTGCTGGACATAGGCCTCTCCCATGCTGCGCCACAACACCCTATCCTCCACCTTCCGCATCCAGTCTATCCCAGCCACCTTTTTGAGGTCGTCGGTCCATCTAGCTGGGGGGCGTCCCACACTACGTTTGCCAATACGCGGTCTCCACTCCAGGACTCGTCTGCTCCATCGGCCATCGGTCCTTCGACAAACATGGCCAGCTCACTGCCACTTCAGCCTGCTTAACCTGCAAGCTATGTCGGTAACTCCAGTTCTTTTCCGGATAACATCGTTTCTGATCTTATCCATCAAAGAAACTCCGAGCATAGCCCGCTCCATAGCGCACTGAGCGACCTTAAATTTGTGGATCAGCCCAACCGTCAGTGTCCACGTTTCGGCAGCATATGTCATGACGGGCAGGACGCACTGGTTGAAGACCTTGGTCTTAAAACATTGCGGTATCGGCGACGAGAAGACTTGACGAAGTTTTCCAAACGCTGCCCAACGCAACTGGATCCTCCTGTCGGCTTCTTTCTCGAAGTTGTGTCTACCAAGCTGTATGACTTGCCCAAGGTAGACATACTCCTTTACAACCTCGAGAAGCGACCCTTCGATGCGGATTGGATTGAGCTCCAATGTAAGACTTTTAAATTGTACTGTAGATCCATTTTTTCTTGTTCTTCTATACTTTACTATCAACACGCTAAAAAGAATGCAGTGGAATGTAAGACTTTTAAATTAAATTTTAGTGACTACCGGACACTGCAGAACCATTTAGCGTGTTATTTGTACTATCGACACGCTGCAGTGGAATGTTACGAGTACAACAACTACGTACTCAGTAGCTTAAATGTGGCAAAAGCTAAGTTTTGCAAAATCCTGAAAATCTAATCTGTGGTTTGAATTTTCAAGTGATATTGCAAACAAAAACCTTCAAAATATACACACGCAAAATAGAAATGTACGTACGTATAAACGCAAACAATTTTACAGGGTGATTAACAATTGCATCAAAACCTTGTTCACACTGTGCACGTTACCCGTGGCCACGTGGTCCTATGAATATTTGTCCACCGGCGACTGCTGGAATAATTGAGGTGTACATTTTCACTTTGTTCCGTTTCCATTCGATTAAAATCGTTGTACCACACTTGTACACGACCTATTCGGTGTTTACTAAACGATTTGAACGGTTCGACGGGCCGCCCAACCGGCTATGATTTTTTTTTCTATTTTTTTAGGAATTTGTATATAACGAATTCAAATAGAACTAAATTAGAGAAGAGTGTTACTGGAAAATATGTTTCATGTGTCTAATTTCTCAAAGCTTCCCATTTTTGAAATTGGAGTTCTTGGGCATCGTTTTCAAAATGGCGTCGATAATAGAAATTGGCAAACGTTACGGTTGCTCGAAGCACACGTATTTAAAGTCTTAAGTTTTATAAAGGTCGGTTACAGGGTAGTTTCAAATATATTGGCTACTGGGTCTCGCGAGTCGTCAGAGTACATTTTATGAGCATCTAATAAAATTTTTATCGTGTAACAGTAAAGAAGCAATCAGTCTGTTGGATATTGGCCTGCGGGGTCGGTAAACACGTGCATTTTTATGTTCGTGCGCAGTTACCGCCATTCATAGATTCGCGTATATAACCACTACTAGAACCACTTTTGTCGATTACCTACTTAGCTAGAATTTGTCCAAGTTGGAATCTCCTTAATACCGTTAGAGGCGCATCCTGAGGAACCGTGAAATGTAAGCGTTTTCCGCATCACTAAAAGTTTTACATTAGGCACTCAGTCGCTACAAGTTCATTCGAAGTGCTCCGGTTTCTTGATATTTTTCCATAGTGACCCAAGTACCTATGGAAGAAAAACAGGGTATTTTTAAGCTTCTTACCGGACTGTGAGTCAACTGGGTAACTAGGCTACTTATATTTTCTTGAAGGCGGCACATTTTCAATTCTTTTATTACTTTATATCCAAAGACCTACTTTCTAGTGTGTGACTTTTACCTAACAAAAATATAAGTTAAGCTCTACGTATACCATTCTTAATACACTATTTGATGCACTTAGTCTAAAGAGCGATTTATGACGAGTCGATTGCGATTCATAGTTTCATTCTGTGACAGTAACACACACACACACAAAGACACACACACACACACACACAAAGACACACACTTACAGACGCATCATACACAAACACACACACACACACCCACACTCACCGAACACACACACAGCACTGTATCAAAATGTTCTGAGACTATGCTGGTTTTACATGACTCTAGAATATGTGTTTTCTTTTGGACAGATAACCCTCTGATATGTGACTACGAGCTGGCGTGATACGAGGCCTGGCTTGCGGGGCTGCAAGACGGAGATGATGCAAAAGAAGCGCACGGTGTCCACCATTATGTGTCTTTTCCCAGTATGAAGACTACAAGACCAACTAAACTGATCAACCAGTGACAGACTAACATCGCGATTCTTCAGTTTCCCAAACGAGTGCAAAACAGAAATAAAACATTTTATCCTAATAGGTACCTACCTATTAGGATAAAGTGTTTTATTTCTGTTTCTTATATCTTTTCCCATTATAGTTATATTTTATTACATACAAAACGTACCAGTTTTTAAGCATCCATGCAAAAAACAAAGGTCATCGACCCAATTAATGAAGGCATTCATCTCGTGAACACAAAACGAACAAAACTTTATACAAAAAAATGTTTGTGAAAGCAGTATTGTAAAACTAAAAACAGCTGTCCAAATACAAATAAATATAAAATGATGGAAGTTTTTATAGTGTCCATGGTTATGCAGAGGGGCGATGACGCTGCGTAGTGGACACTGGAGATCCCGAGAACACCCGCACAATCACGCACGCCTCCGGGACCGTTTGACTAGGCATTACCCACGTATACTAATATGTTTGTGAGTCCGTCTGCCTCTGTACACAGAAGAGCGAGGCCGATGTGCCTCCCGGTAGCATTTTAATTTTACAAATCAATAGTCTTTTGTCGTGTCATCTAAGTGCATTCGAGAGCCGATCTTTTAAAAAACTAACGTTTGTAAACCCCATGACGGCGCAAAAACCGTTATCCAAAACTTAATCAAGCCTTTATTCTAGTTTAAACTGCATTCACTGATGATATCAGCTACCTGGCGATTCTGATATCTCATCAATATGAGAATCTACCGCAAATACACCGACAACTGTACGAGCTAACGGTACCGTAAATGTATTCAAGTTAATATAACTTCAAACGAGTTCTAAAAACAGTAAAACAATGGCCCAACTTATAATAGTGTGTTCGATGCAATTGGCAGCTAATTTGTTGTTCCACGACCAACCAACACGCTCATTGCGTCAAAATTTTAATCGGTTCTCTTTGTCAGGAAAATTCTTTTGTGAATGCAAAAAATTAAAAGTTACGCAATCGGAACAACTTTGTAGCACAACGTGAGGGGATCGCGTTTATACCGGTTTGAAGCTCCGTTCTGTATAATAAAAACGGCACAAACTTTTAAAGTAACCAGAATTATTTATAACACATGCGTAAGTATCTGGTATCTAAACATTCAAATCCACGACATCCTCTAACGATTTTTTGTTGTATAAATTTTGGAACTTGACTAGGTATTATTAGCAGTCCTAGGTTCTAAACACGCAAAAAATACCAGTTAGTCTTGTGATTTTTATTTTATTTACCACATCTGCACCTATAACTGGCTAGATTCAATCAAGTTTTAAGTTTTTTTTCCTAGATTGTTGTCCTATTTGTTATAAATTTGCTAAATAATATGTATTTAAAACTTCACATGTGCACACTTAAATCATCATATCCCTTTAATCGACTTCCTTAAATATAAAGTTTCCATCGCACAAGCTAACAATAAAACACTCTTTCATATTTTCATGTTCACAAGTTAAATGCGAAATTAACGGCACCTTCCTGTACGGAAGTGTCATAAAGGTGGTTATATTAAAGTCCTTGCTAGGCGTATAATATGGCAGTACGCGAGATGTGCGGCCGTCCAAATCCTTAGCCACGTCTCGCGTCTGTCCGGGTGGCAATAAAACCCCTCAGTTATATCATAATATGCATATGTGATGAACTCGCCTGAGATATGACTACACTAAACTCAGTGAATCAGTCGCACGGAACCTAACTATAATTTTAATACCTCGACACACGTAAAATGTGAATTTAACGTTATTATTTTTATTAACATCTTGGACTCTACACTTCAAATAAGTCTGGGAAGCAGCTATGAAGGTACTTTCGTGTTTCTTCCATATGTAGTATAGTATTATGTTAACAGGTTCTATAGACAGGTCTTCTATAGTGTTTACAAAGATAGTACCTACATCTTCAATTACAATGTAAGTCAGCAGTTGATTGGCAAATTGATTAATTATCCAAATGGAGCAGCAACGGGGCGATCGCGTGTGATGTGTGTTCAGGGTCACAGGTTCGATAGTTTTTAGACATCGTAGCTTACACCCAGGTTATGTGAAGATAGATTAATGAATAGCTATCGCCTTAAGAACACGTGTTTAAATATATTCTGACAGAACGAGGAGAGCAACTGATAAATAGCGGATCTTTTAAAACAGATTATAGAACAGAAACGAGTCTTTTGTAAACGCACCTATTTTGATGAAGTCCTAGGACCTATTAAAAACTTGTAGGTAATTCATTATTATGACCGGTTCTTGTCTGACACCATTAAGATACTCATTATATTTGATCTAACTAGTTTATTTTAAGAACATTCTCACCATTTTATAAGTACCAAGATAAACTCGTGATTCGTAGTTGCAAAAAATTGTATTTCCGCTACGCAATTAAAACTGGAGTTATTCTAATAAAACCATGTAGGAGATAGTGCAACCCTCGCAAACTAACATTATACCGGTTTAGAATAAATTATTACGTCGCTGGCTCGGCGCTAATCACTGCCCCAATAATCGAATAAAAGACGCATCATGTGTGCGCACCGCGCTCCCCACAAATATACACATGTTGTTTTTGCCGATCGTATTAATTTCATAAATAATTAATAGGGCATATTTGGATCGGTGAGTGGACACAGATGGAAATGCACTCGACAAATTGACTGATAACCGCAGTCGGGGAAAGGCTAAATACCTGCTAATGATAGTCCGATTGATGCTTTCAACTGGTTTGTATTGGGACGCAAAAATTGCAATTACCAATATTGAAATCACAATTTTACTCAGTAGGAAATGTTGACAGTAATGATTTCACTACTTAAAAATGTACAGGCCATGATTTTTTTATTACCTGGTGAAGTAAAATAGCTCGTGAATTTTCAAATGTCAGTTAAGTATCACTCCGATACAAGCGCTATTTGGGAAACTGTCTCGTTTCAATATGTTATTAATGAGCTGAGCTCTGTTTAATTATATCTGTGACTGTCTGCGCCTGTCTGGGCCAACAGCTGGATAGTTAGCGTCGGGTTGTACCGGGATATAATGCAGGTAGGTAACTACATCAATAATTTGTAACAGCGTGTTGTCAGACTACATAATTTGCACGTAGTCGATGCTAATCAACTCTCATTAAGCATATTGATGTTTCAGTTTCAGTGTTACAATTATTCGTGTTTGCGACGTGCAATCATATTTTGGCGGTAAAGTCTACGAATACAGAGAGAGAGACTGGGTTTGCTGAGCGGCGTGCGATGGACTAATGCTCGCCTATTAACTCAGCTTAAATATGTGATCGTAGCGGCTTTGTGTTGCGTGTTAACTTTACATGCTCGTGTTAACAACACGTCCGTTAGTTAGATTGAATATAGAGCTAGATTTTAATCGAATCGTTTGCGGGTGCGGTAAAATTTGTACAAACAAATTAACGCGAGGTGCGATTGGAAAATCTGAACAAACAGTCAATACAAACTGAATTTGAATTTTGACGTACATTTTGTATGTGGATGTAGGTACTGGTAGTCTTCTCTACTGCTAAAACGTTGCATTAACCTTTATATGTATGTACCAGTTTTTAAACAATATTTATGTATGACACATATACCTACATACTTTTGCTACAAATAAATAAAATAAATAAATAAATAAAAAATGTTTTATTTCATTAAATTATTACACGTAGACAGTTGGTGGCGTCTCCTTTTAAGCATATAGATGCCTGTGCCAGGAGGCGCCGGTCTTTTATATCCTTCAATTAGTGTAACATGTAACTAAACAAAATAGTAAATATTTATTTATAGTCATTAGTCTGTTGGTGGGTGAGTATGTGTGTATATGTGTACGTGGGTGTGTGTGTGTGTGTATGTGTGTGTGATTGTTTTATTCGTAAGCGATTTTACTTTATATTTAATAGAAGATTCTCTACGTCATCGTAGCATAAATTGTTTATCCAGTTGACCAGCATCGATTTGCATTCCTTAAACGGTTTAGTATGTATATATATATTTGTTTATTTATTTTATTATATAGGAAAGACGAGCGTTTTTCGTACTGAATATTAGCAAATTCTGTTTTTACAAAAGTAGATGAAGCAATATCGTGTTTCCTTCTTCTAGTTAATATATTATGATCTAAGGGTAGGGTTTTATATTTTTTTAATATAATATGTATAATATATAATTTTCGGACCGATAATAAATTACTTATTTGGTATAGCTCATTGGTGGCAAAGGTCCTTTTTTTGAAGTACATTACTTTTATTAATGTCCGCTGCGCTCTTTCAACATTGAGGAAACGTGTTTTACGCGCGCCCCCCCAAATGGAGATACAATATATTATTACAGATTGTACTAGCGCGATATAAACTTCATTTAGAAGATTTTTTGCTGAGTCACTTATTGGAACTATGTATCGTAATGTTTTAAAAATCCAAATAAATTTTCGTATTCTCGCAGTAATTTGTTCAATTTGGGGGTACCAGGACAAACTTTGGTCCAACATTATACCTAAGTACTTGACCTGATTAACTTTACTGATGATTGGACAACTGCAGTCGACATCAACTGTCCTCTTACACTCATGTATTTTAATGTTGAAGTTAGGTTCTGGTTGGACATTTTTATATATTGAGAAGCAGATATAATTAGTTTTGCCTGTGTTTAATGTAAGGAGATTTGTTTTTAGCCATGAAGCCACTTGTAACATACCTTTTTCTGTGTTAGTTTTGGTTTCAGCCCAGGTTGAGCCAGTGAAGACGATTGCGGTGTCGTCGGCATACGAAAATATTTTTGCTTCATTGATTGTCATATTACATAAGTCATTTAAATATATTAAGAAGAGTGTAGGACCCAGAACGCTTCCTTGAGGTACGCCGCATGTTACATCAACGTCCTCGCTGACAAAGTTACCTAGTTTAACCTTTTGCTTTCTCTTTGTCAAGTAATCGGCAAATATAGATAGTTGTGTATCTCTAATACCAATTTTTTCTAATTTTTTAATAAGAATGGGGATAGACACCGTGTCGAATGCTTTTTTTAGGTCTATAAAAACCGATAAACACCTTGTTCCTTTATCGAGTTCTTTTGTTAGTACTGTAGTTAAAGACGTGATGGCGTCTTCCGTAGAAGTACCACGTCTAAAGCCAAATTGAGATGGAGATAAAATTTTGTTGGTTTGGAGATAGTTTATTAATCTGGAATTTAAAAGTTTTTCCAATATTTTTGCTATTACAGGAATAACAGAAATTGGTCTATAGTTATTAACATCGCCCTCCTGTCCACCCTTGTATATGGGGGTTATTATTGATTTTTTTAAAGAGTTAGGGAAGATGCCTTACAAATATATAGTAAACCAATGTTTTTTCGTAGCCACCGCTTTTTTAAATCTCATAATGGTTTAGGCAATTGGAGATGATCTAAGTTTTACGAATCCAAACTTCTAAGCTAATTATTTTGCCTCTAATACACCGTGACATTTTAATCGTCTTATATGGTGGGTCGTTGTCGAATTTTTGTCGGACGAAACGCAATCGTTTTTCCGACGACGAAAACGGTTGCAGAAAACGGTCGTCGTCGCAACTGGTTTGAAGAGCCGTCTTCAAACCAGTTGTTGCGACGATGACCGTTTTGTAAAAGACGAAACTTATCGAATATGGAACAGAATTGCGTTTTCGTTGCGTGAAATAGTTGCAGTTTCTTCCAAAGCTACAACTACTTATAAATGCCCAATTACACAACTGACCAAAAAAATGTAAACAAACATATGACGCGCTCACCGGCTCGAATTCCAAGATATTTATTTACCTATTATCCCAATTCAATATGCCGGGCGATTTTGCACTTAACGGCTATAAGCTTACACAGGTTTGACCGTCGCATCACGAACGACAGTATATAAAAGTAGTAATAAAATATAGACTCTATGCCATTGACAAAAAGTTCACTTTTTACTGTAAGAACTGTTTTGTGAACGAACGCGGTATGCTAAGAACGACGTCGCGACGATTGTGATAGTTGAATCAATGCGTTCTCGACCGTATTTTCTTAGCAGTAAAATAAAAAATCGCATCAAGTAATTCGAAGACTGGTTTGTGTAACGAAAACTGTTTCGATCCAAGACTTAAAAACAGTTTCGTCGTCGTAGTCGTCGCAGAACATAAAACGGTCTTTGGAACGGACGGACTAAGGACGACGACGCGACGCGACGCGACGAGTGTGATAGTTGAATCAATGGGTTCTCGACCGTATTTTCTTAGCTGTAAAATAGATAATCGCATGTAGTAATTCGAAGACTGGTTTGTGCAACGAAGACTGTTTGGACCCAGGACGTAAAACGGTTTCATCGTTGCAAGACATAAAACGGTCTTCGGAAAGAGTTCGTTGTCGCAACGCCCACGACTACTTATAACGGAAGCCCACTTCATCTATCCAATGACTACTATACGTCCATAAGAAAAAAAATTAACATTTGAATAACTAAAAAAAAAATCATTATGATGACGCATGACGTAGTTTGAAATGTGATATTTTGTCTCGTGGAAAATGGAGATGGAATGATTTAGTCGACTCGTGCGTTGGGTAGGTATGTCCGTACCGTCTGATACGTAAACATTATTAACAGGATGTTTCATAATTCTAATGCATTATTTTTTTTCTTAGTACCTATTATCTTAATTAATGGTAACGATCTTTAAATCACGTCTATAGGTATATTATGTCGGATATATTGAGTGAACAACCTTTGTATGACGATTAAAATGTCACGGTGTATAAATGAGAAGTAACTATGTTGGTTATGAATGAAAGCAGCAATATTAGATTAACACTTTAGTTTTTATATCATGACCTTTATAATTATAGAAAAGCAGGTAAAGCATCGAATAATATTGTTAAATTATATGCAAAAGTGTTTTCTTGCAAAAGTAAAAGTAACTTTCGTAGGTGGTTGTATTTTAACAAGAAATCCAATTTCTTCCTTACTTGAATCTAAAAGACACACCAAGCAGTAATAAGGAGCAATATATTTAACTCCACATGACATTCATACGCACACTACAGCGAGCTTGAAAGGAAACTTATTCTTTGAAGGTACGAAATTTTAAATAACAATAGACTCATGTCCGTATGGGACGCATTATGTAGATGCGACGAGCTCAATATTGAATACGAGACAACCGAAACAGTGTTTCAAAATGAGAGGTGCCTGAAAACAAACGGTTCATAAAAGAAAAAAAACTGGTCCAAACTTTACCTTTCTGCGACGAAACGAGCGAGTTGGGGAACAAAAACTATTAATGTAGAGGCTCTCACGGCCCGCTGAGTTGTCGGTGCGTTTCGTTTGATAATTTCCGTGTACAGCGAGCTTTAATCGAATGTACCGCCACCCCTCCCATGCCCTCCCCTGCCCGCGAGCGCAATAAAATTGTTCATCTCGATTATCGTGGGCAACGGGAAGATAGCCCGATTGGGGTGGTGTAAACAAATCAAAGGAGGGAAATATATTTTTACATTTGTGGTCAACATATCAGATGTTTATCAACTATACTAATTAGTTATTTAAACCATTCAATTAGTATGTTGATATTATATTCACCATATTGAATCACACCATTATCTTTTTCTTTACATATGTACTTTGTATAACACAAAGTCGTTTCCCGCGTCTGTACGCTTAGATGTTTTAAGCAACGCAATGGATTTGAATGCAGTTTTCATCAATAGATAGAGTGATTCAAGAGGAAGGTTTATATTTGCACCTATAATACATATGTACAAACACTAGTAATAAATGCTTTTAAGCAATACGAAGATTTTTAATTTTGGTAATGACCAGAAAAGCACAAAGCTTGAAATATGAGTGGGTTCACGTTAACAGTACCGATGTCGCGCTGATGGAGTTCGAGCTCGTGTTCGCCAGTTTGAATCCATCCATAGTTGTTCTTCTCTCGCTAGGTCGTCTGGAATAGAAAAATATAAAGGACCGAATACAATACTTTCTTGAAATATAATTGACCTGATTCCTGATAAGTTGAAATTCTTAAAACAAATTAAATTAGCTGGCAATACTTCATTCATGTGTTGGGTATCGATTATAAACCTAATGGAACAAAACAAAAAACATTTTTTTTCATGATTCGATGGCCAAAGATCATGCCCGTAATCATTCAGCTGTTTTTTGTAACCTTTCGGGGAACATAGTTTTTTTTTCAAATTTACAAAAACCAAAACATAACTGTAATTTGGTTGCCTTAATGTACATGCCAGTGTCATTTAAACTTTTGAACGTAGTTGGAAAAATAAAAAAAATAATTCGTTTTCGATACCCAACACGTGGTAAAAGTATTGCCAGCTAATTTAATCTGACCCTGTATAAGTATCATAAAGTCAGCATTCAATAAAAATGTGGACCAGCTTTAGATTTACTTTAGTCATGACTGGCCAGAAAACAAATCCCAACCCCAACGGAAATCCAATTTCAGGGTAAACCTAAACCTATTTTAAATGCACAGTCATACAATAAAACAATTAAATCCGGGCAGGTCGACATCGAAATTAAGCCCTGAGGGCGTTCCGCATCCGTCGTAATAAAACGCATGCAAAGTTTTTCTTTGCGCAGCGCCGAGTAGCCGCAGCCAACGGAAACGAAGCAACAGGCTTGATTAAAACACGTGTTTACAGAACGCACACGAGCCCGAACAAATGCAATAATACGAGGCAGCTACCGTCCGTCGTATCTAGCATTTATCTAGCTAGCCAGCAGCCTGTTTAGTTTAGATATTTAGTATGCACTGGGCACTTCATGCCTTCAGGTGGGAAGGGAAATTGCGTGAAAGTTTTTCCAGTCAACATTTTTGAAGATGTCTATGGTATCTGCCCCCACTGGTGTCTTAAAACTCCAATACCCGTAGTATGACCACCATAGAAACTGATTTTGTCGATGGAAGAATAGACAAAATTATAGATGCACACACTATTGTCTACATGTCTTTTTAATTTCTCCTTTCGCAAGTCTGCTGGAAGAAATTTCCTAAAAAAATAAGCAGTACCTTTGTACTCAATTCTATTATTATGCCTTATCACTCTGTATTTTACTGTGTGTACATAAATAATAAAATAAATAAATAATAGAAAGATTTCTAAATTCAAATTCAAAATAATTATTTGTAAGAAATACATAATAACTACCGTCAAAAGCATGGCGATGTTAAAACTGAAGAGAGGAATGTGCGAATGTTTCTGTTCTTCGGTCTACAATGTCAAACACAGACTTATCGAAGGCACCATAGCTGAAGACGGATGGTCTAAATTGCCAGTTGAAATTGAGACCTGAAGGCCAAATCTCGTAATCAAAAACGTTCAAAATCAAATGTCAAAAACTTATCAAAATTGTATGGCATTTCTGACAGACGGAGACTGGGATTGTACGTTCGACAATTGCTCCTCTGGTAGAAACTGACTAAGTGGTTGGAAACTTCTGGAAAATTATTGAACATTGAAGCAATGTTGATATATTTTATGATTAGATGATTATATATGTCTAGACATAAAAACCCGAAACGTGGTCTAGAGAAGTAAGTCATTATTACGGGCGGCTGGCAGTCGTTCAGTATGAGATAGGTACCTAGTTACTGAATTCGGTCGGCTAAATCTGGTTGGATTAAACGATGTCCTCAATAAAAGATTACAGTACTATAAACAAGGTGACTGTAATAGATAATGTAAAGTAGTTATGCTTAGAATTAGATAAGATAGTCTAATGCTTGAACTAATTTAAAGGGATTAATTAGATAAATATCTTGATTGTAATTAGACGTAATAGCGGGTAACTACAGTCCAGATACTATAATTTGGTAATATGCACCAATATTAAACACTAATACACAGTCAAGTTCAGTTAAACAAGCTTTACTGATTTGCTACCAAACATGAACCATAAATATCTGGGAGAAATAAGTAGGAACGGTGCGGCGTCACCCACCATATGACGCAATATTCCTGTTCAGACTCGGAGTAACATATAACTCAGCGCATTTTTACGTCTGTAAATTATAGTTTTACGATCGAAAATCATTTTTATGTTTTTGGAGGAATTTAATATCACGCCAGCTATGCTCGGCACATTCGCTCTTTTATTGAGCTGTAATTTTATTGTTTTCTCAATTTTTATTAACTATCAACCACCTACTTAGGTCTCTGTTATAGGAGATCAATAATATTTTACTTCCGTGAATGGGTATTAAAACACTATGAACATTTTATTACAATAGGTTCATACCTAGTTATTATAAAGTAGAGCTAAAAAACTAATTGCTTTAGAGATATAAAACTTACAAAGAAAATTGTTTCAAACCAGAAAATTACCTATTTATAAACGTTGAATGCACACTCGCGTCTTTTATAAAATTCTTCAAAGGAGTTAGTTTTTAAAGCTTAGCGGTTAATTCGCTCTTTATGGAAACAAACAACGCCTTGTTTCTTCACTACCTGACTGAAAAGTAAGAGTTTAATCATTCTTCCTATTATTTAATTAATTTTAAACATATTTCCATCTCCAATAGAACTCGTTATTGCAGCATAGTCCCAATCCGAGTGAAAACGTAAGATAAGTAGTAGAGTTTTCAAAGCACATTCTCAAAAGCGTCAGTGTCACACTGTTCAACAGATTCACCAATTAATTGCCATTGGCTGGGTAGACCATAGTTAAATACCAGGAAAGTTTGAAAAATAATGAACGTTCTGTTAGGTAAATATCTGCATACAGAATCTTTAGTCTTAGCCCAAGATTTTTAGGTTTAAGATATGTTTTTTTTTCAGAACTAGCTAAATTTGCCGCTTGCGACTCGTGTTATAAGCCTTCCCGCCTGCGAAAGGTTGGGGGTGAGTCTAACTTACCTCTTGTTTAAGACTGCGTGCGTTCAGTCGGCTGTTGGCTTAGTTTTGGTAATGTCATATGACCATATATGCACCTACAACGTAACTACTCCGCCAATTAGGTTGTGGAGGGCAGTCGCTCCGTGCAAATCCTTGTAAATAATAATCGTCAACAATTAAGAGTAGTTCCGGGTTTCACGACAATGAGTGTCACATGGCATGGGTATTTGAAATGGCTATTTTTCTCTATGTGTTTTTGAAACCCACTCTTTCAAGCTCTAGGTACTCTGCTCTAAATAGGCCATCAAGCATTGTACTCAGGTCCACCATCTCTCAGCCGTGACTACTATAGCCGGCAAACCGAAGGTGAGTTATTGATGTTAATGCCCTATGCAGTCTGGAATGTTAAAGACATCCTTCAGTGGTTTACCACTGCACTACTTACTACTACAGTTTCGGAGAGTTATGCCGATAGGCGTATACACTTCTGTATTTCGATATACCGATAATTCACCTGGCTCAGTTGAAGAGACTGCAGTACAGCCCAAGTCTCGATCGAATCGAAGGCTTTTTCGTAGTCTACAAACACCAAGCAGAAGCAGGTTCAAACAGATTCTGGAGGGCTTTAAGACACGGTTTTCCACCGGCCTTTAGGAGTTCGGCCATAATTCCGGCATTGCCCAGTATCTTGTTGTTTCTAAGCTGCTTCAGTGCCATCCTAATCTTGTTTAAGCTGGGGTCCGGGATGTCTTCGGTATACTATCGGGTCAATTTAGCATTCGGGGTGTTTCAGATTCGCAATGGGTTTACTGGTTGACGTACCACTGTCCATGGAGTCTGTCAATCTCTTCACTGTCTCTACTCAATAGACAATGGTACCGATTCCCTTGTTCACAAACTAAACTAAATTTAAGTTCAGTGCATCTTTTTCTTTGTATTTCATTAAGAAGAGGACAAAAGAAAAATTTTAGTTTAGTCCTGTCAAATTAATCAGCGCCTGTCACTACTCCATACAAGTTTAGACGCGATTAAAAACTTGCCTACTAAAATTACATCAATTTACGTCAAGCGCTGATTAATTTGACAGGACTAGACTAAAATTTATCTTCTGTCCTTTCCTTAATGAAATAGAAAGAAAAAGATGCACTGAACTTAAATTTAGTTTAGTTTGTGAATAAGGGAAACGGCACCAATCTCTTGCAATACCCTTGTTCCGCTGTATGGCGTTCTTTATAGGTGTAGTATTAAAGCGGTGAAGTTCATTCTTCCAGGACTTATATTGGGCTTTCGATACTTACTTACTCGTATCGTCTGAAGACAACAGGATCATCTCATTAATGACGCAATGTTAGTATGCAAAATAGTGCATCAGAAAATTGTCAGCCTACAGATATTGCACACCTTTCATTTCCGTGTGCTTTTAGGCACCAACTCCGCACTTTAAAAGTTTGGGCGAATTGAAAGTCGTTTCTTTGAGAAAGAACAAGAAGTAATTTCTTTAATTAATACCTTCCTAAATAGATGTGTTTACAAATATTAAGTTACCTTACCTATATTGTTATAGAGATAAAAACAGTGTTGGTCCAGTGGTAATGCGCTTTACTGTGTTTAAATTATTTAATCACAACTGCTCTGAAAACGGTGAAGGCTAATATCATGAGGAACCGTTGTACCTATGTCTTTGAATAAAAAATTCGAAGACTTTGACATCTATTACGGCCCAGCTCTCACTAAGAGGAGATCTGTGTCCTAGAGGTGGGAACGTTATAAGCAGACTATACTATGCTTATGCTTATATCGTTATACACTTCTAGACAGTTATTTACAAGTAGAATAATAATTAATTTTTGTATATTTTTCGAGTTTCCCTGTAAATGACTGTTACACTGTTGCATACACACTTTCGCATGTTAACTTTAGCAAAGAAACTGTGTAAACAATTGTTGGTGAAACAATAAAATAAAAATCTCCCGCGCCTCTTCTTCATGTGCTTTATAGTGGGATCGGAGAGCTTCTTTGTACTATTTGTACGACAGGTCTCGAAGATCTTAGACTTGACCGTGTTGACAGTTTTCACGAACCATTGTTCGCCTGATTTTGTGGATGATGAACCGTTTAAAATAAGTAAGCAAATGTTTCTGTATATCGATTTTATGTTATTTTACTGTTGTCGTTGCTGTCATTAAAAAAGTAAAACTATGATTTTTTTCAGAATTTTCATTAATTTCGAGATTCACGCTATCACAAACAACACAAGCTTGTGTCTTGAGATATACAGGTATATACAGGGATCCAAGAAGAGAACTTCAGTTCAGTAATAAGTCAGTACCACATACATACTTAATATATGTATCAAAATTCAGCTGGTTATCAAAAATGTCATACCTCTCTTCACATACCTGTCTTTGTGTAATAATCCCGCACCCTAATTCTGTAAAAAAACTATCAATCAGAATTGGAATCATTTTTAACCGACTTCAAAAAAGGAGGAGGTTTCTCAATTCGACCGCATATACTTTTTTTTTAAAGGTTATTGCTAATCCATTGATGTTCGAAAAATGTGTCTGCTCAGCATCATAGATATAACGCAATGAATGTGGTCGTCAAAAATGAAAGTGTTTGCTACTGTTATTGTTTTAAGCAATTACTCTGCTCCGCCGGGCTACTTTTTAACCCCTCGGTTACCCGATGTGATGATTGATGTCAAGTTTACTCAAATTCTAAAATCTAGTCGGTCCAAAATATGCATAAAACCTACCTACCTAATGCACATATCCAATTAAGTTTTAGTGCCACAACAATATTTATTTATTTTAATTAGCCTACTTACTACCGAGTATCATGATCAGAGGTCGGAGTAGGTAGATTGAAATGGGATCAATGAACTGGCACGTATATATTAGTATGGATATGCCTCCGGGATTCAGGGATTTTGTAATTAATTTCAAATGTAGTAATGTGTAGAATAAAGAATACATCAATATGAATAAGAAATGTATAACCTTTTTGCTGTCTTTTTAATAATATATAGGTGATCGGCCTTGTACAGTAAAAAAAAAACAATTTTAAATGTTTAGCTATCGCATTCATATAAATTTCTTATGTACCTAGTACCTAGTTTGAAAATCCTTAGTTTCACAATATTTGATTCAATCCCGTATGTACCAAAATGAAATTCCGGAAAAAAGGCTTATCCATGTTGTGATTTCTAGGACTATTCATGATGCGAGTACGTAAAATGAATCTACCTACTCCGACCTCTGATCATGATTCACGAGTGTTTCATCACAATAGAAACTTCTCCAAAGTTCTTGTCAAGGATGCCTTGAATTATTATTAAACTTTAACCAGCAATATCTAGATGCCCCAAAATGCTGGTTTCAAAGTGTCCTTTAGTGGGCGTTTAAAAGTAAATCGGTAACTCCGCAACCGGCACAGTTACTGTTTGTAGCTTGGCAACAATAACAAAGTCAATCTCCGTGTTTGTTATGTCAAGTCTTGTACAAAGGTTTTAAAAAGAATAGTGTTAATTTTCCTTGATTTTTTTTTTTATTTTGTGTCTCGATCAAAGTTATTTCTTCAACATGAAGAAATTGGATGTACACAAATTGTTAGGAATCTCGAGGAATCCTCAAAATTGGACGACTGTAGTTGCGGCTTGCCAGTGTGACTTAGGCCGAGAGAAACTGCTGACTGCTCCACCATACAAAACCACACCATCCACCTACGAGACCAAGTCCCGGTACCCCACAGCACCATGCGCCAGAGACGCAGAGCAACCGATATGCCCCATCAGCCACATATTAGTCACATTTAAGTCACCCCTCCACGCCAACGATGTGTTCACGAAAGTTTTTCCAGCGTCAACACCCGTTAAGTTTATTAAACGCAAATTAGCAAAGTTACTCGGTGTGTCAAATAGTAACCTTTTACTGACTAAAAATAGAAATGTATTGAAAGAGACAGCTCTGTTGTCTGAGCTTAAGGCTGATCCACTTGGCTCCCTCCTTATCGATGTTTTCACGAGGGATTCAGAGGAGTTTTCTCTATCGTCGATACCAAAGGAATCCTACATGCATGAACTATTGCATGCGGTTCTTCCAAAGAAGAAAGACATGCCATTCATAGCAATCAAGTTCAGGGTCCTAAATCAGAATGCTACGTTTACTCGCTCATATCACTGCGTCATGAAAATTCACGAGATAAAGAAAAATTTAGGTGAACTTTTTCAAACGGACCCTGATAATCTGGTGTTTTTAAGAGGAGAATATACATTGAAGGATCGAATGGCACTTATGGATCTTGATTACGATAAATACGGAATAGCAGAGGTCGAATTAGTAACGAAAAATAAAGTTACGCTAGATTTAGACAAATTATACCGAGAAATGCCATTTAATGATGTTTTAAGTGTCATGGTACCGTTTGGTAGTACTCATAAACAGATTAATGTAGAAATATTCTCGAAACCAATGATAAAGCCGTATTTAGGAGGGTACAGGAATGTCCACACAGGTATCTTGAGTAAAATTTTTATCGTATGATTTTGTTGTTAACTAACTCTTCACAAGATTGGATATATACTTTGTTTATATTTTCTTAGGCGTCGTCTACCACCATGCGTTTACTCAAACACCACAGAAACCAGAGAAACTACCACCAGAATCGAAGAACTGCAGAGACACACAGACGGCAGAAGAAAGGGAAAAAATATATGTACGTATTACGTCCATTACTAGGTCTGATTTAGTAAGGGCTAGCGCGCACTGCGGTGCGTTATTTCTGCACGGTATAACAAACTAAGTACCTAATGGTAACAGGCGATGAAAAAATTGCATGGTTCTGTCCGTCCGTATGAAAACACGGAACCATTATAGGATCACTCGTGTGTCTGTCAGTCTGTCACAGCCAATTTGCTCCGAATCTACTGGACCAATAAGGTTGAAATTTGGTGCGCTGCGAAAATTATTAATGATAGGACAAAATAATATACTACAGATAACATATCCATCTATTATAGTTAAGTCACAATAACAGCTTTTGTGTTCTAAAATTTTATTACAATGCAGATGCACCCTTATCCAAATAAATTATTTCATCACCAGGAATATTTATTTCTAAGAAAATTCCATTTTAATTCATTTGAATCCGACATAAGGTTTAGAAGTTATCACGGTATAAGTTCAAGCGTTATCTGTAATACCGCGTCTCGGGATGTCTCCAACATCACGCTTGGACCCGCAGGAACCGAGCAAAAAGAAAAAAAAGTCACGAATAAGAAGACCTCGCACGGGCAGACAATTTGATGCGACGGGGTGGGTCGGGGAAGCAAAAAATGTAACGCGGACTTCTACTACTGCTACTTAGACATTACAAGAAAAAAAAACTGATAATACTGCTTGATAACGCTGTCTCGATACGTTTTTGTGCAGTGCTCGGTACTGCGTATATCTCTCGGTGGTACAGAAAAACGTGCGGTGGAAAAACTAAGCATAAAAGTATACGTAGTCTATAATGTTTCCAATGCAGGGATATAAGCCTCCTCTATGAGAGAGAGTAAGTGCAGTGCAATGGGCAGCCACTACTCTAAAAATATCTTATGTGGAGTAAAAGGGCATTAGTTATGGATAATAAATATGCAAAAAAAAAAAACAAAAAAAAAAACAGGTGGACCACACTATCGGCTTCAACATCCTCGAAAACCATTACAATGAGACCCATGAAAACTTTGCAAATTTTCTTAAACGTCACCTTGATCTAATTACCGGCTTCAGCGCCATCGAAAATCATGAAGCGAAACCCTTGAGGAAAAATTTGAAGTTTTTGGGTTAGTATTAAAGATTTTTTTAAACGGCCAAGTACGAGTCTACGAGCACTCGCGAAGGGTTCCGTACCACCGAACAATGGAAACCCCTTTATAAATTGTTTAGGTTAATGTATGTTTATTATCTATTTATCGTTATAGCGGTCATAGGCCTTAGTTAGTAGCAACAGTTTGTAAAAAAATCAAGTAGGTATCTAAATATTACGGTTCAAAGATAAAGCCCTGTGACAGACGGACGGACAGCGGAGCTTTAGTAGTAGGGTCGCGGTGACACCCTTCGTGGCTAAAAATGACTGATTATAACATTATTGTGTAGATTTTGACATAATCAACTTCAATTTCAGGAGACAAACTACAGTCGTGCAACGCAAATGAACAGTGTGCACGCATACATTCCGAATGTGACTGACAGGATAGTGGTGCCGAAACCGTATGAAACATACGAAGAGATGATCAAACGACTGAACCATGACCATTACGCGTCTATCATACAACGCGCCTTCAGACATTATCAGTTTCGACAAATGGTACACAGATGGTTAAAGGAATGCATGTATGTAATAAATTGTTTTGTTACCTTCATCAATCAGATACATTTGAGGTAGGCAATCAGGCTGACGCGACTACCCAACTTTTATTCAATTTAAAGAAGGATACTGCCGCCTATAGGGTGTTACAAGCCTGCAACATCTGTAAATAAAAGTTGAAAAGCTTATGCGGGAAGGTAGCGAGATAGATATCTGGTGGTAGAAGGTGAAGATTTTACCACAAATTAGGTACCTACCTAATTTATGGTAAATCTTCATACTGCTGACGGAACTGTTACAATGAGTTTTGCGTCCTAAAAATCTACTTCAAATATAATAAAATTATGTTACATTTATAGTCCTAGGCGAGTATTCCATTCCTTTTTTTTTTGTTCACAGGGAAAGAATAGCAAGAATGAAAGAGGAAGACAGACTGGAGCGAGAAGCAGTGGAGAGGCGTTTACGACGGGATCTAATTACTAAAACATTTCCGAAATCGCGTGAAGATTTTGATCAGCTATATGCAATGGTAAGTAAACCTATTGAGACCAAACTGATTCGTAAGTTCAGGGAAATCTAAATGGAAAGGACATACCGTGGGTAAAAAATAACAGGTCATTTATTAGAAAGTGCTGCGACATAATACCTACATGCATAGTCGTAACTTATGGTAACAATGTATATTTTCTAGGTTGATCGTTGGAAACATGCTGAAATAGCCAGAATATCACAGTTACATGCAAAAGGTCCTAAAATTGCTGAATTTACGTTACTTCTTGATAAGGAAGTCGAATTACTGAGATGTATCGAAGATTATAGAACCAAGGTGAGAGAAGACAGCAGGAAGATCAAACAAAAACGATTTTTAGAAGAAATTTCAAAACCTGTAGCTTGGTACGGCCGCAGTGGAAAATTAATCACAATGGAAACAGTCGAAATCCAAAAAGCTAGGAAACTAAAAGAACTTTATAATTCTTTTATACGTACTGATCTAGAGGTTAAAGATCGTCTTGAACTCTTGGTTGACATGAAGTTTGCACTTCAGGACTTTCGCCATCCTCTAGCCGAGGAAGTAATTACTCTATTGGATCAAGAATGTGATCTGCTTGTAAGAAGATATAACACTCATCAACTCGAATTCCTGAGACGTCGAACAGCTGGCGCAGTCTTCCGGCTGATACAAACGTCTGAACTGAATTCTGGTGTAACCAAGTCTATGGACCGTAGAGACTTCAAGAAAATGGAGGACGGCAACCTTCACTTCTGCGAATTGTGCCATCAGGTAAAACCGTATTCGGACTTCCCCTTGGACACGAGGATGTCTGGCTGTTTGATCTGTAAGTCATGTTCCTGGAAAGACGTAAATGAGCGTAGTTGGATCGATATGACGCCTTTTAAATTTATATTACGAGCTGTACAACGTGACGAGCGCCGCCGTAAGTGTTGGGGTTCTTTAGCTTTCGTTCTTCAAGAGAAAGATATTTTCTTTATAGTCGAGAAGCTTTGGCATTCGCATTCCGCAATCAGCGAATGCGATGACATCACTGAACTGAGGCTTTGTAGATGGAACGTGCACGAGGACTGGTCACCGTGGAACTGTTTCCTAGTGACTGTGCAAGAAATGAAGGCTCATTTAAAACTGGATGATCCTGAGACAGTATACGATGAAGAGCTAGTTCAGAAAGTTAGGAACAAACACAAACTTGCCAGTGCCAACTTCGAGCAGCTAACGGCTGTGAATAAGCGATATACAGAGACAGGAGACTGGCAGAACGTTCGAGCCCCGGCCGTGGCCCGCGTCGACGCCGTGGAACGAATTTAATATTTTTAGAATGTTTTAGCGACAGTAATTTATATCATGGGTATTATCTTTATTGTAGTTTTTCTATTTGCATTATGTACATTTATCTATTGTAGTTTATGCGCATACTGACTGAATAGACGAGCTAAAATAGTTGTATTTTCTTTGTGATCGCGCATATTGTTGTCACATGGAGAAAGAAAAAATGAGCTCGGTTTTTTTATGCGACAAGTTTTTAATCATGCAATAACATGTATTTAGGCTATTGTTGTGTAAATTGATCTATTTATTCTCTCAAGTATATTAGTATTTAACTGTTATGTTGTCTATTGGCATTTTTCGTGCTGTCAACGCTTATGTTTTTAAGTTATCAAACGACTTAAATAAAACCAGGCAGCTATTTAAATTGTCTTCTTTTAATAATTACACGTAATACTTTATAACATAATTACACATTACATATACAATAATAATTTCTCAAGATATCAAACTCTCGTGAAGTTTAAACAACATATTATTCAAAACACAGGTGATGAAAAGATGAAAATTTCATAACGAAATGCACTTTAGAGCTACGCTTAGTTGATACATACATATAGGTCAATAAATTACGTAAATATAATTTAGGCGAATAGAATCATAGCTGTACAGTAGTAAATAAGAATGAAACCCCTGGTATTTTTAAACCCCCAGTTGTAACAAAATCCAGTGAGTTTACAACTTCAGTTACATAATATTATACCCAATGAGTTATTCAACTTAAAAATGTCTTATAAATAAAGTAAAGCTGTCAGAAATGTCGTCACACGGTAACGAAGAGCAGAATTGACTCTGTACATTCCGTAGCAGTTATAAAATCACCATCTTGTGTGAAGTAATGCGAACCGTGCAACCGTATGTGAATGACCGTATAACAAACTTTTTAAAATCTCTCAATTTTACGATATTTTCATTAAGGTCAGACCAAAATGCGTCAAAACACGAATTTAACAACTAACTTGACATAAAGTAATAATAGGAATGAAGTTCTGTTACCGACACAGCAAATCCAACATGTATAGTGCAGCAGAGCCAAAGCCAAATTGTGCCAAATATCAACAAATCCTTAGAAATACAAGGTATGAGAATGACAACAATTCATATAAGCAATTCGAAAAACCAAATTGTAGTACATTTTCCACTAAATATATCAGAACTACGGGTCCTCCATTGTACCGCATCTGTTGATCAATATAAATAAACAATCTCGGTATAAAATTCAACGACATTATTCGAATTCTCGATTTAGAAAAACACCTATTCTGCGTTACTATATAAAATTAAGTCATTTATGCCTTACTTATTAGTTCTACATTTCAATCATAAAAATAAAATTTCGCCTAATGGACATCAGTCGAGTTGTGAACATGGAGTTTTTTGCAAACAAGTTTATGATAAGGAAATAATATTATTCAAACGCTGTCTAGTCCTACAACTGGTTAAAACCCAACATCATAAATTGTCCTATATTCTTTTTATATCTAAGCATAGGTCATTCTCTCTTTTGCGAGTGCCAATTTGAGTGTTTGTACATTTTGCACCATCTCGGTAAGACAATGTCCCTCCACGGTACGATGCACGTGCGATGACGTCATGACACGAGACGCCATGCCGTCGCTGCTATGCATTACATCTCAACATAACCGGACATCATGAACTGTTCCTACACTAAATTTACTCAACAGAGACCGAACTGTTCATACTAGCTAAAATTTATTTACAATAAACGATTGTGCCTCAAAAGAACAATACTCTAATAATTTGTAACTCTCTCTCGGAGCGGTATAATACAAAAAGTGCAGACACAATATTGACATAAAAGAATACATATCTATTATACACTTAGTCGACTATTTTTGCACTTTTATATTGCCAGTTCAGTGGCTTAAACTCGGAATATCTCAATTTAATTAAGACTTCATAACCCATATCTATGTCGTCAACATAACTATCATCTTAACAGTCTGTGATTTATATTTACAATATCAAAGAGAAGGAAGAAGTATCGATACAAAGAGAAGAGTACTTATAATAGCCGCGTGCCAACAAACGTCCACCACCTAGAATATTGTTTTCACTTTTACAAAATGGCATATTATATACTATTGCTAAGGGTGTTCACAATATACAAGGTTTACTTTGTTGTTTTGGTTCGTATTTACAAGTCTTACAACAAGGAAGAACTCACTCAGAATTACAAACGCTTAGTAGATATATGTTAAGACACATATGCATGCACTAACGGAACCACGTGTTATTCCCATTCTCGTCAAATGGGAACTTCAGGTCGAAATCAACGCTTCTCAACACTATCCAATACCCTACATAAACTCTATCAGCCAACAGAACAATAATAAATCTTCGTTTATCTCAAAACATTCCCGCTACCCCTAAACGATCTGCTTTATTGATCACAAAACTTATGATTACACCAGAGGGCAAAACGACGCGATGAGTTCTTCGGTACAGACGGGTTCAGGCTGGGTGAACAGTTCGGTAGTGATCGTTGGTCCAGCCTGGACGATTTAGCCGACACCGACCGAAGGCTCTCGTGCGTGAGTGTGCATCGGTTCCTCCGGCAGTGCCCCTCAGTGGTAGTTGTCGAGCTCGAGCTCTGCAGAGTGTCGCTCGGCGCCGGCGTAGCTGTGCTGGCTGTACGTGAGGTTGCTGAGCGACATGTCCTGCGGCACGTCGGCCGGCGCGCACTCCGCCTCCGCCGCCTCCTTGTCGCTCGCCTCCATGAACTCGATGATGCGCTGCGTCGCTTTGACGTGAGCCACGATCGCGGCTTCAGCCTGAAATAGCATAATTTATTTTCATTTAACGACACGCTTGATGATTATGGTAAAGTTATTTTAATATTAAACATAAAATCACTTCTGTATTTCCCCGAAGGATAAGGCGGAAACTTTACCAGTTCTGTTTAAGAGGGCGTATTCAACCCCAAAGTTTTCTTGCTTTCGCGCCCTCTAGTCTGCTCCTTGCATCTAACACGGCGAAAACAAAATAAAATTCCCTTTCCGCCCCCAACAACTCCCTGGCTGAAGGCCGCGTGGCCCAGCAGCAGCGCCATGTAGCGCCACGCTCGTGTGACGTAGTGTGTGTACTTACGCTGGCGGTGAGCGACAGGAAGGCGTAGTACTTGTTGAGCGTGGGCAGCAGCGGCGCGTACAGCGGCACGCGCGCGCGCACCGCGCAGGCGTGGTGCGGCGCCGCGCCGGCCGCGTGGCCCAGCAGCAGCGCCATGTAGCGCCACGCTCGTGTGACGTAGTGTGTGTACTTACGCTGGCGGTGAGCGACAGGAAGGCGTAGTACTTGTTGAGCGTGGGCAGCAGCGGCGCGTACAGCGGCACGCGCGCGCGCACCGCGCAGGCGTGGTGCGGCGCCGCGCCGGCCGCGTGGCCCAGCAGCAGCGCCATGTAGCGCCACGCTCGTGTGACGTAGTGTGTGTACTTACGCTGGCGGTGAGCGACAGGAAGGCGTAGTACTTGTTGAGCGTGGGCAGCAGCGGCGCGTACAGCGGCACGCGCGCGCGCACCGCGCAGGCGTGGTGCGGCGCCGCGCCGGCCGCGTGGCCCAGCAGCAGCGCCATGTAGCGCCACGCTCGTGTGACGTAGTGTGTGTACTTACGCTGGCGGTGAGCGACAGGAAGGCGTAGTACTTGTTGAGCGTGGGCAGCAGCGGCGCGTACAGCGGCACGCGCGCGCGCACCGCGCAGGCGTGGTGCGGCGCCGCGCCGGCCGCGTGGCCCAGCAGCAGCGCCATGTAGCGCCACGCTCGTGTGACGTAGTGTGTGTACTTACGCTGGCGGTGAGCGACAGGAAGGCGTAGTACTTGTTGAGCGTGGGCAGCAGCGGCGCGTACAGCGGCACGCGCGCGCGCACCGCGCAGGCGTGGTGCGGCGCCGCGCCGGCCGCGTGGCCCAGCAGCAGCGCCATGTAGGCGCCCACCATGCTGTGCTCCATGTGTGCGCCGGCACGCGCTAGCACTGCACAACAACACACTCGTTAATACACATCTTAGGACATAACGGAACCTGCCATTAGCAGGGTACTCTGAATGAGCGCGCAGCCTCGCAACGACAATTTGCACCACCAAGGTCGCGGATTTGTTCGAAAGAGATGTTTTTAATATTCTGGGTCATAGAATATTAAGAACATCTCTTTCGACCAATATTAATCACAATAAATGAGAAAACGTTAAGTACCGAAATATACCTTATAAGATTCTACTGACATTGTCATATAGACGAGATCTCTTTTTTCTGATTTTATCAAGTGATCAGTCTTTTAGACTACGAGCAGATAAGATAGTCTTGTTAGCATTTGGAGCGTTACTGCCCAGTAGAGTTTGCCCTATCTTTTCAAAGTCATTCTTCAGACTGATCTGGTCAAAAATGTGCGACTGGTTATTTAATCGGCGATGCTTACTGGGATAGTAAGATGTCCTGCAAGCATCTTCAGATGCTTTCATCAGCAGCCTATGATGTACCTACTGGTGGGACACAGGCCTCTCAGTGAGAGGGAGTGAACCTTCACCGTTTTTAGAGCAGTGGTGATGAAATCATTTACACATATTAAAGCGCCTGCTTGGGTTCGAAATCACGACCTCCTACTTGTAAGTCTTGGCCATTCGCACTGAGCCACCACAGCTCTTGCGGTGGTGCTTTAGTAGCAGTCTGAAAACAGTAGGGAGCAGTCGAGATTTTTAGTTTATTTATTTTATTTATTTAAGGAAAAACAAACAGTAACACAATAAAAGATAGACATATTATCTTAGATATTAAATTTTGAACAATTGTGCTACCCACAACGTTCTCCACAGATTACAATGCAAAGTATTTAAAACTAGCTGGTAACACAGATTCAATACCTATACAACAGCCATTGTCCTAGAACTCTGGAACTGGAATTTGAAATTAAAAAAAAAAAGTAAGAAAAAGTAAGTTTGTGTGCATACATGATTAAATTATATTGATACATGATTAAATTATATTGCGCTATTTTAAATTACTTTGCTGATCCTTTAGGGTTTCTCGGATTTGCTTCTTAAATGCATTTTTACTAAGGAAAAGAATGTCGATTACGTTAAATTCATCGTTATATGTCTTAACCAAACGGTGAAGCGGTGAACGTGAGCCAGCGTTGGATTTACAGAGGCTGGTAGCAAAAAGACGTCGAGTGCGTACCTCACGTACATGAACTGTTCGAGGAACCAGGTTACTCAGACTCCCAACTAAGTCCGGACAATCAAAATGATTGTGGCACACATTGAACAGAGTCATAACTTCCAGAAGTTTCCGTCTAGACTAAAGTCAGAAGATCATACTTTTTAAGAAGTAAGTGGTATGACATTTTCTTTCGATAACATCTAAAATTCATAGCTCGAAGGTATTTACGTTGTACTAGTTCTAGTCTTTCACTATATTTCACGTAAAAAGGATTCCAAATAGGTACGGCAAACTCCAACTGTGACCTGATTATTGATCTGTATAAGTGCAAAAAGGTGGAAGGTCGACGAAAATCTCTGGAAGATCTCATTACGAAACCAAACATTTGGTAGGCTTTGTTAACAATTTTTTTTTTATATGAGCATCCAGATGGAGTTTCGAATCAAGCAGAACACCAAGATCGCGGAGAAAACTTACTTTACTGATTGGCGTATTGGCAAGACGACAGTTGAAGTCAGTAATATTTTTCTTTTTGGTAAATGTTATAACATGACACTTTGGAAGACTAAGGTAAAGCTTATTGGAAGAGCAGTAACTAGAGAAACGGTCTAAATCTTGCTGGAAGTTAAAACAATCGACTTTATCAGAAATAATTTTGTAAACCTTTAAATCGTCCGCGTACAGAAGAAATTTCGAATTTTGAAAGCAGTCTTTTATGTAATTAATGTATTAGATAAATACCAGATTCAAATCCATTAACAACCACCTTTTGTGTTCTGTTGGTAATGTAAGATATAAACTACCGTAGAAGGTCCCCTCTAATACCATTGTAATAGTTTTGACCATGTGTACTTATATCCTCGTTGACCATCGGAATATTGAAGATTTCATGGTTCTATTGTCTTTATAGACTTTAGAGAGTTGGATATTTGTTTTAGTATATTATAGTTTTATGCCCGTTGACACTTACATTATGGCTGATCTCCCCCCCAAACATAGATAACATAATATGTCCAGATTGGCGTAAGTATAGTTTTGTATATTTTGTCAGTTGTCAGAGTATTTTCCTAGTAGCCAGAATAAACCCCTGTATTTCAGGTTAATTTCTTCTCTTTTTGTTTAGACATGTTCCTTTCATGTGACTTGCAGTCAAAATGCATGCCCATATACTTCAGACACGCGGTGTTGGAGTTGACTGCTGTTTAGCGTGATCGGATCTCAATAATTTTTACACAGTGTAAATGTGATATGCATCCATTTGAATATGCTGGCGGCAATTCTCCATTTCGCTACCTTTTTTTTTTTTTTTTTTTTTTTTTTTTTTTTTTTTTTTTTTTTTTTTAGGACTTACAGGTGCACAGATATTTGATCAATGACCCCCATGCTAGGTGGAACCTGTGTTACAGGGGTCATCCATCCGTCCATTATACCAAATTACAGGTAAGTAAGTAGTATTTATTTTTAAGGGATACAATCATGTTTTTAATTCTAGTGTGAAAAAGATGTGGTAAGAGAGTGTGCGTGCGTGTGTGTGTGTGGGCATGAGTGAGTGAGTTTGTGTGTGTTCGTGTGTGTGTGTGTGTGTGTATGAGTGAGTGAATTTGTGTGTGTGAGTATGAGTGAGTTTGTGTGGGTGTATATATAGTTGTTGGTCATGTATATTGCGATTTCAATAGTTCTTCTGTTTTACTATAGTCAAGAGTTAAAAGATATTCTTTAATTTTAGATTTACAATGAAATTTGTTAAGGGAATGTATATTCAAAATCGGGTTCAATTTGTTATAAGTGAGGGCGCTTAGGAATGAGTAGTGTCGTTTAGCAAAAGTCGTGTTCGTGCTTTTTGTAGGACACGGGGGTACTGGTCTTCTTCTTACTGTGGAGGCATGGCTTGTGTTTAATGGTGTGTTTGAGTGTTTGCGGATAAGTGCGCGGTAGATGAAAAGTTGTCGGACTGTTAAAACTTTGTAATCCATATAAAGTTGTTGCGTGGGAAATCTAAAAGGCCTACCAAGAAGCACTTTAATTACCGCTCTTTGTGCCCGCTCCACCTGTATAAACGCAGTCTTCGCTGCTCCTCCCCAGGCTGCAATGCAATATGTTAAGATGGACTCACAAAGAGCACAGTAAGCCATATTTAGAACTTCCCTGTGGGCGGACAGTCTAAGTTTTTTGAAGATATAAATAAGTTTTCTAACCCGCGCGGACAAAGTCTCAAGGTGATAGTGCCAAGATAGGCAGGCATCAACCTGTAGGCCTAGATATTTAACAACCGGGGCTCGGGAAACGGAGGGGCATGAGCAATGTGGATCACTGAGAGCGCATATATGCGCTTTGAGTACTATTGAGTTTATTGGTGGCAGGAAGGATGGTCTGAGGCCAAAGGTGACAAAGTGAGTTTTGCTAATGTTTAGCGTAAGACTATTACTAGACAACCAGAGCATTGTCTCGTGCAGTGCTTTTTCAGCAGTCTTATTTGCCGTGGCCCAATCATTTCCATAACTCAGAATGACCGTGTCGTCTGCGTATGCCAGGATTCGGGTAGAAGGCAGAGAGAGGGAGCAGAGGTCATTCACGTATATCTGAAAGAGCAGAGGACTAAGGAGGCTTCCTTGTGGTACACCGTATTTTCATCAGTTTCGTTCAAACTGGTTTGCAAATTGCGAGATGCATATGTTGGACATTTGGGTGAGGCAAGTAAGGCAGCGTCATCGGCGAAAAGGGTAATTGTGATTTCGGAGCTGTGAGGCAGTAATCAGTCTGTACAGTATGGGTCCAATAACCGAGCCCTGTGGTATTTCTAAAGATATTTCGTTGAGTCTCCAGTTGGATTGATTTTCTGTTACTTGAAATATTCTGTTAGTAATGTAGGATATTAGTAATCCATAAAATGTATGCCATAATAAAGTTTTGTTTTGAATAGCATCCCTTTGTGCCAGAATCTGTCAAAGCCTTATTGTAAATCAAAAAAGGCAGCTGAGCAGCAGTACTGTTTTTCTCACGGAATAAAGAAAACTAGAGGAAGTGCCCCTCAGATATCGCGCGCGTGTCAACATTTAGCGCAGATGCGCAGCATTTAGCTTATTCGCCGTCAGATACTTGTCGCGATTGGTTGTCGCAGAAATACGCGAAATATTACAAATTATGTCTTGTTGTGCGGTTTTGACCTGCAAAAACGAAAGCAGAAAAAAAAATGTATCTTGTGGAGGTGTATCCTATCATCAGTAAGCACTAAACTTTGTTAATTTTTAATATAATTGATTTTAATTGCAATACCACATGTTATGACTTCAATGCAAACTATAAACAACCTTATATTCATTGACACAAAGTCTTAATGCACGTAGTCGTCATCTGGAAAATCATAACCAAAATTCTAGTAACTTCGACGCTACTCGATTAGGGATGGGACACATCCGTAAAGTAGGTCGGTATCGATAATTTTGTCTGATTTTAGTAAGGAATCAATAGCTCACATAGGCCTGGTTATATAATAAGACAGTTGATTAAAAAAAATTAAGTGTGATATTTGCGTTAGTGCTTTAGTAACAGAAAAAAAACAATCATTACATAGATTTATTATAGCTAAGGATAGAGGGGGATTATTATACCCATCAGAATCTGTGATTAAGATATGTCAGATGTCCGAAATATTTTTAAAAGACGGTCATATATTCAATAAAGATTATATCATGGCTAAAATAATGCGCCAGTTTATTGGGTCATCGATATTCCAAAACATAAGCTATCATCAATTAGGGGAATTTCTTACGTCTAATCATATTACTGACTTAATGAAAGCTATCACGGCAAAATATATTAATATACGATTTCATCACCTATTAAAATTAAACATAAAATTATCAAAACGGTAATTAAATAAATATGTGTTATTTCAAGGTCAGTAAATATTTTTAGTACTATCTGTTATCATTTCATTTATCGTTAGCTTCTGTCAGCGGTTTCGCCCGCGTACCTGATTTTATGACAATAACATTACCCCCCTATATACAAACATACAAATACCTCTTTAACATTGATATTTTACCGATAATCAACATTTTCCGTAATTAAACATTTGTATGATGTTAACAAATTACTACATTGCTTACCCGAATAAATTACGTAACGTCAATATTAAAATATCGATATATGTCTACATCTCTAAAATTTTTTTTGGTACTTACTAAAAGCGATTACAAGTGCATGTGAATATGACATCTATTTCAAAGGAGCTAGCGTTCTAAATCGAATGAATTGGTTACAGCGCCATCTAGCATTGAGTTGCTGAACTCGTTGTAAATTTGTCTATCTAAAGTTTTTAAACGAAAAACGTCTTTATTGTGTGTGCCATGTCAAATAATAATAACTTTCATGCGTTGTAATACGACTTAATTTTTGAAAGCAATACGAAGATGATTTGTAAAAGTTGCGTGTGTAATTTGTAGCCTATCATATCACTGTTTTTTATGTGTGTAATGGACAATTTGCTATGCAAATGTGTGAGTTTGGCGACACTGGTTCCCGTGCTTAGCCAGTGTAGGGGCACTTCTCTGTATTCTTTGTTCTGTGGTTTTTCTGAAAGGATTTTTGATCATGCGGACACGTGCACTATGGACACGTTCTATGGTAGCATATTCTTTCCGAAATCCGAATTAGTGATCCGGGACATGGACTTCTCTTTGAGGACATGTAACATCCTATGTAGTAAGGGACCGTCTTTTAAAAATATTTCGGACATCTGACATATCTTAATCACAGATTCTGATGGGTATCATCAGAATCTGTGATTAAGATATGTCAGATGTCCGAAATATTTTTAAAAGACGGTCATATATTCAATAAAGATTATATCATGGCTAAAATAATGCGCCAGTTTATTGGGTCATCGATATTCCAAAACATAAGCTATCATCAATTAGGGGAATTTCTTACGTCTAATCATATTACTGACTTAATGAAAGCTATCACGGCAAAATATATTAATATACGATTTCATCACCTATTAAAATTAAACATAAAATTATCAAAACGGTAATTAAATAAATATGTGTTATTTCAAGGTCAGTAAATATTTTTAGTACTATCTGTTATCATTTCATTTATCGTTAGCTTCTGTCAGCGGTTTCGCCCGCGTACCTGATTTTATGACAATAACATTACCCCCCTATATACAAACATACAAATACCTCTTTAACATTGATATTTTACCGATAATCAACATTTTCCGTAATTAAACATTTGTATGATGTTAACAAATTACTACATTGCTTACCCGAATAAATTACGTAACGTCAATATTAAAATATCGATATATGTCTACATCTCTAAAATTTTTTTTGGTACTTACTAAAAGCGATTACAAGTGCATGTGAATATGACATCTATTTCAAAGGAGCTAGCGTTCTAAATCGAATGAATTGGTTACAGCGCCATCTAGCATTGAGTTGCTGAACTCGTTGTAAATTTGTCTATCTAAAGTTTTTAAACGAAAAACGTCTTTATTGTGTGTGCCATGTCAAATAATAATAACTTTCATGCGTTGTAATACGACTTAATTTTTGAAAGCAATACGAAGATGATTTGTAAAAGTTGCGTGTGTAATTTGTAGCCTATCATATCACTGTTTTTTATGTGTGTAATGGACAATTTGCTATGCAAATGTGTGAGTTTGGCGACACTGGTTCCCGTGCTTAGCCAGTGTAGGGGCACTTCTCTGTATTCTTTGTTCTGTGGTTTTTCTGAAAGGATTTTTGATCATGCGGACACGTGCACTATGGACACGTTCTATGGTAGCATATTCTTTCCGAAATCCGAATTAGTGATCCGGGACATGGACTTCTCTTTGAGGACATGTAACATCCTATGTAGTAAGGGACTTTCCATAAAGCTTAGAAATCATCGGTCCATATGAGGTGATATTATGTATCGCTTTACCGGGTTTATGGATCATTATTACTTTCCATATATCTGGAAAGCAGCCTACTCGTTGAATGAAATCAAAAATATAGTCAGGTACACTAATCCTTTGCGAGGTAATTCTTGAAGGACTTTTTTGTCGATAAGACTTTGAATGGGGCCTTGTTGCAGCCCATTATGTTAATATATAGCTTCAAGGGTAGATCCAGTTGAAAATCTTGGTTGAGAACAAAGTTGATATCAGTTTATCCGCGTTTGGTCTCGGTTTATTAGGTTTAAATACTTAATCGCGATAGTTCGTAAATGCATCAGCTTCGTCCTGCCCAGTTCTAATCCTAGTTCCATGTAGTTTCCAAAGCGGTGGTTTGTGGTGCAAGGGCAGATCCAGGTTTCGACCGGCTCTCCATGATGAATGCTATTTATTATTGCCTGCAATGGGACATCATTGGACTTCGCCAGGTCTTATATGATAGGGGGTAGCGGTCGTCACTGGACGGCAGACTCGGGGAGAATGGCACAGAAGGCGAACATTCTTTGTAGTCACAAAATTACAATCCGCCCATCAGATCACGCACATCTTTGGCAAGAACAGCCAAAGAGAAGGCGTGATATGTATGGTTTAGCAAGCATCTTCAAATCCAATGAGCAGCTAAACCTACATGAAGTTGAAGATATACAGAATCAGGACTTTCAAGTGTGTTTTCCTATTACACCAACATGACCCAAAGAAACCGCGATAGAAATCAGATCGTTGAATCCAATGAAAGTACCTAGGTTCGATTTAATCACGCCTAGTTCTTAAAAACGGAGTTACATTCCTGGCTAGTCTGTGTACCTGAATATCTAGAACGGACTATGTTCCCAAACCAAGGAAAATCTCCTCAATCATTATGCTCCATAAACCTGATATACCAGCGACCGACCGTCATATCGACCTATAAGTCTCACACCAGTGTTGTCTAGACTCTGGGCAAGAAAGATCTTGTCCAGACTCAAAGTATTAATGGATGAATGTGACCTTATCGTTTATTGCCACTTCGGGTTTAGTAAGCCACGTTTAACTACCGAACAGGTCCGTCCAACATGCAATACGCCAGGGTTCCGAGAAGACGGAATACACCTCTACGACATTTCTCGACGTGCAAATAGGCCTTTGATCGTGTCTTGTGTATTGATCTGATCACTTCATTACTGTGCAAAATAGTGGAAAAGCTTACCCTCTGTGTTTCCCATCATAGCTTTTTATTTAGACAACTTCAAGTAAAACAAGAAGACGAAAGATCGAGTCTGTATAATATCGAAACTGGAATTCCACAAGGATCGGTTTTGGGACCTGTTTTATATAATATATTCACATCTGATCTTCCAACTACTAAAGATGTAATGGTAGTGACACACACAGATGACGTTGCATACCTGACGAGCGCTCAAAAACCGGATATCGCTAGTAAGAAATTACAAATAGACCTGGATAAAATGAATACCTGGCTGCAAAATGGGCGTAACTTTAACAGTGCTCAAAAATAAAGTCGCATTACCACCACTTTAAGAAGAGGCGACTATCCCACAGTAACAATAGGGGACCTACACATTGATTTTGTTAAGCATCTCGGTTTTTACCTGGACTAATGTAGCGAATTATGTTTTTAAATTCATTCTACGAAAAAATAAAAAACCGCACGCACTTTTGTAGAAAGCTATAAAGAACATTTTGGGCGGTTTCAAACCGCTTGCGTTTAACGCGCTACCCAAACGTAGGAGACCGTAAAACATTCCATTTTTTTTCACATTTGCACATATTACAAGCCGATAAAAGTGTATAGTTAAATGTTCAAAAGACCTATAACAAATTGCATGATGATAAAAAAAACGAAAAACAGAACTCCTCGCCCATGTTTAAGGACCTTTCACACGTAAAAGGTCATCCCGGTAAGAATTCTACACAAGGATTTTTTTATTCAGGAAATAACTAATTTAACTGAACTAGTTCTACTTGCTACAATAACAGGGACTATTTGCAGAAATATTAAAAATATAAAATACTTACACTTCGCAACAGTCTCATCTATGTCGTCTTGAGATTGCTTCTTCTTGTCATTATTATCGTCAGGCTCCTTTTCACCGTCTAGTAGAGCATCGGTATTTTCTTCAGCCCGCCTATAAAAATAAAACATAGTAATTGAGATTGAGACACCGATACCGTGTAAATCGGTCATCTCGTGAGATTTCCGATATAAAAGTGTGAATTATGATATGCATAGAAAGGGGGTGACTACTGAGATGACAACTAATAGAGAAGTGTGGAAGAAAAAGACATGTTGCGTTGACCCCATTTAAATTGAGATAAGGACAGTAGAATGATGACATTGAAAGACAAACTTGACGTTCCAGTCGAAAAAGTATATTCTCCGTCCATCGTGCAAATACTGTCAAACAACTCTCTAACGCTACGTCCTACGTAGGCGGATCAAAGCGAACGCGATTATGAAGCGGTGACACGCGAACTCAACGCGATGCGGTGCGACGCGGCGGCTATGTCCTACGTGCATGCGAATCGTCTCGCACAGCCGCCACTGACGCCGCCGTTCAGTGGGCACTGTGGATTTGTCATGGACGGACGGAAACAAATTTATTGGAAAATTCATATCTTAAATATCAAATACTCAAGAAGTATGAACGGCGAAGAAGTGGGACTAATGTTGTATACTTAGAAAGTCCCAGTTAATTTGGCCCAATCCTCCCATTCGCGGTATAATAATAACCGGTTGTGATATTTTATATTCCTTTTATCCTATAATATAGGACGTTCTTGGATAGCATTAATTAAAATTTCTATAAACCCGAAATTATAACCAAAAAAAAAAAAATACGACGGCACCGCATCCAGTTCGCGCGAAAATATCAAGCCAACTGATCGCGTTCGCTTCGTTTCGCGCCGCTCCGCACCGCACGCATGTGCGTTTGGGCACGTAGGACACTTTAATAGGTTTCGACTGTTTGTTGTTTTCGCGTCGCGCCGCGCCGCTTCGCGTTCGCGTCTAGATCGCTCACGCAGGACGTCGCGTAACGCTACGTCCTACGTAGGCGATTCAACGCGAACGCGATTACGAAGCGGTGCCACGCGAATTCAACGCGATGCGGTGCGACGCGACGGCATGTCCTACGTGCACGCGAATCGTCTCGCACAAGTCCCAGTTAATTTGGCCAAATCCTCCCATTCGCGGTACGATACTAATCGGTTG
Source organism: Aporophyla nigra (assembly GCA_947507805.1). Lineage (NCBI taxonomy): Eukaryota > Metazoa > Arthropoda > Insecta > Lepidoptera > Noctuidae > Aporophyla > Aporophyla nigra. The sequence continues at coordinate 11,361,741 of OX382300.1, read as the reverse complement.
TGATATTTTTTATTCCTTTTATCCCATAATATAGGACGTTCTTGGATAGCAATAATTAAAATTTCTATTTCCGACATTATATAAACAAAAACACGACGGCACCGCATCCAGTTCGCGCGAAAATATCAAGCCAACTGATCGCGTTCGCTTCGTTTCGCGCCGCTCCGCACCGCACGCATGTGCGTTTGGGCACGTAGGACACTTTAATAGGTTTCGACTGTTTGTTGTTTTCGCGTCGCGCCGCGCCGCTTCGCGTTCGCGTCTAGATCGCTCACGCAGGACGTCGCGTAACGCTACGTCCTACGTAGGCGATTCAACGCGAACGCGATTACGAAGCGGTGCCACGCGAATTCAACGCGATGCGGTGCGACGCGACGGCATGTCCTACGTGCACGCGAATCGTCTCGCACAAGTCCCAGTTAATTTGGCCAAATCCTCCCATTCGCGGTACGATACTAATCGGTTGTGATATTTTTTATTCCTTTTATCCCATAATATAGGACGTTCTTGGATAGCAATAATTAAAATTTCTATTTCCGACATTATATAAACAAAAACACGACGGCACCGCATCCAGTTCGCGCGAAAATATCAAGCCAACTGATCGCGTTCGCTTCGCTTCGCGCCGCTCCGCACCGCACGCATGTGCGTAGGACACTTCAATAGGTTTCGACTGTTTGTTATTTTCGCGCCACGCCGCGCCGCTTCGCGTTCGCGTCTAGATCGCTCACGCAGGACGTCGCGTAACTGATACGCCACGTTCCGTATTACGCTCACATCGATTTGAGCGCGCTAACGCCTGTACCGAATTGGCGTGAGCGCGATAACGCTGTCCCGTGAATCGTCATAGATGACGTCATGACAGGCGCCATCTTGCGATAACGCCGACCATGCCATAAACCGATATCACCGTGAGCGCTGTCAAAAATGACAGTTGTGCTGTTTGGTTTTAGGTCGCATCATATTATGTTAAACTAACTTGGATTAATTAGAAATTGTGCTTCTGGCTACAGTCGCCATCAAACCAAATAAAAAGAAGAAATTGTGGTATAAACAAGTTTTAATTGGCGTACCTATATGGGTTTTGACGTTGAGTGAGCACCGTTAGCGCGTTCACGAGCGTTCCGTATTGTGACGGTTCTCAACTGTCACAATCGTGTTTACCAAATCGGAACGCCAATTTATTGCTGTGAGCGCCGTGAGCGATATTTTCTTATTCGGAAAGCACCCTAAATGTAATTTTATGATTGCAACAACTTATTTATTTTTGTGATGTTACTACAAAATGAATTCATTTTTTTTTTTTTTTGTTTCTTGTACTGGAACACAAGTCAACGAGAAGTACCCTATAGGTTTTGATTGATTTGTGAGTTGCAAAATATGTGACATAATTGCAGTATTTTTTTATCGTGGTGACATTTTATAGCTCCAAAGAACGGTTGATCTCAGTTTATTTAGGTATTCCCTATAAAAGGAAATCATAATTTCAAAATCTTACCTAGCAAGTTCTTCTCTCTTATAAAACAGATCTACGATGAGGTCTAGCGCGCTGACGCTCCTTGATATGATGTCGTCTTCGTTGTCAATACGAATACGGACGCTCAGCAGCCTCTGCGTATTTGGTTCGTTGTTCTGGACTAAGTTTATTAACAGCAACAGCACCTGGATAAGACAGAAACAAATATTTTATCGCATAGTCCGTCTATGAAAGCTAGTTGGTAGTGTCATGTTTAAAGATGGCGATCATAATCCCAACTTAAGAAAGTTAAATCGTTGTTAGGGCCATTGACCTCAAAGTCAACGGGGTCACTGACCCACTTTAATGACAAGCATAGAAATAAAGATGGTTTTGGTAGACGCTTATTATACCTCCAAGTGGATTAAGTCGAAATTCGATTAAAACATTTGTAAAACCATGGAATCCTTTTTATAGTGTGTTCTCATAAAAAAGAGCTTCATTTATTTTGTGTAATGAAGAAAAGCTTATACTTACACAAACACTAAATTCGAAGTTTCTGTTGTCTGGAATGAAGTTTCCTTGGTTGTTCAGTATGATGAGACAAGTCTCCATAACTGATTGTTGCTCACCGATTACTTGCGCTCCAAGGGACACTGCAATAAATATTCGGATATGATGTGACTACGTTTAAATGTAGGTAAACAAAGCAAAGAGTAAATCTAATAAAAACAGTTTGAAACTGGTGAATTGGTTGAGTGATAAAATCGCAGTTATTGAAATTTTAAAAATATTCAGGATATCCCGAAGTCATTTTACACTATGCAGCTGAACTAAATTATCCTAATTCAAAACAGGAAGAGATTGAAAAATAATTAAGACAATTGCTAGCAGTCCACAGTGTATTATTTTATTTTACTTCAGCTACTTATCATGCAGATAAACATTTCTTTTTCGATGTGACAAACTCAGTACTAAAACCTAGTAATGGTTTAGGCTGTGCGTTGACTGTCAGTGAATGATTGAATTTAAGTTTTTATTGTAGTGTTATAAAGTTATTTTGGCACGTGACCAAGATCGGCGCTAACACCGCTATATTGCTTTTGGAATACTTTTCAAGTGGCATTTCACAAAACAATAAAATAAACAAATATTAACCAACAGCACCCGTCTGTCCCCGTGTATTTTAAATATTTGTTCACCAAATTTATTGCACCTACCACTGTTTGTCTCTGCACCACCCAAAGGTTGACTGGTAGAAAATGCCTATAGCATTAAGTCCGCCTCTGTACATTTGTGTGCGTGATGTATTAAATAAATAAATATTCGAGTCCAAAGATTCTTGTGGAAGTATAGGTAGTCTCAGTCATAATCTAACTACATAGTATTTAGATGTGAGCGAGTACTCACCCGAGGTGCCAAAGTTATGCGACAGGTTGAGCAGCACTTTGAGTGCGGGCAGCGCGGCGTCCAGTAGCGGCGCGCGGAGGGCGGGCTGCGCGCGCGCCGCGCCGCACCAGGCGCGCAGCACGCCGCAGATGGTTCTCGCCGCGCTGCCATGTCCGCCGCACAGGTACACCTGGTTGTCCTCGTTGGCTTGCGTCACCTGCACATTTTTATTGGTATACTCAGAGGCGTTCCTTTTACTGAAGCCGAAAATGCCGGCTTTCAATTAAACATGAGCCGATTAATAAAATTAAACTACAATTTAAATTTCTCAATTAACCAACTGAATCATGTCATGACTTTAATCATAATTATACCTTTTAACCCCGCGCGTCGCGTCGTCGCCCTACAAATCCGAGCGCGCGTTATACGTATGATGCAAGGTTGCCAGGTTTATGTACTCTAAGAAGAATATTTAAATTACGCATTTTCATCACGCACCGTTGCCATCTCCGATGGCGCAATTGCGATCTCGGTCTTATAATAGTTCAATCCACGATGACGCGCCTCTCTGCGCCCCTTTCCTTTGTTTTAACCGCTCTCAATACAATTGTCAAAGAGTGGGGCGCGTCTTCATGGATTGAACTATCTATACGCTTGGCATAGCGTGGCATCTTGCTTAACGGTATGAATGAAAACGTCAAATCTCGCTCACATCCTCTCATTGTTTGCAAAGAAATAGTTAATAACTCATTTTGCAAATTGTCGTAACTTTTAAGGCCAGCTTTCGAGTTTTTGCATGGACGAAGCGTGTCTATGTAAATAGTTAAAGCAAGTAAAATATTTTGGATATCGTGCCCTCCACAGCAGAATGCCGTAGGACATAACGTTATGAAAATAGACTAACCGAAAGGTATCAACGTCAGTATATTTTTCTATTTCCCTGACTGCGTAGGCGGCCGAACAGAGCCTTCCCGGTAGGCTTGATACATATGATTGGTATCTACTGTTATGCTCAAAAAATTGCCGAACATATGTTTAGACTCAAGCAACTCTTTATTTAAGACGATTTTGGATTCTTTATTTCTAACATTTGGTAAGGCCAACTTAATACATTTCGTTTCTTTGGCATTGATAACTAGGTGTTTGTGGTAATCTTTCACTGTTTACGTCGTCAAAATCTTTTCTATTCGTGTCTACTTTAAAAATATAGGTATCATCAGCAAACAGTACAACGTCACAGATACCCTTTAACTATAATGGTAAGTTACTGATAAAAACAAAGAATAAGAACGGACCCATTACTGAGCCCTGAGGTACAACCAACTGAACTGATAACGCGAAAGATTTTATACCATTAGCACCTGCACATTGGTGCCTATTATGTAAATAAGAGTTTATTACGTTGAGAACTTCGGTTTTAACACCGTCATGGCGTAATTTACGCAAAAGCGTACTATGACGCACGCAATCAAAGGCTTTGAAGAAATCACAGAAAACTTCAATAGCATTTTGCGAGCTCTCCCATGCGTTAAATATGTGTTTCAGCATTTAATGTCGAACGATCTTTTGTAAATTCATCATGAAGGATATTATTTAAATTAGACTGTCTTAGCAACTGCTTGAGTATTAAGTTTTCAAATATTTTACTAAATGCAGGTAAGATAGTAACAGGCCTAAAATTGCTAACGTTATTTTTATTATCTCATTTGTATAATGGACGCTACTATTCATGAGGTCAGGAAAGTTCCAAAATTAACACATTTATTAAAAGTAACAGCTAGATGGGGGCGACGATGATTATTATATTACTTAAAAGTTTCATGGAAATGCCCCCGTAATATTCAGTGTTTTTAAACTTAAGTGTGTTAAAATAAAACCTATATCACAGAGCGTTACATGTTCAAAGCTAAATTAGCGACTACATTTAGGTACACTACTATGCAGGTGAAGGTTTTCAGCTTTAGAGGGGAACGAATTTAACAGTTGTGTTCTGTTATTAATTAATATTTAAATATTTATTTATACCTACCTGATTCAAAATAATTGTGCAATTGAAAAACTATTTCAATACCTATTAGCAATTACTTACAATAATTATGAAATACGAATAGTACTGAAACGGGTCAGTTGGTAAGCAAAGCTTTGCTGGCATTATGGAAGGTACTAATTTTTTATTAAATACGTAGGTGTGTTTGTCTGCTTGTACTAATTTTGACCCCTAGGCACGCCAATAATGGCGTGCCTAGGGGTCAAAATTGTGGTATGGATGGATGAATGTGGAATGGTAATATGGGGTATAAACCCCATATTACCACTGGAACACATATCACCAAATAAGCTTATAAGGCTCCACAGCTCAGTTAAGCAGCCAACGATGTCCTAGGTTGACAGAAAAAATAAAAACAACAGCAGAAACGTTGTGAAATCTTTCAGACGTAACATTCGCGTTCTAGATCTGGACAAAAGAATAAATATCTTAAATGGCAAATGTCATACTTTTGACCCTAACCCATTTTCTAATCTGATGGAATACAAAATGTTGTTCTAAATAATGTTATTCATTATTTCAGCAGTGTAGGCCTATTTTGTGTTGTATTATGAACACGTTATCGAAATGGGTTTAGTGTACTCCATAGTCACAAAGCAAACACATCAGAGGGGCGATCCCCATATTTTTAAGAACATTCACATTCTCATCTCAGTCTCAATCTGCCAAAAATACCTATAACTTAAATTTTGGACAAGTTTTTGACATTTATTGTCACTCAGATAAGATTACGACTAGATTTTGAATGTTTTTAAATACGTGATTTGGTTTTCTGTTCTTTTTTTTTCTTACAGTAACAATAACATCAGACGGCAAAAAAACTCACATTCTCCAAAACCCGTAGGCACCTATCCGCCTTCCTCAGCACTTCAACATCAGCGCTGGTCCAGTTAGCGACGGGCGTGTCCAGTTTGGCGGCACAGTCTTGTATAGTGCGCACGATGTGGTCGACACCTCCCAACACACGGAGCTCTTCTTTGAACCACTCGCCGGCGCGTTTTGATGTCAGAGAAAGTAACGTCTCCATGGCTAAGTGACCCACCTGAAATTGAGTTGATGTTATAAATACATTACTTTGAAACATGGCAAGTCCAAAATACTACATGTCTGGTAATATGTGTTACATTCATAAGATAAATATTATATATATATATATAGATAATTATTATTTCAAAGAAGTCATCTGTTTCCCAATTTCACTCAAGTTATCAAGTAATTTATTACATCCTTCTTTAACTTATATCCATAAATTGATTAACTGAATAACGATATGAGCACAGACTCTTAAAATAAATTTAATTTACAATGATTTTTATGTCAATACACTTTTTTTTTGCATTGCATTATTTACATATTTACAATTCCGTATATAAAAGATACTGTGAAGAAAACTACTCACAGTAATATTTTCCAAATCCAAGTGCTGCGCTTTTCCTTGGCTCTTTATTTCAGCACATAACTCCCGAACTCTCTCTTGCGTCTTAGTTAATTGGGCCGAAGTCAATCCGCAGTCATCGAGCGCATTTCTAAAATCAAAATAAATGTGATTAGTATAAGCTTTTTGTGATTGTAACAAAAATAACGATATAAAGTGTAATAGAGCAGAAACCACGAAGTTACTCCGTGGCATAAACAACGACGTGCAAGGTCGAGGCTAAATGGCGAGAAGGCTTCGTAAAAGATTTGACCACAACAGTAAACAAAGTCATGTTAAGTATTGAAAACATTTCTATAGTTTTTACATAATTGTTTTTCTACTTCATTTGCCTAAAACGAAACGTACGCGCATCGACAGCAAAAGGTACCTTAAATGATTTTACTCTTTCTTAGGTCTTCCGTTTATCGAAGTATAAAGGATTGAGGGCTGATAAAGAATTTGATTGGTTTATTTTTCGAAACCTTTATAAACGACAGTGAAAAGAAATATAAATGTAGCTCAGAAAATTACGTGGCGCAATAAAGTCGCAGGCGTTATAAATGTATGTATGGTAAACTGCAAAAACTTACTTGTGTGATGCATCAGATTCAAGTAAGTTGAGCATAAGTTCAAGCGATTCGCGATCCAAATCCATGTTGAGACGATCTTGAGACAATACGAACATCACCGTTGCTGTACACAGACCCAAGCTCTGAAAAGTAAACTCGTCTTATGAGGGTTCTGTCTTATTTTTTTCGTATAACTTGTGATTTTTAGCACTGACAGTTCATCAACATTAGTATAATTTATTTAAAAAAAGAATAATATATATCATAAATCCATACTTTAGTACCTAATCAAAACTACTTATGAACAACAAAGACCTTCACCTTTTTTTTATAATGCCATGACATAAACGTATTTCATGTAGTAACGTATCATCATGATATTTACTTTATCATAATAAAATACATACATACATAAAGTCACGCCTACTTCCCATGGCAGTAGGCAGTCACTACAGAACACTACCAGCTACGATCCTTACATACTCTTTATGCTTGGTTTACGTTCATATATTTGATATACATACACTCCGGTTGCGAATATTAACTACACACCTGACCTTTCTGAAGTACGTCACCAATAAGGTCACTGTAAGTCCTCTTAAGGCGTGTCCCGGCGTTTCTACACATATACCTTTTGTTAGTCGCCATTTATCATCCTCTCAACATGACCAAACCATCTAAGCATCATTCTTCTTTCATAATTAAATAACGGAACCTTTAAAAACGTTGCCTAATGTTAGGGATACTGGTATTAATTTTAAAAGTGACATTACTTTAAAATATTTTGTGTTAGTTCAAATTGGAATTACTTATCAGGCAGACACAAAAAGTTATTGTATGCCTATAATTTGATCTTACTTAATAATATGTTTGCAAAGTACTTCTGCTTGAGATAAACTAATGTAAACAGTGATTTATTGATGTGGAATTGTTATCTATATGTTAATATGTAAAGCAAAAACGTTGTATCCCTTTTTATGAAAATTACGCGGATGGAGGAGTATGAAATTTAGCATAGTTAAAGTTTTTAAGGAGCAGAAAAGTAATATTTTATATAATCATACATTAGGTCGAATTTCGACCATTAGGCGACCACTAGTATGTTTAAACCTTAAAAAGTGGACAAGTCTGTACTTGTTTAAAAATGTATAAATACTTAGGCCCAGCGCCCACTATCGGTGGGCATCGGTGCGGCTCAGTACAGCTCGGGCGCCTTACGGCGGCTTCGGGCGGCTTCGGGCGCCTCAGAGCTGCGTCGGGCGACTTCGGGTTGCCTCGGCAGCAGTAAGCATGGCTAAGGACGCCGAGGCTGTCTTCGGGAACCTCGGGTGGCATTTTCGAGACAGACGTCGCAGAACAGTCATTTCGATCACCGCACGTGCCTCCATTATCGTATCGTATCAGTTTGTTTAAAATCAGCTACGACGTCCTTAGCCATGCTTACGGCTGCCGAGGCAGCCCGAAGTCGCCCGACGCAGCTCTGAGGCACCCGAAGCCGCCGTAAGGAGCCCGAGCTGTACCGAGCCGCACCGATGCCCACCGATAGTGGGCGCCGGGCCTTAGAATAATATTATATACAACTGAAATGCAAGATGTTTTAATATAATCTAGGCCTATTTTGTTATAAATAAACTGAAGCTGGCATTAATCTTTAATACTACAAAATATATTTTCTACAGGGTTGCTCAGCAAACTGACCTGGTCACTGGTAGCGTCATGTAGCGCACTGAAGAACTTCTGCACGGTGCCGTGCGCCCGCAGGTGCATGCGGAACGCAGGCGCGGTACATTTGCTCGCCAGTGTAATTGCAGACAGGCAGCGCGTAGAATTTGGGTTATTATCCTGCAAGAAACAATCTAATTGTAAGGAAGGAAAACAGGAACAGTGTATTTGTATAATTTCTGTTGAAGCTTGTTTCACTCCCAGGGTACTCCCTGGGAGTGAAACAATCTCACTCTGTTATGGAAATTGCAGCCTCAATGCGTACAATGTTGTTACTATTCAATAAACCTCTCAAGACTTACATCAGAAAATATGATAATATTCATTCATCTTTATACATCACATGCATAACTACATGTTAAGCAATATCGTTAACCACCACTCACTTTAGCCATAACATATTCTGTAAGTACTGAGTTAGAACAATGCTCAAGTAATTATAGTTTATGAAATACACAAGTTCATAATCACTACAAAAAAAAGAAAACTTTAAATTACCTGTAATGCATCTAAGAGATATTCCACGTCATCATTGAATTCTTGGAACTCTCCAATTTCTTGGATTTGATGTGCCTTCTTCACATTTCTTACGACTGTGTAAAACTATAACAGGGGAAAAAAAAAAGGTTGAGAATTAACTGCTCAAACTAGGTGTAATAATCAATTACATCAATATTATTCAAATTACAAGGTTAGGCCCAGAGTTTCCTCGGAACCCTGACCTTAAAATGAAAATGAATATGATACTGATATTCAGCTGTATCCAGTTAGACTGGAAGCTGATCACAACACAGTTGAGAAAAGCTAGGCAGATTGATCGTTGAGTAAGATAGAACAAAAACTTTTATGCTAGTTTGACACATACCTCTTTGGCCTCTTTACTACACTTGACACTTGTGTAAGGTTTCACAGTTTCAACAGGATCATCCACAATTGGATCTGGGGCCCTGTATCGGGTCACCCTAGTCAGTTCTTCCGACACTTGACCTGCTTGATTACTTACTTCTGCATTCTCAGCAGGCTCCGGCCTTGGAGTCTCATTTCCTTTCTGTAAGTACAACAATAACTTGGCTTTAACAAGAAGGCTATGTATTGTTTCATTATGTAATCAAACCATTATATTTTAACTATCTACTTGCAGTCATTTCAAGGTTTATTGTGCAATACAATAATAGTGATAGTAGTTTAGAATTTTCTTGAAAGAATGTAATTGAAGTGAAGAACTGTAAACAGATAAAATTGTTTTCTAAATTGAAGATGTAATTTATCTCATTTACATTTTCATGATATTGCACAATAAAACAAAACATGCATTAACATTCAATTAGATTGGAAATGTACTTCAATAACAGGAAAAAGTACAAAAAAAAAAAAAAAAAAAAAAACGAAATAGATACATACATCATTAGCCCATTCATGTCTGTAGAGATGACGTCTCTTCCTTGCTGGCAACGGTGATGGATTGTCATTCACAAGTGATTTACTCTTGAATATTGACCCTTTCTTCTTAGTAATAACTAATTTAACACTAGGCTTTTCATCATTCTGAATGTGATCTTCTGTATCATGTATACCTCTGGGTGATTTAAATACATCTTCGTGATGATTTTTCTGGACCTCTTCTTCAAAATTCTCATTAGGACAACTATTGTAAGCTGAATCTGAGGAATGAGTGTTGGCCTGGGAGTAAGTTGGAGTGTTATTTGTATTAAATGCTTGAGCAACTACCTCATTTGTCTCCTCCTCCTGACCAGTCTCTTCAATAGCTGCAATCTGTTCTACTGTGCTCTCCTCCTGAGACAACTCTACATCATAGTCAGGGCTTGAAGTTTTATTATGCTTATTTTTATGCTTTCTGTGAATCTTGACCTTAGGAATATCACCACTTTTACCACTGTCACTACCACCAGATAATATGTCAATTAAGTCATTCTTCTCTACAGGAATATCATTTTTTTCAATTACTTGTTCATGCTCTGGAGTGGTAATTGCAGCAGCAATATCAGCTAGTGTTTCATGCTTTTTCCTAGTCTTTCTTGTCTCCTTTTTAACGTCACTGACTGTTTTAGTTCCATGCTTATTCGGATAACCAGCTGTTAGGATATCCAAATAATCATCATTTTCACTATAATTTATATTGGGCCTATTTCTTCGAGCTCTTCCTGTAGTACTCTCTGGGGGCTTTGGTTCTGGTGGCAGCTCATTTGGTTGAACTTCCAACCTAGGGGACTTAATAACTGAACCTGAATCCAGTTTAGCTAGCCGGGACTCAATATCATCTCCAGGTAACACTTTGTTCTTTGATTCTTTTTCATTTTCTTGTGATGGTGATGCAAGTGTTTTATAAAGGTCATACACATCCGCCACAGGCTGTGGTGAACTCAATTTCTTTATTAATGGTTCATCATCAGAATTTTTGTGATGACGTTTATGAGACTTGTGATCCTTTTTATCTTTTTTCTTTTCTTTTTTGCTTTCTTGAATGAGACCAGCACACTTGATTGTAATTTTGAGACCTTCATGCTTTGGAGAACATATTGTTTCCATAGAGGGGCTCTTCTTGTGATCAGATCCTACATCAGAATGAGTATCCAGAGATGAATGCCTGTCAGAACTGGGTGATGTGAAACCTTCATTTGAATCTGTGCTGACAATTCTTGATGTACCTTTTGATATTCTCAGCACTATAGGTGGTGGCTTGCGTTCCTCATTTGTTTCCTTACTTGTAGAAGGACTTGTAACTTCTGGTTTTACAACCAATGGACTAGACACTAGTGGACTGGCTTTGGGTGATGATACTTTAGGTGAAGACACTACTCTTGGGTGTGCTGACTCATAGCGAGTGAACTCAGGGATAGGGCTGTTACTACCATCTTCAGCATAATTAATCACTTTATCACGATTGCGAACAAGGTAACGCTTATTTGGTGGTTGATTATTTTCAGCTGGTGCATCTTCTTTTTTGGAGGCTTTTGTGGCCACTGTGTTCTTTTTAGCTTTTGACTTTTCAGAGTTGCGGCGAGGTAATTCAGGAGATGATGAATCTCTAGTATATGCCCTGCTTCTTTTGGTTGTCTTCTTTTCCTTACTATGTGAGGGATGTTCAGGTGACAGTGGTGCAGCAGGTACTGGTGGGGCATATGTGATCTGTGGAACTGGTGGATAAGCCTCTGCATTGCGAGATTTGAAGAATTTCTTGGGCTTTGGTGGTGGCTGCTCAGTTTCAACTGCTGGCACTGTCAGCGGACTGTTCTGATCTTGCACTGGCTTTTTAAGAATATTGCTTGGATATGCTGAAATATGAAGACAAAAATTGTAAATAAACAATTCATTGCAAGCCATATTGAGATTGGTACCATAGATAGTAGAAGTAGGTAGTTTCATTCATTCAAAATGAATGCACTTTCACCATATTTTGGAAGTGGGTATTGGTACCAACAACTATCTTATGAGAATCTCATGTAAAGAAAAAAATATTGGGTAGGTTAGGGTAAATGACTTCAAGGTTGTTTATAAACGACAAATGTGAACGTGCTTACCGTACGGTGCACTTCTAATCGACGTGAAGCTAGTGATGCCCCATTTGCCCACGGTGCCCGCCGAACGAGCGGCAGTCGGGCAGTTACTGTTTTCTCTAAAGAGAGCACTATCCAGCGGCACAGCCACGCTACCGCCTCGGCCTCTGCCCCAGCGCGACATGCTGATAATTTCATCAAAAACGTTGACACCTGCACCGACTCCTAATCACTCTAGGCAAATGTCAAAACGAGAAACACATGCCGTTCCCAAATGAGAGTTGTTTTTTTTTGAGTCACTTTGAAAAATTACGGTTATCACTGCTTTTTGACCCACTACTAGACTTTCACCAAATGAAATGAAAACACAACCCATAAAGATAACACACCCGCCATTTTTACAGGAGCCCAAGTACTTTTCCCTCAGATGCACTCAAATGCGTAATCAGCCGACATAATAGTTTATCACGTTTTTACTATTTTCATTATAATTATCTGATTCTCTTTGAACGTTTGAGGTAGATCTATAATGTTGATTTAATTCGAGTTAATGACAAATAGGACACAAACTGCGATGTTGTCATCTCATAACACAAAAGACGCCATATTGGCTAAACACAAGAAGTAATTTCAACAACCAATAGGAACGCAGGAAAACGGAGAGCGTGCCATAGAGTTTTTCTCATGAATCAAAATATTAGCAGAGGCGAGCTTGTTTGCAGTCTAATTTTATATTTGCAAAGATTACCAAAGAAAAAACTTGTAGGTTGTGAAAATAAATAAATAAATCTTGATTTTTGTTACATTTTTTTTACTAAAATGAAAATATTGTTCGCATAAAACAATTTATGGCATTCGTACCATAGACAAAGTAAAAGTAAACCGCGAAACTACTAACATGGGCGTGAGCGGGAAAATTTGAAAGCAAGTTTAAAGAGATGCCACAAGGTACTCCGCGTTGTGGTTTGTTGTGACGACTGATCGTTGACGCTCCTTCGTATTTTAAATAAATATATAAGTAAATACATATATCTATATAATAGGCTACTAGGAAATATACCCTTCGGACGCATATTTTGCGACAGGTATCTACGTATAAAAGCCTCCACTTTTGCGGGATATAATAATATAGTCTCATTACCGATGACCGTAGGTGATGCATTGGATTTGCAATAAGTAGTGTCCTCTATGGATATCCTCTTTATGGAGCGCCGAGTTCAATCCGAAATATTTGTTTTCCATTTCGAAATATTTCATTTTTGTTGGATGTGTTTAATAGGTTTTTGGATGGTGTCTGTGAGTGTGGAAATTGTGAATACATTGTTGTATTGTGATTACCTGTAAAAATAAAGTTAGTGGGAAAGATAAATAAATAGATTTGTGTATGCCCAATGAGCACCGAGAGGAGGCTTGTATCCCAGCAGAGGGAACATTATAGGCTGATTAGGTTATTTTATGTCATGTTACTTTCATCAAAACCGACATGATTAGGGTTACCATTTGACAGGCATTCGCCGCATTTGACAGGCATTTTAACATTGATATATATGTTACACTAGATTAGCAATTACCGCGTCAAAGCGTTGCCACTGGACATAAGGCCACAGCCTTATGCGTAGCTGACGTCAGTTCAGTGCTCTATGTGACGCCAACCGAGTGACACGTGACAGAAAATATCCCCAAAATGGGTAAATGCGTTGTGAAAGAGTGTGATTCAAGATCTCAAAAACATAATAAATTAACCGGAATTACTTTCCACTCGTAAGTTTATTGTTTCAGTGTATAATCAAAGTAAAAACGCAATAAAATGTAAAATTTTGTAAATTAGGTTCAGTGTTACCACTAAAAACTTAGTTTTAGTTTCCCACATTTGTGGGAGTTTTTAATTTATTGAATAAAGGATTTTAAATATTTTTTTAAATAATAAAATCGTTGCAGGGTGCCTAAAGATGCAGTACGGAAATAAATATGGCGGTTAGTTAGTTTGTTTCCTGTTTTAAGCCCTTCAATTTCCTGAATTTCTTGTAAACCGTTTACATACTTCCATTCTATTTTATCGTTATTTTTGTTTTTAAAACGTTTTCTTTGATGCAAACCATTGCGAAACGCACAATTTGTCAGAATCTGAATGGGATTGAAGATTATTTCTAAGCCATTGCGTCATTTGTTCGAATAAATTGTCGGCTCAGCAACGTAAATAACGCAATGAATGTTGTTTAACTATGAATTTTAAACCAATTCCTACCGATTAAAAGTTCCACAATTAACTCTCTGTTTCCCACTAATTCGAGCATGTGACAAGCGTCTAATAAAGCAAATTATTCACTTAAAAAAAACGAGTCTAAAAGGCAATAATATACAAAACAAAGTTACATAGCGGAGTATGATTTCACTATTATTTAATAAATAAAACATGTCCAAAAAGAAAATGTCTTAATTATTTACATTAGAGAAAAACTTTTGACGGACATTCAATAAGAAATACATAATTCAAATAATTTAAAAATAATTTAAAAGTAACGAATAACGTTTCATTAAACGTTTTTATGGCTTAAAAGTTGGGTAAAATTTCGCATGGGTAGGCAACCCCATCCCGCCATTGCATGTTTATATTGCGATCTTTTTCTAATCTAAGCGCCAGTATTATTCTTGCGACTTGTGTGAGTGAGACAGATATATGTTTACTTTAAATGTTTAGTAGTGTCAAAGCTACGTCGTCGCGTTTAAATAGTGGTAACAGTTTTTTGACACATTTTGTTGAGGTTTGCATCTCTAGTTATTTAACTCAATGCATTTTAAGGTTTAGACAGGCGTACGGCCGGCATTGGTCTGAGACAGGAATTTTTAACAATTGAATCAATATAATATCTTCTTTTTATTTTGCTTTCTTTGTTTCTCAGCAATCATGATCTGGCAGTTAGAGTAATTTATGTGGCCTACCCGAATGTCCTTTCTTTGGTATTGTTCGTCACAGCGTTGGGCTCCTTATGTTCTATGTTCCGAGTTGAGCTAAACGATTAGTGACAAATGCTTGCACTGACTGGACAGGTCCACTCAATCTGTGTGGTTCTTTCCTCAAAAGACCATTTCAGTCACCAATCTACATGGTTTTCACATGTTGTGACCAACAAAATTATATCCGTTTCTTTTTTTTTTATATACACATTGACATTGATAATTTTTATATATACAATGACATGAATATTTACTTTGTTAAGTATCATATTGTTTTAATTATTGTGAATGTGAAGTCTATGTGGGTCTTTTTAACCGACGAAAAAAAACGGAGGAGGTTATCAATTCGACGCGTAGATTTTTTTTTTTTTTTATGTATGACCACGCATAACTTTTTACATAGTAGTCCGATTGTGATAATTCTTTTTTTATTGGAAAGGGTATACTCCGAGGGTGGTTCCATATAAATTTGATAAACAAAATCAAACCCTAAGGCTCAGAAAACAGGGGATGATTGATTGTTCACTCACTGATTGTTATGTTTAACCACGCATAACTTTATACAGAGTAGTCCGATTTTGATAATTCTTTATTCGTTGTATAAGGTATACTTTGCCAAGTATTATAAGTACATTAAAGCTACAAAAAATTATAAAATAAAAACTTTTTACCAAAAAATTTAACCGCCGAAAAAACTGAAAAGCAAAAAATAATAAACCTTAAAATTATGAGTCGGCGCTGGAAAATCAATGAACAAAGATCACTCAAAGCGCCGATTTATAATTTTAAGGTTTATTATTTTTTGCTTTTCAGTTTTTTCGGCGGTTAAATTTTTGGTAAAAAGTTTTATTTTTATTTTTTATTATTATTATTTGCTTTCTTTCTCAGTAATCATGATCTGGCAGTTTGAGTTATTTATGTGGCCTACCCGAATGTCCTTTCTTTGGTATTGTTCGTCACAGCGTTGGGCTCCTTATGTTCTATGTTCCGAGTTGAGCTAAACGATTAGTGACAAATGCTTGCACTGACTGGACAGGTCCACTCAATCTGTGTGGTTCTTTCCTCAAAAGACCATTTCAGTCACCAGTCTACATGGTCTTCACATGTTGTGACCAATATTATGTCTGGACTTTTAAAAGAGACTGTGACCTCTGAGTTTGTTTCGGCCTTTCTTCTCAGAGTAGTCAGTTAGGAAACGCCGAACTCATCTAGTTTAAAAAAAAAAATATCATTGACATGTAAAAGTGTTTGTACAAACCTACTTACAGAAATAAAATCATTTATCATTTATCAATAAAAGCAATATTAATTACTCAGGAAAATTACAAAACTGTATCTTGTGAAGATTTTTACGTTTATGTTTTAGAAAAGAAAGAACTATTATAAAAAATAATGTCCTCTGACAAATATCAGTAATAAATATCCCTCTTCATTATTATCTGTTGGCTTTTACTTATTACCTACAGCGTTTTGCTTTAGACAGGCATTTTTCTGAAAATTCAGGCATTTTAGGTACCATAGACAGGCATCCCTCTATTTACCCTAGACATGATCCAGTCGTTGAATTCGCGCACCTTGTTTTCGCATACTTTCTTCAGGCGCCCTTTTCGTTGGTAGTTTACATGGTAATGTACATCATATATTTTTTTTAGTTTTATCATTCCTTTATTTTAGAAGTTACGGGGGCCGGGGGACACACATTTTACCACTTTGGAAGTGTCTCTCGCGCAAAAAAAAATGATCTTAGAAACCTCGATATCATTTTTGAAGACCTATCCGTAGATACCCCACACGTATGGGTTCGATGAAAAAATTTTTTTTGAGTTTCAGTTCTATGTATGGGGAACCCCAAATATTATTGTTTTTTTTTCTATTTTTGTGTGAAAATCTTAATGCGGTTCACAGAATACATCTACTTACCAAGTTTCAACAGCATAGCTCTTATAGTTTCGGAAAAAAATGGCTGTGACATACTCGGACTGACAGACAGACAGACAGACATGACGAATCTATAAGGGTTCCGTTTATTGCCATTTGGCAACGGAACCCTAAAAAGGTGTTACCTAGTAATTTGTTAGTAAACAAAACAAGTAATACAGTGTAATGTAATATTATGTATAATAACTAAATCTATTTCTAATTTCTGAGCAGGTGTACACTTGCCCAGTACACAGGAAATGGACTGTTAATTTTGCACGCCAACGTTCTGAGGACAGTGTTGGTACTACCACGGACCCTGCTCATCATCGATGGAGTTATTTTCCTAATTATGGAGAAGAAATCATCGATGGAAGTATCCGCAAACATTGCGGAAGCACTGCAGTACCGAGGTTTTCTCAACACTGCCCTCAGACCATCTTTATACTGAGCACGTAGGGCGTTGTAAGCCCGCCGCGTAAATTTGATCTCCGTGGTTGATCCACAGACTGCACGTGTAGAATGACTGACAGAAGGCTCTAAAAAGTAACAGTTGTACGTCTGTGGTACATCGTGCGAATCTGCGGGTCAACATATTGCAGCGCCCACCAAACGACTGCCAACGCCCTTCTTTCCCTCTCTAGGTCGGCTATTCTCTGAACATCACTATGAATACTTACTAAACACATGACGACTCTTTGCGTGTGACGGTGGCTCTCCGCCTGGGCTGCAAGGTGTGTGAACCCCACAGATGCACCTGCGGTCCATGGTAGAGGCCGATGGCCACCATGCTTTGTCTTGTCGTCGTTGCTCGGGGAGGTTCCCGCGTCACCATACGCTCAATGATATTGTACAGAGGGCTTTTGTGTCGGCTGATATCCTCTGCATGCTGGAGCCTCCGGATCTGTGCAGGACTGACGGCAAGAGGCCGGATGGGCTGACCCTGATGCCTTGGAGGAACGGTAAGTGCCCAATCTGGGACGCAACTTGCGTCAGCACTGCTGCCGCCAGCCACCTTAGTCTCACCGTCCTCTCGCCGTCAGCTGCAGCGGAAGACGCCGCTGAGAGGAAGAGGGTGAAGTAGGCACCGTTGGTGGACCTCTACCATTTTGTGCCCATTGCCGTTGAGACAATGGGTGCCTGGGCACTGGGGCCAAGGAGCTCATTAGTGAGTTAGGCCACAAGCTCCATGACAAAACGGGCGACTCCCGCTCCGGCTCGTTCTTGGTGCAAAAGTTAGCCATTGCCATCCAACGTGGCAACGCAGCAAGTGTTTTGGGCACCTTTGCGCCGGGATCAGTTAGGGGCGGGTTATTTGACGTGTTGTGAATGCATAACTATTTTGACTTATTTAGTATGTATATGGATTATTCTTGAATGATTTTTATAACTAAACATATTAAAATATTTTATGTGTAGTACGTTGTTTATTTATCATAATTGACGATTTATATTGAATAAATAATTAAAAAAGAGAAAAGAGGAAAAGAAAAAAGGGAAAAAGAATAGTTTATAGTATTTCGGAGGAGAATATTTTCTTGTTATAATACCTACTTTTTAGAGCCTGATTTTTTTGTAGTCGGGTCTTCGTTTTTGAACTCATTTTTTTATTAAAATTATTTTGGGATTACATTAAAAAAAAAAAAATTAAGCATCTACACTACCGTCCATAATAATTATTTGAAATGTGCTAATTAAGCCCTTTCATTTGATACTCAACACGGCATAAAATTTCTTTTTTGTTCTCGTTCATGACTTTATTTCCTCTAGAGGGCGCAATATTCATCATATACCTATTTCCTATAACCAGTGGACTATCAAGACGCTTCAGAAATCTTTTCTTACAGAAAGGGGCTGTTCGATCAATTTACAAATTAAGCCCGAGACACTAACTCAGAGAGAAATTTAAAAAAGTTCACAGTATATTTTTGAAAATCTTTTATTTGCCCACAAAAATATTAAATTGTTTAAAAAGTACAGTGATATCCATAGTATAAATACTAGGAACAAACACAAATTTGTTGTAAAAACCTTCAACAAGGCTCAAGAAAATAGGTGGCTCATTCAGATGTCAATGTATAACGCTTTTATAATAAACTTCCAAGCCATGTTCAAGATCAAAGTCTCAATAAATTTAAATCATGTTGTGCCAGAAAGCCTTATATTATACTGTTAAAGATTATATTGAGGACAAAACAGCTTAGGATTGGATAGGCTGCTCCAATTTTTATATTATTATTATATTGAATGTTACATATTTTAAAAAAAATATTATTTATTGGTAATAAACACTTTGACATTCGATGATTATTACTTAAATAATGACATGAATATAATACTCTAAGAAGTATAATATTATTATTATTTTCATGATTTTTAATGTGAGGACTATGTAGATGAAGTTTGTTTTTTTTATATCTCTCTTACTCATTTAATTTTAATGATAATCTGGCAGTTTGAGTACTTAATGCGGCCTACCAAGATGTCCTTTCTTTGGTATTGTTCGTCGAATCGTTGTGCTCTGTATGTTCTGAGTTGAGCTGCAAGATTACTGACAAATGCGTGCATTGACTGGACAGGTCCACTCAATCTGTATGGTTCTTTCCTCAAAAGACCATTTCAGACACCCCCATCTACATGGTCCTCAAATGATCAGACCGCGACTATTTTCTGATTTTATATACACATTGACATTGATGAATTTTACTTATACAATGACATGAATATTTACTTTTAAAGTATTATATTGTTTTAATTATTGGAAATGTGAAGACTAAGTGGGTGTTTTTTTTTGGTTTCTTTTTTTTCTCATTTAACTTTTATCATGGTCTGACAGTTTGAGTAATTTTGCGACCTACACAAATGTACTTTCTTTGGTTTTGTTCGTCGAATCATTGACCTCATTAAGTTTTGAGTTTAGCTGCATGATTATCTACTGACAAATGCGTGCACTGATTGGACTGGTCCACTCAATCTGTGTGGTTCTTTCCTTAAAAGACCACTTCAGACACCAATCCACATGGTGTTCACATGATCTGACCAAGATTTTGTCTGGACTTTAAAAGAGACTGTGACCTCTGAGTTTGTTTCGGCCTTTCTTCTCAGAGTAGTCAGACAGGAAACGCCGACCTCATCTAGTTTTAAAAAATATGATTGACGTGTAAAAGTGTTTGTACAAACCTACTTGCAAAAATAAAGTCACTTATCATTTCAACGATGCCTAATTTTTCATGTCTATACCAATATTATAAAGCTGAAGAGTTTGTTAGTTTGTTTGGGTGAACGCGGTAATCTCAGGAACTACGGTCCGAATTGAAAATTGTAGCCTATTTATTGAGGAAGGCTATAGGCTATATAACATCACACTACGATTAAAAAGGGCGGAGCAGCAATGAAAAATGGACGAAAACTGGCAGGCAATTCGATGCGACGGGAAAGGACAGGGGAGCAAAAATTTGATGCGGACGAAGTCGCGGGCAGAAGCTAGTACTTACCTAACTTCTAAACTACTTATTAGTTACATCCACGCGGGCGAAGCCGCGGGCAAAAGTACAATTTCCGGATTTTATTGATCGTTGGAATGATGTGCGATTGTTGATGAGACTAATATACCTAACTAACACTTATATGGATTCTGTCCGAAATAAATGACTAATAATAATATCAGGCTTTTAATTTTGGGTAATTTTAATGCGAATCCGAGAGTTATATTACAATAAACTTGAGAGTTGGTCGTGTATACCTAGATGTAGAAATGTTAGTGACAAATTCTGGTACCTATACCAACATAAGTAACGTAGCCGGGACGCCCAGCTGGATCCATCATTGTGTTCTAACTCACGCAGTGAAGCAGTCTGTAACTAATGTTTTCGTGGGGTATGACACTGCTCGGACCACTATCCTCTCATTGTGGAATGCAGTTTAGATTTTTAACGTTCAATATACACGGACGGTTTGTTAATGAAAATATGGATACTCAAAAAAATCATAGGTATCACTAGCAATTGTCTTAGCGAAGGTGTGCATATGACACAGTCAGAAAGACATGTAGCACTTCATGATAACATCCATAAAGAGTGCAATACTGTGTTTAAAGTATCATCATCATTTCAGCCGGAAGACGTCCACTGCTGGGCATAAGCCTCTTTCAATTTGAGGGGTGTTGCCATAATCACCACTCTTGGCAAGCGGATTGGCAATCGCAGTACTTATACTGGTAAAATGCATAGAGAAAACTACTGTTAATTCCCTAGTAAGTCTCGCTTTACGGTAATTGTAAGCGGCTTTCCCGCAGACCTAATAGTGCCATGTAAACCATCAGTATATCCGTACACGTTTCGGCCGTGTGAGCGAAAATCTTCTGCGGCGTAACTTCGATGAGCGTCGAAGTTATATTGGTAGGTGATTTCTATTGAATATTTCTATTACTTAGTGATTGTGGTGTCAGTAAAATTTTTGTTTCTGTACATGCATTGGAGTTTAAAATACAATGTTTATTATGTTTTATTGTTCAAAAAGGATAGTCGCCCTAGCCACTTTTGCGGATAGTCGCTCTAGTGGAAGCTATCCGTAACTATAAATTATTTAACGAGCAAAGACAGATTTTTGTCTTTTTGTGTTTTTATTACTCATTGGGACTATAACTTAGCTTAAATAAAATAAAAAATAAACTTTAAAACACTGTTTCATGCATTCATTCTAGGTGAGCAACATGCCTCTCATCATCATTTCAGCCGTAAGACGTCCACTGCTGGACTTAGGCCTCCCCCAATTTGGGGGCTTTGCCATAATCGCCACGCTTGGTAGGCGGGTTGGCGATCGCAGTATGTTGGTAAAATGCATAGAGAACGCTGCTGCCCATTCTCTAGTACGTTCCTTAGTCGCCTTTTACGACACCCACGGGAACAAATGGGATGATGTTATTCTTTACGTCCGGCACCACACGGTACTCACACCAAACAACATAAGCTGTACAGAAGGAAGTTTAGCATTTGCTTATAAAGAATTGGCTAAGATTTGGCAAAGATAATATTTTATTAATAACGAGCAATTACTGTAGTTAGTAGTTATTTAAATAGAGGTAGGTAACAATATCATATACCTACTAATTTTAAATTAGTCTTCATCAGAATTGCAATTAGTGCAAATGAATGAGTGAGCGTTTCCCGTTACACATTTGACTTGGCCCACATTTTGCATGTAACAACTTACCCCAAAAATTGTAACTACTACTGCCCCATGGCACGTTTTTCAATATAAATTGAAGTCACCATTAATGGATACCGATAGTAGAAAAAAACAATATTGCAAATTAAAGGTAGATATATTATGAACGTTCAAGGTTGAAAATTCTGAGAAAATAAAAAATATAGACATCAGGAATCGAAAATTTCGTAAAGGATTTTTTTACTTACTTGGTTAAAATCGAGACACATGCAATGCACACAACCTAACAGCTTGGCGCTTGGCGGGTCATTGATCCTTTTTATGTAATACACGATTTTATAAGAAAACAAACGAGTCTAGTTATGTCCACCAATGAGTTTAAAATCTCGGTAAAAAAGGCGTGTAACTTCTTACCCCTGTAACAACGTGCCCCCCGCTCTCCTACCTACCAACATTCATTTGCCGTCGTCGCTTGTGTCGTCAAATAGTTGTTGTTTTCCTTCAAAGTAATTTATATACGCCTTTTACCGTCATCTTAACGACAGATATTAACGGAGGAGTTATGAAATCAAATATTATTGCCGAAATTTTGCATTATGTTCGCTATGATCAGATATCTGTCTATCATACCTATTATAATTCATCTATGTAGGCACATACCTACACATATTTATTCGAACGCGTAAACGTGGGTTGCCATCTTTTAGCGTGGCTCATGAAATTGGCGGGGTTGTAAAAATAGCGCTACGCCATTCGTCGGGCCCCAATAAAACTGGAAGGTCCCAACGACCCTCGCTTTATCCCCACACGACCACTTTAATAGTTTTTCATTACTCAAGTAGACGCCTATAAAAAAGAGAATAAAGTTTGGCAAGAAAATTGCATGGCTTGCATAATGCTCCGTGCCTATGGTGCGCCTTGAGATCGTAAATTTTATACCAAACAAAATTGGATTAGAAGATTGTTTGTCCGGAATTATTTATGGCTATTACAATAAGGCTATATGAATGTACTGCTATAAAATATCCCGGGCTAACACGGGGTAGATATATTATGATTATGTTGGAAAGAAAGAATAAGTAAGTACCTATCAACCTATGCTAATAATAATAAAAAAAGAAAAGAATCTCAAAACAGGTTAACTATCTCAACTCGGGATACAAATATATTTTATACCTGACTAGCTTTGCCAGCAACTTCGCAGGCGTATTATAAATATAAACCTTCCTCTAGAATCACTCTATCTATTGCTGTAATGTAAACTGCAATAAAATCCGTTGAGTAATTTAAAAGATCTAAGCGAACAGACGGCGGAAGCGACTTCATCCTACTAATATTATAAACGCGAAAGTTTGTATGTATGGATGTATAGATGTATGGATGTGCGGATGTTTGTTTCTCTTTCACGCAAAAACTACTGAACAGATTTGGATGAATTTGGAACACAGTTAGTTTATAACCTGGATTACCACATAGGGTACTTTTTATCCCGGTAGTACGTTCCCGCGGGATATTTTCCGACCTCCACGTGGATGAAGCCGCTGGCAAAAGCTAGTTTTATATATAGTAAAGATACTCCTAAAGCCTGATATTATTATAAAAGGTACTTAAATATTTCATTGGATTTAATAATTTATGTTAATTAACTTTTTAACCAAGATATATTCATACCTATTAGGAGATCCAGTTGGTTTTATTGCAGCTAATACATTAGTAATCCATGTGTAGTTGGGATAAGTTAATTCAGATCAGGCGTTACTTTGAGGAAATCTATGACAGTATCTAGAATGTTATGAAAATACTTACGGAAAAAAATATCCGGAAAAGAACCGGCGTTATCGACATAGCTCGGAGAGTAAGCAAGCTGAAGTGGCTGGCCATGTCTGTCGAAGGACCGATGGCTGGTGGAGCAGACGAGTCCTGGAGTGGAGACCGCGTATCGGCAAGCGTAGCGTGGGTCGCCTTCCAGCTGGGTGGACCGAGGACCTAATGAAAATGGCTGGGGCAGACTGGATGAGGAAGATATAGGACGGGGTGTTGTGGTATAACATAGGAGAGGCCGATGTCCAGCAGTGGACTGCGCTAGGCTGAGTTGATAGATTGAATCCTGGATTAAAACCAAATATTTTACATAAATTATACCTAGATAAGAAATGTAGGTACCTACTTAGGTTTTCTTCGTGTCCAAAATACCCCTAGAAATGTGGAAGGCTTTCACCGCAAATAGAAGTACGATGACTAGATCTACAAGCATTACGATTAGTTATATTATAAAATGAATCGTTTAAAAGGCGTGATTTTATGTGTGTATGTATGAATCGTTTATTGTTGGGTATCAAATATCTACCTATTAGGTATTCTGATTTCAGATCAAGACGTGCGTCAGAGTAACATCGTGACCTGGCTACAGAGATTCTGAAGCCGTTGACTTAAGTCCTACCTAATGGGGTTTCCTGTACTATTATGGAAACCGCTAAAGTGTTACTTAGTATAAAACAAAGCCGCTTCCTGCGTTTGTACGCTTTTATTTTTTAAACTACGCAACGGATTTTAACGTGGTTTTCATCAATAGACAGAGTGATTCGAAAGGAAGTTTTATATGTAGGTCTATAATACGCGGGCGAAGCTGGTGGCAAAAACTAGCTTATTATGAATCCGATCCCTGAAAACCAGTTTTTTGTACTATTGAAACATGGCTTCACAACCCGAGGTTTTGTGCTGTCGGTCATGACCTGGATGTTGGATCTATTGAAAGACTTGTTATTCTCAGATGTTGTAGCATTCCTTCAAATTTTGAAGGTGATATGGAGTAAGTAACGAATATCATCTGCAAAGCGGAAACTCGAGACTGGAACGAATCAGATAACTTATAAAAATCCTCTTGCAGTAAGTAGGTACGCTTATAAGCAGCTCTGGTAAGAGTGGATCGTTTTATTCTGAATATCTAACAGACTGTCCGCAGAGATTTTTGATAGTCCTAATAATTAAAACTAGTGGTCACCCAGGGGTTGAAATTCGACCATAATACATTAAATTTTAATAAAAAATATTAGGTTTCAGCACTCCATGTGGAGAACCACATAACCTTTGACTGAACCAGATTTCATACTCCCCCGTCATTTCCGTAAAAGGGGTTTTTGGTTCACGTATTAATCTATACTAATAATAGAGGTTAAAGTATGAAAATGTCGTTCTATAGTAGGTAATAGATACTTTGAATTGATAAACCTTCATGGTGTGAGATATTCGAGTATTACCTTATTTTTACCCTATATCTATGAGATTTTTTTTTATAAAATGTGCAACATTCTATTTTCGAATTCAATCTTTGTTTTTTTTTTATATTCAGGTTAGACGGAAAAGATAGATATTTCTAAAATCTGAGTAATTTTTGAATACGAGTTCCGACGCGGACGGAACTAATGCGATAGAAACGGCTCGCAATATCAACGCCGCGTTTGGAGAGGAGACTGCTAATGGCATTTTTGGTTTAAACGCTTTCGTAACGGACATTTTGACTTGAAGAACGAACCACGTGGAAGACCGCCCACACAGGTGAATAACGCTGAATTGAAGGGGATGTTGGAAGCCGATCCCAATCACACTACCCAGGAATTAGCAGCAGGTTTAATCTATACCTTACCTACTATATTGAATCATTTGTATCAAAGGAATAAGAAAAAAAAAATTGCAGAATGAACCGTGTGTTGAAACTCGCGCTGCCGTGTCGAAATAAATGAATGTTGGATCGAATTGTTACGTGTGACGAAAATATCGATAAAAAGGTAATGGTAACTGTTTGGTTGTTTCTTCATGGTGTTATTCACTATAGCCTTCTCAGGCCTGGTCAAGCAATAACAGCAGATGTTTACTGTGCTGAACTCCCAACGATGATGGCGAAACTGGCAGTGAAACAGCCCCGAATCGTGAATTGATCTTCACCATTATTGCTCCATGATAACGAAAGACCTCAAACTGCACGGGACAAGGTTGTAACTCTACAGAAGTTGCAGTCAGAAACCATACGTCATCCTCCGTACTCGCCAGACCTTGCTCTAACTAACTACCATTTTTTTCGTGAGGTGGACAATTTTCTAAGTGGTAAAATAAAATCTTCCCAGATGGCAGTACAAAATACTTTCACACGGTTTGTCGAATTTAGATCCCCAGAGTTCTATCGCAAAGGCACAAATGAACTTCCGATTAGATGACAGCGATTTATAGATAATAAGGTACATATTTTGGTTAAAACAAGTTTTAATTTTGCAGTATAAATCGGCCAATTTCATATTTGAAACCCTAATATCATAAAGCTGAAGAGCTTGTTTGTTTGGTTGATCGCGCTAATTTCAGCCATAACTGGTTATAATTGAAAATTTCTTAAAGTTTTGGGTAGCACACGTATCGGGTCGGGGAGCAAGAAATTTAGTCGTAGTCGAAAGTCGCAGTTAAAAGCTAGTACCTTAGATATTCTTACACTATAAATGTATTTTCGGTAAAACACAATTGTTATCACGATAGCAATAATAAGAAAAACCCAGTACCTATTATTGGCATCAATATAATATTATCTATATATCTAGACACAATGCACCATTGTCACAACAGTACCCAAACAAACATGATTTACGCTGTCGTAAATCTTAAATTAGCGGTTTACGTGTCTTTTACGACGTTGGACGTAAACCAAAACTAATCAGTTCACTAGATCGATGTTTCCCATCACGCCAGAGACCCTTCTTGTAACTTTTATGTACTATGTAGAATTTATGTAATTCCAGGGTGAAGCGAGGGTGCTTTCATCATTAATGTTGGAGCACCTAAATGCATTATCTGACAAAGCAAATTTTGTGAGACATAAAGCCAGATGTGGCTAAAAATAATGTGATCTTACCCTTACGTAGGTATTTTTGGAACATAAAGATGGGTAGGTATTTTAGGTATATAATAACTGTTACGTATCTGCTTATCCTATTGGAATGAAAGGATAAAGGCAGATCTGTTACAATTTATTAGAGAAATATTAACAGGGGATGGGAAGTAAAGCTAAGTATAAAAGACCCTGCCTGGCACGCACTCTAGTTTGTTATACGGTTCTGTGGTCCAGCACTGAGGGACGGAAGCAGGCAGCAGAGCAGCAGGTCGATATCGGTTTCTTCGAGGGCTTCGTGTAGATCTTAGTATCCGCCAGGTGAGCTCCGTAGTAGAACTCGGGGCCTGTAGACTGGTTTCAAGAGTACACTGGCTTCAAGAGTAGACCGGGTTGGTTCAAGAGTAGGCCGGGGTCAAGAGTAGCCCGGGGTAAGAGTAGAACGGCTTCAAGAGTGGACTGCTTCAAGAGTAGCCTGGTTTCCAAGAGTAGTCGTTTTCCAAGAGTAGTCCCGTCAGCGGTTCGAACGCCCGTTTTTATATCAACGTCGTCTTCCTTTTCTAAACACTTCCAAATGTTAGCTTATGGCTATCATGTCATCTGACAGTGCAGTCGGCCAGGACATATTCACGAGTGCGTATAGCTGGCCACATGAGTGCGTGAAGAATTTTATAAATATAATTTTAAGTTAATTAGTAAACAAACGTAATAATTAATAAAATCAAATAGCTCTAGATATATTGATAAAAATAATTTAAAATTATATAAACCAAAAAGTAGTCATTCATAGACTAAGCAGAAAAGTAACTGACAGTTGACAATTTGGTATGTCATAACATGAAAATTGAGTTATTTTATTTCAGCTATTTTTAAGTTAATAAATGCTTGCTGAGTGTAGACATATAAACAAATAAAAAAGGAAGATAATATATATTAAAGTATAGCATGAATAGTGTAAACATAGAACATAAAAAGGATGATAAGTATTAGGAATCATGAATTGAAGTAAGAATAGCATGATTACTATATTTCCCCAACAACCCCGAGAAAATTTTTGGTCTAGAACAAAAATTTTGCTAGGTTAAAGTATTACAGCATTCACAAAACTTACATAACTCATTCAAACACACCGACATCTTACGAAGTTAGGTCAGGTAGGATTCACATTCAATGATCACTACTCGACCTGATAAATCAATAACTTTAAGGCTTATTTTAGGAGTTGTAATCCGCTCGCGTCTAAAACCACTAATGAGATGAAATAGATTTTAACATAGGCTTATTTTCGGAGTTGTCATCCGCTCCTAATCAACTTTTAGTTAGTCATTAGTTAACATGGGCTTATTTTTATGGAGTTGTTATCCGCTCCAATCAACTTTTAGGAGTCGATAGGTTGACTTTTAGAGTCATAACAAGGGCTTATTTTTATGGAGTTGTCATCCGCTCCAATCAACTTTTAGGGAGTCGATAGAAAGAAACAAGTTAGACAAACTTGTAGAAAAGAAAAGAATAAATATAAAGAAAGATTAAAAATAATCTTTTAATGGTTTAAGAACCGATGAATGAATTAAAAAAAAAATAGAGTTTTAATTACTCGAAAAGAACTCTATTATAGAGGAAGGATAGAAGAAAGGGATGAGTATAATGTAAGGAAAAAAATTATTTTATAATTAAATCAATTATATTTTAAAATCCTTAATATGCCATTTAGCTTGGTTGCCTTGTTGATCTTCTAGTATATATACTAATGGGGATAGTTTTTGCAAAACAGTTGACTTCACATATTTCGGCGCTAGTTTTGCGCTGAAATAAGTACCAGCCTGACTATTTACATAGTTTTTACGCCAAACCGTATCTCCTACGTTATATTCTTTAAAGGTATGACTTTCATTGTAACGAGAAGAGTTACGAGCATGAGCAATATGGAGGGCTATCTGAACCTTATCGAAAGTTGCAGACAATAAACCTATGTTAGTAGCATAGATGTCCCTAGGTAGGAAAACGATTTCATCAAGATTATTAATTGGTGTATAAAGTGAGCCAGAAGTGACTGTTTCTCGTCCGAAAAGCAGAAAATTAGGAGAAAAACCAGTGGTTACATTAGTTGTGCTGTTCATAGCATATTGGACTTTAGGAAGGTGGATGTCCCAAGATCTATGGTCATCACCAACCAAAGATGACAAAGCTGTGATTATAGTACGATTATATCTTTCAGTGGGATTAACTTGAGGGCAATAGTGAGGAGAAAAAAATATGTATGGTATGTTATATCTGCCCAGAAAGTTATGAAATTCATGGGATTGAAATTGTGATCCATTGTCCATAATAATGGTTTGAGGTACTCCATGAACTAGAAAAACAAAATTTTCTAAGTTAGAGATGATGTTAGCACTAGTAGCCCGTTTTAGTGGAAAGATCAGGGAATATTTAGTAAAACAACAATTAACCACTAGGATAAATTGATTTCTACGTCTTGTCATAGGTAGAGGACCCATTAGGTCCAAAGAAATTGTTTGAAAGGGCCTGGAACAAATTTTTGGTTTACCCATAAGGCCAAAGGGAGAGTGATTTGCGTGTTTGTAAGTTAAGCAATTATCACAGGTAGAAATTATTTTAGCGATATCTTTAAACATGGCTGGCCAGTAATATAGAAGTGATAGTTTTTTATAAGTTTTAAAGATTCCTAGATGAGGCTGACCTGGATACCCATGATTATCTTTAACAAGGGTTTCTCGTAGATTAGGATGAGGAACTTCTTTCCATGCGAAATCTTCAGTTAATGCGTGGGGGGATTGAGTATAGCGAAATAATTTATTTTCACGAATAGTATAATTGGGATATTGATCAGGATTGTTACGACATTCTAAAAGTAGTTTGTTATAGTGTTCTAATGTTGGAGATATAGGTTGGGACTCGAGTGAGACAGGATTAACGCCATGTGGATATGATGTAGAGTTACGAGAGAGTAAATCAGGGACTAAATTGTCTTTACCCCTTTTGTGTTTTAGGATAAAATTAAAAAATGACAACCTAAGAGCCCACCGCGCGAGTCTACCAGATGGATTGGATAATTTTAGAAACCATTTAAGTGCTGCGTGGTCTGTATAAACAGTGAATTGTTTACCATTATCGATATAACAACGCCAATGTTCTAAAGCTGAAATTACTGCAAGAGTTTCTCTTTCAGTAGTTGAGTAATTTCGTTCGTTTTTATTAAGAGATTTGCTCATATACGCTATGACTACTTCTTTGTCGTCTTTTATTTGTGTTAACATACCTCCAATGGCAAAGTTAGAAGCATCGCAATGTACAGAGAAAGGGAGATCGTAGTCAGGACAAGCTAGTATAGGAGTGGTAACAAGAGCTTCTTTTAGTTTATTAAATGCCAGAGTAGCATCTTTATCCCAAAAGAATTTAGGGGCGTTTTTACCGGAAGAAGTTAATTTATTAAGTGGAGTTGCAATTGTGCTGAAGTTGGGAATAAAACGTCGAAACCAACTACAAGTTCCAATAAATTTTCTTACTTCTTTACGAGAAGTGGGAGTAGGGAATTCGAGTATTGCTTTAATTTTAGCTGGATCTGATCGTAAACCGTATTCATCTACAATGTACCCTAAGTATTTAAGTTCATTTTTAAAGAATTGACTTTTATCGAAGTTAATAGTTAATCCAGCAAACGTTAATTTCTCAAGAACTTTAACTAGATAAGAGATATGCTCTTCAAACGATTCAGAGATGATTATTATATCATCAAGGTAGCAAAAGACCTTATTGTCAAATTCAGGAGTAAAAAGCATGTCCATAAGTCTTTGCTGAGTAGCTGGAGCATTAGTTAAACCAAAGGGCATGATAACAAAGCGATACATGCCGCGACCAGGGACATAAAAAGCTGTTTTATCTTTATCCGATTCTTCTTTTAAAGGGATTTCCCAAAATGCTTTAGCAATATCGATGCTTGAAAGAAATTTAGCGTTTTTAAGGTTATCCAAAATTTCATTAACAAACGGAAGACTGTACGCGTCTTTACGAGTAACTGAATTTAGTTTACGGCTATCAACACAGAATCGCCATTCACCATTCTTTTTAGGTGTAATGATAACTGGGGAAAGCCAAGGACTTTCGCACTTTTCAATAACGCCCCATTTTAACATTTTATCGACTTCTATAATGAGAGCTTTTTGTTTTTCAGGAGAAAGACGATAACATCGTTGTTTAATTGGAGGAGTGTCACCTGTATCAATATGATGACTAATTAGATGAGTGCGACCCAGTGCTCCTTTACTTTCGAAAGATATAGCTTTAAATCGTTTAATCATATCATCAGCAATAGTTTTTTGCTCTAAAGAGAGATGATTATAAGCAAGTATTTGTTGAGTAGTTTCAGTAACTACTGAACATTTAGTATTTACTTTAAAAGCCGAAGAAAGTATGTGTGGAATAAGGTTAAACTTTTTCCAAAAGTCGACTCCTAAAATAATTGAAGGAGATATATTAGGGAATACGAAGGCTTGGATTAGATGAGTTTGATTATTGTATCTAATCGGAATATTAATTGAGCCAAGGGATTTACTTTTATGTTTACTGGCAGTAGTAATCGTCATTGAAAAAGACTTGGATAACGTGAAGCCTAATTTTAAAATTTCTAGGTGAGAGTTATTACCAAGTATTGTAATAGAACTACCGCTATCTAGTAAGCCGGAAAATAATTTGTCATTGATAGAAATATCAATAAAAGGACGATTAAAATCTTTTTCATTATCATATAGTGAAGTTATTTTATAACAATGAAAGAAATTTTTTATAGTTTGTAACCAATCATGCCAGTCTGATTGATTAAAGTTTTTATTACCCAAGTCGTTGTTTAGTTTTTTGAATTCTTAGTTTTACAGTTAGGACAATCAGTAGATTTGACATCTTTTAAACCACATCTAAAACAAATTAATGTACGAGGCTGAGAGCAATTAGTTAGTGTATGACCATTAGTGCGGCAGCGTACGCAAAAAGCATTATAATTAACTTTATTAATTGTATTAACTTTATTGTTAAAACGATTAAAATTTGTTCTAGGAGGGAACGCGTTAGAAGTTGAGGGCTTTGACGTTAGGTTACTAGATTTATAGTTAAATTCAACAGTTAAAGGATTATTAGTAGTTTGAGGTTCTTTAAAACGTTTTTCTTTGTCCAAGAATTCTTCATATTTTTGACAACATGATATAAGTGCCTGAATAGAATTAATATTATTATTCGCGATGTAAGGTGAATAGCAAGGTCGAATGTTACGAATAATAATTTGGAGTTTTTTAGTTTCCATTAGTTTTTCTGAAAGTCTGGAAAACATGCCAGATAATATGGAAACAAAAATAACTATAGGTTCATCTTTGCCTTGAGTTCGACTATTGATGGCTTCTAATAATTTATGGTCATAGTCAAAACCGCCAAAGTCTGTAATCAAAGCTTCGCAAAGATCACTCCATGATGACAAAGAGTCACGTTTAAAACGATACCAATGTAAAGCGTTATCAGTTAATAATTCAAACGCATGATCTAATAATTTGTCCTGAGAAATATTCCTAGAAATACTAAATTCCTGAATTTTCTGGATAAAGGAACGCGGACACGAGTTTCCGTCGTATTTTATTCGTTTTAATTCGTTAAGGGAATTATTAGGAATAGAGTTAGGTTGAGACTGAATGTCGGGAGGCATAGTATGAAACATTGTCTCATTGGGGCTATTAGGAGTCGAAGAAGGACGGTTAATTTGAGAGTTAATGTCGTTGGAAACCGTTGTTAAGGAATTAAATTTTGATTCTAAGGTGAGAAATCTTTCTTTAGTTTGAGATAAACGATTTACCTCTGAGGGATCGGAATCAATATCAATCCTCTCAAGTCGAAAGTACAGATGGTTAAGAAAGGTTGTAATTTTTTTGTTTAATCTTTGGTTGCCCTGTTCCAATAATTGTATTTTAGATTCGGTATAATTTAGAGTTGTGGTAAGTTCGTCTAAATCAGTTTTAACCTCCAATATAGAGAGTCTAAAATATCTTCAGAAGGAGTACGAGGTGCGAGTTGGAGAATTTGTTTTTTGAGTTGTATTACCGTATCTTTTGGTTCTTCTAAACTTATTTTTATTTCATATTCAAGCTCAGCTTTATTTAAAAGTTCAAAGAAAATAATTCTATCCATGGTTATGTTGAAAATTGCAGTGGCTAAGAAAAGTGTTAGAGAAAACTAAAGGACTCAAGAGAGTTTTCGCACTCTTGCGTGTTAGGACTCGGAGAGGGTCCGATAATAATAAAAAAAATAGTAGACTAAGGAATTGTTTTGATGGTCGAACTAAATCATACAGTTTATAATATATATATATATAAATATAAATATAGAGGATAATGAAGTAGAGTTATGTAGATGTGTAGGTCTGTATAAACGTCCACAGGATATTCTCCTGTTTCCGTCGTGGAGTGTCTCAGTCCCCTAACTTGGGAGTGACCACAAGGTGGTTTTAAAAACACGCCAAGCGGAGACTGAGTACGATTACCCGTAGGTAACCGCAGTGGTGTGCAAGTGTGTGGGGTGCAGTGTAATGATGTGTTTGTAGAGAGTATGTGTAGGAGAGCTGAGGGAAATAAAGTGTGTAGTAGAGATGAGGAAAAAAAAAAAAAAAAGTTTAAGTCGAATAAGGAATCCAAAAGGGAAAAACTAGTGTTAGTTTTTTTTAGAATTTTGAAAGGGATAGTGGGTTCGAGTTTATTTGGGCGCCAAACTGTTACGTATCTGCTTATCCTATTGGAATGAGAGGATAAAGGCAGATCTGTTACAATTTATTAGAGAAATATAAACAGGAGATGGGAAGTAAAGCTAAGTATAAAAGACCCTGCCTGGCACGCACTCTAGTTTGTTATACGGTTCTGTGGTCCAGCACTGAGGGACGGAAGCAGGCAGCAGAGCAGCAGGTCGATATCGGTTTCTTCGAGGGCTTCGTGTAGATCTTAGTATCCGCCAGGTGAGCTCCGTAGTAGAACTCGGGGCCTGTAGACTGGTTTCAAGAGTACACTGGCTTCAAGAGTAGACCGGGTTGGTTCAAGAGTAGGCCGGGGTCAAGAGTAGCCCGGGGTAAGAGTAGAACGGCTTCAAGAGTGGACTGCTTCAAGAGTAGCCTGGTTTCCAAGAGTAGTCGTTTTCCAAGAGTAGTCCCGTCAGCGGTTCGAACGCCCGTTTTTATATCAACGTCGTCTTCCTTTTCTAAACACTTCCAAATGTTAGCTTATGGCTATCATGTCATCTGACAGTGCAGTCGGCCAGGACATATTCACGAGTGCGTATAGCTGGCCACATGAGTGCGTGAAGAATTTTATAAATATAATTTTAAGTTAATTAGTAAACAAACGTAATAATTAATAAAATCAAATAGCTCTAGATATATTGATAAAAATAATTTAAAATTATATAAACCAAAAAGTAGTCATTCATAGACTAAGCAGAAAAGTAACTGACAGTTGACAATTTGGTATGTCATAACATGAAAATTGAGTTATTTTATTTCAGCTATTTTTAAGTTAATAAATGCTTGCTGAGTGTAGACATATAAACAAATAAAAAAGGAAGATAATATATATTAAAGTATAGCATGAATAGTGTAAACATAGAACATAAAAAGGATGATAAGTATTAGGAATCATGAATTGAAGTAAGAATAGCATGATTACTATATAATGTGAAACGTGACATTACCTAAATGTAACTAGCTGCAGCGTTCAGAGACGTAACTTTAGAGACCCTCCTTGGTGCAAAGAGAAAATTGGGCCTACATCATTCATCTTCCGGGGAGATTATTTTCAAACTTTTGTATGTAAGTAAATAATAAACCCATACCGTTTTACTACAAAAAGCGATTGAATTCTTTAGTTGTAGCCAAAAACTGAGCCAGTTGTTGCATTTCGAACTTCTCGAATTTCGAAGTTCTTAATTCAAAATTGACAACTTATCACCAGTCTAAGTTGTAAGTTTCGATGTCTGCTAGTTTTGTATTTAAAAAAAGAGCTGTTTTTTATTTTAAAAACATGGTTTAAACCATACCTGAAGAAAAACCTAATCTATACTAATATTATAAAGCTGAAGAGTTTGTTTGTTTGATTGAACGCGCTAAGCTGAGGAACTACTGGTCCGTATTGAAAAAATATTTTTGTGTTGAGTAGCCTATTTATCAAGGAAGGCTATAGGGAATATAACATCACGCTAGAACCAAGAGGAGCGAAGCAGTAATGAGAAATGTTGCAAAAACGGGGAAAATGGCACGGTAGGCGATTCAACGCGACGGGAAGGGTCGGGCAAACAAGAAATTTAACGCAGACGAAGTCGCGAACAGAAGCTAGTTCTGTTATGAGACCGTAAGGGTTGTTGATTCTTTTGAACAGTATTCCATCGCTACTATCGTGGCTCCCTTCTTGTTAGCTAGTGTGGTTGCCATTTACAGTATGACAGTAAATTTAGTCGGTACAAGATAAAGCTGGATGCTAGAGCGAGCGAAGCAAGTTTAAAAATTTTGAAATGAAAGACTAACCTATCACTAATAGGTTAGTCTTTCATTTCACTATTCATAGAGAAACTGTAGTACATGGTCGACTTATGTGGAAAATTTTCAGAATGAAAAGAACATATAGGCACCAGGGGAGAGCGAAGCGAAATGTTAGCATGCCTTTTGGATTATAGAGCAATTTCTTACTTAAGTAGCTTAACACAGTGTCCTTAAACCCTCCTTCATCTCGTCCTTTGCCGGTGCCTTGTTCGGTTGGCAGACCTCAAGTCCAGACACTGAGTGGGGCCCGAAAACAACGCGGCCCCTGCCACTGGCCACTTTGCACCTTATTAAGTAGTTACTCCACTAACATAACAAAATTTATGAAACAACAAGTAATTGTGTGCCTATAGTTTACGATTATAGAGTGAATCGTATATCTAACATGCTAACTAAAGGTTAAGTAAGAACGATGAAGCAATGGATCAAGCGAACACAATTATTTTGCAATTACGTATCGTTTCCTCTATACGCTCTTACCATAAGCCCACAGGAGTGTCTATGTGACGGCCGCGAAACAGCTACGCCGTACATTTTGACCAAACTGTGAGGTTTATACAGTTGGTTCGTAAATACAGTTAGGGGCTTAGTTCTCGTTAAATCTGATAACTTTTTAACAGTAAAATTTAAGTCTTGGCAGCCTACTTTACGTGAAATATTTTTGATGGGATTATTCATTACTAGGCAGCATTTATGATCATTTGGGCATATATGTGACTGTGGTTAATTCAGCTTGGTGGCTGCTCATCCTAGAAAAATCCCTAGCTAGTCTAGCTACGCTAAAGGAGGGAACATTGGAAGCTGGTTCCTAGCAATGTGCAGTGGCAATCACTCCGAGCTTTCACTCATTACATAGTTTTTTAAGTCGACTAAGGACACGTTACCGCATCATTGGAGGCATGGATACACGTAGAAAAGATTGTTACACGCAAATGACTGCGATGTCAAAAGTATTCAAAAGTCTTCAGGGATATTTCTAAGTGATCTAACCATAATAAATTCCTTGCATGAAGGCAATCTCCGTATCTGAAGGCCGCTGGGTGTACCGCCTATTTAACCCCGCAAAAGTCCGTTTAAAATTGGCTCGTGAAAACAAAAATTGGGCAGAAGTAGAGTGGCGGTTTGTGTGTTTTTCTGATGAATCTTGATTTAGTATGAGGCTAGATACTAGACGTACCTACATGGTGTTGGACGACCCCTGGTCGCCAGAAATGTTTTAAATTATGCCAGAAATATGTCATAAACTATGTGTGTTATAAACTATGTCATGCATACCGTGGTTGAACAATCATGATATCGGCGGGTTTTGGATCGGTGGAATTACCGATCTGATTTGGATCAGAGGCAATCTCAATGCAAATATTTACGCTGAAACGATTGTATCGTATGTTGTGGATCCAATTTGCTGCTTCATTTCTAATTATGCATGATAATGCAAGTCTCCACACTGACAGGGTCGTTGCAAACATACTTGCAGCAGCTAATTTCAACGTCTGCCTGACTTGAATAGAGCTCTGCCAAATTATGTAATCTAAGTCGGCCCGTATTACAGAAATTCACTCAAGTTTCAAGCATTACTTAAAACTTAGAGTCATTTGATTGGTTGAAACTAGCTTGAGTCTTGTGCGAGGTTCAGAAATACGGGACTAAGTATTAAGGGTGAAAAAAATGGACACGGCGTTTATTATTACCGCTAAACCCAGTAGCTGACTCTTCAAAATGATTCAACTAGGTTTAATGCTTTAGTGTAATTTACTGACATTAAATGCCTAAGAGACAAAATAAATTACTGTGAGCTAACGTCAAAAAAATAAAAATGTAAGTTAGAAAACTAAAACTCCACTGCTGAAAAATCACGATCTAAAACGTTTAAACAAAGAAAATATTGTCATCTGAAAGCTTTGTTATGTAAACCTGCAGCTACTTATAGTAACCTACTAGTCACGGAAGTACTCAGAAAAAGCGAGCATACTCAAGCTGAAATTATTAAATTAAGAAATTAATTGTATAACACAAAACTTTTAAAGTTATGTATTTTCTGTAATTCCCGGAGGGTTAGACAAAAGTGTTCCTACTTAGACCTAGTAAGTTCCTACTCACAGTTCGCCATGTTTTAGTCTTATGTAATAAGGGGCAAATCACAAATATTACTCCGGGCTACCACAAAGAAATTTATGTTTGAAAAGCGTTCTTAATTTTATAATTCTTAGGAGGTTCTACATAAGAAAAACTCTGCTGTTAAAGTTTTATATTAGATGCGCACTTTTTATGGTGCGTATAAATAATTGAAGTAGACGGTAGCGGACGGGACACGTCTGCTATAAAAATAAAAAGGCCATAGAAACGACCACGATAAAAAGCGGGTCCACATTAAATTCTATGTAGGGGAGCTTTCCTTTTATACCTACTAGAACTTCGTAAAACATAATTTTGTACCAAGTAGGTTTCTAGGTAAGGTACCACATTTCAATATTCCAATAACTAGACGAGTTTTTGGAACATCATTATCATCTGCCTAAGGAGCATATTTGCCAACGGTGTTCGGATTAGCTTCCAGTCAAACAAAAAACTTTGAAAATGAACAAATCATACATAGGATTGACAACCGTTTACTGAAAATGCTTCAGAAGTGACTAACATATTTTCAAAAACGTTCGACAACATTGCCGACCTAACAGCCTGTGACCAAAAATTTGTAATGACATATTTAACTGAGAGTGTTAGCAGAGTAGATTATAATAATAATATGAGTTTTGACGCAGTCACACCTTTTGACATTTTTAATTTGGTTAAAAACATGCTCAGTAAATCCAGTACTGGTTATGACGAAATCCTCCTGACTATTATTAAGGATAATATTGACCTATTGGCAACTCCATTAGCATCTTTTTGTAATTAATGCATAGAGGCAGGCCTGTTCCCGGATCAGCTTAAAATTGCACGTGTGCTTCCAATTTTTAAGAAAGGTTC
This sequence comes from Aporophyla nigra, assembly GCA_947507805.1. Taxonomy (NCBI): domain Eukaryota; kingdom Metazoa; phylum Arthropoda; class Insecta; order Lepidoptera; family Noctuidae; genus Aporophyla; species Aporophyla nigra. The sequence goes on along the minus strand of OX382300.1, from coordinate 11,323,176 downwards.
AAAAAGAGATCCTGCAAACTACAGAACGATTTCCCTTTTGCCTGTATTATCAAAGATTTTTGAAAAAATTATGAAAAATTGGCTCATGAGCCACTTCGGACGCACAGTATTTTAAATAGTCAGCAATTCGGATACCAAAAATCTGTAGGAACCACCGATGCTATTGAGACATTAATTGACGACGTTGTCTGTAATTTAAATAACAAGCTCAAAGTAGCAGGCATTTTTCTGGACCTTATAGTTCTGCTTTCGACACAGTAGATCATGAATTTTTTTTTTGGCCAAGTTAGAACATTATGGTATACGAAAGAATGTATTGAAGCTATTCAGCTCTTATTTGCATAACAGACGTCAGTACATTGAGATTAAGCTGGTTGTGCATGGAGAAGAAAAAATAAATAAATCCAACTTTGTGACTGTATCCCGTGGTGTCACTCAAGGATCCGTACTGGGCCCAATTTTCTTCATCCTATTCTTAAATGACTTGATTGAGTATATGAAAAAACGAGTAACTGAAACTACAATTATTATTTTTGCTGATGACACTAATGCTATAGTTTCGGCAGATAATATAAGTAATTTAGAATCTAAGATAAATACTGCCTTAAAAGCTTTTGAAAACTGGTTTAGTACAAATAATTTGAAACTTAATGTAAGTAAAACTAAGTGTTTATTATTCAAGACAACGGTATGAAATAACACTAGTCTTAAAGTTGTATCTGGTGGCAGCAATGTCGAAGTAGTTGATAACGTTAAATTGTTAGGTGTCCACATTGACGCGTTATTAAACTGGAAGGTTGAGACATTGTCACTAACGAAGACTGTTAAGCTCTGCATGCTACGCAATTAGAAGCCTAAGGGACGAACTCAGTTTGGCCCAACTTAAGATGGTATACTTTGCTTTGGTTGAGTCCAGGCTCAGATATAGTATTGAGTTTTGGGGAAACAGTTACAACTACAATGTCCACTCGGCATTTGTGATCCAAAAAACTTTTTACCAAAAAATTTAACCGCCGAAAAAACTGAAAAGCAAAAGCTTTGAGTGATCTTTGTTCATTGATTTTCCAGCGCCGACTCATAATTTTAAGGTTTATTATTTTTTGCTTTTCAGTTTTTTCGGCGGTTACATTTTTTGGTAAAAAGTTTTTATTTTATAATTTTTTGTGGCTTTAATATACTTATAATACTTGGCAAAGTATACCCTATACAATGAATAAAGAATTATCAAAATCGGACTACTCTGTATAAAGTTATGCGTGGTTAAACATAACAATCAGTGAGTGAACAATCAATCATCCCCTGTTTTCTGACTCTTAGGGTTTGATTTTGTTTTTCAAACTTATATGGGACCACTCGCGGAGTATACCCTTTCCAATAAAAAAAGAATTATCACAATCGGACTACTATGTAAAAAGTTATGCGTGGTCATACATAAAAAAAAACATTAAAAAAATATATACGCGTCGAATTGATAACCTCCTCCGTTTTTTTCGTCGGTTATAAAGAGCCTTAAGGACAATGTTGCGTCTGAAACAGACAAATTCGTGCAGGGACTACTTTATCAAGCTCAACATTCTAACAGTGCCCGTGTCTCTATATCCTGGTATTGTTAACCTTGTTTGTCAAAAATTTGCATGAAACCAATGAGCAAAAACTAGTTAGATATAGTACTCGTAGGAAAGACCTACCGTGGATCCAACTAAAATTGAATGTGGTTGATCATAGTCCTAGAGTGCAATCTGTCATTTTATACAACAAGTTTCCAATAGAATTTAAAAGCATGAACAGCATGACTTTATTTAAAAACAAATTAAAGACATATTTATTGAAGAAAGGCTATTACAGTGTCGATGAGTTCATTGACGATAAACGACAACCACAATTAAATGATTTGTAAATGATTACTTACTGTGTTTATATAATTTATTTTTATATTAATTTTCAATCTTAATGCAGTGTTATTATTTAATGTTTTTGTTATTAATTTTTTGACATATATATTTTACTAGTGATAATGTCAAATTTTAAATACGTGATTTATTCTAAATATGAATGCAATTAATGTAGTATTATTTATTATTATTTATTTTATTTGATCCATGATTCACTTAAAATGTTTCAACGCAAAGTATTTTATCATGAAATAAATGACTTATGAGTTATGACTTATGGTTAAGCCCAAACTAAATGAAGCGAAAATCGACCTGTTTGGCTGTTATTATTGAGCACGGGATAAAGACTTATAAACCGCAGCTAGCTGCGGTTTATACTTGCGGTTTAGGCTCGACAGCACCGCCCGAGGTATCAGTAAATATGTACGGTATGTATGAATGGCTAGAGAACTATGTTTTTTTTTTTATGAATAACTACTTGGTACATAATTTAGTGTCAGGAACTTGTAGTCCCTACTGCTTTATGTTAGCTAGTAATATACAGTAAGCAACTGCAGCCAAGGATAAACCCCGGTTGTTGTAGGCTACTGCAGAAAACTATGGAAACATAATTATTGGACTATAGTTTTGGTTAGCTAAAGTGGACTGATTACCTAGAATTATGGTACTCACCTTTGTACAAATTTTTCCGTTCTTTTCTTCTTGTCTGTCTATATATGTGTGTACATAAATGGTTAAATAAATAAATAAGTATACATTGGGTACAGTTCGATTGTTTCGTGTAGATAAATGATCACTCATCCGGTCAGAAGTTAGACCTCTAATATTGTACATCTCTTCTTGTAGGTATAATAAGGCTTCTTGTGCGGTGTGCCAGTATTTTTGACTGCCTCCTTTGAGAATCAAATTAGGACAAGCAAAGGACTTCTTTCAGCAAGCCTAACGATGAGCTTGTACTTAGCTACCTATTATATTACGTTATCAGGTTCAGACTTTTTATACAACAAAGTCAATAAACTCATATAACTATATATGATTTTAAAAAAATCATTGCAAAAAAGAATTAACAATATGGTTACAGAATTTAAATTATGATAGATGATACAGAGTTACTTTTGCAACGGATGACTTAATAATAAATGATATATGTAGTGATGTTATTAGCTTATTTAGTCACACCATGTAGATACGATCGAAATCTCCTTCTCTCTCTCACACACACACACACACACACTTAGACATACCATCACACTCACACAGACATACAATGACACTCACGCACATATCAATAGATCGTATTTTCTTTCTTACTATTTCTCTTTTGTTATTTGTATATTTATAATGTAAGGGAAGAGCGGAGCGGTCAACTGCAGGTATTTCTATGCCTAAATGGAGACTCCTCGACATACAATGTAAGCTAAAATGATGTGTAAAAAACTTATTTTATTTTATTTTTTATCAATTTCAGTAATAAATAATACTTATGTACTTGGTTATTTTTAACTAGGCAACAAAATCCCAAATTACTACTAATACGACTCTTATTTATGTGAAAATATTTCTAAGAACTGAAGAAAATACAAATCGTGTACCAACATGTATCCTTGAAAAAAGAAGACCAAAATGATCTCACCTAAACTATCGATCTGACTCACGGACACCGATTTCAATAAATTCATTCTTGCAACGCAGCCATATTTGTAAGTTGGAGCAAACCCTCGCACATTTCATCTCATTAATTTCTCTCGAAATGCGCTCCGTGACGTGTGTGCCCGCCTTTACAGCGATGGCCGCTGCGATCCACGCGTCTGATTCGCTGTTCGCCCCGCGCTTTCTACGCACATGCGCTTTCTCATGCTCGATCCAATATGGCCGACGCATTTCTTGTCAAATAAATTACAGTGCAACCAAGATGCTGTCAGGAGACATCGTTGTTTGATAAGATATTTGAGCGTTTCTGTCATGTGATTGGTTGGAATATTGTGGAGATAGTTTGATCGAAAAGTACCTAAGCGGCAACTTTTTGGTTGCTTTTTAAAAGTATGCCAAGTAGTAGGTAAGAAAACCTCTGAACTTGGGATGAATGATGACCTTATTTGGACCAGTGTTTTAAAATGTTTAGTACCTACCTGCGTAATAGTGAGTGGGTAGATAGGTACTTACTACAAAAAGGACTCATACGGTTATATACGCATGCCTGTTCGTTAATTTCATCCCAAGTTTGCCCGTTCATTTTTATCGTATTTTTTACTTTAATGTCTTCCTTCTTATTGAATATAGATAAGTAGCTATCTAGGTACCACCTGAAAAACCCACGTAGGTCATGTTTATCTCTAAATAATACAATAAGTAGGTCCTACTTATGCTTTAGGTAGGTAGGTGCTTATAAGTACATTAATAATTAAGTAAGTTTTGGGTTTGGAACATAGCTCACCTAACCGTCAATTATTGTATGTAAGAAATTCAAAAACTTACCTGCAACAAACTACCAAGTAGCACTAATACAGATAAAACTTACAACCTATGCAACACTATCTTAAAAATGTTCACTTATTATTCACTTTGATAGCTAGGTTTAGGTCTGAACAAACTTTCACAAGCATCTAGTTTCACTTTAAAAAAAAATTCACAACACTCGTTTCACCTGCACCCTAATTGCGAAACGCACTATTTATCGGAATCTGAATGGGATTGAAGATTATTTCTAAACCATTGCGTCATTTGTTCGATTAAATTGTTGGCTCATAACGTAAATAACGCAATGAATGTTGTTTAACTATCAATATGAAACCAATTCCTACTGATAGCAAGTTACGCAATTACCCCTCTGGTTAAAGCATCATGAGGTTGAAGGGCCTCTCTTTATCGTAGCACTTCTTGAAATACTTTAAAGTTCTGTTAAAAAAATGCCTAGCAACGGCACGGTCTGCCGTATGACTGGTTAGATAAAATTACTCACAAGCTCACTACGGTGAAGTGTGCTAGTAAATAATGCACCTATGTAAGTCCCAATAAAATCACAACTATGTTGCAATATTTTTTTTTAAGTCGAAACGTGTTACCTATGTAGGACCCTTACAGGGCCGAATTTGGATCTGCAAAGTTCATAGGCACAAAAAATTACAATAAGATAAAAAAAGTTTTGTTTAATCCTATGTACCTAAACTAAACAAAGTATTCGATTTCCTGATTGCAACCCTAATCAATTTAGGGTAGACCAATGCCAAGGCCGAAAATGACTAAAAGCTAATTTTGTTGCAAATGAAAATGAACTTTCTCAACAAGGTATAAGGTTTATATTCCTTTAATTTATGTAAGTAGAACTAATCTACCATAGATTTTTGAAAAATATAGCCACTCAAAATACACACACTAATAGAATAATACATTATTAATAATATTATTATTGATATAATAATAAAAAAATAAACAATATCGTTAATCATTTAAGGTAGGTTATACAAGCAGTAACAGAAGAAACGCAGGTCCTGAAAGTGGTTGGTTCATAATTGACTACTGAATCGATTACAGTAACTTTTAATAAGGATATTTTTTTAAGCTTTGTATTTTGCTACACTTACCTATCACAGATCGCGCCAAAGAACATTCTATCTTGTTTCCATGCCTTAGGGTTCAATTTTAAATGCATAAAGTAATGCTCGAGACAACACGATTTTCTTAATCAGTTAGATTTTTTTAAGTTTTGGTCATTGTACTAAACTTTTAACTCAGTACTCTAATTGGGGTGTATGAGGTCTTGCGTTAATTATGTTACATTTTGTATTTTTATTACTTACATTTTTAGATATAATGTAGGTCTCTTATTTTTTAAAATTAATAATATGTATCTACCTAATGACCTAAATTACATTTTTAAATATAATAATAAGTATTTAAAAATATATTAATATCTATAACTCTTTTCCCTCGTGAGTTAGGAAGTTACCTACCTATTTATTGTTTGTAAGTTCAAGTTCGTCCCTGCACTATCCTTTTGTTTACCCCTTTAGCAGCTTGCCATTGATCATTTATGACCAAGTTTAGTGACAACAAAGCGAACGATAATCACGAGTATTATTGTTTAAATTATAACTCAAATAAAGTTTACAACTCACCCTTTGAGGATAACTTTGTTCAAAATCTTATGACTTACGTAGTGTAAGACGACGTAGGTAATATAACTAAAAGGTGGTATGAATAAAGCCAGAAAAAGTTTTGGTACAAACTGTGTACTTACTGGAAAATCATTCTTATTATAATAACAGTAGAGTTCATAAATGTATTTGATGGAATGCAGTCGTTTGTTTGTCTCAGAGGTAGTTTTTTTTTAAACTGCTTATGTAATACAAAGTAGGTAATTTACTTTGTTTCAGCAAGTACGATACAAGTGAGTTGGTTTATTTGGGGAGAAAAATGTATGAAAATGTGAAAAGGAGAGTAAATGCGGGAAATATTATACAATATGTAACACGATTAACCCAATACCTTACACACTCCAATTAGAATAAGTGTGGAAGAAAAAGCACAAAACGATGACCAAAACTTATTTTTTCTAAAGTTAACTATTATTCTCACGAAAGTTGTGTTGACTATAGCATTGTTTCATGCATTTAAAAATTGAGTCTTATTGCCTTCACTTAAGATTGCATTTTCTTTGGCATCTATGGGTGCATTCTTTGACTCAATTGGCGACGGGTATGGGGTATGGGTAAAACTAAAAAGCGTCTAGCGAAAGGTACAAGGCAGATGTGAGTGGAAACGCTGGGAGGGGACGCCCTACAATGTCCTAATATTCTACTTCTCTAGTGAAATTATTGGTGATGTTCTTCAGAAAGTGGCGTGCTTCTAGAGAAGATGCATGAGGATAAAGAGGCAAAAATGAGTAGGTATGTACCTATGGGTCGTAGCAGGTGACGTTCTGTAGCTTCTACCTTTTGCCATGGGAAGAAGGCGTGAAATTATGTAAGTAGATATCTATTGTACAATGTAGGCGAGACCTATGGTTAGTTTGTTTTATGAAATTGAAAACATTTATTTCAGACATGATAACTTTGGAAGATACAAGTCCATATGATGTTAGTAGGTAGAGATACTTATAGCTATGTTAGTAAAATTTAAAATGATTATTATTGTGGACATGCATCAGCGACCAATGCCTCAGGATTTGGCTGTCCACTCTGTCCGACACCACGCTCAAAAGCGTGTTGGTGCTACCCTTTATCTGAGACCACAGGGAGGCTGTTCTTTTGCGAAGCACTGCCTGGAAGCCGTCTGTACCGTGGTCGGTTTAACTTCTATTCTCTCATGTTGAGAGTTCACAATAGAATAGTAGAATGAAGATTGAATTAATGTTAGTTCCAATTTCCACCACATCTTGGAATTGCACGGATCTGTCATCTGCTGTTAAGCTGCGTTGCTACAAGTTCAGTAGCTTTTCACGAGATGTCGCTACAACAAAGCTTTCTTCTGCCATAGGTAAAAGCGTAAGTTTTTTAAGTACCTAGGTTTATAGTTTACAAAAATGTAGGCGAGGGCTATAGTTAGATTGTTTTAACTTCTATTGTTTTTTGTTGAGAGTACACAATAGAATAGTAAATTTTATATTGAAATAATATTCGTTCCAATTTTCACCACATCTTGGAATCGCACCCGGGATATGCTGTAAAACTGCGTTACTACAAGTTCAGTACTCTTTCACTAGATGTCGCTACAACAAAGCTTTCTGTGATAGTTGCAAAGCATAGAAGTTCAGTTCATTTTTAACAGATGGCGTTGAAAATAGCTCGAAAGCTTTACCGTGAGATGGCGTGCATAACAATGTGAACTTGGTTCTTTCAAGAGTTGGGGCCTGTACGGAGTTTTTATTTCGACCTTATTCGGGTATTGTTGCTCTTATTTTCACATAATAAGCCTATTATTATAGGTTCGCTATTACTGGGACTAAAGCCTCTTTAGGAGAGGGTTGTATTAATTCATCAAGCAGGTCTAATGAGGGTTGAAAGACGTCACTTGTTTTTGATTTCTTGGTTTTGGACAAATAGTAGCTTGCGTATAACAATAGATAATCTATATATATAAAAGAAAGTCGTGTTAGTTACTTCACTTATAACTCAAGAACGGCTGAACCGATTTAGCTGAAAATTGGCAGGGAGGTAGTTTAGAGCCAGGAGAAGGACATAGGATACTTTTTATCCCGTTCTGACCCCGGCATTTTTACCAAGATTTTTATTTATCCCGTTCGACCGTATTCCCGTGTGACGTGACATAAAACGTCAAAGAGAATACAAGTCACTTTAAAACGTGGTATGACAAAAACGTTGCCTTTGAAGTACCAGGTGGTCATAACTTGGTAGGAGCTTATCAAACAGCAGTTTCAGCTAGAAAACGTTTTTTGCCTTCGAAGTACCAGGTGGTCATAACTTTCTGCCAGGGTCGCGAGATTTGTTTGAAAGAGTTACCGTGGCCCTGACATAGCCAACTGAAGGAACAAGGGTGGGTTTTAGTGTAAGAGATTACTACTGATAGTGTATTATGCAATTACCCTCTGAGATTGATGTGTTAGGTAGAAAGCGCTTTATACCGTCGACGTACCAGGTTATCATAACTTGACAGGAGCTTACCAAACAAAGGATTGTCAGCTAGAAAACGCTTTATGCCTACGAAGTACCAGGTTATCATAATTGGGTAGGAGCTAACCAAACAGATGAGTGTCAGCTAGAAAACGCTTACCAGATCACCACCGCATACGAGGTTGTCAAACTTGGTAGGTTTATTACAACATTTACTGAATCTGAGGCGATACGAAGTTCGCTGGGTCAGCTAGTAGGTAATAATTAAGACCAAGATTAAGAATTTTATTTTAAAAAAAGCTCTTCTCTTTCTTTTAGCAACTTATGAACTGTTTTGATAGTGTTTTGGTACCTACCTAAGCAAAGAATGAATGATGAATTCAAAGCTACCTGAATGCCTTTCATCCATATCGAATCAGTATAAAGGATTTAGGTATGAAACTGGATGGCAATGACCTTTTTGGTCCCTCTTTTGATAATAGAGCGGTGTTTGTAAAGCGTTCCACACTTTCAAATGCAATCAGGAGGGTCAGTCAGTGCGTGATTTTGGTTCCGTAGCGAGCATTAGACGAGTAAAGTATTTGACCTCCCCTAATTTAATCACTTCGGAGGGAACAGAGGTCACAGTTGAATGGACATTACAGATAAGGGTGAGGGATGGGATTTGGGACCCCATTATAGCAGTCCATTTGATTTAAATAAGAAATTGGATGGCATAAATTATGGTTTCCTGTTTACTTATTTAGGTGTAGAGGACGCGTATCTACGTTCATACCTACTGTTTATATGTGGTCTGTTTAGGTTCTTATTTCTTCTGTTATGCATAGGTCTTTATGGTGAACGAACATAATATCTAGTAGATACTGTGAGAACTAACGTAACAATTCCTATAATCGCATTCAACAAATCTTTGTTTTAACTTCTTCCTTCAGCTTGAAAGCCCAATTTCTGCCCTTGTGTTTTTTCTTCCATTCTATCTCTAAATAAGTTTGACTTTTTGAATGTATTGAAGTTTATTTATAACCACCCCATATAACATAACGACGGCTTTTGCAGACAACATCTACTGTACCTAGAACCTAAAGCACATTCATCTTAGGCACATGGTCTATCTAATGTCTGCCTGAGAGTTCTCCTTATATTTGGGAAGTACCTTCTATGTTGATTTTATGAATTTAATGTCTCTCCTTTGCCGAGTAGATTAACTACATACATACCTTCCTTTCGTGAAATGCCGGATGTAAAGAATAGCAACATCCCATTTCTTCCCGTGGGTGTCGTAAAAGGCGACTAAGAGACTGACTGAATGGGTAGTAGCCTTCTCTTAGCATTATACCACCATACTGCGATCGCCAATACACCTGCCAAGCGTGACTTATATGGCAAAACCCTCCTTTTGGGGAGGCCTATGTCCAGCAGTGGACGTTTTTCGGCTAGAATAATGATGATGATACCTCCCTACTTATGTATCTAGTACTTTTATAATAAGTAAAAATATTTCATCTAGTTACCGAAAACTTTCACATATTCGTATAGTAGTCGGACAACTCAGTGTACCCTACACATAGGTACTTAAATACAGCAATAGTAGGGTACAGAAAGCATCACAGAAATTCTTGTCTTAACCAAAAGTAAAACAAAAGTTGATACCAAGTTCCATTTCCATTACGGGCAACTACCAGGAGGCTATAACTCGGTAGCGGTGGAGGTATAATTACATAGCTGAAAGCTATCGTTAAATCCCCTCTAGTGCACGCTAATCAACGGATTAATGGGCGAGGAAATGCGGGCCAGTCCTCTGCGAAGCCGAGTTGTGATGCTGTGGAAATACACAATATGTGTATATCAATAGGTGGGTAGATATATGTACTTAGGTTTGGTATGTTGGTGTATGGAGGTATATTTTAGTTGTAGTGTTAATGGAAAATGAAAAAAATATATAGTTTCGTACGGTTCAAATTGGAAGTTTATTTTATGTCGGTAAACAGTGTAGAAAGATAGAAGCTAAAATTTAAATGCTGCCACATTGGTACAGGTACCTGTATTTCTAGTAGGGCTAGGCATCTTTCTACTCACAAAATTACTTAAACTTAATAGCCTTTTCAGCATCTTTCATTACTATATTTTTAAGGCTTAAGTTCTAGGCTTTTTTTTAAGCAACCCCATCAAACATTCCAGTATTTACTCTCATATTGATTGCTTCCCTCCTGCCCTAAAATCCGATTCATTTCACAGGAACTTTGCAACCCCTACTCACCCTACGGAAACAATGCCCCCACCCTTGCGTCCCCGCACTCGCAGCATCCGCCATTTTTACGACTAGAAAGAGAGGAGCTTTTTCTACCTGTAAGAGAGAAAAAGATAAAAGATTTGGGGTGCAAAAGGAATTAGACATGAGTTGGGTTGGATGTATAACAAGGACAAAAGCGAAGGGCGATTTATCTCTGCAGTGAAATCTTAAAAAGACTCGTTCCTTTGTTTGGCTGAATTGAATAAACTTGAGAAAAAATAATGAAGTGTTGAACTATTTTATTTTACAGGTAGGTGAAGTAATGTATGTTCTTATGTGGGTATGTGATGAACTGAGATGAGCTAAGGTTGGTATGGTAACTGGTAATGTTCTTTCTGGGATACGTTCTCCTAAACCTACAACTAAGTGAGTTATTAGAACTTAAATATCTTAACGAAAGTCTCTCGATATTAGGCATGTCGATGACATACCTAGGTAGCTCCCTATCTAGAAAAGGAGTAGGAGTACCGTAGGTATTCAAAAACCACTTAGCGAAATGGTTTCAGTAGTAACAGCAAGACTTTCTAAACAATTAAATTTAAATTGACCAGACTCCTTCGAATAACAAAACAGAAATGCGAAACTTTAAACTACTACTACTACTACTTTTACTTTAAATATATTGTATGTTTATCAGTTGTCTGGTTGCCATAGTACAGGCTTTGCCTATTTTGGGATCAGACAACGGTGTGTTGGTTGTCCTAAGGTATTTATTTATTTATTTACTTTATCTACTTGTACTGTCAAAATAAATAAGAACTGTCATAACTGCAAGATACATTAAATCCTTAATTTATGTAAGTATTTAGGATCTCAACATCTAGATAGAAAAAACTAAAACGTGATACCTTCTTAAGAAGAGAATTGCTTCCACCGCAAAAAAGTATCTTACAAAATCGCTTCCATAGTTCCCTGGGCAGGTTTCGACAAATCACTCAATAAAATATAATTTGATTGATTTGCGAGCGAATCGACTATTCTAGAAATATGAATTAGGTAATTGGCACGTTTTGTATTTTATGTAATAAAGTTAGTGTATTTTTTCCTTAACTTTTCGTTGTTTCCTTATCGTTTTATTCAAAACGTTTTGCCGATTGCCTAATACATATTTCTGGAATTCTCGATTCGTCCAAATATAAATGGACTTCGAGCGAATCGCCTGTTTCAGGTGAATAAATTCGTGCGAATCGACCAATAAGCCTCCTAGTGAAAACAGGCAATCAGTTGACTTAAAACAGAGTTTATTGCAATAACGACAAATTACAATTTAAAACATTTTAATACCAACAAATTGTAATTATTTTTCATAACTAACTAACTGGACATTTCCCGTGACCCTTTACGGGCTGGCACTTAGTTTGGCCAGTACTTAACCGTTGCCATATAACGTGGGACACGGGGGTTAAGGAGCTCTAACGAATGTCGAATTTGCACCTCACAGAGACAATTAATAAAATTAAAGAAATCTTAGGGCTATTCACGTTTAGGGACGTTTGCATTCTCATTATGTAAACACAACTGACATACAAAACAAAAACTATTCAAAGTAAAAAATAACTTTAATTTCGGAAGTCGGTGTCGTGGGATCTGTATTTTAATTTTTTGCCACCGACATCCGAAATGAAAGTTAAAATCAACCGAGTTGGATGGGGAATCGATTCACTATTGCCGGAGATATCACGGCACATACAACATATCTAAAAAAAAAAACAGATGAAATGAAGAATCTCCTCATTTGTGAAGTCGTTTAAAAATAACCTCTAATTTACCTTACCTACCAACGGTTTTTGCCAGTTTTTTTACTTTGATCGTCACTGAGATGACACTGCTACTGGAATTTGATCATTCTAAGTAGGTACCTAGCTTTCTATTTTATTCAAGCTACATAAAATCACACCGTCCAATAAAATCTCAAATAAATCTATCATTTCCAGTAATGACGTGAGATTTGAGTCAGCACTACCCCCACTGGAGTCAGTCAAGTGAAAACAGCCAGCCAGTCGACTTGACACAGAGTTTATTGCCCTCGTTATCGAGATCGTTACTTTGCGTTATTTGATCGCATTAGAGGGTGCATGCATCCCCCTGCTTGAGGAAACTTGCGAGGTAGGTACCTATACATAGTTATATAAAATAATGTATTAAATTATGTGTAGGTATATTCAATTCAGTACAATTTATTTCAGTAACAATTCCATTGCGTACGAAAATAATCCTGCGTAAAAACAATAATAGCCGTAGAAACATTAATATTACAAGGTGACTTTTTAAGTAGGTAGCTAGAGATGGGTTGCCAGTCTTATCTATATACCAATCGCACGCGTAGCATGACCACCGTAGAAATGGGTTTTGTCTATTCTTGGTAGAATAGAGATAGAATTGTCATGCTAAGCCCGCATAAAACGGTACAAATCTTTCTACAATCTTTAATTCTGCCTTTAATCTTTCTACAATCTGTGATTTTGCCTATTCTTCCGTCGACAAAACCCATTTCTACGGTGGTCATGCTTCGCATGCTGATATCGTGTTTCCCAGTACCTAACTGGGTTGTGAAGGTCAAACAGATTTAGTCACTCCATGCAAAATATTGGTATTCAGCTGCATCCAGTTAGTTTGGAAGCCGACCCCAATTTAGTTGGGAATAGGCAAAATGATTTTTTGTGGTGGACCTTATCTAGATGGAATTTGATTTGTACAAAAGGACGACATACTCAAGCCTTCCTACTATAGGTAGGTTATTTGTGTAAGTACTTATAGGTAGGTAAGGTAGGCTGTAGTTTCCAGCTAAATTTTTATCGTATCGGTAAGTAATATTCTGAAAATGTCCAGCAACAGTCGCTATGTGAGTGACTAATTTGTACGATTTTTTGAAAAAACTACGTTGTAACCTGAAAGGAAAAGTTGCTGAAGGTAACTAGCTATAAGTAGGTACAAAATTTCTTTTTTTTTTAGAGGCTAGTCAACCTAAAAATACGATTAAAATCATAACATAAATTATAGATAACAAAATTCAAATTCATTTTTCTGACATTATTCTAAATATTTTGTAGAGCTCAATAAAACTGATTTTAATTTACTTAGGTACCTGCTCACATAAAAACGGAGTAATAAAGACGAACCTTAAAAGTCCTTGCCAATTTTAACTTGAAATTAAACAGATATTTTTCTACCCTCGTCTAAAACGTAAAAGTAGTATGTAGGTACCCAAAACCAACGTCGTGAAATCATGCGATAGTCATTTATATCCGGAATAAGGCACTAAATATAGAGGGTGCCCCCCAACGCATTTGCTTGTATTAAAATGCTTAGGCACGTTTTTAATCAATTTCCTTAGATGCAGTCTTCTATTTGACATGCAGTGCAGACGTAACATTCATTCCCACTCATAAATATTTAGTAGGGGGTGCCAAAGACGTTACTATTTATTTAAATAAAAATGTAGCGTACGAGCTTAATTTAAATAGTACATTTTAGTGTTAAATCATTAACTTTAAATAATTTAAATTGAGGTTTAAACTCTTTTATGGCTCTTCCGTAATTATATCTAATTATAATATATTATACAACGCACATTATTTTAATTAATGATAGATATTCGAATTACAACTCAATCTATTCGTTATAAAACTTTTTATAAAGGAAGTACATAATAAATCGATCATATATCTATATACAGGGTGTTTGGCAGAACGTTGAACATACGAAAATGGTGGATAGGTGGGGTCATCTGCTACTTACGCAGCCCTAATTTATTTGGCCCTGGCCCACTGGATATTAAAAAAAAAAATCTTTCTTGTTTCACCACTTCCTTAACTTTAAAGAGTAACTTTTATTAAAAATGGGTAAAACAGACAATATTTTGTTTTTTTTTTAAATCTTTTATGTTGGCAGATTCTCATAAAATTATTGCTTTATTCAGATGTTAGCTAGAAAAAAGTTATGAGTCCTCAAACTTACAGAAAGATAAAAGATTTTTTTTTAAATTGCCTGTTTTACCCATTTTTTTAATAAAAATTACACTTTAAAGTTAAGAAAGTGGTGAAACAAGAAGAAAGAAAAACATTTTTTTTTTAAATATCCAGTGGGCCAGGGCCAAATAAATTAAGGCTGAGTAAGTAGCAGATGACCCCACCTATCCACCATTTTCGTATGTTCAACGTTCTGCCAAACACCCTGTATATATGCTTGATTAAGAGAACACAGAAACAAAAAACGTTTTTACAGAAGTATAGGTAATATACCTATTTATATTATAAATATGTAGAAATTCGTTAGTGGTGTTCTAATAAATATTCGTTTATAAAATATCGCTTATAATTATACCGAAATATACTATACTCAAATGTGCTTTCCTATTTAGTTAGTGTTCGTTGAAACGTGAGCACCTTAAGTTTTGATTTAAGCTGCACGATTTCTAACAAATGCATGCACTGACTGGACAATTGTACTCCATCTGTATGGTTCTTCCTCAAAAGAATTATTATATATCGATATAATAATTCGACCAACATATGTCTAGACTTTAAAAGAGACTGAACTCTGAGTTTGTTGCGGCCTTTATTTATTTTATTTTTATTCAAAAGGACCACCAGCAGTTATATTAAATACCAAAGATATAAGAAATACACAAACTAGAGAAAATTGCAGCCCACAACGCTGTTCACAGATTAATTAAAGGATACCTAACAATGAAATATTAATCGATAGGGTTACAAACACATTTTATTTATTATTAACTTATTGATCTTCTATTGTATTATCTTCTTTTCTTCACAGAGTAATTATAGGAAACTCTGACCTCGTCTAGTTACTAAAATATGATTGATATATTAGGTTGGGGAAAAAGTCTTTTCGCATTATAGTATGTATGAACTTGTAATAAAATCTCTTTGGCTATAATATTTGTATCTGGCTGGTTTTGGTATCATTGAAAGTTTAAATTTTAAAGAACATAATTCCAAATTCAAATTAGGAAAATGTGTGATTTTCATTTGTTTTTCGTACCGTCAAGATGAGTGAATCTAATGAAGAAATTCGATACATTTTAAAATTTTACTACAAAAAAGGTAAAAATGCAACGCAAGTCGCGAAAAAAATTTGCGATGTTTATGGACCTAGTGTAGTGTCTGTGAGAGTAGCACAAATTTGGTTTAAGCGTTTTCAATCCGGAAATTTTGATGTCAAAGATGCACGTCGCTCTGGTCGCCCTATTACGGATAAAATGGATGCCATTTTTGAAAAAGTGGAGCTAGATCGGCATACCAGTAGTTACGACGTAGCTGAAGAACAGGAAATTGACCACAAAACAGTTTTGGCGCATTTGAAAAAAACTGGGTACACAAAAAAGCTCGACATTTGGGTACCTCACGAGCTCACTGAAAGAAACCTAATGAACCGTGTACTCATTTGTGATTCTTTATTACGACGTAATGAAACCGAACCATTTTTGAAGAAGCTGATAACTGGTGATGAAAAGTGGATCACGTATGACAAGAACGTGCGAAAAAGGTCGTGGTCAAAGGCCGGTCAGGCTTCACAGACTGTGGCGAAACCCGGGTTAACTCGCAACAAGGTGATGCTGTGTGTGTGGTGGGATTGGAAGGGCATTATTAATTATGAGCTGTTACCACCAGGCAGGACCATCGATTCTGAACTCTACTGCGAACAACTGATGAGATTAAAGCAAGAAGTTGAGAGGAAGCGGCCGGAATTAATCAACAGAAGGGGTGTGGTTTTTCATCATGATAACGCTAGACCTCATACATCTTTAGCCACCCAACAAAAATTAAGAGAGTTTGGCTGGGAGGTGTTAATTCATCCGCCGTATAGTCCTGACCTTGCACCTTCAGATTTCCACCTGTTCGGTCTCTTCAGAATTCTTTAGGCAGTGTCAGGTTAACATCACGAGAGGACTGCCAAAACCACTTGTCGCGGTATTTTGACCAGAAGTCCCAAAATTTCTATAGCAATGGGATCATGTCCCTACCTACAAGATGGCAAAAAGTTATTGAACAAAATGGTACCTACATACTTTAGTTAAATGTAAATAAACTTTATTAAAAAATGTTTTGAATTTTCTTAAAAAATGCGAAGAAACTTTTTCCCCAACCTATTATAAAATTGTTGTACAAACCTATTTACAGAAATAAAAACATTTATCTTTTACAGATACCTACAAGTACACGTCTGCTCATCTCTTCAGAGGGTATATGCTTGATGTAATGTTATTAGCCTTGATTTTCTTCTTGTATATTGTAAACTATGTATTTTCTTGCAAATAAACATTTTGAATTTAAATTTAGTATGGAACCCAACCCATACAATGCCTTAGTCGAAAAAGGCAAGTCACATGTGACGATGACCGGAAACTGCATCTGTAAAAAAAAGACAATGTATTAGGTAAAAGTCAATATCTTAGAAATGTTTGTCCACATGACCCCTAATATTTAGTAGGTACATAAATTACCTATGGCCACATGGTCCTTATTTATTATGCATGCAAAGGGGAACTGCCTCCCACGTCGGCTAGGGTCCCAGGAAGGTGCCTCAACTTTAATTAATTAATGTTTAGATTAATTAATCATTAATAAAGTGACACGTGCGTTTAATTACTGGAGATTAAGCTGGGTAACTAGGTGGCTATTATCTTAACTATGAACTTTGCCCATAAAACTTATGCGGGCTTGTTTAATCAGTTTATTTGCTTATGTGAGATTTATTTATTTATATACTGTGCGAGGGGTCAAAATCTACTTAAGTAATTTATCTCCCTTCGAGGATACCGAAATTTTATGTGACAAACAATGTTTTGAAATTTCTTAGGTTTCACACCATTTTTAAATGAAGCAAGCAAGATTCTGAAGATTCCAGTATTTTTCTAATAAAAAACATTCCAGAGTTTATTTTTTTATATTTGCAAGCTTATGCAATTGGCAGAATATAATGACATCATAAACTAATTTTAAGACCATACATTTAATAAAGGTACCATATTATGCGGACGATACGGCTATAGTATATTTTGGCGATACTTGGTAGGTGGTACGTAGTAAGGTCGAACAAAGGTTAGTTGTCATAGATAGGTGGCTCAAAGAATACTTATCACTAAAACAAATTTCATTTGTTTCTCTCCAAGTTCTAGGTCTAAGGCATACACTAATTTCAATATTCGTATCCATATGTGTACAAATAAATAGCTTGGATCAGGCTTGTGATTGCGAACCCATCAAACAATTACCGTCTGTAAGATACTTGGGAGTTATAGTCGATGAGCGTCTAACGTGGCACTCGCATGTCGAGGTTATTATGTCACCAGTTAGAAAATTTATTTGGATTTTTAAAAATCTACGACATGTGATGCCTCAAAAGACTCTCAACAACATTTATATAGCTCTCGCGCAGTCAGTAATCACATACTGCGTACCTGTTTGGGGTGGGGGCACAAAAACTAAGTTTCTGGAATTAGAAAGAGCCCAAAGGTTTGACTGGCCTGTTAGTCTAGTGGTTAGTGACCCTGACTGCTGAGACTGAGGTCGTGGGTTCGATTCCCACCCAGGACAAATCTTTGTGTGATGAGCACGATCATTTGTTCTGTGTCTGGGTGTAATTTATCTATAATATGTATGTATTTAGAAACATATAAGTATGTTTATCAGTTATCTGGTTGCCATAGTACAGGCTCTGCCTAGTTTGGGATCAGATAACGGTGTGTTGGTTGTCCTAAGATATTTATTTTTATTTTATTTTAAAGGTCACTTTTAAAAGTAATGTACTTAAAGCCATATAGATATCCCACAATTGATCTATACAGAATTTGTGGCCTACTATCGGTCAGGAAACTATACCTTTTAAACATCATTTTATATTTGCATAAACACCTTCCAGTTAACCACGAGAGACAGACTAGGAGAAGAAATGATATAGTGGCTAACTCTCCGGGGGTAAGTACGGCTTTTGCGAGACGTCAGTATGTTTGTCAATCAGCTTATATATACAATAAAATTAACTCAAAACTAAAGTTCCACCCCGAGGCCTCGCATCAATACAAGAAAGTTATAACCGATTGGCTAAATACTCTAACTTATGAGGAGGCAGAGCAACTTTTGGTTAGAATTGTATAATATACTTGGCTTCTATACCATACTGTTACACATCTTGTGTTAACCTCTTGTTATCTTCAACTTCGATTATAATGGCACAATCAGAAAACACGTAAACTCAAACATAAATACACACCAACGCACACCCGCACACGCACACACAAACATAAACACACACACACACACGCACACAACAATCCGACATTCACACAATTTTATTTCATACATGCACATACAATAAAATTACAACCTACATAGAGCTGATAATGATTTTTTTATTATAGACCATTGTTCCTTTTTTTCTGTTTAAATAAGTACTTACCTACTTCAACTTTATCTTCTTTTTTTAATTTATTTTATTGTAATTTAAATTTTGATTTTAATTTTGAATTTAATTTTGATTTTGATTCTGATTTTGATGTTATTTTAATTTTGTTTTTGATTTTGATGTTTATTTTAATTTAATTTAATTTTTTGTTTATATAATCTCAATTTTGTTTAGCATCCTGGGAAGGAGCGAGGCAACCCCAACACAAGTATTATTAATTACTTACTGGGGCTGTTTCATTTAAAATTTTGAAAATGTAATCGTTTGAGACCCAATAAACAATTTATTATTTATTATATTAAGGTACCGTGTGATGCCGGACGTAATGAATAGCACCATCCCATTTCTTCTCGTAGGTGTCGTAAGAGGCGACTAAGGGACTTACTAGAGAATGGGCAGTAGCGTTCTCTATGCATTTTACCACCATACTGCGATCGCCAACCCGCCTGCCAAGCGTGGCGATTATGGCAAACCCCCCTAATTAGGGGAGGCCTATGTTCAGCAGTGGACGTCATACGGTTGAAATGATGATGACCATATTAAGACAAATAAACGATTATGATTAAAATGTCATGAAGGATTTTACCCTTTCAGGTGTATTCTTGTTAAATTTCAACATTTGTTTCTGTATATGAATGATATACAAACTAGGTATAGGTACTAACTGTAACATAATACCCGCTATTGATTCGAAACGAAAGATGAACACGTAAGCAACTAGGTACTAATACATTCAGGAAAGTGTAAAATTGTATTCCTTTAAACCACATTAGTCATATAATATCAAACGGATAAATAAAACATCATGCCGACGGCCACTCTCTACATTTAATCATGAGTTTAGTTTAACGACAACAGTTAGCAGGGAAGATAACCGAGCTTTAGGTATAATTACTTTCAGATCTATATAAAACATACGTTAACATGACATAATCATAAAAATAAACACCGGTTATAAACTAAGTACATTTCAATTTAATGTTTTACAATCTAAGCGAATGATTAGTTTGTTATTTAAAACGTAATTAACTGTCTTTACCATTAAACGGTAACTTCTAACGTGAAAGCGACCGCAGATCTAATTTTCTAAGTAAAAGTGTTTCAAGAGCTTGGTGTCGGCGTACGTAGAAATGACTGGCCGCTTTACAGCCCGCAAGGAAAACGTTTTATTTTTTCACTTTTGCGCGTGTAAATGCGCCTATTCTTTATTTTTACGAGCCCGTCGGCTTCTAAGTGTAGAACCTATAGGCTAGTTAGTATGTGAGTATGGTAAGTGTGGAGGTAATGTAATGGCTGTGTCGGGCCACAGGCAGCCGCCCTTTAACGGCGTCGTAATTGCGAGCTGAAATTAAGTGTTATTTTTATGGTGATTTCTCTACTACTACTAAGTTGCTTTAAGTAGGCGTAAAGCGTTTTATTAATTGAAATAATCGTTGCATAATAAATTTTGATGTTTGTGAATAGATAGTGTTTCATAATTTACTGTGTGTAGTGATCAAATGAAAAGTAAAGTTACACTGAAAAAGAAAATAGATTTAGTTCGTAACACAAGCTTTTCTTCCTATATTTACTATTTTTCATTACAATTTTTATTGTTCAAGATACATATTGTTAGTACCTATGTACTTTGCGATTGCGTAGCGTTTTATTTATAAAGCCGTGAACACAATGTAAAAAAAAAAATAAGAACTAGTCGGCAAAAGCACAACAGCTCGTATTTTACGCATGTGGATACCTACGTACCTGACCTTATGGAAGGGGTTAGCGGATATTTATGACTTCTATACAAGTTGTGTCGGCGCGGTGCATGTGCGAACTTAGCCCAGGGCCCATAAACCAGCCAGCAATAAATTACTCGCAACTTTGTACGGTGTGCGCCGAACCTTACCGCCCATACATAAGTGCACTGAAAAATAAATTTTATTGGCTCAGATACAAGAGATTTGTAAGAGGAGAATATTAATTTGGTCTCGTTTTGTACCTACATGGAAACCCTTTTAAATTGAAGCTGAGTAGTAGACGATTTTTTTCGTGGTAAATTATTTTGATAAATTGCACTTCTTAATTGTCGAGCAGACGCCAATTAAGCTAAAAAAAAAAATACTGGCACCAGCAATTGTTAGTTCTTAATTTAAAATTGATGATGTTTTTTCATTGAGTCAGCACGATGTTATACGTTAACAGTTTTAATCATGGTTTGGTAAGTTTAGTCAGAACGCACAAGACTCTACTGTGGTGGACGAGCTTAAAGTTTTATAGAGTACAGTTTTTCAGAAAAAAAAAAAACAGAATATCTATTGTCCTTTCCACTTTATCTTTACAAAAAACGATGTACTCCTTTTAACGAAAACATTTTTTGTAAAATTTTGTATGGAGGAGTGCAGAAAGTTTTTTTTCTAGAAATGTATTATGAGAGAATTCCATCCAGTGGTCGACCACTAGTTATTCTAAATCTTACTAAACCAAAGATTTAAATCGTTAGATTTGCTCTCATCTTACTATGTCGTGCGAAAGAGGGCCCATACTAGGAAGAGTGCTCGCACAATAATATTAGCGCTTCCAATACAATGAAGTGAAGTCTCCACGGCATTGCGTGCGTCAAAACTGTCAAAACAAAGCGCAAAAGGAACCAATTAACCAAAGGGACAAGAAAGAAATTCGACCACCTTTTGACGCGGCAAGGCGAATCTACGACTGAAATCTTTGCCCTAAACCCAATCTCGCATTTTACAAGCCATCTAAATCTTCATTAGTAAAACTACACAGAGGTGTGACAACACATGTCCGATCAATAGAAGACTCCTACACGATTTATTGTTAATTTGTACGTGATATATAACGGACAGGAGATCAATTAAAGCATGGCTGCTAATCGGTCGCACTGTTGCGTTAATTCCACTAATTTTACGACCTTATATTAGAGCCTTGTCATAAGCGCGTGGGCACGTGGGATGGTTGCTATCACGTCTGTGGATGTCTATTAAGGTGTTAGGAGGTTTCGGTATATACAGTAGAATCCGGTTATAACGACGGTAAAGGGACCGGTGATATTACGTCGTACTAACCAGACGTCGTACTAAAGAAAAAGACAATTTTTGATTTTTATTCAAATCACGTTCATATATACACCTACATACATTATGTATTTAATAATATTTACGTGACCAACAGAAAAAAAAAAATTTGAATCAAAATATTTATTTATTTCACATAATGTACCTACATATAATCTATAATAATAATGACACTTTTTTCTTCAAGAGAGAAACTTCCGTTTCGTAGAAACCATTCTTGTACGCGAAATCACGCATCACCCGCAAATTAATGCCCATTTTTTTTCTGAAAAAATTTAATTTTTAAATTCCATTCCTAAGAGGGTGAAATGGGGGGTTGAAATGGTGAATTTTTCGACATCCACGTGGGCGAAGCTGCGGGCAGAAGCTAGTCTATAATATGAATGTATTTAGTAATATATAAGTATATTTATCAGTTGTCTGGTTGCCATAGTACAGGCTCTGCCTAGTTTGGGATTAGATAATAGTGTGTTGGTTGTCCTGAGATATTTGTTATATCTACGTAGGTATGTTTTATTGTAGTTTTTTGTTACAATCGGTATAAAATCCTGTGCAAATATAAGTATTGTGTTTTCTTTTTACATTGTGTGTAAAGCTTCTTTTCTGTTGCTAAGATAAACTCGTGACATTCCCATTCCATAGCCCTAAAATCACACATCAGGATATATGGGTTTTGTGAACCTATACAAAACACTGCCGGAAAAAGTGGGCCGTAATCTACCACGCGGGCCTCGTGCGGGTTGGTTGATGTATCTTTGAATTTTTGGTTGCCAGTTTCCTCACGATGTTTTACTTCACCGTTGTGAGAGCAGTGGTGATGAAATTATTTACACAAAGTAAAACGCCTGCCTCGTTCTGAACACACTACCGGGCCATCACTGCTAACTCAAAATAAGTAAGTAATTAAATAACTATTTACCTTCTAAAATATAACGTCTAAATCAGAACAAAGAAAACACCAAAACGCAAACGTCTCTAAGAAATAAAGCTGAAACTTTATCTATCTTTACAGCGGTACCGAAACGCGGCCTACAATTCCATTCTACATCAAAGGAGAACATTATCCTTTCTTCCATTCGTCCATAAAACCTTATCTCGGAGAAAGCAAGGCGGGCAAGCGACGCGCAATCTACATAGGGCTGATAATGGCAAGACCACTTACCTAAGACCCCTTAGCCTTCCTCAAAAGCTAACATATTTTGGGACGATAATGAAAACGGGGGGTCTAATTTCCCTGGTCGCGATATAAGTAATCTTGGAGGAGCGCAATGGGCGGTTTACGATCGCGGGCGGAGAAGGCTTTTATATTTATTAAGTAAGTTGGGCTTTCGGCTGTATTAATCCACCTTTATGGAGGGGCGTCTAGGCGCCTGCTGACGATGGAAAGCAGAACTGTGTATACCTATAGCGATATTTATGTCTCTTACGGATGTTAAAATCGGAAGTCTTACTTTTAAATCTATGTTTAAAAAAAAAAAACTGTCTCACACTTTTGTTTTAATCTACTAGCTTTTAGGTACTCTCAACTTTGACCGCGTGGAGGTCGAGAAAAAAATCATACTTACATACTTATAGGTGACAACTTTCATGGTGATTCGACACCGTATGAAGAAAACGGTGTGGGAGTTTATCAATCTTATCATACCAAATTCTAACATACATTTTTATCCAAAGCGCTGCTGGTACCCAAGTTCTTATTTTAAATTTAAACCAATTGAAGAGTAGGTAATTTTCTAACTTTCCTCCAGATTAAAAGCAAAAAACAACTGATCTACAGGCTCTGTAGGTGGCATAGGTCGCAAAATAAGACAATTCCCGCAGCAAGATCTGTAAACTATAATTGTGTTCGGTTCAGGTGCATGCACTCCACTTGATGTAGGCAGCCGGTACTAACGACGCACTAAAAGTGCTGTTTTGATGGTGTCAGATGTCTCCTGCCGGTCATATTCTAAGTCTAATCGTAAGCATGGTTGCGGTAATATAATCCGCAATTCCATTAGTTATCTGGAGAGGCGAACTTGTGTTTATAGCTTGCCCTGAGCCACACGCGGACTGGCTGAGGTCGAAACAACTACTGTAACCTATTGGTAGTAAAAGTGCTTTGGAATTTCACGGTGAGCATAGGATGTTCTTTAAGGAATTCTTCAAGATGTATCCAGACGGTTGCAAAATGTATATTCCTGCTAATAATGATCGTATTTTTGTTGTCTTATCCAGCTTCATTATGCTAATCTAAATATTGATACGTGAAGTAAAAACTTCGATTCCAGGGTCGCGAGATTGTTCGAAAGAGATACCGTGACCTTGGCACATGGGCAACTGAAAGAACACGGGTGGGTTTTAGTCAGTAAAAGTCTGACACGCTATCCCGCTCCGCCCAGAGCGGGAGAAGTCATTTGATGATTTCCCATCCAAAAAAAAAAGTAAAAACTTCGTGTATTCCTACCCTATTTTTACGAAAATTTTATGGACGGACGTGTATGAAATTTGGCACAGGTAAAGTTTGTATGGAGAAGGAGCGCAGAAAGCTACTATTTAGTAATTTTGGTCGAATTTCGTTTTTTTTTAATTATGATCGAATTTTGACCCCTACGCGACCATTGCTTCCCTTTTAATATTTACGTATTTTGATTGATTTCGGGAATAAAAACAGTCTAAGTCGTATTACAAAATAGAAACCGCTAAATTAAATCAACTGCCACGTAGCATTCCGTAGGCACACAAAAATAAAAGAAATTTTATTAACCCACACAATCAAAATTCTTTGTTTCAAATTGCCTAATTAGTGCAAACGAAAACGTTATTCAAAAGTCGGAATGTGTGAACAAAGTTTTATTAAAAATCGCAGCTTTATGTACAAGTAGGTGCTTGGGTAGGTAGGTGCCTCGTACCGTACGTGAATGTTATCATATTTTTACGGGGTACGTGAAAACGCGCGCTTTTATTACGGGGAGTTTTATTACGTTTGCTAGATTAGGAGCGAGCCGGGCTCGGCTCGGGCGGAGGTCACTCGAATGGAAATAGGAAATTCCTGAGATCGGCCAGCGCGTGCTGGTATTGGCGATGCGGGAATAATGCGAACGCGGTCCAATTTCGTCACGAATGTTATAGGTATAGGGTAGGTAGATATTTAGTACTACGAACGTTAGCCTATTTAATACTTAATCAACCATAGGCCTTGGGTTTGTAGGCGGTTTCGAATAAAATAGGAAGTAATTTTCATAGTAAAATAAAATACCTATTCTATATGCCAAAATTCGGGGCGGGACAAAGAAAAACAATCTGCGCTATGACGCGTGAAGGAATCGGCTCGTATTTATGGGGGGAAGTTATTGTTTGAAACGTCTAAGTCGTAATTCCGGGACATAAAACAGCCAGGCTTCACTTTGGACCCTCCCTCTTCTTCCCCCCATTTTCCGCCATCCCCCCGAGCGGGATGCTGTTTTTCCCGGGCGAAATGGCCCGTTTGAAATTGTTGTTTTATGGAAGTTTTTAGTAGTTGACTTTGCCCGGGAGAAAATATATAGAACGGCAATCTTTACGTCTAGCTATGCATACCTACTTGTAGATTTATGGAAGTTATAACTATACAAGTATAGGTAGGTAAGTAAGGTGTGTCAGAGAAGAACCGGTTAGGAGGCTACGGCTACCTAAACCTACTGTAGTTTTTATTATTATATACATACGATTATTATACAAATAACTATTAAGACACAGTAGGCACTAAATTAATTTACCTACAAATTATCCCCATACATTGAAAAACTACCTAAATACAAGTAGGTATTTAATTATCAAATGGAACAGAGGGGCAATTTTCGTACTTTTAATACGTTAACTGCCATGGTGAAAATCAAAAAATGTACTTAGTGTGATAACACTAAGTACATTTTTTGACGTTTTCTGATTTGAAAGTGAAATATCACTTTAAATAGATTATTTATTCCATAAATAGATATATATCATATTTATTACATGATATATAGCCTATTTTTATAATTTAATTCCTTACTTTTATTTGACTTCATACTTTCCACAAAATGTACGAGAGTAATGGTAAACTAAAGTTATATTAACACAGTGATTTTTGGGCCGCGCGGATCACTTAATATAGCTGAAAGAGTAATAAACATGGCCGCTAGGCAGCAACAACACGTTCAGATTTGGTATGTGTTGTCGGTCATATAGTCTGACAAGGCTTGAATAGAACAAAAAGTGTCGGACACAGAGTCCGACATGGCAGTTAACGTGTTAAGAACGTTCATATTCTATATATATCACAGTGTCAATCCCTCAAAAATATCTAAAATCCCCATACATTTTTGATATTGGAATGTCACCAACGTGAGACAATTTCAATTCAATTTATTTATGAACAATTTTCATTGTGTTTGGAATTACATAATAAAATAAAATAACATAACAATAAAAAAGTAAAAACATCAGACTGCGATTACATTGAACGTTTTTAATTATGAGAATTGGCCTCCAGTTCGTAGCAAGCGTAGCGCTATGTCCTTATTTGATAAATACCTTGGTAGGTTCATATTGTCATAATTTAGAATAAAAACGTACTATAACAGTGATGCGAATTGATTAACGACTGATGTTTCCAAAGTCAAATATCTTTTTATCCATAAACAAAAAACTTTTGATAAATTTACTGTCAAAAATGCAAAATTATTCCTCAGGTAACGATAAGTAGGTCCATACCTGAGTTGATTCATTCAAAATATTTCAAAATTTTCTGGCAGGCTAAGTCGAAAACGAAGAACGACTTTTTCTAAGAAATAAAGTCGCCACCCTGTTTTACCAGCTAGTACCTAATAGCTGTCATTACCCTAAGAATTTAAGAAGAAGACAATTACAAAAAATAAAAAAATCTTGAACCGAATGTATCGACCAAAGATATCTTCAAAAAATATTGAACCCACGAACCGATAAAAACTCAAAATAACGACCTGTCACAAATAATATACAATGAAATTATCTCCACCATTTTTAAAGTTCGAACGCGCGGCCGATGCTCGCTCGCGATTGGTTGGCTCTTGACAGCTGGGTGAAATACGCCGGCATGCCTGCCCCGGCGCAGCGGGTGACAACATGGTGCCACTAAAGTCCCCTAATGAAATTAAATTCCGTACGTTTTAGATTTGCTCGTAAATAATCCGAGTATCTAATCCACTGATTAATGAACACCATGGAATTTTCTTGGAGTTTTTAATCTTCTGGAGTAGTCTTTTAAATTGATTAGCCGTAGTTGGGTGTAACGATATTGGGAACATAATGCTCAAGCTCAAAACTAATCCGAATTTTATTATATCGATAAACTCTCGGTAAGCTGGTAGGTATTATTTGTTATTACCTATTTCTTCATATTTTATATACGTTTTAGAAAATCTGTTACTTGGGAGCAACAGCCATATTAAAAAATAACACCAACATACAACGGTACGTATCTAACCTACAAACAACATCGGTAGACAGTCACAAAGCATAACATCAATAAATCGACCAGACGATCACTAGACACTTTTATGACACTAGATACAGCGTACAAATCACGACAATATATTTATTTAGACAACCCTATCGCTAGCACTCACGCGACGTACCCTAATGTCATAGATAGTAGACATCTTAGCACTTTAAAAGCATTTTAGATAAAACGGCGTGTTGGATAGGCCTGTGGATTTAGTTACAACAAAATTACAAGTTTACGACTAACAATATCGTCGTATACACCACCACTCATGTCGCTTTAGGGTTGGTGAAATGAAAATTAGATTTTCAGTAACCGTTATTTTTGGAGAAAAGTTACTGAGCTTTGGTAACAGATATTGCTTTTAAATTGAGGAAAATACTTTTTTTAATGATGCATAGATATTTTCATCTGCCTAACGTTTTCCCAGTAGATATAGACAACAGCAGCAGCATAATTATTTTTTTCAGAAGCGATTATTTGTCTACCTAAAAAAATGCAGTGGATTTTTTTTTGTTTCTTTAACTGCCCTTAAATTTAGTTACAGATTATTGTTGAATAAAGCAGACGACAGAAAAAGAAAAACTGTTGATCCTCAATCAAATAATTCCTAAGGAAACTGTCGTCCTTGCCAGCCCTAAGCTCACGGGGCACTAAAGAACTGGTTTAGTGTTCTCCTGATGATTTACTGGGTGCATTCCTGGAGTGCCATCGTCCGTCGTGAGTCGCGAGTATATGGCCGGTGTAAATGTACCAGATTAGCGCTCGGCCATCAACCATTGCTACTTAGTCACTCTAAATTGTGGAGGTAGTTGATGAAAGACCTTTCATTTCTGTTGAGGTTTATTTTTCTCTACTTACTTCGACGGAAAAGTAAGCATTTTTCATTTTATACATAATCGTAAGTATGAAAGTAAACAGGAATAGTTTCTTTACCTATAGAATTCCCTTAGAAAACACAAAGAAAAGAACGTTATATTATCTTGTTCGAACGGGAAAATGTCCACTTTCATTCTATTATGATTTTACTACGATTCAAAAGCAAGATTCACATCTAAATCCGCAATGTAACATAAGCAAATATTTATAAACAGTTAAACATAAAGTGCTCCAATAACGTTCTGCAAACTTTTGGCCCACCCATGTTTGAAAATAATAAAAAGCGAGCCATATCACGTGGAGTGTAAGGCATAAATTAGTGATGAAAACGATACGTTCCTCGGGCTATCATAAAATACGAGTAATTTTAATAACAAAGACTAAAACAAAATACATTAACGACTGCCTACAGTTGGTCTCATGATGCGATGCTACAGATTAAGGCACTGATCTTAATGTGAGTGGGTAATTTATGAAGCAGCCGCATTAATTTACGCAGGGGTTCCTACGTGAGCAACCTGCCTTAGGTGCCTCCACGGGTATTCCATTTCCTTCAAACCAGTTTGCTTCGTATTACCTCGAACTATACATACAAAGAACCGATTTGCATAACTAGGTGGTAACGTTTGCCTATTTTATACACACCACAATCTCGTAAAATTCAGTTGGTTGGTTATATATTTTCTCAGTTTCATCGATATCATATATGGCAGGTGCACAAATAATATTATTAATAGCGAACACCTTTCCATAAAGCATTCATATCTCAATCTTCGCGTCGTATCTGTCTTCATAAAACCTTATTTCAGCATGATTTCAATATTTTTCTTGCGACACATGCGTCCCGATTCCGTGGAACGGCATAGAGTTTACGATCCAATATTTTTATGCAAAGTGCGTCGCCAAATGTGCCACGTCGGTGCCGAAAAAATACACAGCCACGTCCTTTCGCACGTAAAAAAGGATGCGACAAAATAAATATACACGAAGCCACCCTTTTTGTCCATTAAACGAGCGAAGGTTTTTTTTCTGCTGCCTCCATAAAATGTGCCCCAATAAATATGTAAATCTACCGAGAAAAAACGCTGCCGAGTGCCGATGCCGCCCGGTTTTGTGAGTTTCACTTTCGTCCGTTCAAGTTAATTGGTACAATTGCATTGAAAAGCTCCAACGTCTCGAATGCCAACGACCTTTGTCACGACTGATCGCTTTTTATTTGCTCCACAATCTGACATCTGAAATGCAAATTAAGGTTTTGTTGCATGCCGTTTGTTGTTTATGTCTTCGTTGCACATAGTCGCGATGGTGGCCCTACGTATCTAGTGCCTTAGCGATAAAATGCCCGTTTATCTCCCCTAGCATTTCCTCTAACACCCCTTTCGAAACTAAGCCGTTAGCTAATACTTGAGTGACACATAAAGGCGACATTAACATCAAAATAAAGATAAAATTTTCTTGCCTACTCGCACGTGCCTACTGTTAATAGGTGCTTGTATAAACGACGTAGTGAATCTTAACTGTATGTAACCTAACGAGGCTTAGTAATCTTTTGTATTTCTGGAATTGTTTGATAGATAAGGCGGGCTAGTAGTAGTTCTATGGGTAAGTGAAACACCTATGACGGTAAAACTTTGATTTATCGTGAGACGTATGGTAAGAAAACCCGGTATTCACCTACTAAGGTAAAATACCACATATATTTTCTACGAGAACCGTAATAAAACTAACATATATATTGCGCTAGAAAACCTTCTCAGAACTTTATAAATAAATGATCTACTGCAGAAAGCTGAGTACCTACGTTAGAGGAGCTGCATCGATCGGCCCGGGTTACTCTCGAGGGTTCCAACGCCCGCTATCTGCCTTGTAGGTATACTTAAAGATACATGGCGTGCTGTTCTACGGGTTTACTTCAATAAATTTTGGCAAAGGAAAATTTAACTGTTGCTTAGACAATTTAGGTAGTTGCAATTTTCATCATGTTGGACTCTAGTTCTTTGAAACATTGTTTTGAAACTATTGGTACCAAAGTATCTTCTTATTTACCCTTAGGTCGTCTTTTCAGTTTGCTTGTTTTTCCGAAAAAGATTTACAGTTCACGAAGACCAAAGAAAAAACGCAAGTCGTAAAGATAATACCTGCTTAGTCATTATTTACGACTGCGTATTCTTACATTACGCCAAAAAGCATTTTAAAAACCGCAAACGACCGATACGAGAAACATCAGAACGATACATTTTTCGTTAATGAATGGTATTGATCGGGCTCGGGGCTATAAGCGTATAATTTACGACAACATTCTCGGGTTCGCTTCGCGTGCTGCTACGAAGGTGTGTTATTTATACCCCCCTTTTTTATTTATGCCCCCTTTTTTCGCAGCTCGTAACGGCTGGCAATAAAGGGGACGTAATTTTAATTTCATGATTGGAAAGCTCGATTGGTCGGTTATGTGGCTTAATGAGTTTATGGCAGCAATGAGTGGACTATAACGGTCGACGGATTGAACGATTTGGGGTTTAAGGTCATTCGTAATGGTGGTTGTGGGCTAAGTTTAGGGTTGAATATTACGTCACATCGTTTGCCAGGTGATTGTTGATGTCACTTGTAGGGTAGGTTTTTTCCTTGTTTTAATGTATTAGCTACGAATTGAGAGCTTTAATTCAGGTTTGGAGAAGGCCTAGAATAGTAGTTTAAGGTTGTAATAACAGCGCCTCATTCAAGCATTTTTTAAAATGAGTTTAAAGCTGTTTGATTGGTTGGAACTAGTTTTAAGTAATGCTTTAGTCTTGAGTGAGGTCTTGTGGTACTATTCAAAGACAGAAACAGAATACCTACCTATCTAACTATACCGGAGAAAGTAAATGGCGGCAAAATAGTGCAGCGTTTTGCAATACAAACGTGTTGTTGTCCTTATATATTTTAGTCGAATTGGTTGCATTTTGTGAACCACGAAAGCTGCAAATGGTATGTATGCTAACCCAATTAAATCCCAGGTTCTGCATTACCTACGATAGAATTACTATGATCTCATCTCTGTGAGGACAGGTAATCTTATAGAAACCTAACAACATACCAGTTAAAAGCTTCGATCTTCTAAAAAACGGTCTACATTTTTATAAAACATCCCAAGCCAAACACATGTCGGTGGTTGGCTGAAGTTTAAATTCATTAATTTTTTCACCGCAGTACTTCACTAGATTAAGCGTGTCTGCATAAATAAAAGCCACTTAAATGGTGGTGTGCCGGTAAGGCTACGGTCACACGAAGCAAGTTTACCAACTGCCAAGTTTGCTCATAAGCTGCCGGTAGCCAGGAGAAATAAAATAAAGACTTTACAGAATGACTTACAATTAGATATATTTGCGGTAAATATGATGCGAATGCAAAAAAGACCAGTTGCTGGAAAATATGCGTCACATACAGAGGTAAGTACTTACACGCAAAACGGCCAAACGGCGAGTAAGCATGATACCCGCGTTTCATACGATTTTCCTAACGTGAACGCCTTGTCATACGACTTACAGCTACGCTGAAGCGAAGATATCCAATTTAGTAAATTTGTCGATTAACTTGCGTCAAGTGGCTTTCCGTCGAAACGTAATGTGTGTCACTTCAAGCAAGTTGGCTGGAATGCTCAAGCGATTGCTTTCGTAGTAAGTATTGGTTTCGTGTGATCGAAGCTTAAATGAGCTTGCAACTTCGCAACAGACCCTTGCATTCCCACACCGTATTGGAAAAGATAAATCTTCGCCTCACCCCGCCTTCGACTCCGATCCATTAAGGTGGACGCCTTTGTATCCTTAGGTCTATTCTGCTTTTTTTTTTGTTTGCGAATTTATTATAGACACCTAACTTAAGTTAGCTTTTTAATCTATAGTCTGTTATTTTTTATTTATGTGCTCACATTTAAAATTACAGATGTAGGTATATAGGCAATAGAGTGCTTATATTTATTTTAATTATTATTTTTCAAATGACTAAACTGTATCTTTATAAGTACCTTAGTATATCTAAATGCACTGATGCGATAGACACAGGCACTGTTCAAGAAACCATATCGCATTTTAATTTTATAGTTACTCAAACGTATGTAAAGGCAGCTACTTATAACTGACACATAATTAAGTCTACAAAGTAAACTTCTTACACACAATACATACCCTTAAACTCACACGTTTATTAATAAAATGTGATAATAAAATATGAACAGAAAAAACCATTTTAAAGCGAAGCAAAAAGGCAGAAACATACTTGATTTATATGAAGCGTCTTTTGAGCGAGAATTATGCTCGCACTTATATTTTTTATCCCCTTTATTATGTGCAACTTTGTTACATACCTACGGAGTCACTTAACAAAAATATGGCGTATTAAATCGCATAAAGAAAACAGTGTTTTCAGAAAATAGTTGGGGATAAAAGGAAAGTTGTAAGGACGTCGTAACTTGGGACATAAAGCTTTTGAATGGAAAGAATCTATCGCGAGTGAATTGTTAATAAAGATATAGAGCAAGCGAAGTATTAAGGGACATTACTAGGGACATTAGTGAAGTTTTACGAGCCGAATGATAGCCGATGTGATGAATGCACCCGGAGATTCCGCTGACGCGTTATTTTGTTGCAATTTATAAAAATTATAGCATTTCTAGCTATTGTGTGACGAAACTGTTAACAAATGACATGTTCATGTTTTTTATTTTAATAATGATGATGTTTTTACTTGGTATTTTATAAAAAAATGCAGATAAATAAATATATCACCTACGGAAAGTCAGTACTGCAAGAACTTAGGTCACAACAATAATTACAAGAAATCAAATGCCTTTAAAACTAGGTGGATATGCACTAACAGTCGCTAGGAAAACTGAAATCATGTTTGCAACAGAGTTTGACGAAATGTTCTTAATAAATAATATGATATTATTTATCAAACTAAGCAATTGATATCGGATCAACCAACATGAAGTCATAGACACCTATGATTAATATAAACTGCAGTACCGTAAATCGATTAATTAACACCAATTCCTAATACGGGCAATAAACATCATCATAAAATTATAGCGGCGTTTATAATAATAATAATTATTAAACTTAATTAACTTTTAATATCTTTGTAGGTACACACTTACGTAATTGGTTTAGGTACATAGATACTAAGGTACTTCGTCTAAGGAAAGTCAAATATAAAAACTTTTTACAAAAAAAAAACAACAACCGACTTACAAAGTGAAAATAACTTTTATTTCGGAAGTCGGTGTCTTAGGATCTGTATTTAAGGTTTTTTTGCCACCGACTTCCGAAATTAAAGTTATTTGTCACTTTGTAGTGTTTTTAAGGAAGTAGGTTGTTTTTTTTTTGTAAAAAGTTTTTATTATTAAATTTTTAGTTATGGTATCCCCGCACTAATTTCAAATAAACAATGCATATTTATGCGATAGCAGAAATCGCAGTTGATTTGCTGTCATTTTTAGGGTTCCGTTGCCAAATGGCAAAAAACGGAACCCTTATAGATTCGTCATGTCTGTCTGTCTGTCTGTCCGAGTATGTCACAGCCACTTTTTTCCGAAACTATAAGAGCTATGCTGTTGAAACTTGGTAAGTAGATGTATTCTGTGAACCGCATTACGATTTTTACACAAAAATAGAAAAAAAAAACAATAATATTTGGGGTTCCCCTACATAGAACTGAAACTAAAAAAAATAAAATCATCAAACCCATACGTGTGGGGTATCTATGGCTAGGTCTTCAAAAATGATATTGAGGTTTCTAATATCATTTTTTTCTAAACTGAATAGTTTGCGCGAGAGACACTTCCAAAGTGGTAAAATGTGTGTCCCCCCCCCGTAACTTCTAAAATAAGGGAATGATAAATCTAACAAAAATATATGATGTACATTACTATGTAAACTTCCACCGAAAATTGGTTTGAACGAGATCTAGTAAGTAGTTTTTTTTTAATACGTCATAAATCGTAAACCACAATTTACCTTTCATTCAGCCAACTCAAATATAAAAATTAAAAAAAAAAAAACATAAACATAAACCTTATGCATAAACCGTGAATACCTGCAGGTTTGTACGGAACCCTCGGTGCGCGAGTTCGACTCGCACTTGGCCGGTTTTTTAAAGAGTTCCGGTGTCTGTCTCCGGAACTCATCATCAGATCTATATGAAATTTATATGGGACCATTTCGAAATAAACCCGTTTCGAACAAAAAAATAGTTTTGGAAATCCGTCTATATATGACGGAGTTATGGCCGAACATACATAAAAAAATAATCCGAACATCCGAATTGAGAACCTCCTCCTTTTTGAAGTCGGTTAAAAATCATTGAAATACGGTTTCATACTATATATGATAGTAGGTATAACCAATATTAAATAGGTAGGTATTCTACATAATATACGTACATTTAAAAATGATTCCACGGTACCTATCTCAAGCTGGGCCATAAATGTCTCGACCAGGATAATATTTTACGACGGCTTATGCATTGGAGCGAGAGGCGGTCTCAGTCTTATCTCACACCAAACCTCCACATGTGGAATGACAGGCCAAATTTATCGACTTAAAAATACCCACCCAGATTAAAATGAGATACGTCGACGAAAATCCGACCCTACCCACCACCACTTGATAAAATATTATTTTTAGTATACGGTCTCGTATAAAAACGACCATTTATGGAGTTTTTGTAAATTATGTGTAGGTATTAGATTTTCATCGGAGAACGACATTTGGTTTCCTTTACTTTTTTATGGGAGACATTAATAGCTATTGGAGTAGGTACTGAAGGTTTAGTAAAATAGAATGGAAAATAAGTTATATTAACATTGATTGGCGTTCGGAGGCACATGGGAAGAATAACGTCCATGTCAAACAGACAGATACTTACCTACATGGAAAATTATGTATGATTTTCTAAGTTACTTGTTAGCAGGTTGGTCTACGTCACACCGGATGGAAAGCAGGATTCCGTGGGTTATAGACACCTGCTCCATCAACGGCTGTTCCGAATGGTTTTATTTGGAACAAGGTTGCTGTATCTAAGTCGGAATCATCAGCTGTCTTTTCGCTAGCATCCTATAACCTTCACGATATCGGAATAAGTAAGAAAAAAACAGAAATCAGCGATTGATTCCTACTTTATGTAATATGTACCTATCACTTACATTATGTTATCTAGCTCTTTTATAAGCAGTCGTATTAAACTACTCATTCGTGTGAAACGGTTAAAATAACGCTACATTTGTCAAACTTGTATTTTTACCTCCATCAGCACCTTCCGTATAAACTTCGCATCGGCAGACAACACGGAGGTCTTTATTTCTCTAAAATTAGTGTGAAAACTGACACTGGCTACAAACCTCGAATTCACAGGTAAACTGGAAACTACGTAAATTAAATATTATGTAATACATATTCATATACAGTTAGGTAAATTCCACAAGGTTTAGCGGTGTGCGGTGAAGCGGATGTAGGCAGCTGCCTACCCAGCTGGGTAGGACGGATTTTAAAGTAACCTTTCAATATTATATAGACTTCTGTGTCAAATTCGTTATACATTGTTTTGAAACTTTCGTAATAAAAAAAGTTAAACAGTTTGAAGTTTTTTTTCGCACCAAACCAACTGGACATAGGACTCCCCAATTTCTGGGGCTTTGTCACGAGGCGGGTTGGTGATCGAAGTATGGTGGTAAAATGCAAAGAGAACGGAGCTGTCCGTCGCTCTTTTCCACACCCACGCGGCCACGGGAAAAAATGGCATGATGCTATTCTTTACGTCCCGGAATACACGGAACGAACTGATACAGTTACTCTACAATTTAGGATAATAATAATAATAATAAACAATTTACAATTTAGGATAATAATAATAATAATAAATAATGTGAAAGACGGCACGGTGGACATCTGTCGGGCATGCCACCGTCCCGGGGAATCAATTAGACACATATCTCTGGGTGTTCTCGTCTAGCTAACGAAGAGTACTTGCATAGACATAATCTTGTAGCCAGGATTATCCACCAGCAACTTGCTCTGAAATACTGCCTTGTGGAATCAGAAGTGCCGTACTACAGGTATGTGCCCGACCCAGTTCTTGAAAACGGCCATATCACACTGTACTGGGATCGATCCATCATCACTGACAGGACTGTTGTTGCAAATAAGCCTGATATAGTGGTGGTGGATCGACTAGAAAGGCGCACAATGATTGTTGACATAACGGTTCCGCATGACGAGAACCTCGTGAAAGCCGAAAAAGATAAACAAATCAAGTATCTTGACTTGGCTCGCGAGGTTGTCGACATGTGGGATGTGGACTCAGCGATCATTGTGCCGATAGTCGTCACAGCCAATGGGTTGATAGCCAAGAGTCTCGACCAACACCTGAAGAGGCTCTCGTTAAGCAGTTGGGTCAAGGGCTTGATTCAGAAAGCGGTACTTCTGGACACGGCTCGCATTGTCAGGAGGTTCCTCTCTCTGGAGCCCTGACCGCCGGTAGCTTGGACCCTGTTCCCGATACCGGTGGGCTACTATTTTTTATATTTTTAAATGTTTTTATTTTATATTCTAATATTTAAAAATATAATTTATAAGTTTTTAAAATGAATAAAGGTATAATAATAATATCTTAGGACAACCAACACAACGTTATCTGATCCCAAACTAGGCAGAGCCTGTACTATGGTAACCAGACAACTGATAAATATACTTATATATTTCTAAATACATACATATTATCGATAAATTACACCCAGACACAGAACAAATGATTGTGCTCATTACACAAAGATTTGTCCTGAGTGGGAATCGAACCCACGACCTCAGTCTTAGCAGTCAGGGTCACTAACCACTAGACTAACAGGCCAGTCGAATACTGCTTAGGTTTAGATAACAACTCAAAAGTGAGATAAATCAACCACTTAGTAGGAAAGTCTGAAAAACAGTCTTACCAATGTACATCACGTTTTTGGTAATGGAGGTCAGGCAGCTCTACGTATATAATGTTGTTTAGTTGATCATGTTGTGATGACGATGTAATTCGAGATTTATGGTTGACATGGAAAGTTCAAATGTAGTTAGAATTAGAATGTTTTGGAGTATGCAAGCCATTGAAACACGAAAAAACAATCACCTTCGTCTAACCCATACAGTGGCTGGATCGTCCAAACATGCTAGTTTGGACGATCCAGCCACTGTATGGGTTATGTTGTGATCCAGCTGACTACCTAACTCCAGGAAAAAACATAATTAAAAGAAAAAAATTAATTAAATCAATAATTAAAACAAATAACACCTCATTGCTAGCTAGACGCTCCCCAGCCTACTCTCTCATAAATACGGACAGTAAAGTCTGCAAACTCTGCGATATTAAAAATACTACCGCATTCGAATGCAAAAATATTGTAAAGAAAATGTTGCATAACACCGGCTACGATGACTCGGAACAATTAATATAACGACCCTGACCTGACACTGAATCCAAAGTACACACTATCACACACACACACATATACACCACATACACACACATATACATATATACCACATGCACACACACC
This sequence comes from Aporophyla nigra, assembly GCA_947507805.1. Classification (NCBI taxonomy): domain Eukaryota; kingdom Metazoa; phylum Arthropoda; class Insecta; order Lepidoptera; family Noctuidae; genus Aporophyla; species Aporophyla nigra. Next base: position 11,284,992 of record OX382300.1, on the reverse strand, counting down.
ACACAAACTTTACACATACGCATAGCCCTACCGAAAATCACCTCTCTAGTTTCCACTCTGGAATTCGTATCCTGAGCCCCAAGATACAGACTAACTGTCTAGTTTGGGGCGCACTGGTAAATATAAACTGTAACTAGCTGTAGGTAATATTTAAGCTCCTCATGTCGTCTCAACTTGATATTAACCTATGTTTGCTTATTGTATTCCCTGGACAATAAATATTTTTCTATTTTTTTTTTCTATTTTCTATTTAATTTTTTATAATTTAATTTGTTAAGTAGTACCTATAGCTGAAGGTTTATATTTATAGGTGGGTCAAAATACTCTGCAGCAACATTCAACTGAATTGAGGAGCAACCTTAGAATCAAAAACTAGGCATTAGATATGTCTGATAATTTGCTAGGAAAACGTACCTAGTGTTTTTCCGTAATATCTAAAAAAAGGATCGAAATCCAAATATTTCCCCGCGCTGTTTGTCGGAAAGTGATCAACAATTAAAACATTTTTTTTTTGTATTATTTAGTCGTTCGTTTAAATTTGTGGCACAGAAATAAAATTCAAATTAGGCACACGTAAATATATACAGATTATGCATAAATACTACTGGTTCCTACCAAATTTTCAGAAATATCCAACGCCTAGTTTTCCAAAATTCAGATGTCTGAATTGAGTTAACTTTTTAAGGGTTTTAATAGAAATTTTAAAAAGAGTAACCATGGAGTTTCTTGCCGGCCTTCTCCATAAGAATCAACAAATGGAACCATGCACCTGACGAGCTTTTGACGTTTCATAAGTGCCCATGTACCTAGGTTTATGTGAAATAAAAATATTTTGATTTGATTTGATTGCTTGATCGGGCCTACAAAATCAGCTTATTTGCTACTAAATATTGGTAGTACCGGCGCTTAAAAATGAGAGATTGCTTCTGAATTCATATGGACACAGTTTCGGATAGGTACAATTATATACTCTTTCCAATTTGTTTTAAGTGTAAACACACATATACACACCCCGACGTTTAGTATAAGTATATAGTTAATACTGGATTAGGGCATTTGTGTATGGCACTATGTATTAGCTGTATACTCAAACGCCTTAATCCAGTATGAAATGTTATGAACTACAGGGCAATTGGTAGGTAATAAGTGCTAATAATTTTAATGTACTCTACTGAGCATTTATGGACTTTAATTATTATTGAACCTTTAAAACTAATTAACTGACGGCAATAAACAATATTAAGACGGATTGTGCTATGATGTTATTTATTATAATACCTAATCGTAATTAAAATGATTCACTTTATTGATGTTACTGAGTATTAAGCACGTATTTACCTGTAGCCTTGTCATCCGTGTGGTGCCCGTCGTAAAGAATAGCACCACCCCATTCAAATAATTCAATTCAAATAATTTTATTTTCTCTTCACAAACAATGACATAGAAGCTTAAAGACTATACGACACTAGTTTGTGAGAGACTGGTGTCTGCACTAGGAAAACCTATATAGCAGATCACCAGGGTCCCACCACACGGTGTATTAACATTTTCAGTTATTTGCTAAAATGTGAAGGGATAGTGCATAATATAATTATCAGTGAACAAATTAAAAACAATAAATCAAAGATAAAAAGTGGTAAAACTAGCGGGATACACTATTTAGGATAAGTTAATCTTCCCTTGGGTGTCGTAAGAGGAGCCTAAGAGAGTTACTGGAGAATTAGCAGCAGCGTTCGCTATGCATTTGACCACCATACTGTGGTCGCAGATTATGGCAAACCTCCAAATAGGGGGTGGCCTATTTCCAGCAGTGGACGACTTTTGGCTGAAATGATTACTTGTAGCTAGGTACCTATTCTTTGATATTTTTCTCTTTAAGTGGGGTCAAATTTCAGGATCGTCCGAACAAATACAAGGTAATTTTTTTAACAAATGAAACTTAAACGAGTTATAATAACCATGCAATTTTTATTTTGATATAACTTAGTACATAAAAATTAAGTTATCGTTAACGAAAGATGTCTATTTTGAAACTGGTTTTTATGGTAACTTGCGCGGGGCGCCGGCGCGGCAGCGAAGGTGAACGACCGACCACCTGTTCAATCGGTCAAAATTCTAAGAATTTTGAAGTACCTACGCCGCCCGGCGCGCGGTTACTGACCTATTAGTACCTACCAAATGTTCGATCGGTCAAAATTCTAAGAATTTTGAAGTACCTACGCCGTCGCGGTTACTGACCTATTACAATTGATCGAAAATAGTATTACGAAATATGTAGGGTGTCCACAGTTTACTGATTTAAGGCCGGATAAAAATTAAAAAAAAAACGTATTGAAAAAATTGTTGAAATGTGTTCTATTACTGATACTGAACCACCAAAAAAAAAAAATTTGCGCACTGGTTATAAAATTATCCTGTATATAGGCATGAGCTTTTGCAATTTATTTCACCCGTGTGGAGGTCAAAAATTATTGCACCCGTTCCCGTTTACTACCAGGAAAAAATATTCGATGTTGCAAAATTCTATCCAAATCCGTTCAGCCAGTTTTGCGTGATTGACTAACAAACATCTAAACTTTTTAATTTGTAATATCATCATTATTCTCCTGCTCTTGTACCAATTCAGTTGAGGTCAGCGTAACATGTCTTATTCTTCTCTCCGGTCGTGACGAATTGCCGTCCCATCGGACTATAAGAGTGAGGGAAGAGTGAGTGCCCCTTTTTTGTGATGGGAAATCATCTAATGATTTCTCCCACTCTGGGCGGAGTGGGAGAGCCTGTCAGACTTTTACTGACTAAAACCCACCCGTGTTCTTTCGGTTGCCCATGTGCCAGGGTCACGGTATCTCTTTCGAACAATTTCACGACCCTGACAGGCATCGGTCCTAGCAGACCGCTTTAGAGCTGCTTACATCTCTTTAAGGCGCGCGTGGAACACTACGCGCCGTCGACCCGAGCCTGGTCCTTACCGGGCGGCGAGCTACCCATTGCTCGCCGCCCGCAAACTCGCGCCTAAGGTGGCCGGGAGTCCGCTATTGACTCCCGACGTTCGGGGCGTCTCCTTCTGCGGCGGCTAGGGACGTGAGGGCGCAGAGACTGCCACTTCCTCACGCAACCCGCCTCCTCCTTCGCGAGCATTACTGCTTCGCAGAAGGAGGTGACGGCTTCCCATGCCCTTTCGCTCTATACCATGGCTCGCACCATCGCTCGGGCCGGACGCGGGAGGTCGCCACCGCCGATCGCCTCCGCGAGGACACGGCGGTGCTCCGCCTAGGCAGGGCACACCTCCACCGTATGCTCCACCGTGTCCTCCAGACGATCCTCGCAATGGAAACACCCGGGCATTTCCTCCCGCTTTAGCCTGAACAGGAACACACCGAAACACCCATGCCTGGTGAGAACCTGCGTCAGGCGGAAGATGAGGACGCCGTGGCGCTTCTCTATCCACTCCTCAAAGAGGGGAGTTACCGCCGCAATTGTGGCGTGCCCAAGTGAGTGCCTCTGTGGCTGCGCACACACTTGTGGACTATAATATCTCCCGCGCTGATGGCTTGACTCCGTTGAGATTGGCCGCCGTGGCCAAATTTGATCTGGAGGCCTATTGGTTGTCATTTCGGCAGTCTTCACAGTCGGCACCTTTCTAATCATATTATCATTTACACAGTCCATCCATAGTTTCTTTGGGCTCTTCCTACTTCGACATTCATTCTCAAAATTTTCCTCGCGACATTTTCTAATGCCTACGTATCACATGCCCATATTGTGGTAACCGATTTCCACACAACTTTTCAGTTATTAGTGCTACTTTCAGACTTTCTCTTACGTAGGAGTATTATGACTGTTGTAGGTATTATGTATATATATTAGTAATAAGTATCAATCATTACATTACGATTAGAAGTTACCCATGTATGGTAATTACTGTCTATGTTACGAACAACAAAACTGTCATAGTATGACTGCCGTCAGATTATCTAACGGTACCTCCGTTTGATAATCTGACGGGACAGAAAAGAAGCACGCGCTTTTTCTGTCCCGTCAGATTATCGTTCGGTCGAGTAGGTACCATTCTTAACTATATCAGTAGCAGCTACCATTACCTAGGTACTTGCTACAAAGAGATACTTTCCCAACCCTTGAAGAAAATCAAACCTACAATGTAGCGTAGTTGGACACAAGTTGGACAGTTAACTACCTTGTGGGAATTAGGACGTTTCTACCATGACAAAGTTACGAGGGACATGGTAGGTAACTACTAAGATTTTATTTTAAGTTTCATTGTAACTAAGTAGGTACTAGGAGACTATTGATTAAAAGTGGTTAAAAAAATAAAGGATGGAAATGATATCAACATACAGTCTGTTAACCATGGATATAATACATGATTCTGAAAAACCTGCGTTATAATTTATCAGAGATTATTTAAAAAATATGTATTGGTGTCATACATTTCAAACGTAGGTTTTGCACTTTTACATGATAGAGCAGTATTTTTGTAATAATCAGTAGATATTCTACTCTAAGGGACTATTTCTGGCGTCGGGAGTCGATAGCTGACTCCCGGCCACCGTAGGCGCGAGCTTGCGGGCGGTGAGCAATGGGTAGCTCGCCGCCCGGTAAGGACCAAGCTCGGGTCGACGGCGCGTAGTGTTCCACGCGCGCCTCAAAGAGATGTCAGCAAATTGAAGAGGTCTGCTAGGACCGATGCCTGCCGGGGTCGCGAGATTGTTCGAAAGAGATACCGTGACCCTGGCACACGGGCAACTGAAGGAACACGGGTGGGTTTTAGTCAGTAAAAGTTTGACATGCCCTCCCGCTCCGCCCAGAGCGGGAGAAGTCATTTGATGATTTCCCATCCAGACAACAAAAAAAAAAAGAAAAAGGGACTATTTCTAGAATCATGTGCTGAATTCATGGTTTCAATTTGCGCGTTAATGACTCTGCCACCGTGTGCCATTATATTTGTTTACATTTATTGACACTGGTCAAACTACAAGGAGCATTAGAACAACTTGTGTTACCTATGTTGTCTCTGAGATTGCTGAAAAGGTAAGTAGGACTTTATAGTCCTCCAGATAGGTATATTTCGGCCACGGCGGCCAATCTCAACCGAGGCTAGCCATCGGCTCGGGAGATATTATAGTGCACAAGCGTGTGCGTAGACACAGAGGCACTCACTCTTCCCTCAGTCTTATAGTCCAATGGGACGGCAATCCGACACGATCGGAAAGAGATAAGGCGCAGGAATTCTTTAAACCGAGGACCAACGACCACGAGGGTATCACACCGCCAACTTCCGAACTCCGGGCTGTTACTAAGAAAGTCTTAATGAAAAAACCCAATAACAATGTGCCTGACCTGGGAATTAGACCCAGGACCTCATGTTCAGCAGTCGCGCTTGCGACCACGAGACCAACGGGACAGTTATAGTAGGACTAGGCAGTATGCTACGATCTTCTTGAAGGCTCCCTTACATTTTTCATTAAAATTAGAAGGATAGAACAGTTATTTATCCCACTAATAGGTAGCTAAGTACGTTCATACAGTTTTGACGCATATATTACCTATATACCTCGTCACTTCTATCGTTATAATCGTAAACTCTACATTGGGTAAAACCGTGGGACTGTGTCGCACAGTATTCGGTTGTGAATACACGACAACGCACTTAGCGTGGCCTCGATTGCTATTGGACGTGACATATAAATATATTCTCCCTGAAATAGTATAAGAAAGCTGCATTTGGTTACCATACGAATCTCCGCCTATTTGTAAAAAAAGCAGATTTTTCTTTGGACTTTTTGTGACAACTTTATCCCTGTTCAGTTTTTGTCATAAATTGTGTTTTTTTTTTTACAGGAAAATCTACGGCTGCTATTGAAACGCCTATCTGACGAACTGATTATTTATAGGTAAATTATTTTCCACTCATCTTTCATGTGGTTGTACTAAATACTTTTACTAATTTTACCTAAGTTGGTTTGACCAAAATCTTGTTATTTTAAACAATTGGGTTTAAAAATAGAAGATTGAACAGAATGGTCAGCACCATTCAGCTCAATCATTTTGAACCAAAATTCATCCATACGTCACGTTCGCGAATGGGTGCCGTCAGTAGGGACTGGTCATCTCTTAGCTCTTCGTATTTTAATTTCTGAATTGTTATTTTGTGTTTGTTTTAATTACAGACGCTTTTAATTTGCACGTATTTTTACATTGTTCTCACATTGATAATTTCAACAAAAGATGTAACCAAGTTTTGTAACAAAACTATTGATTGAAAAGAGTAATGCATGGAGTTTCTTGCCACAGGTACCTACTTACTATGCTTTGGACTGGGAAACTTGCTTAATTTTTCTGACTCACCGGCCCTTGACAATTCAAAAGTGCCTGTAACTGGTTTATTTGAAATAAATGCTTCGAGTTTGAGTTTAACTTAATCTACACTTAACCTTTACTTAAAAATATTCGTCAAATAAAAGGTTACTAGGTACGCTTGTTACTTGCTACACAGACAGCTAGATCAACATAATTATTGTCAGATCGGATTGTTTTTGTATGTCAGCAGTGGTTTGTTTGTCAGTAGGTTTAATATTAAATTTTAAAGTCTTACCTTAGCGATTCAAATTAATGAAACTGTTAAAATCATTCACTTTTGTCAAACTCGCCATTAAAATTTTGCTGTAAATAGTTTCCATTTTGTTCTGTGTAGGCGTGGAAGCCAAACACAGCTGCGCAGCAGTTGTTCGAACAGAATTCTTGAAGTAAACACATCTTATAATGAACTGAAACAGATAATAAACAGTAGTTTTAATAAAAGAACAGTGTGAATAGAATAAATCAAGAATGTAGTTCATATAAAATACAAAAGATTATTTTATAAAACATTTTACAGATGGTTAAATCAGGCTAGGGGTGATGTACGATAAAGATTGAGGACATTGGAATTGACCACAAGTAAATATGAGGACACTAAAATAAAGGAAATGAAGTCAGACTATTATATGCCTACTATTTAAAATAACAAATTTGTTGCTTTAAGAATGTAGGAAAAAGCAGGACAAAAATAGCATGGATCACAGACAATTGACGTTGGTAAAATATGAGGAAAAACGGGAAAACTTACAACAAAACATCACTAACACGATTCAACGCACTCACAACTAAATTATTTTGTTAATTTTAACGTATAACAGTGTCTAGCCTCGGTTGTGTTTCAAATTAGACTAACAGACGGCCACGGACTCGCCGGCCGAGTTATATGAGCCACCAATAAACCAAACCGCATCTATTATTCGTATCGGAGACCAGGCCGACAGCTGACATGGAATTTTAAACAAGCTTTATGGTCCAAGTTGTACCTATCCCTTGACCTAATTCCTTACTGCTTTTGTAAACGGTAATTTTTAATTAGGCTTAATTAACTCGCGTTTTTGCTGCTCTGTAAAAACTTACCGCGTAATCATTAAATCTTGGGTCTTGGGACCCATGACATCTTGAGTAGGAGATATTTATTGAAAGAGGCTGTTTTAGACGCAATGCGCAAACAATTACCGTCAATTCACGTTTCACACTTTGTCATTGTATTTGTAAGCTCCATAACGTCGCCGGCGCACAAAAAATGTGAACAATCAACTAATATTTAATATCAAATATCGACCCTAAAGTCTCATATACACTAAACATTAGGACGTGGTGCGTTAAACCGGCTCAAAGTGATGTAACAGAACGTGCAAACATACTGTGTGTATCCGACTTATTAACAGATCTTCACTGCATACCTACACGGTTCCAGAACGACACAACTCCTCAATTTAAACGTGTTTACTATTGAACCTTACGTAGAAACAAATAAAGTACTTCTTTATGATTTAAGTATTTTTTAAATTGCATTCAGATGATCCGGCCAGCGTTTATTGCACCCAAAGGCGATTCGTCCCGAGTTAACGTTTGACTAATTTGTGAAGTTATAGAGGCATCATAAAATGAGAGTGACAGGAATAACGGACTATCAGCTGATTGGTGTTAATACGTGTTACTGATAGTCTCGTCGAAAGGGAATTAAAAGTGTTTGATTAGAAGCTTCCGAATGGACGTGTTAATAGAGTTTGATTGAGTAGAAATGTTCGAAAGGGATTGAATGTAATTGGTATAAAGAAGTAAGGACCATAGTGATTAGTTACCAACCGATCGTTCTTTCGCTGAATTAAAAGATCTGCAGTCGGACAGTTTAAGCATGTAATCAGTAGGGTAGACGTATGAAATTGTTTCTAATACTAATAAAACAGATGATAGTGACAAAAGAAGTTAGAACAACCTTACCTTTGTTAAAACTGAACCGGATGTCTTCAATCCAATCAACTCTGTTCATAACACTGTTTCACTCACTCTTTCTTTCCACAGACACCATCTTGAAATAGACTCAGTTATAATATCGACATGTGACGTGCAATGCACAAGAAACCGAAACATCAACTGGCCACCACCCGACTCATTCACCTTGAACCTTGTTTTCACTTTTCACGTACAAATAAACTCGTGTTTTATTGTTTTGTCCAGTGTTATGCAAATTTGCATCGGCAGTAGCAAAATGATAAAAGGGTTTCCTAAAAACTTGAAAGTGAAAGCCAATTGGGGGCATATTGTGGATGTAGTCACGCTTCCTTCTCGCTATTGTCCATATAAATATTTACGTTACGGCATGCAAAAGAAGTTTTTACTGACGCGGCTACCGAATCGTCTTTGTTATTTAAAACAACAACCCTTTTGGCAGCTTTCGGCAAGCTTTGTTTGTTGAGCTCTATTGACAAGGATATTCTGTTTGTTGCCTTTGCCGTATCGGGTGCTAAACGCAAAATAATAAGCTGTGTTTGAATTTGGAACCGAGTGTTTTTAAAATAGACGTTGAGGTTTTACTTTCTTGAGATGCGGTTATGTGAGATGTTAAAAAAAAAAACTTTCGTTTGGATTTCAATTACCAAGATTATTGTACAACGTAATAAATAAATAAATTGGAGGTATAAGTAACAAACCAGTTGCTACCTCTTCAGATGATTTACGAGTAAAATTACCAGTATTCGGTATTACAAGCACTTAAAGTAACGTGTAGGTCAAATTTAATTAAGAATTTGCTGTTGGCGTAAAGTTTTAGATCTAACGAGATTATAAGAATATTGCTTGTGGTATAAATAAATAAAAATGTTTTAAGGTGCTAGCATAATAATGAAGTTTGCTTGTAAAATTGATATCTGTCTTATTATCATAATCCTTTGTAATAAATTAATGATGATTATAAAAACTTATTTAAGATTTCAACAGACTGCAAAATTATCATCCTTTAATTATTTACATCTATAGTATAAGACGCAATCTGTCCATTAGTGGTGTTACTTTACTTACCCATGGCTTGAAAATAACCTGATCCGATTAACTTGTTCTTGATTTAATTTATTTCACTTTTTTTTCTGGGCTGATTTTGTATGCGATATTTTATCAAAAGTTCCAAGGCTAGACGTTGAATTAAAAACCCCAAGAAGTTGTGAGGCCAAGATTATCATAAGCTATACATATAGGTATTGTTGTAGAGTGCGGTAGCCAACCGGTATTAAAGTTTACGACAGGGATGCGAGACGTCATAAAACTCGAGATAAATCCAATCGGGGACCCAAGAAAAACAATCCACTTCGTTCCGAAATTACTTCAGATAGGGACCGCCTCGCGATTCTGCATTACGGTTAATATTAAAAAGTTTGAAGTTACCTACTTCTTTTTGGTTAGATTTCTTTGTTCTTTTGAAAATACTAAGCTTGTGGTATTTTTTTCTAGATAGAGTGGCCTGTAAAAGAAAAGATCGCCGTTCAGTGTTTCTAAGTAAATGGTCCTTGATGAACGCTAAGAAGATCTCTTGGATGAATTCGTTTTGGTATTGTTTTTATTAGCTTGTTCTTCCGCTAACCGATTTTAATTCGAACAGAGAAATATAGCATAATCAACGTTTTGAACTAGGAATCATCTTCTGTACCTATAGGCATGTATTTAGTTGTTTTTTAAACGAAAGCTTGAGTTACTATGCACCTACTTGAATACAAGCAAAAGTAGCCAAACCGCATCTTTCCAACAAGATTGAACGCATGCAGGCTCCTACAACACATCGATACGGGTTCGGTTATCTTCGTATACGTTTGCTACCTATCTACATATACGGTACTATATAAAATCAGCTGTACGGCTGAGGTGCGACGTCTGACCGGCAATTAGCGGCGCACTTTGCAAACAGCCGCACAGACCTTACTAAGATCCTAATGTACGGACAGCAGAAAAGTGGTTTTGTATGTGAAATTGTAGGTAACAAAGCCAAATTGTCAGGTATCGTAGAAAAGGATGAATTTAACTGATCTTATCTTCTAATTTTGCACACTTTAAAAAATATTGAGCCTCTTTTTAATTTTATAGCGTTTTATAACAGTTAGTCGCATTTGTTGCATTATACAGCGTGGGTTTTGTGATTTACACATGTACAGGCTGCACACCAACCGAAACAGCGTTTCCGATACATTCACCGACCTTCCAGTTCCCCTTAGAATATTTATTTTATGAGACGAAAAATCAGTATAAATATGAATACACATACGTCGCCATTGCTGCATGCCGTCTAAAAGCTAGATTAACTAGCTGGGGCTCCCCGACCAAATGGTTTAGGTTAGGTTAGAAATATTACTAACCGCGCAATATCCAAGTTGGTCACGGTTTAGCCGAACATAGGTTTTTTTGAGGTTCACAAATAGAGGCGCAATCATTTTATTAGAGTTCTTGATAATATAGGTATTTAGAAAATCAAAATAACAATTATTTGAGGTTCGATAAAATAATATCAGCTGATCAAACAGTCAGTGGTCATAAAATCATGGAGTGCATCTGAAAATTTTGAAGGTCAATGTATAAAATTGGTTCATAAGAAGATGGGGCCTAACGTGTTGTGGGTCATCAACAAGATCATGCCAAGACATTGACTTATCAGTACACAGATACAGACACAAAGCCTCAGTGAGTATTGCGATTTTTTCGATTGTCGATAGGAAATCAAACTAAATGAAGCAAAAGGAGAATGTAAGGGTCATAGCAGGCATTCTTTAGTTTGTATGTATTTAAAACTAGATTCTGCCCGCGACGTCATCAGTGTTAAATTTCTTGTTCCCCCGACCCTTCCCGTCGCGTCGAATCGCCTACCTGTGCGACTTTCCCCGTTTTTACAACATTTTTCATTACTGTTTCGCTCCCCTTAGTTGTAGCGTGATGTTATATAGCCTATAGCCTTCCTCGATAAATAGACTACCCAACACAAAAATATTTTTTTAATTCGGATCAGTAGTTCCTGAGATTAGCGCGTTCAATCAAACAAACAAACTCTTCAGCTTTATAATATTAGTATAGATTAAACAGAAGAAAAGCGCATTGAGCTTTTTATGCCTTGAGATGACTGTCCAGTTATTTTTTTTAAGTTCAACCTCCTTTTATGACGTCAAGAATTATAAACCTTATCCGGTTTGACTTGTATCAATTAGGGATTTAATCGAGCAATTAGTCATTTCGCATACACGTAATTTTTATTAAATTGTCCCTTCTGATCTCAATTATTTTGATTGACTGGTGTATTTGACTCTTTTGTTAATCTACATAAATTAGACCAGTACGTAGTACTTTTCAACATATCGTACTTATCAATATAGGTGTGTTTATCTCAAAGTAATATGAACGTATGTGTTTCTTTCCGAAATAGTTAAGGCATTTGTCCTCTTTCAAGTCATATTCTCATATAAAGGTTTTCTATTCAAAATAGAATCTTGACATATTTTTTCAACCAAAAAATGTATTTTTTTTATTAAATAATTTTTGTGACCAATCTAAAATTTAGACGCAAAACAAAGTGTGTATGTCTGTTTGTATGTCTGTCTGTAGGTCCGCGGGCTAAGTTACTTTGTGTCGGGCCGAGTCAATACGTCGAGGAATGTGGCACGCGTTCGCGCACGCATGCCTACAAATACATTCTGTTTAAATATTGCAAGGCTGCCTAGCCTAGCAGGATTCATTACAACGCCTCTATCATAAAACCATTTATTAATGGTAGAAAAGATGGAGAAATTGTGTTAGGAGTTTGATTAAAAGTGATTAAGCAAAGTAGGGCTGTTAAGTTTAACAAAGTTTTCTAAGGACACCTTTTGAAAGAAACGTTTCTATTAGTAAACCTGAGGCTTGTGGCTAGGCTAAGGCTAGGTGATCAATCAGGATAAATTACGCTTGGTTGGTGGGTGGTTCGCCGTTTTAAATATCAAGACCCCTCGGTCTTGAAAGCACGATAAGCCGTTGAACCTTAAATTCGTGGAAAATGTTGTTCTTATTACATTGATTTTGTTTTATATAACTTTTTTCATATCTAATATGTAATGTAATATCATTTTTTTTCCCAAATAAAATAAAATAAAATTAAAATAAAACCCGGCTGCCATTCTTGGATCTATGAAAATCGTTACGGTTCGTCAGAAACCCTAATCTAGAAAGTCTAATAAGCAGTTGGACGTATGACTTACCAAGGGGTATCGTATTACCAGTTATGAGTCAGGTGTCGAGTACTAATGCATACTCATCTGATAGATTTACCTTTTTAGCTGAAGTAATACCAGGTACATCGTCAACCTGTTTCCAAGTATAAATAATGTATGATCGCGTCGCTATAAAGCCATACTTCGTAGGAATTCTAATCTCAAATATTAGTTCTAGACATTAAATTAGATCATAAGTAGAAGTCGGTAATACTTACGTATTAATACTGACTATTGAGCAGTGGTGGCCCAATGGTAGCGGCCCCGAATTACGAGTAGTAGGTCGTGGGTTCGAACCCAGGCAGACGTTTTACTTTGTGTAAATTATTTCATCACCACTGCTCTCAAAACGGTGAAGGAAAACTTCGTGAAAAAACCGGCATGTCCTAGAACCAAAAATTCGAGGACATGTGTGACATCTACCACTCCCTCTCACCGAGAGGAGGCCAGGTTCCCAGCAGTGGGAACAATAGTTATAGCAATATGATGAATACTGACTACGGCTACGAACGCGTAGAGCACATTTTCTTTTGGAATTTAATATTCAAACAATAATTATTAATAATGTAACATACCGTAAACAGTTTTTGCATCGTACAGCACGCGTAGCATGACCCCCATAGAAAGAACTTTGTCTATTCTTGGTAGAATAGAGATAGAATTGTCATGCTACGCCAGCATAAAACGGTACAAATATTTCTACAATCTTTAATTCTGTCTTTAATCCTTCTACAATCTGTAATTTTGTCTATTCTTTCGTCGACAAAACCCCTTTCTACGGTGGTCATGCTACGCATGCAGGAGGTGTGTAGTTATAATAAATAATGATAATTATTTTGACGCAATTAAAGTAGTTGCTCGGGATTTATTTGATCCGTCCGAGTAATTTGGGTATGAAACGAAGGGCTAACGTGTAATAAATTATTACAACTAGTTAGTAGTTTCTAGCGTTTTTGTTGCTCAGCCTCGTACATATTTGGAAGTTTCAAATACCTGGTTACAGCGAATGCAATAGAGTTGGTTGGTAGAGGTAAAGGCTTTATACCTTTATCTCTGCCGGCCATCTGTATTGTATTACATCTTGTAAGGGTCATGTTAGGGTGGGTATTTGATAAAATAATATTTTAAAGGGCGTTATTGAAATTGTTGAGGATTAAATATCTAGTTCCAGATGGTGCTGTATGTAAACAATGTCACCATCCCATTTCTCGTGGGTGTCATAGTAGGCGACTAAGGGACTTGCTAGAAAATGGGCAGCAGTGATCTCTATGTAATTTACCACCATAATGCAAGACTCATCATCATCATCAGCCTATAGCAGTCCACTGCTGGACATAGGCCTCTCCAATTGCACGCCATTCAGCCCGATTTTCGGCAACTCTCATCCAGCTGCTACCAGCCACCCTGTGAAGATCGTCGCTCCACCTAGCCTGAGGGCGTTCTACCTTACGTTTGCCGATTCGCGGTCTCCACTCAAGAACACGTCTACCCCAACGGTTATCAGTTCTATGGCTAATGTGGCCGGCCCATTGCCACTTCAGCTTGCTAATTCTTACTTATACTGCGAGTGCGATCGCCAAACCACGCTACAATTGTCACGCTGGATAGGACGCGTGGCGATTAGTGCCAACCCAACCCTCGGGGAAGCCTATGTCTGGCAGTGGACGCCATTCGAATGAAATTATATATTTAGGAAGTACCTATAGATTGCTTAAGCTATATTTACAGGTTAACGATGGAGTTAGAGCTGATGAAGAGCGAGGATTTCTTAAGTTGTAACATTTTTGACACCTGTAAATAATTTCATTTCTTGCATAATATTATGTTTTGGTAGACCCCATTTTAATAACAACATGGAAAACTCTGGTTTCCAATACTTTCACTGAAACGAAAGGGCCTCAAATAACCCCCAAAAGTCTACCAACTACAATAATCATATAATTTGAATCGTAAAACCAACGCTAGTTTTATGAAAGGTTAAAAATGTGGGTTCGTGTGGTCTCGCGTTTATTAGCGGCACTTTATAAAACAAACAGTATTGCCCGCTTACTACAAAGCCCGTAGTGGCACTGTATTATGGACCACTAAAGCAATTTTGTTACCTTGCAACACATCTATAAAATAATTAAACGAACGGTGGCTCCATCATTAGAGCATTATAACAAAAGTTCACAATTAAAAGCGAATAAACACCATCTAAGAAGGCTCGCCGACTGCGATAAGCATCTCATTTTAATTTGAACCTCAATTACACATCATAAAATAGTGTATAATGTGCCCAAAACAAAACAAAAAAAGTCTCATTTTTCGGTTCCGTTTTCGCTGATCGTGGAAACAATTGAATTTATTTCACAACGTCATGTACTTGTCATTAATTTGCACAAGCCTACTTCATTATGATGTTGTGAATGACATTTACAAACCTATTAGGCGATTTCACTTTAAGTGACACGAAGTTGTCGAGAGGAAAATCTGTTCATAGTTTCGGCGTGTTTGTTCATAAATGCCGTCGCTATGTCGTTGGTTCAATTCCGACTTTGTCGGTAATACTTCGGCATAGCTTGGACGCAATCAGGGCTGTGAGGAAGGAACATGTCAGAGCATAATTATGTTCCTATTCTAATATAGTTAGATATATTCTAACTATTGTTGTATCGTAGTAAAGGGCGACTCTACTTTAGTTGTGCAAGTTTTTAAGGATTGAAATTGCCTGTTTTTAATGTATTAAGAATTTATATCTTAGAATGCTAATTAGAACAAAATATTAATTTATTCCCAGAGCTTTAGTAT
The DNA here is from genome assembly GCA_947507805.1 of Aporophyla nigra. Lineage (NCBI taxonomy): Eukaryota > Metazoa > Arthropoda > Insecta > Lepidoptera > Noctuidae > Aporophyla > Aporophyla nigra. The sequence continues at coordinate 11,269,606 of OX382300.1, read as the reverse complement.
AGTTAGATTCTGGTGTAACTGTATATCTGTTCTGTAAGTGACTAGGAAGTGTCAAAGTTTAATTGCACAGAAACTTATAAAATAACATTATTTATACAAGGTGTGCCTTTTGATATCCCATAACTCTAGAGTAATATGAAACCATGTCAAAGAATCAACTAGCATATGATTTTTTTTTTTCGCTTTTCTTTTTCATGCAAAAGAATTCGACGTCACGATTATTTATGTAAAACACCCTATCGTGAAATATGATAAGGTCGCAATTTTTCGTTAGGGCAGATGTTTTTCCGTTTTGTTTGTGACTGTTAGGTGAAATCGAAATTATGACATTTATTAAGTGGATACCTTTGCGACATGATTTTTTGTCATTCATCAACATCACAGTTTACAGCAGAACTTACAGATAATTACAGACCACAGTTAAACTGATAGGATAAAAGCATTTTTACAACCGTCACTAACAGAGTTTTTCATATTCGAATGACCTTTAAAATCACATAAAAGGAAATAAAACACGAATAAATACCCAGTTTGATTGAGTGCATGAATAAAGTCCCAGTAACCCATTTCCATTAGGTGTCGCTACAGGCCATAGTACTTATTTAGTACTTAAATCTTGTGACTCTCAATGTTATGCATTAGTTATACCTATCATAAAGTTTGATGGATTTATTTACCTACTGGTGATACATTTACGTTGAAGGTCTGATATTTGAGTTCTGGCCTGTAGAGCTTTCTGAAGTCGAGAATGCGAACTAGCAAGCGTTCGTTAGATGGACTGCTGACCTCAAAAAGATGGCTGGAACAGACTTGATGCGGACGACAGGGTGTTTTGCCGCGTAGCTCACCGCCCGATAAGGATCAGGCTCGGGTCGACGGCGCGTAGTGTCACGCGCGCCTTCAGAGATGTCAGCAATACTGAAGGGGTCTGCTAGGACCGATGCCTGCCAGGGTCGCGAGATTCGTTCGAAAGAGTTACCGTGGCCTTGGCATATGGACAACTGAAGGAACACGGGTGGGTTTTAGTCAGTAAAAGTCTGACACGCCCTTCCGCTCCACCCTAGAGCGGGAGATGTCATTTGATGATTTCCAATCCAAAAAAAGGGTGTTTTGCCGCAGCATGGGAGAGGCCTATATCTAGAAGTGCGATGGGCTGAGTAGATAGATGTATAAAGCAATACATCAGTCAGTTCAGATCACCTCTTTACAGTTGCCTATTTACAAAAATGAATATATACAAACTTTTTTATTTATCCACTTAACAGTCAACTACCTACTTATTTGTAGATTAAACCTACTTTATCTGATTATCGTCCTAGCAAGTCTTCTACAAGTTAACAATTTTGGCTTTATAGGCTCACACATGTAAGAATGGATTACCTCAAGTAACCTAATCCCTGCCAGGGTTGCGAGGTTGTACGAAAGAGATACCGTGACCCTGGCACATGGGCAACTGAAGAAACACGGGTGGGTTTTAGTCAGTAAAAGTCTGACACGCCCTCCCGCTCCACCCAGAGCGGGAGAAGTCATTTGATGATTCCCATCCAAAAAAAAAAGTTACCTAATCCACTGTACGATTTGGATACGAAATTAATTATAGTATTATGATGTGTATATTTTAATGTTTATTCTTACCGTATTCAAATATGAAAAAACCTACATGAATATAGTTTTTTTTTAAAGTACCAATACAGAATCAATGAAGTACCCAGGTTCAAACAGGAGGAGTAGGAAGCTTTACTAAAGTGAAACGACAAAATGCTAGGAGAAATCAAGAACGAATAGAATTCATCCTATAGGCGATTGGTTTGACAAATTTTCGTAAGTACAGATAATAATATGGTTTATGAGGTCCTGAGATAAATTATCTATAGGTATTTATCTATTGATTTGTTAAAGTTAGCCACTGAAGTAAAATACTTCTAAAATCGACTGATCGTGGATATCGAACCAATAGCACCACTATGGAAAATAAAAGTACGGTTACACAAAAAAAAAAAACGAATTCACAGAACCGACAAAAGCCCAAAACCGTTTCATGAACAAACCCAAATATTTATTATTTAAATAAAAACCGAGATAAAAATCACAGAGCTATTACGGTACGCTAAAGGTAAACTATGGCTCCCTTAAATTTTATTACGTATAAAATTAATTTGAATAATTACGAGAGCGCTAAGTGTATGGTGAAGCACTTATTTATATAACGGCACTGTTAATTTTAGTAAGAGAAGCAGAACTGATTTTATTGCTTTAATTTGACTGATTCAGATTAAGGCTGGCCCTATACAGAGGGCATACTCATCCGTTTGAATTCGTAAATGGAATGCATGATTTATGTTCCCGTCCCTACCTAATTTGTAAATTATCGTTATATTTTATCTGTAAATCAAATAACGAAAAATAAAACAAACAGGAATTCTATTTTCAAAATTTTATTTCTGGCATTCTTAACTCAAATTATGAATTAAGGTAAAGAATTCAGAAAGATATTTATCCTGAGTAACTACCTACTTACCTTTCTCTAGGTATATTTTCCCTAGATCCCTCTTCATGTTTTTCTTTTAATTCCAACTAGAGTCTTACATGATAGCTAGGTACCCAAGACGTAGGGTGTTCATTCCCTGTTTTTATGTCCCTGAAAGGATTTCGAAAAATCCCGTCTTAATGGTGGCTTTGGTCATAAAAGGAATGAGCTACTTCAAAGTTCTTAGCTGTATCTATCTAGGATAAATGCTGGCTTTACGATGATATGTCAATTACGTTCAACTATTATTGCTTACACTACTCAAATACCTACATCAATTTGATACAAAATTAAAATTCCTATCGTCAAAAGTTATAAATGTTTCATAAAACATAAAAGCTTTTATTTTCTTTTCAGCAAAAAAAAAAAAATAATGCAAAAGTTATTTCATAAGCAACAGATATATCAAACCATAAAACCAAGCATACCTACTTTCAAAAATCATTTGTCAGCGAATCCAAAATTCCTTAAGACTAAAAAGAAAGGGGACTGAAGGGTCGATAATTTTCCCGGGTTCCGATTACCTAATGTATTAGAGGATAAGGCAAGGGATGTATCGGCGCGCGTCGAGCAGCCGGAGCGAGCGAGCGGCCGGAGCGAGCAGGCCCCGCCCGCCCAGCGCGCCACAGGCCACAACGTCGTACGCCGTCGCCGCGACCGGCCGCACCAACGGCCTCCCCGCGCATAAATAGTGCACATCATTAATTTACAACACAGTAAAAGTGATGATACAAGTTTATCGACTATAAATCTGTGCAGTGCTGTGATCGCGTGTCACAGGTAAGTGATAATTGCTCAGTCGTTGCCGCGCTGTTTGCGAGGCAAACACGCGCCCGTGTGAATCGCGGTCGGACAACAAACCGTCGGGAACCCTTTGGGTGTCGGGTTGTTGTTAGTCTGTGACAATTCGACACTTTTCGTTGAATGCTGGAGGACCGTTAAGAATTTCTGGTTATGAGTAAACCTCTGTTTTGTTTGATGTTTTATTTTCTAAGACGTGACGTATGATGTCGTCATGGTATATTAGCATTATGGATTTGCTACCGACTCTCTCAGTGGAGTTAAACTGAGCTTCACGGGGCAATTTGTTTAATGGCACTACAATTAACGTGTGAATAGTTTTATCGTCTGATTTAGATAATTTCAAGTCAATTATCAGTTTGTTTTATGGATTAATATACTTCACAGCTTCTGTATTTTACAATATACCTTTAATGAGTTAATTAATCACTGAAACCGCTTGGTTATCTATCACATAACTAATAAACAATTTTTTTCCATGAAAGTAATTGTACTTTCTGTTCTCAAAAAACAGCTTTTCTCCCAGAAGATACAATTACGACAATTACCTTGATATTGTGTTTATGTCACTGTAGTTTAATACCGTGTCTATCTAATTAAGTATATATATATATTCTAATAGGTATCATTACACACTATTATAACAATCAAAGTTAGTTATAACAGTCACGATAGAATTACATAAATAAATCCATTTGTAGTTAATACTTTGCCCTATCAAGCGCATATAGGAAAATAGTTTTACTGCCGTCTCTTGTTAAAGACTTGGTAAATTATAGCTACTTCTATTTAAAACATTCTTGATCAAGTTACCTATTCAATTCAGTATCTAGTTTAAATGAATTAATTTTAGTAAAGCTATGTTTTTGAAAATAATTGTGTGTGAGAAATTATCAATAATAAATTTTCGATTACCCGCTCTGTTGGACCTGGCACGCGGAAATGAATATTCATAAAATTTGGAAATATACGTTTTCAAGGTTTTCCTCTTTTGTTGCCGTGAAAAAAATAAAACCTCTGTGGCAGACGGACATCAAAATGATCTTGACAAGGTTTCGTTTTGTTTTTCAAATTTGGAACGTTGTCAATAAAATCTTAAAAAGTAAAACGTAAATCTACTTCATTTCAATAAAGTATCTATTGCTGGTTAACTTTTATTTCATTTAAATCTTTCTTGTTGTTGAAAGAAAGAGGGAAAATGTACCTACTGGTAGATTATCTATTAACTAAGACCTAAGACCTTTAGAACTATAAATAATTTTCATACCGATGCCGTGAAGTTAATTTGCGTAGATGTTATCATAAAATGTCTGAGAAATATAATTTACCGTCTAATTAGAAAACCGAGTTGGGTAAATTATTATCAAGCCTTTGATAACTATACCTTATTGAATATGTTAGCCCCGTTTAAATATCTATTCTATTGTTTATTGACATATTTTACCTTTGTTTATTGGCGGTTCTAATGGTGTAGAGGTTGAGTTATATCTTACGTTCAGTTTACGGGTTCTAAGTTTGAGTTTTGATAGCTATGTAGGTACACACCTACATATTATTTAGTCCGTTGTTGCTGTGTGGTAGTTTGTCTATAATATAATTCCTACTTCACTCAATGTCAAAGCCAAATAATGTATTTTAATTAGGCACATGAAAGGCTTGCTTTTTCCGAATGGTACATTTTATAACAATACGCGAAAACGATGTACCTGGAATGAAATGGCTATACTACAATGAGTAGGTACAACATATTAAAAATGGAGCAATGAGAGATAAGTAGGTACCTACTTACTTATATGGTGTTACATTATTACAACTGTTGTAATAATAGATCATTTCATTCAAAAAATAACAATACATGAATCAGTGTGTGACTGGAAGTAATCACAGAAAAATTAATACATTTTTTTAAATTGGCCACCAATTGGTAGACGTTGTTCAAACCCTATATTATCCTATGGAGCAGGACCAGCATGTTCCAAGCATTTTTTTATCTTGGAAATAATCTTTCAATTTGTACCTAATATTATGATTTTTTACAACGTTAGGGGTTATGTCAGTTTCTTCTTTCATTTTATTGTAATATACCTATCACATTATAATATATTTTGTTTATACATGTAACACTCTACAATAAGCAGCTAGTGGCTGCGTAATAACAGACCCATGGGTCGATCGATCACGTTATGCTTCGTTTGCCGCGCTTGGTGACGCCTACGTGTGACCATCTTTACACATCCAGACCCCCCTTGCCTCGGAAACCACGATAAGCCGTTACGGATCGTCAGAAGCCCAAAAGTCGAAAAACCAGTCTTACCAAGGGGTATTGTATTACCCAGTAATTGGTTTGTGGTGGTCATCTTATGATGATATAACACTACAATATGCTTACTCACTTTTAGGTATTCCTATAACGTTACAAAATGGCACTTAAAATGCTTGTACATGTGCGTTTTTTCTAAGTATCAATGCCGCGATGCGTTCTTACCTATATTAGACTTCAACGACCAATTTAACTACTTTCACACTTTATACAATATCTAATCTATATATTAATACAAATAGAAAAATCTTTGCCCCTTTTTACGAAAAATACACGGACCTTTTTTTTTTGATGGGAAATCATTAAATGACTTCTCCCGCTCTGGGCGGAGCGGGAGGGTTTGTCTGACTTTTACTGACAAAACCCACCCGTGTTCCTTCAGTTGCCCATGTGCTAGGATCACGGTATCTCTTTCGAACAATTACGCGACCCCGGCAGGCATCGGTACTAGCAGACGCCTTCAGTGCTGCTGACGTCTCTTTGAGGCGCGCGTGGAACACTACGCGCCGTCGACCCGAGCCTGGTCCTTACCGGGCGGCGAGCTACCCATTGCTTGCCGCCCGCAAGCTCGCGCCTACGGTGGCTGGGAGTCAGTTATCGACTCCCGGCGCCCAGAGCGTCTCCTCCTGCGAAAATACACGGATCCCAAGTATAAAGTTTGGCACAGTTAAAGAAGCCAAATGATGAATGAACTTACAGAAATAAAATCATTTTATTTCTGTAAGTAGGTTTGCACAAATACTTTAACATGTCAATGATATTTTTTTGAAACTGGATGAGTTCGGCGTTTACTATTTGACTATTCTGAGAAGAAAGGCCGAAACAAACTTAGAGGTCATAGTCTCTTTTAAAGTTCAGACATAATCTTGGTCAAATCATGTGAAGACCATGTAGATGTAATATGGTGAAGGCGTGCAAAAAGCTAATATTTTCATAAAATCCAACTTAAAATTTAATGAATTATGGTCGAATTTCGATTACTGGGGGACCATTAGTAATAAGTGTTAATAAACACTTGATTTGCCTCAGGGCTATTTACAAATATGGTTAGTGGCTTTTTAACCGTACCTCCTGCAATCAATGCAATCAGTAATTAAATTTTTAATTGATGCAGATTCATGTTGTCCCATATTACCTTGTAATTACAAATTACATTTAAGAGCTGTCTACATAAGTACAGTTTCATTTGCAGGAAGGTAACCTTTGTAGCTTTCTGTTCTAAATTTCTATCCTATCTACGTATGTCCTTTTCACTTTTACGTAGTTTTTCAATCAATGTTTATTCCGACATACGTTGTGTAGGTACATTGAACTATTTTAATAATGTTTTTCTTTAGTTTGAGATGAAATGTATACACAAACGTCATAAAATAATGCAGTTATGTACAAGTACCTACTTATTAACAGAAAAAATAGGCGTAGAGCTCATTGAGCATCATTGGGCGTCACATCGCTGCTAATAGGAAAAATGCCCAAAAAAAAAAACAGAATTGCCACGTATTCTAATATTCAATTAACCGTAAATACATGTTATAATATATCGCCATTCTCTTTCTTTTTATTTTCTACGTTATTTGGTTGGATTGTTCGCAACATCAATTCTTTTTACATCATCATGTACACAGTTCATCCATCGTTTATAACTTTCTCAGTCAAATAAAAGGTTATTTTTTTAAATAACAGGTCAATAATATTACAACATGAATCAAAAAAGATTTTACACCTCAATGCTTGACGTTTGCGAGAAATTCATCTTCTACAGATGCATTGTAAAAACAACAATACCTATACAAATATACCGTATGGTACGAGTAAGTTTATTTATCGTGTTCGTAAGATGTTTACGTTAGACTCCATTCTATTGTAAAAGAGAAAGTCTACATGTCTATCTACCTACCAATTACAATCTACACTTAAGATAGACTATCGATTAACTGTATTTTCTTTAAGATCTTACTTCCTTATAAAGAGGTTGTACGAGCTTGTTCCTAGTGTATTTATCGCTGTCTGTACTTGGTTATTAAACATTTAATTTGTTTCTTCATGAAAGCTTGTCATTAAATCTGCCTGTTTTGGTAGATAAGTAAATTCAGCTACTTACCTACGATTCAGAAATCTGCCTGGTCATTTTCGCTTTTTTGCAATTTCGAAATCTTCACGATTTTTTTTTCTCTAACTTATATCTTAGTGGATGATTTTTCCCCAAATGACATTTTACGGGAAAATTCTTGATAGACAGAAAAGTTGATGTAATACAGTTTGAATAGAAACGATGCCGTTTTACATTGAAATTTTAATGATTATAATATGAAGATACGCTTTGTTATTTTTCTTCCTACCTCTTTTCATCTTAAAAGCAATATCAACTATTTCATAATCAGTATTCTGAGCATGCGTCTACCTAAATATTTACACCTAAATTTTGAATGTGCATAATATTACATTGCATAACTAAAACTGCAATTATTTTATGACGTTAGAATTGTTGACTATTTAACCGACTTTAAAATGGGCACACTATGCGTTTACAGCTTTTCTGCAATACATATTTTCTATGTCTAAAAGTTAAAGCTTGTTTTGATTCTCTTTTCTCTTGATTTGGCACGAGTTGAATAAGAAAACCTACGTCATCATCATCAACATTTCAGCCGTAAGACGTCAACTGCTGGATATAGGCCTCCCCCAATTTGGGGGCCTTTGTCATAATAGCCACGCTTGGCATGCGGGTTGGCGATCGCAGTATGGTGGTGAAATGCTTCGACAACGCTGCTGCCCATTCTCTAATAAGGCCCTTAGTCGCCTTTTACGAAACCCACGGGAAGAAATGGGATAGTGTCATTCTTTACGTCCGTCACCACACAGAAATAAAGAATACACTCAGTAGGTAGCTCATACTGTGGTGAAGGAAATTTCTTAGCCAGTAAATTCCCAGTGATTTAAAAAAAGGTTATCCTGGACATAGGTGTCTTGATACTTCTATTAAAAGACCTCGAATCCTCATTAAGGTTTCCGTTTACCTAACCCTGAATTTAATTACGTGGAATATCTAAGCGTGTTCTTAAGTTAGTATGAGACACGTAGGGATATAAATTATTTCTATCCATCCATCACGCGCGTTTCGCTAAATGAATGACACCAGCCGTAAACTCATAATAGTATCATGTCGATTCACCCACGTGCTTGTACACACGGAACTAACACGAAAGGTTTACTGAACTTTACAGCTAAGAATCTAACGTTCAAAATCGCTTGAATATAACAATTTTAGACGAAAAAATGTTAGTCTAGTAGATCGAGACGTGTAGTTTATTACACTTTATGCCGTTCGACATAAAACTAGACACCCAAGTAGTGGATTAGAGAACAAGAAATCATGGCATTGCGCAACTTAGACGTTGTAAAGCAGTTTAGAAGGCGGAGGTCAATATTTAACGTCCACTTGAGTAGCTTTTACGATTTGTTGTTATTATTACAGTTTTACATTTGAATGGGGTTTTAAAGGGTTATCATTTTAATTCTTAGGGCTATTTCAATTGTTTGATTGAGTATCAAATATATGGGATCCTCTCGGTTAACTATAAGTAGGTAGGTATCCCTTTAAATAGTTTCTTATTAAGGTAGATCTCATGTAACATTCCTTAAGTAATTTAGTAAGTTTTTTTTTTTCTAAAATTATATTTTCAACCCAAACGTAAAACCTAGTTAACTGGAGAATGGATTTTGTACTAAGAAATATTAAACCTCATAATTTCGTTTTCATTAGGTAGTTTTTAGGTACCGTGTGGTGCTGGAAGTAAAGAATAACACCAACCCATTTGCTCCCGCGTGTGTCGTAAGAAGCGACTAAGGGACTTACGAGAGAATGGGCAGCAGCGTTCTCTATATATTTTACCACCATAAGTACTGCCATCGCCAACCCACCTGCCAAACGTGGCGATTATGGCAAACCCCTTAATTTGGGGGAGGGCTATATCCAACTGTGGACGTCTTTCGCCTCATGATGATGATTTTCTCATAGTTCATCAAGTAATTTTCATATGATATTAGGTGTATCATAATACTACCTATGTTATAAGAACCATTAAGGGACCTAGGTACTCTGTGCGTTGATAATATCATACAGAAGAACAATTAAATATATCGAAACATCGCTCCAACGCGATACCGTTCGATTTAAAACGATTTTATGGTATGTTTTATTTAATCAAGAGAAGTAATAAACTTCACTGAGGTAATTACAATCCCGTAGTGAGTGTAAATTTGTGGTAGCACGATGTTATTTGAAGAAAAGAATCGCCATTTAAACTAGTGAGACGGTGGGCTCTAATCAATATCCAATCAGTATTCAGTAGTAAAGTTAACTAACCGAGAAATTAACTGCGTCTGTAAGGGAACTGTCTAGCTATAACGTGCTACCTACTTACCTGTGTGGCTCAGTGTAGGTACCTACGTCATGCTTAGGTTATGTAATTTATGATGTTCCATGTACTTAAAGAACAGTAGGTACCACCCCTTTTCGTCTTGTCGTAAGAGGCGACTAAGGGACTTACTAGAGAATGGGCAGCAGCGTTCTCAATGCATTTTACAACCATACTGCGATCGCCAATCGGCCTGCCAATTACGACAACCCCCCCCCCCCCCCCCCGTTTTGGGGAGGCCTATGTTCAGCAGTGGACGTCTTATGGCTGAAATGATGATGATGTTAGGTAAGAATTATGGCTCTTGTTTCAGGAATTGACGTGTTTCTCTGTCTCTCCTAATCTTAGGAAAGTAAAGCTTGGGGATAAGATCTTAATTTTACACGAACAAGATTGTCTGTCTTAAACCGCTATCCATAAAAAGTAAAGAGGAAGAATGCAGTGGCTTACGATTTGAAGGTCGGAAGTTCGACCCCGACAGGCGCTTTGCTTACAAGGAGACGGCAAGAGTGTGGGGTTCTTAAATCGAACGGAGGTTCCGTGTGTAGTTAGTACTCAGTGAGTGTATTCATATACTCAAACCCTAGAGCGCACTACTTCGTCATTGCCGAGAAAAAAAATCCTGAAGTTTGAAAAATGTTGTTATTTATTGTGCAAGTTGTCGACAAAATCTGTGTTTTTCTTGTTTTTATGATAAATATCATCCAGATTTGTGTATTGCTAATGATGAATGATTGAAAGGAATTGTTTATTACGAGTTATTAAATTTTAATAAAAATAAAGTTTTTTTTTTCTTCAAACTTCAGAATCTTTTTTCTCGGCAATGACGAAGTAGTGCGTTCTAGGATTTGAATAGGTATATGAATACACTTTGAGTATATGTCTTCATTGTTTCTTGTGTCATTTTTATTTAAATTCAAACATAATGAGTGAAGTATCCCTGAAAAGTTTAAAAAGCACCTACGACAAGGGCTTAGCGCTGGTAATGATAATGAGGTAAGGCATATGAGTAAAATTTATATCGTACCTATATTATTTATACCCGAATATGGGTAAAGAGGTTTGGTTAGAAAATAAAAAGTTATTTTCCCATAAGATAGAAGTATGTACATACCGAAACATAAACAGATATAAAGTGATTCTGTATAGAAACTGGGAAAACATTTAATCTTATCATGAACACGTTCCAACCAAAAGGTTGGAAATTTTGCCTTTTCACAAAAAATCACAGCAGGTCCACAGAATAGAATAGCGTAGCTCTGTAGCGGTGCGTAGCGTAACGTAGCGCAGCATAGCACAACGTAGCGTTGCGCATCGTAGCAACAAAGCTAAAGTGAAGCATAGAAACCGAAGCAATAATCCTAAACATTATGAACTTTCGAGTCAATAAATCGAGCAAATGACTCTAAAGCTTTGTTGTTCCTCATAAACGGTTACAAATGGATAATAAAATTGTAGTTGACTGTTGCTCGTGACGTCACGACGTGCACACACAAATTATAGGCTGGATAGGTTAATGGTCTGTTTATCATTAATGTTAGGATGTAACGGGTTAGGATGAGTGGTATTCTTCAAATGTAGGTAGTTGATTGAAGTTTGTAGTTAGGTAATTTTTTGGTAAGTCTGGTGGGTAGTTAGGTGCTTACCTACGGTGCTGACCCTAATTGCGTAGCACACTATTAATCAGAATCTAAATAATTATGAAACTTATTGCTTTTCTATTATTTCATGTGTATGTTCCAAAAAAAATCTGCTTAGCTACGTAAACAACGCACGCCTTGAATTTTGTGCAACTGTCAAATTGAAAGCGATTCCTACTGATAGGGCACTAAGCAATTATACCGCTTACCGATTCGCAAGAGTTCAGCTAAAGAGCAATAGGGAGCAGCATTCTGAGCGTAAAAACAACTGAAAGAACACACCAGGCTGCGCTCCAAAATTAAGATCCTAGACGTAGGCAATAAGGATGCCAAGTTAAAAATTAAATTGGGTGCGTCAACTCAGCCGCATGCACAGTTACCGCTGGACAGCAGTCTCCAGAGCGACGTTGACGATCTAAACGCGTACTGCGAGGGTTGGATCGAGGTGGCTCTGGAAAAAAGTTCCTGGAAGAATTGTGGGAGGCCTTTGTTCATTAGTGGGACAGTGTAGACAAACTTAGACAAGGTAGGTAGCTAGAATTATTTTTGCAACTATTTTAGACTCGAACGTAGCTTGCCTTCTTACCTACATAGGTAGTTCAAATATGACAACTTTTCTGGCTGTTCTTAAATAGATAAAGAAATCAATAAAAATCTGCTCTATCAAAATTTTATATTAGAGTCTGAAGTGTAACGCTTCAAGCATTTTTACAACAAGAAATCAATGCTGCGAAGTTATGCAAAGCATTACCTACGTAGGCTACGTGATTCTATGAAGCTTTAGGTAATTAGACATCTACCTATTAGGTACCTACAATATAAAATTAAGTAAACAATATGTTTTAGGTGTGGCAAAATAATGAATAAGAACATACAGTAACACCCACATGCCTACCCATTACTCACTTATTAGGTAATTTTTTGTGAGCATGGTAGGTGGTAAAATATATGAATGACCACAGGTATGAACCAAATTTCGAAGAGGGTACGGCTTCTAAAAATAACGTATGGACTCACCTATAAATACCCACTCCCAGATTTAGGTGCCTATAAATATGTACTTAGTGTCGTGAATTTTGTTCAGTTAGTGACAGAAAAATACTTCGTATGAAATAAAATACTTCAGTTGAGTTGTAGTAACCTAGGTTACAATTAGGTATCTATTTCAGATGTATACGTAGTAGGTACCTACCTAATCCTAATTGGACAATTTTACTGGCAACACTGTAAAATATTTGCCAACTTATTTAATACTGTAACATTAAATTATATACCTACGTATCGAAGAAAGATACTACCTACTGAGTATTATAATAACTACGCCGCTTCCACCAGATGGTGGACGCCAAAAATGGCGGGAATTTTAATAAGAACATCACCCGGCCATTTTGCATAGTCAACTTTTTCTACAAAAGTTTCTAAGAATTGTAACATACTTCATTTGTCTGGGTTATCTTTAAGCTCCACCCCAAATGGAAATGTGACAGTAGCAAAGATGGCAGAGATACAAAAGGCGGGGAGCGTTTCGTTTTCGGCCGGTATTCGTGGGCGGGGCATACAATAGCCCGGCCCTTTGCAAATGGCGCCGAATTCAACCAATACCGTTTGGTAATGACTCGTCCATTTTTTATATTTTTGTCTGTTGCCTGGCAACTGGGAGGGCCGATTCATGCTTCTTTTGTATGATAACAAATTATAATTAGCACCTAATTGGATTATTTTACTGCGAGTATCACTTTTCCGTCGTTGTGTGAAATTTAAAAAAATTTGGTAGTGTCTCAAAAAATGTATATCTACCTATAAAAAAAAGAAAACTTTATTATTATTAAAGCTTAAATAACGATTAAGCCAAAATGTTAGTTAAAAAAAATAACCAAAACTTTAAATCTGGGTAGCATTTATTACAATAATAATTATGGCGTAACGTGGGGCCAGTTTCTGTATGATGTTCAGAAGAATTGACAATTTTAATACTTGCAAGCTTACAAAATAAATTAAAGAGACATCTGTGACTATTTCGTTTGACGTTCACAGACTGGTAGCTTACGAAGCAAGGGAAAGCTCCTGTTAATAACCTCGCCGTAGGTACCCTTTAACCTACGTAGTTCAACGTGACAATGACAGATGTCGCTGTAGGCATCCTCTAAACTAAGTGAACACTTAACTCATACTTTGACCAATAGATGGCGCTTTATGGAATGCGTACTCCGGTAGAGCAGGTAGAGCGATGACTGCACAAAAACAAAAAAAGGAATTTTGTCTTTTTTTTGTGGGTAATTTAATAAAAACGAAGTAACTCAGGACCTAGTTTAGTTATCATTTTAACCTTTATTAAGAAAATTGACAGACTGTACAAGTTTGTAGACTGTATGCAAGCAAAGAAGAGGTCCACTACCGGGTTGTAGATATGCTTATTAGATTTTGGTAGGAATATGGAGTCTTTTAGAAATAGTTACAAAATGGTTCTACCGCTTCCTCTCAGAGCTTTAGTGTTTTGAAGCACTAGGAAATAGTGAAGAGCGGGCGTTTTGGAGGACTTGCTCATGTAATTAATGTATATATTTAAAACATTAATTAAATTAATATTTATTATATTAATAAGTGACGAAGTAAAAACTTTTTAGCCCGTTTTACGAATATTATGCGGACGGAGGAGTTTGAAATTTGGCAAAGTTAAAGTTTGTATGGTGTTTTTTTATTTACTGCATTAGAAATATATTAAGTTTTAAATGAATTATTGTCAAAATTCGACTACTAGGTGACCACTAGTATACCTATATAAAACTTTAAAGAGTAACGGAGTGGAGTATTTTTATTTATTTATTTAAACTTTTCGCACACAAAAAAAAGGTACAAAGGCGGACTTAATGCCTTAGGCATTCTCTACCAGTCAACCAAGGGTGGTGAAGAGATTACATGGCAGGTGCTTTGTTTGAGAGGAACAATAGTGAAAAATGTATAATAATGAATTATAAATAAGAGAAAAACACTAGTACTAAAATAGGTTATAAACTAATTATACACATACATATTTGCTATAATACATACTTATAATATATATATATATAAGTATATAAATCTATAGATACAAATTCAAGGTAGAGAAATGTTGAGATGACTTGACTGACTTGACTTGATGACTTGATGATTTTTCCTCATTCTTCTCCATACAAAACTGTCTTATGCAAGGGACTAGAATCAATTATCTAATCTAAATGGTGACGTTTCAAAGTGCCTTATGAATGCCTATTTAAAATAAATGATTTAACTTTGACTTTCAGAAGTGCTGGTTATTAGCATTGCTTTAATAAATGACTCTTGATTTGGACCTGGATTACTTTAACTTTGAATGTTGCCTTTATTATATCTACACTAATATATATATATATATATAATTTATAATATCTATTTATCTATTATATTATAAAGAGGAAAAATTTGTATTTTTGTTTGTTTGTTTGTAATGGATAAACTCAAAATCTACTGAACCGATTTTGAAAATTCTTTCACCATTAGAAAGCTACATTATTTGCAAGTAACATAAGCTATATAACATCACGCTACAACTAAGAGGAGCGGAGCAGTAATGCAAAATGTTGCAAAAACGGAGAAAATTGAACGGGTAGGCGATTCGACGCGACGGGAAGGGTCGAGGGAACACGAAATTTAACGCAGACGAAGTCGCGGGCAGAAGCTAGTTTTTTATTAATTCAATTGTAAGTATTTAATAAACTGACACCTTATCATCCCAGCCAAAAGACGTCCACTGTTGGACAAAGGCCTCTTCCAATTTGGGGGGTTTGCCTTAATCGCCACGCTTGGCAGGTGGGTTAGAGATCGCTGTATGGTGGTAAAATGCAAAGAGAACGCAGCAGCCCATTCTCTAGTAAGTCCCTTAGTCGCCTCTTACGACACCCACGGGAAGAAATGGGACATACCTACTTCTTATTAAAAATACTACAATATACAAGTACCGCCTCCGACCTCTCGCTTTGTCATGTTATGCATACCATTACCTTCTACGTACACCGAACAACACACAGTGTACGGGTAATTTTTTCCTGCCAGGGTTGCGAGATTTGGTCGAAAGAAATACCGTGGCCCTGGCTACACCTGAAGGAACACGGGTGGGTAGTTGATGACACTATAATGGCTTTACAAATGACTGCCTCAGGAAAGGGGTTTCAAATATACATATTTATCTATATTTTATTTAAATTTATCTCACTGTTACCAGCTTACAACCAGTCCTACCAGGAGATATCGTTTTAGGTTTAGTCAGTAACTGGGTTTAAGAGGTCAGCACCCTAATCAAACATCTACAACCAACAAACTAGGTGCAGTTATGACGCGATGTTTTTTGTAATTGTAATTAATTTGTAAATCCTACAACATAGCCGTCTTGCTTTAACTATTAATTGGTTTTTAATTGCAAATTAGCTTTAGTCTTAATTGTGAGGTGTGTTGCTAGGTACCTATGCGTAGGTCGGTGGGTTAATTTACCTGCAACCCATGTAATTTTATAATGTACTCTCAGTACTGTAACAGTTAAAAAACTTTTTTACAAAAAAAAAACAACCGACTTCCTTAAAAACACTACAAAGTGAAAAATAACTTTAATTTCGGTAGTCGGTGTCTTAGGATCTGTATTTATGGTTTTTTTGCCACCGACTTCCGAAATTAAAGTTATTTTTCACTTTGTAGTGTTTTTAAGGAAGTCGGTTGTTTTTTTTTTGTAAAAAAGTTTTTATTTTTAAATTTTTAGTTGTGGTATTCACCCTGCACTAATTCCAAACAAACAAGCATATTTATGCGATAGCAGAAATCGCGGTTGATTTCCTGTCATTTTTTAAAGAGTTCCGGTGTCTGTCTCCGGAACTCATCATCAGATCTATATGAAAATTATATGGGACCATTTCCGAATAAACCCCTTTCGAACAAAAAAAGAATTTTGCAAATCCATCTATATATGTCGATAAGGAGTTGTACCTTCCATCATCAGCTCAACGGAATATAAGAATACAAGTAACGGTCTAAACGTGCCTATAATATTCAAAGAATTATCCCCTAACCTTCTAACCTTTCACTGTAAGTTCCTATATGTACTGTTCACCGATGAGGAGTTCCATGCGGTATCTTCGAAGACTATAATTAGTTCACCACGGATGGATAGATAGAACCAGCAATTATTTTTGATCTTTAGTACAATATCCAAATCACATTACGTGTACTGTTTGTTTTTGAGGAGTTCCTTCGTTTATCTCCCAAAGTATACATCAAATCTTCACAAAATTAATATGGGACCACCTCAGGAGTATACCCTTACGAATAAAAAAAGAATTTTCAAAATCGGTTGACAATTGGCGGAGAAATCGGTGAACATACATAAAAAAAAAAAAAAAAAATACATACAGTCGAACATATAACCTCCTCCTTTTTTTGAAGTCGGTTAAAAATGCTTAGATCTCCATGACTTTCTAATTTTCTATTTATTATTCTAGCATCTAGATCTAGTAGCTGAAACTAGATATACCTAAGTAAAAATTGTGTAGGTATAAAACAATTTACACCATTAGATTTTGTTTTTTATTGGATACCCATGCAGAAATTTTAATGACGTTATTGAGATAAAAATAGCTACTCTAAACTAATGAACATAGTAATTGAGTATCTATTAATACTAGTGGTCGCGTAATGGTTGACATTTAGGTATATTTCTAACTAGCTGTGCCTGCGGCTTCGCCCGCGGGGATGTGAAAATAGACGAGGCATCGGGACAAAAAGTAGATTATGTTACTCCTTATAACATTAAATATCTGCGAGTAATAGTCCCGTCAAAACCGGTCCAGCCGTTTCAGAGATTAGCCGGAACAAACAGACAGACAGAAAATTTAAAAATAGATTTTACGATGTGAATACCGTATATACTTTCATATGCATTTAATGAAAAGCTGTTAAATTGAAATTACAAACATACATTTCAATTTAATTTATTTGTATGTATGTATAGATGCATTATATTAAAATATTAGCTTTTTGCACTCCTTTATATAAACTTTAACTGTGTCAAATTTCATACTCCTCCGTCCGCGTATTTTTTTATAATAAGGGGCACAAAGTTTTTGCTTCACGTATTAATATAGGTATAGAATGTTGGGTGAATTAAGCTCAAACTCAACGTATTTATTTAAATAAAACATTTTATGTGCACTTAAGAATCGTAATTGAAGCTGTTAGTCAGAAAGATGGAACTGTTGCTCTTTTTGCAGCGTAGTAGGTTCCTAAAATAGCCACTACTATTCAGAATTGGATCCAGCGAACCTACTGCATCCTGATTGTGTAACATACTATGAATGATATCATAGGTAATCTTCAGAGATAGTCACTAGAAGTAGGTACAGCACCGTTGCGTAATTGCGTAACACACTGTGAATTAGAATCTGAATCATTTTGGAGGATATTTTTAATTCATTGCTTCGTAGGTATGTATGATAATTTGTCTGAACTTTCAACTTGTAAGAATAAAAAAAAAAAATTGAACAGAGTAGATGTAGACATGTTCCATAAAATTCTATCCTAACCAAATGGCGACTATGCGAAGAGTTTGTCCAAATTCATGGGCCACGTCTTATGAAAGTAGCATTGTTTAGGATACGATGGGACTGACATACGCTATGCGTAAAAGCCCCTGTAAATAAATAAAGAAAAAAAAATTGTAATCAAATGCCATTCCTACTATTAATGTGTTACGAAATTACCCAACGAATCAGTAGAATCTATATGCATACTTGCTAAACTATGAGTATTAAACACTAGGGAAGAATAACATGGTTTTATAGTAACTTGCCGCTTAGAGCTGCTCGAAACATTTGATTTTTCTATATAAATACAGTTTCTGCTGCTATTTGCACTATAAATAAATAACAAGTTGGTTTCTATTCCCTCAAAATAGTTTTGTAGCCCTTAACAGTTTTTAACTTTTCATTTTAACCCCTAAAATACAGGCCCAGGCTTAGTTTGGGGGTTAAGATCTATTTTGGATCAATACATTAATGTGCTATTTCATTATGACTGGCTTGTAACATGTATTTTTAAGTGTCAAATAAATGTTTTTATTTGAATTCACATTGTGAGAGCCGGTGCCTGATGTAAGTTTAGGAAAAACCTCTGTTATAGGTCACCACGCCTCACTTAGTGGCCTTATGCAAATTAACAGGCAGGTAACATGTATTCCATGAAAAACATAAATGTGGAAATGGAAGCCAGGTTCAGTATTAAAAATATTCAGTGTTATTAAAAAGAATTAAGATCTAAATGTGTGACAAGTTCTATCGATAATTCTGAAAGTTATTGAGAACATTCAATATTATAAAATTTATTAAAAAAAAAAAAAACAATACAATCTTGCCTGTTTCAGATACAACAACGTTTGCTAATTATAAAATATAAAAATCTTCTTCAATATGAATAGTCCAATTGTTTACAAAAAGCATAAATTAAGATAAATTGATGCTCAAGTTTTGAACGGCTGCTTTCACAAACAAGTTATCTTATATTTGGGTAATCAACTTAACTTCTTTATTTTATACGCAAGTAATAGTTTTTATACTGTTAAATCACCATATCTTACTTTTCAAAAGAAATAATTTGTTGATAAATACTAGCCAAGTCAAATTTTGAGCTAGAATTTATTTTAAGATATCTGCTTCGTGTAAATGAAAATAAAATAGTCGTTATTTTGATTATTGGTGAAAGTCGCCCTTAGAGAATAACGATGCCTTCTCAATCTTACCTAGATATTCATAGTACTATGCCAAAGATTAAACTTAATTAATCAAATTTCTACCAAAACATTGGTAACAAAACTTACAAATATCTAGCTACGTATATGTGCGGACAAAGCAAATAGATACCTACCTATTTGGATTCCTACCTATCTACTAAAACAAACAAAAGATACATCTAAAATTCGTCATTATTATTCAAGGACTTTGCTGCCTCAGAATACGGGTTATTTTCGCTTGCAGATCCTTTTGCAGAGTGTCCTGATGGGGTGAGTTGGGGTGGCTTCCCCATATTGATCGGCAGCCATTTTTGTTCGCGCATGCGCTTTGCGTAGTTCCGCTTTATCGGGATGGGAACACAGATGGCGCTGTTGAAATAATGCATACCTACCTACTTAATTTCGTAGGTATTGTGAATGAGTACTTAGGCAAAATTTTAAGATAGAGCAGATTGAAAGTTTCTGTCTTCTGAGCTATTTTAGGGTTTTCTTAGTTAAGTAACTCTATCACTTGTCTTGTGCTATGTCCCAAGCGTAGAAGCAGTGTATTGTACTTGCATACGTCATCATCATCATTCATCATTTCAGCCGTAAGACGTCCACTGCTGGAGTTAGGCCTCCCCCAATTTGGGGGGCTTTGCCATAATCGCCACGCTTGGCAGGCGAGTTGGCGATCACAGTGTGGTGGTAAAATGCATAGAGAACGCTGCTGCCCATTATCTAGTAAGTCCCTTAGTCGACTTTTACGACACCCACGGGAAGAAATGGGGTGTGTTATTCTTTACGTCCGGCACCACACGGTACAACACAACAACGGTTACTTGCATATCTACCTGCTAATAGTTTGGTTGAAGTGTTTAGTTTTTTAATTCTTTATAAGGGGTTTTTTATCCACAAGGAAATGCCAACCCCACCGTACCTTATTAACTATTAAACTCTAAGTATAATAAGCTACATACTAAGTGTTTAAGGAAAAAATATTATTGGTTTGGCATCTTCACCTGGCCACACAACCTCTTGGCAATCTCTGATCTAGGATTTGCTAAAATATTCTGAATTATCCCAATGTCCAAAATGTTTAATTTAAATTCTCTTGTCAGAAATTAAGGGTTTGCTGTACTAAAGTTGTAACAACATCAAGACTGCCCTACTTGGATAGTACCTACTTTGTTAGACAGAATAAATATTAATCAATTACCTTTTTACTTGTACTTCAAACAACTTTATGATTTTTTCTTCCATTTCAGTTAGATTTGGTTTAGTTTTGTAAGCTAGCTGCAAGAGTTAAAATACGTTTATGTTTAATTTTTATTTGAATATTATTTGACAGAGTACCTTCACCTAAATATAGAGCCAAGAAAGACCACATACCTACGATTGAGCACAAGATTTGTTATAATCTAGCTTTTACCAGCGGCTTTACCCGCGTATTATGCATATACACTTTCCTCTAGAATCACTCTGCCTGTTAATGAAAACCGAATTAAAATCCGTTGCGTACTTTAAAAGATCTAAGCGTACAAACACGAAATGCTACTTCATTTTATACTATGAAGAGAAGATGGCAACTATTTCATTAACATGAATATGGATAGATCGGTATCTGTGTTTTTACAATATTTCCTAATTTTTATTCCGATAGGACAAAAAATTGCTTATACCGATCACTTCACCACCGAAATAAATTGTTTGCTAAAACCTACTTGGCTTGTTTGCTGCGCGCATAGAACTTTTGTTTCGAGTACGTATATAAATACGTATTCTAGTATTTAACATATAGATGAATATTAAAGACTCTATAAATAAAATTTGCCAGGTTTTCCAACGCTCTGAAATGTTTTGAAAACGTATTACTTATTGTGCGCCGCCCGCCGTCGGAACGATGCCGTCGGCAACGCAGCGGTCGCGCAAACATCCTATGTATTTCGTTGGGAATTCACTCAAACCTTACTAATAGGTACTATTTTCTAAAGTTTTTTTTTGTATTATAGGTATTTAGTTTGACAAAATTCTTTGAAAAACATAATTAAATAATATTTTTTCGTACCTACTTGACTTGCGTTTGGTTATTTTCTGAGACTAAACTAAGTAATTATCATTGACTAATCTCCACTTTGGAAATCGTTACTTCAAGACCCAAAAAACAGACTCGGAGCTCATTTTCAAAATAGTACTTTGTAACCTATCTAGGTAATATTTTAAGTTACTCATGTTGTCTTGTAACTTGTTAATATACCTGCTTCCCTGGATATTAAATTATTTTTATTTCTACCTAAAATACTTATGATATATATCCCTACCGACTGAAAAGAAAATTAACTACAAAAATAACTGCCCACTATTCAATGTTATGCAGAGAATAAAAACGACACCCTATATTTACATAAAAATAAAACAAAAATAATAATTTGGTTAGTAGGTATGGATTTTTCCTGTAGGTAGGTATATTTTAACTCATGTTAGAATATTATTTCGTTTATTTATTTTTATACCACATATTATCATGCATTATTATCCGGTTTTTAAAACTAGTTTAAAACATACCTATAATTTTTAGTTTTTAGTCTTTACAGCCAATAAACGCATTTTTCTTTCTTTCATGTTATAAAATCCATCCCCCTTCTTACTTATTCTCTTCCACTTTGGTAGGTCTTCAATAACCTCAAAGACTTTCTAGTAGCCAGTTTTACAAAATAAAAATAAAAAATACGGGTCATGTACTTAGAAATTACGTAGTGTTTTTTGGTAAGTTTGTACTTTTGTTGCTAGAAAAAAAAAAAAAAAAAATGGTCTTACAATAATATGAGCTGTCTCACCCAGGCCAAGAAAAACTGAATAAATACTCGTAGATCGCCTTGAATAACTAATTCTATAAAATCTCCATACTTGGTAGGTATATATTACCTATTCATCCTATTATTCCCAGGATCCTACGCAGTGCGCCGGTCACGGTCCTTGAAGTAAAATGTGTTCTTATATCTTGAGGGTCGGGTTTATGTCCGTTATGAATAACGAGAGGGCTCCTCCGACCTCTCGCTTTGTTATGTTATGCATACCATTACCTTCTACGTACACCAAACAACACACAATGTAAGGGTAATATTTTAGATGTTGTGTACCCACTATACCTAGTGAATACTACGTCAAAATCTAGTTTAAACTTTGTATATCTTGTATTTTGTTCCCCTTTTCTTTCTCAATCACAAGAATATCAATGAAAATGACATTCATTCACAAGAATGTCATTTTCTCAAAGCACAATTTTTGCTGCGTCATAATGTTCCTTCATCAATATAAACGCACCATCAGCTTCTGCTTTGGCGTATTAGGGGACTGTCTTATGTAGGTAATTAGATGTTCAGGTAGTGCCGACTCCTAGTCTAGTTTAAATAACTGAAGCTTGTTTTTTTTTAGTTTAAAGGCAATGCTCGGCATCCTCTTATTCAGAAAGTTCATTGCAGCCCCTTTGCTGGTCTTTGCCGAATATCTTATCTACCAGTCTATATCTGATTATTTTTTTATTAAAGTCGGTTTTGGCATATGTCTGTATGATCACGCTGTTCTACTAAACAGCAAAGGGTTTTTATGTGATTTTCACCATCATTTAGAAAATTGATTTCATGTAAAGCAGATTACCTACTAAATTTGCATATAATTTAAAAATCTTGATGGTTTATCTTCGTAATAACCGTGCGAAGAAGGGGCGGGTCGCTAGTTTAAAAATAATAGTACCAACCTTGTTAACCAGGGGTCTCAATGTGGCTGTTTGCGCCGTCAACAAACAAAATGGAAATAAGATGATGTGTAGGAGTTCGTCGCCCCTGTTGTAAAAATATCCCCCGCTCGGAGCAGACGCATGCTCGCCTCAGATACTGTAGACGACCAACAATATCTATTTTAGTTACAAAAACTCAGCAGTGTTGTTGTTGCTCAAATGCCTACCATTTTTCTGATCACATTTAGCTTTTTCTTACGAGCTTTCGAAGAAAAAATGCGCAAAGCAATCAATTATTGTATTTCTACATAAAGTTTTTTTTTGCAACTTTTCGTAGTGTATATTTTTTATTGTTGAAATCTGCCTTTTATTACCTCGCTCTGGCAAAGGCATCTTCCTACTACTATCCAACTAATATTATAAATGTAAAAGTTTGTGGTTTGGACGGGCACACAGATAGTTATCAACCTCGATTAAACATATAGGGTACTTTTATCCCTGTAGTATATTCGCGCGGGATAAGTTCCGACCTCCACAGGGGCAAAGGCGCTGACAAAAGTTAGTCCAACATAAAGGAGAAACAAAGACCAAACTCATCCACTGCCTGATGAAATGTTCTAGGAAGCAGATTTTCAGAAAACGGATTATATTTTTATCCCTTTCTTTTGACAACTTTACTACATAGATGCATATAATATTTTTAACCCTTTCTAAATATCTATAAAAGTTTTTCTACATAACTACAGAACCTAAAATCTGCCTAAGACGGCGCTATTTTCTCTGAAATATTATATTATATCTACACAAAGAAATTTTACCCAACGAAATTCAGCACATAGACTTACGAGCTTAATACCTAAGAGAATTCAAAGACGGTTTCCCTGTGCGCGTCACGTGCTTCACGTAATAAAAGCCAGTCGAGCCACCGAAGGAACGCTATCTCAGGGAAGTGACTTTCTTTTATACTTTCTTTTACATTTATATACTTTTCTTTTACGTCCCCGTCGGGGACGGGACGTGAGGGAGACATTTTTCTTTGAAAATACAAATGTTCGTTAGATATTTCGGGACGTAAAATATAATTTATTGTTGCTGAAGTTTCTTTCTTTGGACGTGTTTTTCGTTTTCTGTTAATGTTTTTTTGTAGGTTCTGTTCTTGTCGAACCTACCTGCAAAACAAGCATGAATGTAAAAAAGTGAAATACTTGTTAACTCTGTTCTTAGTCTATGTGTTTGTCCGAAAATATTTAGCCATGATAATCATGATAGAGCATTGTATAATTATATCTGAATATTGAAGTTAAGATTTTTGATTTTAAAATTGTTTCTAAAACAAATCCAACTTGGGATTCATCTTAACTGGTAGCTTTCCTAGTTTATTCGCTGAATATATTACCTTTATCCTATATTGTAGGTACATACCTACTTACCTGACGTAACCCTTTTACTGGATCACTGCGGTGGGTCGGCTGCGATAATTAAATCTTCCGCATCGCGTGACATTTATGCTGATGCCAGGTATCCTCCTTAATGAGCCAGGCGGTCGCTTTGACCGGCCCACCGACCCCTTTAATTAACATTTCCAAGATACTGTACAATAATAGCCAACTAAAATATGGGTGGTTGCATCTTTTAGCTTATGTCAGCTATCTTGGTTTCAAGGGATAATCCTTTTACGCCTAAAATTAATAATGAGTCTTAATCCCAGTCTTTGAGTATAATAATAATCAAAAATAATAATTTATTCTCTCTTCAAAAAGCTGACTAAAAGTTAGTGTGTACAAAAATAATGTCTCAGCTGTATTCCACCTTTGTGAAAAACTGGGGCCTGATATAGGTTTTTAGAAAAAAAAAACCCGTGGTACAGGTCACTAATATAGGTACACAGTGCTTGTGATTCTCCCTGAGAGACAAGCTCTCGTTGCATTCACAAAGAAACTGGACTGAAATTTAAATATAGATGTAAGTAAGTGATCCAAGATTGTATTAATAATTTCGGTCATAGCAATGACTAACTGGTACCTTAAGTGATTTTGCTAGTTCCCCTTTAATCCTTTCATATTAATGTTCATACTCAGCTGTGCCATTTACGACTAAATTGAGAGGCTGTTTTGTATTGAACTAAACGAGAGTCTGAAGCAATGCTAGGAAACTTGCTGATTGAAAAGAGGTGTGTTTGGTTAGATACTTAGCTGTTAAAACAGCAAAAATATCTCAGAATCTACAAACAATATCTAAATCATAACAATTGTCAAACTAGTAACAAGTGTGCATACACCATAAAACATGTTAAAACGATTTCTTTATCATCTGTTATAAGAACCTTCCTTATTCCAGTCTATACAGCAAGTATCAGATGGTGTGGTTTTATTTAAAGTGATTAGACCTGCAAATGGAACAACTTTCTCCATAAGACTAATATCAGAATTGCAAAAAAGAATATCAAAGAGGCAATTCTCGTAATTTTAAGAACATTCACAGTCTGATCTCAGTGTGTCAAAAATATCTCGAATTTCCCTACATTTTTTTTCAACTTTTTGACGTTTGATTGTCGCCAAAATGAGACTGACTTTGACTAGACTTTGAACAAATTTAATTTCGACAACTGGCGTCCAGGTCTCCCGTACCTATCAAACTTAAATACCTACTTACTCGATCCAAATGTATGCGGCGGCTGATTATTTTTTCGTGATTATAATGTTGGTCCCAAGGAGAAAGTTATTCAGTTTGATGGTCTATACCTTACCCTTAAATATGACGAAACCTTTTTGATTCATGCTTTATAGAAAACAACCATTAATTAAATTTCTGTAATAACGACATTTCAGTATAGTATTTTATTAAATTAAACAAAAAAGATTTAAAAAAAAAACATTATTTATTTAAAACTTAGTACAAATACGTATACGTAGTATCAAAGAATTAAAACAGACTGCACTGAGATTATGTAACTTGACATGGGTATGACAAACACAATTTTATCATTCCCCTTTCTCCTATATCCCAAATTTATATGAGGGCAGCACAGCAATTTTCCTTAGGTACTAACACCTCTTTACGTCGTCATCTCTGTTCGTCACAATAAAGTAAGTAAATACTCAATTTCTTCGATTAAGTTTTAGCTAACAGCTGAAGGTATAGGTACGATTTCTTGTCAGAAAGGATACTTCCTTTGTACGATGACACGTAGTCATGAAAATGGACTACTTTTGGTGTTTGATGCCCGAAGATAATGCACAGGCGCTTAGAAGGTGCTGCGGGTGGCACTGCAGAAAGCGTTACTTTAGCCGCTGTAAATGGCACTGCATCAGGTGCAGTGAATGGTGCTACCGAAAACGCTGCAGACGGTGCTACAGAAAGCGCTCTAGGTGATGATGCAACGTGACCGTGGTGCAGGTGTTGTACTAGGCTCTGGAGTAGGCGCTGGACTTGGCACTACTGATGGCGCTGCAGAAACCGCTTTAGATCCCGCTCCAGAAGGTGTTCCAGAAGGTGTTCCAGAAGGTGGTCCAGAAGATGATCCAGGTGGCGCCCTAGAAGACGCGACTGGTGGGACACAACGCCGCGTAAAGACAGCGAGGGTAGAACCCTGGTTCTCCACAGTTTCCTGGAAGTGACTGTTCACAACCACTAAGAAATAAATGAGCACTGAAAAGAGAAAAGTATTTTGCTTAAATTTATTACTGAAGAGTGGGTGTACAATAAATGAGCACGTTTCCTTTTGCATAGTGGTGGTATAGTCAGCGTCAAAAATTTCGGGACGGAAAGACTGCAAAAATTGTTCAGATCAGAACTGAAATGAAATCTCTAACGGAAAATCTTGGCATGCTTTGAATGAATACGCAGAATTCTTTTAATTTGGATACTTCCTCATTTCTTTACTTTTTAAAATCCGAGCTAAATCGCGGACTTAGCCTAAAGCCTAAATAATATTAGAAATCCACTTACAAATGGCACCGAAAAAATTTGCTCCTCCGAAAAGGAACGGCCAAGTACAACTTTCTTCTTTAAAGAAATAAAAGAACATCATGAAGCTCATGACCAGGTTAAAGGCAATCAGTAACACTGTCGTGTCCATGAAAAGAATGAAGTATATAGGTAGGTCCTGTGAACATAAACAATATTAATTTTATTCATTTCCCTATTGAGTCAGGTATCGCACATGGCACGCGCGTATATCATATTGGCACTTTTCGTCTTGCACAAATTATAGTGTAATGCACACACAATGAGCGTTCATAGTCAGATAAACTCACTCACACAGCATTTAGCATTAGTTACGTGGTAGTCATTATTTAATAAATCATAGTCTTTAGCTACCCTCACTTATCACTTTTGTAGGTGTAAGCGACCTATTCAGAAGCTCATGTAGATATTAATTGGTATCTTAAAACTTATAGGTTTAATGATATCTCTCTGAACTGCTGAATGGGTCACGCCCACCTGCAAATATACAAAACATATTTTTGTCTTATGCACCTATTTTTATTTGAGACATTTTTATGCTAAATCGGCTCAACGGCTTTGGATGAAATGTGGCCATTGACCGGGATTAGGATACTTTCATCTAAATATTCCCCCAATGGATCAAGACTTTTGCGGGTTTTGGGGCAGAAACCATGGAAAAATGGGTGAAAAAATGTTTAAGCTATTGTGGAGTTGGCAGATCGATAAGGCAACTATTGCCAGATAGGTACATGAATCAACCCAGATTCATGTATCTGGCAATAGTTGCCAGGGCCCGTTGATATTTTAGAGAATCGAAACAGGGTGCAGCATAGTTCACCATGATTCGGAACTGTCTTCAGTGATTCACCAGTGATTTGGTTGTGCTTATGCTCCAGTGAGTCGGATGTAGTACAGCGCTGGGTTGACCAGGAGAGGAATTAACTATCGTATTACTTTCGGCTGGTTAACAAAACAGAGCCCCTGTTTTGTGGACCAATCAAAAGTGCATTATAGTTTGCCAAGGTTGCTGATGAAGAGAACCGTAGGAAAACCGAGGTGACCGACATAGCCCGAAGAATTGCCAAACTTAAGTGGCAGTGGGCAGGGCACATTGCTCGCAGAACAGATGGCTGATGGGGTCGGAAGGTTCTGGAGTGGCGACTGCGTACTGCAAGATGTAGCGTTGGAAGGCCTCCCGCAAGATGAACCGATGACCTGGCGAAGGCCGCAGGAATCCATTGGATGCGAGAAGCACAGAGCCGGTCAAAGTTGCGGTGCTTGGGGTGGCCTATGTCCAGCAGTGGACGTCTTTCAGCTGAAATGATGAAGGTTGCTGATGAGACTGAGGGTGTTGAACGAGGGACTGCCGTATATATAACATCTCAACATTAACCGCCCGGTAAGCCCACCAGACATAACACCCTTCTGGTTGGAGGATCCTCTCTTTTTTATAGAGGCTCAGTGAAGTTTACACCCTGTTTGTCATACCTTTGCAAATAGTAGGTGTAGGGGCATTAACACGTTAACTGCCATTGTAAAAATAAGAAAAAGTCAAAAATGTACTTAGTGTTATTTCACTTTAAATAGATTGTTTATTCCATAAATACATATAAATCATATTTATTACATTATATACCTCCTATTTTTATTTTTTTTCCTTACTTTTATTTTGACTTCATACTTTCCACAAAGTGTATGAGAGTAAAATGTAAACACAAGTAATATTGACACAGTGGTTTTTGTGCTCTACGGGACGCTTAATATAGCTGAAAGAGTAATAAACATGGCCGCCAGGCAGCAACAACACGTTCAGATTTGATATGTGTTGTCGGTCATATAATCCGACAAAGCCTGAATGGAACAAAAAGTGTCGGACACATAGTCCGACATGGCAGTTAACGTGTTAATAAAAAATAAGTAGGTATAGTCGACCGACCTTCTAATTTTTTTTGCCCCTTTTGATAACAATTCCTAGTAAATTGCTGCTCTAAGGTTGAAACTATCTAACTGCCACATAGGCAAATAGACCTTGTCAACTTACATATGATGTGCAAGTAAGATTTAAAGTTAGGATGTTTTACTGATCATAGCTACAGTATCCAGACATACGCGTATGTACCTAAATGATACTTTAAAAATACTATACCTAATGAGTGGCAAAAACAACGTTCTACAGACATGCTAAACACGATGTGATTAAATCAGCAGTTTAATATGGCCTATGAAGTAGGAATTAACAATTTGTGTATTGGGACATTGGTGACATTGTTTACATACAGCACCATCTGGAACTAAATATTTAGTCCTCAAGAATTTCATTAACGCCCTTTAAAATATTATTTTATCGTAACCCTTACCTGATGTAACATAATAGAGTTGGCCGGCAGAGTTAAAGGTATAAAGCCTTTACCTCAACCAACCAACTCTATTGCATTCGCTGTAACCAGGTATTTGAAACTTCCAAATATGTACGAGGCTGAGCAACAAAAACGCTAGAAACTACTAACTAGTTGTAATAATTTATTACACGTTAGCCCTTCGTTTCATACCCAAATTACTCGGACGGATCAAATAAATCCCGAGCAACTACTTTAATTGCGTCAAAATAATTATCATTATTTATTTTAACTACACACCTGCATGCGTAGCATGACCACCGTGTCTCAAAGAGATGTCAGCCACACTGAAGGGGTCTGCTAGGACCGATGCCTGCCGGGGTCACGTGATTGTTCTAAAGAGATACCGTGACCCTGGCACATGGGCAACTGAAGGAACACGGGTGGGTTTTAGTCAGTAAAAGTCTGACACGCCCTCCCGCTCCGCCCAGAGCGGGAGAAGTCATTTGATGATTTCCCATCCAAAAAAAAAAAAAAAAAAACGGATGCTTTTCTTATATCTCTATAATGAAAATAGTTTAGAAATACAGTATTGTGCAATTAAGAGTTTATGTAGTCTCTACTCTCTCCTTTTGTTTAAAAAATGGTTGTCGTGATGGAAGAATATCACATGCGACCTACGCATCATAATGACGTCACGTAAAACCTGCATCGCGCAGGAAGAGTTTACCGCGCAACTAGCATTTATGCGACGTTGAGACATCAATCGTCGCGCAGTTGCCCACCAGACCCGACACTGTCTGGTCGGAGAACTCTCATTTTTCCACGGAGGTTGAATGTACTATACACCCTGATTCTCATACCTCCAAACTACGAATAGACCCAGTTAGAGATCAAGTAGTATTTACACAGGAGGAGACGCCCCGGGCGTCGGGAGTCGATAGCAGACTCCCGGCCACCGTAGGCGCGGGCTTGCGGGCGGCGAGCAATGGGTAGCTCGCTGCCCGGTAAAGACCAGGCCTGTGTCGACGGCGCGTAGTATTCCACGCGCGCCTCAAAGAGATGTCAGTAGTACTGAAGGGGTCTGTTAGGACCGATGCCCGCCAGGGTCGCGAGATTTGTTCGAAAGAGACACCGTGGCCCTGGCACATGGGCAACTGCAGGAACACGGGTGGGTTTTAGTCAGTAAAAGTCTGACTCGCCCTCCCACTCCACCCAAGAGCGGGAGACGTAATTTGATGTTTCTACAAACTCAAACACTCCCCATTCCCACTCCCATTTCTTCCCGTGGGTGTCGTAAAAGGCGACTAAGGGACTTACTAGAGAATGGGCAGCAGCGTTCTCTATGCATTTTACCACCATACTGCGATCGCCAACCCGCCTGCCAAGCGTGGCGATTATGGCAAAGCCCCCCAAATTGGGGGAGGCCTAAGTCCAGCAGTGGACGTCTTACCGCTGAAATGATGATGACAAACTCAAAAAAAAGAAGTTGTATTTACAGCATAACCTTCGTATCTTCATAAGATCTATTTACAGACCATTTCAGATACCAATCCACATGGTCTTCACATGATCTGACCAAGATTGTGTTTGGATTTTAAAAGAGACTTTGACCTCTAAGTTTGTTTCGGCCTTTCTTCTCAGAGTAGTCAGAAAGAAAATATCATTGACGTGTAAAAGTGTTTGTACAAACCTACTTGCAAAAATAAAATCATTTATCATTTACACGGTATGAAACTGCAAAATACTGATGTGACACAGCATACATTGAAAAATATCTTTACATACACCATCTAAAGATATAAGAAAAGCGACCAAGATCGTGCCATCAAGTATTACACAATTATTTACAAACCATCATAACTCCGTAAAGAAAAAGACTTGTCGTCAACGCTGTTAGACACCAAAGTACAATAGCCGTAATAACAACAATTTGATAGAGAACTCCGTTATTGTAGCATTTAGTGTAGTCCTTGCTTATTGCAGTTCCAATCAAGGGTTGAAGCTGGAAGATAGATCACATTTTACTCAGTTCAGCCGTCATTAACTGAGTTATTCGTTCAGAAGTTATTAATAGGAACGTGAGTTTTAGTAGGCACACACAGACACGTAGCATCAAACCTTATTTCCACAAATGGTAGGGCAGAGGTGTACACCTACATTTCGCTAGTTATGTTTAAAACCCATGTGGGGAGGAGCCTATTGCCTTGCCTTGACTTTAAGTACTGTTAAGAAAAAGCAAATCTGCATCGATTATGTACCGATGGTTACAAAGGTTTTTGTTTTGCGACGTATATCGTCACACAAATGTATCATGCAGGCGTCATCTGACATCTTCATTCTCTGATATTGTTATTGTCGTCCGTTCACTGAGAGATACGTTCTAGCTCTCACCTGCGGACTAGTTAGGTAACCGTCCGCGGCGTCATTTTCTCTCTTCCGACAAATAAATTGTATCACAATAAAATAGGTAAAAACTTACTATTAAGAACACATAGAATCCTCCTATAATTTTACACCCCATGAAAAGACTAATACAAAAAAAGAATTTCTTCACTCGAGGCAAATTGTTGAAGTAATATAGACTTTTCATGTCCATGTTTCTGATTTCTGATGTTAGTGCTCATTTCATATCGCGTTGCTGGAAAACGTAATTGTTTATTTGTGGTCTTCAACTCATCATAATACCTTTTGTGGAAGGTTCGTGGTGTCCGAGACAACACAATTTTGAATATGATAGATAGACACGGTTGTACAACCGACTGCTAGAAGTGACAGTGACAGTTGGAAACACAGAACATATATACTACAAGCGGGATAAAAATGAGCATAGAAGACTAGACATTCGTATTTTGCCAAGTACATACTAATTCCATGTATTTTTACTAAGTACTCTTGGAAATGAGCAAAGACAGCACAGAAGAATGTGTCATAAATTTGCGTCACATAAAATAGAGTCGAAACAAACCTTTCTTTCTCGTCACCTCCTAAAGGCTAACGCTAACTCACACACTAACACATGGAATCAGCATTCATTTTCCTCATTTTCGCCAACCAGATGTCATTCCAACGCAAGCGAGTAAGGCGGGCCAACCACCCGCTTACGGCTGGGTGAAAGTGGCGACGACCCTCCGTAAGCAGGTGGTCAGCACAACATGAGCTCGTTGACTGCCGTAGATGAGCTGATTCCGACCCAATATGTTTATAAGTATGTGTTACAGTATTCATAAAAATAATCTTGAACGGCTCTAGTTGAATCAATACTGGTCCTGTGCTGTGCTTATAAGTGTACGCGAATATTTACCTTACCAACTTAGCTTCATGATTACCATTTCTTAGGGTCTTCTATTCTTTCATAAATTAAAAGAAAAAACTATTACATCGTGTTAATAACTAGCGGACCTTGCTTCGGAGCATTTTTCTATGGTAGCTATTTACAACTATCAAGAAGTATAACATCACTGAAAAGAAAAATATTATTCACATGAGCAAACATAGAATATTAGTATTACCTAGTACGTTCCTAATTTAAACAAGTATCATCATTGGCAGTCCTGTTCCAACCACTGCTGAGTATAGGCTGTTTCTCTTTAGTACCACGATACCCTGGTCTGTGCAAGAGTAACAAGCATCTTCTTCTTCTAAGCCACGTATTTCATTACTGAAGGTCGTGTCCATAAAGGCCTTCGTAAAAAGCAAACCTACATATTATTCATGTTATATTCAAATCTCATATTGTAGGTGACGAGAATTTGCCCATCGATTGCCCACAAATCCATATTTGGAATACTTTTCTGCTACCTGGGGATACCATAATCAGTGGAAGAAATGACAATCACGAGAGTAGACAAACGACGTAATCTTCGTATCCTTTAGGACCGAGGAAATGCTACGCAGTGTCTTTTTCACAGCCAAACATAACATCACACTGGTGATGAACGTCTCCCTGTCTGCTTTGAAACTGTCCTTTTATGTGCCAAAAAATTGGCAGGATATGTAAAATACGCTAGTTTTCATTTCAGTTGGCACGCTGCACGAAACTGCTTTGGTTATAAAGTTAATTTTGATATCATACCTATTGAACTGAGCACAGTTGCGCTTGCTAAGAAGTATGGAGGAGAGCAGTTTCCTTCGGACTTCTCCGAGAACAAAATAACGCTGATGACAACATTATAAATAAGCCAAAATAGTGATGCATGCATGAAACATAGCACTGCCAGAGGGTAATTCTGTAAACACAAATTTTGAATCATAAATGAAGAAATTTAAAGGTTATTTCTATAAGCTTGTATAAACAGACTCAACAATTGGTTATGTTTTTTGAGAAGATAGAATGTTAATCTGATCATGTGAGAGCCATGTGTCTGAAATGGTCTTTTGAAGAAATAACCACACAAATTTGAGTGGTCTGTCCAGATATTGAAGTTGTATAGTATTTTTTTGTCGTATTTATTATATTTTACCTTTTTTAATGGGACGTAAAGAAGAGAAAAAGGTAGTAGTAGTTAGTGTAATACAGATTATCGAAATATTTAGATTGTAAATTAAAGAATAATTACAGTTTAAAATTCAGGCGGACTTACCGTTATTACACCAAATAGAAGGAAAATAATAGAAATTAATAATAATATGACCAATGCAATTCCTAAATAACCAACGTATTTCAAATTTCCTGTAATGTAGCATGTACGGAATGCCTCATTACCTCCACCGCCATAAAAGGCTTCGCCCTGTAAAGTTGAAGTCACAGTTAAATCATTTAGGTATTTTAAATAGGCGCAAAATAACAGCCGGATAAGTAATACGAGCCGCATGGGATGATCGATCAAGGTAAGCTACGCTTGCTGCGGTTGATTTATGGATGGGTGAGCATCATCACCATCATACCATGACCCCTCCGTGCCTTGAAAAGCATGTTAAGTTGTTGGTCTCGGCTGTCAATCACAGATCTTTAAAAGTCGTAACGGGTCGTCAGAACCCCGAAAGTCTGACAACCAGTTTTACCCAGAAGTATCGTATTACCCAGACCAGGAACTAGGTTGAGGAGGTTGATGGTTTGATTTAACAATAGATAAGTAATTTTCGCTACCTACTTTTGGCAGTAGGTTTCTGAAAGGTCGGATAGTATTCAGCTAGCTCATTCAATCATCATCATCATCAGCAGCCTATAATGTTCCCACTGCTGGGACACAGGCCTTCTCTCGGTTAGAGGGAGTGGGCCCTATTCTACCACGCGGGACCAGTGCGGGTTGGTATAGGTATGTCATGTCTTCGAATTTTTGGTTCTAACACATGTCGGATACCTCACGATGTTTTTCACCGTTTTGAGAGCAGTGGTGATGAAATAATTTACACAACGTAAAGCCCCTGTTTGGTTTGAACTCACAACCGTAATTTGCGGCCTTTACCACTTCGCTACCACTGCTCTTACTGCTTATTCAATAGCATTGGTCCATAGTTAGGCTGCTGAACAAAAGTTTCAATAGTTGCATAGGTTTTAAACCCTCACGAGCCAGCACTGGATCAATTGATCCGAACGGTGTCTAAGATCCATTGTATCTACAGGATAACCATTGTATGCTTACTAATGTAGCAAATTTTATTGGTCCCAGGGTCTCATCAGCGGGACTCAACATCATCATTATCATGGCATAATCCCGATTTATTTAGGGACGGCGTAACATTTCTCGGTAGTCATCCCTTCTTCCATCTCCAGGTAATATTTCACCCAGTCCCTTTATCCTATCTTTGGTCTTGCCCTACTCTTGAAGCCATCAACATTTATATTTAAAACTTTCCGCACGACATTTTCCTAAGGGAGTGGGACTTGTAGAAATAAATCAACTAAGTCAGCAATTGTACTCCACTGCTGGACACAAGCCTTTCCGACGCTGCAGCACAATACCTTGTTCTCTACCATCTGCATCCAGTCTATCCCAGCCCTTTATAGGGTCGTGGGTCCATATAGATGGGGGCATCCCGTACTACGCTTGCCAATAAGCAGACTATTAGTAAATACCTACTTATTTGGAGGTACATACCACGAAAACCAAATGTATCAAACCAATAATAATACTACCAAGTCTTAGACCAATACAGAAGCAACATTTTTTCACATTTGGTAAGCAGCAGAAAATGTTCATTATATCATTTTCTTCTCAAGAAGTGCTTACTACATTACTGTTTATTCACAGAATTCATTTTCCTCTAGCGGAGTGTTTATTTGTATTTATTATACAAATTACAGATAATAATCAAGAAAATGAATTTGGCGTGTGCCATAATTACCACAGATAAATAAAAAAAAGTCAAAAAGCAAGCCACGGAATTTGTATGTACTATATTAACAAGAATTTAAGATGTGTCTAGCACTATAAGGACGCCTTAGGTATGTTCTTTTGTTTAATAAGACCCTTACATAGGCCTTTCCGACGCATCTTCCGTCAGATGTGAACCGACCCGGTTCACATCTGACGGAAGATGCGTCGAGCGTATCATCGGTCGCGTCTATTCGGTCAAACAGGGTGTTTTCATATCTGACGGAAGATGCGTCTGTCTAGTCTGAATGCATCAGTCAAAATACACGTGGCGCGACGTTGCCGCTCTTTACGTTGGCCGACTAAGCGTTGACGGAAACGGAACAGACGCTGTACGCTCGACGCACTAACGCATCATCGGTTACGTGTGAAAGGTTGAATGTTTTCTCATATAATTGTCTGTTCTGGCGTTACACGACCGATAATATGCGACGCATCTTCCGTCAGATGTGAACCGACCCTTAAAAGTAAGCATTTTACTTGTAGTCCTAGCTATTATAAATGGTACTATACCCACGCGTTACCCACTAAGTTTCAGTCCAAGTCCCTCATAACCAAGGTTTATATAGGCATTTTTTACAATAAAATACTCGGGCAATTATTTTAATTCGAATAAAATACTGAAATCTTTTTAATTATTGATATAATATTATAATTAAATTAATACAAATATGATACATAAACCATTACATTTCATCCCTATAAGAGTTGACGATGAGTATGAAGTAGAACCACACTGAAAAAAAGAAAAAAGAATAAATTAAGTTATGGAAGTTGGAAAATGCTACTGTAGCCCGCAAAACATTAGCAACCAATTTTTGGAGGAAAGCATTAAAGATATTTTCGTTTTAAAACTGAATAAATTACAATGCAATTACAATGCTGTTACTGTTTTGCCGAGGAAGAGTACCCACAAAGCTGAAAAAAAAAATCTGTGATTCATATATCTATCCAAATTTTATATGATCTAAAGTTTTGTGTCTGTCTGCGTGATCGCGTTGTTCATCTAAACTCCGAAACGTATTTGAAGCGGGTTTCACCATGAATTAGACAGTTGATTGCAAAAGATAAATATGCACAATGTATTTATTTAAATTGAAATAGAATAGAATGACTTTATTTTTGAAAATATGCGTAGACGATACATCAGTTAGTACAGTACAAAAATCAGCCATATTTTGCCATTCAGCATGCAAATATTTACGTCAAATTAACATAAAGGAATTTAACTGTATAATTAAAATATATTTTTTTTAAGTTCGAAATACGGTGCGACTCAGGCTTTGCATAGTTTTTTAGATCGATACAAAATAAATAACTTACGTAAAAAGTATGTGAAGTGAGCAAAACTATCACTCGGGTTGTTACAGCCGCCATCAATCATTTGTATAATGTTCAATACTCCATGGGTGAGCATCCCGAGAGCTGCTAAAGTGCCGAATGCCATGTAAATATCAGCTGAGAACGGGTATATGTGCTGAAAAAAGAGAGTTATTTTATGAATTACTTGTTTCTGTCCACGACTTTGTCCGCGTCAAATTTTTGTTCCCCTGACCCTTCCCGTCGCATCGAATTGCCTGCCAGGTTTCGTCCATTTTTCGTTGCTGCTCCACTCCTTTTGATAGTAGCAGGATGTTATATCTTATTGCCTTTCTCAATAAATAGGCTACCCAACACAAAAATATTTAATCAATTCGAACCAGTAGTTTCTAAAATTACCGTGTTCAACCAAAAAAATAAACTCTTCATCTTTATAATTTATTAGATTTATTTTTTTAGATTCTAGATATATTTTTTTTTTACATATTTTGATAAACTATCGATGTTACGACTATTGACGACAACGTTTGTGTTAAGGTACACTATTTAAATATTATACCTATTTACTTGAATTACTTTTCAATTTTAGAAGTAAAACTGAAGTTTGTGAAACACTTTGTGAATTGATAAAAAAAAAACCTGTTGTTTAAGTACTCACCAAAAAAAGGCTCAAGAGGTAGAAAAAAGTGCTCCACAGTGTTAACATGTTGATGGCAAACAGTACCCACATCGTAATAGTAATTTCTTCGTAAAGATAGCCACCTTCCTCTGTATACACATCATCACAAGCTGGGCAAAACAGGATACGCATACTGTGGGTAATTGCCAACTGAAACATAGTAAAATTAGTGAAATATCTTGTTCCATTATAAATAATAGTTTCGGGTTTATGATACCGTATAAGTACATGCCGTACCGTGTGGTGCCGGACATAAAGAATAACACCACCCCATTTCTTCACGTGGGTGTCGTAAAAGGCGACTAAGGGACTTACTAGAGAGCAGTATATGGGCAGCAGCGTTCTCTATGCATTTTACCACCATACTGTGATCGCCAACCCGCCTGCCAAGCGTGGCGATTATGGCAAAGCCCCCCGAATTGGGGGAGGCCTAAGTCCAGCAGTGGACGTCATACGGCTGAAATGATGATGATGATGATGATGATAAGTAGGTACATAAATCATCATCTGTCTAGCATTTACCCAACTATGTTGGGGTCGACTTCCAGTGTAACTGGATGCAGCTGAGTACCAATATTTTACATGGAGCGACTACCTATCTGACCCCCACAACCCATTTACTGGATAATACGATACCCCTTGGTAAGACTGGTTGTCAGACTTTCGGGTTTCTGCCGACCCGTAACGATTGTCTAAGATTTACGAAAGACAGCCGGGACCAACGGCTTAACGTGCTTTCCGAGACACGGAAGGGTCTTAGTATGTAAAGATGGTTACCCATCCACGGACCAACCGCGGCAAGCGTAGCTTAACCTGAACGATCGACCCGTGCGGCTGTGTTAACTTAGCCACAAGCCTGAAATGTTCCCACAGCTGGGACACAGCCCTCCTATTTACGAGAGAGAGTGCACTGTAACCCACCACGCGTTAAGGGCATGCCGGTTTTCTCACGCTTCACTGCTCGAAATCTATCCTTTATCTATGTTTATTCAGTCACTATCATCACTGGCAGATTTGTTCCACCCACTTCTATATGCTTCCTCTGTTTTGTGCAAAGCCACCATGATCTGTATAAATTCCAACTAGGTCTTAACCGCGACTGTGTATTCAGTCTCCCACAAAAATTCTAGTTTTATTATAGTCACTACCTACTAGAAACCGGGTGTCAACAGTCGTAAGCATGTTCTCGATAGGATAGTCAGGCAAGATATGTGTGTAGCTAAATAGTATTTTCTAAGAAAGCAATTAAATTTAAGGCAACTCTAAACCATTGCTGTTCTGGTCTAAATTCGGATGATTAAATTCCAAATATCTCAGAATCTAAGAGACCCTACTAGGTAATATGAGGTTTTCAGGATAATTCTATTTTTTCCTCACCATACTCCAAAAGGCGATGAAGGTACATGCAACTTTTAGTTTTCTCGTACAAAAACAACATCGCTTAAGCTTCGGTAACGGTAAACCCCCCATTATATAAATTTAGATAGATTTATCTTTATAACTAAGTATAAACATGATTTTGCTTAAAATAATCTCGATAATTATCACAATAAATTGGGATAAAAGCAGGAGATTGATATTGAATCTCCACAGCACAGAACACATATACTCAAGAGCTCCACACTCTCTGTCATTTGATATTAGATTGACAATCTGAGTTATTTTAATAAGTCATTAAAATTTGTGGCTTTAAATACTGGTCCTTTTGGTAATGGGAACCTAAATATACCAAAAAGATTAGTGCTGTAAGTTGCGCCATAGATAGTATCAAGAAGTTTTAATCAAGGTTTTAATAATCGGAAATCATTTGACACTTGCAGCTAAATTCATATTTAGCTAGATATTAAAGCTATAAAATTTCCTCACTCTCATTTCCTTTTCTATTTTTAATCTATCCCATTCTGCGGATCAGCATTCTGTATAAATGGACTACTATGTTTGTTAAATCATGTAGGCATATACCATTAACATTAAAACATTAGTGAAATATCTTGTTCCATTATAAATAATAGTTTCGGGTTTATGATAACCAACCTATGATTCAACACTTCACTCACTTTTTTGTATTTTCTTCGGTACACAATCATCATTTTGCTTATCCTCATAGTTTCATTTAAAATCATGCCCGAGTAGCTGGTGATCGTATTTAGGAATTAACTTCTATTATAAAAGAGGTTCACTCTGAAAATCAAAACAAAATTTAATGGTTACACTATAGGTATACCTAAATAGATAATGCCAGGACACATTTATTACTCTTATATGTACAATGCACAGAAATTTTAAAACGAAACAATATAGAAACTATTTAATAGAGACAGTAAAATAAAAATGTTGCTCCTACTAAAAATTCACAACTATGAATAAGTACCTAAACTGAAGCGTGTGTATGATAGCGCAATTTTCCATGAAAGTTATCAAAATAAATAAATATCTTAGGACAACCAACACACCGTTATCTGATCCCAAACTAGGCAGAGCCTGTACTATGGTAACCAGACAACTGATAAGCATACTTATATATGTCTAAATACATACATATTATAGATAAATTACACCCAGACACAGAACAAATGATCGTGCTCATCACACAAAGATTTGTCCTGGGTGGGAATCGAACCCACGATCTCAGTCTCAGCAGTCAGGGTCACTAACCACTAGACTAACAGGCCAGTCAGATTTCTTTTGGAGTTCTCACTATGCCCAAATTGCGCATACTCTTGTCAAAACATCGGTTTCCCTAAAGCTGAATCTTCATTACTAAAGGTTGCATCGCATGTAAGATGCAGCTTACATGCGGCATGCCAGTAGTTTCCACTTTATGACCTGTTTTACTACACATGGCTTTTAGGTCCCCCAGGAACGAAGTAGTACCTAGGTACTAGGTAGGATAGATAGGTAGTTAGTCTACATAGTCTATTTCAGATTCTTACTCTTTATGTAGGACTTAGCTTACATTGTTTCTGAGGTGTTAATGGATATGGAATAATTTGTTTGGTACGTTTTATTGACACCAAACAATAACGTGATATTATATGACGATTTGCTTAGGTCATGCACATTCAGACCATAAAATACTCAAACAAATCTTATTATCCCCATATGATTTCCATTTTGATTTTCAAAAAATAATTATGCACTCTTTAATACATGTTTCGAAGCCTAAAATAATTCTTTTTTTTTTGTCACAACAAATACAAGCTACAGTAACTTTTCAATAATAACACAATGACTGTAGCTTCAGAATTATCAAACTACAATGTAACCTACTCACTGAACCTGCCGGGGTCGCGTGATTGTACGAAAGAGGTAACGTGACCCTGGCACATGGGCAACTGAAGGAACACGGGAGGGTTTTAGTCAGTAAAAGTCTGACGCACCCTCCCGCTCCGCCCAGAGCGGGAGAAGTCATTTGATGATTTCCCATCCAAAAAAAAAACCTACTCACTGAATATATATAATGATGAAAAAGTTTTAATTAATAACGAATCAATTAAATCTTCCCCACTATAGTATCTATCAGTCATGAGTTGCGAGGAATAGATTGTGCAGAATGATGATTACGGCTAATTTAACTAAGGATACCAGACCTTGGTGCAATCGGCCCGAAGAAAAACGCTAAGATGGGGGCTGAGATATACCTTGTCGTATATCTCAGCCCCCATCTTAGCGTTTTTCTTCGGTTGGCCAATATTAGAAGAAAATTATGGCCTACGCTGATACCAAATCAATTTTAATAAGAGCAGGTGGATGATTATGATGCTCCGTTTGGGCACGATCTCCATAAGTATTAAATATATTAGTTTTGGCATCATGCCTAGTATGAATTAAGTGAGTATTATTAGGGTATTTTGTCAGGATATTCCGGAACAAAACCCGCAGTATCTGAATTTTGACATATGCTGCTTCTCAGTTTAGATAGATGGTTTTAGAAACATACTTAATACTTCAGTAAATTCATACGTGTTATATCTACCAAATGCAATATAAAAGAAACTCGATATGATTTCTAAAATCCCAAACGACCAGACGGTAAAAGCTTGCATTAGGTGCTTTTAAAACCAGACACCCGCTACGTCGCGGACAGCGATGATCGCGGCTACCGTTTTCAA
This sequence comes from Aporophyla nigra, assembly GCA_947507805.1. Lineage (NCBI taxonomy): Eukaryota > Metazoa > Arthropoda > Insecta > Lepidoptera > Noctuidae > Aporophyla > Aporophyla nigra. The sequence goes on along the minus strand of OX382300.1, from coordinate 11,227,690 downwards.
ATTCATGACGCACCGCAACATAATTGGAAGCCAAGGTTGCCGATCAGAGGTTAGTGGCATAAGTAAAGGTACAGGCAAATGAAAATACATAAATAAATAAAAAATGAAAACTATTATGATAAAACACAATTTGCATATTGCACAGAAATGTCGTGAAAAAAATTTATAAAATATGAATTGAAATGGCTAAAATTGTAGGAGAAGACTAAAGAAACGATGGAAGAACTGTGTGTAAGATGATGTGACTTTAAAGGGGCTGACTACTAAAGTCAAGAGCAGCTTGGGAGTAAAGAGATATTACACCGATATTAAGTAAATTGGAATAATGATGATTTACGTTAAAATCAAGATATACACGCACTTTGACTATGGTAAAGAGTCCAATAAGAAGATAAGCAAAAACAAATTTCTTTTTATGTCTACACTACTACATACATACACCACACACACTACACACACGTCAAGCATTTACTTACATCACTCACCTGTCAAGTTTTAGACAAAAATGAACCTACCTACTTTCATAGTCTAAGTCATTCAAATATAGAATTGCCATATAAAAAATTTATACGTTTTTACACCTAATTCACCACGGAAGAGCTCTGATTTCCAAGATACATGTTTTTGGCTAGTTTGGAATTCAGGAGTTCATATAGTTTTACCCATTTACTCATCTATATTATTCAAATAGTATAGGTGAATAGACGGCTAAAACTATCCTAGTTCCTCCTAGTTCTTAGGAATATTACTGTATTAGGCTATATTTTATTGATACCAAATAAACGTTATTTTTATTATTATTTTTCTATTATAAAAATCATGTAATTTAAGACTCAAACCTTGTTTGTCTGGTGTACCTATGCATTAACTCTGTAATTACTGAATGACATTACATCTAACTAAAATAAATAGGTGTAAACAAACACTAATTTTGCTATGGATTCCACCGTAATGCTTAGCTTAGTTTAAGCGCCGAAAACCGGGGGATTTCAGCATTATTGCTTCCCTTCGAGGTGTGGGGGGTGGGGGGTGAGGGGACTCTTAACAAGATTACATTGGAGATAAAATGGCTGAGATAATAGCGCCTCCGTAAGCTGGCAACGAAGCCGGGCTCTAAAACGAAATTAAAATCGGGCGAAAAGTTCGAATTTTCTTAAATGAGGCATCTATTTTATTCCTTCTTACTTTTGTCTGTAATAAGTTTTATTATTAGAGAAAAAAAGTCACCAGGGATATATTTAATCAAGATGAAAAAACATACTTCTACGTTGAAATATGGTACTTATATGCCTACGTACATTATGTCATGACTTTCCAGCCAATTTGGGTAAAATGATACATTTAATAACATGGGTCCCCAAAATTGTCAAACGGCATCGCGCAAGACCCGCAGGTAGATGGCGGGACGAACTGGAGGCCTACATAAGGGATTGGTCCTTACTGGCTCGGGATAGAGTTCAGTGGAAAAAGCAATGGGAGGCCTTTGCCCTGCAGTGGGCCCATACAGGCTGATTTTTATTACTATTAATAGAATATTAATTCTGTCATTTAACTTCTAATTATTTTTCTCATTTTATGTAATTTTCTTTTAAGTCGCCGCCGCTTTTCTTAACTATGCTATGGATAAAGAATTTAATTAATTTCAAGACCCGAGATAGTATTGTGAAATTACTTCCCACATTACCTAGGTACTCTCTAGCTTTTATCATCAGGTAGCGTAAAACTAAAAACGTAATAGGTGAAGATTTAATTAATTAAAAGCGACACTTTTATTTCTGTCCGCGTTTTTTAATTATTTTATGTGTCTAAAGTATTAACAGGTAATAAAAAATTCTTTATATGCGAAGCCACTGCTTAACCTTGTTACATTTTTAAGTTAGGAGTAACTTAAGTAAACAAGCTTAACTTTAACTTGAAACTTATGGGGGAAGCTCCAAGGTAGCCTGCGAAATCTAATAACGTTTTTTTGCAAATAAGCTTAATTTTTTTAATTTTTTGTGGGTGGGAAATTATCGAATGACTTCTCCCACTCTGGGTGGAGCAGAAGGGCGTGTCAGAATTTTACTGACTAAAACCCTACAGTGTTCCTTCAGTTGCCCATGTGCCAGGGCCACGATATCTCTTTCGAACAAATCTCGCAACCCTGCAGAAGCTTACAGGGTTGATTATAATTCTGTAGATATATCGATGGGTCCTACGTATATAGGCCAATGCAACAATTTGAGTATTTTCGCTTTTTTGTGTTAAATGCTTCCTTTTACTAAAGTAGATAACGTGCATTTAAAAAAAAAACCGACTAAGTGCGAGTCGGACTCGCGCACCGAGGGTTCCGTACAAACCTTCAGGTATTCACGGTTTATGCATAAGGTTTATGTTTATAAAATTTAATGCTTTAAAAAAAAAATATTGTTGAGTTGACTGAATGAAAGGTAAATTGTGGTTTACGATTTAGGACGTATTAAAAAAAACTACTTACTAGATCTCGTTCAAACCAATTTTCGGTGGAAGTTTACATGGTAATGTACATCATATATTTTTTTTAGTTTTATCATTCCCTTATTTTAGAAGTTACAGGGGGGGAGGGACACATTTTACTACTTTGGAAGTGTCTCTCGCGCAAACTATTCAGTTTAGAAAAAAAATATAGTAGAAACCTCCATATCATTTTTGAAGACGTATCCATAGATACCCCACACGTATGGGTTTGATGATTTTTTTTTTTTGAGTTTCAGTTCTATGTATGGGGAACCCCAAATATTTTTTTTTCTATTTTTGTGTGAAAATCTTAACACAGAATACATCTACTTACCAAGTTTCAATAGCATAGCTCTTATAGTTTCGGAAAAAAGTGGCTGTGACATACTCGGACAGACACACAGACATGACGAATTTATAAGGGTTCCGATTTTTGCCATTTGGCAACGGAACCCTAAAAACACATTTATAGGTGAACATTTTGGCCCTTATACATAGGACCCATCGATATAGATACGTGTTACGGTTGCAAATTATACTGTAATTTGTTCAACTATAGCCTGACACTGACTTGCAAATTGCAAGAAACGTAAGAAATTTTGAATTTCGTGGATTACCTTAGAGTATCCTCCATAATTTATGACGTTTCCTTAATAATGACTTGTTTTATTTACTCTTTTTAGTGCTCTTTCGTTGGTAGACCGCTGAAAACACAACTAGGCAAATAGACAACCAGCTGCTAATAATAAAAAAATACATATTCTCCAATCTATACTTCTTTCCTAATAGGTACTAATTAATATTATAAATGTGAAAGTAACTCTGTCTATTTGTTATGCTTTTACGACTAAACCACTGAACAAATTTTGATGAAATTTGTTACGGGGTTAGCCGCTTTTGTAGCTAGCTGAACTATAAAATAGAAAATAAATAATAGCTTTAAATTGAGGTTTTATTTGCATTGATATCAAGCACCCTACTCTTTTTTCTTTTTTTTTTAGTTTGGTTTTCTATGAAACCGTTACTTGTAAACTATTTTTTTGTTTGATAGACAGCTGAAACAAAATTAGGCATTAAATATTAAAAGAAAACCACACATTTTCCAATTTAATATAAACCCAATAAGTCTAGAGGTTTGTGTTCCATAATACACAAGTAAGATAGGTAAAGCGAACACTCTTCGCCACAGTCTAGTATTGATCGCACTCGCTTGTTTCAAATTCAATTCACAGAGTGGGAATAACAATAAAAGTTGGACGGTGTACCTACAGCATCACCTGCGCCCCAGTACGTGTACAGAATATACAAGGCTTTGTGATCGAATTTTAAACTCGATCTACTATGTACGTAGGTGTCTTGGATTATTTATACCGCTATACAGAACATGTTATAACTTTCGTGAGATAAATTCATGTTTCACGACTGGCGACCAGCTGCGAAATGAGATCAGGACTAAAAGTTCGGTTTGTTCTTAACTACATTTTGCAAAACGCGTATATTTTACAGGAAAACAAAAATTTTATCAAGCTCTTTTTAGGATTACCTAAAGGGTGCTAACGGAATATTTCTAAACCTATGCTGTCTGTCCGTTTGCCTGTTAGCGGGCTTATCCCATGAACCGTAATAATCAGACAGATGACATTTTCTCAGAGTGTGTATTTGTAGGATTACCACTATAACAAAAAAATAAATAAAGGAGACCCATGCAAAAAGCGTGTTTTTAATGAGTTGTTATTCATAAACTGTAATAAGTAGGCAGTTGAAATTTTCACACCGTGTGTAAGTATTTCTATTGCCGCTATAACAAAATTTAATCAAATAAAATTAAAGAGGATGCCTATACAAAAAACGTGTTAGAAATGTAGTAGTACGGAACCCTACCCGTGCGAGTCCGACTTGCATTCTGTCGGGTTTTTTTTTAATGATTAAAACGAACATAACTTATTTGTAATTTACAAAAATTCTAATAAGTTACTTACTGTAACTTAAGGAATAGGAAAATAAACTTTTCAGTCCGAAACCTTTAAAATATTAGAAAGTTTAATGATATCATTTGGTTAGATTATAAAAAATCACAGTAGGTAGCAATATTTTCAGCGTTTAAAGTTTTAGTTTGTCAAGCTAACAAATATCATTTACCCATGAGTTTACCAGTATTATTTCAATAACCCAGTAGGAAATAAATTCGCGGTAAATTATTGTTTTCATGTCAACATCCTATAAAGAGCTTTCATTATTTCAACGTTAAAGTCCCTGCATCCTTATTGGGCATATTAATCCACTTCAGGCATCGCGTTATTTAGGTCAATTTATCAAGGTAATTCAACAGGAAACGTATTTACTTCATGAGAATTCCCCATAAAAATTCATGCCTTCAGTAATGATATTCGAAATACTTTAAGACTTGGTTGTGCGTGCTCGTAACTATAATCTCAAAAATATTGTTCATGTGCCCGTCGCCTATATTGTGTATGAATCCACCTAGCATGTGTAGATCACATGCGATAAATAACAAGATTGTTTCCACGAAGGAACACCCGTGCGTTCGTTCCCGCGTGCCTTTACCAAGAAATGTCAAAATATTTCATACAAAGACTTTTTGTAAATATGAGAGGCGGACCGCTCTATGACATATATATCTCTATTTTTTTACAGCCAAGGCTCTTATCCTCGTAGATACGCGGCAAAAACACGCCTCGGGCTCGAGTCACGAATCGCAATATGGCCTTCGTGATAAATCTTCACGAATTCCAGTTTTATTTATTAAGTTGTATGGTGTTTTTACGATGTAACGCCGCGGGGGCGCTCATTACAACACTGCCTCCGCGGATCGTGATGAAAAAACTTTTCCCGACGATATCTTCTTGCAACATTAATTACGAAACTCGGAAAGTTCCCTGACTTGGAATAGCGTCGCTCGTTTATATTACTTTTTCCACTTTCTGACGGATTCAGCAACAATATATTTTTACGATTCGCTTTTTCTAGAATGAAAAGGGCCTAGTTTCCTCGTAGAGCTGATAAAAATATATCGAGTATTACAGGCAGTAAAAATACTGAAGACATCACGTAGCAAAACAGGTCTGGGAGTTTTATGTGAGCAATTTGGAGCGTTCACAAAAGAAATGCTAACGTTGACGCGAACGTGACGCAGCCGGGCGGACCCGGAGCCAAATGTGTCCTCTGAACCGTGCGCTATACGTATTGTAGTTTTACTATCCTGACTTATTTACATTTGGCGTATTTTATCGTTTGCTCGGATATGAATATAAGTATACCCAGGCAAATGTTGTTTGGGGTATCCACTGAGACGCGGAGAGCAATGGTAGCCCAGTGGCACCAGCTTCGACCCCAAATAGGTGCTTTCCTTTGTTTAAATTGAAAACAAACCAAAAATCGAAGACATGTGAGATATTATAGCAACCCAGACTGGACATGCGGGGTGGATACGGTCCACTCCCTATCACAGAGATGAGGCCTGTGTCCCAGCATTGGGGAGATTATAGCCTGATTATGCTTATAATTATGAAGTATTCAAAATTACACCAAATTTTTTGAATGATTTAGGAAAGGGACTTAAATGTACTGGAACTTTGGCAAAACGTGGGTAGAACCTTTTTAAATAAGTATTGAATACATTAAAATTTAATACGAGTTTCATCGATATGCGGTGGTGTTATTACCGTTCAATAAAACCTACTCAGTAACACACGTAAACTTAAAACATGAAACTTACGAGTGTTTCAATAAAATGTACATCTGAATGACCTGCCAGGCTCGCAATCGCCGCCCAAACCGGTAATGAACCGACCCAAGAGATACCATAATCGAATATTTTCGAGGGTAATGGCTTTTATAAGAGATAATTGAAGTTCTGGAACAGGCAAGGGTTCCGTAGGCCAATAACTGCGCAGGGCGTATCTGTGAGTTAATTTATGTTACTATAACTCAGTCGGACAGGTTGTGTTCAATAGGTAATTTAGATGTTGGCAACATTGTCGTAATGAGAACGGAACCGTGGTGGGGTTTATTAGCGCGTTGAGTGATGCACTGCATCTGTGTGGTTGGTAACGTGTACTTTGATTAGGTTTTTGTATCTTTCAACTGAAAGAAAAATATTGAACATTTGCGAATATGTAATACTTCTAGAATTAGTCTTAACTATGTAGAGATGTCCAATTCAACTTAGTAGTAGTAGAGATAACCACCACACACACACAAAAGAAATAATTAAGATCAAAGCTTGAAAAACATACAGATACAACGTAAGGCCAGAAACTGTAAAATGTATATTGTTCATAATAACTACCTACTAATGTGATAGCCCATACCATTTTCAGGCCTATTTTCTGGGCATAAAGTACAGACAAGACAGTAACAGTAGTTTAGTCATTTTCATATTTAACCCAAAATGTTATACCTACTTGCACAAACTTACGGTCTGAAAAGATATTTAACGGTTCAAAAATGATGTCATGTGAAGTCATGATTTCCCAAAAATGGTGTTCAGTATATAGTACTTAATAAAATTTCAGATATGTTGGTATATACAATTTGAGATATCGCAACATAAAAAGTACATAAAAAATGTGGATTTCTTAAAATAATACATTTAAAGTCAAGTAAGTCCGCATTTTATATCTACACCTCCGTGTTATTAACAGTTAAGTAAAACATCTAAAGGGCGTTCCTCCTCCTTAATTTTGATAACGAACACACAGTACCCAAATATTGTTTAATCAGCTTTATTAATGGTACGCGAAGGTATCAAATTGATTGTTCGTTGATGTTTCATACGACCTTTTCGATATAAAACAGTGGAGCTTTGACTTAAACGAAAAAGCTCATAATGTACACAAGATATGGCTTCGTGTGGCAGTTTGTTATGAAGTTTATAGTGGAGCCAACACGGGTCTAGTTACATGCTCATTGGGAGACGAAAAAAGGCGGCGATTTCGAATATTATCTGTAGTAATTTAGGAGATTGAATCGCTTTGGTAGAGGTAGAGAAAAAAGGAGAAATTATGAATATTGTTTGTCGTGTTATTGGATAGTTATATATTTGAAGTTTTACGATACATTCGTGGAGGTAGTGTTATGATAAACGCCACGGGTAATGTGGAACATGACGTCGGAATGTTATTAGAGATTTTTATTAAAACTACAGTCGTAAACCAGATCATACGGGAACCGCTCGTCGTTTAACGTTCTCTGTGACATTATATTAATTTGTGATGTGGTGAAAGAGTTAATGTCCATTTAACTGAGCGTGTTTATCTGCGATATGTAGGTAAATAAACGGGTATTTCAACCCTGGAATAAAAGGTCAGGTTCGTCTTTTGATAACGTGCTAATTTTCAGAATAAATTTGACTACAATAGATGCAATTCTGACAACCATTCTTACCAAGGGCTATTATATATTACCCAGTAACTGGATTGTGGAGATTAGATAGATAGTCACTCCAAGTAAAAAACTGGTATTGAGTTGCATGCGGTTAGGCTGGAAACCCAACGTAGTTGGAACAAGGCTAGGCAGATGTTAGTCCCACATAACTGTACTATCTCCCCGTGGTAGTGCAGTATGCATGAGCATTTCTCCAGGTTAAAAAAGAAAAGTCTAGGCAGATGTTGATGAATAGATTCAATTTTAACGTCTTCAATACTTATGTCTTTTTTTGGTTTCCTCACTTATAAACTCATAATTTTATCATACTTATAAGATAGGTACTTAGTTTACGAATCATAAATAACAGTTAGATATCGCTCTAAAAAACGCATTTTATACTGTAAAGATTTATGTAATGCACATAACACAATGCGTGGTTAATATTTTATGAGTGTTAAATCTATATTAAATTTGTATGTGCTAAATGTAGCGAGAGAAAATATCACTAAACGGTTTTACGATGTGACTTTGCCGCAAACACATCCCTGTTATTATGAAACTTCCACTATCGCTGCAAATATGATGACGTCATCTGAAAAAAAAAGAGAATTATATATCAAATAAGCGCCACATGATTTTATTACAGTGATCGGTTTTATTAAGAAAATGCAGAAAATCTATGTGTCAATATTTCCCTGAAAGACTACCCAGACTTTTAACTCAGAACTACGTAAAGGTCGTTTATTTTATTTCTAGGTTCTTTCAAAATAACCAAATTCAGAAACAACCTGTTTTATAGTTTTTTTTTTTAACTATAAAACAGGTTTTTTCAAGGAGAAAATATATTGCGCATTTTCTCCTAAATACAAAATACCAGCACCAACTACATCTTCAAATATTTAGTGAAACTTAAAATTTTGGTCATTGTAGGCACCGGGGAGACGCGGGGGTGTTGTAGGTGTGCTCGTAAACTGTACGTTTTATGGAAATATAAGATCCTTGTCGGCGACGGTAGGTACTTGCCGCCCTGCCCTCCTCTCGCCTCAGAATGTAATCTCTTGTACCTGACTACGTATCTTTACATGATATGGATTTTATCTCTAGCCTTGTGTAGGCTGAGGTTAGGAAACTTTGATGTTTATAGCCACATAAGGTATTTTGAAGAATGAGCCAGCTCTAGGCTTTTAAAGGTCTAAAGTAATTATTATATTATTTTGTATTTTTTTTGTTCTCTGCTTTTCTAACGACGAAACACTTAGTCAGGAACATCATCGTCTGCCTAGCTTCTTCCAAGCTATGTTGGGGTCGGCTTCCAGTCTAACCGGATGCAGCTGTATAGTTGCATTTTACATTGAGCGACTTTCTGACCTCCATTACAAATATTAATGAACATTAAACCACAATAATTTTCTAACAACTGTTATAATACAACAAATGTTAATGGAACAAAGGAGCCTGTGGACACACAGTGCCTCACACTAGGATTCCCTGTGTCTCACGACACAGGGAATCCTAGTGTGAGTTCCAGGAATCAACGCATTCGAGTCTAGGTAATTTCTTGAACAATAGATTGTTATAAAGTACAGTCGATCTGAAACAAGGGATTTCTACCAATCAAAAGAACATTATCGTAGTCATGACAAAGCACCGTTACGTATAGGTACATGTTGATGTTTACGTGTGTAAATCCAATGAAGTCTTTGAAATATGGATGCCCCCCACATAATTTATGGTATATTTACCTACTTGGCTTTGTTCGTTTTGTGACGATTTGAATAAATTTTAGCAACAACAACTGCATATAAATGGAAGCTTTATCCGAGGCAATCAAATTTTGATAGCGATCGGATAGGCCCGACTAGCAGTCGAAATACTCGAAATAGCGGGCATTACTTCCGAATTCTCGAATGCGGACGAGTCGAATCGATAGTCGATACCAATAAAACAGCGTCGATTCGCGAATACATAAAACGTCGGATTCGAGTCTTGCGCTCTTTATATAAAGCTAGAGAGAAGGGTTCCACTTTTATTGCAAGGAATTTGCATATAAAGTAACCATTGAAGAAAGCGATCTCCGTTTGGCTCCGTGTATTTTTTCGTATTCATTGTTGCGAAGGCCGCGGCTCACATTTCGTTTTATGGATCGTGATGCTTTCTTAGCGTTTAAATAAATAATGGTATCAACAGTTTTTTACGCTTTTGATTTATTTGAGAAAGCCTTTTATGTTTTGATCTGAGATGGTTAATTATGTTCATTTTGATCGTAAACGTTCAGTATAAAAATTTGTATCTACTCTTATCTGTATACTTAACAACTAAACTGGTCTTTCTTTTCTTTGCAGGTTAATGGATTGGCTGTCAATCTGAATATGGATTAATAAAATAGGTAAATAATAAACATAATTTATTAGCATTAATTCGTTACATAACATTGTTGGGGCCATATAAAATCGAAGGCGACATGTAAAGTTATGATAAAAAACAAAATAAAGTGTTTAGTAACCGCGGGGCGTTACCAGGGATTCCTAATAAAAATGATATTTAATTGAAGTCGATAACGTGTCGTGGCGAGAGGCCTAATAAACTGCCTTTATTATTATTGTGTTGCCCCGGCTCTCGATAAACATTATGTATCTATACGACTCATGGTCTGTTCAAATGCTTGTAGGGATTTGGTTGTCTTCACATAAGTATCCCTCTATCTTATCGCGTAGACTTTACGGAGGAAAATCTTTTACTATTTTACCGACGGCTTTCTGGCTGTATTAGCGTCTGGCTTCGAGGGTTTTAGATACTCGACGACTGCAGTTATTTTAATATTTAAATTGACGTAAAAATAGGTATACAGATAGTAATGGTACTGGAAATTCCAGATTTTTAAAACCTAGTAGGTAATTTGCTAATTTTCTTAATGGAATATCGAGACAAGTTGATGTCAATGGCAGATTTATTCAATTAATAATTCATGAAAATTTATATCTAGTCTCCTCTGGTCTAGGTTCACGCCCGTCCAGTGTCAACCGGTCGATAAATTTTCTTTAACGGCTTTGATATCTTGAAGAAACAAGTTCTAGCTTCGAATAATTTTCGCATCACAAAGTAAAGGTTAACTCACATTGTTGCTGATGCATTTCGTCAGCATTGAGATAAAAGAAACCCAACACAATGGCCTTTAAGTGATAGTTATGGCACTTTTTATAGCCAGTTAGATTTATTTTTACTGCACTGTTTGTTTTAAACGCTTTTCGCGAGGAGAGGTCGCGACTACTGCTTTTTCATTCATTTATCGCAGACTATTCGAATCAGTTAAAGCTAATGTTTATGTTAATGATGTGAATGATCTATCTTGTGAGCGTTTATTGGGCTTTATCGTTGAAAGCGAGGGCGTCTACGATTGTGTCTACTGACAGAGCAACGTAGTGGGCGAATGATTCTTGTCTCATTTGTCATTGATAAAAATATCGCAATATTTTTCAGAGAGCAATCAATTAGCTCTTGACTTATAGATTTATCGTGTAGTTTTATGGCTTGAACAGAGATAAACAATGACCGACGGCCTGGTGTCTGGCTGGCAAAGAAACGATTGTGAGGAACATAGGTGTATTTTAGACACCGAGCGTGGGAATGCAAGTTTGCTAAACTGTTTTCTTATTCTTAGAACTTATTATATATATTTCTTAGAATATGCTGCACGTGCAAACGGCCCGAGGATGAGTTTATTATATGCACTTACCTAGATAGAAAGAGTTTTCTCCAGATCGTTTTTCGGTCACGGCGGCCAATCTCAACGGAGACTAGCCATCGGCGCGGGAGATAGTATAGTGCTCAAGTGTGTGCGCAGACACAGGAGCACTCACTCTTCCCTCACTCTCATATAGTCTGATGGGACGGCAATTTGACACGACCGGAGATAGATCAGGCGTAGGACCAACGGCTTAACGTGCTCTCCGAGGCACAGGGGTTTCACACCGCCAACTTCCAAACTCCGGGCTGTTACTAAGAAATTCCTAATGGAAAAACCCAGTAACACTTTGCCCGACCTGGGAATCGAACCCAGGACCCCACGCTCAGCAGTCGCGCTTGCGAACACGAGACCAACGGGGCAGTTGCTTTATAGTTACCTACGGGACGTCCTAAGCTATTATAACAAAACTACTCATATCATACGATTAAAAATGACAAGATAGTCAAAAGACGTAGCTGTCTTTCTAATACGCCGAAAATTGGAAGAAAAGAGCACACATTATCTACAAGGCTGCTAAATATGAAACACACCTACCTACCTATACCTCCTACTTACCTTGGAGTATTTGCTTTATCTCACATCGAGGGATGCTCTCTCATTAGCTGACCACGCGGGCCGCTCGCCCCAACGGCCCTAATAAGGAAATATAGGGCTATAAAACTGGCCAGTGGCGAGCCTTCTTAATCAAATTGCCGAAATGGCCGATGGGAGCTTCGTTGATGCTATCGACATCACCATAATTATCTACACAAAATACTGGTTGATAGGTAAAATTATAGTGGGAAAGTATTTCGGGTTCTTGAAATAAGTGCCTAGCCAGCCTTACGCTGAGAAAAATCCGACTTCACCAGATTTTTTTTTTCCAAAATAAACATACCTACTAAAATAATTAGTAATGTTCTTTTTTTTCTTTCCTTCTGGAAACTATGGATTCAAAGGGTTGGACGGGGAAACCCGTTGTCAATTTTAATATAATCTTGAACCGTTATCTTAAAACAAAGATCTCATCAAAAATTCAGCATGTGACTCTCGGGATGTATCCAATAAATCAGTTTTACAGCATTCCCGTGTCATTTCAGTCGTCGAACGGCATAAAATGATAATTTTACTGCGCTCCCCTTCCGTCTCGGGACTTTACGACAATTGTGAAATGTATCGACAGTTCGGGTGTCATCTAGAATTTGGACCAACATTCGAAGCGAACACCTAAACTTTAAAACCCCATTTACTCTTAGCAATAAAGCCAAAACTCGCTTGGCAAAGTGCATTTTCCCCACAAACACCCAGTTAATCCATCAGCAACATATGGTACCTGTCTCCCCTCTCCACTCCTTCAGTTTTCCTCTTGAACTGTTATTTTAAGGCGCGGGCCATCAATCTTTCAGGTGGCTTGGCTGTTTAAATATAATCGTGAATCATAGTAAATACTATGGTATGTATTTATAGAGCAAAGAACCTCATTTATCGAATCCTCATTTTTATTTAAAGCTTTCACATCCACAGATCCACATCTTAGTGATGTACCAATTCTTTTTCTGACTGAACTTACGTTTATTTTCAAATATAGGACAAGTTACTTTTTAAAAAATTTGTTTTTCACTTCAAGTTACAGACATCATTGTAGCCCTGGCTCTTGTACTAGGAATGTAATATGATTTGGAAGCGAGATAGACAACATTAGATACTTAACTGACTAAGGTAGTGACTGAATTATGCCTATAGCTTATGTATAGATAATGATTAAAAATTATATCTTGTGATCTGACTAACAAATCTTGATTATTCAACACTATAATAGATTTATACCATTTATTAAAAAGTCCCTATCTCTCACTAACGTAACAACGGCCTACCCAAAGAAAAGGTCGTTCCTAATTTAATTTATGCGCCCTAAACTTTTTCTTAGATACAATATTACATAACAAAAACGGATATAATTTACAACTATTGATATTCTCAGGCGTGAACCCTTTTCGGCATAAACATTCATTATAACAACATGCAATAAAACCCGAACAATGGTTAATTACCATTTATTTATTGCCCCAAATTAACAACGCCGTAATGATTGAGAACCAGAGAGTTTTGTCAACAAAACCGATTATTTTGTTTGTATAAATTATGCTAATGCCTTTGTAGTGTAAATGTGATTGATTTCGTTTCTTTTGTGACAGTGTTGTTTTCCTAATTATGGTTATTTAGAATTAGGCAACGGTCTTTGTAGTCGAAGCATCATTTGTGTGTCCGGTGTAAAATATTCAAACTAAGTATTTAAGTTCAAGATTTGCTTGTAAGTTGCATCTCAACTAACCGTATTACAGTCACAATGTTACCATAATACAAGTTACAGTATATTTATATTTCAGTCACTCAAAATCAGATGGTAAACAATATATCCCAATCCAATCATTTCAATATTTATCGTACCAAGTAAAAATCAGAGAAGATCAACATTCGGTTGTGTTGTCTAAGCAAAACGTCATGTTTTATCGCACACCGTCACCTCTTGCTATTGACCTAAGCACTGTTGTAGGTACGTAAAGTACGTAATGTGTGGTGCGACAATCGCTGAGTTTACTACATCGTTTCACTTTTAACGCTATTAAACGAACACTATAAAATGTTGAGCGCACCACCATGCATCATCGGTTCTGTTTAAGCACTTACTGATGTTCAGTTAAGGTTTTTATTTGAGAGCTTTAGATTTTTCTCGGTGGCGTGAAAGGGTAAGTAACATTTTATTTCGTTCTCAGAAGAAAATTGCCAGTTCGAAATGAAAATACTTTCCATCTGGTTGAAATTTTCCCACCTTCAGCAGATAATAGATGTGAGAAGATAAGTAGATAGTTTATTTTTTAATGCTACGTACTTTACTTACTCTCCGAGAGTATTGCGGGTGTTTTGAGAGAATTTTGACATAAACTTTCATCTTCTCGGAAGCAGTTCCGGAGAACAATCTAGCGTTGCTAATCCTATTAATTATAAAAGTAAAACACACTACACACTAGGTATATGTTACAATTATAAAATATTATGAATGTAAAAAAGTGACAATATTGTTACAATACAACATACTGAATTAGTATCTTAAACAAAGATACCCTAACTAGGTTTATATCTGTGACTTGGGAGTTAGTGTTCCTCCATTTTAGAAGTCGTTACGTAAGCCGTATTGATCAATCGTTTCTTTAATTAGCCGCCTCCAAAGACATAATTGCTCTTTATAATTACTTCCCACTTTCAAACCCCCGACTATAAATAACGAACAGCACCAGACATCCCTCTCAAACGTACATTTCCATTCAACCTCATGCGAAACTTGCGAAGTACAATTAAACCTCCAAGTTCCGACAAAGATAGTTAACAAGAGCAGAGAGGCCCTAATGACAAGGATTAAGACGTAAAGATAGGGCGAGATACGTCATTACGACCCCCAGTCTCATACATCTACGTCATTACGGCCCCCAGACTCATGCATCTATGGATGTCGGCACTCATTAGGGAGATACGCCCCAAGAGTGAGTTAATGATGTTCCTCTAATGGATGCCAGATAGGTAGGACATTCTGCATACAGGATAAGTTGTGCTCTTGAAAAGGTTTTTTGTGGGATAAATATTATGTCGTGTTTTCTGTCAGAGATTGTATGATTTATGTTCCGTGGAGCTTAATTAGTACGGTCTTAGAAAATAAAATTTTTGACATAAAGAATCGAACATGATTTGTTCCGTTCTCTACCAAAACAGCTATAGGTATTCTAAACTCTACCTAATGCTGTGATTAATATTTTGATAAGCTTGTCAAAATAACATGTCATTCTATCTACATGATATTTATTATGTTGGTAGGTTTATATTTGTCAGTAGTACTGAGTAGCTACTGACTTGGATATATTCATTTACATCCTTTCTATACCTAAGTAAGTGGGGCATGTAAAAAAACATTTCATAGTAACGAATCTCGTTTTCACATAATTATTGTTTGAGTAAAAATGTGAGCAGCATTCAGTTTTAAAGTATAATTTTTGGTAACAATGCGTTGTGAAGATTTATCTCCAATTATGATCATTAAACTAAAAATGTACTAAAAAGACAATGTAATTACCGCCTCAGTAACCTAAATGACAGACCACCTAGAAGTAAAACCAAAACAATAGTGAGAAATATGCATCATTATCACTAGGTATGCGGTTACCAACATTACGCTACGAAGCTACGATACCCGCACTACCAACCGTATAGGTCACGCACACAGACGCGGCTGGCCGGTCTGTAGCGAGTATGGATTAGCGCGGGCTGCCGCGCGAGCGAACGTCACAAAATGGCGGCCGTAAAAACAAGTGAAGAGTGAGTTACGGTCGGACGCGGGTCGAGGGGGGCGCGGCTCGAGGGGGGAACACCCGACCAATGGCGCTTCGCTGAGCGAGCAACGCAATTCGCCCGCCAACTCCGCTCTTTCTTTAATGGTCGACGTTGTTTTTCTCTGGCGCGCTTTTTCCTGATTTTTTTTTGCGGGAAATTGTTTTGTTTGCTTTGTACGGAACGCTACAATGTATATTAAAGTGTTTTCTCTTGTTTCGTATTGAAATATACGGCCTTTTCCCTGATGTAAAACATCATTTTCTTTTAAAATATTACAACGCTTCGCTAAAAGGTCCAGAATAAAAAATATGTCATGGTTGGTCTCAGAGGGATTATTATAGTACTCAAGAGTCAAATGTCAAAAATGTCCAGATGTGCTTATTTGATGCTTATTCTTGAAGCCTCTTCTCTTAAAACATGAATTTGACTAGCCTACGTTTTGGTTTTAAATTTATATGACATTAATATGTGGATATGATACAGCAAATAAATAATCTGAATTAGCTACAAGTTTCTAGATTGATATCACAACTCTTGAGTTCAATTTTAAAATTTAATTGATCCCAATATATTAATCATTATTATTTATGCTTGGGGACTTGTGATATCCCTCTACTGCTGTTTTGCGACGGAAAGTTTAACCTGTCAAGAGAATCACTGATAATATTTTTTCTGAAATAGGTATGGAGATAGATACACAGAGCTGTGTATAGAATATCGTTTACTAAGCCCCGACCCCAAAGACTTGTTTTAAAATCAAAACAAGATTTTATTAAAACGTTTTTCAAACTTTACCTACCTTTTTTATTTAAAAAATAAACTGTTCATGTCCACCAGTTATTTAAATGAACAGCTCCACCAATTTAAATATTCAACACAAAAGTCTCAGCGTCCCAAGACACAACAAAATATAATCTACGTCCCAAAAATAAAATGAGACATCTCCGCTTAATCCTCGGGGCAATAAAAAGTAAAAAGTTATTAGTTGGAGCGGAGAACTCATCGGGAAAGTTGCACTGTAATAATTTAGTTAAGACAGCCGCGTCTTAACGTCGTGTAATACCCTATACTGACATATTTATTGTTTTCGAAGGGCGGGGGCTTCCTCGAAGGGGAACACCGAATACCAAATAACATACCTTGCTTGCCTTCCAGGGGATGCAACAAAACACAACGCAAGATCAAATATTTTGATCCTCGCCACAAGATAAATATCTACAACAAAAAATAACGAGCTAAGAAATTAAAATCGTTAGTTACAATCGAATAAATTCTAAACAGTGCCGACGGTTTGGAGAAATAGTGGAATTTCTACCTGTTTTGTAGATTGAGATGTACGATTTGTGTGGATTTTAAAATATTTTTAGCTATTAATTATTTCATAGATATTTTTACGACTGTAGATAACGATCGTGATTCGCAAGATTTATTTTGGTCAACTTCTTTAGACGGCGTAAGCATATTTTAACTTAATTATCTACCTGTTTCCGGCTAGCCTCATGTCTTAGATTACAAATTGTAGTAGGTACTTAGCATACAGCTACTTAACTTAAGTATTTATTTATTATAGTGATTATTTCTAACTAGGTAATAATCCAATAATAATAAATTATCATTTTCTCAGCGGTTATTTATGTCTTTATCTATTCAATACAATGGAAACGAAAAAGAAAGACAGACATACTAATGATTTAAAATAATAATTATTTAAAACTAGCTGACCCGACAGACGTTGTCCTGTCTCTTTGATGATATTTGAGCACGCATTCTGTCAATTCTGTGTCAAATGTCATAATGTTACATTAAAAAAGTTTACATTGTCCTATTATATGGTTATTAAGTATTCTTAAATAAGTGTTCTTAAATTTTCTAATTTCCCGCGCAATTTTTTAATTTTTTTCTTTCATAAGAACCTTCTCCTGACAATTACAAACACAACAACAGCAAAAAAGTGAAATCGGTCCAGCCGTTCACGCGTGATGGCGTGATCAAGGGAAATAGGGATTCATTTTTATATATATAGATGAAGCGTGCAGTTTTCAGCGGTTTTTATATAGTATCTACCCAACAGAAACTGAACAAGACAATAATAATTTAATATCTCCGTTTGCAAGTATCAAGAAAAATAAAGTACTTCCGTAGTAGGTACACTCTACCCCTATTAAGTTTTGATCAACATTTATTTACGTATCTACCTACATGTAGGAGTACAGATGTATACAATAGATACCTATACCTCCACCTGCCTTTAATATTCGCATCAATTAGTGAAAGACAACACATTAAATAGATACATATGTAGGTACATATGTTACTACCAACGTTATGTTAAAAGATGTCGGTGAACATACACAAATGTATGTTTAAGGGAGTGTTTATACAGTCGTGTGTCAGCTGCAAAGTAAAATTAAAAAGCGAACGAAGGAGTTGCATTAGGGCCGTCAGTAACCGGTTTTATGGATCGTTTTAACATTCATAATAATTAATTACTATAATTTTAATGTAGAATATGTAAAGGTATCAGATTTTTGTGAAAATTATGAAGTTATAAATATTGCTACGAGTTTACTACGAAGTTCGTAGCACTTTTTTGTGACAAGTCTTTTCACTAACATGAGACTTTTTGTTGTGTTTATTTTGGTAATTAGTAGATTTTACAATATCGGAACAAAATAATGACAAATTGTAAACGTATGAAAATTTAAAGATTTAACATTAAATTTTAAAATTGTGGAGCTACAGCTCCAACTCTACTAAGCTCCGAATACTAGTAGTAAACTGTTTTTCGACCAATTTTTCCTGTTATTAAGTTGACTTTTCTTATAGCTTAAAATATCTGGGTCTCGTTTAAGTAAACTAATGCATCTGGCAACCCTGCTGGTTGAGCGGTGGCGTGGGGCGTCGGGTTCACTGACCGGCCGCCCGCGCCGCTCTGAAATATCGCCTTGCAATATCTCGCTCGGCTTAATCCGAGCACCGCGCCGCAAGTCTGACCTAACCTTTATAAACGTTTATAATAAGCTGAAACATTTATAAATGTTAATATTAAAGTTATAGCATAATGAAAATGAATAGACAACGTTTGTTTGTGTAATTAAACTGACTCGTAGCGCCTTGTGAAAATGCTAATGTAAATTCATCATTTTTCCTGCTTTTGTTGATAATTTAAGCAATTCCATTCGAGTCTTTTGAACATTATTAAAGTGGTTTTGTGTCATTTACCTATATATTAATACGTAAAGCAAAAAAATTGTACCCCTTTTTGCGAAAATTACTCTACCTATCAGAGGAGTAGGTACGCAATTTAGCACATTTGGAAGGGTATTAAAAAAGTCCAGAAAGCAATAATATTTTTGAATATTTTTGATTAAAATTGTATGAATAATGATTAAATATCGACCACTAGTATTTATTGAAAATCCATGAACAATCTGATAACGCTTAGGAAAGAGTTAAGTTTTATTGAGTCACCTGTGATTCATACTGAGTCATGTGAAAGAACGTGTAGAATATGTATAATCTTCTTGTAGGGTTAACATTTTCTGGGCATTTTTCATCATGTAGGTAAATGAAACTGATGACGTGTTCTCGATTTTTAATGTCTTATTAATTAGTAAGTATATAATCCTTGTTAAATAAGTTCCTACGTAAGTATCTTTAAGTGGTAGGAAAACTGTTCATCGATCCACACTAATATTATAAATGCAAAAGTAACTCTGTCTATCTGTCTGTCTGTCTGTCTCGCTTTCCTGCTAAAACTACTGAACCGATTTAAATGAAATTTGGCACACAGATAGTTTAGAGCCTGAGAAAGGACATAGGCTACTTTTTATCCCGGTAGTACGTTCCCGTGGGATATTTTCCGACCTCCACGCGGGCGAAGCCGCTGGCAAAAGCTAGTAATTAATATATTACAAAAAAAAGTTTTACAAGGACCAGAATAATCCAAAGACCACTTTTATTTATTTTAAAGTGCCTTCGGTTAGTCAGCCATTTAAAATCGTTACTACTGATAAACAAAACGACCCATTTTGTAGTTTGGGAAGTGGAGTTCAGCCGATCAATATCTGCACCACTAACTTCTAATTATTATTTAGGCACACCTGCCCATTTTTTAATAAAATAATTAATATTTATCAATTTAACCTTTTTAAACACGCTTTTATTAACTTCACCTGTATGTTTGTTTGTTTGTAACCGGCTCCTATGGACTTGATTTTGACCCACTTTAAACGGTCAGATTTCATTTAAACTTTGTAGATTTATCGAGGACTGATGACAATACTATAATTTCATTAATTTGTACCATTATCCTCGTCAGGGTTACCAGGAAAGCAAAGAAAACCTGTTTTCGAAAACTACGCTACGTCACAAAATTCGTAACCCCCGAAAAAATAGAAAATAAGTAATAGCTTAAAAAAGTACAAAAACGCTTTCATAGAAGTTTTTTGTTTTTTTTTTAAACTATTATTTATTATACTATAGTTTATGCCCACGGTTACCATCGTATGGGGAAAACGACCTATGTGGTAGTGAAAACCGCACCTAAATCCAACTTGTTTGAAATTAGCATAAATATTCACGCGATTCTCATTCAGCTGGATTTATTTCAAGTATGTAAGTATCTATTTAGCTGGTAATTAATTCTACAGAAATAGCGTGGGTGAAACTATGGGGCCAAATATTTCTGTGATTTGCTAGTCGAATATTTTACTTTGAGTATGTTTTATCGCGGTGACTGCTTTGCAATTACGCACTTATGTACGGAGAAAACTATTTGGAAAATGCGTTCGTGCTTAGTGTAAAAGTTATGTCTCTTGCACGCAGTTTATATGTGCTGATCGTGTTAATTTCAGTGTCACCTCTGTCAATCAGCTCAAATAACCAAAATCCGGAAAAATGAGTTCAGTCTAATGGGTTGGAGGTTTGTTGTCCTCATATTTATTTAACTTTTAAGAGGACTCAAACATTTTTGCATTAATTAGGTGGCTGGCAAGGTGGTGACTCTTTGTCTGACAGACAGTGCTTCGATGTAGTTTTTAATTGTGGAAGAGATAATGATTATTTTCGTACGTTGAAACGTATTTAACTAGGTACTAAAAACTGTAGTAACCAGAGGGACAATTCCTATACTTTTGCTTACGGTCGCATTCGAATCTCCAATTCCATCTGTCAAAAATATCTATAAATCTACAGTTTTGCCAAGTTTTGACATTAATTGTCGCTGAAATAATCTCCGATTAGATTTTCAACGTTTATCATTTCAGTTATTAAGGACTAAACTTATCTAACCGACACGAAATAATCAATTTTCAAAGTCTTTAACAAAATTGTTTATGGTGTTCTGTGATCACTTCTCATGTCTATTGTTCTATATGTTGTAAAACGTCTTAACACATTGCCACTAGATTCTGAAATGTAATTGCTATCGTAACCGAGCTAGTGAATCGATCTGTTTTAATTTGATTTTGTAGCAAAATTGATTCACAATGATTGAGAATGATATTCGAATTGCGGCTCAAAAGATTGCAATATTATTAACGTTCGTTATCTTTTTGCTTTTCATGTTTGAACAACTTCGTTGATTAATATTCTACCAACCGACCATGAGTCTGTAACTCAGCTGGCAAGTCATTGGAATTTTAGTGAAGGTTACCACTCACATATGTATATCTTTACGAGTAGGTTGTAAGAATAATAAAGTAGTCACGTCATCGGGTCCAGGCACAAAGTAGGTTGCGGGAATTGCTACGAGCACGTTCAAATTAAGACGTTTTGCAAACCACAAGAAATGCTGGACCGGACTCGGTCGTTCGTTATTTACATAGCTACTAGCCTATAAATAAATACCGGCCCTCTCACACACACGTGCACAAAATGACGTTGTTTTAACTTTATTTTATTTTTAAACGCGCGAGCGGTGGAGCGCGCGCCGGCTGTAATTTCGCGGTGGTCGCGGCGCGCAGGCGTTTACGCACGCCGGACCAAGATGGCGGCCGACTCGTTCTAAAGTTTAAATTTCGAATACGGTGTTACAATATTATATTATATCGATAAGCGAACAAACAATTTTCCATGGGAAGTCATCGTTGTTGCGACTCGTGC
Source organism: Aporophyla nigra (assembly GCA_947507805.1). Lineage (NCBI taxonomy): Eukaryota > Metazoa > Arthropoda > Insecta > Lepidoptera > Noctuidae > Aporophyla > Aporophyla nigra. Next base: position 11,205,618 of record OX382300.1, on the reverse strand, counting down.
TTCGTCTACCCTCTTATCGCTCGTTTTGCTCGGACATTGATTTTCACAGAGTGCTACATGAGTATAGTTGCATGTTTATAACTTCATTACACAGTTATGACTCAGAGTCATTATGTGCCAGAAGAATTAGAAGATTTATGGATTGCTAGTGAGTAATTTTTATGATTATTTTGTTACAATTTTTTAAATCAACGCGCTTGAATTTAAATGGATGGCTTTGATGTTTTAAATTTGAAATGTTTTCCGCGTATTACAATTTTTAAATAATATTTAAGTTTTCTAAAAATATGTGTGAACATGTGAATTCATAAAATGTAATGTGCAGTTACAAAACAGAATGTTAAAAAAAAAACATCTTGACAAAATACAGTCTGAATAAACTTAATCTTATTTATTTTTAAGAAAAAACCAATAGGTACCTGCTTTATCCTAAAGATCTCTACAAAACTTGGAGGCAGATAGGTGTCTTGAGAAAATAATAGTAATGAAATATTTGTATATTTAGTATAACGAATAGATACGAAAATTATCGTTATAGACATCCATTAACATATTTGGCCTACTGTCTTTATGAAATATCATTGTCTCTTCCAACGGAGTTTACTGCAGGACTCAAAGTTTTGGAAATCTCTAGTTCTTTTAATTTTTTGCCAAAAAACATAGTAACGATGAGTATGCAAAAGGTATGGATCGTAGTGGATGATGTTCTTTTGTTTCTGCCTACCCCCATGGGGAAAAGCCGTGACTTTTTGTTATGATAACGATAACTGATCTTTCTCTATTTGTTGTATTTTAGCTGCAGTATTCAGAAAATGAATATCTTCTGTAGATACTAAAATTCTCTCGCACTAACTTTTGTTCAATGATAAATAAAAAATAAATTCATCTCATAAATCCAGTCTGGGTGTTCTGCGGGGCAGTTTTGTTACTTGTCTTTGACAAACGGGATTTGAGCATCGCACCAACAGACTAGAACGTGTCTCATGATACCTCGGAAAGACGGGTGGACTATAATATGGTATCTATAATTAACAGACTTCGTTAGTAAAGGTATATTTCTACAGAAGATATGGCCTATTCAAGTTCCCATCCATTTAAGCATAGCGGTCTTAAGTTACAGTTGTGCTTCGAAATGGTAGTTTCATTCATATCTAGAGGATTAATAATTTTCAATATTAGTAGGTAAAGGCCAATAAGATATATATTTTTTAAGTATGCAACATTTATTTTATTTCATAATTATATAGTTGATACAGTATACCTACTAATAAATAATCTTAATCTAAAGGTGAAGATTTTTTTCTTTTGAACGCGCTAATCTCAAGATACAATGATCGGATTAAAAAAAAATACATTTGAAAGAGCAATTCTAGAAAAAAAGTCAAACATCACGCTACGCGGCTCAAAAATTCATAAAGGAATAGCGCGGGCGGGCGATGCGATGCGACGGTGTGAGACGGAGGAGTAACAAATTTCAGGCTGACAAAGTCGCGGATAGCAGCTAGTAACATTTTGAAGGCTCTTGGTGTTTTTGACACAACTTTATACCTGAAAAACATGTGAACAGCAACAGAAATCTTTCAAAATGCAGTCAAACGCAACGGCTATATAATGCTTGTCCAAGGTGCATATTGTACCTATACGTCTTTGTTCTACTCAACATATGCGTCTACTTAACATACAGCGTACGGCCATACCTACGCGTTGTGACTAAGCTGAAACAATATCGCTTTATCCGCGCCCGCGCAGCCGACCTCGTGTGTTTGCGGCGGCCTTTCATCTCGTATTTATAGTTTCGAGTCAGGTTTTCTGGTGTTTTGATCGTCTTCCTAGTTATCGCCTATATCCTGAGTGTGGGTGTTTGCAATTGTAGATAGCGGTGATACAATGATTTATGTGTCTTAGTGGGACGTCACCTTTGCTTTTGCTGGGTTACGTTTGTTTCTAAGTGTACCTCCTATCGTATATGTATATTGTATAAAAACCCATGTTCCTTCAGTTGCCTATATGCCAGGGCCGCGGTATCTCTTTCGAACAAATCTTGTGACCCTGGCAGGCATCGGTCCTAGGGGACCCCGTCAGTTTGCTGATATCTCTTTGAGGCGCTCGTGGAACACTACGCGCAGTGGACACGGGCCTGTTCCTTACCGGGCGGCGAGCAAAAGTACCTACTACCACCTACCTTCCTACTACCTACCTTCAACCTGTAAGCATTTTTTTATAAGGGTGTATGAAAGTTAAGAAAATCTGTACCTAGTCCTGCCATAAATATTGTCACGAAGAAAAAATTTTTTTTTAAATTGCATATAATATTTATTACTTTTACAGTGTGTTAGTTTAATACATAAACATAAAACAATTTCAAATATAAAAAGTTTATTCAAAGTGCTTTCCATTGGCTGCAATACAGTCCTTTAAATGTTGAGGCCAGTTATCAACAGAAGCACGCACTCTTTCCATGGGAGAATTCTTCACTGCCAATCGTATGGATTGTTTTAGGGACTCCAAATTATCATGGCGTTTAGAGCAAGCCATACTCTCTAAAATTGACCATAAATCATAATCCAGCGGATTAAAATCGGGACTAGACGACGGCCAGGCTTCAGCTCTGATGAAGTCCGAAACGTTCACTTCCAACTAAGACTGCGTGGACCGAGCTTTATGACCCGGCGCCGAGTCTTGTTGGAAGGACCATACTTGGTTATTGAACGTGATGTTGTTAAGGGGCTTAAATACCTTCTCAAGAATGGTATCTTGATACACTTGTGCCGATGTTTTGATACTTTTTTCATAAAAATATGGCTCAGTCACTACTTCATAGCTAACACCCCACCAAACCATCACTGAAGTCGGATTATGCCCACGTTGCACTCTGTCAACTAATTGGGAAGCTTCCTTAGAGCTTTGAGCATAAATACGGTCATTTTGTTTGTTAAAATGTTGCTCAATTGTAAAGATTTTCTCATCCGTAAACAAAAAATTTCTGTGACCTACCTTTGCGTACCGCTTCAGTAGTTGTATCGATTTTACCACCCTATTCTTCTTAAATTATCAGTTAAAAAATGACCAGTGCGTTTTTATAGGCTGCAAGTCGTAAGTCATCTTTTAAAATACGCGACATGGTTCCGGGTGCTATCTTCATCTCCCGAGATAAAATCTTTTGCTTTCGGACAGGATTTCTTCGAATTCTTTCCCTTACTGCTTTGACCACCTTTTTCGTACGAACACTACGTGGACGGCCAGATCTTTTTCTGTCACAAACAGAGGAGGTCTCATTGTACCTATCAATAGCCCGGTACACAAACATTTGACTAATACCAAGCGTATGGAGAGTTTTAAAAATTGCATTTGGCTCCATACCAACTTTGTGTAATGCAATCACAACGATTCGGTTCTCTTTATCACCCCACTCCATTTTAATATCGCACAATATTGTACAATGTATTGGCGCCAAAATTAGAAAACTCAATGAACAATCGTATAAAAATGACAGATTCCAAATTCAAATGTATTATCTTTCTTATTTTTAACTGTAACAGTATTTATGGCCAGACTAAGTATATGATACTATGATGACTAAAACAGTAGATGGGTGGGTAGGATCTGAAAAATAAATTGGTTTTCCATTGACCCTCCCATCTGATCGCGTGACGGTAGTCTTCCTTAAGATCAAAGAACGGAGAATCCTTGAAAGTAAATATTGAAGTTAACCGTTTAATACAGGGTCACGTGACATCAACATATAAACTGTTACCTTGGTTTCAGTACATGATTCTGAATCACTGAAATATTCCGTCGGTTATATCAAAAATACAGCTGTTCAGTACATTTTAAACGCCTAGGTATTTATTGCACTTCTCTTTGAAACAGCTGTTTGTCTTTTTTCCGACGCAAACTGTCTGCTAGGAGTAAGCTCATCTTTGTTTAAAGAGCGCCGATGTACCTGCCTCCTTGTATAGAAACGCATCGTGACCGTCGCGTTGCTATCAAGAAACATATTAATTGCCACGACCAAGGCTCGTGAGTTACGGACTCACTGTCGTGTAGCACGTTTGGAAGGTAGGTAGACCAGGTAGCCATGAAAACATCTAGGTATCAACACACATATTTCTACGACGTGTTTGGCCTGATTTCACAATACATACTTTGGTTAAGCAATACATAAACTGTGCGAAGAAAAATCGATTTTCATGATGAAACAACATTTATATTCAAATTCTTGTTTTCTGTTTCTATTTTAAGAATTTTATTTTCCCGAAATGTAAGTAGGTTATATTTAACTACTTATTTATTTATTTATTTATATATTTTTATATATACTTTATTGTACTCCAGAAATTACATTTGAACTAAAAACATTTAACAATAAAAAATACAATGGGCGGCCTTATCGCTTTCTGCGCTTCATCATTAATTCTCCTTCCTTATCCCAATTCACTTGGGGTTAGCGCAACATGTCTTTTTTCACACTTTTCTGCTATTAGTCGTCATCTCAGTAGTCACCCCCTTTCTATCCATATCATCATTCACCCAGTCCATCCATCATTTCTATGGTCTACCTCTAATCTTGCAGCCACCGACATTCATACTCAAAACTTTCCTCACAACAATTTCTTCATTCCCTTCGTGACCACTAGGTGCCACTTTCAGACTTCCTCTTTTTCTCTCCATTCATGTACCACGAATTGATACAAGAAGATCGTGTAATACTTCACATCCCATGCGTCTCCAGCGGCATGAAATTGCCTTTCATTCATCCCTTTTGTGGCCCAACATTCTGACACACGTATCTACCTACTTAAAGAACAAAAATGCTGTTTTGTGTTTAGGCTCCTTGTTCAACATATTAAGATTCTATAATATTCTACTCACAGTCATGCCAAGGTTTGTCTTATGATATTTTCTTTTCGTACCTGTTGATTTTCGTTAAAGAACCTCAGTTCATAAGCTTGTATGACTGTACCCCACATTAGCACATCCTACGTGCTTTTAACTTCAGTCTAAATTGGTCGTGTGTGAGCTGGAACCTACGTGCTCCTTGGTATGGTAAAATTTTTATCGCAAGCCCGTTATCGTGCCGATCATAAATCTGTTTTCGAATCGTGAGTCGCCATTGCTGGCGTAGCGTTGCAAGCCCGTATTGAAAGCTGACACAGAAAATTGGACCGTTTCATGCGAGCAATAAAGTATAATTTAGTATCGCCGGCGACCTTTATTTAGCGCATTTGGGATTCCATAAGGTTTATTGTCGCATTGTACGTAAGTATTTGCCAATGCACGTAAAATGCTAGGCGAGGCTCTCAAAACGCCAGACTTATTTACGGTCTAAGAGCGTTGTCGTTCAGTGCGCCCGTATCCGTAACTTGGAAAGATAATGGCCACCCCTGAATTATGTCTCCGAATCTTTTACAGATGCCAGAGGAAATATACGTTGGAAGGAAAGGCAGCTTTAAATTAAATTGGAAAAATCGGTAGCATTTATCCTGAAAAGTAGGTAGTCTACTTTAAGAAACGGAGAACACAATAGTAACAGCACACGTAGCATGACCACCGTAGAAATGGGTTTTGTCTATTCTTGGTAGAATAGAGATAGAATTGTCATGCTACGCCCGCATAAAACGGTACAAATCTTTCTACAATATTTAATTCTGTCTTTAATCTTTCTACAATCTGTAATTTTATCTATTCTTCCGTCGACAAAACCCATTTCTACGGTGGTCATGCTACGCGTGCAGAAGAAGGTAGATAACTTGACTCTTAACTTATATTTAGGTATACCTACATATAATTTAGTTATGTAGTTATAGGCATAGGTTATGTGGTTATATGTGGTATAGGCTCACCCTTGGATTACATGGGACTTAAACATTGGCAAAATGTGGGTGTGCTATAGGTACACCTCTGCCCAATCCATCGAGGAAACAAGCGTGATATTATGTTAATATAGTTTAATTCATTACTATAGTTTGTCAAGAATGTGTGCGAACATGTTCGACCCCAATCTTATAAGTACCAAACTAAAGTCGATCAACTTACGAACTGTAAAGAGATTGGATTCGTAATTCTACGAAGCAGAAAAGTCACCAGGGTGCTTACTCTTGATTTTAATTCCGATCGATTGACATTGGAATTTTGATGTTTCGTATTCTTGAGTTCGATGCTAGCGCCAAAATGTGTTTAAATTGGATGTCCATTTTGGAGAATTAAGTAGAATCGAGATCAGGCGTTGTTGTTGTTCTAATGTTGACACTATTGTTTTGAAAAGTACCGAATCACGTGTATGCAAAATTAACATTGTAATCGTATTGGCTTCAGATTGCAATTTAAATTAGGTTGAAGAGTAAGCCCCCCTGTTTTGTATACCCGTTTGTTATAATCCAACTGGTTTTCAAAAGGTTTCCAAATTCAAATTTATGTTTCGAAATCAAATATCAAGATTTTTACTTAAAAAAAAAAACATTACGTCACTTTCCTACCTGTATAACTTAGTCAGTATTTTGAATGACTTTATCGGGTAAACAAATATCTGTTTAAAATACCACTAAAAAGGTATACATCAATCCATTATTGACAATTATAAAATACAAGTAAACTCACGCCATAAAAGTATTCGGTGAGCAATCGATAACATTCGATAGCATCAAAAGACATACAATTATCTACTTCTAAGTTCTACGAAACAATTTTACTTAGCGGAAACGGTGTCCATTACAGCAGAGGTGGATTTTTACTATACATAGAGATTTATACGAGTGCCCGGCGAGGTATTAATTGTGAGGGGTTTATTGGCACAGTCAATAACCATTTATAGCTTTCTCAGCGAGAGTCAATTACGTTGGATTAACTCCACGATGAGTTTGTAGGTGTGAAATAACCACGTAGCCACGTAGATATAGTCTGGCAACGTTCAAAGGTTTCATCGTTTATTTCCGGAAAAACCGAAGTTTGCCGAATTAAATGTTGCCAATCCAGTAAGGTATTGACGGAATTAGTGCGTCAAACTAGTATGATTTAGGCACGAATATAAATCTATTTTTAATGGTCGACTGTGACATTTTAGTCTGTATTTAAGAATTACTCTACAAAAAACAAAATTATTTAACCAACAACAATTGTGTACATACCATACATGCATGATTATCTGAAAGAACCTTAAGACCAACATACACACAAATATTTCATTTACACAAAAGACTTATAGATATAACACACGTAATCAAGACGACCTAGAAATACCAAGAGTGCGAACCCTGCTCGGCAGGAAAACTATACAGTATGAGGAGGTTCGGCTACACAGTACCTAAATTGAAAAAGTCTGAGAGTGTACAAGCATACCAACATATAAAAACAGTTTTAAAAAAACTAAAAACACGCTTCCATAGAAAACCAAACTAAAAAGTTGAAAATAATGGAAAAAAGCGTGGGGTGCTTTTTAAGGTATTTTTTTATTGATATCACGCACCCCACGCACGCCTTTTTTTTCCATTGTTTTCTACTTTTTAGTTTGGTTTTCTATGGAAGCGTGTTTTTAGTTTTTTTTAAACTATTATTTATTTTCCATTTTTTAGGGTGTTTCGAATTTTGAGACGTATGTCAGCGTAGTTTGTGACGTATGTCAGCGTAGTTTTCGAAGACAGTTTTTTTGCACAAATTTATGAAATTATTGCATTGTCATCGGTCCTTGACAGGTGTACAAAGTTTGAATGAAATCTGGTCGTTTAAAGTGGGTCAAAATCGCATCTAAAAGGAGTCGGTTACGAACAAACATACAAACAAACATACAAGTGAAGCTAATATAAAGCGTGTAAAAAAGACCTAAGGGATTATATATGGGACACATAAGTTTAGCTTTTATATATATTATTTTTTGTATTTTTTATTTATATTTACTTGAGTAGGTACATACTTGCTATATTACATAAAAACTATGGTGTTCGGAGGGGTAGCTACGGAACTTTTTATTGGTAGGAATTGGTTTAATATTCATAGTTTAAAAACATTCCGTACCGTGTGGTGCCGGACGTAAAGAATAACACCACCCCATTTCTTCCCGTGGGTGTCGTAAAAGGCGACTAAGGGACTTACTAGAGAATGGGCAGCAGCGTTCTCTGTGCATTTTACCACCATACTGCGATCGCCAACCCGCCTGCCAAGCGTGGCGATTATGGCAAAGCCCCCCAAATTGGGGGAGGCCTAAGTCCAGCAGTGGACGTCTTACGGCTGAAATGATGATGATGATGATGAACAACATTCATTGCGTTATTTACGTTGCTGAGCCGACAATTTATTCGAACAAATGACGCAATGGTTTAGAAATAATCTTCAATCCCATTCAGATTCTGATAAATTGTGCGTTTCGCAATTAGGGTGCAGTTTCTTGGATGGATTGAACGTCGTGATGTAAACTTTATAGTTTATTAACGATGAAGACGACGTTTAATTCCTATTGTTAATTTAGTTAAGTTTCTCTTTAAGTCAATTACTTATTCATCAAATTTTGTTTAGTAACATGTTACACTAATTGAAGGATATAAAAGGCGCCTCCTGACACAGGCATCTATATGCTGTCTAATGTACATCGTGTAATAATTTAATGAAATTTAAAAAAAAAGTTTTTTTTTTTCTGATTTGAAATGAACTGTATTTATTTTTTTCTTTAAGAAATGAATGTCTTTAAACCGAAGTATAGTTTCTCCATCGATAAAAGATGAAACCTTTAAACGTAGTCAAACTGCAGTCTCGTAGGTACTTCCCACCAGTCCCGGTGGTACAAGTGTTTGTTTAGTAGAATGGTTACAGTAATTAAACAACGAAATTGGATTGATAGCGAGCGTGCCTACGTGTTACAACACAATGTGTCCCGTAATGAAATGTAATCAAGCGTTAAATTAAAATCTTTTGGTTTATCAAAGGTTTTGTTGGGAGGTTCGGTAGTGTAGGCGTTGTTTTAGCGTTTATATCGTGTTTTGTAATTTTAATACTACTTCAGGTCCGTCTATTTTACTTAGGAATTTATTCTATACTATAATTTTGTGTTGTAGGTACCTACATAATACAAAAATGATCTATAAAGTATGAAACTATGTTAATAAATATCTTTAAAATATTTGGTCGGTTTGGAATTGTATGGAGTTGAAAACAAAATAGATAATGTGACTAAATAGAAATAAGTTGATACTTATTTTTATTTGGCCTCCACGACTGCAATGGTCATGCCATAAGTAGGTAGGTGTCTTGTTCTTCTTTACATGATAAATGCATTCGTATTTACAAAAGCAAGTTTACAGATTCTAAAAATATTGAGACAAAAGAACTGTCTATGAATTTACTGAGTTAAGGAGATCACATCACAGCCATTTTATGTAAAGATAACTAGGAGCCGACCAAGTCATTTTCCCAATTTTTTGTAGAATCAAGATACTTGATCTTCAGCCACAGTCCAAAAGCCTGAGGTCATTTATTATTACAGTAACCCAAAATAGCTGGATATCACATTACAGAAGGAGTCCAAATTCCTTTAAGAACCGCGTCGTTAATCCGTCAGAAAGTTTCAGCCATGGTTTATGACAGCCCAACCGACGACCTATAAAAAAATGTGCCCGCACACCCAAACTCCCGGAGTCCCGAAAAGTTTGATTTATTATAAGATCTAGCAATTAGATGGTGCGGGCCACTGTGGGATTGATTTATGATGATTCATAGTAATCATGAGCCTGTGATCCGTCCAGTAATTCTGTTTTATGACAATTCCCCTGATGAATGGCCGCGTGCGGTTTCTGACGCCGGCCATCTTGGATTGAGACGCTCGTGTTGCGGTGACAATTCTAGCCTTGAGAATATAGTTGTAAGAAATGAAAGTGTGAGTCATTTTGCATTTTTATGGCCTAGTTGAGAAGAAAATTATGTTGGTTACTAATATAAAATCTTAGAAACTTGGTGTGTCCGCGTGGAAAGCCATCATTTAATTTTCCGGGAATTATCAATACCTACATTAATTAATTCTATTAAAATTACAGCAGATACATTTGCTGAAAAGAATTACTTCGCTGTAATTAGACAATAGCTAAAAGAATTCTAAAAAGCCATAGTATAAGTATATCATGACAACTCATTACTATTTTTCTCTCGTAATTATCTAAACTAATATTGTGAATAGAATAGTTTCAATTTTTTCTATGTTTGTTTTGACACGCTTTCACGATAAATCGGCTGAATGGATTACAATGAAACTTGACACATGGGTAGACCAAGACCTATAATGAGACATAAGATATAACTTTTATGAAGTTGAAACCTTGTGGCGTAGTTAATTGATGAATAATATTGTTGTTTTTAATTTTATATAAATTGTACTCAACTTGAGTTGCAAAATTGCATTTCAATCACAATTTCATAGAGTTTAAGGTTTCAGCTTCGATCACTAACTAGGAAAGTTCAGTCAAAATAATAAACCTTTCATCGTTTACTTTATATGAACCCACTCTTAATATCTAACCAGCCGCCGCGCCAGCGCCGGCTGTCACTGAAAACCAGCGCTGGGACTCTGTCTCGCATAGGGTCACAGCATTATGCTGAGTGATGGCCGTTTTGCGTGGATGTGACGCATGTTTTCCCACACTTTATTTTTATGTTTGTATACCTCTGATCTTTCTGTGCGTCATGTTTGCCGCAAATAAACGTATTTTCTTTCTTTCTTTCTAATCCGTAATTTTAATTTACCTTCTTGCCTATATAGTAAAATGTAGAAGCTTTTTCGCTTCAGAGTAGACATCTTCGTATCATAAATATCCAATACTTAGGTACTTAGCTATTATTTAGACGAGTGAAATACGAAGTCATTTTGCTAATGTTAGTAATAGGTAGGTAAGTACTTAACCTGAACTAATTACGTGTCACGTGGCTTCGGTATTCCCACTTCGTTAACCCTTTATGACGTGTTCAAGGCTGCCACGTAGGTTGGTAGTAGAAGATATGTAGGTATTCAAGGTTTTTATCAAATAACTAGCTGTCTTACTGGCAGTAAAGTTAAAAAAAATCTTTATTAAAGAGAAACATGGGCGGCTTAGGTAGATTTGTTCTCGTTTAAAACGATAATTTTATAAAGGTTTTCTTGAGAAAATCTCTTATAACTCGTTTCAATAAATTGATATAGATAGGTAGATGGATGTTTATTTACTCACTGACTGGCAAACCAGCTTTCCCTTACTTACGCGCCCAATAAAAATAAATAAGTAGGTACAAACATTTTCTCACGGGCGGCTTACGAGTTTCCAAACACACCTACCCACTTCGGCACCACTAGCTTGACACAACCAAAAAGCTATAAATAGGGCACTAAACTTAACACTTACACATAAAGAGATCGGAGGTACATACAGGTTTGATACCGCGTCGCCGCCTGTCGACGCTTCGCCGTTACCGATAAACAAATCGTCGACTTCACTCAACCAGCCCTCTATCGTGACAGTAAAAACTTAACTATCCGGTAACACGAACACACCTGAATATAAATCACGAGCACCGGTAACGGACTTATCGAAATATGTACGACACGATCGCTCTTCACGAAAACTTTTAATGCTCACAACATCGCGTTACCAACTGAAACGCTATCTAAACTATTGAAAATCACGAACGTAACCGATTCCTACGAACGCCAAACTCTAACTATAGGGTATTAAATACATTTTCGAGCTAAAAACGAAAGTAAAGTTTACCACAAAAGCCAAAATATTTCTCTAGAAAGAGTTATTTCAATATTATGCAAATTTCACCCTTTGGAGTTTAACGACTCGAAGGAAAGATAATGCAGGCGATAATTTGGATATTTTTTGCTGATTTCGGACTCGTTTTGTCTGGTTTTTCGAGACCTCATATAAAAGCGCAAGTAATTTGCCTAATGCGTATCGACAATTTATGTAAAGGTTACGTAAGACCGCCCTTTGTTAGGCTATAGTTACACTTTCGGTTTCAGCGTACTGATTTGCATAACAGGGTGCGCGCACAATGATCGGACACCCTTTCTTGTACAATACTTTTTAGTTTCACTTTTAACGTTGCATTGTTGACATTTTGTGCGAGTAATAAATAAATCAAGCGCAAATTTATAAGGTCCGGCGCATGTGCACAGACCAACAATGTTGCTTTATGTCGGGTGAGTCCTTGTGAACCTTGTTCGTTTATGTAATGGCCTGTATATACAGTGATAAAGGCGCTCCTAAGCGTCAACGTTCGCATTACTCGTGAGAAAATTTTGTTCGGTGAGATTGACTTGAAATATTTCAGCTTCAGTTAGAGTGTGTAAACGCTGAATTAAAGCTAGACTCAAGACTTGTGATTTCAACGTTTGTTTATGTGTAACTAATTTGTTTTTAATTAAACAATAAACATAAACTTTGAATAAGTGGTCATTGATGGTAAAATGGTTGAAATAAATGCCAATAACACACGTCATTATGGCGTGTAATATCGTTTTACAACTTTAAGGCAATAAATAAATTGACTGCCGTTTGTACATTTTATTACGATTTAAAAGTCGATGACTGTTTGAGACGAATAATTGATTTATGCCGGTTATTAATGTTAATTTGATATTATCGTGTTAAGTAACGCTTGTAAATATTTAGTCGCTAGTTCTTTTTTACTACATAATTAAATTATGGGGTTTGATTATGAAATGATGGTCCTATTTTTAAGTTTTGGGAATAACGTAATGGTTTTCACAGACAAGATAACTCAAATCAATGATGTTATATAATCACGATCATTATTTCAGGAGTCGAAAACGATGAATTTCGTCCTTACAATCAAACAGACTAAAGAAGATTTCCAAAATTATCACACAGACACTTTCAAGAGCGACAGTTAAGTACCTCAAAAGTAATATCAGGGCAATAAAAAATGAAAATCATATGAGTAGCACTTAGCTACTTTACTACATCTCATTCCCAGCTTAACCCCGGACGACAGAAAGATGCATCCACCACATTCTAATCCCAATATTTATGACGAGAGATTATTTTTACCGTCTTCATACCAATCATAATTAGTGGCCCAGAAGAAACGGTAGGCGCCCAACTATATCATACATATGTTAATGACCGGACTTTTCTACAAATGTTTTAGTCTTTTAGCCGTTTAACACGTGTTAATAACTAATAAAACGATTTAATGGTACATAAAAAGTTGAGATTTATAACGTATAGCCAGTATGCCTTATGATTTGCTTGACGCGTGCCTAGTTTACAACGTTATTTAATTCAACGTTAAAGTTTCATTGGCTTTCACTATGACTAGTTACGATTGCAGCAGCAGTGAAATCTAATAATCTGTGTTATTATTGCGATAAATATTACAGTTATTACCAATTACGTATCTACGAGGTCGTTCTGTGTTTGTTTGGGTTTTCTAGTTTTATATTTGAGTGTTTGATCTGCTTTCTACTTGAATTTGTTTAACTGAGGGGTTATTGCGTAATACACTATCAGTAGGAATATTTTGATGGTTCCACAATATTTACACAGTTTGTTGCGTGACTTCTTCCTCCCAGCTAAAGCACTAGAAAGTGTCGAATGGCGGGCGTTTTGGGGGGGCTGTCTTATGTAACTTTGACGTTCAAAAAGTGCTGACTCTCAGCTTAGTTTGAATAAATAACTTTTGATTTTGATTTATGGCGGTGTTTACAGTAGACAATTTTTTCGAACCTTTGAAGGAATGGATTAGCAATTAGCTTCAAAATTATTCAGATTCTCGCTACGCAATAAGGGTGCTACTCTCATTTCAGTTAGGTATGTAAGTACGTAACCTTGGTAACTGTGATTGCTTGTGGGGACATGATCACTTAAGTTTAGTTTTATATTTTACATGAAGGCAGGTTCTATATTTTTTTAATGATTATCTCGTCCACACACATAAATATTATTAAAAAAAATCTCCATTATTTACTGTTAAAAAGTCGTCGTAGGTACCTAAAAGTAAATTTATATTTTTTTTTCCCTGTCAAACCGTTCCTCTATTATCTATTTTATTATAACGAATGTACCTATACAGTTTATTTTTTACCTTCAAGATAGAAATTCATATAACGTTCTAAAATAAAAATATACCCCTTTCTATCTACCTGAACATGTTTAACCACTTAAGCATATTCAAAGTAGGTAGGCTGTGTTTTGAAACCCAATCAGAATGTACCCAAACATTTGGATAGTGGGCAGTATAATATCGATAAACTGTTCACCTCCACCATAATATTCGAACCTCGTACGGTGTAGGACGCGATACGGGGTAAGGACCTTTCATACGGTTGGTGAAATGCTCGAGTGTGGTGACGTAGTCTGGATTGTGTTACCGTCGAGTTAGTTCTGCTGAGCACAGGTGTATAGAAAACTATGTTAAAAGGAAGTCAAGTAAAAAAGATGACAAAATAAAAGTTAATGTATCCTTTGCCTATATCTTTTTTTTTGGTAGGAAATCATCAAATGACTTCTCCTCTTTTCAGCTCTAGGCAGATTTGGAGGGCGTATCAGATTTTTACCATGTTCCTTCAGTTGCCTGTGCCAGGAACACGGTAACTCTTTCGAACAAATCTGTGACCCTAGCAGTTTGCCAATACCCTAAGCCAATTATTTTTTATTACACGCTTTATATTAGCTTCACTTGTATGTTTGTATATTTGTATGTTTGTTTGTAACCGACTCCTTATAGCGCGATTTTGACCCACTTTAAACGACCAGATTTCATTCAAACTTTGCACACCTGTCAAGGACCGATGACAATGCAATAATTTCATAAATTTGTGCCATTATCCTTGCCAGGGTTACCAGGACAGCAAAAAAACTGTCACAAACTACGCTGACATACGTCTCAAAATTCGAAATACCCTAAAAAATAGAAAATAAATAATAGTTAAAAAAAAACTAAAAAACACGCTTCCATTGAAAACCAAACTAAAAAGTACAAAATAATGGAAAAGAAGCGTGGGATGCCTGATATCATTTAAAAAATACCTTAAAAAGCACCCCACGCTTTTTTTCCATTATTTTGTACTTTTTAGTTTGGTTTTCAATGGAAGCGTGTTTTTTAGTTTTTTTAAACTATTATTTATTTTAGACTATTTTTATCTTTTCACTTTTTGTAAGTTGCAGTACCTATACCTACTTACCTACTTAATACCGACTTACAGCTAGAATTCAGTATAAACACTTTAAAAAAAATCACTGATCATTTAATTTCACAAGTTAATTTCCTGTAATAAGATACCTAAAAACCTACGCACACTTGGTTAGTTCAACTGTTGCGACAACAGTTCGTCGCACCGTCGGCCCACGTCCGTGTGAAGGGACACTGGCGGCGTGGGAGCGGCATCTGGAGCGGGTGATCTGGCGGTGCTCGTAAACGAGCCGAATTAGTGCCCCCAGCCCGCTCTGCCTAGCTGGGGAAACAAAAACCAGATTTAAATATAGAATACCGTATGTATAGAAGTTATATCCAATGCTCTCTTGTTTCATACCGTGCTATGATTATATGATTGTATTTTCATTTGAATACGCATAATCAACTGTCGTTTATTTATTACAAAAAAGTTATCTAAGTTTGTAAGTTATTGCTTTACTCGTCCCTTTACGTGTGTCTGTATTTTTTTTTGTTATTATTTGACTTTTCCCATTAGATTTTTCCTTCGGAGATTTCTTGTCGTAGATTTTTTTAGACGTCCCGTTTTCTCAATAACTTATTTTTATATTTGATACTTATTATATACCAACTATTATGTTATTTACATTAATAAAATATTAGACGCCAGATAACATAAAATAAATATTGTTTGTTTACTGAAAACTGTTCTAGCATGTTCTCACACCAAAATACAATAAAATGTTGATTGAAAAACCAAGCGTTGCAACACAAAAAACAAACGAAGTGCTTCGCACTATCCTTACCATGATTTTATAGCTAGATGCAAGATTCTGATTACAGTTGCTAGCCGTTAGAAAATAATGTCTTACACCAATACTCAAGAGGATAATTAATTTCATGATTATTATGTACCCACGCAGGAATAATTTCAACTTTTCCCATCAAATAAAATACTAAATTAAAACATAGGACACCCGTATTCATATGTCACAGTTTGATTTTTTAATGGCGATGTCGCTCATTTTAGGGTTAAGACCAAATTGTATGGGCAAGGGTGGTGGGATCCAGTGCGGGTTATTATTGTAACTGTGGGGGGAAAATGTTTCGGGATTAGTAGGTATTATCAGAGTAAATTAATTAAATAATAATAGTAATCGTTTATTGGGAAGAAAAACTAAAACAAAATAGACAAAACAATGTTAAACGTTGATAGCTGCAATAGTTAGAAACTTTGGTGCAGTACCAACGCCCGACTTTTATTGAGATGGTTGCTTGTTCCAAGACTAATTCATAAGGAAAATTATATAATGATACATTTTTGTATAAATTCCGTGTGTGTGTGTACCTATTGTTGTGTAGGAGAGAATGAGGGTGAGTGTGTTTTACAAGATGTTATATTTACACAAGCTTTACTGTTGCATTGTAGGTAAGTATTGTTAGTAAAGTTTCGAGTAGCAACATAACAGGTCCTGTATAACTCTCTTTGGTAGTGTTTTACTTGAATTTCATATTGTAAACGCTCAATTTTTGAAACCTTATCTACATAACTCCTGCCTGATCAGATAAACACTCTTGCTGGAAACACACCTGGCTAAGAAACGGCTAGATCTCTCTAAGACCGCTGCAGTATAAACAACTTTCCCTGTGGTATTTGCAATAAATGTCCGTAGGTATAGGGGTATAACCAGTATCCTGCCTTCTAAAATATAAGACGGGATGCAAGTTTATGTGGAATGAATAATGCATGAAACAAATTTAAATCTCAAAAGAAGCATCACAGACCATTTCCCCGGAACTATGAGTTAGCCAAAATTATATCTATCTCACAGATAGCGGAGACATCATAGGGGAATGCCGGTCTTTTTTATTATTTATGTAATATTTTGCAATTTTTTATAAATATGAAGGGTGTGTCCCCTCGCTAAAGGGTGGGCCCGGCCTGAATGAATTTATAGTCCTTTGTAGATAAACATATCAATTTGTTAGTGTTTTGTTAGTGGCATAAATATGTGATACAATTGTTAGCCCGTACATAGCCAGTTGACTTGATGACTCCGATGGACGCACTCGGAATGAAGAGTGATTTTATAACTGCTGGTGTTCCCATTTTAAATGGACTTTGATTAGTGAAAAGTGTGGTTAAAACTGTGAAATCAGACTTTTAAAAAGATATTTTAAGTACTGTCTAGAAGACTGTTTAGTTATAATATGAAAGCGAGGTAAGTGATCCAATTTCAGTCTCTATTTTTTCCTGTCGTTAAAGGCCTCAACCCTTCCCTTATAACTCTAATTACGGCTCCAGATTGACGTATAGTAAGGCCTAAGTAAATAAACGTTGGTTTACAACACCGTTGTTTACCGCATGCATCTCTTCCGCGTTCAACAGTATCCGCCAACCACTTCCTCGCTCTGGTAAAAAAATCGGAATCCAAACACTAACTCCATAGAATCCGAGCGACTTTACCCGTGAATCGATTGAAAAGCAAGCGAATAAAATCGATTTTCCCCCAAATTGAATAGTCGTAAAACGTAGGTAGCAGCAGTTTTAATGTCCAGATTGTTTACAAGGCGGCGTCACGAGTGTAAACGCTTGTCGATAATTGATGATTTGATTTACAACATCACCAAACAACCGGTGTTTGGGCGATCGCGATACGTTGCCCGTGCCTTTGAATGGAACGATATTACGTATCTTATAGCCGTAATATACGTATTGGTACGTATTTATGGTTGGGAGAAAATACATGGGCTGTAAACTTACGGTAGAGAGTGGAAGCTGTGTCACCTTCTTTACTGATTTATAATCATAGCTTTTTGTAAATAAATAACTTTAATTTCGGAAGTCGGTGGCAAAAATCTTAAATACAAATCCTAAGACACCGATCGCCGAATTTAAAGTTATTTTTCACTTTGTAGTGTTTTTAAGGAAGTCGGTTTTTTTTTTTTTTTGTAAAATAGTTTTTATTTTAAATTTTTAGTAATGGTATCTACCCCGCAATAATTCCAAAAAAAAAAAACAATGCATATTTATGTGACAGCAGAAATCGCGGTTGATTTGCTGTCATTTTTTAAAGAGTTCTGGTGTCTGTCTCCGGAACTCATAATCAGATCTATATGAAATTTAAAGGGGACCATTTCGGAATAAACCCGCTTCGAACAAAAAAAAATTTTTGCAAATCCGTCTATATATGACGGAGTTATGGCTGAACATACATAAAAAAAATATATGAACATCCGAATTGATAACTTCCTCCTTTTTGAAGTCGGTTAAAAATACCTCATACTAAGATGCAAATTAGACTAGAAATCCGATATATTCTTTGAACTAAAATTCTCGAAAATATCCAAATTCATTTGGATACTGTTAGATCGATACAGTTATTGGGCTGTGGAGATTAGATAGGCAGTTACTTCATGTAAAATACTGATATTCAGCTGCGCCGGTAAGACTGGAAACTGACCTTAAGATACTTGTGAAAAGGCTAGGCAGATGATGATGATCCAAATATAATTGGACTTTAATTCCTTGAAGAAGAGCTTTCAGTTTACAACTCATAGTTTCTGGTTGGTTTGTCTGAATTTCGTTTCAAGCATCATCGCCTATTTTCAATGATTTCAGGTAATTTCCAGAGGTGAATTCTGTATTATCACAAAGCCTAGGACTTTAGCTATCAAACTATACGCCATCAGATACCATCAGTCAACAAAGAGTTATGTAAAAGAGCTTGTAATTTTGATGGTTAGAGTACTTAGTAGTTTTTATTTATATTTCGAAACTAGCTTTTGCCCGCGGATTCGCCTGCGTGGATGTCGGAAATTAACGCAGGAGGACGTACTACCGCGGTAAGATGTGTTAATTCAGGTTCAGGACTGGCTTGTTAGTCTAGTGGTTAGTGACCCTGACTGCAAAGACTGAGGTCGTGGGTTCGATTCCCACCCAGGACAAATCTTTGTGTGATGAGCACAATCATTTGTTCTGTGTCTGGGTGTAATTTATCTATAATATGTATGTATTTAGAAATATATAAGTATATTTATCAGTTGTCTGGTTACCATAGTACAGGCTCTGCCTAGTTTGGGATCAGATAACAGTGTGTTGGTTGTCCTAAGATATTTATTATTTATTATTATTATTATTTATTATTATATTATAGTCAATAGCTGTTACCCGCGACTTCGTCCGCCTGGTATTTAACAAAAAGTATATTTCATAAAAACTGTCTTTGAAAACTACGCTGACATACGTCTCAAAATTCAGTGTGTTTTTTTTTTACTATTATTTATTTTTTCTAAAATAAAAGTAGCTTAAGTTACTCCTTGTTACATCAACTATCTGCCAGTGAAAGTTCCGTCAAAATCGGTCCAGCCATTTCAGAGATTAGCCGGAACAAACAGACAGACAGACAGAAAAAAATTGCAAAAAATTTTGTTTTGGTATATGTACCATGTATACATCCATATACACTTAGTAAAAAGTGGTTATCTTAATATTAAAAACAGACACTCCAATTTTATTTATTTGTATGTATAGATATATAGATAAGTTGGAGTTCTTAAGATCATACCTACATACCTACCCAATTCTCATACTCCCAGCTACGTACTAAAAAGCTTTGAAGCTGTTTTCTGCTGAGTTCACGGAATAAACGTACGTCGGTGCGTTATTCCAGCCATTAGTTTTATAGCTGTGAGCGGCTAAAGGAAAATAAATTCGGTCACGTAAGAAAATTGACATTATCCGTAATATTTTCCTTGTTCTAACATAACACACGTATGTACTCACGTATTGGGTATATATCTAGCAGCAAAGCGATTTCATCATTGTCCTGCACTTACACTAATTTCATTACGGTTGGCGCAACATATCTTTTTCTTCCATACCTACTTCTATCATCATCATCATCATTTCAGCCGTAAGACGTCCACTGCTGGACTTAGGCCTCCCCCAATTTGGGGAGCTTTGCCATAACCGCCACGCTTGGCAGGCGGGTTGGCGATCGCAGTATGGTGGTAAAATGCATAGAGAACGCTGCTGCCCATTCTCTGGTAAGTCTTGTTCTTTCAATTTGTACTTCTATATTAGTCTTTCTAACCAAATCGTTATTCATACAATCCATCCTTCGTTCCTTTCGTTATTTCCATACTCTTATAAGCATCGACAATAGTTAAATATGTTTTCTTATCATTTCCCTCTTTCCTCTGTATCTCATGTCCATACCACGACAATCGTTTTCCACATAGCTTTTCAGTTACCGGTGCAACTGTCAGACTTCATCTTATGTACCTTCTTATTTCTTACTAGCTGTTACCCGCGACTTCGTCCGCGTGGTATTTGTAACAAAAAAGTTGTTCGTTCGTTTTTTTTTTCGTGAGATTCAATTTTTTTTTTCTAAAATTTAAGTAGCTTAAGTTACTCCTTGTTACATCAGCTATCTGCCAGTGAAAGTCCTGTCAAAATCGGTCCAGCCATTTCAAAGATTAGCCGGAATAACAGACAGACAGACAAAAATTTAAAAAAATGTTGTTTTGGTATATGAACCGTATATACATACATATACACTCAGTAAAAAGCAATTATTTTAATATTACAAACAGACACTCCAATTTTATGTATATGTCTAGATGTCTAGATTATATCCATCCGTGTTACACCATACTTCCCTCGAAGCATTCGCATGTTTGCTGCAAAACATTCATGTATACATTCATTCATCCTTTTTGTGGCCCACCTTTTGACTCTTAAAAGACAGCAGGTCCGACCACTGTTTTTAACCGACTACTATATGTATCCTCCTCCTCATTTTAAGGGACTGCGGTAGCAAAAAATCGACATCTCATAAGAAATTATTGGGTATGAGGAATTCCAGTTTCTTTCAAACTCCATCAGTAAAAGAATTTCGCAATCATTTTATATGTGACCAACGTATGAGCAACCAAGAGCAGGACCACGTAGATCGCACGGCTCACAAGCGGGTGTAGATTACATTAGGCAGGCGAGCACGCCCGAGGCCCTCGAATACAATGCGTCAGCCAACAATGAAATATTAACGAATATTCGCACTCAACCATTAAAAAACCGTAATCAAGCGATTCAAAGTTCAACGGCCATAGCCGTGCTCTCGTAAACGGTAAGCGGCACCTATAAATTTTATACGATAAACAAAGAAACAATCGCGCTGTTGTAATGTCAAACTTTTGCGGTAGGTTATGGAGCATTGTGAGTCCTTCCGTGTGGTTTTATGCATTTTTTATAGTGTCGCCTTACACGGCCGCGATTGGAGCAAATTAAGGCGGCGCCTATTCGTCGCTAGCGGGTCGCACGCCCGCGACCGCCGACCGCCGGAGAGCGGAGCGACGCGCGACACCACATAGCGCACTACGTTTCGTCACGAGTGCGCAATAAACTTTTATCGCTTGTTCTTTCAAGTATTATTTGACAGTGTTGATGCGTTAAATTGCGATTAATAGATGATTAGCCATTCGGGCGTGCGTTTATAGCGGTCTCGTAATAAATTCACTTTATTGCGTATCAATCACGCGATAGTCGTCGCGGTGGACGCGACTCCGCTGAGTTTCGCCTCCAGCGGCCTTTGCAGCCGCCCGTAGTAAATATTTTTTTTTTTATTGGAGGCTATAATTCTTACTGTAACTGGTAGCTTTTCTCTGCTCTATGCTAAATAGGTTCCCGATAGATAGTAAAACCTCTTAAACGGATACATGCGTGCGTAACGAGCAAGTAGAAAATTTATAGAAAGTCTGTATTTGTAGCATTCTTGTATTGGTCGAAGGGGATATAAGTACCTACAAGCTTTCAAAATCTTTTATGACCAACTGGAGATCATGAAAGCTTAGGTAGCTTTTTACTAATACGTAGTTGAGTATACATTTTGAGGTAAGAGACTAATTTGCAATTATACCTCGTATTCATTGGTCGGTGGTGTATGTAATAATAAAACAAAGCAACATAGGCTACGTATGTAGCAAGTTGGTACCGTGTTGTTGGCTACCATGGAAATAGGTAGGTACCTACCTATTTCCATTTTCCACTAACGAGTCACTCACAATCATAGTTAAAAAGGTAGGTAGGTAAAAAGGTTTACTTTTAATAAGTGGGTTATTTTTTACATCTATCTCTTTTCATCTTTTTAGGCGTTTTCACTATTTATCAAAAACAACTTCTTCATAGAAATAAAATGTATAGAATATTTTTGTCTGTCATGTCAAGATATAAATAATTTATAAACTTATCTATCCATATTAACTTTTAATTAGAAAAATATATGAACAGAAAATGAAAAAAAAAACGCGGCTAAATATGTAGTGGATATTACTGACCGAGGCTAAAATTTGCGTTTAATCGGACGCAGCATATAAAAGCTGTAACATACAACACGCGTGCTATGTTTAGACACCTAACAAAGTACAGTCGCCAGCAAAAGAGACAGCGAGATCACGGCACCTTTAGTTTAGAGTGTCATAAATTCACCGCCATTAATATTTGCTTAACTTACCATAAAGTGAAGTGGCGAACCGCTCCGGGCTGGCCAGTAAAACGTGCACTTAGTAAAGATTATCTCAGAGGTATGTGGCTGTAAATAATCGATGTTACTGCACTATACCTACGTATTGAGTTAATTTATGAGTGGCCGTTGTGTACCGCTTTAAGTAACCAACTGCCGTGCAACTAAGAAAGGTTTTGTGTCCGCCACTGTTTACTATAAATAAGAGTGATTGGGTATATAAATTAGTTTGAGTTGTTAAATAAATGTGTAACGGAAGTTGATCGCTGGATTTTATTGCCTATTATTTATATATTCTTGTAAAGCCAGAGAAGTTGGCAATTTGCAAGAAATGAGGAGAAGCTCAAAACACTACCTACGTGGTACTTAATTCTTTTCTTACCTACGCATTTATTATCCGAGGACTAGACTAAAATTAGTTCTAAATGGTGAGTTTTAATACAACATTTTTTTTGTTACAGATCTCTTCAAAATGGTATGAAGCAAGAAAAGTTCGCTTGATTATCTGCAAGACGTTGCCTTAAAGGTAAGAATTTCTACTATTTATTATTAGCAGAAACACAGTTTTTTTTAAACTTTAGTTCCGATATCACTTTTGATCGCGACTGTCATCGCATTTGGATTGCATTGTGGTATTAATAATAATAATAATAATATATTTATTCACAAATTTGAGACAACCATACAGAGTAACTTAATAATAGACACAAAAATAAACAGATAGTTGAATGTGAAATGGTATACTGTAAATATGTTGGTTTGGCTGTCTTTAGACTGATTCGCCCTATCCACTCGTACTAGTATAAACTGTATTACGAGGGGATAGTCTTCCTCAACCCCAGAACAACAGATTCCCACAAGGTTCCAGTTTGTCATATAGCAGCAGTTTGATTACATACTGTATAGGTAATTATATTAATTAAGTTACAAACGATAATAATTGTCTGTGTTTGGGTGTATGTATATGTGTATATGTTTTATGTATGTGTGTATTTCTGTATGTGTGCAGTTAAGAGTGCTTTATTATTTATTTATTTATGTGCCTTGATTATAACAACGTTCTAGTAGTAGTTAGTAAGTAGTTTTTCAGTGCTGTCGTAGTCTAGTGCTTTCAAATATCTTTCAATAGCTTTTTTGCATGTATGGCTATCAAGATTCTTCAATTTTAGATCTTTGCTTATTTTGTTGTAAAGGCTAGGACCGAGATAATTGTGAAATTTATGTGCAAAAGATGTTCTAAATTTGGGTATGTTATAAACTATATCTAATTGCCTTCAAATATCCTATTAATAAGTACCTAGGTACCTATAAGTAATCATTGCCTATGTATTGTGCAGCAGAATTAATAACGAGGTATACCTATTAAAACTAAACAAGTAGGTAGGTATAAGTTCGAATTTGCTTATAAGCTTAATGCGTCATACATATTTTACATAAAATTTAAAGGACCAAGAAGACCAAAAAATATTACAAATAAATAATTCCGATCAACTTAAAAAAAAAAAAAACAAATCCGATATCAGAATTCATGAGAAAAAATATCCAATCTCGTAAACCTCATTTTTTAGTTTCCACCATCTTCGAAGCTTCTCAAAAATGTCCGCCGCCCGGGGACCGTCCTACCGCGCATCGAACGGTATCGCCATACTTCTTTCTTTTTAATTTTTCATTCCCCTTCTCAAATCGAAAGAACTCACGCTGCGATCGCCCAGCACTCCCGCAGCTGTGCGACAGAGATAGAACGACCCGTTTTTTTCTCATCACTCTTTCGACGTATCCCGGGTGAGGAAAAGAGACAACAAATAAAGTAAAATGGCGTCGATAGCAAGGCATGGCAATGGCCCTGCAGCTGAAATTCTTAAGCACACATACAAAGATTGTTGGTGTGTGAGTTTGATTGTATTGCCGATTGGGAGAGCCCAGGATCAGATGTCTTCAACCTTTCTAGAGAATAAATCTTATAAGATTTTTAAAATATTGATGAATGAGATTCGAGTACTAAAATCGCATATTTTTTTCCCCAAATAAAACATGTTTTTTCAATTCAATTCAATCAATTCATTTTTTTTTTCAATATCCTTAGCGATTTTTAGGTGATCTAGACCTAATGATATCTACAAAAAATATTTTTTTCACAAAATTAATGTCAGTTATTTAAAGAAAACATGCAATAAATACATAATAATGACTGTTTTGGGACTAGTAACATGAAAAATTCCACAAAGATTGTGTGATATAACAAACTGAAAATGTCTTATTTTCAAAACAGTATTTTTTTTCAAATGCTTTATGTCATTGTACTCTATCTGAATTCAAAAATTGTAAACTTAAATTATCTGTTTTTTTTTGGGAAATTAAGATATTATTTTATTCATTTATTTTTCCAAAACACCACAAACCAAAATTAAATAATACCATGTGTAAATCAAATAAAATGTTTGTGACCTCTACTCTAGGAAGAATCGATTCATCTGATTTCGGAGAGATGGCGCTGTTCTCAAAATGAGAAAGAACAAGAAATGTAGTAATGTAGAGCTTTATAAAGCCTTGAATTTACTGTCTGCAGTAATGAATTAATTATTACGTTACGTGAAATGTTAACGAGTATGATGAATATGATTTATCTTGATTAAGGATAGGAGATATAGCAGTAGGAATTGCTAGAATGGATACCGGTACTGGAATCGATACCTACCAAATACCTACTAAAATAAAATACTACTAATAAAAGTAGCGTAAGTCACGTTATAACGTGATATAAGTACTTGTTAATAAACTTCATTCTGGGTACCTTGTACCTAGATTTGCAGTACTGAATTAGGTAATTTTAGGACTACCTAGTAAAACCACAAAAAAATCGAACTAACTAGATATTAGTAACTAACTGTCACTGACACTGATTTAAATAAAATATTTAAAAAAAACATTAATAGATAATTAAAAACTATACATACTCATTATATCTAGGTATTTTTATACAACTTCAATCTTGATGTGTATTATAATTTTATTAATTGTAAAAAGTAAGCATCAATAGACTAATAGTTTGAATATCTTATAATACATCATGTACTTACTTCCCTACATAAAGATAATTTCATAGATAAATCAGGTCGTTTTTCATCTTCATACAATTATTTATATTTTTACACAAGTTACTACTTATAGCATTCTGCTAAGTCCTATTGAAACACATTGTCATAGTATGGCACTGTGCTTTCAAAGCTTCTAGAAGTTCTATCCTTTTTTACTAGATGGCGCTAAATTCAATAATAATAGTAGAGCTTACCATCATTTAATTTTAGGCTTAAGAGACAGTTTTCCAGCGCTTTAAAAGATTATATTTTGAATAATAATCATAAAGTAAATAAATATTAGTATTTTCGTGTTCAATATTTAAAAAAAATAGAATATATTCAATCAGTTCAGGCTCTACAACTCTACATTTGGAAAAGGTTTACTAATATGAGCCCTTTAATTAACTCTAGAAGCACCGTTTTTAGATAAATATATTGTTATTATTTTCATACATAATCCAATGTACAGAGGCACAGCGTAACTATTCCTTCATTATTATTCCTCATCATTCCTATCTTATTTTCAAAGAACGAGGAGAAATTCTATATAACAAAAAAAACCAATGACTTGTTTCTGTCAGGTTCCTATTGAAATTCAGATGAAAAAACTGTTTATGTTTGGACACACTTGCATCTACATAAAGACAATGCAGGCGCAGGCGCATTCCTAGAAAGGCAAGGTGACCCAATTTTCTATTAAAATTCAAATTAGTTTTTTTCGCGAGCAAAGAGAAAGCTGACTTATAACAGTCAGTATAGCTCCAGATTTTAAACGATAAAGTGGTGTATTGTACGAAAAATGTGGAAATCGTGTTGTGTTTTAGTTCTAAAAATTAATTTTGATGTAAACACAGGGTGTAAACTCGCGTGCGTTGTTTGGCGTCGCGCCAAAGAAACCTCGTCGGGCAAACACAGATGGCGACGAAGAAACGCGACTAGGTACGTTGTTTGTCAGAATTCTCCTTGTAACTAATTAAAAACTGTCTCTGGACTAGATTACATGACGGAAATTAAATTAGAAAACCATTAATACTGCCAATCTAACTATTAACTCTACTTTGAATCAATAAGCGGTTTGATCAAATATCTTAGCCAATTTCTTGGAGACCATTCTAATTTCTAACCTTATTTTTTATTCAATAAACTTGTCTGTTAGTCAGAATCTGTAACGGCCAATATAGAAATGTTCATTCGAAACTTGTTTTACCGGGTATGTTAAACAAATTAAATTATAAATCAAAAGACCGATACTAAATTCCACGTGGTGTGTGGTCTCTTGAAGTAATATTTTGTCTCGAAAGCCCCGACTGGTCAACGCTTTAATGATCTTAGGATGCAACTTAATTTACTGCAGATAATTATCTTAAAAGATTATGCACGGATTATTTTAATGTTAAAACGCTGATATTCTTTCTTATTAAAATGAGGTCTCTATTATCGTTTATGAGTAAAACATTCTATACTTTGCTGAACATAAAATGGAATAGGTACTCTATTGAAATGATATAATTGGAACAGTGTTTTGGTATGGCGTGTCGTTTCTATGGCCGGTTGTGTCACTTTTCAAGAATGCGTTGAGACTTGTACGTATTCTGATTTAACATGCAAATCTACTCTGTATAAAGTAAAGTTGTGTTAACAATAAAATGCTCGTGTCTGCTCTTATCTTTGACATTGTTCTGAATAGCAACATAGGTAATAAATAAACCTCTGTGAAATTTATTTACATATTACCTATGTTTTTTTTTTTACCGTTATCTGATCCCAAACTAGGCAGAGCCTGTTCTATGGCAACCAGACAACTGATAAACATACTTATATATTTCTAAATACATACATATTATGGATAAATTACACCCAGACACAGAACAAATTATCGTGCTCATTACACAAAGATTTGTCCTGGGTGGGAATCGAACCCACGACCTCAGTCTTAGCAGTCAGGGTCACTAACCACTAGACTAACAGGCCAGTCAAAAAAGTTTGGATACGCAACTTGTATACGGTATTTCTATGAGGTATTGAATTAAATAAAACGTGTGATCTGGAATCGTTCTGCCTATGGAAACATAATTAATGTATTCCACTACTTATTTATGGTTCTGCTGGGTTATTCTGTAAAAATCTCACGTGAATATTTCATTCCACCAGATGCAAGAGATGGAGAGTAGGGGAGACTTGTACAAAACCGTACACCGGGGTAAAACAGTATAGCACGTTTATTTCGGTCAATAATTCCAATTTCCCGCCTAACGGCCGCTCAGTAGTGCCAACCAATGAGACCAACTTGTCAACAAAAACATGTCGGTGCAAGCTCGCGCGTTAGTAAAATATTTCATTTTATTGTTTTTCGGTGGTCTTAATCTTATTTTTGAGTAAATTCAAGCAACATTTGTGAAATCTACGTCTACTATAGGTAAGTCTCTAACTATCTAAGTTAAAGTGTGTTTATTTGCCCGTAATCAGCAATGTTTTTACTGGTGACATGATTTGCGTATGTAGTAGTGAGTGATGTGTTTACACAAACGGAGTCTTGGGGCAAAACCGCTCGGGGTAAAACCGGATCATATACGATTTTGACCCGGTTGTATGAATATGAAATAACCTTGTTATCTATTATTACAGATGCTACAAAAATGCCGCGTAAATATAAAAGAAAGACACATAGACAAGAATGGGACACAGAAAACATGAGAAAAGCAGTTCAAGCGGTGTATGAGGGAACTATGGGATATTTGAAAGCTAGTAAAACCTTCCAGGTACCAAAATCCACGTTACAAGATCGTGTAAAGAAATTTATATTGAATAATGAAATGGACTCTGCAACACGCAAAGGCCTAGGACGATTTAAGATGACTTTTTCGACTTCTCAAGAACTCAGTCTTGTTGAGCATGTCCTGACTATGGAAAAACGGTTATTTGGCCTTACGTATAAAGATCTTCGCCACTTAGCGTTCCAGCTCGCAGAGGCGAATAATATTGACCATTGTTTTAACAGGACTACGAAATTAGCTGGTGTAGATTGGTTAATTGGGTTCATGAAACGACATCCACAATTATCACTACGCGCAGCTGAGCCAACGTCTGTGGCACGGGCTATGGGATTTAACATGATCAGTGTCAATACTTTTTTTTATTTGCTTGAGGAACTTATAGACGTTCATAAATTTCTCCCTACGAAAATTTATAACGTAGATGAAACGGGTTTGACTACTGTTCCTAAGAAACAAAGCAGAGTAATTGCCTTGAAAGGAAAAAAGCAAGTCGGTCTAGCTAGTTCGGCAGAAAGAGGTCAACTGACTACTGCTATCCTTTGTGTCTCTGCTTCTGGAAATTATGTTCCTCCACTGCTCATATTTCCACGTATTCGTATGAAGGCAGAACTTTTAGACGGTGCTCCACCAGGAACAGTTTCAGTTTGCCATCCAAGTGGCTGGATCCAGAGTTAAATTTTTGTTGAGTGGCTGAATCATTTCATATCATCTGTAAAGCCCAAGAAAGAAGACCCAGTTTTACTTTTACTTGATGGTCACTCTACCCATACAAAAAATCTCCCCTTGATTGAAATGGCCAGGCAAAATGGGGTTATAATTTTAAGCTTCCCTCCTCACTGCACCCACAGATTACAACTAGATGTAAGCATCATGGGTCCATTGAGCACCTACTACAGCCAAGAAGTGAACATGTGGCTAAGAAACAATCCTGGTCGCGTCGTAACACAATTTCAGCTGTCGAGACTTTTTGGTACAGCTTATTGTAAGGCGGCCACAATACAAAATGCCGTGTCTGGTTTTTCTAAAACGGGCATTTATCCGACTAATCGGAACGTGTTCGATGAAACAGATTTTGCTGCAGCTGAAACTACGGAGATACAGGCCCCGACACCATCAACTTCTGCTGGTACCTATGTTGACCCGATGCCGTCAATTGCTTCCGCGTCACTTGACAACCCTAATCCATCTCCTTCTTTTGCGCCACATGTTGACCCCATACCATCAACTTCTTCAACACCCCTCGATGATCCGTTGCCATCAATTTCTGCTGCACCATTAACTCCTCCTGCTATTAAACTGGGCTATGCAACTCTGTCTCCAGCCGATATAATGCCTGTTCCCAAGATAAGCATGGATCTAAAAAGAAAAACCGATCGTCGGAGAGGCAAAACAGCTGTCATCACATCCTCTCCTTACAAAGAAGAGTTAGTAACCACCACTCATAACAAGAAAACGGCTAAACTTAATTTGAACCGGCCAACTAAAGGCACAAAAGCAAAATCCAGAAATGAAAATATTTGCCTGTATTGTCTGGAAGAATACGGAACAAGTCGCATGGATGAAGGTTGGGTGCAATGCACCGGTTGCAATGGCTGGGCCCATGATGGCTGTACAGGCTGTGACCCAGAGGAACTTGATGATTTCTTGTGTATGGGTTGCGTTGCCTCTCGGTAATTTCCGGGGCAGTATCGTATATAGTATACGGTTTTGTCCAGGGGTCGGGGCAAAACCGGAATTAGCAGAGGTTTTGTTTTTTTAGTTTTTTAATGATTAATATCGTAATTATCATAAGTATGTTGCTGTGATTATGTACCTAATGAGACTGACTAATAATTAAAGCTGATTTCTTATATTTGTGTTTTAAAATTTATGACTTACAGCCCTAAATCCTTAGCTATACGGCTTTACCCCACTCTCCCCTACACTTCGAACTCTCTTACGATCTTTCTTTCCTTTGAATTGACCACTACCACTTGTTTCTACCTTCTTATTTATAATTTATACTAAACCAACTGCAGTCAATTAGTAAATATTGAATTTAACCATATCTTTATTCTTTTCACATTCAACACTAAATTCCTCTTTCACCTCTAAAGATACCGGTTCGATTCGGTTAAATTAACCTATCTTCGTAATAGACCAGACCCCAATTTAGTCAAATTAGATTCCCTTCCCCGTTTCGCCCTTGGTCCAACCTTATCTACCTGGAGCTCCCTACTCAAGGAGCGGCCCCTTATTTTATCAATAACGATAAGGCTATTTTGACTTCAATCTTATACTGTTATCTTCATTATTTTCTGATAATAGAATTGATATTATATCTTTACACATCAGCGGTGACGGTGGCATGCCATCAGGATTTTTCTATTGTGTCCAAATAAGCATAGAAATAGGTCCACTACTTTTTATATTAACTGCAATCTGAAACTTATTTTATTTCATGTTTTTCTTCTTTTGTTTTTGTTACTATGTTATCCTACGCAGTTATAACAGAGTACTGAAGTAGTCCGGTCAATTCTTTACTGATAGACAGATTTATTAGATCATCATAATTTATTAGATTTATCAGATTTACTAGCTTTTGCCCGCGGCTTCGCCCGCGTGGATGTCGGAAATTAACGCAGGAGGACGTAGGTACTACTGCGGTAAGAATGTATTAATCCTGGTTATATAGGTAATATATACTCTGTGTGCCATTTTCGATCCAGATCCATTCAGCCATTTTTGCGTGATAGAGAAACAATCACCCAATCATAAATATTTTCACATAATTTATAGTATTAATAGTAGTAAGTAGGATTATAATTCATATTACTTCGGATTCATAGTTTATGAGAATACATGTGTGTAAATAAAACTAATAGTATTCAGAGTAAGAAGACTGCGGCATAGGGATTGGTTTAGTTGAATATAAGTTTTCCTGGTTTTTCTTGACGCTCGTATTCTACCTATACAGACACTCAATCATTTACCAGACACCAAATCGATCATAGGAATAATAGGAACAGTACTTTTGCCAGTGGCTTCGCCCGTATAGCTGTCGGAAAATATCACCTGGGAACCTACTACCGGGATAAAGTATCCTATATGGTAAGTATCCAGGATAACCGAAAATCCAAATCCATCCAAAAATCTACACATCTAAGCCATACTTCGCGGTCTCTTACTTGGAATAATATATACTATTAGGTGTATTTTGAGTATAACGAACACACATAATATTCGCATTTACTTTGAAGCCTATGTAATATGAATTACAATCCTACTTATCCTGCACTACCCGACCGCTACCAACCGGGACGGACGTACCTACGGCCTGCAAGCCGCTCCGCCCCCGCTTTTTAAATCTCTGATATCTTCTAAGATATTCATTTAAATTACATGCTGTCAAGGGCCATATTGATTTATATAAAATGCACAATATATTTAAGGTACTTAATTGGATATGGATTAATGCTACATTGCTTAAAATCGCTTCGTAAATATGCCATTATTTCTCGTAAAAGTAAAGGATAAAAAATGGTTATTGTGGGTTATCCCTAAGAGATGGACGTATACTATCGCGGACTTTTTTGTAGACCTGTTTAAGGTGTATAATACTGTAGTACATTATTTTGATCTATTTTGTAGGGTTCAGCCAGCGTTCGCAACGTAAGCGCAAAAAAATGAGTTTATTAGTGACATCACATTAGAAACCTCTAAAATTATCAGCGTTTATTTACTACATTATGCATGTTATACGCATATAAACCTTCCTCAGGAATCACTTTATCTATTAAAAAAACCCGCGTCAAAATCTGTTGAGTAGTTTTAAAGATATAAGCATACATAGGGACAGACAGACTGCAAAGTGACTTTATTATTTTATATGTAACAAACTTTCATCCCCTATTCCCTATTGTTATTTTATCCCCTTAAGGGTAAAAATTTAACAAACTTTAAATATAATTCATAAATATAAATAAAAGCCAAATAAAAAAGTTTCATCATTCTAGCTTTAAAAATGACAATACTTCCTAACATCATTTCATCCTCCCTTTCAACCCCTTAAAACCCCTTTTCCGCAATAAAAAGTAGCCTATGTCCTTTCTCAGGCTCTAAACTATCTGTGTATCAAATTTAATTTAAATCGGTTCAGTAGTTTTAGCAGGAAAGCGAGACAGACAGACAGAGTTACTTTTGCATTTATAATATTAGT
This sequence comes from Aporophyla nigra, assembly GCA_947507805.1. NCBI lineage: Eukaryota > Metazoa > Arthropoda > Insecta > Lepidoptera > Noctuidae > Aporophyla > Aporophyla nigra. Next base: position 11,172,917 of record OX382300.1, on the reverse strand, counting down.
GTGGATTAGTGTGGATAGTGTGGATAATTCTAAATACATGTTATAAATAAATTACGCACAGATACAGAACAAATAATTTATCGTGCTCATCACACAAAGATTTGTCCTGGGTGGGAATCGAACCCAGGACCTCAGTCTTAGCAGTCAAGGTCATAGTCGATTTGGTGTAGCGGTATCAACACTGAGTTGAAAGTCGCGCCAAGTGTCCCGAGTTCGATCCCAAGCAACTGAAATTCTTTCACAATGCACGGTTGGCCTAGCGCGCCAGGCGTCCGGCACCAGTCGGGGATCGCGGAAGACATATTGGTTCCCGTGGTCCCCGACGTAGGTGTGGGACGGAACACCGGGGTGGTTTTAGTCAGGCCCTGGCATATGGGCAACTGAAGGAACACGGGTGGGTTTTAGTCAGTAAAAGTCTGACTCGCCCTTCGGCTCCACCCTAGAGTGAGAGAAGTCATTTGATGATTTCCCACCCACAAAAAAAGCAGTCAGGGTCACTAACCACTACACTAACGGGCCAATCATAATTATTAATTATAGCTTCTGCCCGCGACTTCGTCCGCGTTAAATTTCTTGTTCCCTCGACCCTTCCCGTCGCGTCGAATCGCCTACCCGTGCGATTTTCCCCGTTTTTGCAACATTTTTTATTACTTCTCCGCTCCTCTTAGTTATAGCGTGATGTTATATAGCTTATAGCCTTTCTAGATAAATAGGCTACCCAACACAAAAAGATTTTTTTAATTCGGACCAGTAGTTCCTGAGATTACCCCGTTCAATCAAACAAACAAACTCTTCAGCTTTATAATATTAGTATAGATAGCTGTGCCCGCGACTTCGTATACAATCTTTACTTCGTACTTCAAACCAATGACCAAAGTTGACCAAACGAAACCAATAAGATAAGCCAATACTTTTTTTTTCGACCAATTTAGAAAATCGATAAACCAAGCAACCAAAGAACTTTTACGACACACGCAAGAACTTCTAAGACACCTAACAAAACCCAATTTGCCTAGTAAACACGGTGGACGTCATTCTCACGCGGAAAATACACCGCGATTCAGAAAATGACGTCATTTGCACAACGCCATCTATCGGATTTGGATTTCAACTATCAACATTAGTACTATACTGAATTGCGTAACGTAATATTTTACTTCTTGAACTCACTAAATTAATCATATCTTTTGATAGAGTGAACCGATTTCGATGAAACAAAAACTAAGTTAAACCTCAAGTTGCGTATAATGTTTGTATATAAACATTATCAGCATTGAATTCGTAGATTTTACGTGATGTGCGCACAAACAAACAGACAAACCGACAAACAGACAAACCGACAAACAGACAAACAGACAAAAATTTCAAAAATGATGGAAATGGGTTCTGTTACTTATCTTTTCACATGCTGGCTATTTTTTGTTTCAATTTCTTCAATGTACAAAAATTATTTTTCTACAGATTTATTATATGTATAGATTTTATTTTATGCTTTGATGCCCAAATGTAAAACGATACATTTTTTTAAACAATAAATTTTATCTAGCCATATAATTAGAAGCTGTCCTACAGAAATCCGTACCCCTCATTAGTAAAATTTTATTTTAAATCGCTTGAAAATTACCAAAGTGGTACCTACCTACCATATATTTTGAAACAAGTGTGGCTAATTAAAAAGAACGAGCTACGGACGGTAGTCGGTAGTCCAACGCGGGTGTTCCAGTACGGCTGGTAAGTTATGTGTCCGTTTGTCCGCGAGCTAACGAACGTCATCTTTATGGCCTCGTTACCGCTAATAAGTCTCGGCTATCGTTTACCAGTACTATAGGACTCTCTCTTGTGTAGGTACTCCACCTTACCTCTTTGTAGATACCTTATTGTTAAGATTTAGTGAAGGGAAAATATCTCGCAATCACAGTAGAGATATAGGTAACCACTATCCAAGGCATGTTACTATAATTAGGTTTTCTTTGAACGTAGCACATTTCATAAGATTAACGCTTAGATTGTTTGTTATAATATCCGATCCAGTGAACACAGCTCTTTGACTAAGATACCTTTTTAAAAGAATTGCTATCTTGGATAATGCTTAACACAAAAAGCTGAGGAATTTAGAAGTCTCAGCGCGTAGTCTACGAAGCAATCTGGAAAAATGCCATATTGAGTCTCAGAAAATTTTGCGGTGAACATGTTTTGAAAACACAATCAATTTAATAAAATATTTTCGGCCAGATTTTTACGACTTCTACAAGAGGGGTGTAAGTGAAAACATGTTCGGAAGCGAGGATATCCTTGCAATAACAATAACTCATACAGTTTCGCGCGCCCCCCGCTAGATGGCGCACCACGGACACAAGTAATCCATTTATTCTCGGGGCGAGCTTTATGTAGCGAACTCTTAAGAGCGAGTGCTATATTGTTTTATGTTATTATTTATAAATATCGGTGGTGCGTGTGCTGACTGGCTCAGAGGGAATTATGAAAAAGTTCCCTCGCTCCCACTAATGCACCTCTACTTATCTTAATTATACATAATCGGGCAATTTACGTTGGAAGAATTTTTATAAATACTTGGCAGATAAGTTACTTTGTAACTTTTGGAAGTGGTCATATAAAATAACGAGTTACCCAACCAAAATTGGTAGTGTGATAACATTGCTTACACTAACCGTAGGGAAATTAGCATAAAATTATATTTAACTCTATCGAGGCGTTAATGTTACATGAAGTATCTGTTACTTAACGGTTAGTATATTATTAATATATGAATAATATTATGTCTTAAAGATACCGTAAGTACGTAATTGCTCATGTATACGTACTTAGGCCAATAACACACTGGAGCGTCCTTTAAAATACTGTGTCAATTATTTTTTATTCTCATCAGTCAATAAATAAATATTTCTGTAACAATCACTGGAATTAAGGATTTGATATCTACATTCATACAGTTCACACGTTACGCTTTAGTGGAACGCTGTCTTGAGTAATAATTGTTCCTTCAGCGTTGGTAACGGAGTAACATTCCGTCCGGGGACAAGAACTCGCCTGTAAGACATCCGGGGAATGTGAGGAGCAATTACCCTCCTACAGGGGGAGGGGAGGAGGAATCTTAGAAGTTTCCGACCCTGTGGAATTTTGCGGATGAAACGTTTTAATTGGAATCTCTCGAGAATATTTTGTAATTGCTGGCTGCTAAGAGCCAAGGAATTTGTTTGATATTCTCAGTTTAAAATTTAAATTAAGAATTTGGCTTGTGTTTGTCTTTGTTTTGATTTTGAAAGAAGACGTAGTTGTGGTATTGGTATTTTGGTGTGTTGGGTTACCAGTAGGTACCACATGATTAAAATATATTTTCTTTTCTAATTTCTAGTTGGTGCAATCTATCTGAGTAAAGTTGAACAAAATGACTAAATCTTTGCTAGTTTAATTTTCCCGCAATCATAACCAAAAACTCCAATTTAAATAATGATAGATAAAACAAAACCCTCTTGTAAAACACTGCAATTTAAGCACACTTACAACCGTATCAGTTTGATAGCTCCCTTATTCTTAAAACATAAAAAGATTTCTTATCTCAAAGATTTAAAAAGTTTTTAATAACCCCTGGAAATAATCCCACAGGCCCTTTTGTCCTGAGTCAGAGGTAACGTTACCCAAAGTCATTCAAGTCTTACCTATAGGTATCTAAGTATGTGCAGTCATTTCCCCTCGAACAGAAGAGCGTTAGAACGAATGAAAGAGTTTAGTCGATACTATCTGGGTAACAAAGAAAGTTTTTATTGACAAAGTTGCCATTTCGACAGGATTTGATCCGTCTCAGCTTTTCCAATTTAAGAAAAGTAGCAGTAAAAGCTAGCACAAAGGTATTTAGATAGATTAGTTTTGTTCAAGTGAAACTTAGTAGTTTTTGATACAAGATTTATTGGACATTGGCTCTATTTCAATGGGTACGAAGCCAGAAGCTTGCTTGTTCCTACTTCTAATTATAACGTAGATATTTATAGTTCTGAACTCTGGAAACTTTTGTTGTTGTATTGTGTTCTGGTTGTGATATTAAAAAATAATACCAACAAAAATAACTAGTATATTTTTGTGAAACCTACTTAATCGAATTCCCGTCCCATCTGTAAAATAGTAAATCTAGGTACTCTCAATAAAGCATCAGCAGACCGCCTTTATATTTGAATTTAAATTGGTACATTTTTATAATAACGTCTTTGGAGCGACGCCGCTCGACGAAGCCCCTCCGGTTTTCTTTCTTCTCTTTTTATAATGTAATTTTCTTAAATCACCTCCTCTGCCCTCCCCGTATCTACTATACGTATCTATTATCGCAACAGAATTATATTCAAAGGAAAAAAGCTATTTTATTTTCTTGTTTGATAAAGAGGTTCTAGTTAATTACTGTTTTTTAACACGCTCTTTTAATATAGCAAAATACATTATAAAACCTGTTTTGAGTAAAGTAGGTTTATTTATTGTCATGTCCAGGATTGCATACGAATAGGTAAGTATAATAGTCGTTGTATTTATTTCAGTGTATTGTTTCGAAGTAGGTAGGTGGTACATAGTTATTAAGCTCTTGAATATGAACCCACCTGTCAGTGAACATGTGAAGAAAACGCTTTATATCAGATGAATCTACGATACAACAGTAAACGCTTGCAATTACTAAAACACATTGTTCACAATTAAATGCTAAACGCATTTATGCACTGATAATAAAGATCGTTATCATGTTGTAACTTTGATGTGCAATTTGTATGTTTTATGGCGTCAAAGATAGCCAGTTAAAACCATTAATACATTGTCGAATTTTGTCATAAAGTAATTAAGACTATTTATGTATAAATCTTCAGGTTAATGTGGACACATTTATTTAATAAATAAATCGTCGACGCGGGTCGTGCGGCGCAAGCGCATCGTTCCTAGTTCGTTCACCCCGAACATCTGTTCTCATATTTCAGTCAGTCTTTATCAACATGCGTACTTGACCGTAAATTTCCAGGGGTTGTGTTATCTTCGAATTGTATAATATTTTGTTTGTAAATTATAGTTCAGTGTGTTTATTTGAAAATCCATAAAGTTTTATTGTGTGCTTGTACCTAGGTCAGTTACAAAGGCTATCTCAGCAAACGTCGTAAAACACGCTAATACTGATGTTAAACGTTAAATAGTAATTTATTATCTATTTGCACAGTTTTTATTAATAATTTAAGCGAAGCAATTACAATTATCTAGATTTAAGTATCTAGTAGGTTCACGAGTAAGTACAAAAACGTCAGGGAATTTCGAAAGCAGATGATTACCTACCTAAAAATAATAAAATAATATTACTGATCGGAGCAGTGGTTTTTATCATCTATAATAATTTATCTGAGTTCTTGCCAACCATTCACAGCGTCGTTCCAACACGGAATGGCCTTATGCTGTAGGCAGCTACCTGCCCGCCATTTTGGATTTTAGGGCAGAGCGCTCTGTGATTGGTTCACGCACCAAGATGGCCGCCTTGTATTTCAAAGATAGGCAAGTTCTTCATATGAACCCGTTCTAAGATTTGGATTTTGAAGTATCTTTTGTTATTTTTTAGATAAGATTAACTAAATAGATTTAAAACCAGTGGTATAATTTTTAACTTAACCTCGTTTTATATTTTAAACAGTCTAAAATGTTGAGGTAGCACTAAAATATTTTATCAGTTATTGACAAAACAAAAAAAAAAAATGAGTCATAAAGGATTTTCAAATGGAAATAAAAATCATACCTAAGATATAATAGCTGTCTATAAATAAATTTAATGTATGTTGGCATTTCGTGTCTCACAACATAATTATTTTGATTTTGGCAAAGTTGGCATAAAATAAATTACCTACCAAAGCATCGTCCGTTGAAGTAATGAGAACGAATTGTTAGGGTATGTTCAAAAATATATTTTGGAACGAACATTCTGTTTTTAAAGCGAGTTGGTCTGTAGCACGACTCTGTCGCTTATTTTCATCCGGAGAGAATTCAAGAGATTTACGACCGGCTTCGACGCTCGTCGATTCAGCACATTCGCTCTCAGAGACCATAACTGACAATCTTCTGTCTCGTAATTTTAATGAATTAAGTTGATTTTTTCAGTTTTAAATTGTGCGGAGATTTCTCGGCCTACATTAACCTCGATTTTTGTTTTTTTAATCTCAGAAATGAGTCTGTATTGTTGACAGCAGTTCGGAGATTTTACTGCAGGTTTGTCATGTCCCGGCTGAATAAATAAATCTTAAATGTAGCAAAGTGATTCAAACAAAACATGCCGCTCTGACATCTCTATATATTTACAACATGGAACTATATATAGTTGTATATCCAACCTAGAAGTTATTTGAATAGTTTCAGCTCTGCGGTAACTGGTTAACTCGTCTGAGAGAGGTTTACTGAGGCAGCATTACTTTTGTCTTATGTTCTATAATATCTTTGCTACTTGACTCCCGTATTCAATTTACAACCCTTTGTTTTGGGTGATAAAATTCAAATTACAATAGAATATAGGGTCGTTTATGTCGTTTGAGGTTGCGAGGGGTATCGTTCGTTTGGAGTGAGTTGTTTAGTTGAACCGAGATAACGTTTCCGGACCGTAGTCAGCTACGGCAGCGGTGTTCTCATGACTGCGCGCTCAATACCATGAAAGTTGGATGTTAAATCTAGCAATTTAAGTTATAGTCTTTGCTAAGATTTATACAAGGATCCTGTTTCAATCTACAGGAAGATATTTCAGCTACATACTTACAAAAGGGATACCTGTACTTAACACATTTTTCAATAGCTAACCTACCCGTAAAGATTCAACATTTTTCATAATATTAAAATCATAAATTATATTATACCTTCACCGTCAACCCCTAATTATTACCTTAATTAAAGTAAATGAACTGGGAAAAATAATGAAAAACAAAGAAAATGTTGCTCTCATTAAAAAGATAATAAAATGCGAGCGTAGCCTATCCGGTATTTTGGCCGGAATATAAACAAAACGGACACATGGCTGTTGTTGTATTCACATACAATATTAAGCTAGGGCTTTATTAAGAGCACGACCGGGCTTAGCCCACAGACCGGGACGCCCTTCCCGGGTTATTTAATAAATACTGACCGAAACAATTGAGGAAACTCGTTGGGAAAACTGAGGATTCTGACCGCTTAATAGGCGGAGAATGGAAGAAACTTTTGTACTGCCCATCTGGTGTGTTCTCTCGTTAATTCGTTCATATATTAAGGCAGGTTTTGAGCAACTAATAGAGGAAATAACAATCTACCTATATACATTGTGTAACTGAATTGATATAGGAAAGGAGTTTGCTCAGAATTGTTCGAACTCTTTTTCTTGGATTGATTTATAATTTTTTTTTAATAGATGCTGGTAATTTTTAATTATAACTACGTAAATTATATAGTCACACGCATGTATTGTTCAGATATCTTGATCTTATCTGCAAGCGACACGGAACTCATTTTCCATAAGAAACGTCGTTGGTTCAATTTCGCGATAAACCGCTCTGAATATCAATCACAATATTCACAATACAACGGAAACAGAAAACGTAACACAGAAAATCTGAATATAAAGTGCTCACACTTCCGTTCTGATAAAACGTTCAGCGTGGAATAAAAAAAAAAATATTTTTAGCGTAAGTAAGTAAAAAAAGAATTTTACCATCGCGGCTGTGCGCTGCGAATCGTCGGCAGTCACGAGAAAAAATAAGTAGACAAAAGAAATTGCGTTCGGTCGTTGTTTTCGGCCCAATTTTACCAAACAAGCCATTCATATTCATTCCGGGTACCCTTTGTGCCGCGTTACGCAACTCAGCTTTGTTACCCCGTCTTCTTTTGTTAATTTATCTTCCTCAAACTTTATTGAAAGAAGCCTTTGTCAGCAACAATAAAATTATCTGTCGATCTACATGATAATGTGACTTTTTCTGAAATGTAAATTTTTGAACTTAGAAAGTTCTTTTCACTTACTCGGCTTCTAGCCTTTCCTTAGGCAATTTCTAATTTTCACATCGGATTTTTAAGTTTTCTGACGCTAGGTCGGCGAGAGAGTAATGAGGTAATTATATAAATGATTTATTGCAATTATTCTTCATATTATTTCTTATTAAAACCTGTTTAATAATATAGTCACGAACTGCAAAACTTAGGTTCTATCACAGTAAAAACGCGACCGACTTAATTAAATTTGCATACTTAATTGTGGACGTCCTTTAATATTTTATGAAAAATATTAAGTTGAGGGGTTTTTTAAGTAAAAAAGAGATCCACTTTACTTATCATACTTAACGAGATGATAAAGGCTGCGCTGAGTCGAGGCTGGGCTGATTTACATACGAATGATTATAACTTGGTCGCGTAGGCTCTCGCCCTTAAACCGGTCCCAAAGACCTACTATAATAATGTTTTGTAGGTAGGTAGGTGCCTACTTATAATCGCTATGTATTTGGTATGTATTGAGATTGAGACATATAGCAAATAGATATAAAATTTCTTATTCGGTTTTTCATTTAAATGTTGTAACGCATTTTCTTGATTAAGCGTTATGATACTGTATCTATGTTTTGATATAATTAGAACTACGAGTAGCTGCCAACTAGTTGTTATTGACCTTAAATTGTTTGTAATAAATATTAATAATAATATAGGAATTGATTACCTACTTCTGTCGGTCTTGTCCCACTGTCAGTTGTAAATTCAGTTCTTTATTCAAATAAATTAAAAATGTTGGTTCTGTCAATTTCTATATTTTATATGTGTAAACATTTTTGGTACGACAGTAAATACCTAACTGGTACCTTAGTAGATACAAAAAAACCTTCTAATAATTTGTATTTTATTTAAACTTTTCCTTTTGATACAAAGTAACTTCGTACAGTTGTCTAAGGAATTTTGATTGGATCTCCTATCGTAATTTTAATCAGAACCCTCGCAAAAACTTGGAAAATAAACTATACAACGCAGCATATTTTGCATTTTTTTGAATTACAATAAAGTAGACACAAAGAGAGGAGGATGAACTCGAGAATGGCTTCTAAACGCCCCCAAATAGGGGGAGCCGACCAGATGCATAATTATGACAATTTCTATTTGAATTTTATGTGAAAATTCATACCACTCTATAAATGCAAAGTTGGTGAAGGACAGGCAAATCTGAGTGCTTAATTCTGGAGCAAAATATTTGATGTTTAAAGGAGATATTTTCGTAGCTTGCATTTGGTAGTTGTAATCTATTCAAACGTCTTAGAACTAAAAATGTTGGAACTAGCAGTTTTTATCAAGTTAAAACTGCACTTATCAAATATTTTTGTACCTTCATTTGAGTGTGAGAGTTGCGTTTGTGTTTTCCAAATGCTATTGAGATATGAACACTTCCTTAAAACCGTTCCTATACTTAGTAACAAATCCAGTAAGCAAGTATCAGCTACAAAATCAGATTGGTCACACGTTGTCCCAACGTGCCAAGCTTACTAAACATAAAGCATTTGTAATCCATATGAAGCATATAGATACCTACCTACTAACTGTTGGCATGCCGTGGTGAGATCAAGATAACTCGCGTGCTATGTCCGACACCCAAAATAGATGAAGAAAGATATTATTACCTGTGAGTGGAGATTTTGGTTCTGAAAATATGTTCCCACTTTTAAATTAGGCAGATAGGAATGTTGGCAATAGTAAACTTACTGTATAAGTGTCAATGATTACTAAAATACTGTGCCTTTCTATGTAGAAAAAAATGGATTAGACGTAATTCTGAATTAACTATGTACCTAGTAGGTCCTGCCAGGGTCGCGAGATTGTTCGAAAGATATACCGTGACCCTGGCACATGGGCAACTGAAGGAACACGGGTGGGTTTTAGTCAGTAAAAGTCTGATACGCCCCGCTCCGCCCAGAGCGGGAGAAGTCAGTTGATGATTTCCCATCCAAAAAAAAAAATACTATGTAGTAGGTACCTATATTTTTCTTTGTATTAGCAAGGAAAAAAATACCTTTGTATGTGCCAAGACAGTTGTTTGTGCCAAGAATAAGGAATCGATTCAACTGAACTGATTCAGTCACAGAAAAAAAACCTCCGCTATCCATCACAACATTTTGGTCATAAGTTGTTGTAGATATGGGTAGGTATTGTCTCCACAATTTTGTCGCCAGCATAAAAGTTCCTATTTCTGAAGAATCATATCGTCAGGGCTCACAAACTCCATGAATCCCAATGTCCCGGAAAATATAACAAGGCGATTTATATTCGGGGGTGGTTCGGGGCTCGTTTTTCTATCACAGAAATCTGGGCCTGTATGTGTTCCGTATTATGCGAAGGTAACCCTCCGCCATTCAAATTATTAGTACCATCTGGAAAGGAATTTATTGAACCAAAATGTTCCTTCTATAAATGTTGCTTCTTTATTTTGAGTTCAAATGGTTTTCTCCAACTATAAAATTAGAAAATATGTAAACCATTATATTGTATACAGGAATAATTACCCTGAAAATATTTATATTTAATAAAATGGTAGCTAAACAAGCTCCAAAAGCAACAAAAAACTGTTTTGCAAAGTTCGTTCTACGCAATGAAATATAATCTAAGTACGCCGACAGTTTTAATTTCTTTCTTAGCCAAATTGATAATTCAATCACGCGTTACGGTTGCATCCTGCCAACTGCAAGTCACGAATGTCAACTAAGGGAGGGGTGGCATCGAAATAATATCTATTATGGTAGCAGAGCCGCCCCGAAACAAAAGGTTCGCGTAAGGGACGCGTTATTTTTATACGAAACGACACCAGAATAACAAAACGACGGCTTTTCTTCGTAAAAATATCTTAATAAAAGCCGGAATTAGGCGATTACATTCTGATCATGTGCCATCTCGCTTCCTCCGTTTGCCTCTAAACTATTGTTTTTGTTGAATTTGATTTATGTTTACTTTAGGAAAGATTTATTGTTATTTAAAAGGATACATTTAAGTTTTATTACTTGTATAATATCCTATGTATTGTGGTTTGATTAATTAGTCTGTGTATAAGGTCAACTGTGTTGGAGGTTAGGCAGCATGCGCTCGTAGTTCAAAGCACTCAGCGATGAAAGCAAGTGATAGCACAACGAACAAAAATATAATACAATTCAAATTTAAAGTAACTTAATAACATGTATTCAGACCGCAGCCAAATAAATTCTCGTTCCTTTGGGGCATTTTTATATTTCCTTACATTTGTGCATTCACTTCAAACTTAATTAGACTTTATAGAGCTTTCCTTCCCAATTTCGTTTTACTCTCGTCTGACGCACGCTGAGACTTATTCATTGGAGTGAGGACGTGGGAGGGGTGTGCGGAGGGCAGAGGAAGGGGGGAGGGCTTGGCCCGAAATAGCAAATAAATGAGACGAAAATGTAAATGTTGCGCTTCAAAGATGAAAAGCGCGCCGCTGGCTCGTTCTTGTTAAGCTCATCGCAAATGTACCAAAATTAGGAGCTCGGCTGAAATAATTTTCAGGCCAGATGTAACGAACACCGCCGTTGTGAAACAGGGTGTAAATGAAAATACAAAATACCTACTTTATGTCTACTAATTAAAGGGAATAAAGTTACTCTGTTTTGTTTTGTTGATTTGAATTTTCTCGGCACACATGTTCCTAATCGCTGTAATATGTAGACCGTTTCATATTGTTCAGCGTAAATTCTGTTACCTACAGCGAAGCAAAACTGGACCACCAACACGAAAATAAAACGAAAAGGCCTCCTGCAAAATTGTCTCTTTTAAAAAGAGAACGCAAACTGTTCATACTTAAAACAGTAATTTAATGTTACCTTTAACGAAGCTAAATAAAGCCGTTTACTCACAATGTCTCAATCCAGTACAATGGGCCCGAGTTCACCATATTGTTTTCCCAAATAAGTCGGTTTAATAAAAGTCCGCATAAGTCTTCGACATATGTCCGGGTAGGATTATATTGAATCATTGCTGTCCCACCCTCGTGTGTTCTCTGCTTTATCTCTGTTATTGCTATAAGTAATTGAATTCGTACATTTTTATGTATCAGTGTGTTTGTATAGTTTTTATGTTATTTCTTTAGAGTTGGGTACATGTAGGTGTGGTTTGATATGATACGTGTGCCCTTGGACTGTGCTCAAAATTATCCGCACGTAGTGGTTTTGAGACGTTGATCTTTATATTTCTTTAGTTAAAAGCTTTATAACGCTGTATTTTAGTTCCGTTAAAATATTCAGAATTTAAAAGATTTTTCTGATTCTAATCTTTTTTTTTCTAACTATTAGATAATAAATAAATAAATGAATAAATATCTTAGGACAACCAACACACCGTTATCTGATCCTAAACTAGGCAGAGCCTGTACTATGGTAATCAGACAACTGATAAACATACTTATATATTTCTAAATACATACATATAATAGATAAATTACACCCAGACACAGAACAAATGATTGTGCTCATCACACAAAGATTTGTCCTGGGTGGGAATCGAACCCACGACCTCAGTCTTTGCAGTCAGGGTCACTAACCACTAGACTAACAGGCCAGTCAACACACACACTTAGGTAACAATTACATACCGACTTATTCGCAGCTAGTGCATTCAAATCAATTTATGTAAATTTTATTTACCTGCTAATTAACTTTAACACTAATACTCACACATTTTAATCGACAGACGTAATTCCTAATTGACTACCGACTAATAAGGATAAGATATAATAAAACAATTGCGCTTATATTTAATACCTAAGCAGTACTAACAGCAAATACCTTTGTAGTAAGAATTCTAATGATTAAAACATCTAAGACTCATTCAAACACGATTCGTAGTAACAAAGGTACTTATAAAGTCATGTACCTACCTATTTACTGCGGCGAACATCTAGGAAAGCCTTTAGGTACCAAAAACGTGACAAAAGTACATACCGCAAAATAACATGTACTCATATCTTTCTAACTGTTATTATGTTCATAATGACCCTGTGACCATAGTGCGGCACTGAACCTGTATTATAGGTACCAAGGTACTTACTCTAAGGTACCAAGCCGTGGTACCAAGTCACGTTGCGTAGCGACCTCGCCATAAAGCAAGACATAAAGCCGTTGAAACAAAGAGGCGCATTCATCAACCGTCTCCTCTAAATTATGATAAGACCATAAATGATGCAGTCAAATGTGCAGGGAGGTAAGTCATACATCCGCGTTTATGTATCTATGGTAAATATTATATTATTGGTCATTATTATAACCGAATGAAGCAGTTATAATCAGTATTTATGCAATATTTAACCGTCAATTAATATTAGAATTAATTCTCTTATAGTTTTGTCATTGAAATAAATTAATGAGTGCAGTTTATTTAAAGCTCAGAAAGGCAGGCAATAATAGCGTGACAAACTCTGGCGTGACAAAAGTTACTTCATCTATTTTTTTTTCCTTTTCAACATAATTAGGTTTCGACATGAAATCGAAGTGACTTAAAAGTATAAGATATAGTTGACTTAAATTATGCCTACGCCTACGTGGTACGCCGTAACTGTGCGTAGGGCGAGAATGTAACTATTTGGCTTGGCCAGATAAATCGTTCAGTAAGTGATATTTATGTGTCGTGTAATGTAACCTGAATATGTCTCCGGTTTATAAGACTAAACTATTTCGTCCCACTTACGTCCTTTATAATTTGAATTCGATCACTCGGCTCTTTGGCTTTTCGTAACTTTAATGAAAAACAGGCTGTGGGATTAAAATATGTTCATTTTAACAGTTTTCAAGTTTTCTCTTGGGCCTTTGAGATTATGTAGCAAGAAAATTCACCTTTATGTAAACATCCTAAATTAAATCCAACCAGCAAAACACAGACGAATAAAATTAAATGTCACCTCCACAGAACTTGCAACAAAAGTCACATAATCTTGTAAGCCAAGCCTGTCTCATTACGTACTTAGATAGGTACATAATGTGGCCAGTAAAGTATACAAGTACTTATGTGTGTGGTATCTGTGAGTGCATCGTTGCATCCGCGCGTCGACGTAACGACTGCCTGTCGACAGAGAGATGGCTGATACTGCACTTCTTAGAAATCGGTGCAATGCACTCCACTTTTTTGCATGGCATTTGTTTTAGTATGTTGTTTTGCGACGTTGTTACTTGTAGTTGTAGATCTTTGTGTTTTAGAATATGTAAATAAAAGGGATGTTTTGTGAGGCAAATACAGCATTGACATACAGTAAAAGTAAAGAGGCAGTCTTTAATTTGTCGACTCAGTCTTGATCTCAAAAATCATTGTAGGTACTTTTTCGAAATATTTTAACCATATATAAACAAATCACTCTTAGTAATAATCGTTGCTTATAAAACAATGAAGTTCTTAAACTCTGACTCAATTTCCTAATCTCAATTATTCCGAGCATCCCCAAAAAATATCTCCGCTATGAATAACGTTGAATATTAATAATGTTTGTTCATGAAAATGAATTAATTTGTCCAAGTGGAAGAACGGGGCCGGGATCCACTCATGAATTCATCCGGACCCCGTAAATATTTTATTGCCAGCGTAGAAAAAAATCCGAGTAAATTATACCTATTACCGGAAAATATCGCGAGCTGTTTTCAATCTTATACCTTAAGTGGTACAAACGATAAAAATAAATTCAGAGCTTGTGGGCATTTATTGCTGAGATTTCTAGAGCTTTGAAGGGTAGACGCACTTCCATTTTCTTGCTAATGGAACCTCCTTGGGGAGCGTTAGTAGCGCAATGAATTAGAAAAATAAGTTTTCTTTCAAGAAAACCTGTCTACGTTGAGTGGTGCAGTTTTTTATGCGGCTGCGAACTGTAGGGTTGTGTAGTTTTATAACTCGGGGCAATATCCTCTTAAAATATGGTGGATTAAGCTGTGAATATTTTTATTAAAAAAATATTTTAATCTTGATAAATTGATACTTGATACCTACTCTGATCTCTGTACATAAATATTACTAAATCAGTTCCTCAGTATTTTTTCCTTGATATAAAAATGTATTTATGTATGGGATAATCGAGTACCGAAAACCATTTTGCATGGAGAAAATATATGACAATATATATAAAAATAAATAGGCAGCCAATAATAGCGTTTTTTCTTTAGATTTAGACTTAGATTTTAAATTATGTAAATATTGTAAGATATTGTAAATAAATCAATATTAAACATTTTGCATGTATAAGATATTAAAAAAAAAAACTATGTCTATCTAGGTGTACAAAACCTCATTATTAATCTCATTTAACGTTAACAATAGAATACAAAGTTATCTCTTATTACGGATAAATTCTTTACTTTCACTGGCGGAGAAGTCATTTTCATAGGAATAAATTTGTAAGAGGTTAGTTAGGCAGTGTACCTTCATATAAATTATTCTAGATCATATCGAAACAGAGTCACAAACCGGAATATTAAATAAAGCTGTAACATGTCAAGATAACCAAAATATTATCATACAAATAGCTCACATCATTTAAACCGGCCTTCAAGAATCCGAAAATTATTTTAAATATTATGCATATGAGTTCTTCTTTTATGTTGAATTATTAGAGTATCATATATCTTCATAGTTAGAACCTGTTGATTACTAATTGTTTTAATATTCTAATGAAGAAGTTCTTAAAATGTTGATTATTAACGTTATGATTTTAAGTCTGGAGTTGAGACTAGTTAGCACCAATTACTCAGTTTAAAATCACTGAATTTTAACGTTGATATTACAAGTATATTCATATAAATAATTAGTATGTATACTTGTATTAAATTACAATTAGGAAATAAGAATAAATCTACATAAATTATCTTCTAAATTCAATTAAGAAGTTTTAAGAATCATAAGTAAAAACTAAATGATGTCAAACAGAAACAAAAATCATTAATAAATTCAAATAAAAAGTCAATGCTTCTAGAATTTTGACCTATAACCGTCTCTAGATAAAAAAAGACTAAACTCTATAAATAAAAATTTGTGAGTAAAATCATTCCAGCCAGTAATATCTAAAAGCGTGTTGTCAACACTATTAACTGAGACAGTCGACGGCGACTATTCGTTTAATTTATAGCGTTAATTTACCTAAATAGTGTCTGGGTATGCTATGAATATCTATAGAATAGGCTACTATATCAAAGGGAACGATATAAAGTAACTGTAATATCGATTAAATTATCGATTAGTAGCCGTTGTTTCTTGGTTTCATGTCAATTTTATTCGGAAAATATATACCCACGATGAACCCGGCTTGTGATAATTTTCAAGTTATCTTTAAAAATTGGTATAATAGGTTGGGGAAAAAGTTTCTTCGCATTTAAAAAAAAAATTCAAAACATTTTTTAATAAAGTTTATTTACATTTAACTAAAGTATGTAGGTACCATTTTGTTCGATAACTTTTTGCCATCTTGTAGATAGGGACATGATCCCATTGATATAGAAATTTTGGGACTTCTGGTCAAAATACCGCGACAAGTAGTTTTAGCAGTCCTCTCGTGATGTTAACCTGACACTGCCTAAAGAATTCTGAAGAGACCGAAACAGGTGGAAATCTGAAGGTGCAAGGTCAGGACTATACGGCGGATGCAAAACACCTCCCAGCCAAACTCTCTTAATTTTTGTTGGGTGGCTAAAGATGTGTGAAGTCTAGCGTTATCATGATGAAAAACCACACCCCTTCTGTTGATTAATTCCGGCCGCTTTCTCTCAACTTCATGCTTTAATCTCATCAGTTGTTCGCAGTAGAGTTCAGAATCGATGGTCCTGCCTGGTGGTAACAGCTCATAATGAATAATGCCCTTCCAATCCCACCACACACACAGCATCACCTTGTTGCGAGTTAACCCGGGTTTCGCCACAGTCTGTGAAGCCTGACCGGCCTTTGACCACGACCTTTTTCGCACGTTCTTGTCATACGTGATCCACTTTTCATCACCAGTTATCAGCTTCTTCAAAAATGGTTCGGTTTCATTACGTCGTAATAAAGAATCACAAATGAGTACACGGTTCATTAGGTTTCTTTCAGTGAGCTCGTGAGGTACCCAAATGTCGAGCTTTTTAGTGTACCCAGTTTTTTTCAAATGCGCCAAAACTGTTTTGTGGTCAATTTCCAGTTCTTCAGCTACGTCGTAACTACTGGTATGCCGATCTTGCTCCACTTTTTCAAAAATGGCATCCATTTTATCCGTAATAGGGCGACCAGAGCGACGTGCATCTTTGACATCAAAATTTCCGGATTGAAAACGCTTAAACCAAATTTGTGCTACTCTCACAGACACTACACTAGGTCCATAAACATCGCAAATTTTTTTTGCGACTTGCTTTGCATTTTTACCTTTTTTGTAGTAAAATTTTAAAATGTATCGAATTTCTTCATTAGATTCACTCATCTTGACGGTACGAAAAACAAATGAAAATCACACATTTTCCTAATTTGAATTTGGAATTATTTTCTTTAAAATTTAAACTTTCAATGATACCAAAACCAGCCAGATACAAATAGTATAGCCAAAGAGATTTTATTACAAGTTCATACATACTATAATGCGAAAAGACTTTTTCCCCAACCTAATATTTGTGTTTTTAACAACATTTGAATATTTTATTTATTCCAATATAAACCACTCTATTGTCTTTATAATCAAATAGACTTTTAAAAGCTTTACAAGTGGCCTGAAATCGAATGAGTAGATTCGTATCCCAATTTATGGCAAAGTAGGTAGACAATTGGGTTGTTCTGTCCCGATAAAATATGGAATAAGGTGCGCCCCTTATCACTCTGCGGCCTAATACTGTCATCAAGCCGTGGATGTACGAATAGTAGTAGTTAGTAAAGCCTTATCACTCTGGAGTTTGATTTTGTAGCTTTTCAATGTTATCAAGTGGTTATTTCAAGAGTTATTTACAGTGCGAAGACAAGACTTAAAATTATTTTTAAAACCCAGTGCTTGATAAAGAAAACGATTATGAACCACTGGAAAAATTCATCATTATCATTCTTCTGGCCAATTTATTTGGGGTCGGCACAACATGTCTTTTTCTTCCAAACTTCTCTATTAGTCTTCATCATGGAAAAATTTCGCCATGGTTTTATTTTTAATTCAAAATTTATTTGTTAAGCTCTATTCAGTTTTGACTTTTTTTATTTATTTACTTTAAGGGAATGCCATATAGCAATTACACCAACTGAGCAAAAAAAAACTTCATGTGCTGCTTTCCATCTACCCTGTGATGGTATTAGATCACGCACGCTCATGCAGCGTCGAGACACTTCTCCATAGTTCCACAACTCTGTCCATATTGAGCTCATTGCCTGTGTGATTACTGAAAAATTAAGGCCTCCAGTCAGGGCTTACAAACTCAAAATTAGATCGATTATACGCTAAGCCGTTGCTGAAAGAGGAAGGAACGTGCTGGATCGGAATAAATATTCTTTGCAATTTTTTGAGACTGAATAAATGTTCTGGAGTGGCGACCGCGTCATGGAAGATGTAGCGTTGGAAGGCCTCCCACAAGATGGACCGATGACCTGGTGAAGGCCGCAGGAATCCGCTAGATGGGAGAAGCAGAGAACCGGTTGAATTCGCGGTGCTTGGGGGAGGCCTATGTCCAGCAGTGTTCGTCTCTCGGCTAAAATAATGATGATGAATGAATTTTGAAATATATACACTAAAATAAAATATTTAAAAAAAAACAGAAATGATTCATGTTACATTTTGTAGGTACTTATGTGTTGAATAAAACTAAATGCTCCACCATTATGATTTTGACCAGTCATTCATATTGCAGACAGCTACATAGGAAGTTTTTCTCATCATAAATCATACCAATTCCCCACAGTACATCAAAACTTACATTAAAAAAGTACCTATTTCCCTTTTCCTGAACTCTTACAAAGTAGCGAAACAAAGAAACTGTTTGTCACGATAGTATCAACATGATGAGGTTCGTTCCACTGAATAAAGCCACTTAACGAGTTACATATACGAAGGAGCCTGGTTAAGGGCAGCAGAATATGTGCCTTTTTCCAACTTTACTGCGTAGTAAAAATTCTATAAATGTTTTTAAGTAAATTATTGTGGTAATATTATGTGCAAGATTGTTGCATTCGTAGTGGGTGTGAATGGCACTGAATTGTTTTTGTGGCTATATTTTTATTATATCAGATATGCGTCCCACAGAGCACTATATCCTGCGTTTTATCTATATATATAAAATTCAAAGTCCTGAGTGACTGACTGACTGATATATCAAGGCACAGCCTAAACCGCTGGTCCTAGAGACATGAATTTTGGAGGGTATGTTCTTTGTGAAGAGTAGCTATCCACTTAGAAAGGGTTTTTTGAAATTCTATCCCTAAGAGGGTGAAATGGGGGGTTGAATTTTCTGTGAAACTTATTATTCTCTGGGTCGGATAAGACAATGCAAGTAGTGCGATAAGAAATTGTTTACCTGGATTAACACATAGAGTACTTTTGATTCCGGTAGTACCGAATTTTTGAAATACATGCGGGTGAAGCCGCGGACAGAAGCTAGTTTGAATATAAAACATCTTTTATAAGCATGATATTATCACGACTTAAAGTGTAATTACAAAGCTGTAGTACAAATGAAGGTGTTAAGTTCATGACTGACCAATTAGATTCTCATATGCAATGCTGCAATATTATTCCTATAGTAAATAGCTGTGGTTATCATAACTAACAGAATCTAACTGTGTTCTTTACGATCTTCAAAATACAGTTTTCTGATGAGTGTAATTTTAAAGGTATGCTTCATGGAGTGAAATAGCTACCGTTCTAAAATTTTCTTGACATTTCCCTAACGTACTTCAGTCTGTTCTGTTTTCTATCAAATGCCTAGCTTTTTCTCAGCTATGTTGGGGTTGGCTACCAGTCAAACCAGCCAGCTGCCAGTCCTGCCAGGGTCGCGAGATTGTTCGAAAGAGATACCGTGACCCTGGCACATGGGCAACTGAAGGAACACGGGTGGGTTTTAGTCAGTAAAAGTCTGACATGCCCTCCCGCTCCGCGCAGAGCGGGAGAAGTCATTTGATGATTTCCCATCCAAAAAAAAAAATGCAGCTGAGTACCAGAACTTTACATGGAGCTGCCTGTCTTACCTCCACAATCCAATTACTGGGTACTACGATACCCCTTGGTAAGAATGTTTGTCAGAGTTTCGGGCTTCTGATGGTAAGGACTATCAAAGATTCACAAATGACAGCCGATACCAACGGTATAACATGCATTCCGAGGCACGAAGAGGTCTTGGTATGTAAAAATGGTCACCCTTTTTTTTTTTTGGGTGGGAAATCATCAAATGACTTCTCCCGCTCTGGGCGGAGCGGGAGGGCATGTCACACTTTTACTGACTAAAACCCACCCGTGTTCCTTCAGTTGCCCATGTGCCAGGGTCACGGTATCTCTTTCGAACAATCTCGCGACCCTGGCAGGCATCGGTCCTAGCAGACCCCTTCAGTTTTGCTGACATCTCTTTGAGGCGCGCGTGGAACACTACGCGCCGTTGACCCGAGTTTGGTTCTTACCGGGCGGCGAGCTAAAATGATCACCCTTACACGGACCAACCGCGGCAACCGTAGCTGAACCTGGTCTATCGAGCCATGTGGCTGTTATTTAGGCCAGTGGTCTCGAACCTACCGATTTTTCGGTATTTCTACCGATATGGGCTCTGTTCTACCGAAGTACCGAAATATAACGAATATTCTATGATTTCACAGTAGGTACACATGGAAATTCTCTTTACCGATTTTGGGTACAAATATACCGTTTTAGCTGGCAATTCTATCGGTCTCGCTCTATGACGTTCGAGATCACTGATTTAGGCACAAGCCCCTCTATGTTCTCCTTAGTCTGTTTTGTATATTTTTATATATTTAAAGGTTTGTACATTTGTTGCAGGCGTGTTGCGGGTAAGGTTCGGGCGCGGTCATCCTCGCGGTCGACCTTACTAACAGGTGAGGCGGCGCCGCCACACAGAACATGATACTAAGGTTTGAATTTTAACTTTATTATATCCCAGATAAGGCTTTCTTTCACTCGTACACCCCATCAGCTTACCTTCTGCAATTAACGCTGAGCTTTCATTACTAGGCTGTTTTATGAAAATAGGGCTTCGTTTTCGGTGTGTGGGCGCATTAATTTTTTAAATTATGTTCTAGGAATTGTTTTAATGTAGCATTTTATTAAAATGCTTCCATTTTTATGTGAAAAGGTTTTTACCGCGTTTATAGTTAAAGCCTTGAATTAAAAGCTTGCGAAAAATATATTTGATGTTCATTTCGTCAGTTGATTAAAAATAATTGAGTTCTTTAATGTTTCAGTAGGACATTCATTCATTATTAAAATTAAAAGTCTTTTACACAGTAACTTTATTTGTTTAAAAACAAAGATTTAGCATTTTAATTTCTTCAAAGTAATTTTCATCTGCCACGCATATCATTAAGGCATCATTACACTTAACAACATAATCTTTTTATGGTCGCAAAACATACCATGCTAAAAATACCTTTTTAAGTCGAAATTTTTAGTAAAAACAGTTCTCACGACGAAAATGCCGAGTAATAAGCATGCAGGTAGCTTTCGGGTCAAACTGCATTATGTGCAACGTGCCTTCGATATAATGCGCCCCACCCGCCTGCCGACTCATTTACATTTTTATTGCATACTCCTATATTCGCATGTATATGACTGAAATGTTCGTATATACTAAGAACTGAGATGACATCTTTACGTGAAGGGCCTAGTGCTTAGTCAGTTAAAGTACTTTGAGGTACTAGTGCTGGCAAGAAACTTAATTATGTTAATCTAAGTTATCTTTACGAAGAGCAGAACTGTGAAAGGTAATAGGTAACTACTAATAGATAAGATGGTCTTTGCCACACTTTTATCAGAATAAGTAAAGCTCTTTACCAATTTTCTTTTTGTTTCCATACTATATAATTAGTACCATTACTTTATTATCTTCACCTTAGTTTTACATACAATATCCATTCACACACGAACCGATTTATTTTTACGATTGGATACCGACATAAGCTTTTGCATAACTGTTTATAAGCAAGTCCAATTAAAATATACAATTTTGACATCCCAATGTTCGTTAAAATACAGGCAGAGCACAGCCCGACACCTTGTCATATTAATACAGCGACATAATTTATAGTCGTGCAAAAATTAAATGCTGACGAAAATTCGCTACAATGTTGCGTTTTTGCGATTATGATATTCGTGATGACGTTTTAATCTGATCGTTTGAAGTTCGACTAAGTGGGTTGGTATGTGAATATTTTTATATTTCAAATGGAGAAAAAAAATAATCAGGTTTCATTAGCAGACTGTCCTACTTAGATACTTTGATTACTAGACTGTACGAATTACGTAGGTACTCCTTGTCTTTGAAACCTATTTAAATAAAATGCTTAAGTTCATAAACTACTATATTTTCCTCCCACGAGGAATGACGCTAGAGAAAACTTCTAACATGTTATTATTCAGTGCTGTGTCTAAACCGCTTCCTTTAAAATATCCAATCACAGTTAAGTAACCGTGTCTCCGTCCAATAAAGGCCCGCATATACCTCCCACGCACAATCAAATAGGTACATTCCGTTCGGTAGTCTAATCATGCTCCATCATTTATTTTTGTTCGTAAACCAGGGAGCCTCTCAAATGAGCATTTATCAGGGGGTCGAATAAGTACAACAGCCGATAAATTAACATAGGTATTGCAAACAGTAAAGTTTCCGGCAGAATTTGTTCGACGCATGAAAACCGTTTCACGCAAGCTCAACATAGAGAGCTCATAGACATTTTAATTCATCGATCGGACGGTATCGGGCGGGCGATCTATTCCGGGCCGGGTTACGATTACGAATCACAATATATGTCCTTGACGATAACATCGGCCTGCGAGCGTGTTTAGAATACTAAGTGAGATGGACCACCGGCTTTTCGACAACTACACGCGTATACGTACCTACGGCTATGTGTATGGATGCCCTAATGATTGGGGATCCGGTGTGGAAAATTGTATTGTTCTACGAAGAATGACGTGACGTGGTAGAGAAATAAATAGTTGGTTGGCATTGTTTAATAGCTCAATATACTTCAGGCTTAGGATCAGAAAGGATTTGAATCTAATTTATAGCGATAAATTATTTCATCTAAATCCTAAATGGAAACCCGAGCTAATCCAGTATTCTATTTAGTAGTCTATCTCGAAAACCCGTTATTCTAACGTCAAATAACATTCATAATACCAAATCAGAGACTAGACAGGCGTGTTTTGACGTCGGCGAGGCATCGCAGGCGACTCGTATCCGAGGCGCAGTTAGAATTGCAAATGAATCGGCCGTTTAATCTCGAGTCGTAAACCCAGGGATATGATCCAGTCAGTTTTCGCACCATTAACTGTTCGGACCTCCACCTACCTACACCCTCGCGATCCTGTTATTGTATATATGGCGACACAAATACAAATGATAGCTGTCTCTACCCACCCGAAATAGAACGTCAACCACGCCTATTAAAGTCATCTCTTCATCGTATTAATAGTTATGATTCGCAATAAAATTACAACTTGCCACAATTAGTCGCGACATTATTTTTCTATTATAAAGACATAAATAAATCTCCTAAATATCTGTCATCGGAAGTATTTTGTCGGTCTTATTGAGATCACAGCCGTCGACAGTTTTATGATAAAACGCCGGAGCATAAACAGTTCTGTATCGGTGGCCTGACCAGCCAACCGTGGGAGAGACATTCCGATAACATATACTTGTGGCGCAGATAACGTGAACTGACAGCTTGTAATACGCGCCCAAACTCGTCCTGACACTCCGGCCATTGAAATCCTTTACCCACCAGTGTACGAAGAGCTCTTAACTCACATCCGGGCACCATTTGACCTGCTTCATTACACGGTGACGCGGGGGGAAAGGAAGCGCTAACTAACTTGGGAAAATTACACCCCGTTTGGCCAGCCGGCGGCCTATGTTTTGGGATTGAGTCGTAAATGTCAAGTCGAGTGCCCTCCGCCATAGTTCTGCTGGTCTATTTACTCGTACTTGATGAAAAAAGTAAAAAAGTCCCAGTTAACTAAACCCTCGGTCGGATTACGCGCCCGAAGTTTAGTCAGGGACGGAATGATATAAACTTAGATGAGCAACGGCCAAGTTTCGATGCAGATGGGTCTCAAGTTTTCCAATTAGTATTGGACTTACTACTAATCTCTGGTAGTTATTTTATGTGTGTAATACGACTGAATGTCAAACAGCTGCAGGAATTAATTACATCAATAAAATTATATTTAAGTATACAAGCTGATAAGTTACAATAGTTTTCACTTGTTGCATCTATTCATAGCGACCGTATATGAAAAAATAATATAGCCAGGCTGAAAGAGAAACTGCTAAGTATCAATCACCAAAGCGTCCTCCTAATTGTTAGGTAACACAAAACATTTTATGACTCCCACACGTATGCGACGCAATCTTTACCTAAAAAAAGGCTTGTAAACATGATTTTTTTTCACTCATAAATATAGGGTAGCACCCCCAACGAAAATCAGAAAAAATAACCGTGGCATTCGGCGCAAATCACCTATTTTATGTAAACTTCGTGACTTACCGCCGTATCGAATGACTTAGAAAGGATTTATTTATATTTCTACTGACTTCGAATGGAGCTAGGAAATAAAATTGTAACCGTGGAAGTTGTCAATGGGATGTTTGTGGGTGGAGCGCTTGCCTTAAAAATAAACTGGCTAATGTCGGCGGGCGCGCAGTGCACGGCGATGATTTAATGCGCAGCTCCACGCGCGCTCATTAGACACGTCGTAATGAAACCTCCTGATACAAACTTTCTACGTAATTGGCCCTTATGTCGCGTATAAATTTTCTTAAACGTCAGTGTGTGACGACCGTGAAAAGTGACGGCACATCCTCAATGATTTTATCCTCCTTTGCAAACCTTCGTTTAATCACGTAGGTAAACCAGTCACCAGCAAAAGAATTAACGTCATCTTTCATACAAAATTCGATAAAATATGACTCGCTTCATTTTCGAATAATCGCCCCACCTGACTAAATATCGCCCATTCACGCATTTATAAAGTTCCAATATATTTTTTTTGTTTCCAAAAAACTTTTCTAACGACTTCTTTCAGTTACATACCGCCTTCGCTCACGACACAGAACAGTTACGCTTAATAACTACAATAAAAAATATACAATCTCATAAATGTCTACACATGTCATTAATAATGGTTTTGGTTGTAGCTGACTCGTAGGTCTATAGTAATTAAGGAATTAATAAACACACGCCGCGTAGTGTTAGCCAATAAACGTTTTACAATTTACTGATTGGATACACCTGAGAACCGCTTAGTGTGTAATTATGCAGCTGTATACAATGAATGTGTATAATTTATATTACATTATACATAATTTTATACTTCTTATACTTTGTTCACAGGTTACCGTGCCCTTTTACGCAAACGTCGCTAGCGAGTTTACGACAAGGTGAATATTATATTTTAAATTTTTATTATGTAAATTGGAGTGTATATCTGCGGATTATCTCCGTTGCATCGTTGATATTACTCGAAATATGGCTTAGGGTTTACTTATGTCTCGTTTGACCTGTACCTTTATTTGAGGATTTTACTTAATTTTGACTTATAATAATCCTAAGTCTGCTTGTTGGTATCTCTTAGTACCAAAAATATGGGAACCCAAATTGTACAAGGACCTTAATCAAAACTTTGTTTTTTGAAACTTTTCGTCCTGGTCCCTTGGGAAAATTTCTGCCCGCTCTATAAAAAGTTAGTAAAGCCACAAGAAAAGCGGCTACTAAATTAATTTATTATTATTATGTCGACACGCATAATGTCGATACTAAAAATAATTGATAAAAATGAATCGATATTTTCCGCGTAATTTAAAATAGCGCGGCATATTTTTGCTACTCATATTTTTATAGCTATTGTAAAATGATTGATTTACATACTAGGTTATTTCTTTATGTTATTATGACGTAATTTATGATAGGTAGGTACGAGGAAAACAAAGCCTTGAGAGAACCGCTTCGTAATCAGATTCTAATGATATTCTCTGTTACGAGTGTAGTTTTATTTAATTTTAGCTTATGTATGTATAATACTGAAACGTATCCACGATGGTATACCGACCAGCATATTATAAACTGGCTTTAAGGTTATAACGTCCTTTGGCTAAGTTCTTAGAAAACTGCATTGCAATAGGATTGGCGTTCATTTATAGTCCATACCAGTTTCTTGATAATCTTTATAAGTCAGTAAGTATGATATTAATTAAATTATTAATCGAACAGTCACTGTAATACAAAGTAACTTGTGTAAGCTTTAATGAGCGAATTTTGTTAATTAAGATAAAACAAACCGGTTGTATTTACAATTAAATGACTTTCTGTCTGAAAATTTTAACATCCAGTTTAAAATGTCTGAAGTTTAACAAGCCGAACTCAAATGAGTTTAATTTGCTCTGAACGGTAACGTACAGTTCCAGGTTATGTCCAATTTACAGCTCATGTTCAGAGAAAGTCGAGTGCAGACGAGTTTTTCAATTGGAACCAGTATTAAAGCTTTCTTTACAATCTATTTAATGCCTGTGCGATGGGAACGTGAAGACGCTGGACCGTTAGTCGAGGCGATGTTTTGCAGCGTCGCTCTGTTGATATCTCGAGAATGTCTGCCTCATTTTGATTCTGAAAATAATATAAGATAATATAAATTTATAATAAAATGAAGTAGGTAAAAGTAGCAAGTTTTGTATGTTAACAGTGCCTGATTTGAGACATTTTCCTCATGTAATTTAGAGAGTGACATGAATTATTCTCAACCTTGACAGTTGATTAAAAAAACTAATTAACAAACTCTTGCTAAGGTACGTTTATGTCAATGTCATATCTTCTATAAACAATATTATTATAAAACATTCAAGACCGAGTTCAAGTTAAGAATTATTAAGATTTATTGTAATTGCATGATTAAAGTGTCAAGTCTCAAGCTTTGAGCGATAAATTATGTTCATAATGGATTCAGACATTGCATTAATGAGACTGGTTTTTCGTTTCCGATCACCATTGTTACTATATCATGGTGTAAAAAAATTTACTATGCGTGAGTCGATCCTATGAAACTAGGAATATATTTTTATACATAGCCCCAATCCAGCGTTTGCGCAACACCCGCACACATGTGCCGAGATAAGAAAGCGTACTTTTATTAACGTACTCGATGTATGGCCGACCATTGGCCTGAAGAGTTTCCTAACGTAAATATTTATAGACGGGCTCGGCGCAAGCGCACACTTGTTCCTATGTTTGTTTCTGTCATTCAACGCGAGGCTCGGCCTGTTTGTGCTTCGCTACTGCACCGAGATAATCTTACTTTCGTTTTGTTGCTACATAAAGCTCCTCTATGTTGTAAACCATATCTTTGTTTGTCTACGTTACGCTAGTTTTACTTTTATTTGCGTAAATATGAACGGCTCTGGCATGTAGAATGTTCCTACATTATCCAGTAAAATATCTACGCAGTTGCATAGATATTTTAATGCGTCATGCAGACCATGAGATATGTGCTTATGAATAACTTGCTAGATCTACTATAATACCTATGTGTAAACGTATCGCTAGAGGTATGTAACCAAGTATTAAAGTACATAAATCATCACTAAAAATAGTGATTTGTAAAATCACTATTTCCAAGGTGACTATTGTGTGCCATGTTATATTGCTGACATTACACAATGTAAATACACCAAACAGTAGCCAACGATAGAGGTGTAACTCTGCACTTATAAATCTCTTTTGTGTTGTAATTTTTACATTTGAAAAGCACCCATAATCCTTGTTATTAGTTTTGTTGACACGTCCACAATGTGTCGCGAATTTATCGTTTTGGCTTTCTTTGTACGTCACCTTTTGTAATTACTGATACGCTAAGTGTGGGAAATTAAAGTACGCTTCTATAGTAAGCTTCGGTGGTACTAAGAGCGAAGAGCGGTATAAGCAGACACTTACAAGGCAATATGTAAAACTATTATCGATACTCAATTTAATCTTAATAATGTGTGACTGAAGTTATTTACTGTTTTCATTAATAATATTTTAAATTGCACAAGTGGAAAATGTAGATCGCCTATTATGGTATATCAATAAAAAGTGCACCTGTGTTTTTATCTAAACAGCAATGCAATTAAAATAAATTGAATTATAAGTAATGGCTAACGTACATTACTTAGCTACCTGATATGACATTATAAATTCACCT
This sequence comes from Aporophyla nigra, assembly GCA_947507805.1. Taxonomy (NCBI): domain Eukaryota; kingdom Metazoa; phylum Arthropoda; class Insecta; order Lepidoptera; family Noctuidae; genus Aporophyla; species Aporophyla nigra. The sequence continues at coordinate 11,144,539 of OX382300.1, read as the reverse complement.
TTTATTAAAGTGACCTCAGTGTTCATAAATAAAATACTCCTACAGAAAATTAAAAAAAAGAATGATAAGAATTACTAATGCGTGCACATAAAATGCACATATCCCAAACTTAAAATAAAACTTTTTAATAACGTGCATGCCAACAAAGTTACCTTTACTTGAAAAATACGACTTAATTCTTAAGTAAAAGTCTAAATACACATGCTATCAATAAGTATGTCGACATGATAACGTCAAGTAAAGTCTCAATACACTTGCTTGGGACAAATATGTCACAAATGTCACAAAAATCGCTAATCGCTTCCACTATGAACATCGCTCAACCACCATATTATTTTGACAGTTCGGTTATATTCGCAAGACGTGTCATTCGGTATTATTCGGCAAGTTAACAAACGCTAACATAACTTCAATGTATGTATGTTTTAGCATTGTTTGCTTGATATATTTTACTGCCGTGTCTTGTGTAAACATTATACATTATACAGTGTAAAATATTGCTTGAATTTATTGGTTGTTACGGCTTTGTTCGAAGGGTGGCTCGGGGGGTGTGGCGAATTACATGGTCTACTACATGTTCTTTAGACCTTTGGGATAATTAACCCTGTTTTTTTATTTCTGGAAGTACTTGTTAGTTTAACTGTGAAAAAAGGAGAGATAAAAATGTAGAGTCAATTAGTAAAAATGTAGAGTCAATTTGTAAAAATGTTTTTATTAAATTTTTAAATTGGAGATCGGTGTAGTTTTTTTGTTATAAGCTTTGGTAGTCAAAACAAAATATAATAAAGAAAAATCTAGTGTCTCTACATAACCGACAAAACGACAAAATTACTTATATAAATGCGTTACTGTAAAAACCGTTAATAAATGTAAACAGACATTGATCACATAATATAGCTAATTTTCACAGTCACTGAACTGGCTGAATATAAGGCATTAGTTCACGGCCTTGCCATTGACAATAGCAATAAAATAAAAATTATATAATTTAATCTAGTAGGTGCCTAACATTATTTGTGGTGAAATTAACAGACGATAAAATTAAGTTTATACTCACAATAAAATGTGAGTGAGTTGCCGTCATAAAGTCTCGCGTTTTTTATTGGTGGCAAGTCGACGATGGCCGAGTGATGCTTGCAGTTTGGTTAAACGGCAGTTTATGGCTATTTTGCCTCCATTAATCGCTTTACTACGCACCCGCGCTCGCTCTCGACAACCCTTTGAGATACAACGATACAAGCTGGCCGCACGCAACTGCGGCGAAGGTAGTCTTTGGTTTTTTGGGAATAAACTTAAGTTTTGCGAATAGTTATTTTACAACAATTTAAATAATTAAAATTGTTGAAGTTTAAATAAAAATTTAAAACTTTACGACTCTACTTTAATGAATAATTCTAAAATTAATATAAATACTTAAAGGTCAGTTTAAAATAATTAACTTTTCAAATAAATTTATTTTAACGAAAAAACAATACCAAAACTGAAATCCAGGAAAATACCGCGAGGGCATAAAACTGGGCGCCTCGCCAGCCGCCCGCCTACGAGCCGTGGCCGCGTAGCCGACGCGGGTTAGTTCCGCTGCCCGCCGCCGGATGGCACTGGCGGCGTGCGCGCGTGTGTGCGCCACCACACCGGCACACGCCGCCACTCCGCGCTCGACCGCGCCGCCGATCGCGCGCCTCGCGTATACACCGCCGCACCGACCGCACAAACACGATACGCTCGCGACAACAACCTACCGATACGTCCACTCAAATAAATAAGAAAACTGTTGCGTCACCCACAAACTTTATCCAGATAATACAAAAACTTTTTTCTGCAAAAGAAAATTCACGTGTGAATTGTTTACAATAAACTTTACCGCAAAAATAATAGAGACAGTTTCAGACTGCTAAATGGACTTAAAAATTTTTTTTGGAGGTTACGAGAGCTTATCATATCAGTGACTGTTCGATGCACTCTCAAAATAGTTTCTAAAACTTCCACCGAAGCCAAGAGTTATAGTTTTTTGGACAGTAAACGTTGCGGTGAGTCCCGTCCGGCCGGCTAGCTAAATCGGGATCGCCTTTTAATTTTCATGTGCTGCTGCTGTGTGTGGAACGCGTGTGTGCGCGGTGCAATGTGCCCGCGACGCGCGTGAACTGCCTGTGACCGTCCCGATCCCCCGTGGCTTGCCCGGCCGCCACCCTGTACCCTGACAACCATGTCGGGGGCCTCGGCGCGCCCTGCGATGCGGCGGCCGCGTCGCCAGCGCCCCCCTCCGGCCACTCAGCGGGGCCGGCCTGGTGGACCATGATGAACGGCGTCGGCGGCGCGCTGTACGAGGAGCCGCACGCGTCGCCACCTGGAGGCAGCCCGCCGGCTGCTCCCGCCGCCGCGCCGCCGTCCGCCTCCAGCGCCTCACCCGCGTCCGTTGGCTCCAACCCGCCACAGCCACCGCTGCACATCCCAGCCAAGCGGTACGAACCGGAACCTGGCGTCATCCGGCACGCGCAGCAGCCCTGGGGCTACCCACCCGACGGTCCCGGCTCCTTCGAGCACCAGTACCCGGCTGGGCCCACATACTATAACCTGCCCGTCGAGCGGGAGCGCAAGTCCGCGCTGCCCTTCTGGCCCGCAAGCAGTGGCGAGTACAAGCCGTACGCTGACGGTGGCTGCCACCAGGGCTTCTCGCAGCCCTGCTGGAACTACCCGTACGGAGCGCCGCGCGGTAACCAGCCCCTGCCCTACGTGGGCGGCGAGGAGCGCAGGACAGCGGTCTCAGAAGCATCCAGCTTCTCGCACGACGCGTATGGGCTCCGGAACTACGCGCCCGAGTCGGTGTCCAGTGCACCCTACCCGCCTCCAGGATCCCTGCCCGGTCAGTAATCTCATTACTCATACATCTTGTTTATGATCGTTACCAATTCAGAGCTCACGTTTTTTGACGTCCGGTCTTAACATCGCTGTTTGTAATCTTTGGAACTTATCGGTGCCTCGAGACTAGAACCAAACATAGTTCAGCAAAACATTTATCGGAATTTATAAACAAATACCTACAGTTCAATATTACAATACGTGAGTTGCTGGGTGGGTTCGATGATTTTCAGTACTTTTAAAGTTTGAAGTTTGCAATAATCTACGAGAGGCTGAAGCTGATAAGTTGATTTGTAAATAATTTATTATGAGTTTGTCAACCTTGACCCACGGTTGACGTCCGCTGGGCGCTAGAGGGCGCTGCGTGGGGCGCACACAGCGGGCGAGGCTTGCATGTGTGCCGCCCGCACACAGACAGCCGTGCCGATGTGCGCGTGCCTCATGTGGAGCGAGGAGCGAGCACACTTGCACTCCGTCTGATACCGCATTCTTTCCTCTAATCGAAGACAGCTGATTGGCACGACTGCACGATACTTCACACTCATGGACTTTATGTGTATGTAGTAATGAATGTGAGATGTATGTTCTGGCTATTTGTAACTGAGATGTGTTTAGTTAAAAAATGCTCTGGAACGATAAATTACTCTCAGAGATTATAAATGGAAAAATCGGATTCAGATGTAATTTTGCGTTTTTTTGAGTCACTGTCCAGTCAAAATCTGCAATTCTAAAATGCCCTCTGTTAGAAACCAGACAGAGCAAGTAGAGTTTTTTTAAGCAACAGGTAAGTTTCTACATAAAGTCTGCTAAATATTCCACATTTGTAGCACTAAACATGTCGATAACATCGGCTGTTGGTCAAATAAACATTGGCCCAACATTCACAACGGAATCCCTTAGAGCTCCCTCAGAAAGCCACTGAACGCCGAAACCAAAACATGTTCCCACAGACCACCATAAATTTGATGAATGAACGAAACACGTGCTACAAATGTTTAAAAATGAACCGTAAGCACCTTTTTATAGGCAATGTAAAACGGCGCTATACAACCGACAATAAATTAAAGTTTACGTAAAATAAAGCGCCAATAAAAATGTATAACTAATAAATAAACACGATACCTGAGCGTTAAGACAATAAACCGATCTTTGAGTAGTGGCAATAAACCAAATATTGCTACAATAAACACATTACAGGTTGATGAGTCGATAAAAACTAGGAGCTCCCGCGACCGGCCGCCTGGCCGGCCCGGCTCGGTGCATACTCCGCTCTCGTAGATACATATCACTTTTATGAATCGTAAAACCACGGCCACGTCACATACATGCAATAATACTGGTTCCTTCCCCAAATCGCGCTAGTAAGTAGTAATTACTAAACTACAAGCGCCATGTAAATATGAGAGCAATAAAAAGGCTCCATTCATAAACGCTCGGCGCTAGTTCGCTTTCGATCGCCGCCTAACCATAAAGATGGGTTTATCGCGCCTCTGTTACGGCAGAGGTGTAACTTGACATAATTTTGCGTAAAACGCGCATATAATGGGCCATTAAAAGGAAACAATTGTTGAAAAAGTTATACGAGTGTTCACGTCACTTTATGATTGTATGTTTACGGCCCACCTGAGGTTGACATTGACTTTGATTTGTGCATTTACGGTTTAGTAAACGGCTTGTGGAATGGCTCCGTTAGAGAGACTCGCTCCGTGCGTTCCGCTTTCTCGCGTGCACCAGATGCGTTCATCAATCTTCAGCCATCACTCCACGCGGTTCACATCTTGTTATCGACAACAATTTAGTTTCAATAAACGAAAACAGAAACCAAATCGGAGAAATTCATTTGTGGTCTCACGGTATACGTCAAAAGAAACATCTTAACTCAGAAATTCCTTTCAATCATACGTTCAGTCGGCCGTTCGGCTACAAAACGAAATACGTTTTTCCAGTACCATTTTGGACTCTATCTCGTTGGAACAGAGGGTCTCCGTAGCGAATTGGCAACGTAATGTTGGTACACGAAATAGACAAAGCCCGCGGTCGGGTAGGTAAACTTTTATGGTCGAAGAGAACCCGCACTTTTATAGCTCCTGATCGCTACCTATTCCCTCATAATTGACAACTCCACTTGTCATTATGTTCTCTTTAAACAATTGCCGTTTGTTCCACGGAATAAGGAACCCGACTAGAAGGTTTTTTTACACCCTCTCGCTTATTATTTTGCCTTGGACTGCAATGCATGCGGTCTATTCATTTATTTTATGCATTGTCTTGTTTCTTTTAACCGACGTTAAAGAGTAATTTGTATCTGGAAGCCGCAGTAGCTTTGAAACATTATTTTGTTTCGAAGTTTAGCTTTCATTTTAATAAAATATAGAAACAAGTGTTTGAAATCTATAAAAGCAGAAAACATTTTCTGGTAGCATTTCTTGTTGCATAAATTATGTTTCTACTTACCTACAGTACTTTCTGCTTGTTAATACATGAATTCCATGTACTTGAATTATTACGATGGTATTATAAGAAAATCAAGATGGTAGAGCGTTTCCAGTGGTTCTCTAGATCTTTGTTCGTGCCCTCCATTCATACGGCCCGCAATACAAGACTTTTGTCTCATGTAAATCAGTTTTATAGTCACCTTAAAGAACACAAACATTGATTGGTTACCTTTTGTAGTTCACACCTGTTCACCTGTTTAGTAGTTAACCTTATTGGAGACCAATAAATGGCTTCATTTTGTAACCAAGCATTCACAATAGTTAAGAGTTTTATTCATTTATTTTCATAGTAACTTACTTCATAAAGTAATAAATACATGGTTTATTCAATGAATGAGATTCGACAGGTAGGTTAATTTATTTAGCATATTCATCTTTGGCCGCATCCAATTTACAACGGCAACACAATACAAATGGCCACATTAGAGGTATTTAATCAATATTCAAAGAGCAGTTGGAAAGAAATAAATCAAATTGGCTAACGGAACACGGTTGTGGTAGGGCAGTTATGAATAAGTAATATATGATTGTTTGTTTCTAGTAGAAGTAGAAATGAATTGTGTCAGAGAATGGTAGAAAGAGGTAGGAGACTTTGAAGGAATAATGTTAGAGTTGTCGCGTAAAGCAAAATGAGTAGTATAGGTAATCAATAAATGTAAAGTACATTTAAACAGATGAATTCCATTTCAATTCAGCTCCTGACCTCAATAAATCATAAAAACATTATCAACTTCAGTTACTAGAAATTTCAAAATACAAAAGTAAAATAATGGAAATACAATATTTTTCAATTTAAACAGAGTAAAATGTTTTGCAATACAAGTGTCAATAGCAATGTTTATACATCTCATACGAATTCGATAACACGGAATTGTTCCAACTATATCAGAGATTATTTCAACACGAACAATTTCTATTACAAACACATGTTACCAGCATGCACAACTGGTAATTTCCTTGGATTACATCTCATACGTCAATATGAAATAGAAAATTGATATACAAGCTAGATTTAAACCAGCGTTTCTATACCTTAGTTAATTTGCTTTCCTTTCTAAAGTAAATTGGTGTCTACTGCTCCGAAAGCTATGAGCATGACTGAGACTCTCGTGTCGTGTAATACACAATACGTCGTACTGTTTCAAGATGTGAGCTAGTCTTACGACACCCGGCCGTACTCATCCGCTAGACAATGAGGCATCTATTTCGCAATGCTCAAACGTGCACCATTTTGTATAATAGGAAATGGTGCAGTGTGTTGCACGCATCGAATATCGAGAAGGTCGCGGATCGCATACAAAGTTTAATACGGGTGATCTCATCAAAAGGACCGGTCGCATAAATCGCGGTGTGTGTTAACTTCTAACGCGCCGTACCGGCCCACAATTGTTTCTATGAACACGGCATGGAAATAGCTAGTTAAAAGCGAAACGTGCAGCCGGCGCAGTTTGTAATGCATTCTACCCGAGACAATTAACGAATAGCGCAGCGAATAAGAATGACCGGGCTCCTAGAAAGTAATCCAAATCGTTTTGCTGATGAAATTAAACGTATTCAGCGAAGAAAGCAATTGAAATATGATCGATAATTTTAAATAAAATTTGGTGTAGTACTAAGCTTAAGTGTATTGGTTATAACTGTATGAGTGCGGTCGTGCCAACAGATATTTACGTGTTCGACACCATTTTGATTAGGTTACAACAACTGTTTGTGCAAACTAGAACATGACTTACCGATGTCTAATTTTGTTCAAACGGTACCCGTTCCAAGTAAAACACGTGATTTATTTGTGCAGGTTCCCTGTCGATGTCGGTGGGTGTGGGCGTCGGCTGCGGCTCCTCCAACCCGCTGGACTGGACCGGCCAAGTAACTGTGCGCAAAAAACGTAAACCCTACTCCAAGTTCCAAACCCTCGAACTAGAGAAAGAGTTCCTCTTCAACGCTTACGTGTCGAAGCAGAAGAGGTGGGAATTGGCGCGAAACCTGAACCTGACAGAGAGGCAGGTGAAGATATGGTTTCAGAACAGACGGATGAAGAACAAGAAGAACTCGCAGCGGCAGGCGGCGCAGGCGGCGCAGAACAACAACAACAACTCGAACGCGAACAACCACAACCACCACGGCGGGCACCACCACGCGCCGCACCACGTGGCGCTGCACCACGCCCCGCCGCCTAAACACCATCAGTGACCCGCGCCCTTCTCTGGGACTTACCCCCTTCACCACGGTATAGCTAGCTAAACATCCGGGAAGGAAGAGTTCCATAGGACAAAGTGTGGAATGTGGTCGTACTTAAAGTTGAGGAGGACTATGCTCAGGTTGGTTACCGACAGACGTTTGTTCGCTATCCGTGTCGAACTCGTTCGTATGTGGACGCTGCGGCGCCGCGTGCCAGTCCCAGAGAATCTCGCACTAATATTAAATACTGTGTTGTCGATTTGTGTATAGTATTAATTACGAAATTATGTTCTGTAATTTTAACGAGACTAAGTATATACATGAGTAGATAACGATTCCTGATATTAATAATGTCTAGTAATAGCGCTGATTATGTATTTGAAATTTATTTAAGTACGAATTACGAAATATTAAAGACGTCACCGATGAATTATAGTTTCTAGATAGTTTATTGAAGAGAAATTTTGTAAAATATTTTGTGAGACTGCTTATTGTTGTATTCGTAACGCTGTTTGGAGGGTGAATTAGTCTTTAATCAGTTAACTTATATTTTCGTTACCAAATTGTTGAACGACTCGGGTTGCTTTGGTGGCAGTTATAGATATTATGTTCGCTCGCGACCTGCGTATCTACCCTCACTGACTAACAGACAGACGTACTACGTACCTATACCTACCATCGACGCATCGCATATATATACATAAGCAAATATAGAAATCGCATTATGATCAAATATTTATTACTGTTTAATTTCTTATCTCATAATTCGTAAATTTTGTTATTTAAATTATGGATTTCTGACAAAGCTTTAACTCGGTTCCAGTAGAATTATACATTAAGTTACTGTTATGACTTTTTTAAATATTGAAGTTGATGTTATAATCAATTAATTAGGTAATATGGGCAAGTGCATTAATATTGTCCTCTATTGATCATTGTACTGTTCGCTTTAGCCTGTCTATTACTATGTTTATTTTTGTTTTAGTTAAATATTTTATTATTTATTTATACACGAGTATGACTACAAAATATTATAAACGTATCTAGCTCTACATCGAACGAATTGAGTACTTTAGGTACTGTTTTATTTGAATTTATTTGGATTATCATCTAGTGGTCGAAGTGAAATCATCCCAGTTTTTAGATTATCATCCTTGTACTATTTAGCTACCTATTTTATATCTATGTACCTAATAAATGTTTTATTGTAAACTTAGTAGTTTACTCCTCGGATCTAATTCATTAAATCTGTATTGTCCCGTAATGATATAGTGAATTAAAATTAGGTGTTTTTGTACAAAATGGCGACCTCGTCTAGGTGACCGAATTTCTATATAAATGAGGAGCGAGGCATCTCATGAACCTTTGCTGAAACTTAGACGATTGGAAAACTAATGTAAGCGAATATGACATTTTGAAGCATCATCTATTGTATGGTACCTATTCGGAATATGGATGCTCGTATTTGTTTCATCAAGTTTATCTGAAAAGCAATCCTTGAACGCTCAATCGTATTCAGTTATTCAGAACGTAATCTCGGTTATCAATTTGGCAAAGTACTTAGTACCACGGTTTAATTATTCATTCAATCGCCCTCAGTACACAAAAGCAATTTGCTTTTCAGATAAAAGCCAACAGAACAGCTTGACTGTGTATTATTCAACGATTTCAGTAGATACTACGATTAGAACCATACTTACCTAAACTATATAATTGTAATAATTAAAGGTCTCGTAATTATTATTGTACAGTTAAATTAATGTAGTTAATCACGCCAGAAAATGTGAGGTTTTGTTAAGTATAATGTATTATTAAACATGAATGTGCTCTCCAGTTTTATGACGAATTTAGAAAGAGAATGTATGAAAGGGGAAAAAATTAAATACTTCGTCGTGTCTCGGTTATTTTTTCTTTTGTAACCCTCTTGAGTTTTCCTTATGAATATAACAAAGTTGGGAGAAACGGCTAGTTCTTGAACAATTAGTGAACATGCAAAAACGAAAAATGCTACGCCGTAGCAACCCTGCTACGAGCGTAGCAGATTTGAGTAAATCTTAACCTAATATCAAAATTCAGAAAAATACCAACAAATTGATAAATTCTGTAGCTACATTTACAACTACATACCTTTATAATCACATTACAGCAGACTATAATGAAGACAATTTCAAAATTGATTAGCATGATTGGCATATTAATTACTACGAACTAGCTGTTTCACTCAACAACAGAGTTACGAATCTATAAGAATAATCAAACTACACAACGATGTAACAAGGACTCCATCTAAAGAGAGAAAGGGAGATCTTTTGTCTCCTTCAGGATCGGCTTACGTTTCTTTGTGAAGAAACTTTGTTTGATACCCTCCTGATTCCTTGATACCTTTCCGAATTGTCATGTAATAAAGTAATGATCTGATATATTACCAGATTTCAGTACCAAAGTATTTTTATTTTTGAAATGAGGGGAAACTTGTTTTGAACCCTTACCGCTTACAAGTAGGTTATAAAGACACGTGTCTGACTGCAACGTCCTATTAGACAACATAATTATAGATGACAGCTGTCAAGTAGGTACCCAACAAACAAAAATTGCTCTTGTAGTGGCTTATATTGCCAAAAATAATATTCTTATAGGAGCCGTATTATCGCTAATAAGGGTGCGTTTGGGCACAAATTATAAAGACAATAACCTTATACCTCCCTTTTAGTTGCTTTATTGTCCGCTTTTTTTCCTTATACGTGTTTTACTATGGTTCGATACAAGGGAGTTAAATTCATTGCGGCAAATCAAAGGCTCTTAAAAAGCCATAGGCCCTTATAGCCGTCTGTTTATGATTCTGCAATAAGTCTTTTTCTTAGTGATTTACATTTTCGTAAAAGTTTCGCGAATAAAGAGAAACGTCAACCATTTTATTAAAAAGTGAATGATAAGTTATTATTTTATGTAGTTTATTTACCTGATTTATGTGCTCGTTTATAGTGAAAAGTGTATGGGAATTCAAATGCATGATAAAATGTGGTACGCAGTGTCTTATAGTATCAACCCGCCCTTGAATTTTAGCTGTTTTTGTGCTACAAACGTTATTAATTATTTAGTCATGTTATAAACAGTGCTATTATGAGAGCAAAACGATTCGCACATCGTCTACAAGGAGTCTATGAGAGTGAAGACTTTATAATGGCATCATTTCCTGTTTATGCTATCGCCATTTTACATATCGTTAGGGTTCCTTTCTCACGAACAAAATCCTGTACCTAGCTAGTCTTGTTCCCATACATATAAAATTTATGTTTCACTATGGTTGGGTTGGCTGGAAGAGATCTCTTTATAGGGATAAGCTTGCTTTTGTGCACTAGTTTTAAGTTTGAAATTGAATTATAATTGTAAGTACACAATAAAGAATATAATTATAAATATAATATGTTTGTCCGCAGATATTGCATTGGTTTCAGTAATGCATATTACTACTTAATTTGTTTTGAGCAATGTACGCGCATCCAATGGCATTTTGTTTGGCATTACATGATGTAATATTTTTAATAGGTCACTTAAAGCGATATGGGAAATGTTGAATTTCACTGCCCATTCTCTGATATCACTACGAATATCAATATTCTTCAACTCTTCATTTAATAATATTATCATTGTCATTATATTATTATTGTCTATATCAATATCGCTACAATTATATTCTCCTTCACTGGTTTCCTTTTCATTCTTATTTTCTATAAAAAAATCCTCTGCGGAACAACTGGCTGATTCGTTAGTATCTGCTTGGTCTTTTTGTAGTATCATAGGAGTAGAGGTGGTGGTTGTAATGTTCAAAACCATGTTTTCGTAGACTTTTTTTTTACTTTTCTTCTGTAACCACCGCTCCTTTTTAACTTCTTCCAGTCTTTTGAATCCATTTTTTTTAATGTAAATTCCCCTCCGTAATAAATTCACACAATCTTCTGTACTTCAAAATGGCGAATCTAGTTATGTAAAACATTTTAATGTGACCATATAGAGAATAATATCTTTATAATCACTGTATAAGGGAATACGGATTGCTTTCACCCTTGTAAATATCACATAAAATGTTAAAATTTGTTTGTTGGATAGACCTCTTATCAAATGCTCCTATAAGTTAAAAAGTATCATAATTACCTTGTGCATTACTTTTCTAAGAATAATTGACCATATTAAAAGCCTTTATATGACTTTGAATATTATATGGCTAAAAAGCAATGTAACTAGCCTCTATAAGAAGAACACATTTTGAACCCTTATTGTAGCCATATTAATTGTATTTATTAACGTTTACCCAGCCAAATTATAAGAATAAAGGTAATATTAGCCAAATCTTCTAATAATGTGCTACTATAAGGAACATTGACATAATAAATGCTCTTTTATAACAAGTATAAGAGTTTAGACCTTATAGACTTAATTTTATAAGCTTAGTTTGTTTGTTGGGTATGTAGGTATTTGACACAGAATACAGAAAAAATTACTTAGGCTCTGGAACAATTACATAAAAGTAGGTAGGTACTTACTTATCCAAGCCACCTTGTGTTTAGTTCATTCTAACATTTACCTATGAGAAAACAAAATCGTAAAATAAGAAAAATAAAATTGAAAATCATTCTGTTAATTCTGAATCGTTTACTATTATCCAGTAATGTGTGAACTCAGCTTTAGGTAATAGGTAGTTAACTAAAACAACCATTGCCTAGGGAAGCTTCCATTGCTCTATAAGTTCACAAGAGACTTGTCAAGTAGAAAGTAAACGAGCAATGGACTTGAAACATTTAGCTTTGTCGTACTAATATGTACAGACATGGTAGGACCATGCCGATCATTATTTGTAGTTTCATTTAGCTCCATTAAGATTATGATCAGTACTTAGATATACAAACAGATACATTTGTTTGTAGATAAGTAGTTACTGACGGTTCTCTATAAAGACAGTCAATTCGATTTTCCGGATTAGGACATTACACGGATTATTACTTTTTATTAAATTATTTATTTTTTGAAAAGTGACAAGCTAAGCCGTTCATTGCGTTGATATTATAGTAGATACCCACATATTCGTAATGAAATACAAACCCTGTCTGAAAATTGGATGAAACAACAAAAATAAAAACTGACCTGAAATTTAGGATTCAAAATCGGTTGATACCACATTATCTATTTACACTGTACGGGTTGAAAAACAAGGGTTCGCTGTTTATGATTTTCGATCGAATTTAAATGTGAAATAAATTTAAATTCAGTGTACAGACGTCAGCACATCAAGCTACCCGAAACTGTCAATCAATCTTAAGCCTTATACTAAAACGATAAAGTTGAAAATCTATTAAAGAAATTTGACAGATTGTAATAGGTTTATGTGCTGGTATTTTTATGTGTAGTCGTTTTGGGGCGTCTGTACTTAGGTATACTTATTTTTGTATAGCTTTCTAAGAAAAATATAGTGTTAGCTCCAGTCCATTTTGTTGGTAGTACCTTATTAATACTTAGTGTATTAGTATATCAACTCGAGCAAATTTATTGCTACCTACATTGGTTCCGCCATATTGTACCCATTCCAATTTCCAATTAACATTTTCAATTTACCGATATCGGTGTAATTAACCCTGTAAAGCGATTGGTACATATATTTATTTAGTACTATGTACATATCTACCTTCTTTATTTGAATGCCAAGCAGTACTTAATTGAAATTGATAAAATTCCGCATCCTGTGTTTACTGGAAAGCATACCTAAGTACATTGAATTTAAATTTATTTCACATTTAAATTCGATCGAAAATCATAAATAGCGAACCCTTGTTTTTCAACCCAGACAGTGTAAATAGAGGATGTGGGTATCAACCGATTTTGAATCCTAAAATTAAGTAGGTATGGCTGATTTTCAACAGTCTTCAAGATATGGTATGCAGCGCCCTCTCAGAGTCAGTCAACTGAAAGGACAAACATGTCGCTTTCCTGAATATATGAATATCTTATTTATTCCCAGGTATCAAAACTCAGTATTGTTATTTACCATTTCTTTTAGATAAATTAAAATGTTGTTCGTTGTACTTATAATATGTATAAGAAAAATAATTTCCGTTAAAGGGAAAAGTTGGATTAGCGCCATCTACCGGTGCATAGTTATCAGAGTTTCACACAGCTAAGAATACTTGTGGTCTAGGACGCGTTCCCTTTCTTCTTTCTGTTACACGTATGATCGTCATTATTAAAGATGAATAAATAAAAAGAGACAGAAATGCATTTTATTTAGTGTGTTCTTATTAATTCACTTTTGTGTGAACAAATCTACCTACCCAGCTCTACCTGTAGAATACAGTAAAGGTAGGCTCGAATGCGGACTTAGATGTATCAATTAATTTATTAAGAGACGATAACTATACTGAAATTGAAATTCAAAATACGAATTTTGATTTTAGAAAAAAAAAATGTAGAGCATAGGACAGTGTATTTTCCTGAAACAGAAAGTTTTTTAAAATTATTTTATTAGCAGTATAATTAAACATTTAAGCTCATTACAATTTTCTATATACCTAGGAATCTAAATAGTTAAAAAATAACAGAGACAATCAAATTCTTTTTCAACTTTAACATATATATTTTTTAAACTAGCTATGCTCGCGACTTCACCCGAATGGATGTCGAAATTTATCCCATGCAAGCATGCTATCGGGGCAAAAGTAGCCGATCAGCTATCCGCCAGTGAAAGTCCCGTCAAATCAGTCTAGCCATTTCAGAGATTAGTCGGAACAAACAGATATACACGCACACAAAAAATACATTAATTTGGTTATTTGTATTTTCAAACGTATTTAATAAAAATCTATTATTTTGATATCACAAACAGTGACTTCAATTTAATTTATTTGCGTAGATGTATAGAGCCTATGATTCAACTACTAACCTTGACAGACATTTCTAAAGCATATTAAGTGTCTATACACAATGCTAACTGGACCATTTGAATGCAGATAGTTAGTGATTAACGCCAGATAATTAATTGTGCCTATAAACTTAACTTACATTGTATTATTGTAATAAAATCAGGTGTACGCATTTAATCAGGTAATATCCGTTAATTGGTAGATTAAAAGTCGATGTTCGAGCTCTTACAATGTTGTAAAGTGAGCAAAGGCATAGAACGGAAATTAAATAATAGTAGGTAAAATTAAATCAAGTCTTTAATGGGAATTGATGGTCTATAAAAAGGCTGTAGCTACTTACTTACTGCTTCCAGGTACAAGTACTTTACCTACTTATAAGTTTTCTTTTCAGCTCTCCGACTGGAAAAATCTTAAAATAAAATAAAAAATTGGGTAGGTACCATCGCGGAGGTCGACCAGTTTTCGACCTTATTGCTTTTGGCATTAGGGTGACAACGTTGTCCAAGTTCCGATATTCCTCCAGGTTATATCATAGGTACCTATAGGTATCATAGGTCATTGTAGTGTCCATTTCCAAGGTACTTACTGAACATGAAATCTATTCAGATATTATTTCAATTACATTCGACTTTAAAAACAGATAATCTTGCTTCCGGATGGCTGGGACGTGGACTCACAAGCTGTTGCCATGGATACATGATTCTGGATGCAGAGAAGGCACACCATAAAGAAAATTGGATACAGCGCGACTATTTTCCAGCAGTGGAACAATACTTATCTGTATGTTAATTAAAAAAGATCGTGAATACCTGTTCGTCTCACTAGTGGGACGAACAGGAAAATAAAATGTGAAAATAAATAATAGACGGGAACATTTATTAAATTTTATTTTTACTTCTTATTGGTCTCACATAATTTGAGTTTGGTTGTTCAATCGTGAAAAAACACTTAGGTACTACCTATATAGTGGATGAATTTAACCTATGTTACGCTTTTCATCATAGTACCTAGTACGTTGGATACATATGTACAAGACAGTGTGAACGACATGTGCACAATTTCACGATAGTATTAAAATTTCAATCATTAGTATTATGATTCTTATAGGATTTGGATGAAATTTAGCACACAGATAGCTTAAAACCAAGATTAAAATATGGAATACATTTCATCCCGGTAGTACGAATCTCATGTAATAGGAGAAAATCCTATTCCCATCAACCGGACACAAATGCACGAACGGGAATAAAGTTAATATTATTTATTAAATTCCCGTTCGTCCCACCAGTCGAGACACGACTGTGGAACAAACCCACCAGTCGAGACACGACTGTGGAACAAACGGCAAAACACGAAAAAAAGTAATTAGGATGTAAGTATGCATGCACATTTAGGTATCCATAGATAAGTATAAATATGTAAGATTAGATACTTCGTCTATTATTTTTAAAAGCTGCGACTGAGCATGTACTGAGAAATGTCAATTCTATGACAATGAATTGGTTGCAGCGGATAAAGCACCATAATCAGGTACCTACTTACTTATTTTTGGATAATTTCATACTGATTGTAATGATTCCAACTCCTACACACTTTAAACCGACACCATAAAAGGGGTCTTAAATTTAATTGTATTTATATTTTACATGCAAATTACCACAATAGTGTACTTTTAGGAATCTGTAGATATACCTACCTCACCGATATATCATATTTTACTGATCTGATCCGACTTATAAATCTATCAAGCGAAGTGACTATGGAAGTATCTCCCATGATTGTTCATTGTAACCGAGATTGTAAAATGGCGCAACTGCAAACTCATATTTCATTGTATTAATCACTAGGTACTGTAAGTTGTGCACTAATGCTTCGGCTACATTGTCGTGATAACGCGAACTACACTACGCGCGCTCCCTGTTGTTTCTACAAGTCGACCGGTGTACCAGGGAGAGTGAGCGAAGTGTTGTTCGCGGTAACGCAATAATGTTGCCGTACCATATGCTATGGATGTGCAATGTAGCCGTAGCATTAGGCGTTATATACATAAACTCACTGATTAATAAATAAGCTTTGAAATATGGATAAGTAACTATCTACGTCAGTAAATGGATTCTTACTAAAATAAGTACAATAGTAGGTACTTATAGGTAGTTGTGCCCATTATTATTTTTCGCAAAAAAAGCGTGTTAAAAAGCAAGTCATTTTTTACTTAAATAATTTTAAAAGTTTTTAGAGGCAGCATTTTGGAGCTGATGATTATCTTAGAGAATTTATCTTATGGTACTACGCTACGAAGTGTAACTCGCGTTATCACAACAATGTGGACGTAGCATTAGTATCTATGTATTAAATTTAAGATAGGAAGTTTAGCTGTAACTACTAAAATGGTTCCTGTGCATTTTATAACAAGCTCTAACTTACAATCTGCTATTATAAAGACTGTTATACATAATTACGAACATAACAAAATCCCAAAGATCCTCAACGGAGATTTGAATCTATAACCCTTATAAATTCTGTACCTATTCCAGAGATAATCGACAAAGTAATCGGAGTGGTATGCACCTACACTGCGCCTGCGGCCCTACCGGTTATTGTGAACACGCCGCCTCCTCGCTGATTAGCATATAAATGAACCGAACCGAGACAACTTCATATTATACCACCAGAGTATCAAGACCTCCCCCCCTCTTAACACAACATCACAAAAACACTAACCAACGAAAATATCACGTTCCTTTATAGCTGGACGCATTACAGTTTAAATGTGGAACTCGCTTCCATTGGCCAACGTCAACCCTGCGTCGTCTCGGAGCCCTGTAAATCCGCGCGCGCGCACCTCTGCAGCTCTGGGACGATAATTTTAATGAATAAAATATTGACGGTATTTTACAATTTCTACTGCATTTTTATTCCGTTCTGATATCTTAAGCAGTGATATTATGGCAACAATGTACGTTGGCAGTACATAGTAAATATGCGGTTGTAATGAAATCATGTGGTTTAGTGTTATTGACATTTCGTGTTATGGGTATGTTAGCCTCAGAATAATCCACCGACTTGTTAATATTCAATAGTCATCTTGTCCATATCGTACTATATTACTAAGCCTGCATGGCATTTAGATACTGTACTGAACCTATACTAGTTGTTATTCTGAGTTGTGATTTTCTCTTCGTTTTATTAGTGTTTAAACGGGTATAAAATGTTGACAGCCATTGCAGGACAAAACTAATTTATTGTATTTATAATGCTACTTTAGACGTAAGTGGGCAGCTAAACAGGTAGGTTTTGTAGAAGTTATGATCTGCATGATTTATGATATGCAACCATTTCTAGTTATCTATACTAATATTATAAAGCTGGAGAGTTTGTTTGTTTGTATGTTTGTTTGTTTGGTTGAACGCGCTAATCTCAGGAACTACTGCTCCGAATTGAAAAAATATTTTTGTATTACGTAGCCTATTTATTGAGAAAAGCTATAAGCTATATAACATCACGCTACAATCAAAAGGAGTGGAGCAGCAACGAAAAATGAACGAAAATTGGCAGGTAATTCGATGCGAGGGGAATGGTCACGAGAGCAAAAATTTGACGCGGAAGAAGTCGCGGGCAGAAGCTTGTTATACAATAATAGCATAATGTAATTAGATAAACGTCAATATGAATTTAAAAGGCTGAGAAAGGAATTAAGAGTCAGTTTAGCTGAAAAAGGCACGTCATCATGTGAAGTATAAAAAGATTTCATAATTACGTTTAATTCTAAACAAATCTGATGTTGATCTGACTTGGTATAATCTATGGAGAGGTGTCTACTATAAAGAACCCACCTACCGTGTTAGGTTCTAACTTACATGTAGAGACAAGATGAAGGATTTGTACATTTACTGCATAATTGTGTATATTTTTTCTTAAGGTTTCTTTAGACAGCTAAGACAGATTGTTGGAGGAAAATTTCCATAGAGTTTGTATAGAAACTGTTCTACGAGGGCTTGCAGCGTGGACGCGACAACGCCGGAGAGAGTTGGATATGAAATATTATAAAAAATAAATTGCAAAGCAAACGTTATTTTTACATGACTGACCAAAACAAGGACTGTTATGTTTTCAGTAATCATGCATGTTTGTGAGCTTCTTTCATCCCAAAAAAAAAAAAGTATCATATATCGTGATAATGATAGTAGACAGGCTCGACCGTCCATATTTACGTCGCTGCATTGACTTGCACGTCACCTGGAGACGTTGGACTCTTATGTAAATGTGGAGGGTTTTGTTAGCATTGTATTTCAATATTTTGTCTATTGTATGTGTAATGTTTTAAATATTGTGTATGAATCATGTTACTTGAATGAATCATTTGAATAATAAACAATGTACAAAAGCTTATATAACTGTTTACTCAATTTTATAATACAAAAAAAAAACGTGCTTTCACATCACAAGCAATAGAATGAACTAATAATTCTTAGCAGTGTGTGACGGAGTAAATATGAAGAGCATTCTTTTAAAATATAAAGTTGAATCAGTATTGGGAGCGGCACGGGATGAGCGATCAGGTTAACACGCTTACCGTGGTTGATCCTTGGATGAGGGACCATCTTTACATACCAGGATTCTTCCATGCTTTGGAAAGCGACGTTGATCCCAGCTGTCATTTGCGGATTTTTGACGGTCGTTTTGGGCCGGCAGAAGCCTAATAGTTTGACAACGAGTCTTACCATTGGGTAGTATTACCTAGTAACTAAGTTTGTAGTGCAGCTAGACAGTCGGATCCGGTTCAAATGGAAGCCGTTCCCAATTAGTTGACAAAAGGCTAGCCAGATGATGAGTAGAATCAATACTATCTGTACTTATCGTTATTAAAACTGTATGTTAAGATAATTGATCAGTACCTCTACTAAGGTGCTGAAATACTTGTGTATAGGAATCGATCAAGAATGAAACGGTCATTGGCTATTGTCTATCTTTGATAGACTTGCTTGACTCTCACTTGTAAATAAAGTTAAAACTAAGTAAACAGTCACGGTTAACGAGCGTGAGCAATGCCTATGTAAGTAATTATCTACAAATAGGGAAGCATGTAAAAACTATCTATGTTTTTGTTGAGATCAGCTTTCCTGGTAAGTACCTACCTACCGTAGATTCTTTGCAAAATACGACCTTATGTTATATAGGCTGGTAACTTTAATGGAATTCAAACAATGGAACTAATTTGAATAGAGAAGAGCTGAATAAACAGCAGGAGACATATCTGGAAACTGGAAGAAGGAGGTTGAAATGTAATATGTAGAACAATCTTTAAGAATAAATTGTCGTTATACACAACAAAGGTGTTTTATTAATTATTTATTTTGTTATGGAAGAGCGGAGTCTTCTACTACAGGCTTTATTAGCTTAAAAGGACGCTCCAATCACAACTTCAGTGTCATGTATTTCTTAAAGAAATAAACTATTTTAACCGACTTCAAAAAAAGGAGGAGGTTACCATTTCGACTGTATTTTTTTTTAAATGTTTGTTACCTCATTACTTTTGACTGGGTGAACCGATTTTGATAATTCTTTTTTATTTGAAAGCTGGTGCTTCCCGAATGGTCCCATTTTAATTTGGTTCCATTCGGATAATGGGATCCATGTGCAAATCATATAAGTCTTAAATTTGCATTAAGTATTTGCGTGACAAATGAACGAATAACTTGATTTGATTAGTGCGGGGTATCTACTATAGCTAAAAAGTTAAAAATAAAAACTTTTTACAAAAAATAACAACCGACTTCCAAAATTAAAGTTATTTTTCACTTTGTAGTGTTTTTAGGGTTCCGCACCTCAAAAGGAAAAAGCGGAACCCTTATAGGATCACTTTGTTGTCCGTCCGTCCGTCCATCCGTCCGTCTGTCAAGACCCTTTTTCTCAGGAACATCAGGTATCAAGCTGAAATTTATACCAAATACTCATGTCTACTGTCCCTTAGAGCTGTGAAGAAATCAAACTTTTAAGGTAACGCAATCAAAAGATAAAGCCGTTTATGCCGCAAATTTCCGCAAATTTTCGAAACTCGCAATGGAATCAAAACCTAAAGGGTACTTTGATCTAGAATTTTGAAACCAGTTGATCTAGAATTTTGAAATTTGGTACGAAGCAACGTCTTATAGCACAGATAAAGGAAAAATTACGAAAACCATACATTTTTAGTTACATCATATAATAAAAATATTTTTAATAATTTTAAAGGTACTACAACGTTTTTACGGAACCCTCGGTGCGCGAGTCCGACTCGCACTTGGCCGGTTTTTTTTAAGGAAGTCGGTTGTTATTTTTTTGTAAAAGGTTTTTTGTATCTGTTGTATTTGTATTGTTAGACCCCAGTAGACAGGACCCTTAAGGTTCCTATAGTGTTGTGTCGTCGCTCGAGCAGTCAGGCTTAAAGAGGTGGCTGGCAGTATGCGCACCCTACTAGGAGGATATGCGGTCCTGGGATCGGCCGCACTTGGTGAGGGGGTTCGCTAGGCATAGCGGGCTGGTATCAGTTGACGGATCAGCGTATGTACAAGTATCTCCTGGGCCCCCAATACATGGTATTGGACGGAACAGTGGGCTTTTAGTCGGTTGGAGTCCGAAATAACGTTCCATTCATCCCAGGCGGAGGAGATCTATGAGGATTTCCCAATGGGAAAAAACGGTTCTATAGTATACCTATTACTAGCCATAGTATTTCTCACCTGTTACTACGAGCTGAGAACATTACATTCGAGGTAATATAATATTTTTGTGTCGAGTGAGTAGCTTTGGTCTGACTTTACAAAAAGTAATTTCAAAAACTATAACTCGACAACTGAAAAATTACGCTCTAATAAGTATAATACAAGAAATTGTTCTTATCTAAAACCCGTGAGCGTTTGCTTTTTTGCCTAAGCGTATGATCAGTTACTACCTGCAGTTAGAATGTATTGTTTAGGTGGCATAGCTTTCAGATGAAGATATTTTCTTGTTTCATACTTTTTAGAGCGTGGTTTTTCAAATAGTTTAGAAGTTATGAGGCTACAGACATACTTACATATAAATCAGTCAAAATTTTATGCCTCATTTTGCTTTGCCAAAATTGGGTGAAAAGTGGGTAGTTCTTCAAAACTTCAAACTCAATACAAGTCTGGTATGCATAAATAACTAATACTTGCATAATTAAGATTAATTCAACAGTCATAGGTAGTCTATGAGTTAGTGAGTTCAATGGTTACAGCAGCTAATCTAGGCTGCTGTATAATAGCTTTATTTATTCCTTACAATTTACATTTCTATATGTTATTAGTTGTGTTAGTAATTTTCCTACTCTACCACTCTGGCGGTGAAAGCCTCCTCCATTTCCTTCCATTTTTCTCTATTTCTTGCCAGTCTGTGCCAAGTGATTCCAGGCCTAGGCTGCTGTAGTGAATCTATAAAAAAAAAAACTGAGACAAACAAAGCGCAAAGTAGATGTAAGTAGGTAGGTACTGAACTAGTATAAGTGTGAAAGGTAAAATAGAAATTCTTGCATAAAAGTTACAAAAATGTGAAAAGTTTCAATGTCAGACCTCAAAACCCTAAAAGCCGGTGTAATATAACGAAACATGACCAGTTGGCTTCCCTTCAGGTTTTTATGATCACACTTACGTAATTATCAACTGGTATCCAGGAGTGAATGACCTTTAATCGCCAAAAACCGTGCGACAATAATTTTGGGCCGAAATAACGAAAATGATGCCTTTTCCAGCAACTGTTGCAAAGAAAGCATTCAGCACGCACTTAGTTTCATTCTTAATTGCTTGTTTTATGTAAAAAGGCGTGCAAATTACAGCGAAATGAGACAAGGAGCACAGTTACTCTGTGTAAGCTTGAGTGTCGATTGCTGCCCGCTCCGACGGAAACAGGTTCTGTTGATTTGCATTTTCAGTTCACTGTGGGTACCTATATTTTGTTGTTTAAACCTGAGCATAGTCTTAAAGTTCGTTTATATAAAACTATTATATGTCAGGCACCTACATGATATTATAAAATAAATAGACTAGGCAGAAAATCACTTAGGTAAATTTCCAAATCACTGCGTGTTTCAATCAATATCCCAGATCAGCGTAAATTCCATTTTATTAGGGAGCTAAAAAAGAAAATTTACACATGTGGGAAATTGGGGCGCTAACCGTTTATCAGATAATGTAATTATGTTCGGGGCGCTTCGGGACACCTCCACTCCGAGTAATTGAGTGTGCCCTCCGTACCTCGCGCCTGCTATTAGGCAAATCGAATCTCCGTCCCTCCAAGGCCTCCCTCCCTCCCGGTTGGATGAATATGTGAACGAGCTTCCTCTTGGCGTCGAACCAAGGATTCAATTTGCGCGAATGTGAATAATACGCTGTACTCTAGTTTGTTACTAAAATGAAGATAAGTAACATTTAAGTGTATACTGACTTAGCCAATTGTACGGCTTTAGTCTTATCATATAAATTGTGAAAAATAGGTAGGTTCCTAATTGAACATGCAAACATTTTCTTTGCAGTCTAATTAGTGGAACTGATAGTCTATCTAGTTATTCAAATTATATATATACTAGGTGGATAAACTACAAAATTAAGCACACGTTTAGACTTCAACACGTGAAAGTTGAAAAACTTGTTTTTCCTTTTGGAGCATTGTGTAGGTATTATTTTTATTTAGTCACATTAGAGCTCGTTTTTGTCTTTTATAATTGCTGCATTTTTCTGAACAATTTTGCAATCAACTTTATCATTACGATAAAGTAAGTAAGTACATCCGCTATAAACGTAGTTTTGGATGCATTTACATAAATGTCTTTGAAACCACCTAAGCCAAAAAAGACGTGTAAACAAAAACAGCAAAGGTTATAAATTCGGCTAAAAACTTAATAAATAAGCCATAACTTTATTAAGTAAATTCCGTCGCTAAGTGGCGACGTTGACGCACCGCCCACGTCAAGCGCCATCTGAACGACTTTACCTTAAAAGTTGCCACCAAACTTTGATCTCAGCAAAACTTGATTTCATTTGCGGAGTTATATTCGATCCGAATGTTTGTTTGTGTTGCGAATAATAAAAGTATTGAAAGTGCAAAAATATGTGCCGTCTCGTTCTATCGGGTAGTTTCGTCCTCTTTCCGCAGGCAGAGCGGCCGGCACGTCCGGGGGCCATAACGTCGTTTGATGTTCTGCTCTCCAATGCTGGTAGAGGCGATATAAGCAAGATGTACGGCTGCGCTCTCGGTGACGCCTATAT